>OZ004317.1:12472566-13826733 GCA_963924455.1 Pelagia noctiluca | reverse complement strand
GTGGAAGTTATTATTGCTGATTAGAAGATGCAGATATATAATGGAGAAGTGTGAATGGTGAAAGTTATTATTGCTGATTAGAAGATGCAGATATATAATGGAGAAGTGTGATTAGTGGAAGTTATTATTGCTGATTAGAAGATGCAGATATATAATGGAGAAGTGTGATTAGTGGAAGTTATTATTGCTGATTAGAAGATGCAGATATATAATGGAGAAGTGTGATTGGTGGAAGTTATTATTGCTGATTAGAAGATGCAGATATATAATGGAGAAGTGTGAATGGTGAAAGTTATTATTGCTGATTAGAAGATGCAGATATATAATGGAGAAGTGTGAATGGTGAAAGTTATTATTGCTGATTAGAAGATGCAGATATATAATGGAGAAGTGTGATTGGTGTAAGTTATTATTGCTGATTAGAAGATGCAGATATATAATGGAGAAGTGTGATTGGTGGAAGTTATTATTGCTGATTAGAAGATGCAGATATATAATGGAGAAGTGTGATTGGTGGAAGTTATTATTGCTGATTAGAAGATGCAGATATATAATGGAGAAGTGTGAATGGTGAAAGTTATTATTGTTGATTAGAAGATGCAGATATATTTGAGAAGTGTGATTGGTGTAAGTTATTATTGTTGATTAGAAGATGCAGATATATAATGGAGAAGTGTGATTGGTGGAAGTTATTATTGCTGATTAGAAGATGCAGATATATAATGGAGGAGTGTGAATGGTGAAAGTTATTATTGCTGATTAGAAGATGCAGATATATAATGGAGAAGTAAGAATGGTGAAAGTTATTATTGCTGATTAGAAGATGCAGATATATAATGGAGAAGTGTGAATGCTGGAAGTAATTATTGCTGATTAGAAGATGCAGATATATAATGGAGAAGTGTGATTAGTGTAAGTTATCATTACTGATTAGAAGATGCAGATATATAATGGAGAAGTGTGATTAGTGGAAGTTATTATTAGTGATTAGAAGATGCAGATATATAATGGAGAAGTGTGAATGGTGAAAGTTATTATTGCTGATTAGAAGATGCAGATATATAATGGGGAAGTGTGAATGGTGAAAGTTATTATTGCTGATTAGAAGATGCAGATATATAATGGAGAAGTGTGAATGGTGAAAGTTATTATTGCTGATTAGAAGATGCAGATATATAATGGAGAAGTGTGATTAGTGAAAGTTATTATTGCTGATTAGAAGATGCAGATATATAATGGAGAAGTGTGATTAGTGGAAGTTATTATTAGTGATTAGAAGATGCAGATATATAATGGAGAAGTGTGAATGGTGAAAGTTATTATTGCTGATTAGAAGATGCAGATATATAATGGAGAAGTGTGAATGGTGAAAGTTATTATTGCTGATTAGAAGATGCCGATATATAATGGAGAAGTGTGAATGGTGAAAGTTATTATTGCTGATTAGAAGATGCAGATATATAATGGAGAAGTGTGAATGATGAAAGTTATTATTGCTGATTAGAAGATGCAGATATATAATGGAGAAGTGTGAATGATGAAAGTTATTATTGCTGATTAGAAGATGCAGATATATAATGGAGAAGTGTGAATGGTGAAAGTTATTATTGCTGATTAGAAGATGCAGATATATAATGGGGAAGTGTGAATGATGAAAGTTATTATTGCTGATTAGAAGATGTAGATATATAATGGAGAAGTGTGAATGGTGAAAGTTATTATTGCTGATTAGAAGATGCAGATATATAATGGAGAAGTGTGAATAGTGTAAGTTATTATTGCTGATTAGAAGATGCAGATATATAATGGAGAAGTGTGAATGGTGAAAGTTATTATTGCTGATTAGAAGATGCAGATATATAATGGAGAAGTGCGATTAATGTAAGTTATCATTACTGATTAGAAGATGCAGATATATAATGGAGAAGTGTGAATGCTGGAAGTTATTATTGCTGATTAGAAGATGTAGATATATAATGGAGAAGTGTGAATGCTGGAAGTTATTATTGCTGATTAGAAGATGTAGATATATAAGGGAGAAGTGTGAATGGTGAAAGTTATTATTGCTGATTAGAAGATGCAGATATATAATGGAGAAATGCAAATGGTGAAAGTTATTATTGCTGATTAGAAGATGCATATATATAATGGAGAAATGAAAATGGTGAAAGTTATTATTGCTGATTAGAAGATGCAGATATATAATGGAGAAGTGTGAATGATGAAAGTTATTATTGCTGATTAGAAGATGCAGATATATAATGGAGAAGTGTGAATGATAAAAGTTATTATTGCTGATTAGAAGATGCAGATATATAATGGAGAAGTGTGAATGGTGAAAGTTATTATTGCTGATTAGAAGATGCAGATATATAATGGAGAAATGCAAAGGGTGAAAGTTATTATTGATGATAAGAAGATGCAGATATATAATGAAGAAGTGTGAATGGTGTAAGTTATTATTGCTGATTAGAAGATGCAGATATATAATGGAGAAGTGTGAATGCTGGAAGTAATTATTGCTGATTAGAAGATGCAGATATATAATGGAGAAGTGTGATTAGTGTAAGTTATCATTACTGATTAGAAGATGCAGATATATAATGGAGAAGTGTGATTAGTGTAAGTTATTATTGCTGATTAGAAGATGCAGATATATAATGGAGAAGTGTGAATGGTGGAAGTTATTATTGCTGATTAGAAGATGCAGATATATAATGGAGAAGTGTGATTGATGAAAGTTATTATTGCTGATTAGAAGATGCAGATAAATAATGGAGAAGTGTGATTGGTTTTAGTTATTATTGCTGATTAGAAGATGAAGATATATAATGGAGAAGTGTGATTAGTGGAAGTTATTATTGCTGATTAGAAGATGCAGATATATAATGGAGAAGTGTGATTGGTGGAATTTATTATTGCTGATTAGAAGATGCAGATATATAATGGAGAAGTGTGAATGGTGAAAGTTATTATTGCTGATTAGAAGATGCAGATATATAATGGAGAAGTGTGAATGGTGAAAGTTATTATTGCTGATTAGAAGATGCAGATATATAATGGAGAAGTGTGAATGGTGAAAGTTATTATTGCTGATTAGAAGATGCAGATATATAATGGAGAAGTGTGATTGGTGGAATTTATTATTGCTGATTAGAAGATGCAGATATATAATGGAGAAGTGTGAATGGTGAAAGTTATTATTGCTGATTAGAAGATGCAGATATATAATGGGGAAGTGTGAATGATGAAAGTTATTATTGCTGATTAGAAGATGCAGATATATAATAGAGAAGTGTGATTGGTGGAATTTATTATTGCTGATTAGAAGATGCAGATATGTAATGGAGAAGTGTGAATGGTGAAAGTTATTATTGCTGATTAGAAGATGCAGATATATAATGGAGAAGTGTGATTGGTGGAATTTATTATTGCTGATTAGAAGATGCAGATATATAATGGAGAAGTGTCAATGCTGGAAGTTATTATTGCTGATTAGAAGATGTAGATATATAATGGAGAAGTGTGAATGGTGAAAGTTATTATTGCTGATTAGAAGATGCAGATATATAATGGAGAAGTGTGAATGCTGGAAGTTATTATTGCTGATTAGAAGATGCAGATATATAATGGAGAAGTGTGAATGGTGAAAGTTATTATTGCTGATTAGAAGATGCAGATATATAATGGAGAAGTGTGAATGCTGGAAGTTATTATTGCTGATTAGAAGATGCAGATATATAATGGAGAAGTGTGAATGGTGAAAGTTACTATTGCTGGTTAGAAGATGCAGATATATAATGGAGAAGTGTGAATGATGAAAGTTATTATTGCTGATTAGAAGATGCAGATATATAATGAAGAAGTGTGATTGGTGGAATTTATTATTGCTGATTAGAAGATACAGATATATAATGGAGAAGTGTGATTAGTGGAAGTTATTATTGCTGATTAGAGGATGCAGATATATAATGCAAAAGTGTGATTGGTGGAAGTTATTATTGCTGATTAGAAGATGCAGATATATAATGGAGAAGTGTGAATGGTGGAAGTTATTATTGCTGATTAGAAGATGCAGATATATAATGGAGAAGTGTGAATGCTGGAAGTTATTATTGCTGATTAGAAGATGCAGATATATAATGGAGAAGTGTGAATGGTGAAAGTTATAATTGGTGATTAGAAGATGCAGATATATAATGGAGTAGTGTGAATGGTGAAAGTTATTATTGCTGATTAGAAGATGCAGACATATAATGGAGAAGTGTGAATGGTGAAAGTTATTATTGCTGATTAGAAGATGCAGATATATAATGCAAAAGTGTGATTGGTGGAAGTTATTATTGCTGATTAGAAGATGCAGATATATAATGGAGAAGTGTGAATGGTGAAAGTTATTATTGCTGATTAGAAGATGCAGACATATAATGGAGAAGTGTGAATGGTGTAAGTTATTATTGCTGATTAGAAGATGCAGATATATAATGGAGAAGTGTGATTAGTGGAAGTTATTATTGCTGATTAGAGGATGCAGATATATAATGGAGAAGTGTGAATGCTGGAAGTTCTTATTGCTGATTAGAAGATCCACATATATAATGGAGAAGTGTGAATGGTGGCAGTTATTATTGCTGATTAGAAGATGCAGATATATAATGGAGAAGTGTGATTGGTGGAATTTATTATTGCTGATTAGAAGATGCAGATATATAATTGAGAAATTGAAATGATGAAAGTTATTATTGCTGATTAGAAGATGCAGATATATAATGGAGAAGTGTGAATGGTGAAAGTTATAATTGCTGATTAGAAGATGCAGATATATAATGGAGTAGTGTGAATGGTGAAAGTTATTATTGCTGATTAGAAGATGCAGACATATAATGGAGAAGTGTGAATGGTGAAAGTTATTATTGCTGATTAGAAGATGCAGATATATAATGGAGAAGTGTGAATGGTGAAAGTTATTATTGCTGATTAGAAGATGCAGACATATAATGGAGAAGTGTGAATGGTGGAAGTTATTATTGCTGATTAGAAGATGCAGATATATAATGGAGAAGTGTGATTGTTGGAAGTTATTATTGCTGATTAGAAGATGCAGATATATAATGGAGAAGTGTGAATGGTGGAAGTTATTATTGCTTATTAGAAGATGCAGATATATAATGGAGAAGTGTGAATGGTGAAAGTTATTATTGCTGATTAGAAGATGCAGATATATAATGGAGAAGTATGAGTGGTGGAAGTTATTATTGCTGATTAGAAGATGCAGATATATAATGGAGAAGTGTGATTAGTGTAAGTTATTATTGCTGATTAGAAGATGCAGATATATAATGGAGAAGTGTGAATGGTGGAAGTTATTATTGCTGATTAGAAGATGCAGATATATAATGGAGAAGTGTGATTGTTGGAAGTTATTATTGCTGATTAGAAGATGCAGATATATAATAGAGAAGTGTGAATGGTGAAAGTTATTATTGCTGATTAGAAGATGCAGATATATAATGGAGAAGTGTGATTAGTAGAAGTTATTATTGCTGATTAGAAGATGCAGATATATAATGGAGAAGAGTGAGTGGTGGAAGTTATTATTGCTGATTAGAAGATGCAGATATATAATGGAGAAGTGTGATTGGTGAAAGTTATTATTGCTGATTAGAAGATGCAGATATATAATGGAGAAGTGTGAATGGTGGAAGTTATTATTGCTTATTAGAAGATGCAGATATAAAATGGAGAAGTGTGAATGGTGAAAGTTATTATTGCTGATTAGAAGATGTAGATATATAATGGAGAAGTGTGAATGGTGAAAGTTATTATTGCTGATTAGAAGATGCAGATATATAATGGAGAAGTGTGAATGGTGAAAGCTATTATTGCTGATTAGAAGATGCAGATATATAATGGAGAAGTGTAATTAGTGTAAGTTATTATTGCTGATTAGAAGATGCAGATATATAATGGAAAAGTGTAATTAGTGTAAGTTATTATTGCTGATTAGAAGATGCAGATATATAATGGAGAAGTGTGAATGGTGAAAACTATTATTGCTGATTAGAAGATGCAGATATATAATGGAGAAGTGTAATTAGTGTAAGTTATTATTGCTGATTAGAAGATGCAGATATATAATTGAGAAGTGTGAATGGTGTAAGTTATTATTGCTGATTAGAAGATGCAGATATATAATGGAGAAGTGTAATTAGTGTAAGTTATTATTGCTGATTAGAAGATGCAGATATATAATTGAGAAGTGTGAATGGTGTAAGTTATTATTGCTGATTAGAAGATGCAGATATATAATGGAGAAGTGTGAATGGTGGAAGTTATTATTGCTTATTAGAAGATGCAGATATAAAATGGAGAAGTGTGAATGGTGAAAGTTATTATTGCTGATTAGAAGATGTAGATATATAATGGAGAAGTGTGAATGGTGAAAGTTATTATTGCTGATTAGAAGATGCAGATATATAATGGAGAAGTGTGAATGGTGAAAGCTATTATTGCTGATTAGAAGATGCAGATATATAATTGAGAAGTGTGAATGGTGTAAGTTATTATTGCTGATTAGAAGATGCAGATATATAATGGAGAAGTGTAATTAGTGTAAGTTATTATTGCTGATTAGAAGATTGCAATTATATAATTGAGAAGTGTGAATGGTGTAAGCTATTATTGCTGATTAGAAGATGCAGATATATAATGGAGAAGTGTGAATGGTGGAAGTTATTATTGCTGATTAGAAGATGCAGATATATAATGGAGAAGTGTAATTAGTGTAAGTTATTATTGCTGATTAGAAGATGCAGATATATAATTGAGAAGTGTGAATGGTGTAAGTTATTATTGCTGATTAGAAGATGCAGATATATAATGGAGAAGTGTGAATGGTGTAAGTTATTATTGCTAATTAGAAGATGGAGATATATAATTGAGAAGTGTGAATGGTGAAAGTTATTATTGCTGATTAGAAGATGCAGATATATAATGGAGAAGTGTGAATGGTGGAAGTTATTATTGCTGATTAGAAGATGCAGATATATAATGGAGAAGTGTGATTGGTGAAAGTTATTATTGCTGATTAGAAGATGCAGATATATAATGGAGAAGTGTGAATGGTGGAAGTTATTATTGCTGATTAGAAGATGCAGATATAAAATGGAGAAGTGTGAATGGTGTAAGTTATTATTGTTGATTAGAAGATGCAGATATATAATGGAGAAGTGTGAATGGTGTAAGTTATTATTGCTGATTAGAAGATGCAGATATGCAATGGAGAAGTGTGAATGGTGTAAGTTATTATTGCTGATTAGAAGATGCAGATATACAATGGAGAAGTGTGAATGGTGTAAGTTATTATTGCTGATTAGAAGATGCATATATATAATGGAGAAGTGTGAATGGTGAAAGTTATTATTGCTGATTAGAAGATGCAGATATACAATGGAGAAGTGTGAATGGTGTAAGTTATTATTGCTGATTAGAAGATGCAGATATACAATGGAGAAGTGTGAATGGTGGAAGTTATTATTGCTGATTAGAAGATGCAGATATACAATGGAGAAGTGTGAATGGTGGAAGTTATTATTGCTGATTAGAAGATGCAGATATACAATGGAGAAGTGTGAATGGTGGAAGTTATTATTGCTGATTAGAAGATGCAGATATAAAATGGAGAAGTGTGAATGGTGTAAGTTATTATTGCTGATTAGAAGATGCAGATATATAATGGAGAAGTGTGAATGGTGAAAGTTATTATTGCTGATTAGAAGATGCAGATATAAAATAGAGAAGTGTGAATGGTGTAAGTTATTATTGCTGATTAGAAGATGCAGATATACAATGAGGAAGTGTGAATGGTGGAAGTTATTATTGCTGATTAGAAGATGCAGATATACAATGGAGAAGTGTGAATGGTGTAAGTTATTATTGCTGATTAGAAGATGCAGATATATAATGCAGAAGTGTGATTGGTGGAAGTTATTATTGCTGATTAGAAGATGCAGATATATAATGGAGAAGTGTAAATGGTGAAAGTTATTATTGCTGATTAGAAGATGCAGATATTTAAAGGAGAAGTGTGAATGGTGAAAGTTATTATTGCTGATTAGAAGATGCAGATATTTAAAGGAGAAGTGTGAATGGTGGAAGTTATTATTGCTGATTAGAAGATGCAGATATATAATGGAGAAGTGTGAATGGTGGAAGTTATTATTGCTGATTAGAAGATGCAGATATATAATGGAGAAGTGTGAATGGTGGAAGTTATTATTGCTGATTAGAAGATGCAGATATATAATGGAGAAGTGTGATTGGTGAAAGTTATTATTGCTGATTAGAAGATGCAGATATATAATGGAGAAGTGTGAATGGTGGAAGTTATTATTGCTGATTAGAAGATGCAGATATAAAATGGAGAAGTGTGAATGGTGTAAGTTATTATTGCTGATTAGAAGATGCAGATATATAATGGAGAAGTGTGAATGGTGTAAGTTTTTATTGCTGATTAGAAGATGCAGATATACAATGGAGAAGTGTGAATGGTGTAAGTTATTATTGCTGATTAGAACATGCAGATATATAATGGAGAAGTGTGAATGGTGGAAGTTATTATTGCTGATTAGAAGATGCAGATATATAATGGAGAAGTGTGAATGGTGAAAGTTATTATTGCTGATTAGAAGATGCAGATATATAATGGAGAAGTGTGAATGGTGGAAGTTATTATTGCTGATTAGAAGATGCAGATATATAATGGAGAAGTGTGATTGGTGGAAGTTATTATTGCTGATTAGAAGATGCAGATATATAATGGAGAAGTGTGATTGGTGGAAGTTATTATTGCTGATTAGAAGATGCAGATATACAATGGAGAAGTGTGAATGGTGGAAGTTATTATTGCTGATTAGAAGTTGCAGATATAAAATGGAGAAGTGTGAATGGTGTAAGTTATTATTGCTGATTAGAAGATGCAGATATATAATGGAGAAGTGTGAATGGTGGAAGTTATTATTGCTGATTAGAAGATGCAGATATATAATGGAGAAGTGTGAATGGTGGAAGTTATTATTGCTGATTAGAAGATGCAGATATATAATGGAGAAGTGTGAATGGTGGAAGTTATTATTGCTGATTAGAAGATGCAGATATATAATGGAGAAGTCTGATTGGTGAAAGTTATTATTGCTGATTAGAAGATGCAGATATATAATGGAGAAGTGTGAATGGTGGAAGTTATTATTGCTGATTAAAAGATGCAGATATAAAATGGAGAAGTGTGAATGGTGTAAGTTATTATTGCTGATTAGAAGATGCAGATATATAATGGAGAAGTGTGAATGGTGTAAGTTATTATTGCTGATTAGAAGATGCAGATATACAATGGAGAAGTGTGAATGGTGTAAGTTATTATTGCTGATTAGAAGATGCAGATATACAATGGAGAAGTGTGAATGGTGGAAGTTATTATTGCTGATTAGAAGATGCAGATATACAATGGAGAAGTGTGAATGGTGGAAGTTATTATTGCTGATTAGAAGTTGCAGATATAAAATGGAGAAGTGTGAATGGTGTAAGTTATTATTGCTGATTAGAAGATGCAGATATACAATGGAGAAGTGTGAATGATGGAAGTTATTATTGCTGATTAGAAGATGCAGATATAAAATGGAGAAGTGTGAATGGTGTAAGTTATTATTGCTGATTAGAAGATGCAGATATATAATGGAGAAGTGTGAATGGTGGAAGTGATTATTGCTGATTAGAAGATGCAGATATAAAATGGAGAAGTGTGAATGGTGTAAGTTATTATTGCTGATTAGAAGATGCAGATATACAATGGAGAAGTGTGAATGATGGAAGTTATTATCGCTGATTAGAAGATGCAGATATAAAATGGAGAAGTGTGAATGGTGTAAGTTATTATTGCTGATTAGAAGATGCAGATATATAATGGAGAAGTGTGAATGGTGGAAGTTATTATAGCTGATTAGAAGATGCAGATATATAATGGAGTAGTGTGATTAGTGTAAGTTATTATAGCTGATTAGAAGATGCAGATATATAATTGAGAAGTGTGAATGGTGTAAGTTATTATTGCTGATTAGAAGATGCAGATATATAATGGAGAAGTGTGATTAGTGGAAGTTATTATTGCTGATTAGAAGATGCAGATATATAATAGAGAAGTGTGAATGGTGTAAGTTATTATTGCTGATTAGAAGATGCAGATATATAATGGAGAAGTGTGAATGGTGGAAGTTATTATTGCTGATGAGAAGATGCAGATATACAATGGAGAAGTGTGAATGGTGGAAGTTATTATTGCTGATTAGAAGATGCAGATATACAATGGAGAAGTGTGAATGGTGGAAGTTATTATTGCTGATTAGAAGTTGCAGATATAAAATGGAGAAGTGTGAATGGTGTAAGTTATTATTGCTGATTAGAAGATGCAGATATACAATGGAGAAGTGTGAATGATGGAAGTTATTATTGCTGATTAGAAGATGCAGATATAAAATGGAGAAGTGTGAATGGTGTAAGTTATTATTGCTGATTAGAAGATGCAGATATATAATGGAGAAGTGTGAATGGTGGAAGTGATTATTGCTGATTAGAAGATGCAGATATAAAATGGAGAAGTGTGAATGGTGTAAGTTATTATTGCTGATTAGAAGATGCAGATATACAATGGAGAAGTGTGAATGATGGAAGTTATTATCGCTGATTAGAAGATGCAGATATAAAATGGAGAAGTGTGAATGGTGTAAGTTATTATTGCTGATTAGAAGATGCAGATATATAATGGAGAAGTGTGAATGGTGGAAGTTATTATAGCTGATTAGAAGATGCAGATATATAATGGAGTAGTGTGATTAGTGTAAGTTATTATTGCTGATTAGAAGATGCAGATATATAATTGAGAAGTGTGAATGGTGTAAGTTATTATTGCTGATTAGAAGATGCAGATATATAATTGAGAAGTGTGAATGGTGTAAGTTATTATTGCTGATTAGAAGATGCAGATATATAATGGAGAAGTGTGATTAGTGGAAGTTATTATTGCTGATTAGAAGATGCAGATATATAATAGAGAAGTGTGAATGGTGTAAGTTATTATTGCTGATTAGAAGATGCAGATATATAATGGAGAAGTGTGAATGGTGGAAGTTATTATTGCTGATGAGAAGATGCAGATATATAATGGAGAAGTGTGATTGGTGTAAGTTATTATTGCTGATTAGAAGATGCAGATATATAATGGAGAAGTGTGATTGGTGAAAGTTATTATTGCTGATTAGAAGATGCAGATATATAATGGAGAAGTGTGAATGGTGAAAGTTATTATTGCTGATTAGAAGATGCAGATATATAATGGAGAAAAGTGAATGGTGTAAGTTATTATTGCTGATTAGAAGATGCAGATATATAATGGAGAAGTGTGAATGGTGGAAGTTATTATTGCTGATTAGAAGATGCAGATATATAATGGAGAAGTGTGATTAGTGAAAGTTATTATTGCTGATTAGAAGATGCAGATATATAATGGAGAAGTGTGAATGGTGTAAGTTATTATTGCTTATTAGAAGATGGAGATATATAATTGAGAAGTGTGAATGGTGAAAGTTATTATTGCTGATTAGAAGATGCAGATATATAATGGAGAAGTGTGAATGGTGGAAGTTATTATTGCTGATTAGAAGATGCAGATATATAATGGAGAAGTGTGATTGGTGAAAGTTATTATTGCTGATTAGAAGATGCAGATATATAATGGAGAAGTGTGAATGGTGGAAGTTATTATTGCTGATTAGAAGATGCAGATATAAAATGGAGAAGTGTGAATGGTGTAAGTTATTATTGTTGATTAGAAGATGCAGATATATAATGGAGAAGTGTGAATGGTGTAAGTTATTATTGCTGATTAGAAGATGCAGATATGCAATGTAGAAGTGTGAATGGTGTAAGTTATTATTGCTGATTAGAAGATGCAGATATACAATGGAGAAGTGTGAATGGTGTAAGTTATTATTGCTGATTAGAAGATGCATATATATAATGGAGAAGTGTGAATGGTGAAAGTTATTATTGCTGATTAGAAGATGCAGATATACAATGGAGAAGTGTGAATGGTGTAAGTTATTATTGCTGATTAGAAGATGCAGATATACAATGGAGAAGTGTGAATGGTGGAAGTTATTATTGCTGATTAGAAGATGCAGATATACAATGGAGAAGTGTGAATGGTGGAAGTTATTATTGCTGATTAGAAGATGCAGATATACAATGGAGAAGTGTGAATGGTGGAAGTTATTATTGCTGATTAGAAGATGCAGATATAAAATGGAGAAGTGTGAATGGTGTAAGTTATTATTGCTGATTAGAAGATGCAGATATACAATGGAGAAGTGTGAATGATGGAAGTTATTATTGCTGATTAGAAGATGCAGATATAAAATGGAGAAGTGTGAATGGTGTAAGTTATTATTGCTGATTAGAAGATGCAGATATATAATGGAGAAGTGTGAATGGTGAAAGTTATTATTGCTGATTAGAAGATGCAGATATAAAATGGAGAAGTGTGAATGGTGTAAGTTATTATTGCTGATTGGAAGATGCAGATATATAATGGAGAACTGTGATTGGTGAAAGTTATTATTGCTGATTAGAAGATGCAGATATATAATGGAGAAGTGTGAATGGTGAAAGTTATTATTGCTGATTAGAAGATGCAGATATATAATGGAGAAGTGTGAATGGTGAAAGTTATTATTGCTGATTAGAAGATGCAGATATAAAATGGAGAAGTGTGAATGGTGTAAGTTATTATTGCTGATTAGAAGATGCAGATATACAATGGAGAAGTGTGAATGGTGGAAGTTATTATTGCTGATTAGAAGATGCAGATATACAATGGAGAAGTGTGAATGGTGTAAGTTATTATTGCTGATTAGAAGATGCAGATATATAATGCAGAAGTGTGATTGGTGGAAGTTATTATTGCTGATTAGAAGATGCAGATATATAATGGAGAAGTGTAAATGGTGAAAGTTATTATTGCTGATTAGAAGATGCAGATATTTAAAGGAGAAGTGTGAATGGTGAAAGTTATTATTGCTGATTAGAAGATGCAGATATTTAAAGGAGAAGTGTGAATGGTGAAAGTTATTATTGCTGATTAGAAGATGCAGATATATAATGGAGAAATGTGAATGGTGGAAGTTATTATTGCTGATTAGAAGATGCAGATATATAATGGAGAAGTGTGAATGGTGGAAGTTATTATTGCTGATTAGAAGATGCAGATATATAATGGAGAAGTGTGATTGGTGAAAGTTATTATTGCTGATTAGAAGATGCAGATATATAATGGAGAAGTGTGAATGGTGGAAGTTATTATTGCTGATTAGAAGATGCAGATATAAAATGGAGAAGTGTGAATGGTGTAAGTTATTATTGCTGATTAGAAGATGCAGATATATAATGGAGAAGTGTGAATGGTGTAAGTTATTATTGCTGATTAGAAGATGCAGATATACAATGGAGAAGTGTGAATGGTGTAAGTTATTATTGCTGATTAGAACATGCAGATATACAATGGAGAAGTGTGAATGGTGTAAGTTATTATTGCTGATTAGAAGATGCAGATATATAATGGAGAAGTGTGAATGGTGAAAGTTATTATTGCTGATTAGAAGATGCAGATATACAATGGAGAAGTGTGAATGGTGTAAGTTATTATTGCTGATTAGAAGATGCAGATATACAATGGAGAAGTGTGAATGGTGGAAGTTATTATTGCTGATTAGAAGATGCAGATATACAGTGGAGAAGTGTGAATGGTGGAAGTTATTATTGCTGATTAGAAGTTGCAGATATAAAATGGAGAAGTGTGAATGGTGTAAGTTATTATTGCTGATTAGAAGATGCAGATATACAATGGAGAAGTGTGAATGATGGAAGTTATTATTGCTGATTAGAAGATGCAGATATAAAATGGAGAAGTGTGAATGGTGTAAGTTATTATTGCTGATTAGAAGATGCAGATATATAATGGAGAAGTGTGAATGGTGGAAGTGATTATTGCTGATTAGAAGATGCAGATATAAAATGGAGAAGTGTGAATGGTGTAAGTTATTATTGCTGATTAGAAGATGCAGATATACAATGGAGAAGTGTGAATGATGGAAGTTATTATTGCTGATTAGAAGATGCAGATATAAAATGGAGAAGTGTGAATGGTGTAAGTTATTATTGCTGATTAGAAGATGCAGATATATAATGGAGAAGTGTGAATGGTGAAAGTTATTATTGCTGATTAGAAGATGCAGATATAAAATGGAGAAGTGTGAATGGTGTAAGTTATTATTGCTGATTGGAAGATGCAGATATATAATGGAGAAGTGTGATTGGTGAAAGTTATTATTGCTGATTAGAAGATGCAGATATATAATGGAGAAGTGTGAATGGTGAAAGTTATTATTGCTGATTAGAAGATGCAGATATATAATGGAGAAGTGTGAATGGTGAAAGTTATTATTGCTGATTAGAAGATGCAGATATAAAATGGAGAAGTGTGAATGGTGTAAGTTATTATTGCTGATTAGAAGATGCAGATATACAATGGAGAAGTGTGAATGGTGGAAGTTATTATTGCTGATTAGAAGATGCAGATATACAATGGAGAAGTGTGAATGGTGTAAGTTATTATTGCTAATTAGAAGATGCAGATATATAATGCAGAAGTGTGATTGGTGGAAGTTATTATTGCTGATTAGAAGATGCAGATATATAATGGAGAAGTGTAAATGCTGAAAGTTATTATTGCTGATTAGAAGATGCAGATATTTAAAGGAGAAGTGTGAATGGTGATAGTTATTATTTCTGATTAGAAGATGCAGATATATAATGGAGAAGTGTGAATGGTGAAAGTTATTATTGCTGATTAGAAGATGCAGATATATAATGGAGAAGTGTGAATGGTGGAAGTTATTATTGCTGATTAGAAGATGCAGATATATAATGGAGAAGTGTGAATGGTGGAAGTTATTATTGCTGATTAGAAGATGCAGATATATAATGGAGAAGTGTGATTAGTGAAAGTTATTATTGCTGATTAGAAGATGCAGATATATAATGGAGAAGTGTGAATGGTGTAAGTTATTATTGCTAATTAGAAGATGCAGATATATAATGGATAAGTGTGAATGGTGGAAGTTATAATTGCTGATTAGAAGATGCAGATATATAATGGAGAAGTGTGATTAGTGAAAGTTATTATTGCTCATTAGAAGATACAGATATATAATGGAGAAGTGTGAATGGTGGAAGTTATTATTGCTGATTAGAAGATGCAGATATATAATGGAGAAGTGTGATTGGTGAAAGTTATTATTGCTGATTAGAAGATGCAGATATATAATGGAGAAGTGTGAATGGTGGAAGTTATTATTGCTGATTAGAAGATGCAGATATAAAATGGAGAAGTGTGAATGGTGTAAGTTAATATTGCTGATTAGAAGATGCAGATATATAATGGAGAAGTGTGAATGGTGTAAGTTATTATTGCTGATTAGAAGATGCAGATATACAATGGAGAAGTGTGAATGGTGTAAGTTATTATTGCTGATTAGAACATGCAGATATACAATGGAGAAGTGTGAATGGTGTAAGTTATTATTGCTGATTAGAAGATGCAGATATATAATGGAGAAGTGTGAATGGTGAAAGTTATTATTGCTGATTAGAAGATGCAGATATACAATGGAGAAGTGTGAATGGTGTAAGTTATTATTGCTGATTAGAAGATGCAGATATATAATGGAGAAGTGTGAATGGTGGAAGTTATTATTGCTGATTAGAAGATGCAGATATATAATGGAGAAGTGTGAATGGTGTAAGTTATTATTGCTGATTAGAAGATGCAGATATAAAATGGAGAAGTGTGATTAGTGAAAGTTATTATTGCTGATTAGAAGATGCAGATATATGATGGAGAAGTGTGAATGGTGGAAGTTATTATTGCTGATTAGAAGATGCAGATATATAATGGAGAAGTGTGAATGGTGTAAGTTATTATTGCTCATTAGAAGATGCAGATATATAATGGAGAAGTGTGATTGGTGTAAGTTATTATTGCTGATTAGAAGATGCAGATATATAATGGAGAAGTGTGAATGGTGTAAGTTATTATTGCTGATTAGAAGATGCAGATATAAAATGGAGAAGTGTGATTAGTGAAAGTTATTATTGCTGATTAGAAGATGCAGATATATAATGGAGAAGTGTGAATGGTGTAAGTTATTATTGCTGATTTGAAGATGCAGATATAAAATGGAGAAGTGTGACTGATGAAAGTTATTATTGCTGATTAGAAGATGCAGATATAAAATGGAGAAGTGTGATTAGTGAAAGTTATTATTGCTGATTAGAAGATGCAGATATATAATGGAGAAGTGTGAATGGTGTAAGTTATTATTGCTGATTAGAAGATGCAGATATATAATGGAGAAGTGTGATTGGTGAAAGTTATTATTGCTGATTAGAAGATGCAGATATATAATGGAGAAGTGTGAATGGTGTAAGTTATTATTGCTGATTAGAAGATGCAGATATATAATGGAGAAGTGTGATTGGTGGAAGTTATTATTGCTGATTAGAAGATGCAGATATATAATGGAGAAGTGTGAATGGTGAAAGTTATTATTGCTGATTAGAAGATGCAGATATAAAATGGAGAAGTGTGAATGGTGGAAGTTATTATTGCTGATTAGAAGATGCAGATATATAATGGAGAAGTGTGAATGGTGAAAGTTATTATTGCTGATTAGAAGATGCAGATATAAAATGGAGAAGTGTGAATGGTGAAAGTTATTATTGCTGATTAGAAGATGCAGATATATAATGGAGAAGTGTGAATGGTGAAAGTTATTATTGCTGATTAGAAGATGCAGATATAAAATGGAGAAGTGTGATTAGTGAAAGTTATTATTGCTGATTAGAAGATGCAGATATAAAATGGAGAAGTGTGAATTGTGAAAGTTATTATTGCTGATTAGAAGATGCAGATATATAATGGAGAAGTGTGAATGGTGAAAGTTATTATTGCTGATTAGAAGATGCAGATATAAAATGGAGAAGTGTGAATGGTGAAAGTTATTATTGCTGATTAGAAGATGCAGATATATAATGGAGAAGTGTGAATGGTGAAAGTTATTATTGCTGATTAGAAGATGCAGATATATAATGGAGAAGTGTGAATGGTGAAAGTTATTATTGCTGATTAGAAGATGCAGATATATAATGGAGAAGTGGGAATGGTGAAAGTTATTATTGCTGATTAGAAGATGCAGATATAAAATGGAGAAGTGTGATTAGTGAAAGTTATTATTGTTAATTAGAAGATGCAGATATATAATGGAGAAGTGTGAATGGTGAAAGTTATTATTGCTGATTAGAAGATACGGATATAAAATGGAGAAGTGTGATTAGTGAAAGTTATTATTGCTGATTAGAAGATGCAGATATATAATGGAGAAGTGTGAATGGTGTAAGTTATTATTGCTGATTAGAAGATGCAGATATATAATGGAGAAATGTGAATGGTGTAAGTTATTATTGCTGATTAGAAGATGCAGATATAAAATGGAGAAGTGTGATTAGTGAAAGTTATTATTGCTGATTAGAAGATGCAGATATATAATGGAGAAGTGTGAATGGTGTAAGTTATTATTGCTGATTAGAAGATGCAGATATATAATGGAGAAGTGTGATTGGTGTAAGTTATCATTGCTGATTAGAAGATGCAGATATATAATGGAGAAGTGTGAATGGTGAAAGTTATTATTGCTGATTAGAAGATGCAGATATATAATGGAGAAGTGTGAATGGTGAAAGTTATTATTGCTGATTAGAAGATGCAGATATATAATGGAGAAGTGTGAATGGTGTAAGTTATTATTGCTGATTAGAAGATGCAGATATATAATGGAGAAGTGTGAATGGTGTAAGTTATTATTGCTGATTAGAAGATGCAGATATATAATGGAGAAGTGTAAATGGTGAAAGTTATTATTGCTGATTAGAAGATGCAGATATATAATGGAGAAGTGGGAATGGTGAAAGTTATTATTGCTGATTAGAAGATGCAGATATAAAATGGAGAAGTGTGATTAGTGAAAGTTATTATTGTTAATTAGAAGATGCAGATATATAATGGAGAAGTGTGAGTGGTGGAAGTTATTATTGCTGGTTAGAAGATGCAGATATATAATGGAGAAGTGTGATTGGTGTAAGTTATTATTGCTGATTAGAAGATGCAGATATATAATGGAGAAGTGTGAATGGTGTAAGTTATTATTGCTGATTAGAAGATGCAGATATATAATGGAGAAGTGTGAATGGTGAAAGTTATTATTGCTGATTAGAAGATGCAGATATATAATGGAGAAGTGTGAATGGTGTAAGTTATTATTGCTGATTAGAAGATGCAGATATATAATGGAGAAGTGTGAATGGTGAAAGTTATTATTGCTGATTAGAAGATGCAGATATATAATGGAGAAGTGTGAATGGTGTAAGTTATTATTGTTAATTAGAAGATGCAGATATATAATGGAGAAGTGTGAGTGGTGGAAGTTATTATTGCTGGTTAGAAGATGCAGATATATAATGGAGAAGTGTGATTGGTGAAAGTTATTATTGCTGATTAGAAGATGCAGATATATAATGGAGAAGTGTGAATGGTGAAAGTTATTATTGCTGATTAGAAGATGCAGATATATAATGGAGAAGTGTGAATGGTGGAAGTTATTATTGCTGATTAGAAGATGCAGATATATAATGGAGAAGTGTGAATGGTGTAAGTTATTATTGCTGATTAGAAGATGCAGATATATAATGGAGAAGTGTGAATGGTGAAAGTTATTATTGCTGATTAGAAGATGCAGATATATAATGGAGAAGTGTGAATGGTGTAAGTTATTATTGCTGATTAGAAGATGCAGATATATAATGGAGAAGTGTGAATGGTGTAAGTTATTATTGCTGATTAGAAGATGCAGTTATATAATGGAGAAGTGTGAATGGTGAAAGTTATTATTGCTGATTAGAAGATGCAGATATATAATGGAGAAGTGGGAATGGTGAAAGTTATTATTGCTGATTAGAAGATGCAGATATAAAATGGAGAAGTGTGATTAGTGAAAGTTATTATTGTTAATTAGAAGATGCAGATATATAATGGAGAAGTGTGAGTGGTGGAAGTTATTATTGCTGGTTAGAAGATGCAGATATATAATGGAGAAGTGTGAATGGTGAAAGTTATTATTGCTGATTAGAAGATGCAGATATTTAATGGAGAAGTGTGATTGGTGAAAGTTATTATTGCTGATTAGAAGATGCAGATATATAATGGAGAAGTGTGATTAGTGAAAGTTTTTATTGCTGATTAGAAGATGCAGATATTTAATGGAGAAGTGTGATTGGTGAAAGTTATTATTGCTGATTAGAAGATGCAGATATATAATGGAGAAGTGTGAATGGTGAAAGTTATTATTGCTGATTAGAAGATGCAGATATATAATGGAGAAGTGTGAATGGTGAAAGTTATTATTGCTGATTAGAAGATACAGATATAAAATGGAGAAGTGTGATTAGTGAAAGTTATTATTGCTGATTAGAAGATGCAGATATATAATGGAGAAGTGTGAATGGTGTAAGTTATTATTGCTGATTAGAAGATGCAGATATATAATGGAGAAGTGTGAATGGTGTAAGTTATTATTGCTGATTAGAAGATGCAGATATATAATGGAGAAGTGTGAATGGTGAAAGTTATTATTGCTGATTAGAAGATGCAGATATATAATGGAGAAGTGTGAATGGTGGAAGTTATTATTGCTGATTAGAAGATGGAGATATATAATGGAGAAGTGTGAATGGTGTAAGTTATTATTGCTGATTAGAAGATGCAGATATATAATGGAGAAGTGTGAATGGTGGAAGTTATTATTGCTGATTAGAAGATGCAGATATATAATGGAGAAGTGTGAATGGTGTAAGTTATTATTGCTGATTAGAAGATGCAGATATATAATGGAGAAGTGTGAATGGTGTAAGTTATTATTGCTGATTAGAAGATGCATATATATAATGGAGAAGTGTGAATGGTGAAAGTTATTATTGCTGATTAGAAGATGCAGATATAAAATGGAGAAGTGTGAATGGTGAAAGTTATTATTGCTGATTAGAAGATGCAGATATATGATGGAGAAGTGTGATTAGTGAAAGTTATTATTGCTGATTAGAAGATGTAGATATATAATGGAGGAGTGTGAATGGTGAAAGTTATTATTGCTGGTTAGAAGATACAGATACATAATGGAGAAGTGTGATTGGTGGAAGTTATTATTGGTGATTAGAAGATGCAGATATATAATGGAGAAGTGTGAATGGTGGAAGTTATTATTGCTGATTAGAAGATGCAGATATATAATGGAGAAGTGTGAATGGTGAAAGTTATTATTGCTGGTTAGAAGATACAGATATATAATGGAGAAGTGTGATTGGTTGAAGTTATTATTGCTGATTATAAGATGCAGATATATAATGGAGAAGTGTGATTGGTGGAAGTTATTATTGCTGATTAGAAGATGCAGATATATAATGGAGAAGTGTGAATGGTGAAAGTTATTATTGCTGGTTAGAAGATACAGATATATAATGGAGAAGTGTGATTGTTGGAAGTTATTATTGGTGATTAGAAGATGCAGATATATAATGGAGAAGTGTGAATGGTGTAAGTTATTATTGCTGTTCCCAATATGTAGATATATAATTGAGAAATATGAAGGTGGAAGTTATTTCATGAAATTGTGAAAATTTTGATTTCTTGTAAAAAGAGCGGGTGTTTACCCAGTTTTTACCTGTGTTCTAGTTCATCTACGATCACCAGGTGCCATGTTATTATTTCAATTCTTTAGTCTCCAAATTTTGGTATGGATGTCATAGAGTTTATCTTTTGGGATATCAACTTCTCCATCTTCTGAGGGAAACTTCAAAGACGAATACATTATGGTTCTTGATTAATTTCAGAATCCCCCAGTACTATGTAAATCCGACAGCCTCCTATTCTGTCCTCCAGTCGTATTTTAAGGCAGACACAGCCGAAGTGGCTTAAACAGTCTTAAAAAGGTGGTTGGTCTTTGGGGACTCATTTTGCAAATTTTTCAAGGGTCATATTTCAATGAGTAGGGGGTTTGGGCCCCCTCCCTTTTGAAAGCAGCTTTCAAATTCACTTTCATAAAATGAAACATCATAGTTATGACAACGAAGAATGGACAACAAAATTGACCATTAATTTATCACTTTAAATCAACAGCACAACAAAACATATTACGATGAAATTGACTAGTAACCGGGCTGGTTATTTTTTAACGACTCACCAAAATGATTGCAAAGTAGCCGGCATTATAAATCAGAAAAGAAAGAGGAAAAACTCGTTTTGAAATCTTATCGAGAATGTGAAACTCGTCCTGATGCTTCATATGCAGTTCGACCAGCTTGTTGAAGATTCCGTTTGCTGGGTTGCAACAAAAACATCTTGCTTTCGAGTCCTTTGAGGTTTCTCTTCTTGCTTTCCTTTGCGTCGATTCTGTTCTCACCTGAACCTGATCCGAGACATTAAGATTTTCCGATGTCTGATTTTCGTCTTCTTCTTCTTTTTCCTGAAATTAGGGTAATGTTGGGCAAAATGAGACACTTAAGTACATTTTGGACATTTGTACAGACATGAAAATGTAAAAAACCTAATACTTTTACATCAAGATTAATTCAACAATATTTGATTTTTTCTTCAGATGAATATACGAAGAACATCACTTACCAAGCTAGTGGACTTGAGAGTCGTTCAAGTAAGTGAGAAACGTAGTATTTAACATAAAAACTAAAAAACCTTTGGTACGAGATTTATGTCAATCAAAGTTAAGAAACTTTTTATGTGGGAATTATAGCTAGAAAAAACTCAATGCGCTTCATTGGCACAAATTCACACCTCACCTCATTTGACAATTTTACGGGAATAACTTGCAAAGAGTGTAAATTCATATGAGACAATAAGTTTATCATATCAACACAAAGTTGAGTTAAAATTGAATTTGGGTGAAGAAACTTGCTAAGGAGCCTCTCGCACGATGATTGGGCAAAAGCTAAGAACTTCTGGTGCCAAGATCTAGCATAGTTTCTAATAAAAAGGGAGTGTATATAAACTTTACAATGAATTTAACTGCATACCTGAATCACAAGGTGTCTAATTTCGATGTCTTTAACCTTGAAGTCGATGGTCTGTGCCATGGCGTATTCTGCCAGAGTGCTGAAGACGAAGATCAAGCAGACAATGGAGTGAAGATCGACTGCAGTGAAGCCTCCGAAGTGCTCCAAGCTCGCATGTGCGTATGCGATAAACATGGTCATGGTCAGAACCAGGCATGCGCCGACCACTGTTCTGGCTGGAACCGATTTGTAGTTGATCCAGAAACCTACCCAACTGACCACCACGATGATGGAGAGGGGGATGTATATTCTCAGCATGTATGGCATGAATTTCCTGCGTAGTTTCAGCGTCACCATTAGGCCGTCGTAGAATCCTGAAATTAACAGACACAAAGTAATGAACCAAGTCAAATGAGCCAGGACAGAAAAACATTTCAGAAATCGGCAATAACAATAAGGAATATATTATTATATATATTATCTGTTTGCTTAAAAGAAATGAACATCATGACACAATTGAAGAACACTTTTTTAACACACAAATAACCCAGTTTCTCTCCACGAGTAAGCACAGCACATGTAGCATTTCAAGTAAATTAAATACACAATCTAGCTTTTTACTAAAGCATGTTACATCTATTCATCTATTTATTCGTTTTGATTCAATTCACTTCTTTAGAGGCTGGACTGCTATTCATGTTATTTACAAATTGTACAGTGTTACCCAGTCTGAATGAACATATACATACATATATACTGTAATACTCCCTTGGGTTTTTGTTCTAGTTTCGCTATATTTCCGCTTTTCCTCTGGTTCTGTACAGATCCCTGTCCATAAATAACCATATGTAATGATGTAACCTACGCTTAAGTACCCTGGTAAGGCATTAGTCACTACGCTCAAATCAACAACTCACCAAAAACGAGAAAATCGATGTTGAACTTTCCACGTGTATGATCTGCAAGGTAAAACTTTCCTGCGTTCACCTCATCGTGGATGACAAGCGGAGTAGTGTGCCAGTTCAGCCTCAACCACTTTTTGGAGTAAGCATCTAGGGAAACAGAGAGAGTAGATCAAAACCAAAACAGGTTATTCTAACAGAGTCATATATCGCCTTTTTGTTGTAGATGTCAGTATCCAATTAACTGGTAATTCGGAAAAATATATAGGTCTCTACTTCGATATCTTGTGGTAAGACAGACAAAGTGCTTTATTGTGTTTTTCGCTGTTTTTGGTATTCCTAGCGTGTCTACAAAATATAATGGTTCTATAACTGCGAGTAGGAGGAAAGATTAGCTTTTCGAGGAGGGTTTTGATATCTAATTAAAAAAATACTTGAGGAAAATTCACAGTTGTTATAAAAATTGATTGAGGAAGATCTGAAACTTTTGTAAGAATGATTAGGATTTGAAACCGTTTCAATAGTTAGCCTATCAACTATTCATATTTCACAGAACATTCTTCTTCAATTACTATGGAATTTCATGGCACATGGTTATTTGTTAACCTTATTTTCATCAGAGTCGTAATCATCAATGTCTACTGTTCTGTTGTTTCAAAACCATAGATGCTACCTTCAACAACTTCCTTCATACAACACCATTGTTTTCATTATTGTTTTAATCAACCATATGACCCCATCTCGCAGAAGCCCCAACCTTGTATACAGAAAACGTTTACTTTTATCAACTTCAACGAGAAAGGTTTTCTGGTTATGTTCTATGTTCGGAAGGATGACAACTTTTCTGGACTTTGTAGCTATAGAGAACCGATCAAAATATGAAACGAGAGAGAAAAACTTACAAGAGAACATTGTGATATTACAGGTTTGAACGTCGAAAGGAAACAAAGTATGATCCATGTTGCAGAAGATCGTCATCATGAGCCTGAAATAGAAGAAACGACCAATCATTATAGTCTCTACAAGTCCAAGCCATGGGTTGTGTGCGCAGTCTTAATCGTTATAAACATTACCTATGCATATCCAGAACGACTGGTTAATGTTACGTTGAATGCGAAAATCATAATTTTGTTGAAAGCAAGCAACAATTAGCAATACTAAGCTCTTCATTATTTCATATATTGTAGGTGGTAGGGATCGAACTGAGGAAGCCTTGGTTAGAAATCAAGTTCCCTAGAGATGGACTATAGATTCCTACCACCTGTATTATCTCACTGCTTATTCCCTGCTGGCGCGAGGCGTTCCTGTGTTTGATAGAGCCACGCTTTTCTGTTGTATAAGTCAAAACACTCAGTTGGGAAATCAAAAATCAAAAATATTTACTTCATATGAATAATTAAGTTTTCAAATTCAACTTTTTTGTATGAAATTATAAGGCCCAACAGAACCCAAACCCAAGACCTTTGCCAGTGGCCTCACATCTAAGATATCAGTGCACTCAATTCGTAACCCTAACAATGTGAATCACATGAAATACTGTCACCAAATTGCAACGCTTCAAATTTGTTTGTTTCGACGATTTTTGAAACGCGAAAAAGGCAGAAAAGAATGAAAAAACATCACGTACCTTTCTGTCAGATTTATCACACCATCAGGAGTGACGCTGGCAAAAATGTTTTTTCTCGTGACGCTGCTAACTTCTCCTGACTTCTGACTTCCGAACATGATATCAGGAGTCCACAGCAAGTCTGTCGAGTCGGCCGTCATCCGGTACTTCTTCCAAGTGGAGTTTTTGCTGAACGTCAGGCGGTGATCCTTCCATGTCAACTTCAGAAGCAACTGCACTGTAATGTGCTAGGAATAAGAAAATAACATTCATTGGAATAGCATGTATAGAATTATAGAGGACTTAAAATCTTTGCAAAATATAAAGCAGTGTTGCTTATATCACCTAAAAAATGCTTCGTCGTTACGAAATTCCGGACAAATGTCTTGAGGATATTTTCTGGTACAAAACTCAGCTCATGAAGAAAATTTATGATGACGAATATCATAGCTTTTTAAAAAATTCGTCACGTCAGAAAGAGCAAGGTCAACATCTCCATCAACATCTCACTTAGGAATTTTGCTGTCCGTCTACGAAAAACCCATGGATTCCATATTGTGTATAGAAAAAGTTCATTTTCTAAATAGCGCTCTTTCGGTAACAGCTCATTGTTCGTCTCACTGGACTGCCGGTGATGATTGGACGCTTCTCACCATACCAATTATTCACCTTCTTTCTGATTGGTCAATTTCAATCCACCAGTTGGTATTGAAATTCGTTATGTTTTATTTTCGTTCTCTTCCTGAGGATCTTCTCTGATGAGTGCAAGAAGCAAAGCTTTGATAGTTATTATGTTTGACTAAGTTTCTAATTATTCTCGCCATTCACAAGTTCTGTAGCGATTCTGTCTTCTACAAGACTTGTCTGACGTGCAACTCTGATCAGTGCCTTACGAAAAGCTTCAGTAGTCGTTATGTCTTACTATGTTTCCGATATTCCTCGTCATCCAAAATTCGAATGGTTTCAAAATCAGTTCTAAGCTGTTTGAAGTCGTCACAACATTATTGTTAATTGTTTCGTAAACTTTGCACAAATAAATATTTAATGCATTAACTAACTTACAAACTGAATTAATCTGCTATCATTTTAAGTTTCAAGTAAAAGATATCAAACAAATGGTTCTGCACCTGTTCTCCAATTTGCTGTCTGCTCTGGCTAGATTGTAGCATAGGATTATAAATGATATAAAAAAGACTCACATTGCTGACTTGTTTCAAATCTGCCAAGTTACGCAACTGAAGTCTGATTTCACAGTTCACTGGTTGATCTAAAAGATAATTGTTTGAAAATGAAACATTCTACGTCAGCATCAATGATTTGCAGTCACAATCTCAGGTGTCTGCAGTGCAAAATCCTCAAGCCTTTAGCTTGTGTTATTAGGATGGAATCAAGCCACTTTATGAATGAATTTTACAATAGATGACAATTAAGGGTAACATTGTCGAACTCTGGCAATAAAACCGAGACTTTTCTAACTCAGAGAAAATAACGCCTAAGCTCAAAAACGTTTGAAAGACAGGGGAGGGTGGTGGTTTATGCAACAGCAACTAAGCTGCTTGGTAGAAGCTATTCTGGGTGGCGTAGGGTGAGTACCAAATTCTACCCATAAGAATTAGGTTGTCTGGTCCGCGATGTATGCTAGATATTCCAAGGAATTTGGAACACAAACTAAACTTAACATTTAATCTTGATTATAAAAACCAGAACAGTAGATCTACTTCTGAAGGGTGGGATTTCGTGATAACCATGGCATAGGTTCTGAGATATACATTAATCCTAAAACCAAGGGTTCCCCTAGAGTGGCTTGTCGTTTTCAAGTTGTTGGGTTGGCAGGACAAAGTGCGTGCTGTTAAACTTAAAGTGATTGGTAGTGTAGTGCATGCTACCAAACCCCTGCTGAAGAAAGGCCCAGCCTTTTATATAAATTCTCCAGGCTTATTGAAATCCAGTATATTTGAGGGGTCTCATTCAGTGGCGTAGCCGACAGTGGTTACCTTTAGGGCGAACCACTAAGGGCTCCCAGGGATATGGGCCCCCAACTGAAAAACTTACGGGCCCCAGACCTTCTACTTCACTAAGGGCCCCACACACCTTAGCTACGCCACTGGGCTCTTGGAGAAATGGTTGTACGACTTGTATAGGTAGACATCATTAGCAGAATTTCCATGTTTAAATTCGAGTCTCTGGTGTTTGTTATATTCATGTAAAGCATTTAAAAGAAATACAAAGTGCTGTAAAAAGCCTCTCATGTCATTATAACTAATCACCCCATCAAGATCAAAACTCCCCTTCTTCATATACATTTGCATGATTGAGATTTGAGGGGGGGGGGACTAATTGATGGGGGCTTAATAGATAAGTCATGGTATTTACCTTTTTTATATGGAATTACTCTCTTGTCATAACCCTCGAAAGTCTTCTTTATAGTATCTTCAACTCGCCGAGTATCGTTCTTGCATCTAGAATAATTACACAGCTCAAGTTAAATATGGAATTAGATTTGGAATTTACTCTGACTTTCGACAGCCACTTTTCAATTCTCTTTCCTAAGTGACAAATGCCCTTAAAATAAAAGCAGCAATTATTTGGGGCTGTGGGATGAGTAAGACCTTCCGGGCCTGTACGATAAATGATCAAGTTGAAATGTTCCTAGATATGAAGTTGTTGCTTCAAAAGATTTCAAAAATGAATGACATCTAAGTAGGTCTATTTGGCATCGATAAAAACTGCGTTTAGTGTATTCATGGCAAAACTCGTTTCACAGTGTCTAAATACTCGTTTCATTGAAACTCAAACTGCTTTATATAGTGATGTAGTTATGTTACCGTACCTTGCTGGAAAGAAGGCCTTGTCTTAGTCAGGCTAGCAAGCTAAACAGACGTAGTTGCAATAAACATACTAGGAACTCAAACTATCACATAGTGATTAGTTATGCTAGCGTTGCTAGTCCGGCCTTGCCGTAGTCGGGCTCGCAAGATAGAAACTCACTCGGAATTTATCGCAGGCAACTCCTTTACAACATGTAATGACAAACATATTTCAAACCGATCAGCAGGGTGGGACTTCAAGCCCCGTGGTTGAAAACTTGCGAGCAATTTCAGCCTATATGATTGCATCTCAGAACAGACTTTGCAGGTTCTTAGTTGGATCTGACCTCAAAACGTGATAAACATTTCAAGACACTCACCTTGTCTGGGTAGAAAATAATAACACCATCAAAATCACAGATTCTGATAAAAAGACCTTCATACTATAAACTGTAGGCAGGATGATCTTGAAGCTCTGACAAAATAAGTTTTTTATATGTTTGCCTTATATTTCAAGGAGGAAGGTTTCTTCGTAACTCAACCATCGTCGGTTTTATAATAAACAAGATCTTGATAACAGCAGCGATCTATAATTCATCAACCTAAAACTCATTACGATTAGGCGCAATAAATCGACTTAAATGCGTATTTGCATTGGTGCATTTATATTTCATAAATATTTTGAAAGGGATGGCAGGTGGCATAATTCGATACGACTCAAAGGGATATAAAAGTAAAGCAAGTATTCAGAAGGAGTAGTCAAAAGCTGGTGTCTGTGTCTGGTGGAAAACCGCAAAAAACAGATTTATCTTGAATGTCATGATAGTACTTAGTCATGCAGTGACGTAGCAGCCGGGTGATACCTGGGGCACGTGCCTAAGATTTCCGAAAGATAGTACAGTAGAATCCCGATAACTCGAACAAGCAAGGGACCATCAAAATAGTTCGAGTTAACGAATGTTCGAGTTATCGAGGCTCTTTGTAACATGAATAAGGCTCAAGGGGACTGCCAAATCTGTTCGAGTTAGCGGGGGTTCGAGTTATCGCATGTTCGAGTTATCGGGATTCTACTGTAGTGTTTTGACATTCAGAAAGAAGTTCTTTTGAAAAGTTGTGCCCCTCCGTAAGTTTAAATTGAGATTAATTCGTTGAGAGATGGGTCCTCACCTGGTTGATATCAAAGTTTCTCATATAAACGCTGGAAAGTGGGGTGAAATCTGGAAGATGTAATAGAATGGGTGAAAGAACAATATTAGGTGTAAACTGAACGCGTTTATAGGTGAAATATGGCTACATCAGCTGGAAGGTGGAATTTCACATATAAACGAGTCCTGTTTTTACCCCACTCAGCCTTTAGCCTGGGAGGTGGGATGATTTTGTTACCATCAACAACCCCTAAGTGAGCAAGCCGTTTTGTATCTATTTATAATTCCTGGCAAATGCTTCTAGAATCTAATGCATCTGGAATCTACACACCTAAACTTTCTAAAATTCCAGAATATTGGGAGGAGCGAGGAAAACAGACGCGGGAGCGAGATTATTGTCATAATACAGAATTATGGATTACGATGTCAGACGGAAAACAAAAAATATTTCCCTGGCAGTCATAATTCTTCCTTTTTAGTTCTCTATCTGAAACAAATCTATATGCATTTTACAGTCGCAAGAATCATTATAAATTACTAGTACACAAATAATAAATACGTATGGACTGCATTTTAAACCAAATTTCCCTAGGTAGTAGCGTACAGAAAAAAATTAAGATGGCGAGGAAAATTGGCAATATAGCGAAACATGATAACTGCTGCAGCATTGCATCTTATCAGAGTAGTACGTTAGAAAGAGAACGAAAACACATTCGTTGATCGGTACCTAAACTTAAAATTGTCAAGAAAATCAGAAAAATATCGAAACGTAATTTACTTTTTGTCTGCACTCTTTTAGCTAGAAATGTTTGATAAGAAAACAGGCATCAAATTTGGCCCAAACGCTACCAAAAATACTTCGCACTGCTGAGTGTGGTTGATTTCGTTAAGAGAAGAAAGTTCAAGTATTTTGGTCATATGGTGTCAGGAGGTAGGACAGCTAGAGCAGTAATGGAAGGAGCAAATGATGGTGGTGGTGGTGATGATGATGATGATGATGATGATGATGATGATGATGATGATGATGATGGTGATGATGATGATGATGATGATGATGATGATGATGATGATGATGATGATGATGATGATGATGATGATGATGATGATGATGATGATGATGATGATGATGATGATGATAATGATGATGATGATGATGATGATGATGATGATGATGATGATAATGATGATGAAGATGATGATGATGATACTGAGTGAGAACCTTGAATATATCATGTTCCGCTCTATTTCCGATTTTTCTGGAAAATATGTGAGGAAATTACAATTTTATTGCATTTCTTCAATTCTGAGTGTTAGTAGTTCAGTTGTTCTTCTTTTGTTAAGAATAAGAGTTAATTTGTTTTTTAACTTGTTTATAATCAAGATGCCTTTGACAGTGCAACAATGTTGAATTGCAGCAGCGAAGGATCCCGTTGCATGAATTTCTGACATTGCAAAGCAGCGTCCTAAGAAAAAAATAAACTCCTAATTGTTTCAATTTTCTGAAATTCATTTTCCACCAAAGGAAAGTACGGTAACTTCAAAAAGTACGGCATTACAACGATACAGGATAAGCCGGTCATGCTACGCTAAGGCTTCGTTTAAACTTTAACTTTTTTATTTCATATCAGATTAGCCTCCTGTTTACACGAGAACGCAGCATCCAATATGCTTCAACATTCCTTTTTCACGTTTTCAAATAAAAATACTTTGAAAGTGGTATGAAACCAATCTGATACAAAATTAAAACGGTATCGTCTAAACGGAGCCTTTCTTTCGTTTGCAAACCTGTGTAAGTTAAAAGTAACAGTCTCGTTTTTAAGTTAATAATTGGTGCGAAAGTGAAGCTTACGTCACCATAATCGTAAATAATCCTTTGCTAATTTTGCTCTGATAAGGCTGTGATCTAGTTTGAAAACTTGTTCATACCGGTGCTTGGATAAGATATTGTGTAACAATGTCTAATTCTAGAAGCGTAGCTTTATTACGATGCTAAATGAGAAGAGGAAATGCGGTCACATGAAAGAGCGTTGTTAGCCAGTTTCTTCAGAAGAAAAACAACGGGATGAGGCAATCAGTGTTACCGCAGCTAACATCGGTCTAATTATGGCCTTTCAAAGATATTCTGAAATCATACTTACGAAATCATACAAAATAATTTGTTAAAGAAAGTTGCTTTACTAAGGGGTCGAGATTCATTTTTTAGTGATCGTCAAGTTTTGAATTAGTAATGAGTCTAGTGTGATACTAGCATTTTGTATCGTGTATTTAAATCTAGTTATCTTCTTGTCTATGCAAGCTAAATTAAGACTTCAATAGTCAATTAACCACACTGTGAATGAATAGAGATGCCGCATTGCATTGCATAAAGTTGCCGAAAGAGTCTTAGTTAATTCATGTCATTTATGCATTATTCAACTTTGAATATAAAGTATTTGACTTTCTATTAGTGCAATGAGGTAGCTTTTAATTCCATCTTAATTGACCAATTTCACACAAAGTCAACTCAAAAGGCAAATCAACATTTTCACTAGTCAAAAACTCAGTGGCATCACTAGGGGGTGGACAGGGATGGACAAATCTACCCAAGTTTTTCCAGAGGTTGATTTCCTAACTTGATAGAAATATTTGATCGTAGGTTGATATTTCAAGACATATAGCATGTATACGTATTTATCATTAAGTTCACTAAATGTATTTTACTGCATGTGTGTCCTTTCCCTTACATCTTCCATGCATTGGACCAGGGCGATGTCAATAAAAGTTAATCGGGCTACTTTGACTCACAAGCCCCCATTGCCTATCATTGACCTACATTTACCCACGAGCCCCTTTTATTTCACCTTACTAAATATAGCCTGGTTACCCCACTGTCAGAACTTAACTCCATTTGTGAAAATAGGCAAGAGGTAGAATTGCTTTAGTTTCATTAGTAAGATATTCCTAAATCGTGAGCCTAATTAGTAAGAAGACATGTACGGCTAGTCTCTCCCGGTAAACCCTGAGACGAGATATGGACAGAACGTTTTATCAGGTCTAAATTTTCACATTGGTGTTCCTAATGGTGTTCTATTAATTTCATGCAGGTATCAAAACACCTTTTAATGCTCTATTTTATATTTGCAAGCGTGTGTTTTTCCACTTGCTAAAACTATTATAAACAAAGCAGAGAGCAGGGTGCTGCGAAAAATATAAAGCATCATAATATACACTAGATATTGTAAAAATAATGATAATAATAATACACTGTCTAGAGGCCTTACAGGAAAGAGATAAATAAAGATATGAATCTAATAAGCAGTTTACCTGTAAAAATGTGCTTTCAGATGATTTTCCGTGATTGATTGGAAATTCTTTACGTCCATCTGAAAAATGAATTATTTTTCATGTTTACTGTGGTATTATTGTCTAATTTCATTACATATCATATTTCAAATGCTATAAAGAAAGCAGAACTACCCTTGATAATTCTATCTAGAATTATCTGCTACGACAATGGCCGATTGATTAGATAATTAAAACTGTCGTCGTGGGCTAGATCCCACATTCAAATCTGTCACATCAAGGTTGCGGAGAAATGTTTTCATACCCCCCTTTTTTTCATAAGAACCAGTAAAATTCATTTAAAGCTAGCTATTCTTAAATATTCCTCTATTTTCAGCCTGAAATGTTCTTAAATTGTTCTTACTTGCTAATGATTTGGAGCCTGCCTCTGCTATCAGTTGTTTTAATTGTGGCAAATTTTGACTCCTTAACAATCTGACATATCTGTGTGCTATCGTTCTACTTGTTTCGTAATTATTTGTCAGTCACCTGGTTATTTGATAAAATTCTTATATTGAACTGAAAATGCCAGCCTCAGCTTGTTCTTAAGTTTTGGCAAAATTTGATGCTGGTGTTTTTAAAAAAAAGTTCTTATAAAAAAAGAGTAAAGATAAAAGGTAAAAGTAAATCATGAGGTGAGGTCACATCGAGAGGAAGGATCAGAGATATGGTCACTTCTCGACATTAGTCTACCTTTTGTGGGCCTAAAATGTTCTAGCATGGACATAGGCAAGCCAAGGCATGCCAATTCAATTCAACATTTGTGCCAGAACAAAACTCATGGCATGTGAATTTCCTCTCGGGCATCCACCAATGTTGTGTTAGAGTATCTTAGCAAAGCACAGTATTGGCATAACGTCTGTAGAAGGTCTGAAAAGCCTCTGAAAATCCACCAGTCAGGTTTACCTAGGCTGGTAAACATTGGCTAGACAGCAATTTATCAAATAGATTCGAGCTGCACAAACAGAATTTAAATAGAATTGACATGCAGCTTAGCAACACAAGTGAAGGACTGTTGTGTGCTGGTGAAGATCCCTACAATTCACGCAAAAAGTAGTTGGAACACCCTTGTTTTTCTTAACAAATAACTACTTTTTTAGCTTTCCTAGCATTTTATTTCCAATCAAACCCCCCTTTCCCCTAAAGCAATGTGTTTTACAAAGGGAACTTTATGAGATTACACCAACCACTAGCTGAATTTTATTGGGCTTGTTTTTGTTATCAGAAACAAAATTGTAAAGGGGGAAAGGGAGGAGGCAAAATATTGGAAACTGTAAAAATCCTGCAAGTGTTCCAAGACTTTTGGTGGGGATTGTACACAGATTTAAGTTTGGAAAATTTAACAGGGGTTTGGTGGCAGCAGTCCTAACAAGATTGCAACATTTGATGCGAGTGTACCGTTTATTTTTCTGTTAGTTATTTTGACAGCTTCTATTCACTTGCAATTCAAATCAATTCATAATTGGATACAAAACTCCGACCTCCAAAGAAAAATAGTCGCTGTAAATTCTATAAATAATGCTCAAATACATATTAAGCAAATACTAACCGAAGTAAGTAATAAATGTGTACATACCTAGTTCATACAGCGCACCATCTTTGTGAACAAAAGCAATAAAATGCAGATTCACTTCCGTTTCTGATGACGGGGCCTGAAAAAAATTCATGATCATATGATTGCAAAGATAAGATGAGCAAATACATCTTAGATATCGTTCAAGACTTATGTTTAACCACTTCGGGGGAACAGAACTAATAAAGTTTTTTAACAGTTAATGGACCTCTAACTTCAAGGCTGTGCAAAACAAAAAAGCAGGAAAGAAGCAATGAAATCATAAAAGCATGATAGTTCAAAGTTTTGGTATGAGTTCACTTTGGACAAAAAAAGTTCAAAAGTTAAGCGTTTTCTTCTAGGTTTTCTTCAAATATGTAAAGACCCAATGAAATCATGAAAGTATGATAGTTTGATAGCAATTTTGGGAAAAAATTAAATTCTAAAAAACAAAGTTCAAAGGTAGTTAAGCTTCATCTTCTAGGCAATGTTGTATCCACTCATTCAACAAATCAGTGATTGTCGGTTCAGGCCCTTCTCCAATCAATCTTTCGTTCTAACAATTCGATTTGATTGATTTTTCGAATCTTGCTTCTTCTCAAGAATTGAATTAAGTTGATCTAAAGTCCCTAAAAGCTTTGTGAAAATCAATGGGAACCTGGCCAGTATGTATTTCTAACATTCGTGTAGCACATGTTAACGCCATGTCTTATAGAGGTCTTTCGATTTAATGTATTCTAGATTGAACAAAGGATGAAATACGGGCCTAAAAAGTCGGAGTAAATAGAAATGGAACGTAATGCCTTTATTCCCCTGGTTTTTGGAATGAGACATAGGTAAAGAATATGCAAGGTTCCATCCAAATTAGCAGGAAAGATCTAAAAACGTTATATTGCTGTTATCTAATGGTTGGGGACAATATTTTCCGTCTCCATTTTAAGGTCTGCTCTGCTCTGCTAGACAGGTACCAGGACACCTTTAAACCACATATCAATTCACAAGGACAAATGATTGAAATGAAATTTTTAATCATGTTTTAGTAACTTTTATGGGTACTATGTTTTTAAATTCTTAGGTGATTTCTTTTTTGATATTTGCATTTATTTATGGTATTTAACCTCTTTGTTTCAATGTGCACGTAGTAGGGCTGTAATAATTCTGAGAAATGAAAGAAAATAAAACACTGTTGATTGATACTATACCTCAGTTTGTCCATCCTTAGCGCTCTCTTCATGAGCCGAAGAAATACCCTAAAAAGTAACAAAACAAAATATTAACGTGGAACAACTTGAGAAGAAGCAGGATTTGGCCAACCAATCGAGAATGAAAATGATCTGCATAGGCCTCAAAGCAACAAACTCTTAATTCCTACTCTATTGTGTTACCTACAGCACCATCAGGGCCCTTGAAACCCAAGACATTGTGTGAGTGAATTGGCTTGAGTTTCTCCAGGACCCCAATCTTCCTGCAGTTAACTCAGCACTGATGTCTCAGCACGAAAGTACTTACCTAGAGGTTGCTGGCTTGAGTTCTACTCGGGTTATTTTGATTCTCACAATTTATGTTGATCAAGTGAATGATAGAGATACATTATTGCTCTTGGAATTATTAGTTATGAGATGAGTAAAGTGACACAAAGAGATAAACAAGACAATATCTGCTATTAACAGCACAAACCAAGAAATTGTAGAAGAAACCTTAAGGATAGCCCTATTTGCTGAGAAAGTACTTCAAAATGCACAAAGGTTCACACTCAAAGACGCAGATCTTCCCTGCAGTAATGCTGTTCTTCCAAGAGGCTGGGTCTCTGTTAGGTTACATCTTGTCAGCAAATCCTTTAAATGATTTTCTATTTGAGGCAAGGAAGAAAGTGTTCAGCATTTCATTTTGTTTTCTTTTTACAAATCGCAAATCCTGTGTTTTCAAAGATATGAAGCTAGATTGCTCCAGGTGCAGTGTCCACACAATCCTTCATTAAATTTTGGTTGTATAATTTGATGAAGAGCATTTCCAAAGAAAAGTCACTGAAAAAATGCCAATAGAAAAGAATGATATACCGCTTCCGTTGCCAACGTAATTTCCTATTTCAATGAAAAGAGAGAAAAGCCCCTTTGAGAGTCTTTCTCAATCTTCGTCTAGTGCCTTGCAACCTGGACAATAAAATGCTTCATTGTATGGAAACCAAAGAATCACTGGCTCAATTAAATAATTCAAGTGCATCTTTTACACTGCTAGATCTTATGATATACCCCAAGTCGTACAATGTTTCTGCTCCCACTATAAGACCATCATATCAAAAAGTATGCAGATTGTACCTCATCAGTTTCTAGGAAAGTAGCTCTCTGATCTGCAGTCATTGATTTGGTTGAGTCAAGAAAAGACTTGAGATATCCGCTCTCTACAACATAACAAAGTATTACTTGGTTATGATGGAAAATTAATGAAAACAAAATCAGCATGAAGGGAAATCAATAATTTCACAAGGCATGTTCTAACTTGAGAATCATATTCAACCAAGATAGGCTACCAAAATTCATATATGTCTCCACCACGTCTCAAACCTGTGGAACTTAGCCACCAAAAGCAAGCATATCAAACACTTTCTTAAATAAGGGCAATAGCTGGCACAGTAGAATTCTGGTGTCTGAAACTCAAGGCCTATCCACAGTGAGAAACTTGTGCTCAGGATTAATCCTTCTTTAGCGCCAAACATATGCTTGCCTTTGGTTGGTGAGGTCCCAGGTCAACACCTGGTGGAAGAATGTCACAATACTGGCAGCCAGCTGTGGTAGAATACAATGCCCTAACATATCGCTAATATATCCAATATATGTGTTATTAAAGGTTCCGAGAATGAGCTCATGACCTTACCTAGCTCAATCTGTTTTGTGTTATTAGCGATTGAGTGAATGATGCCAACAGTTCCACATGCATTTCCAACAGTTTGCTTCATGAAATATACATTGCTACTCTGCTCCTAAAATTCAATCAGAAAATAATTTTGTCAGACCTGGCTATTCGAGATGGACAATCAGCCTGCTTATACCTTGCGTCCTCATCATTCCCATGTGGTCTGGGCAATGGGTGTCTCTCCTCTTAGTTAATGTCAAATAAAATTTCCCTTTGTCACTTTCAAAAGCTAATCCAAGCTTGATAGGGAACAAATAGTATAAAGGTATTAAGAAACAAGGCAGTGCATAGAGATCTTATAAAAAGTACCACATGCTCAAAACAATGTATTCCTGAAACAGTTTAATTCAAATTACAAGCTAAAGTTGTGTTATTACCTGTCCTTTAGCCACGATATTTTCATGCTCGTTTTTCTTGAATTCTTCGTACTACATATAAAAGACAATATAACAAAAGGTAAAAATGAAGTAGAGCACTAGTAGCCAATATTGAAATATTCTAAAAGATTAAGAAACATTCTTAAGATTCTAAAACATTCTTGAGATTTAGAAACATTCTTGAGATTTAGCCATCAAGCCCTTTTGCAAACTAAACTGATATCATCTAAAATGTTGAACGACGAGGACCATGCAAAAACCAAAATTTTTACCTTTTCATTGATAGGGAAAAGAAGCAGAAGTGCACAGCAAGGCTCGGGTACCATGCAGAGAAGCTCGGGATCAAGGCCAAATACATCAAAAAACTGCCATCTTTTGCTGACACCAAGAGATAAGAGGAACTGAAGAGAAAACAAAGATTAACTGTAAACTAAAAACATGCATTTTATCTACAAGAATACCAGGCCTGGCCGTTTGAGGCAGGCGATCGAAAACTACGGTAGCAGAGCAGCTCTGGGAAGTAAAGGTAAGCGCAATGAATGGCAAAAAGATGGTAACCTATGTTTGCTGCAAGCTATGTGCTAAGCACAAACATTCTATCATATCAAACTCCCTTTTCTAAGGCAGTGCGAAAAGCGCAGTTGAAGCCTACATCAATGGAACAATTTTATCAAGTAATGGGACATTGGTAGACACTTTGAAGGTAAATATATCTTATAATTTGGTTTTATTTTCAGAATGTGCTTGCTCCTTTTGTTCTTTTCTCCTTGTTTGTATTGTGTAATTTAGTTTTATAAGGATTGGCCTGCCTATAGTGGTATATTCTATTTCCGCTTACAGTCATTTCATTTCTACAAAACTTTACAGTTAATATTTTAGTAACAAAAGTTTCTTAAATTTCGTATTCATTAAAATCGATTAAAATTCAAAATTCATGTGTATTAGAATACTAAAAATGTATTTGGGGTAGTTTCTTATAATTTCATGACCTAAAATTGTCCTATTTTTTTTTTAATGAATGGAAGATATGCTTATCATCAAAACAAATGACATTGAGTGGACAGAGGAAGAACGTAACTATATTATGAGACGAGCGGTGGATTGGTATCTGGAAAAGCGACAAAAAACAAAGTTGCATAAGTCAGATGATGAAAGAAACGTGGAGATTTTAAGCAAAAGAAGACGCATAGACACCAGTATAGAGAAAGGTGACTCTTCAAAAGAATTGGATTCAGACAATGAGGATGAGATAACATCACAGGATGAAGATTAAAAAAATGCTTTTGACGTTTATTTTCATGCAATTTACATAGTTTTGTTTTGTTTTTCATCCATTTACAAGTTCATCATCTCTGTTGTTTTATAGTAGAAAAGTGATATTTATCAAAGCACAACTTTTAATTTTATATTGCTGCCCTCTAAAAATTATCTAAAGCACATTAAAAATCGCCCGCCTGAATTTTCCGAGGGAAGCTATTACCGCCCACCTGCTTAAATCTTTAAGGCCAGGCCTGGATATTCTCATTAAACTACTTACCTAACAAGGTGCAAACGACTTGAGATATGACTTATCATTGGTGTACATGTTGATTGTTCTGTTTGGCCTTAAAATCTTGGCTTCGGGGCACTCTTAGTGATTGGGGTGTACAGTAAACAAAATAAATAAGTACTTAAACAAAATACACACTGTGATTTTTTTATTTACTGGGTAGGAAATTAAGATGCCAGGAGAATCTGGGGTTGGCTATCAATTTTCAGTCAAATTTTCATGGAGTGGTTCAAAACAATAAAACTTAAGGTGCAAACCCCATGTATAAAATACTAAAAGTATCCTCTAGGTTGGAATTTGTACGTCAATGAGAATACAAAAGAATGAAGGCTGCACTTACCTTGTTCATAACCTGCCAAGAGGGTTTTACCAAGTTTATGAAAAAGAAAGAAGTACAAATTATGACTTATGCAAAAATTAGATGTCAAACACAACACGTAGGCAATAGATTTGTATTTATCACAACTTAAGGGGTATAAACTTTCAAAATACTTTTTACAAAATTTTCAAAATCAGTTTGTAGGATGAGTTCGGAGCTTTGGCAATGGTCAGTATGTAAATCATGGCACAGATGTTCACAAGTCTGATTCCTACTGAGTTTTCAAAGATCATTTTCTGGACTTTGGACCAACATCAAGTTCGAAAACTCAAGTGGGATCATTTTGCCAGTAATGAGGAGGTTCTAAAACGTGCAGGTGTTGAAGACATTGAAATGAAGCTAGTTAAAAATCGTTTGCGCTGGCTTGGCCATATTTGTAGAATGGATGACAATAGACCAGTCAAGGCACTTTTACACAGTGAATTATTTCATGGATGTGGACCTGTTGGTTGACCCTTTCTAAGATTTAAGGATACTTGCAAAAAGTGTGGTCATACGTATTAGATCTATGGAAGACTGTTGTAGATAATAGACAAGAATGGAGAAGGCTAATTCGCAGTGTCTGTGAAAGTAATGTCATAAAAAGAGTGAAGGAGGACGAGAGACGCAGAGAGAGAAGGAGACAAAAGCAATCAAGACCATAAAACTACAGTGTGTAATATCCCTTATTTTTGGGTTTCTAGGCGTATTATTATTATCATTATTTTCTGTGAATGTGCAGTTATTTCCGCTGCCTCTGCACTTTTCCACTCTGTTCCTATCTGCCCCACCAGGCCGATATTCTAAAATAGCAATATACCCCTAGTGGCATTTGAGAACATTAACACTGGCTTGAGATTTCTGCTGCTTTTCTTATCAAATGGAGGCTATTCAGAATCCTTTTACGGAGTTCCGATTTAAAAAGATAAATCTTGTGTTGGCTGATTTTGAAATATTTGTGGAGTTTGATCAATCTCATTTTTAACGAACCCATTTCTATCAATGACAGAAATCCGGCTTTTCTTAGTCTTTGCAAAAGTACCCAAATACAAATAGGCGTAAATTCCTGCTTTAGTTTATACATCTAGTAGAACAAGGCTACCTTATTTCTTACCTTTGCTATCGCCGTTTAAAAACATTGTCTTTGTTCTATTGCTTATAATTCTTGTTGAGGCCATAAATGGACCAGACTGCAGAGAAGGGCACTTTCCGCCGAGATCTCGGGTGCGCCGAAGAAGGGGAATCTAGGTGCAGGTGCGGAATAATTGTCCAGGGGCGCATTCAGGGTTGGCCCCTAGGCCTTAGGTGCACTTCCAGGGGAGAACTTTTGGAATGGTTACGGTTTTTTGCTTTGTTTCTACTTCTTAGATTCTATCTTTTATTAACACAAGCGAGCCACCTCCTCAAGCTCAGCTCATGCTCAAAATAAAAAATCATTAATGCTAGCTACTGCGCATGCGCAATACACTGCGCATGCGCAACTTTGCCGTGCATGCACATACTAGGGGCGGCCAGGGGCGAACCTCAGATCTGAAAAAAAAATCTCGGGGGCGCTAGTGCCCTACTCTGCAGTCTGGTAAATGGATTGATCAACTTTTTGTTATATAAAGCAAACAAATAAAAAAGATCATGCAAGTTTAATTCCTTTGACGCACTGCAAATTATGGTTAGACTAAATTATATATTTTTCATTTCTTTGCTGTAACATGAAAGGCTAGCCTTATAACTTAGCCAGCAGCAGCACATACATGGCAAATACATTCCTTTGTTGACATGACCAGGGGGGTTATTTTGTATCGGGTTGTGTATACAATCGTATAATTTACAATCAATAAAGCAGCCTACCTCTGGGTTGGACTCTAAAGGAAGCCATCTGACAGGCATTTTTGCAAATTTGATTGATTTTGATCAGGATACTTCTTGGAAGGAGGAAAGCAGCAAAGCTGTGGCTATGACGATGCGATGCATGCAGTTTGTGAAGAGAGAAACAGATGGAGTGTTGCCTCCTTTTCACAAGAATTCGACGAAAAGGAGGTTAGCGGTTAATTCGAATAAAATCAAATCAAAATTCTCTTCTCAGCATTCAGCAACACAGATATTAAAATTAATAATTAAAAATAAAAATAAAAATAAAAAATTAATTTTACAATATACAGTTAATGAATACAATTATCTCCATAAAATTTAATCAGTACGTTAGTTATATGAAGATATTTGAATTGTTATACTGAAGGACACATGACATACTCGGCGGGGATGGCTGAGTGGTTAGATCACTCAACCCTTTAAATTCAAAAATCTAAGAAACTTTGAGTGCTGGGCTGACTTTTTAGTTTCTTATGAAAAATATGTGTTAACCATACAATTCATTCAATTCATTTTAAGCTACAAATATGGAATCAAACACGGTTCAAGTCCATCTTGGAAAGCTGTTCTCTGACCTATTCCGAGTCCTTCAAGATCTGAGCAGTCAAACTCACAATCAAAGGGTCTTTTGGCACCGGGGCTTGGCTCATTGTCTGCTTGAATATGCTCTATCGGCATCCCCAACATTTCCCCAATTTCTCTTATCATGCCATATTTGGTCAATTTAGTGTCACTTCGCCAGTGCCAGACCCCATTTAGATTCACCCCTTGGATTTGTTTCTCAGCAATTTGCCAGCAAACAGCAGCAATGTCATTTACAGAAGTTGGGAATCTTTGCTCAAAATTTGAGACTTTGCATGGCTTTCCACTCCTTATCAAATCAAAGAGACCTAAAAACAAATGACAAAAATGAATCAAATCGATAAATCTAGTGAAGTTATATGAAATACATTATGAATTACGCTTAAAGTAAAAATAAGGGCAAACACAAAAGGGACATTTACCTGTTACCACACTCTCATGGAGATGCTCCACAGGCCCATACAAAACAGGCACTCTCAGTACACCCCCGTTCGGGCAATGCTCTAAAGTTGCCTTCTCCCCATCAAGCTTGCTTTGGCCATACTTGTTCAGGGGGTTCGGTGTATCATTTGGTTTATAAGGTGGCTTTGTCCCATCAAAAACATAATCCGTACTGATATACAGCATGAAAGCTTTTGCAGTGGTAGCAGCCTCTGCGAGGTAGCTTGTTGCTAAGACATTCAATGCTGCGGTCGCTCCTTCCTGTTTCTCAACATAATCCAGCCTACGCTCCGCAGCAGCGTGTATGATGACATCAGGTTTGAAACTTGCAACCAAGGAAGAGACTTCTTCTTTGTTCCTCAAGTCGAGCTTCTGCAGATCAGGACCTACTCTCGAGAAAGCCAGGCCCAAAGCTTCCCACTGGCCTTTTTCTTGGAATTGCTTGAGAATGGCTCTTCCCAGAAGACCGGAAGCACCCGTGACAATAATTCGTTTCTTCATCTCACTCTAAGCTTTATCAGATGAAATTTTATGCAGAAGATTTGTTCAGGTGTCGCATGGAGTCTTCCAGAAGAGTTCTGCTCCTTCCCTTCAGAGATTTATCATCAGGCCGGCTCCATGATGAAGTGCTTCCACGTGTCAAGTGTAGAGCCTCGTTCCAATCAGTGCTGCCACATGTAGGGTAGGGGATTCTTCCACCTTAGGAATCAAAGGTGCGAAATCAAATACAAAGAAAAAATTGAAAAAACTAGTTTTTTTGAATTGTTTAATTCTTTTTTTGGCTGAACGAATATAACGGAGAATTTCGAGGCTTTATTCTACCTAAGATTTCTGGAAGAGTCAGAAAGAAAGAGAAAAAAAATTAATACCCTTTATGTTACTTTATGTTAGTTTATATTAGTCTCTGTACTACGTAACGACTTACATTAAAAAAGATATATCTTAATACCCAGTGGCAGATCAAAATAGCCAAATAACGAAATAAAAAGAGGCGAAAAGCTGGTTTAGCCCCGTTTTATGATATAAAGCTATCTTGCATGCTAAAGTGTGCCAGGGTAGGTACTAATATCCAGTTTAACCTACTTCTCTATAGCTGCTGAACGATTTTCATTGTCAATTGGATTAGAACTAGAGAACTAGAATTTTCAAATTGCCTAGCATTCCTCTATCCAGTAGTGGAATTGCTTAAGTTTTTGTCTTGTCGAGTACTGACTTGCTTATAAAGCAGTTGCTTGTAAAATCAAATGCGTGTATAGAGCCAATGATCTCTGATATGTAGTGGGTAGTTACTGGTTAGCAAAACAATCCCAGATTAGTGTAACCCGTTTTGTTTTCTTTCGACAGGAATGGCGTGCCATAGAAAATTGAACCTTTGTTATTCGATCGTCAACGTCGACCTTTCTTGTGTTGCAGTATTTGTTCGCTGACCCTAAGTTCTAAATCAAACAGACTTGGTTTTCTCGAGCAGACAACGTTTGTCCTCGTCTGAAATTTGTGCTCGCTTGTTCACAGATTTGGCATAATGGAACGTATTGTGTCGAAACATCTCTTTAACTACCCACTAGACGGAGTAATGGATGCAGAAACTGAGGCCTATCTGAACAAATTGAAGGAAAGCGTGCCTGAAGAAATGAGGTCAATGTCTGGGAAATCATGCAAAGAAGTCGTTGCAATGATCAGACAGTCAATGGCTGCAATGGATTTTAAGAGTCACCCCACCCTACTGAAAGCAAGTGACGAATGCATCCACACGAGATTCGAAGTTCCGTTGAGAGATGGGAATGACTTCAAAGTGCCTGTGCTGGTTCACACGCCGAAAACTTTGGAGGGACAGAAGGACAGGGCAGCTATGATTTACGCCCACGGAGGGGGATGTGTGGCCGGGGATGCGGAGATGATGCAATCCTGGTTGTCCCACTCCGCAGTTGCCAGTGAGATTGTCATATACAATGTGGACTATAGGTTGGCACCTGAGACAAAGTGTCCCAAGAATGTGCTTGATTTCTACTGTGCTATCAAGCACATTACCGAAAATGCGGCCGAGTTTGGCCTTGATGCCAGTAAAATTGGCATTTCTGGTGACAGCGGTGGTGGTTACGTGGCTGGTGCTGCAATGGTGATGTTGGCACAAAAGGATGAGTCTCATCTAATTAAGCTTGGCATGCTTAGAATTCCGATGCTGGACGACTATGAATTTGGTGATCCGGCAAGCATGACCATCGAGGAGAGAGAGAATGCACCAGCGATGCAACGGGCTTGGGAGGCAATCGCAACTGATTTGGAATCGCAGCGCAGGAACCCAGATCCTTTGCTGTTCCCGGCTAAAGTGAGTGAAGAGACCCTGGCCAAATTTGCACCCACCATCATATTTGAGACGGAGTTCGACATGTTTATAACGCCAGCATCCCGATTTGCAAGCTGACTGCGTGCCGCAGGGAGGCTTCTTGAGTTCTATGTTCTTCCGGGGGCAGTGCACCTTAGCGGAGCAATGTTTCAGTTCAAGATTAGTGAAAAGGTTGCAAATGACTATAAACTACTTCTCCAGACTTATTTGAAATAATATTCAATTCAAATGAAAGTTTGGTAGATCAATATGCAAAATGGACTAGGGAATTCCAAAAAATATTTGTGCATTATTTGTTTACCAAAATATACATTAACACTGGAAAAACTGGGTTATGCATATCCATTTTCTGTGCCAGTATAATACTGTATTATGTTTTCTTATTATATTTTACCAAGTAGTTAAACTAATAAAGAGGGCCTCCCCCCCCCCCCCACCGCCCACCTAAAAACTGAAAATAGACTCTTGTCATTATCATTTAAAGACTTTTCGGGTTTTAAAAAGGGAAGTTACGAGTTTCTCAAATGAATTAGCTACAGTTTCTCTATTGATCGAGATGCAGCAAGATTAGAAAGTCAATCCTCGGTCAATGTACAACTCAAGTACTTTTTGACTCGCTTTTTAAGCAGCTAAATGCTTTTTCATCATTGGCCATGATACTGGAAGGGTAAGGGCTAGTCGCAAACAACGTCGCTAAATTCTGGAAAGACGACGTGAGATTGAATTTCTGCTGGAACTGAAGCAAATCTTCATGATCTCTCGGAACAGCTTCGCCCTCGCCGAATTCCCAAGCATTCAAAACCTGGAAAAAAATCTCCTATTCTTGAGACACCGAATCTTTTGAGAAAGATACTTTTCATAGAATTGTATCAGGATGGTGAATAAGATAGCTAATTATTTCTGAGTTTCTAATATCTAAGTGTTACTAATATTCAGATCTTAGAAATATATAAATATATTTTTTCCGACAAAATCAGTAATCTTCCGATAAAACGGCTGCCTTAGCTCTACAGGGGGGTTTTTCGCCCTTCTGACCCCCTTTTATCTAGCCACTTCCCCGAATACCTCCGTTACGCCACTTGCCCTAGAGTTGCTTATTGTTTTAGTCAATCCAGTACTGGTCTCCTTAAATCATTTTAAATTCTTCCATCTCTATTCTTCTTATTAGTCACGTGGACACCATTCCAATGTTTTACGTTTTCAGAATCAGGCTTTAGTCCTCATTCATTGCTGCTAGGTTCATTTTGATTATTTTCAAGTTTGGGGTTAAACCTTTCCTACTAATTTGGAAAAATCATTCATCTTGCAAAAAAGATAACCAAGTGCATGACTTTTAATGATTTAAGGACACCAAGCTCCCCACTTTTTCATCATCTGGCATTGCTCAAACTTGATGACATAAATAACCTCAACATTACTTTTTTCATGAATGTATCAATGGTATTTTGAAAACTTTTCCACAAGTCTTTCTTCAAAACACTCATTAGGAACATGACTATCAAAAACGGATAATTTGTTTTTGAAAACGCAGAATACTGTTTAGTATGGTATTAGATCTATTCATTGCTCAGGTGCAAAACTTTGGAATTCAGTCCCCCCTGAAAATTAGATTACTTTCAACAACAACAAAATTCAGATCAGAATTAAAGATTTATTTTATCAAATTTTATATTTAGAACTATTTAGAAAATACTTTCGATTAGTATTCATACTTAGTTGGAGGTTCCTCCTTCAATATCAAATAAAGATAACAAAACTGGGAAAATATGCAGACAAATTATTTTTTTTCACCGATGCTTTTTCATCTTCGTCTAGATTTAACATTTATTTGTATTTTTGATAATTTGTAAAATTTGATGATAAATGTTAAAAATGAAATGAAACTGAAATCTTTTTCTCTGAGCATACTGTATTTCAGATTTAGCCAATAAAATGATGTACTTACTTACTTGTACTTGTTAGCTTATGGGTTAGAATTAGGCATAGCCTATTGAATACCCATGTCCATCTCTCTTCCACTGCTTATCCAGTTCAATTTTAAAGTCGAGTATCTTTGATAAAGTATGGGCTCCATGCCTGGACGCAGTACTCCAGGTGAGGCCTCCCGTATGTCATATACAGCATCGTGAACGATACGATGGCTTGTCCCAATATCTAAAAGCTCTTCTGATGCTTCTCAGAACATTTGTTGCTTTTGTTACACTTTTGCTGCATTGTGTACTTGGTTTCAGATCCCTAGAAATCCAAACTCCAACATCCTTCTCTGCTTCAGAGATATCTAGCACTGCTCTCTCTCCACTTCCGTCAGGTTTTAACATAGTGTATTCTCTGTCACTACTATGGTATCCAATATGCATCACTTTGCACTTGCTGGTGTTAAAGCGTAATAACCATTTGTCTGAGCACTCGCTTAAACTGTCTAAATTGTTCTGCAGTACGTCTGCATCATCCTGACTTCTGATTACTTGAAACATCTTTGTATCATCCGCAAACATTTTAATTCCACTTGTCACAATCTCAGGCAATTCATTTACATACAATAGAAAAAGGATCGGTGTGTAGAGAAGCTTTTAGGTTTCCACAATAACTTTTTCTAAAAGATGTTTCTCTTCAAAACTATCCCTTTCTGTGATGGAGGCTACTGCAGTCGGTTCTAAAAAATTTCCAACAAAAAAGTCGGTCCCAAAATGTAAACATCCCCCCTAACTCTCGTTGGATGTGCACCCCTGGACGGAACGAAAGAGAAACTAGAAGAAATGGCGAAAAGAGGTTAAAAAAGATATTTGACATGATTAACTTATGAAGAAGAAAGAAATAATTGGAAGAAAAAGGAAAAAAACACACTGCCAAGGAAGGCCATTGCGTCCTAAAGGCCCTTTACTTGCATCTTGTCCAACAAGGGCTGGAGCAAACATTCATAATAACAATGGCAGCCGGCCAAGGGCTAGGCCTTCCGATGAAAGACAGAATCGAAGTACCAACAAATAATGGACCTTGTGAGATCCATCTTGTGTATGGAAGCGTTACGAAACTACAAAAGGAAGATGAAGTTGATGTCCCGGCGGGTCAACTCTTGGGGTCCAAGTGTAACCATGCTTGTCTGGCAACTTTTAAAGTTGACCCTTTTCTCTGATTTTGGATGAAAAACTCAACCCCTTTCACGGGCTTTTCTCTGAAAAATTTGGAAAATATTACCCCTTTTTACAGGATTTCTCTGACAGACCTTTAAGATAGTGCTTATCAAGCAGGATGATAAATATCTAGGTAAACACACATATCAAAGCTTAGATAATGCTATCAATTTGTAAATGTGTGATACCTGAGTTATAGATTACTGGCAAGCAATCTAAAGCATATTGAGCAAACATAACCATTTATTGACAAAATTTTAACATAACACAATTAGCATGACTGTGTACTTGCAGTTAAGGGAGCTGTCATTTCAAATGCTGGGGACAGGGGTGGATAAATTTTTCTTATGAATAGGATAATTCTCTGACCCCATTTGCTAAGTTGAGATAGCAAAAGATTTTATACCCGATTATTGAGTCATTGATCTTGGATTTACATGAAAAACTTAAACCACTAATAAGGGATACAATCTGGACATAGAATAAAGTGAAGTGAACTGGAACAGTTGAAAGAGTCACCAAAAAATAGAATCTTCATCAACTATTTCAAGTAACTTCTTGCCTGATGAACACGGCAGAAACATGTAACTTCTCCAAAAAATATCTTCTTATTTCAGGTTAAAATATATTTCAAGAAATTTCATACCTCATCAGACATTTTGTTATTTTACCAAAAAAGTTTGTGACCCAATAATGAAATAAGCAAGGCTAAAACTTTTTGTAGCTCTCCAAAAATTCTTCCACCACTGTACCCAGGTTTAAAAATGACAGTCCTCTAACCAAATGTACTGAGTTAATTTAACAAACATTTAGGCCTACCTTTATGTAGCATGATTAAAATTGGGAAATCGAATATTTTGTTCATCAAATCACAAAACAAATCAATTGTTAGACCTAATAAGTTGCCAAACGTTTACAATCTATATCCAACACCTGTTGGTGAATCTGACTTCAGTTGGTAATGATCCATACGGTAATTTAGGCATGTATTTGAGTCGTTCCTGTTTTGCAACCAGAAAAGCAAAACTTCGCTTCCATCCCACTGCCATCTTGCGTAAACAGCAACAACAACTACACCACCAGGGGCAGTTAGGCCCAAAAACCATACATAGGCAGACGGTGTATAAAAGGACAGAGAGAGAGAATGATACGAATGACAAAACAAAGCATCCAATGATCATTTGCTTTAAATTATTCAACCTTCAATGGAATTGGATTTGCAGCGAACATATAAAGCACACCAGAGGATAATGGATGGACAATCTTTGAAGAAGAAAAGATGTTGAATTCAAAACTAATTGATAGAAATTTTGGCAAACTTCACATGTACTTTGCATGATTTGCAATAATCAATAGTCTAGTGAAACAAAATTACAGTGACGTTCCTCTGACTGATCAGCATCAATCAAGCATCAGGCAAATCCATTGATGAAGTTATTGTATGCTGCATGTACTTGCTGATGTTATATGAACAGATGAATATGTTTCCTTGACACTGGAATAATAGGCTACAATATTGTAAAACTTCTGTGGAAGACAGACCCCTACTTCTACTTTTACATTGGTAACTGACAGCTTCTTTGGAGAAGGTTATATCAATGGAGTGATGATTATTTGCATACTAATCTGTGGTTCTAATGTCAAATTGTTTGCGTTCTATATTCAACTTCCAATAGCTTGACAATTAGTAGTTCTAAAGGAGATAGAATTGGTTTCTGCAACTTGTCTTTGAGTGCATCAACATCAATCTGCATTAGCTACAAATTCCCAAGGATCTCTCCAGTGTTCTCCATGCAGACCTCTCCATTCATGAGAGGTATGAAAAAGACTTCAAAAATTTGTTAAAACAAGAATTCTCAAGAATTTCCTAGGAATGCTTAGGCAAGACAACAGTGGTGTTAATGCATGTAAGACCTGTATTTTTCAAAAGATACCATCACCTGACTATAGTTGATATTAAAGTTGTTATTGGTGTCTAGTGACTTTTTCATTCAACAAATGCAAATGCTGGAAATATATTTTTACCCCTTATTTTGAAAATCTAGGATTTTTGTCCAAAAAGCTACCCTTTTTCTTGGTTTCTCTGTCCTAGATTTGCTAAAAATTCCCCCCCCCTTTCTCAGAGATTTTATAGACGTGCATGGTTACACTTGGACCCCAAGAGTTGACCCGCCGGGGTTGATGTCTTAGTCATATCAGCGTATCCAAGTTAGTTGGGTTATTTTGAGTTTGAGTTTGAGTTTGAGTTTGGGTTAACAAATAAAGGAAGGCCTAAACAAGTATTTCATTTATCTTTTTGATTAAAGTCGAAAGTTCTTGCTAATGATTCAGACCTGTCAACCTAAAAATTTTAAAACCTGGAGATTTTAGATTTTTCTTATAAAAAACAGGGAGATTTGGTCAAAAACAGGGAGATCATAGAAATTTGTTTAAAAAAATTTTTTTCGTTAAAAAAATTTGTTAAAAATTGTCGTTAGGACACCATTTTGAACCATACATAACAAACATGGACAGTTCAATTAGAATATTGAATGAAAAATCTTCCCTTAGATCCCTTAGTGCATGGATTCGAAAATAAACCGGTACATTTCGAGCATGATCCTTTAGAAAATTCAAATGAATCGCGCAAAAGCTATACGAGATGTTACAAAATCAAGAAGAAAATAGCAACCCGAGAGATATATTGGTTTCTTCTAGACGTCTTTAAAACAGGGAGAAAAATTATAAAAACCGGGAGACCGGGAGAAAGCAGTCAAAACCGGGAGTCTCCCAGCTAAACCTGGAGAGTTGACAGGTCTGTGATTAATGAATAAAGTACTTTAGTCTGCAAAATAAATCGGGGGAGTTGGATAGAAAAATCTTCAAAAACTGATGAACGGGGCGAGTCAAAATAAATCAATTAACAGGGGATCATAATTACCTCAATTCAATGAGGGTGAAAATGATAATAAGCTCCAAGCAGGGGCAGATCCAGTACTTTACATCAAAGGATGCATAGTGATGAGGGTTTGAGGGTATAGCTTAAAAATAGTTAGGTATCTGATGTAGCAAAATCTATCTTATGGAAATTTGACGCATGAATTACACCCCTTGGATCTGCCTCTGGCAGGATGGCAGGAAGTAAAAATGAGAAGACTAATTGAGATGATGAAGAGGGGGAAAAACTTGTCGGGCAACCTTGAAGCTTGAATAAGTATCTGGGAGATTTTTGATTTTCAGGCTTCAAAGGGGTTGATAGTTGATCGTTGATAGGCACATACGCTTACTATCTTCGTAAGGTATGGGTGTATGTGCCAAGCACAAAGGCCCCACTGAATAGGTAAACTGATCGAGCAGTGCGACCCTGGTCCTTCCTCTCGATGTGACCACACCTCGTGATTCCTTTTTGCCTTTTTGCCTGGAATTACAGAGAGCTGGCTAATTCTCTCCTCACACTTTATGACAGGTCTGAAGGTGGTTTCGAACCCGGAACTCTTTGAACAAGGGTCAAGTGATCTAACCACTCGGCCATCCCCGCCAAGGGGTGCTGAATTAAGGGTGCGCATATTTGAAAGGTGCACTTTTTTCATATTCAGTTGAAAAAGCAAATCAAGTAAGTAAAATAACTCAAGAATTATTTTGCAGTCACACTTTTCTCTTCAATAACAACAATAACAAAAAGCAAGACAAAATATCTTCAAAATAACACAAAACAAAAAATTATTCCTCTAAAACTCCCACTGTTCAAAATTTGTAATTAGCCTCTGTTTCATAAGTCTGGGGCGCTAGCTGCCTAAGGACGCTTACACCCTTTTTTATACAAGGAACCAGTTTATATAAGGAACCTAACTAGAATTTCTTTTGAAATACAATGGATTCTTTTGTTCTATCGTTTTTTATAACAATAGAAAACAGTAGAAAATTTAAGGAACTTTTAGTACTAGGCCTTTAGATAGGTTCCTTATAAAGTAAAAAGCAGTCTTTGGATGGTACAAAACTTCGCTATGCTTCCGATTTTCTTGGCTATAAAAAAGTGAAAAGCGGGTATTCGATTCTTTACAGTATTGAAGGCAATTATTCAAGATTCAAACCTATTGTTTGAGATAGCATCATGTGACATGATTTTTAGCTTAAGAACAAAAGGCTGTAGTTTCTGAAAATAGAACGGGAAAATCACTTGGTCCCCTGGCGTGTCTACCTCTAACAGGTCGCTCTATGATATACCAATGAGCCCCCTGCTTGTCAGAGACTAATCAGCTTAATTGCTTTTTATTATTGATTTCAGACAACTATCAGGTGACACCATGGTCAGTAATTGGTGCCTTGCAAAGAGACCTTGGTATTATTGTGGGTGACTTAGCCAGAGACAAAGAAGAAGACCTACGCAACATTTTCTCTTGCTGGTGGTCAAAAGAGTTACCCCCGCATTGCCATTTTAACAGAATACTCTGCTTTGAGGGGGCATATAAGTCTGGAATACGCCCCCCTGCTGTGATTGGAGAGATATTCAGGTCCCTGGTTTCTCTCTGTAAGAATAAAGACATAAAAGTCATGATACCAATGGTTGCTACAGGACATCAGGTGAACGATTAATTCATTCTACTTATGTGAACACACGACCAAAAATGGTTTTATTTGAACCATGGTGTGAGCCGTCAACAGGGCCTTAATTTCCTGTCAGCTTCTGGTGCCGGTTTTTTGTCTTTTGTTTGAGTGTTGAAAGAAATGTTCAGAAATAAAGGTACCTAGTAAAGGTTTCCAGATATAAAGCAGAAAGAATAGGAAGGAGAAGACAACCCTGCCAAACTCCTCTGTTCTGTTGAATAGGGAAAGATTACATAATTATAATTCTTATCCTAGGGATGCGAGTATGGGCTAATCCTTCGTTTGATTGTTGAAGCAGCCATCCATTGGATGCAGATTGGTCTTCCACTTCGAATCTTGAAGATTGTTGCGTACCCAAAAGATATCGATGCTTCTTCTCTGGTTGATTATTTTGGAAAGTTGAAACGGGACTGGCTGATAAAGGAAGGAAAGAGGAAATTGAAAAGAAAGGTCAGCTTTAAGGAGGTTCTTAAAGCCAGGGCGAGGGGTCTCTATGTACTGTACGGTGTGTGCCTATCTCTATGTGCCTAAATGCATAATCTTCACTGGTCTGTAGTAGATATTGTATTTAGTTGATTACAAAGATAAGATTGATATTCAAAGTACAGTAGCTGAATGATTTAGACTTGAGAAGAAGCATGACCGTCCCCCAATAGCACAGTGGCTAGACCACTGGCCTGCAAAGTCAGAAGTTGTGGTTTTTGTCCTATTTTGGTCAATTCTTTCGCAAAAATATTTCAATTTATTTAGGTTTATGTGAATGGTAAGGATTGGAGGATCCAGCTCAGAATGTGTTGGGGTACATAACTATAAATATCATTGTTCCAAATTTAAAGAAAATACCAAACCACCTTGAACTACTCGAAACACTTATCATAATCCAACGATATGAAATCTTGCCGTAAAAAGAAAACAAGTGCTGGCAGCAAGTAAGAAAATGTTGCCTTTAACCCTATCAAGCCTAGGGTATTTGAAGCTGTAGGAAGCCTAGGGGGGCTGATTCGGCCCCTCCTCTTTAATTCCTTTCCTACACACCCGGTAGACTTGAAACATTGCATGACTATAGTCCATAGCAAGATGCAAAAAACTGACAAAATATTTTCCAGAAAAGTCACGTGATCTCTTGATGACGTCATCATATTTTCCTTTTGTGTTGAGAAATTTTAGTATTTGATTGTATGAATTCCTGGAAGGGATCTGAAACACAATTTTTTCTTCAATATGGATGCACACAGGCTTTATAAGTCTTTTTAGATCATTTATGTGAATATTACACAAAATTTTGATGGAATTTAGTATATTTCTGAGCATCTTGTTTGAGCGCGTTCTTATCGCCAGAATAATGAATCGCTCTTATTTCATATATTTGAGTTGCTTTACCTGTACAGGCAGTTTTGTTGAGTAGAATACATGTGCAGGGTCGGAAAATGTAATTATGACTATATTTTCTATAGCATAAGGGTCAAGTAAAAGTGCTGACGTCAGCATAAAATGCGGGGGGGAAGTTGCGCATGCGCAGTAAAATTTTGCTATTTCTTATGTTTGATTTGCACAAAATGTAGTTCATCAGGAAGAGCATAAAAAATAGCCTATCTCAATTGACCAAAATGCATTTTCCTTGTCTTGTGCAACTTTTATAAGGACCCGTTTGAATTTTGATGTTTTTCAAAATGACCTGTGTTGACCCCTTCGAACGAAATCAATTTTTTCAAAATATCAGTTCTTAATTATAAGGAAGAAAAAAACTAAAAGTCAGAAAGTTTGAAAGTCGCAGATACAATTTATAAAAATACACAGAAGGAAAACTGCTAGGGGGAGGCTGATTCAGCCCCCCCCCCTAGGCTTGATAGGGTTAAAAGGCTTGTCATGATAAGCAAATAATATATGATGCAACTATACTGTAAACAGGATACATTTGCATGTTAAATCTTGTTGATATTTGTTTTCCCTAACTCTCTCCTCTGTTCTTCTTTTATGTTTAGTGAATTTAGTCTTCTCTATTATCCTTCCTCCATTCAAACTAGGATCCTCCAATTGTCTACGACGTCTACCTCTCTTACTCTCCAAAAGACCAGCCATTGGCCAATCGAGTCTTAGAAAAGATGAAACAAATGTTCAAAGATATCACTGTCTTTCTGGAAAGGCAAGAAATTGACCCGGAGAAGTCTTGGCAGAAGGATATTTATAAGGTGGGAAAATGATAGATATTTTGATTTCAGTTAATTTACTTAGCACGTAATTTACGTATTTAAAAATCTTAAGTTTTCGGCCAGAATTGGTCAAATTTCGCTCCATCTTAACAGGCACCATAAACCACAATAGCAAGCTATATGTTTACTGCTGCAGTGGTTATGCTCACAAGGGGGGAGTATTATCTTACAAGGGGATGGATACACTTTTCCTATTACGATACACCAAACCGATATACCTTCTACAAAAGAAAGTTGTTAGAGCTATTGAATTTAAGTCCTTCAGTTCTCCATCCACACCAATCTTCTCTGATCTACAAATTCTTAAATTGGATGATTTGTTTAAATTGAAGCTACTCATCTTCGTTTATGAATCTGTGAATAAGAGTTCTCCTGTCTGTTTTCACAATTTTTTTGAAACTTTGTCATCTGTTCATCAATATAATACACGGCAGGCTTCTAAAGGTGATATTTTTATGACTCAAGAAAATACCTATCTGTATGGTTTAAGATCTATTAGATATGCCGGTGCCAAGGCATGGAATGACATCCCCCATTCGATTAAGCTATCCCCTACAAGCATGAATTTTCGCTCCAAACTGAAATTACATCTGTTATCTACAAAATATTAAGTGAATGACAATCTGACCTGCAAAATTGAACCTCAAAATTTCCATCTGATATCAAATAAATTGAAATAGGCTTTTACCAACAGGGGGTGCTCTCTCCTCGATTAGTCTAGCTATTGAGAGAGTTCCTCCTTTAAGAAATTCCCCTCATACAATAGCTTTTGAAATTAATTTTTTTTCCTTATGTACTTGTATTTTGTATTACTTTATTACTATATACTATATTTTCATTATCTTAGTCTAAATTGTATTGTATGATGTGGAATTTTAAAATGAAATGAACTGAAATGAACTGAACTGAACTGAACTGAACTGGTGAAGGCTAGTTAAGGGTAGCTTGAGTCAGCTTGTAAGCAGGACCTCAGGTCTGTGGTACTAGTGTTTGGGGCTTTTGAGGGTGTTTTATGTCCCTACCAACAAGTTCTCGCTGAAGCACAACTCTTCTTCCAACAGCTCCCTGGAGGGTTGGTCTCTGCTGCCTCTGGTAGGATCGCATGTACGTATCATAAGTATTGTCTGTGTGAGGTAGAAGAGTGAAATAATAAGTTATAATATACTAAATGAAAAAAATAAATGTTGACAATCAAGAAAAATATTGATAAAAAAGAGGGTAATCCCAACCCCCATCTATGTAGATATGATACCCCACCCTCCACTAAAAAAATTAGAATGTTGATGTTTATGGTAGTAGGGTAGATCAATGATGGCAAAAATTGGTATAGCCAGGGAGAATGGCAGAGGAAAGACCAAGGGAATTGGTAGAGTTCATTAGGTTATGGGGCTCCTGCTGATCTCCTCATTTACGTATGACGCAAAAAGAAGCATGACCATCTCTTGCAACACGCTGGTTTGAAGATGTATATCTGACTTCAATTGAATATCATGTTATTTTTCAGGTGATGATATCATGTGCCAGAGTTATTACGATTCTGAGCCCAAACTTCCTTGCAGACGAATCATGCCTGGAGCAATACAACATCGCACTGTGCTGCACTCGCTATGTGGAAAGGGATTATCTTGCACCATTTTATGTGGAAGCAGTTGAAGTGATGCCGACTTATATGATGCTGATTCAGTACATCGATTGTAGGTATGCAACTCACTGATTTTGTCGGTTCAGTTCTATCTTCAATCCTTGAATAAGAGGAAAGATGCCAACTACATAGGGACTGGGGGCTCAAGCTTCTCTCCCCGGGAATTAAAAGGAGAAGGCCCAACTGCCCCTACCTGGACCTGGATTGAGCAGCTAGTGAAGATGTTAAACAGTCTTTGATCGATGCAGAAATTTAAGATTGCAAGGAAAATCGAAAATATGTCGAAAATAGTTTCTATGCTATGTTTCCAATGTTTCCTCGACATCCAAATATGCAAAAGTATAGTATTCAATTTCGCATTAATCATTTTTGTTTGCTATTGAAATTTGAAGAATCAAAATGGAGATTAATAAAGGTAATTTTGAGTTTCATCTTTCATTTAGGCCATTTAATGACGTTAACGTATCAAAGGCATGCTCTTTAGTGACAAGCTGGCTGACTGACAATCTTCCGAAATTGAAAAGCATCGAATGCAATCAGCCTGTTACAAGCATGTCGTCATTATCAACCGAAGGTTATGACGTATTTATATCATACTCGCATCGAAACAGTGACGTTGCTTATGAAATCAAGAAGCACATCATGATATCGCATCCTGATTGGAGGATATTCATTGACGTAGCTAATCTTAAGACTGGAGTTGCATGGCAGACTAAGTTATACAACAGCATTGGTATGTATCGTTCCCGTGGTGTCGCATCTTATTCAAAAGTACAGAATAGCCGTATCTATATACAATCATATTTGATAAGAGACCATGCTATAGCTTGATGCCATAGTTTCTTAGCTTTTACCTTAAAGCTTAACTTTTGAAATTGCATTGAAAAGCTTTGGCAGCAATATTGCAAAGCTGTGAGGGCTAGACCTAGACTAAAATTCCCATAACTTGTGTCAGACAGCTCACAAAAACATGATTTTAGTGGGAAAATTTAGGAAATTTTACTGATACCAATTTTCCGAACAATAAGCAATAATAGATGAGTGAGTGACAAATTATTTATGACTTTGAGTTTAAGTGGTGTTCAAAATACAAGCAAGGAGTTTTAGAAAAAGGAGTTGTCATCTAAAATCAGTGCCAAAACCTTTCGAAAAGTCATTAATCAGGTAAAGTGCTTTGTTATTTTGTTGCTACTGCTCTGAGGATCCCTTAAATTTTTAAAGCAAATTTTAAAGCAAATCTTTGTTGATAAAGAAATTTATCTGATATACACGGTTGTAGCCATTATTGCAGTGTTGTAGTAGAGTCAGCAAGTAGAATACTCCATAAATTGAAATTGTAGATGCATAAGAAGGTTAACAAACAACATGCTTACCTGAAGAATGACAAAATGGCAACTGACGTGTGGCACAAGGCAAAAAGTTACTCTCTTCCCCTCCCTTGAAACATTTTGGGCCTCCCCATTTTCCCCTCATGCTACAAAATACAGAAAAAAAGAATCCCAAGTCTTAAATAATTTCCCACTCATTGTACTATTACTTAACGTTATGAAATATAGAGTCAGCAAAATTTCCTAGATTTTCCCATCAGAATTATGTTTCTGTGAGCTATCTGACAAGGTTATGAGATTTTTAGTTTAGGTCTAGCCGTCACAGCATTGCAAATTAGCTGCCATTTTGATTGGGCCTGTGCAATACTTTCAATAGCCTAGTGTACAAGTTATCTTATTTTCAGCTTATTATTCCATTACCCTTCATAATCTTCCAGAGAACTCGAAGATCATTCTGGCATTGCTGTCCCCGGCATACATCGCCTCCAAGGTGTGCCAGGAAGAATACAACTTGGCACTAGCATTAACCTGCGATCCTCGATATACGAATGTGCTGTTCCCAGTTCTTGTCGAGGAGTTCGAAAACATGCCAGTCTGGTGCTCCGATTACACACCCATGCACATGTGCGAAGGGATTGCTTCTGATTTGTTGAGAGGAATCAAGCTTTTAGATGGTAAGTACCACGCGGATAGAACAAATTGCTAAACTCCTTTCAACAAATTACGTTTTATGCAGGTGGAACACAAATGATGCAATTACGTTCGTCTGGTTCATTTTCGAATTTGGACTCATTTATCTATTGATTAGGCTTCACTTTCGGGCTTTTTCTGACGTAAACTCTGATGATGGCAGACGCCAACCTTCAGTGGTTACTATGTCTGATTATGTTTCCGATTTCTAACTCCATCCTGAATAACAAATGGGTCATTTTATCGTTTCAGAACTTGACAAACTATGCAAGCCTGACCTCATTGATATGCCATTCTTGGCTGAGAAATGGCGAAAGGAAAACTTGAACTTAAACTTTCCTTACCTTCCTATGGTTAGCAATGAAGCTATTTCAACATTCAAGATAGGAAAAACCACGAGTCAGATCCACACAGTCGCGCTAAGCTACCACCCGTCTGAAAAATCGTATGCGACATTTTTTAAAAAGCGTGTCAAAACCTACCTACAAGGATTGATTGTCATGCGACCACAAGACTCTTCCAAAGGCAACGCATTCATCGACGAGGCTGATATTGTCGTGTTGCTTCTATCGCCTGCGTTTCTAAGCTCTCCAGAACTCATCGAGCAAGCCAATATTGCACTATGTAGGCAGAGATTGTCGCACCGACTTGTCTTGTTGACTGTATCTGTCGCCGGACTTCCGAAAGACCATGCTTATTTCCAACTGTTCCCCTGCTTCTTTTCATGTACGGATGATTTATGGCAGACCAAGAAGTTGAGTTTGACCAACAGGATTAAATGGGTGTGCAGTATGAAAGCAGCAAGTGCTATCTGCTTGGACAACGCAGCATCCTTCACCGGATTTGTCGTGTTCAACCCCGACTGCACAAAGGCCTCGTATAAAACACTGCTAAATGTCAAAGAAATGTGGCATTCAGTGAGCACGATGCAATGCAGATTACACGATCACCCGACTCATGGGAATTTGTTACATTTCGATGATTTACCCGTGAATCAAGGCTCTGGAGCAGATGACACAAACAGGAAGACTTTGAAGAGTCACTGCTCGATGGTTGCTGAAGATGGAACGGCGACCCCCGTTCAAGTTTCTGAAGAAGACGGGTCAGATGTAAAGAGCCATGAATCACCTCAAGTGCGCGAAGGTCACGGGGTTTTAGTGGCAGAGAATGTCAATGAATAGCAGCACTGTTGTGAAAGACCTAGATAGGGAGTTTACAATGCTGCTTCAACCAGAACGTCTTATATTTCCAAAATAACGCAAGATACCTTATCCGTAATGTTCCTAATTATTCTCTTATTCCTAGCTCACCTGGTTTTGATGTTTCATTGATGGCTGAAACTTCCGATAGATTAATGCCTAGTGCTGAGGCCACCTTTGTGCCAAAAAGAAGAAGGGAACCCCCTAATAGCAACATGAGACCTGTGTGACAAGCATTTAGCTTGGTCTAGAGGTGGTTTCGAACCTACGACCATTGATCAAGGGTTTAGTGATTGAACCAAGCGGACATCCCTACCGCCGACTGGAAAGTTTGAAGTTGATATCATTTTATTCAAAGTTCAGAAATCAACAGAGAAATCAAAAGTCTTCCCTTACGAGAAATTCAACTATGGTCCGTACATTAAGGCCCTTGGCTTAGTCTGTTCGGCCATCGCAGCTTTCTAATGAAAGAGGTATTCCTTTGTATCATTCCAAATGTTAAAAATCAAAAGCTTCTCCTTTAGACTTACACAAGTCTCGAAGCTTCGCCAATGCTAGAAAGGACTTGAATTTATAAAGTCAATTGAAAAAATGTGAAAAATAAAGATATTTCAAACACGAAAAAAAGGATTCCGAAGAGATTCGAACCAAAGCCGTTGAGACTCTTCAGTATTTTGGATTACCTACTACACCATAACCACGACACTAATTCGTAAAGGAACTTCATACTTGTACTAGAGGAGCAGGTGGAGCGCGAATTTAATTTTTTCAAGATATTTAACAGCTGACTCAGCCTACAATAGTGAAGTTTTTTATTAGGTTAGGTAGTGACTTCAAACTAATATTCTAGTATCGTACGTAATGCCGCGAGTCTTCTAAAGGTTTTATTCGTTGGTAGAAATTGGCAAAAGATTAGTTTAACCATAGATTACGTAATAGCGTTCTCTCCTTCAAACAACAAATCAAAGGATGGAAGGGGGATAGCTGCACCTGCAGAGCTTGCAAATAGAATTAAAAAATGTAGAAAATATTGTAAATTTATAGGTTTTGTAGCAGTATCTAAAGTAATTGAATAGTTGGTATTAATTAGTAGCTACACATCTTATGGTGTGCACTATTGTATACTACCAGCTTTAAAAAAATTATTATTTTTATCAAAGATTAACGTTTTATATTTTTTCCACTTCTAATGAACCCATTAAGGCTTTTCAACAACTTAAAACATACCAAATCCACGAAAGAAAATGCTTCCACATTGAAAAAAATTTCCTTCTAGAATAAGACTGGCTCTTTCAAAGGAAAAACGGAAATTAGGTTTTGTTTCTATTGTAGCCCAGGTTGGCTCCCGTACTGGTTCTAAAGGCTTTTTCAATATTTGTCTGATTTCGAAGGATCATCTTTTGTGATTTTATGCGTTATCTCATCGTGCATTTGAGCCTTCAGGCTGTCATAGCCTGATATTGCTCCCTGAATTCATGAACAGTTCCTAGTTCATCAAAGCTTATTTATTAGAAAGAATTTATTTTGGACTGATTTTGGCCTAAAACCTTGTGTAAACCATGAGAGTTTTTCCAAATTCGGGCCGTTTTGCAGGAAAAGCTTGATTTTAGGCGTTTCAAAACAGGCTAAAAATACATTTGAAATGCTTTCAAATGACACAAAATCTGGTGTTAGTAATTGAGTATCACATGCTAAGCAACTCATTTAATGTATAGTATTAATGGGGTGAATAGCAAAACAACTGTTAAATCGAAAATAAAGGAGAATTTAGCATTTGAAATGATTGAGAAACTAAACACTCACATCAGCAATGAGAGACAACTGCGAGGAACCTATGCATTATTTAGAACAACGTTCAAATTTGAAACTTATTTGAATGTAATTTCGAATTTTAAAACGCGAGGTAATGTTACTAAACTAAGGGCAAGGTCTCATGAATTACACATAGAAAATGGTAGATATTAGAGAAACTTAACCCCTAAAGAAGAGAGATATTAGGGCCATTTTGGTCTACATCTAAGAATAATGATATGTGTTTGTTTTTTTATGAATGTCCCAAACCGTGATTTTTTACAAAGTGACTTTATTATACCACAGTAGTTTTAATATTTGAAATAGCGTCATATACCTTTTTTTACATATGTACGAAAGACTAAACGTTTTCTTCCAATTGTTTTGAAATCAATACAATAAGATGCTAAGAAGTTATAAGTGATTAAAGTTTGGAGCACTTTTTGTGCAAAATATTCCATTTGAGAAACGCTACAAATATTCCACCGTTGAGATATGCAGTTTGAAGTGGAATTTCGGTGCAAAAATCAATGGAAAGTTACATTAAACATCCAAGAGTAGATTTTTGGCAAAAAATTCCAAATTTAGAAAGCTCTTCAGGTGCAAATATTCCATTTTGATAAAAAAGGGCCTAAAGTAAAATGCAATGTTGCACAGAAAGTACTCCTATGCTAAAGTTGTATGTTTGATATTTTTGTCCTGATGGCTTACTGTTTTTGATTATTTTTGGCGTGTTTGATTCAGGAGCATTACAAGTGAATTTCATTCCACAAGAATTCAGCAAATTTTTAAATGTTGCACTTAAAACAAACTAAATTAGACAAGACAAAGAAACGAGTTTTTTTATTAATATAGAAACTTTACTAAGATGCAGTGCATGTCAGACTCTTACAAATAGTGCCCTGAACCGAATTTCAAACATTAGGAGCACTTTTGGTGCAAATATTCCATTTCCCAAAGTTGGTCTTAAAATCTTAAATATAAAAATGTAAAATCTGCCAATTTTATCTCTTTGTATGGCTATTCTAATTTTAATGTATATACTTAAAGGCTTGCCTGAGGCATTGACATTCTTCTATAGCGAAATTTCGAGCATTAAGCAATTCCAGGTGACTCAGCGTGAGGTTCTACTTTCGCCTGATGAAATCAATGATATGTACATAGACATAAACAATGATTTGCAGATGAACATTAATGTTTACAATGGACTAATGGTAGGTGGGCTCACTTTGAGTTGCGGTAGATGGGCCTCATACAATGACTGAAGACATTGCCTAAAACAGCTGGGGGTTTGGGGGGCGCTGAGAGCCAGGTTTGATGAGATAAATGATAAAGATTTGATTTTTCAAAAAATGTTTTTTATTTTCAAAATAACTCGGGGGGCTATAGCCTTCCCTAAATCGAGAAAAAATAACTAGGGGGGCTGCGCCCCCCCCCCCCGAGCCCCCCCAGCTCTACACCACTGCTTGTTTACCATCCTCTTCTCTTTGGCTATTACTGATGTCATGGTCGACAAGGAAATTTCTGTTTCAATGTTTTACAAATGAATGACATACGCAACCTGTAAGGTTAACATTTAAGTTCAGGGTTTTTGGAGGTTAGGGTGAATTTGTGGTTTAGCGAAGGGTTTAGAGAAGGGTCCACGAGGCGAGGCTTTGAGGTGTTAAGGGGGGCTAGGTAACATAGAGTAAAAATGTAAAATATGCGCGCGCAGCCTTCCACCAAGCCGAATGAAAGCGAGGCCGCTCGTTCCCGCGCGAAAAAAGTTGACGTCAACTCCGCACTATTTTTACGGGCGGTGGAGAATTTGAAAGTGATCACAGAAAATTTTCGCCCTGCAACTGTTTTCAGTTTTCTGGGCAATTCATGCGATTGCCGCTACAACAACACCAGGAAAAAGGAAAAGAAAGAAGTGAGACTGGCTGCCTTTTTGTGGTCGAGGAATGGCAGAAAAGTTTTTGAAACAACACGCAGTTATCCCAATATATTCGAGTTGTATTCTGTGATAAGGTTCTGTATCAAACCAACAATAGCAGGTAGTTTGCAAACCGTGCTGCAGGAGACTGACAAGAAAACAACAACATAAAACGAATGCTTCAGAGTTAGGTAAATATGATGTTATGTTATGCTTTTGTTAAAAATTCTCTTTAACTCATTTACACAAATTTAACATAATAGTAACCACAATTCCCATTGTGCTTTTATCAAGTTCAAGGCCTATATAGGCCTACGTAAGTTTAGGCTTTACCCCTCTAGCCCTGCCTCCCTCAACATTTTTGTAAATAATGATATTTGGAAGAGATTTTACTGACAAGTTGTGCCTTTCTGATGCTTTGCTTCCAATTTTCTAAGTCTCTTCAAAGGTATTTCAGCTATGACTCAAAGAGTTCATGGCCTTGGTAAATAAGCTTAATTAGGGGGGTGAGCTAAACTTTTATCCAAGAACAGCATACACCAGGCCCGTAGGAAGCGGGGGGGCAGGGGGGGCATTTGCCCCCCCAATAATTTCCAGACAAAAATTTATGAAATTGTCCATATTTTGTGGAATTTGAAGGAAAGATCAGGCTGTGTAGCTTCATAATCCTTTTTTGTGGGTCAGACTGCTGCACCAACTACACACACATTTCACCCCACCCCATACAGTTGGTCATTGGGGCTTTACCACCTGTTTGATTCAATTTACAATAAGAACTTGACAGTTTTGTTATTTTTCTGTAAGAATTCACATTTAGTTGTTGAAAGATCTGACAGGGAAGACTTTTTCAGGAAGCAATACTCTACGGAAAACAGTGTTAGAGTAAGCAGGGAAGTGAAAAACCTGTCAACTTGTTTTGTTTTTGCTGTTTTTTATTGGTGGCTTCAAATTCACTGAATAAAATCTTGTTTTAAAGCCACATCTCTCTCTCTTTCTTTCGCTTCGCTCTCTCCTATGACACGCGTTATCTTATACCTTTGTTTTCGAGGCATACGTAAATAAATCTATAGGCTATTGAAGAAACATCGCGACTTTAAACTAGAAATCTCACTCGCTATAAGCCATGGCTAAAAGACCAGAAAGCAACAACAAAAGTGGAATGATGTCCTGGCTGAGCTCTAAGAAAGTGTATGTATGAAATAAAATTTAAAAAAAATGTACTCCTTCTATTCTTTATTATTCGTTATCTTAACTGCGATCCTGATCCCCAGTTTGAATTAGGACATTTTTATTTCCAGCAGGCCCATTGCACCTGATCAAGAACTTGAATCTGGATCCGAAGATTGTTTAGCCCGTTTGAGTCAGACCAATCGCTCAGTAGTGTTCAGGAAAATAGACCCAGCACAAGTACAGATCGAAACGAGTTATCAAGACTAAAGTAAGTTAAGAGTTGGGAGTACTGCTGCTACGCCAAACAGACCATCTCAGTCGCACTCTTTAGAGTCCCAAACTGTCGGCTGCAGAAGGAAATGCGATTGCACAGGATGTTATCAAGGTCCTGCGCAAAGACAGAAATGATCAGTCTTTTGGTTTGTTTTGGGACAAGGTAATGCTGAAGAAGGAGCAACTACAAGCGGATGAGCTTAAGTCACCGCGAAAAAGAAGGCTACCTGCAAGGTTCGACCCGAGTAATCCCTCAAATGCACATTTTCCATCGACCCCGAAAGATAATTACCGCACGGTTTATTTCGCTGCTTTTGATGCGACAATGGAAAGCATCAGGACACGATTCAATCAGGAAGACTTTCGTCGCTATCGAAATTTGCAAGAACTTATGCTGAAGGCAGTTTCTGGAAAGCCGCTAGATGAAGAATTAGAAGAAAGAATCTGTATGGAGATGAAATCAATGAATTTCAATTAGAGACTCAACTCCAACTCGCACCAACTGCCAAATCAATAGGCTTCGATGCAGATGAATTCAATGTTCATAACCTCACCGATCTGCTACAGCAATTAGAATCATCGAGAAAAGATATGCTCGGTAAAGTGCGACATCTTGGTCTACCACGACAAACAACAGGTTGAATCATATGGTGATTTCTTATGTGCATAAAGACAAACTTGACTATTTGGACCTAATTGAGGTAGCGAACGAGTTTGTCGACCCCATTGACAGCAGAAAACAAGCTTTTGGAAAATTTTCAGACTCGGACAGGGTAAAGGAAGCTTAATTCCACCACGTTGGAACACAAACAGATGAGAGATTGACGACGGAATGCATTGACTGATTTATTTCGACTTATTGCTTTAACTCCTCAGATAACATATCTAAATTGCAAAACCGAACAAATAACATAAACAGAAACATTGTATTAAGAAAAAATGGGAGTTTCCAGCAATGAAGAGGGCGTGGCCCTAACATTTTTTTGGGGGCTTCGCCCCCAAACCCCCTAAAACGTGTGGCGCCTTCGGCGCCAAATCTTGCCCCCCCAATCTCAAAAACCACGCTACGGGCCTGTACACTAAAGTACTTAAATCTAGTGTCAGATAGAGGGGGCTTCTCTAAAAAATTCAAGAGAAGGAATGCTAATTGAAATTTTTTAGAGGATGGAATTCTTGCATTGTATCAAAAATTTGATAGTCTAGGATATTTGTAGCTGGTAAGTTAATAAATAATAATAGAAACATAATAAACTAACATTATAATTTTTTTTAGTTCATCATCATATTGTTCATTCAACATCATTTCCGGGTGAAATAAACGGATGTTGCAATGGTGAAATGCCTCTTCCGCCAGGATTACTTGAATTGCTGCTGGATAAACAGGCAAACAACTCCAATATGGCCAAGGAAATTCAATTGATGAGACAGTTTCAACAGGATTTTCAAAGACTCAGACCCAATATACAATAATTCGGAGTTTAGAAGATTCTGCTCTAATGCTGGTGCATATCAGTTCCAACGTATCTCAAGTTTTACCATTGTGTGGAGAATGCCCTTAATATTGCAAAGAGAATTGGGTAGCTGGCTCTGATGGGTCACACCGGACACATGAATCTACACTACAGGCAGATTGTTTTCCTCTGCTCTGATGTTGCTCAATACCTAGAAAAAGAGTAGATAGAAAAATTCAAAATTCATATAATATAACCCTTTTAATGTTCAACTGAAAATACTGAAAGATTCTATTATTTGTATGTATATGAAATGTTTAAGAATTTATTGAATAAATGCAGAAAATTATTGAAGGAAATTACTGTTGTCTTTATTATTTTCACTGCTCACAAGGGATGGTCCTTAATGATTTTTCATTGAACAAAATTGAAACTTTCTAGACTGGACTGGCCTAGGCTACACGTTTTTTTTCATAAGAAACCGGTTTATAAGAAACCTAGTACTAATCCCCAAGAATTTAAGAAACTTCTAGAACTATATCAATATCTTTAAGAAACTCCGAAAAAATAAGAGGACTTTCTGAGCCGCAAAGTAATATGTCAACAATAGATTTTGCTTGATTTAAGTTTGCTACACGTTTTTATTTAAAGGAACACAGGATGTTGAGTCTACTTGTATTAATAGGTGGGTTTCACATTAATACAAGAAATATGCGAGGGAAAGTGCAAAATTTGATGTTAAGTGTGTATCTAAAAATAAGAAACTTTTAGTACTAGAAACTGGTGAAAAATTAAGAAACTTTTAGTACTAGGACCCAAGCTAGGTTTCTTATAAAAAAACGTGTATAGGACAACCAAACAAAACTTAAGGCAAGCCAGACATGCTCATATTATTGCTTTAGTTTTTGGAAGGTACATTAATAAGGAAAACCTTAAAAGATGCCACTTGATTTGTTTTTTTTTGGCAGTGAAATCTTATGCAACCTAGAGACCCAAGCTTTGTATAGGATCAAGAAATGAATGATAAAATAATATACAGAATAGCTAGCTAGCCCTCTAAAAGTTCATTTAAATAGGTCAAGTGTATCTAGACTCTAAACTGTCCATTTTTATAATTTGAGTGTTCAGTGTAAACAAAAACGAAGAGCGCGTAAGTCACGTGACAGAGCGCGGTGCGTTGAAGAACGTGTTTCTCCGCAGCAAACAAAATTTTAGGCCGCTCAATGTACTTCGACTAAAACTTAAATTTCACAACGTTTGCAAATTTTGGCGCATACCAGCTGGTATAATCTAACAAGAAGACACAAGTGGCTTTTGAGTGCTGAAAAGATTTTGGAAGGGCCACCTCTGGTTTTTGAGAAAAATAATGCCAGAGTTTGGGTGCAAATATGGCTTTAAAAATTGACCAAAGTACAGGACGGTCAAAGATATCCTAATAAAATCATAAATAAAAGCGTTAGCTGTATGAAGATTTCGGAACTTAAAAAATATCATCTCACTGTATTATCAAAGCATGTCATGATCATCTATCTAGTCTGAATGTTGAATAGAAAGTGTATTTGCCCCACTGGTTGTCAATAACAGACCACCGCGGCAAAGTCGACCACCATGGGCCTAACAAAGAAAATGTATATGAATGCAAATTTTGCCACATATCTCACCTGTTCTATTCGAGAGAGTGCATCTTAAACCAACTGCCACTGCAAAATCTCAGAAGGGCCAACGGCAGTTTTTTTGCAATTTCCATTTGAATATTTCCTTGAATTCAGTGAAGATTGGCGCGAAATCACGCGCACCTTATTCCCTCGACGAAGATCATCGGGGAGGGTTTCAAAAGCTCCTCGTGGTGTCAAAAGTTGCTCCAACGCTCTGGCATAACTGTCGAATCATCGGAGAGAAAATCATATACACGACCCTGGCAGGGGGCGAGAAATGAAAATAGCTACCCTCTTTTTTCTCTTTGAGACTTTTCCAAGCGTGCAAAGCTGTGCAGACGCATAATGGCGGACTGGTCAGCGGTCGCACACATTTTTCCTCTATGTTGGGCTAGGTATAAAACCTATAGCAGTCTCCTCGAGAACCATGACAATTAGCGGTTTCCCATCAGACCCGGTATGAAGCCTCCTATTCGAAATTTAAGCTTGGTATCGAGACCAGAGATAATATTGCGGAATTTCAAAAAAGCTTTCTTGTCTTTTGTTTATGTTAAAAAGTGTATTATAAGAGCCCAGCAAATGAATTTGGAAGAAGAAAAATTGGCCCACGAATAATCATTAAAGACTTTTAGAAAAAAAACTGGTAAATGTGGCTTTTGCTCGGATTGATCGTCAGAAAAGGCCTGAATTTTGATTTCTTTTCTAGGCCTTGAGATTTATTGACTCTTGTTTTTAGCAAGACAAGCAAACCAGGAAGTAGTTGCTGCTGATGGGCGTGATAAATCATTACTGTATTGATGAATATTTCATTCAAAACGTAGCTGACGAAGAATCGAACAGAAAGATTCTTGTTCAGATATTTATTTGGAAGATCAAGCAATTAGAAAATGCATAACATTGCCAGTCAGATTTGTTGATGAAAGTCAGTCCTCTCCAAACTACTGCTGATACATGACTAGACAAACAGATCAAAGACACATTCAAGAAAAAGTGATAAAACCCTGATACAGCTCACAGATGAGATGGAAGAGACAAGGAAAATAGTTAAGGAGGGCTTGTTAGTCAAAAAGGTGGGTATCAAATTACGAACCAAGTTTTCCTTGGGCCATTCCAAATTCGACAAGGAGTGTTGGGTAGAGGAAATCAAATAGAGAGCAATAGATCAAGGTTTGGGGGCCTGCTGGCTCACTGAGATACCAGGTAAATTCCTGCCTGGTAGGCCCTGCTTGTGTGCTGTCCATAGCAGTGTGTACCAACAATTTGGCCCTAACTTAATTTTTCCAAGCCACTTTTTCTTGCCCTCTACCCAGCACGCTCCCGAGAGGGGTTTACGCTTGTTGGACCAAAACCTTATTCAAGCTCAGATTTAATGAGTTTGAGATTAAACAGGGGGACAGCACTCTATGGAGATCTGTTTCCCAGCAAAAGGAGAAGACACCAGATCATCTCGTCCCCTCTGTAGAAAGCACTTACAATATATCCCAATTTACATGAAATCCACAATAGATTTAGCACAAACATCTAAAACAAAAAATCAAAATTAAAATAAGGAGAGCTGCATTCAGTTAAACTGTTTTGAGATCACAATGCCTCATGCCATACAAAGGATACTGGAGGAAGTGTTTGTTGTCTTCTTTTCTGTTCCACAAAGACCAATTGGGGATAAGCAATAGACATGATGCCTAAATCTATGCTCGCTAAGCATGCTAAATTGCAAACATTGTCATTCAGACAGTGGTGGTGCTAGAGGATGGGTAGAGGGGGAGACTGCAGCCCCTCCACAGAGGTTGTTAGTCCCCCCCCATCAGAGGATAGATGATACTAGATTATCATTGCTTCTGAACAAATTTTTGAATCTTTATGGGTAGTAGCCCTCCCCCAAATGTTTCAACCCCTTGTGGGAGGGAATCTGGTGCCATAACTGGTTTAAGATTCTTATGCCTGAAATGTCAAGTATATCATTATCAAATCACCTAGTACTTGTCTTATCAAGTAGGGACAAGATTATTCTTGAATTGAGCAATGGTTTGTGATTGGACTTCCTCTTCGAGTTTATGCCATTCGTTCAATATGTTTTGGAAATAGGTATTTGCAAATCGATAAGTTTGTCGAGTATCATGGAAAAAACATGAGGATTTCTAGGATTTCTTCACCAGTACTGCACTGTTCATGCTTTTGAGTATTGTGTTTTCTCAAGCACTTCTGTAAAATGAGATTCCATATTTGGTTCATACTGATGATACACAATGTCACCATAATTTTGTCTCAACGTAATGTTTAAAGAGGTGTGTAGGGAATTTGTAGTTGAAGCATTGTGGGTTTCACTGAACAAACAGAAGCACCTATATAATATAGAAAATGGCCTGGAACTCATCATAAACTTGACCAGGGGCTAGGAAGCGACAAAGGGTTCAAAGAGGGTCAGAAAGAGGTAGATTGGGACATGGATTTGCCTTTATTGTTAACTGAGAAAATGGAATTGGACATCTTGTGACTGGGATTTGGGAATGAGAAATTAAAATTGGGTTTTGGGATAGCAGGAGCGCATCTAAGGGGGGGGGGGGGTTGTGGGGGTTGTAACCCCTGCCCTTTTTATTAAGGAAGCTAATTTGCCCTATTTTTGTCAGGCTAATCATTCTGAATTCTCCATTTCAAAGAAATGTCAAAATCTCAGGACTTTCTGGGGGCTCTGCCCCCTTGACCCCTACTAGAGTCCTTCCCTGCCCTTTTTGCGGCTAAAACCCCTGCCCTCCAAAATTCCTAGTTGCGCCCCTGGGATAGTTCAACACATGTTAAACAAACATTAGACGATATTTGAAACTTCTCTACTTTTCAGTAGAACAATGCTGGGAATTGGGTATCAGTAGCCCCCCATTTGTGGGACCCTCTTTTATAAAGTTGTGGATCATAAAGAATATGTATATTGTTTCATTCTTGGTCCTAGAGAGTTTTATTTGTAAGAGTCCCTTAGATTTTGGCTGGATATCTTATTGTTGGGATAGGGACACAAGGCTACTAAAATCTAGCCCTCACTTTAACAGTCTTGTACTTTAGAAATAATTGCTTTGATTATAGTTTTTGTCATTCGGTTTGAATTTGTTATTAGGTATTGATGTAAAGTTGCTTCATTGTTTACCAAATTTAAAGAAAAGCATGAAATTCTTTATTGCATATGTCAGTGACAATGATAGCACAGGATTCCAATGAACTTATCATTGTAAAGAGAATAGCTTATATATGACATGTATGTTTCTATTTTGCAGGGTCATAAACGACACAACTGGAAAACGAGGTGGTTTGTGCTTTATGAAGATAGGCTATCATATTACAAATCAAGAAAGGTGAGGACAACATTTTGTACAGTAGTTGCATTAAATTATGTGGTCAGGAATCAGTGATGCATGCCTTACTCAATCCTACTACCAATACTACCCAATTGTACTAACAGGGTTAAAAAATTTAAATCATATCAGGAATTTTATTTTATTTTATGAGATACTCTGCAGGAAAAAGCATGGGCTTGTCTACGTAGCTTGGAAGCTGCAGAAATTTATTTCAAAATATCTTCTATATTACGGAGGAAAGAGTCAAACAACTAAACTCTTCATCTCACTACAGGCCTGTTTCGTGGTTGGTAACTCATCAGGAGATGTACTAATGCACTAATGCACTGATAAGATTAGTAGTGAGTCGGCAACCATGAAACAGGCTTGTTGAGATGTAGAGTTTAGTCTCTTGACTCTTTTCACCACTATATTCACGCTCCACATTCAGGTTTCGAGCACTGATTTAGAGAAAGCCAAGATATAGGCTGTTCATTGTATCACCGAAATTCCTATCATGTTATTGCTTATGAATATTTTCTTAAAACATTCCTGAGGACGATTTAAAAATGAAAGTCTTAATTTCTCGGACTGTTGCTTCAATAATTGATTTCAACTTTCTGATCTAGTTTGGTTTTTAACGTTTTCGTCTTTAATTTCAAATTCAATTTTTCAACTTAGACGAATGCATTGTGTGATATATTCGTTAATGCTTTTATTTTGAATTCTACATCGTGAATAGGTTTTTTAGATGTTGAAAAACATATTGTGTGCGCAATTGATACTGCAACTTGGTACTGCATTCTTGATGATAGCTAAACTTCTATAAGTTTGATCCAAAAGTTTAATTTAACTTGGCTTTCCTCAAATTATTCAGAAGCTGATTCCTTGTGGGAAATCTACGACAGCTTGTATTCTTTTCTTGCTTGGACCAGAGCCTCTCTCATCAATGAAATTGATACTTATATTAGGTTCTTCGAGTTCGTGTTACATTTCCGGTTCTAAAATCGTTACAATAAACGAATTCACAGCGTCCCAATATTGCTGCGGTTGTTTCATATTCGTGGCAAATCGTATTGAGTCATTTTAAGATCGTTCGCAAAACGTTTCTAAATCGTTGGAAATCCTTTCAAAATCACAACAAAGGTTTTCAGAAGTCATTGTATATTGTTCAAATTCTCAACGATATATTGTCAACCGTTCCGACATTGTAGGCATGACTTGCATTTTCACGATCTGCTCATTTGTAATGCAGCTCTGTCAATTCATGTGTAAATGATACCAAACAGGGCCTAAATATCTTTTTCAACGCCAGGAATTAACAACGAAGGGGGAGGTCAATCTGAGAGGTTGCTCTATCATTTCTCCATGCACAGAGTACACAAAGAAAGATGTAAGTTACTTGATATCATTTTTATAAAGCTAAGAATTGGTAGAAAAAAGGCAAAGAAACACAACTTGAAAACAGCACACGAGTGGTAGATTCAGAATGCAGCTACTACTGCTCGAGCTGCAGCAAGACTTTCAGGCCTAGTATTTTGAGCAGTTGTCAGAATTTTTCCTGCATCCACCCCTGCACACTTAGGCTCTTCGAACATAGGTCCTCCTCAGAGTGTGACTTATGAGCCTCATGATTTAAAATCACAAGTTACACTCTGAGTAAAACATTAGTTCAAAAAGCAGAAGTGTGCTCTATCAAAATTGAGTTAGTTTGCCTCTTTTTTTTTCTTCAATTTTTTGTGATTCTATCTACATTATAAAGCTACACTAAGAAGAAAAAGACTCAGAAAGCAAAACTCTCCATCTTGACGAGCCTGTTTTGAAGTTATCCACTCATCAGGAGATGTACAGATAAAATGTTAATGTTTTTAGAATTTTTATCTGTACATCTCCTGATGAGTGGGTTACCACGAAACAGGCTCCTCAAGATGGAGAGTTTTGTTTTTTGAGTCTTTTTCTTCTATAGCCGTATATAGCTCTACTCTATATGTATCGAGCACTTTCATGGGAAACCGACCCACAAACTTCGTACATTATAAAGCGATATTTGTTGAACCAGTTGAGCGTATGTCCTTTTCCTAACTGTATGCCCTTCCCTCTTTGCTCTTATAATTCACATCGAAGTCATTATACTTTTTTCGCGTTATTCTAATTATTGTAAACTCTTCTGCTCGTAGTTTAATTCATGTAGAGTATGTATCTTAAGATATTGAGTTAAAATTATGAAAAAGAATACTACTGTATTTTCAATAACAGTTGGTAAAGTTTTAATCGTTAAACTTTCTGGTATCTTCTTCAACAACCTTCTCGAATTCTCTTCTATTGCGCATTCTCCATTTAACAATAAACTTTTGTTTTAGGTTAGTTACTAATTTGATGTGTACTGTATATTTTCTAATTGTTTTCAATAACACCGTAATTATAGTAAATTCATTTAAAGGCAAAATACACAGTGAAGAAAAGGGTCAACAAACTAAACTTCACATCTCGGCAAAATACACAGTGAAGAAAAGGGTCAACAAACTAAACTTCACATCTCGAAGGGCCTGTTTCGTGGTTTCTCACTAATCAGGCAATGTGATAAGGTAGGAGATGTATCTACCTGATGATTAGGAAACCACGAAACAGGTCCGTCCTGATGCAGAGATCAGTCTCTTAATTTTTTCTCCACCACATATATTACGCTCTACATCTATAAACTGAGGACTGTCGTAGAGAAACCGAGATACAGACCTCGTAAATACATATTAACATAACGTTATATTCTGTTCACTGGAATTGAGGGTCGATTGCTGTTCAGATAATATAGGAAAATTAGGATTGAAAAACTTATATATGGTTCCTTCATATATACTTTTTTCAAAACTTATGAAAACATGTGTAGGTTGCATGCATGCCTGTGTGCCCCTTGATTTAGATGGAAAGGGAACATAATTTTGTTCATCGTCATTGATGAACTCATATGTCCTCAAAGTGACCTTGTAGATCATTTGGTGAAGTCCTTTCCACGTCAAAGGCTGTAGGTCACTCATGATGTTGTAATCGGACACTTTCACGACGAATACATTGGACCATGCAAAATGACTTATGTGTTCAGCCAAGTGTCCAGTATCTACAGAATTCCACTCGTTGGTCATCCTGCATGCCTCGTTGCAAAGTGTTCCTTCATGTGATCTGAATGCCCTGTGTCCCTAGAGTTCTGCGATGGGCACTTTGTTTATTCCCATGTTTTAACTGTTCTATATGAATGTTGCATTTTCTCGTGCGCGTGCTAGGCTGCGTTTTACATAAATAGCGATGCATTCGTCTTGTTAAACACAAGGGCTTCGGAAGGACGAAGATGGACTGGTCGAAGATCGAAGGTGCAAGACAACATAAAAGAGTGCTGATTCTCCGAGAGTCCAAAGACAAGACCTATTTGTGTCCAGTCAAGCACTGTGAGAACCGAACATTTTTCAGCAAAAGAGGATGCAGAAAGCATGTAGATAAGAAGCACAGATGGCACTACTATTTCGATGAAAAGCCTAGCGAGAGATTGATCGACCAAGCAATAAGACAACAATCCACACAGGATAAATTTAAGGACAGCTCGAGAAAACGTGCTGATACATCGAAAATACCACATTATTCTATTACTGAGGGCCTTGGGAAAAGATACATGGAGTGGCTGTGTGCTGTTTGTGGAGGGGGTATGTCAGAGGTACAGGCAACGCAAAACGGGACACGAGTGATGAAATTCTTGAAATTTTGCAGCGAGGACGACGAAGAAGAGCTCACACCAGAGCATATCGACTATTGTATTGGTTCTGCTGGACTCATATGCAATTTCATTGAGCACATTGGAAAAGAGTGGGGACTTGGTAGCTCTGCACAGTTTGGCTATTTACAAGCTATCACTGATGTGATCGACTTCAGGAAATCGTGCGGACTGTCAACTGCTGTTCTTGGAAACCTGGCTATCTCCGAAGTCTACATCAACAGAGGCAAGAGAGCATTGGCTAGACGCAAGATTACCGAGTGGGCGAAGAATTTGTCGGTGGAAGTTCTAGCTGCCAATAACCAATGGGCGACAATGGACGAGATGGAAACGGTCGTACCACATCATCTGCCACGATATAAGGATGTACTTTTAAGATGCAAGTCGTACCCTCTCACGTCTGTCAGTGCAGCAGAATTGACGTTCGCGACTCGATTCGTTTCTCTTTATCTCTTCACGAGAGTGAAAGGATCTCGACCGATGACTTACCAATACCTTACACTGAGTATGTTTGAGAAGTCGAAAGAAAGCGATGGCTTCGTCGACCAAACTGAATTCAAGACTGCCCAGCAATACACATTCGACTCGTTGATTTTCGACGAAACAAGTACGCGAATAATAGACGAATACATTGTGAACATCAGGCCGCTGCTGAATCCGAAATGCGACTACCTTCTCGTCACACGGAGTGGCACTCAATTCAAGGCTATTGGTAATCACATGTCAGAGCTCGTCTTTCAAGCTATTGGTAAATATGTACACCCTACAAGATATCGACAAATCGTGGAAACCGAGAGCTCGCGAGTACTTTCCACCGAAGAACAGAGATCGATAAGCCTGGATCAAAAGCACAGCTCTCAGGTCGCTAAAACCTATTATCAAAAACGAAGCTCACGTGAAGTTGCTAGGAGTGGTAAACTGGCCATGAAAAAACTTAGAAACAAGAAAGTAGAGAAGATGGTGAAACGGGTCGTATTTTCCAGCGAGAGTGACATTTCGGACAGGGAGACAGATAAAAGATCAGATGGCGATGGTGACAGTTTGGAAAAGGCAGTTACAGAAATAGAGCCGTTGAATTTGACCTGTGAATCAGAAAACAAAGTTGAAGATGTTTCACCTCTTGTTTATCAACCTCCAGTAAGAAAAGCAAGCAAAGCTAAAGGCAAGCCCATCGTCTCTTCGAGAGTTCCTTTTACCAAAGATGAAGACTATTCTATAAAAAAAGCTGTAAGAATATATGGTTTTGGCAATTGGGCCAGTATTCTGCGAGACCCGAGGTTCAAGTTCAACGATAAAAGAACTTCAGACTCTCTCAAGAAGCGTGCTATTCTTTTATCTCGTAAATGACGATTTCTTAATAGCGATGACGATGATAGATTATCATAGACACGAAAATGATATCACGTGATGATTTTCTTGTTTGAAAACTTTTATCTCCCTTAGAGGTAGTGAGCAGTAATGAGCATTAGTGAGCTACAATGAATAACAGTGAGCAAAAGTGAATAAGAAATTTTGAAATCAAGGCTGGTCTCAATCTCATTCGGTTTGATGATGTGATGAGGTCATGTGACCTGAGAGGACGTGATTATGTTGTTGAACCGCAGAGTTTCCTATGATATCAAAACTACAGTTTTAATCAGCATCATTGTTTGATGATAATAATGATGAAAATGCTTTCATTTTCTCCAGTGCATTTGACTCATAAAAAGTGACAGTGAATGAGAATACAGATCAAATCATGCAAGCGAGACCAGTCTCCATCTAAGATTGTGACTAAGTTTGTTGCCAATAATAGATCTTATTTTTGACGAAAACAGTTTCTTATTTATTTTGCTCTCGGTAGTTGTGGATGCTGGACAAGCCTTTGCTATCTGTCAGATGATTTTTAACTGCAGACATTCTGGAGGCAGATGAAATAACTAAAGGACAACAAGTTTTTTTATTTAAAAATTTCAACAACTCAATGCTAACATACATTATAGAAAACCAACATCATTATTTCGAACATCATTTTGTATCGAACATCAAAGTTATATTGAGCAGTTCATTCGTCGTCCGAGGACGAAGATGATATCTTTCGAATCTTCGCTCTTCTGGGAACGGTCATTGTGTTTGGACGGCGTTTTCCTCTCACCGATTCGCAGTGACTTGCATCACTGCTGCCAGCAACGCTCGTTTCCTGGCTGGTAGATACGTGTGATGTGCTGCTCAGGTACGACTTGCGCCTCCCATCGAATTGGCGTTTCATTTTCTCCTCCCAATGGGGAAATCTGGCCTTCAAGAGATCCACGTCGAATTCGGGTCTTGGCGTGTCCTCGATCAAAAGCCAGGCGTCATACATTGAGTCTGGGTGGTACCAGTGATTCCTCCTTCGTCGCTCGAATCTCTCCAAATCGTCTTCAGTTGGATTTAGCGATGCCCAGCGATGTTTTGACATTGTCGTCCAGAAAACCGCCTTGTGGTACGCGTAGTCGTTTATGTCACCACTGACGATATAACTGTCACTCTCTTCTCTGGTCCAGTTGTCTGCGGTTGTAGTTTCATAGTTGAGAATCGTTTTTTCCACCGTTTCAGCCGGAAGGATGTTGTCAGGCAGCGTGCTTGCACTGGCAACAATGCTGGACAAGTCTTCTGAAAACTCGAGCTGCTCAATTTCCCTGACGTTGATTAACTCGGCTGCCCGCTTCTCTGTGAAGTCATTGTACAGTGCTCCTTCGTCTTCCGTCTCAAAGGCTTGCAGCGGCTCTTCGTCTGCCCAAAGCGGCGTTCCTTGGAGGCGTTCAGCCGCCCAGTGGAAACACTGCATGCAGTTCCTCCTCAGCCAGTTAGTTGCATACGGGTTTCTCGACCGCAACGACTTCGTCTGGAAAATCACGAGTCTTGCACGAATCGCTCTGTCGTCTATCTCGGCAAAGGGCGGTATTTCATTACAGGTGATATAGACGCCAGAGCGATACACCACTCTGACTGCCTCTTTATGCTTCTGTGGGATAGCAATGTAACCACCTTGCAGAATCCTTTTTGCGTCATCTCCTGTCAAAGAGTCGGGTGGCCACTCATCGACGAACAGGCACTCTGTTTCCGAAGACAGCATGCTGGCCGAGAAATGACGGTCTCTGGTGACAGAGGCCAGTTTGTCCTGGGATATGATGCCCTCATATGGTGCAAACCAGCTTGTCTTTCCAGAGTCTGGATCGCCGACACAGCAAAGCTTCTTGGTCTTTTGTGGAAATAGATCTTTCAATGCGAGCTGGTACCATTTTTGAAGGAAAAGGAGCAGCTGATCTTCGCTCGGCAAGCTGTTTCGCAAACTGTTCACGAACAGTTGTGGGAGCGGCACGACGTTAGGCTTGTACGTATAGCTGATATACGTTCTCGGAGATATAATGCCAATTTCTCCATCAGGTATGGCATTCGTTAAAAAACGTTTCTTCGTGAAACTAAAGCAGACACCGTAAGGCTTCACCTCGATGAGATCGTAGTCTATCTCCAACTGCCGGATTATCTTGCAGCTCTTGAAAGACAGGATGCTTGCCACTGGATGCAAGACAGACGTAATGATGTTTGCCAACTGCGTATTGCACAGTAAAGAGTGTAGAAACTCGTTCACCGTCGAGGCTTTGATGAAGGCGTATTTACCTGCAAAACGAAACGTTTTTGTCAGCTCTCAGTTCACACATAAAACGCATATAGATCATGTCAAAGAAATGGGAGATTTTTACCAAGGCATGTCGTTGGTAAAAATTCGTTGCACAGTCATTGAGTCATGTCCTACCATAATGATATTTACAACCAAGAAACCAAGTGCAAAAATGAGTGTACTGATTTGTCGGCTTACCATTAGGTACTTTTTTGTAGATGTATCCCCGGTGAAGGCGTGCATCCAGTCTCGTCATGGCGCGTTTCACAACATCAACTGCAACGCAAATCTTGTCACTGGGCTTTGCTTGCAATTGCATAGACAGAGAGGCATCAGATGTCGCTTCCGATGACTGAGAGTCTTCCATCGTCCTTTTATCTACCAGATCGTACTGCAGTTTCGTGTATTTGATCGAGTTCAAGGCTTGCAAGAATGCATCTGCGAATTCTTTGCTGCATTTTTCAGTGATCGTAATTCGCACAGGCTTGAAACCATATTCTGCGGTTGGTTGAACCTAACAAGATAAAAAGACGTGTCAAATTAAGGCTCCAAACAGTTACAACAACAGGTACAGGATACAAAATCATCAAAGACGCGTTGATTTGGAATTTTCAACAGATTCTTTGGCTGCTGAGTAAGCAGCGATAGAAGAAGATGCACATCCATTCAATGTATGATTGGTAAAAAATTTCATGCAATTAGCAAATCACAGTTAATCTTACCTCGTAATTCCTCACTGGCGTTCCTGTTGAGGCACGGATGGCTGAAGATGCATAATTCTGTGCTCCATCTTTTGCAAGGTGCTCTGCATAATACGAATTGTGATCTTTTAATGCTTGACATAGCGTTGCGGAATAGTATTCGGTCAAGCTGTCTTTCTTGCGTGCTTGTATGGGCCGACAGTTTTCCACCTCCAGGCCGGATGTCAGGATGACTTGGGTGATCTTTCTCTCCGTATCTTTCAGGCTGTGCTGTGGCAGATCTACAACTATCCAAAAACTTATTCCGGGCTTTATGCTGAACTCGTCTTCGTCTGTATCGTCCGAGTTACTTTCATTTCTCTCCTGGCCATCTTCATTTTCCGGTCTGGTGTTTTTGTCGACGTTCTTATTCGCTTTGAATGGCTTCACTTCTATGCCTGTTATGCAGGTCCAGACAAGCAGTATATTTCCCAGACTCCGCAACACGATCTCCAGCTGTCTTCTTTTGGCTGCAACGAGACATTTTGCCAGCTCTTCGTCATTCTTCTTTGCATTCCAAAGGGCTCTCACGCTGATGACCGAGTATGCTTTGGCAACGACGGGCACGATGAAATTCTCCAAGGCCTGCGACAGAGTTTTAGAGCCAAGACGTCTTGTTGGCCTCTGTGAAGCCATTCCAAATTAACAGTTTAGAAATTTAGTTGAACAAACCTTGACGACTTGGAGAGACTGCTTGGCTTCTTCCGACTTCTGGCTGAGTGACCATGACACTGATCTCTGCTCGATGCTCTCTGCTTTTAAAGGGACACCCATAAAGAAATATTTGCATACCTTGCATGCACGCGTTTATCGGTATCGCTGAATAGCACATCAACGGGTTTACAAGCATTTCATCGAGATCCATTATTCATGGCTACTCCTAATGAACACAAGAGTGATCATTTTTTGCATTCCACAACGTTCTTGCTTTGCCAAATACCATCGTTCATTCATAATGTCCTCAGAGGACATAGTTAACAATGAAAGCAGCGGACCTTCTGGAATGAATAATAAGGTCTATCTGGGAGCCCAGTATCGACTGAGTTCTCTCATTGGCTCTTGCCACTCGTTCGCCCTGGATGCCCTGTCTCCCCAGAGGTCCTTAGTGCTTTCTTATTCTGATAAGTGTGCCTATTGTTATTAGTTGAACTATTATGATTATCATGTCAATGTACTCATAGTTGTTGTTGCTTTATGATGTCACCATGTCACCTGATCATCAAAGTTTCCTTTCTTGCAATGATGTAATGATGTCACGTGATATATTCTATTGTTGAAAACTTTTACTTCCCCCTAGAGGTAGTGAGTACTATTGAGTATCTATGAACTGAAATGATTAGCGATGAGCGATAATGAATAAGAAATCATGAAATCGAGGCTGGTCTCAATTTAGGTCTTTCTGATTACGATTGTCAATATGATCATGGGTTTTGAAGTTGTTGTTGTATTTCTGGTTGTTGCTGTGCAATGATGTAATGATGTCACGTGATATAGTCTATTGTTGAAATCTTTTACTTCCCCCTAGAGGTAGTGAGTACTATTGAGTATCAATGAACTAAAATGGTTAGCGATGAGCGATAGTGAATAAGAAATCATGAAATCGAGGCTGGTCTCAATTTAGGTCTTTGTGATTACGATTGTCAATATGATCATGGGTTTTGAAGTTGTTGTTGTATTTCTGGTTGTTGCTGTGCAATGATGTAATGATGTCACGTGATATCTTCTATTGTTGAAAACTTTTACTTCCCCCTAGAGGTAGTGAGTACTATTGAGTATCAATGAACTAAAATGATTAGCGATGAGCGATAGTGAATAAGAAATCATGAAATCGAGGCTGGTCTCAATTAAGGTCTTTGTGATTACGATTGTCAATATGATCATGGGTTTTGAAGTTGTTGTTGTATTTCTGGTTGTTGCTGTGCAATGATGTAATGATGTCACGTGATATCTTCTATTGTTGAAAACTTTTACTTCCCCCTAGAGGTAGTGAGTACTATTGAGTATCAATGAACTAAAATGATTAGCGATGAGCAATAGTGAATAAGAAATCATGAAATCGAGGCTGGTCTCAATTTAGGTCTTTGTGATTACGATTGTCAATATGATCATGGGTTTTGAAGTTGTTGTTGTATTTCTGGTTGTTGCTGTGCAATGATGTAATGATGTCACGTGATATCTTCTATTGTTGAAAACTTTTACTTCCCCCTAGAGGTAGTGAGTACTATTGAGTATCAATGAACTAATATGATTAGCGATGAGCGATAGTGAATAAGAAATCATGAAATCGAGGCTGGTCTCAATTTAGGTCTTTGTGATTACGATTGTCAATATGATCATGGGTTTTGAAGTTGTTGTTGTATTTCTGGTTGTTGCTGTGCAATGATGTAATGATGTCACGTGATATCTTCTATTGTTGAAAACTTTTACTTCCCCCTAGAGGTAGTGAGTACTATTGAGTATCAATGAACTAATATGATTAGCGATGAGCGATAGTGAATAAGAAATCATGAAATCGAGGCTGGTCTCAATTTCATATTGAAAAATGACGTTACGAAGTCATGTGATCTTAGATGACGTTCTGCTTTTGCAAAATCTTAACTTTTCCCATTACTAGAACTATTATTATCATTATCATTATCATTATTATTATTGTTATTATCATTATTAATATTATTATTATTATTATTATTATTATCATCATCATAATCATAAAATAAAATCACAAATATAAATTTGTTTTTATCATTAAGTTTTTATTATAAAAGAAAAATTGATGATAATGATGATAATGTAGAATGATAGAAAAAGATGAGGATGGAAAATAGAAATGATAATGAAATTTGATGATGTAATGATGTCACGTGATACATAATGGTGGAATGATATATGAACGAGGCCAACCTCTATTTGAAACGATCTTATTCATCCCAGTTCATCGTAATTCATATTTACTCATTAAAACTCATTACTCCTCACTACCTCTAAGGAGAAACAAAGATTCTATCATTCAGAATTGATGATCATTATTATCATTCCTTATGTAAATTGGTTGTTGTAGTTGTTTGATGATGTAATGATGTCACGTGATACGTAATGATGTAATGACATATGTACGAGGCCAACCTCTATTTGAAACGATCTTATTCATCCCTGTTCAGCGTAATTCATATTTACTCATGAAAACTCATTACTCCTCACTACCTCTGAGGAGAAACAAAGATTCTATCAATCAGAATTGATGATCATTATTATCATTCCATATGTAAACTAGTTGTTTTAGGTGTATGATGATGTAATGATGCCACGTGATACATAATGGTGTATTGATATATGAACGAGGCCAACCTCTATTTGATACTATCTTATTCATCCCTGTTCAGTGTGATTCATATTTACTCATTAAAACTCATTACTCCTCACTACCTCTGAGGAGAAACAAAGATTCTATCATTCAGAATTGATGATCATTATTATCATTCCATATGTAAACTTGTTGTTGTAGTTGTCTGATGATGTAATAATGTCACTTGATACGTAATGATGTAATGATGTCACGTGATATCTTCTATTGTTGAAAACTTTGTATTCCCCCTAGAGGTAGTGAGTACTATTGAGTATCAATGAACTAACTTGATTAGCGATGAGCGATAGTGAATAAGAAATCATGAAATAGAGGCTGGTCTCAATTTCATATTGAAAAATGACGTAAGAGAAGTCATGTGATCTTAGATGACGTTCTGCTTTTGTAAAATCTTAACTTTTCCCATTACTAGAACTATTATTATCATTTTCATTATCATTTTCATTATCATTATTATTATTATTATTATTATTATTATTATTACTATCATCATCATCATAATCATAAAGTAAAATTATAAATATAAATTTGTTTTTATCATTAAGTTATTATTATTAAAAGAAAATTTATAATAATGATGATAATGTAGAATGATAGAAATAGATGATGATGGAAAATAGACATGATAATGAAATTTGATGATGTAATGATGTCACGTGATACATAATGGTGGAATGATATATGAACGAGGCCAACCTCTATTTGAAACGATCTTATTCACCCCAGTTCATCGTAATTCATATTTACTCATTAAAACTCATTACTCCTCACTACCTCTGAGGAGAAACAAAGATTCTATCATTCAGAATTGATGATCATTATTATCATTCCATATGTAAACTGGTTGTTGTAGTTGTCTGATGATGTAATGATGTCACGTGATACGTAATGATGTAATGACATATGTACGAGGCCAACCTCTATTTGAAACGATCTTATTCATCCCTGTTCAGCGTAATTCATATTTACTCATGAAAACTCATTACTCCTCACTACCTCTGAGGAGAAACAAAGATTCTATCAATCAGAATTGATGATCATTATTATCATTCCATATGTAAACTGGTTGTTTTAGGTGTATGATGATGTAATGATGTCACGTGATACGTAATGGTGTATTGATATATGAACGAGGCCAACCTCTATTTGATACTATCTTATTCATCCCTGTTCAGCGTGATTCATATTTACTCATTAAAACTCATTACTCCTCACTACCTCTGAGGAGAAACAAAGATTCTATCATTCAGAATTGATGATCATTATTATCATTTCATATGTAAACTGGTTGTTGTAGTTGTCTGATGATGTTATAATATCACGTGATATGTAATGATGTAATGAATCATGTACGAGGCCAACCTCTATTTGAAACGATCTTATTCATCCCAGTTCAGCGTAATTCATATTTACTCATGAAAACTCATTACTCCTCACTACCTCTGAGGAGAAACAAAGATTCTATCATTCAGAATTGATGATCATTATTATCATTCCATATGTAAACTGGTTGTTGTAGTTGTCTGATGATGTAATAATGTCACGTGATACGTAATGATGTAATGATGTCACGTGATATATTTTATTGTTGAAAACTTTTTATTCCCCCTAGAGGTAGTGAGTACTATTGAGTATCAATGAACTAACTTGATTAGCGATGAGCGATAGTGAATAAGAAATCATGAAATAGAGGCTGGTCTCAATTTCATATTGAAAAATGACGTAAGAGAAGTCATGTGATCTTAGATGACGTTCTGCTTTTGTAAAATCTTAACTTTTCCCATTACTAGAACTATTATTATCATTTTCATTATCATTATTATTATTATTATTATTATTATTATTATTATTATTATCATCATCATCATCATCATAAAGTAAAATCATAAATATAAATTTGTTTTTATCATTAATTTTTATTATAAAAGAAAAATTGATGAGAATGATGATAATGAAGAGTGATAAAAGTAGATGATGAGGAAGAAAATAGAAATGATAATGAAATTTGATGATGTAATGATGTCACGTGATACATAATGGTGGAATGATATATGAACGAGGCCAACCTCTATTTGAAACGATCTTATTCATCCCAGTTCATCGTAATTCATATTTACTCATTAAAACTCATTACTCCTCACTACCTCTGAGGAGAAACAAAGATTCTATCATTCAGAATTGATGATCATTATTATCATTCCATATGTAAATTGGTTGTTGTAGTTGTTTGATGATGTAATGATGTCACGTGTTATGTAATGATGTAATGATTCATGTACGAGGCCAACCTCTATTTGAAACGATCTTATTCATCCCAGTTCATCGTAATTCATATTTACTCATTAAAACTCATTACTCCTCACTACCTCTGAGGAGAAACAAAGATTCTATCATTCAGAATTGATGATCATTATTATCATTCCATATGTAAATTGGTTGTTGTAGTTGTTTGATGATGTAATGATGTCACGTGTTATGTAATGATGTAATGATTCATGTACGAGGTCAACCTCTATTTGAAACGATCTTATTCATCCCAGTTCAGCGTAATTCATATTTACTCATAAAAACTCATTACTCCTCACTACCTCTGAGGAGAAACAAAGATTCTATCATTCAGGATTGATGATCATTATTATCATACCATATGTAAACTTGTTGTTGTAGTTGTCTGATGATGTAATGATGTCACGTGATATGTAATGATGTAATGATTCATGTACGAGGCCAACCTCTATTTGAAACGATCTTATTCATCCCAGTTCAGCGTAATTCATATTTACTCATAAAAACTCATTACTCCTCACTACCTCTGAGGAGAAACAAAGATTCTATCATTCAGAATTGATGATCATTATTATCATTCCATATGTAAACTGGTTGTTGTAGTTGTCTGTTGATGTAATGATGTCACGTGATATGTAATGATTAAAGGATATATGAACGAGGCCAACCTCTATTTGAAACGATCTTATTCATCCCAGTTCATCGTAATTCATATTTACTCATTAAAACTCATTACTCCTCACTACCTCTGAGGAGAAACAAAGATTCTATCATTCAGAATTGATGATCATTATTATCATTCCATATGTAAATTGGTTGTTGTAGTTGTTTGATGATGTAATGATGTCACGTGATACGTAATGATGTAATGATTCATGTACGATGTCAACCTCTATTTGAAACGATCTTATTCATCCCAGTTCAGCGTAATTCATATTTACTCATTAAAACTCATTACTCCTCACTACCTCTGAGGAGAAACAAAGATTCTATCATTCAGAATTGATGATCATTATTATCATTTCATATGTAAACTGGTTGTTGTAGCTGTTTGATGATGTAATGATGTCACGTGATACGTAATGATGTAATGGATGAATTTGACAAAAAAGTTTATCAAAAAAAGATTCATACATGTAAGGATTAGAAATTCCGTGTAAAGGTCCTCATGCAATGTATGCAATTTAAAGACAGTCGTGATCATTAGGAAGGTCATCAGTTATTAGTTACTACCGATTCAGTGAACGACAATACGGATACATACATACAAAGAACTCTTCAATAGAATTTGATTCTAATATCTTTAGTAATAAGTATATTAATGATAAGTTTTACTGGCTAAATAGGAAACACTTATTCTTCATACAGACGGTAATATAAAACCTTATTCAACATTGGAAGGTATGATGGAAAGCCTCAGGGAAGTTAAACTCATCCACTGGAAGACTTTAGTGTTTGGATTTTCATTTGTAAAGTCTGTCTGACGAGTGCGCAAGCGCAAAACTCAGAGTCACAGCAGAACATATCTGTTTTCTAATGTGTTTGTTCTACCATACAATTGCTCTATTCTCTGTATACCAAGCACTATAGCCAGGATAGGCACTCTCTTCTACTTGTGCTAGTGTATACTTTTGTACTCCTAACGAAATGTCTTAATCAATGTTTGGTCACCTATTAGATGCAATATTGATGCTTGAATATGTTTCAGTGTGTGTTTAGGTTACTGGAACATGGAGGAACAGAATTTCTGTTGCAAAGTAATGACAAACAATCCCAAGACGAGTGGACAGCAGCGATTGCGGAAGTTATTCGGAAACTAGAAGTTATAGAGGACGTAGATCAGGTCAGAATTTTGTGAACATTGCGTTTCTATTCTATTACAAGCAGCTGTCAAACTTGAACGTTGTTTATATGCTAACACGCATACTACCTTTCTAAAGTAAGGAACTAAGCAAAAGCATTAAGGAAAGGCACCAAGGTATACTAAGTAGCGGGTATAACCGTGTGGTCAGATCACCCAAACCTAGTTCAAAGGGTCGAGGGTTCGAACCCACCTTATGACCTACCAACATGAAGTGTGAGAAGATAATTTTCAAGCTCTATGTAGCTCAAGGCAATAAAGAAAATAAAGAAAGAGGGAGAGATGAGGTATGGTTACATCGAGAGGAAGGATAAGTGTCATACTGCTCGCTTAGTCTACCTATTCAATTGGCCCTATGTGATTTGCACATAAACCAATGAATATATTAAGAGTATTAGCCAATCAGCTATCAAAAGGGCTCAACGAATGCAATACATAGATTTTTGATAAGATCTTTAGGGCATATTCGAATCATCAAGATAGGAAGATGATACTGTGAGAAATCTCCATGTTTTTAGAGCAATGAAGAAATCGATAGCCTGATTATTTGCAGGGAGAATCATACGAGGCATGTAATTCAGATAAAGGCGTTTCTCAAGGACCAAGAAGCTTGGAAACAAAAATTTCTTACGAGTGAGTTTAATTTACTTAAAGTCTCTTTGAACCTGTATTCTCTGCTAAATGAATAAAACCAATCAAATCTGTGAACATGAAAAGTTATCTTCAACTGCGAATACAAAGATCCTTGCGGCAACATTAAATTACATACCGGCCTCTGAAAGATAATATTAAGTTTTAATCATTTTCTTGTTCGAGCCTTTTCCTTTACTTTGCATTTCTTCGGTCAAATCTTTGTTATTTACTATTGGTATTATTGTTTTTGATTCTTCTTTGGTGAATATCTAGTTTGTAGTCTTCTGATTTTTATTTAGAATCGAATATTCAATATTATGTCTACGAGGTTCCTAATTTCCATGTTCAACGTGGCATCGTCTTGTAAATTTTGTTGTTATTGTATAATTTTATTGGAATAAAACTAGATTTAGTACAAGATGAATTTAGATTTTCTCTGTTTTAATTTCATTCTTCTTTGCTTCACAGAGAACTACTCGAGCTAATTGAGAACTTCATATTTAGTACGAATCTCCCTGCTAGGACTTTCACCTTACAAAGCCAGAGCAAGAAATATCACTCGTTATTTGGAGGAACTCTCTCAGTAGCTTAGCTAATCGAGGAGAAGGCACCCCCAATTGAAAAAATCTTATTAGTTTAACGGAATTTGAAAGAAACTACAGCTATTAGTAAATTGTGACTATGGATGCTTTGCTTTAGTAGTCACTTTTGAACAGGAAAGCTTTAAGTTTCTGACGGAAGATACTGACAGGCGGCGACCTTTTTATATCAACTGGGATGTCATTCCAACATTTTATTTTTGAATTAATTATGTTCGAATTTATGTCTTCTTTGCTGTATTACAGAGAATTACTTGATGCCATGCAAGACTCCGATGCTGGAATACAACTTCAGAATTATAATTTGGAGCAAGTCGTCTATAAACTTTGTTTTACTGGTAACCGTTTGTTTCATTTGTTATAAGTTATTTATGGAATTCGTGTCATCTGTTGATATATTCATTATACTCTAAAAGAAAAAAGAAAGCTAATTAGTTGTCCACTCACTCTGTGAATTATATAAACAGTCCGCACCTAAGGTTTCAGCTCATTCTGGACTTCCTCGAGTCCCAACCGTTTCCAGTTCATTAACAAACCATTATGTCTCAAGTATGATCCACAAAAATCATAAAGAGGGGGTCTGGAAGGAGCCCCCCATCCCCTGGCTAACGGATTCACGCGTCAAGTTTTCGTTTATCACGGCATAACATACTCAGAAACAGCCTTTTCATGATCAAGTCAAAATTGATTTAGGGAAGCTACATGAATGGAAATACGAATATCATATCACGCCATCACGTTCAGAAAAAGTTATTTTCACGTAATAACGGGACAATTTTCACTAATTCACGCTGCACAAAGAAATCCTATATCACAAATTCCAAGTAAAAGCTATCAAAATCACGAAATCACGTTGCACGTATAGTAACGAGGAGAGGGGCCTGGTAGTGGTGTCTTGAGTGGAGTTCACTCATCAGCTTATTTTTCTAATTGAAACTGTTCTTTTTTCTAAATATTCTATGGATTGATAAATATTTGAAGTTATTTCATGGGTTACAATTCATCCTTGTGATTCCGTATCGCTTTATCAGGAAAAGACATAATAGACTGGCTCCTGGAATGGAATTTCATCAAGTCTCGATCAGAGGGCTCGTCTGTTTGCGGAGAGCTTTTAGAAAAGGCCCATTTGCACCCAGTCGGACCAATGAGCAACTCTTCTTTCAAAAGGAAGAATGCGCGAAGAATATTCTGCGACAACGAAGAAGCACTTTATAGATTTGTGAGTTATGCATTTTTGTTAATAGAAATAATGTTTATCTTTATATCAATTTCAGAAACATCAAAGGGCATGTAGGTTGAAAGCTCGTCTGAGTTATTTCTACATGTGTCTTTCAGATGTAGTTTTATTTTATGCTCAGAATTTGATTTTTCACATATTTCGATTGATTCAATATGATTGTTAATTATATGTATTAGAGATGTATACAATATCAAATGTATTTGTTACTTAAAGTTGATGGCTGTAATTTCATTCCACAGTCCGCTTTGAAAGTAAGAGATGAAATTGATGACATATTTGAAGATAATTCCAGTGACTCTGAGGATGACATGGCCACTTCTCTGGTAAATGTTTCCGTAAACTATTTCATGCCGCTTCTCTATTTAGCAAGTATACAGTGCTCTATGGCTTAGGCAGAGCGGAATACACAGAGGTAGACTTACAGAGGGCACATATCTTTGTTGTAACTTTAAGTTTCACGCATTCATGCGATCATCAAAAACTTCTATCTGAGTTACAACGTAGATATGTGTTTTGAGTAAAAGTCTACCTCTGTGTTTCTGTTTTCTCTGATATTCCCGCAGGCCAAAATAGCGACGTAAACTGCATCATTTCATGCTCAACTTGCCAGAAATATTACATAGCTGAATGATCATTCGCGAACACGGCTTTACCCTTAAGAATTTCATAAAAATTCAAAGCTTTTCGGTTAAATCTCAAGAACATTAAAATGTGAAATCTTTGATGAGAGATGTTAGAGAGATAAGTTCACAAGTTATTGTTGCGAATTGAGAGAGCTTTAACGACTTTGCGACGATTTTGCTAAGATATTGAAAGAACTTTCAACGATTTGAAATTTTTTGGGCCCTTTCCCATATTTTATTGCATGATGCGTTATTGTCCCCTTTTGTGCGTGAAATCTTATATTTGATATTTCAATGCGTGATTTCGTGAATTAAAATGAAACATTAAGCGGGAAAATTGAGCGTAAAAAACCAACTTTGCGGGAATGCGTGATGAGTCAAAATATTGTGCGTGAATGCATGAATCACGACCTAATGAACGAATCGCAACAATTCACAAATGGTTTAAGAGGATTTTCAGCCATTATTTCATTCGAAACGCTATTGGAATACTTTGAGGTCACTTGTTTTGACATTTTGAAAACGATGATTTGCAGACAGCCCCATGACAGCAACAATGCAAGTCAGAAAATACAATCAAACAAGTTTCCCACTCGCCCATGGGTTTACTTGGAATGTTTGCTTTTTTGCGATAATCCCACATTTTTTATATCCATAGCTTCTTGCAAGTAACAGTGGGCAAATTGTGAAGCAAGGCTTTTTGGTAAAAAAGGTGATTTTTGTTTTTACTGGATCTCCTTATCTACTTTTCAATCCTTTTCGAGAAAATAATTTTGTCTTGTTAGCTGTGCTGTGTGAAATGATATGCTCCAAGCAGTACTCAAACCCGTGACTAACGAATCGCTCTCTACTTCAAAGCATTGGGACAACGAGAACACAAACTCGAGTCACCTCAATCACACCAATTGGACCTGCCGATGGGCAACAACTTTCCCATAACAGGGGGGGGGGGGGCAATCACAAACAACAATGATAAATAGGGTTGAGAAGTAGTTTTAGAGAAATAACATTTCCAAGCATGCTTCAAACCAACTACCACTCTCTAAAGGCAAAATTATAGGTCGGACTGATAGATATTTGTGTTCCAGGGTTAAGAATGTAAACCCATTTGAAAAAATCGAGTTGATCAAGACGATGTTTTTGATGATTAAGCTACCGACTGAGCTAGAATATGACTAATGGGGTTAATGAAAGTAAATGGATGAAAAAGAAAAGTTCAGATCTTTCAAAAACAAATGACTGGTTGAAATTCGGGTTAGAGCTGGTTGGAGAGATAATTTATTAACAGTGGCCTGAATGGATATGGTGATAATGACTATTTTCCTTCACAATGAATTTCTCCTTAAGTTTAGATCCATGAGTGAACTCAAGTTTTGAATTTTCCTCTTTTTGTATAATAATTGAAATTAAGTTCTTGAATATTTTAGGGGCATGTCCGGCACAATTGGAAACCACGCAAATTTGTTCTCAGAAAGAACCCGACAAGTCTTTCGTATTACAAACCAAGGAAGGTAAGTTTGATGTGTTTTCAATCATTCTATTATCATATTACTCGTCTATTTCAACTGAAGTAATTGCAATTTACTATTGTGAGGTATTTTGTTGCAAGTTTGAAAAGATTCATGGCTGATTTCGACCAACAAATGGCTGGATGAACTAACCTAGAGGAGACACATTATCTTGATTCAAAATGTATGAATATGGATATTTTTGATGGCTTTTATCATTTTCCCTCATTCCTAAATCCTTATACGTATTTTTCCTCTTTTAAAATCATATTTGATTGGCATTTTCGATTTTCAAAATCCTTGCAATTGCATATCTCATCTGGAATGATTTTTTCTTTGCCATTAGTTTTATGTGGCTGAAATCAATCAGTATATGTACCCTCCTGTAATCAGAAGCTTGGGTTAGTGAGATTGATTGATTAATCGGATACCATGAAAAGATAATTATCTTACTTTAAAACGCCTAATTCATTTGATTTCTTCATTCTAGATGAAAGTAGCACAAGGCATTATTCCACTCGAGAGCGGCTGTGTGAGGAATCTCGCAATTGAGCCTATCGAGAGGGAAAATCCCTGTTTACAAAATAGCTGTGTAAAGGCTGCATCCCTCAAAGGTATGTCTACTTTGCAACACACTTAAGATATTTTGGCTGAAGATTTCATGAGTGAGTGAGTTTATTAGCAATTTAATTTTGCAAATACCTATCTCTGATTCACTATTACACGTATTTTTATAAGGAATTTCATTTCGAGGTCAGTATTAGAAATTCGTTACTGGAAGGCTTACCCAAATTCAGATATGGTGTTTTGTTTCTATTTAGTGATCAATCTTTTATATCTTTATATGTATTGATGAATCGAAAAGCAAAAAAGAATGGTGCTAGGGTAAGGGTAAAAAAACATTAATTGGGACAGTGCGTATTTTGCTGAAAAACCAGCTCAAGTATCGTCAACTGAGTCAGGAGTAATACAACAAGATCAGACATTTCCCTGATAATTCCAGATATATTTCTTAGTTTTGATAAAATAATCAATGCATTTATCCTTTTGCAGCATACAGACATATATTCGAAATTGAAACAAAAAAAGGGACTATATTCAGACTAAAAGCTGACAGCGAAGAAGATAAATCTGACTGGTTGAAAACTTTGCAGTATGTTATCAAAAATGAAGTAAGGTAGTCGAGACTGATTCTCAACCTTTGTTGTTTATTTATTGATTATGGGTTGACAAATAATTCATTTGTAGAAATTGGGGCAGAAATTTGATGGTGAATATTGGTAGCCAATGATAAAAAATCTCAAATGGGTTGTAATTGTACCCCTGTTCAAACGTAGAACTTCTCATGTGTTGAACTTAATTCTGTTTTGTATGACAACTTACAACGCTGATGCAACTATTGTTTCAAAAATCGATTTATAGGGATGCAGGATGTATGTGAAATTTGTGTAAAAACTTCTTAGGGGTTTTCCTAATAGCACTTACGCACCTGCACAACAAGCTCTTACGCACCTTGTTTGGGAGTTAATTCAAAAGATAGTTAACTCTGTCAATAAAATTTGGAAACTTTTAAATGCGCTGATTTTAACAGACAACAGAGTTTAAAACATGAATTAGCTTGGCTAAAAAGACGAATCCTAATATGGAAGCCCACAGGTGAACAATGGGTATTTCACTCTCCTCAAAGTGTAGAAGATTTCTCCAAGAAAAAAAGGGCTTCCAGTTTTCTAGTGATTTTCAAGGGCTTGGTGTAAGAACAATAGAATTTTCAGGAGAGAGGATATTTTCAGGGAGTGATTCCCCGTGAAGATTAACCTGAAATTCGCAAAGGAGAAACTGGGGCTGGTACGTTAGAGGGAGAAAACGGGTGCTTTATAACTCATAAAATAGGATTACTTTAGCTTTCGGGGAAACTTTGGCCCTATTGTTTTACAGCTCAAAATGAACAAAATGTGAAAGCTTGGATGTCCCATGAGTTAATCAGACTCTAATTTATTGATAGGGGCATTCCAGCTTTGGGGCATCGTCCTTTTTGAGAAAGTAAAAACAAGTTCTGTCATTTTTTACATGAATTACAATTTCAATTTTCTCTAAGAAAGTAAGCCTCCTTTCGAATTATACCATAAATCCTTACATATAGGGGCATCTTTGAAACTTCAAAGGTATATGGCATTTTAGGTTACTAAAGTAGTAAGTCTCCATAAAGGATCTTTTGTGCCATGCAAAGACATCAAAAACAAATGAAACGAGCTTGTATTAACTTTCATTTTCGAATAAACTAGGTACAAGAGCGTAAAGAGAGGGGATATGTTAGCTGCCAATCGAATGAGCCCATTTTCCATTTTTTCAGCCCCTTTCTCGAGATTCTGGCATTTAAGGTGGCTTTTTGGGCAAAATCGACGATGCTCTTTGTTTAAGATGAGCCTCGAAGTGAAGTTATCTGGCAAAAATTAATAATTTAGGGCTGCTGATATATTTGGTTGATTTTCGGGGTTATATTTCTAGGTTTAGGTTTGTCTAATTGATTTAGTTTCGAATTCATTTCCTAAATACATTACATAACTCTTTTTATAAGAACAATTTTATTAGAACACAAGCCTCAAAGTTTGCGCAAAACTTAAGAACAAGCTAAGAACAATCCGAAGCTGACAAGTTGAAAGTCAGTATAAGAATTATACGAATTAATCATGAGCCTGACAAATAATTACAAAACAAGCAGATTGACAGCACATGGACATATCAGATGGTCAAGAGAGTCCATATCTAAACCCAGTAACACAACTGATGGAGAAAACAGGCTTCAAAATCAATATAAAGTAAGAACAATTTAAGACCATACCAGGCTGAAAATAGAGGAATATTCAAGAACAGCCAGCTTCAATCAAATTTACTAGTTCTTATGAAAAAAGAGAGTGTATAGATTTTGATTTTGGGAGATTCGCCCAATCACCTGAGATGCAAGATGATATTTAATTTTGATGTTTAAGTATACGTATGTAATGTTTTCTTAGTACGCCGTTATGTCCAAGGTAATACCTAATTCATTTAATAGCCTTATCATTGGTTGCACTTCGTTCTCTCCCAAATTTTCGATCTCTGGAATTTATCGTTATGGGGCATGCCCCCCCCCCGCCCCCTTGGATCTGCGCATGTGTCTGCGTACCCTGCGTGTAATATCTCTTCTGGATGTTGTAAGATAAACCAGGGGAGATACAGTCACTCATTCATTTATGATAAGCCAATAAGTTAAGCAAATACCAAAGACACCAAGGTCAAATTTGTACCCCCGTCTTCGTCGCTTCACTTTCCGTGATGCAGGCCTAGGCCATGGACGTAGCTCTCTAGCTGGCTTGACTTTCAAAGTCAAAGTCAAAGTCAAAGATTTTGTTAGCTTTCGTTGCTCTTTTGGCCTAAAACTTGCATCATGGAGAGTCTCCGAGCTCAGGATTACTTCGAGTCTTTAACAAAGGCAGGAAATGAAAAGAAATGTAAGTACTCTGAATGCAAATACATGCAAAACCTTCATTATTATTGTAAATTTTACCCTATATGCTTGGCAAAAGAAAAGCTAAGAATAGCAAGCACACAATCCGAACCAAAGCAACCTTTAGTTGTCAGAAATATTGAAAGTGCCATAGCTTAACCTGATAAGGATACACACAGAGTTCTCTTAATAGTGATACTACACCAACTTTTACAAGTGAAAGTAGTAATCCTGACTCTGATTTTCTTTCATCTGAATGTAATAATGCTGTAGATAATTGTAATAGCATCACCTCTCACACAGAGTTGACAACATTTGCCACCCGTGCTATGTTTTTAAGGATGCCAGGCACTTGCAAATTAATTTCTTTGATTACCTGAATTGGAATGAACTTATGTTCCTGTCTCTGAAATCTAAATTTACGAACCAGCAGGTTAACAGATATCTTCAAAATAATGATGCATGGGCATGTCTTATGATTGAACATTTCTTTGTAAGTAGAAAACTGAATGGAAAAACTTTTCATGAATCATTCAGAGCTATTCAGTCATATTGCCTTGAAAGCAACAACCTTTTTAATGACCAAGCTCTAAATAATCTAACAACTACACCTGAACTAACAAGGAATTAAATGTTTCATTGCATGATGCTAAAGATCTTCAGAAAATACTTGGAGCTTTTGGTCAAAGCAGAAATTCTTCCCCAATAGAAGTTCTGGTCTATTGTATGTTTATCATTGTGCTTGTCATTTAACTTCAATGCTTGACTATAAATGAAATCATGTTTAGCATCATTCTTGTTGTAGTTTTAGCTTGTCCAATTTTCTTTTATTGCTTTTCAGGACACAAACAAAGAGGCCTAATAAACTGTTCTAGTTTAGCTTATATTTTTCACATTTAATGGAGATAGGGTGCAAAACAGAGTCTTACATGTTAGAGGTGGAATTGGTTATTCTGGAACCTTTCACTGCGCAATATAAGTCTTGGTGGATGCTAAAGATATTCAAGATAGAAAGAGGAGTTGAAAATTTCTACTCTGTATATGAAACTAGAAGTTAGCAATATAACAATGAAATACACAATGAGATTATTGTATCTTACTCTGTAGTTTTACTTTATGAAAGTAGGGGGGGCTTATTTCAATCCCTTATTAGAAGACGGGGTATAAGTGTGTGGTCTTTTGGTACTTATGTTTTGAAACTGGTTTCTTGCAGAGCATCCAAATCTAGCTAATTTTCCTCTTTTTAAGTTTCTTTAATTTTTGCCTTTCATTGCTTAAATGCAAAGAGTTAACATAAAAAACGATATCATAATTCAGGTAAATTGAAATGACAAATATGTTCCCTGATGCTAAATGTTGTTTTCCTGAAAAGAAAGGAACACAGCTGTAAGCATCAGGGGAAAACTACTGTTATTTAGGGACAGCAAAAAGGGACACTTTCAGCAAAGATCTTTCCCTATCAAGTCTATGCCAAGGATTCTGTGATACACGCTGAAAAACAATTTATTATATTATTTACATAAAGCAAGTTGCACGCTGAAGGTCTTTGGGCATGAATACATGAAATGCACTGCTATATTATATCATCATAGTCTCTTTATAACATCGTCTCCATGGAGGCCTAATGTCCTTGGCCATACCCATACCCTTCCATAGGTTGCTGTCACATGCAAGTTTCTTGGCCTTCTCTCATTCTAACCCTAGCTTCGTTTTTAGTTGGTACTTCATGTAACTTAGCCATGTAGTTTTAGTACTTTTGCGTGGTTTTGACTGATATCTCTCTCTGTCTCTCCAAAGAGTCAGGAATTTCTTGAGTGAGTTCATGTTTAACATGCTAGCCTGCAAATGTCTATAAAAATATCAGCGTTGACGTGGTCTAACTTTTAGTGATAATAAAATATAATTCACACTCATGTAGTCTTTGGTCTTTATAAGTATAAATTTAGCCTCGTGCTTCGTATTTATGTCACTTCTGAAGATGAAGTTAGCTTTGTTCTACTCCAAAACGGAAAGTAATTGGTCTGGTAACTTGTCTCCTAATCAAATAATCTTGAAATTTCTTTAATAACAAGGGAATCTTAGATGAAATGAAATTATCGCTGAAATACTTGTGAAGTTCGTCGTACTACTAGTCAAGACGCTACGGGGAATCACACTGGAAATTTTTGCGGGCAATTTAATTTTTGGTTTTAAACATACCTTACACCTTGCTGATGATGATTGAACAGGTTGGAGGTCTTCAAATTACTTCAGTGGCTCATCCGAGCAAATTTTAGTCAGAGCTGTTTTAGGCCTATTTTAGGCTAATACCGCCATTTTGTTTTATGTAAAATGTCGATATTTCTGATGATATAGCGTTTACAATGGTACTAAAGACATCATTAGCTTTCCTTTGATGAGAGCTTTCGAATGATATATAATTTATCCACATTTGCTGACGTAAGCAAAATCTAATATTTATGACGTCATCAATATTGATGACGTCATATCTAAAAAATATATTTATTTGTTTGCTCAAAAGGGCTTTTCTAACACTCCAAGGGTAGATAAGCTGTAAAAAAGTACATTATTTTTATCTGAAATGTAATTCATATCCATAGATTCATTCATAGAGGGGGCACATACACTCTTTTTTTATATAAGAACCAGTAAAATTGATTTGAAGCTGGCTGTTCTCAAATATTCCTCTATTTTCAGGCTGAAATGTTATTAAATTTTTCTTACTTTTACAATGGTTGGGAAGCCTTTTTTGCTATCAGTAGTGTTAATTGTTTAAAAGTTTAACTCTCTTAACCATCTGACATTATCTGTGTGCTGCCAATCTACTTGTTTTGTAATTATTTCTCAGTCTTGTGGTTATTTCATAAAATTTTCATGTTGAGCCAAAAATAGTCAGCTTCGGTTTGTTCTTAGCTTTTTCTTAAGTTTTGGTCAAATTTGAGGCTGGTGCTCTTATGAAATTGTTCTTATAAAAAACAGAATGTACCCCCCTAATATTAGAGTACAAAAACCTGGTAGTATTAGGGTTAAACTTAAGCTCGATCTGCACTGCTGTGCTTGCAAATATCATGTTTGGAAATTGGAAAATAGGAGGGATGAGAAATTAAAAGCATATACCACAGGGGCGTGATAGGTAATACAGTAGGATCCTGATAACTCGAACATGCAAGGGACAATCAAAATAGTTTGAGTTATCGAACTTTTTAGAAAATCAGCCTATAATTCCAGTTATTGAGATTTTATGAATAGAAAAACAACAACAACAATGATATCTTAATAGCGAAACAGAGCGATAATGCAACTTTAACTCGAAAGTTTTTCATTGAAAACTGTTGCTGTACAAAATGAACTGCCAATCTACATCACAACTACTATAACTGTCGAAACACACATCACAGGACACCATGTGTGTAAGGAGATTTGGACGTTAAAGCAAAATTATTACCTGAATGTTCGCTCTGAACCTGAAAACCCTCTAGATAAGTATGCTGTTTGTGTCAAAGATACAGATTTTGTGGGACACTTGAAGAAAGGAGATACTGGCCTTTTTTCTAAAACAATGTTCTACTTTCTTCGAAGTCATTCGGAAGCTAAGTGCGTTGCCAAAGTCACTGGAAAGAAGTGAAATCAGGGGAATGGAAAGGGTTTAATTGTCGCATGGAGCCTTGCAATCACTGGACATAAGAACTTTGTCTCTATCTTAAAAAAACTGCTTGATTCAATGAAGAGTTTGTGATTAAATATCGTTGTCATTGTTATTGTTAGTACTTTGCAAAAAAATTTCGAGTTATCGAGAGAAAATAGCCGAAGCGGGTATAGAAAATTATTCGAGTTATCGGGGGTTCGAGTTATCGGGGGTATATTCATATGTAAGTAGTGTTGAAGGTTCAGGGGGAATGCCAAATCTATTGGAGTTAGCGAGAGTTCGAGTTATCGCATGTTCGAGTTATCGGAATTCTACTGCAGTTTTTTCAGGGAACTCTTGGATGGGAGGTTGGTTTTAATGAGATTTCTTCAGAAATGGAATCGCACTTATTCTCTTGGAAAAAAACTCAAACGTCCCTTAGAAAGCCCAATGAAAACAAAACAACAAAGTATGTAGTGTGTATATCTAAGCACTGCAGTGCATGTCAGCGCTTCAGAAACGCGTTTTTTTTATCAGTGTTTCTTACGAACCGAAAGCACAAACTAAATATTCTCCTTAGGATTTCTTTATAATTCCCCCGAATCTCAATCTTCCTCAGCTGCTTCTTCGTATCCGTCTTTATCGAAATCTTCATTTCATTTGAGTTCGTGGGAAAACCAAAAACAGTTCTCGGTGCGGCGCTTATTTTTTATGCAGCTAGAAGCAACACAATCTCGAATGGAATCTGGTGCTGGCTTTGCATCATCCATACTACTTTCAATCCACCATCAGCGGTGATTTCCCAACCATAACCTTGTGGCCATGGAATTCCAGGGCTCTCTTCTAATGCGAACTTGACGGTGCAGGTGACGAAGAAGATACATTTGCAATGCTGCAGGAGCTCATCACTTGTTGATGGAAGCTTTTGGGGTTCAGGTATCTTTCCTTTAGAGGGGCAAAATGTTTTTTATCTGGCCTCGTTCACCTCTGAAAGTAATTTCATACTTTATTGGTTGCAGACGTACTCCTGGATTTTCTCAATAGATCAACGTCAAATTCAAAATTAATCTCCAATGTTCAGAAAAACATGCTGAAAAACGTCTTCCTTCAGAGCTCCCAAGGCCCCCACTTTTCCCTCACCATCAAAAGCGCTTGTGTAATCGTTACCAGTAAAGAATTGCAGTCCTAGCAGCGCATCTATAATTGATTCATCGAGGTATCATGTATCGCCTTAGCATACGAAACTCAAGTTCAATCCTGAACATCAATTTGTACATACAAATTAATTCGAAACTGGCTTGTAAAATGCATTGCGTATGCCAACATCGCTGTCACTGTCACAATGTTGGAAGAACAACTACCCATCACGCCTCTATGGTGTATGCCTTTAATTTCTCATCATTTCTAATTTTCAAACAAGATATTTGCAAGCACAGTAGTGCGGATCGAGCTTAAGTTCAACCCTAATACTACCAGGTTTTTTAGACTCTTAGTATGAGGGGGGTATGTGCCCCCTTTATAAATGAATTTATAGGGGTAAACTACATTTCCGATGAAAAAATTTACTTTATTACAGCTAATCTACCTTAAAAGTGTTAGGAAAGCCCTTTTGAGCAAACAAATAAATATATTTTTTAGATATGACGTCATCAATATTGATGACGTCATAAATATTAGATTTTGCTTACGTCAGCGAATGTGGATAAATTATATATCATTCGAAAGCTCTCATCAAAGGAAAGCTAATGATGTCTTTTGCACCATTGTAAACGCTATATCATCAGAAATATCGTTATTTAACATGAAACAAAATGGCGGTCTTGGCCTAAAATAGGCCTAAAACAGCTCTGACTAAAATTTGCTTGGATGAGCCACTGAAGTAATTTGAAGAACTCCAACCTGTGCAATCATCATCAGCAAGGTGTAAGGTATGTTTAAAACCAAAAATTAAATTGCCCGCAAAAATTTCCAGTGTACACCTACTTTCGGGGGTTGCTTCTTTCTTCTTACAACTTACCCTATCTCGTCTCCCCAACAAAAAACCAAACACGTTAGAAGCTAATTTTCTCTTAAGATTAGTCGAGAAAAATATAAAAAGTTTCTTAACTTTTTTTGTTCACACAAATTTCCAACCAAAGTTTCTTAAGTTTTAGCAATCTGGTCCTTACGGTCTCTTATAAACGGTGTCTTGTGAAAAAGATGAGTGTGCACTACATGCAGCCAGATTCAGTTTATTTCCATTATAATCATAATAATAATTATTGTAGTGATAATAATAATAATAATAATGATAACATACAAATATTCATAAAGGACAAAAACATTTCAACGATTCATCGTTGTTTGCAACGTGTGTCCTGTTGTTTAGAATGATTTCAGAATAAATAAGAAGTTGTATAAAAACATTTAAGCATATCAACATCATACAAGATGATATTCCACCCCTTGTATGCGTATTTACCCCTTGTAAGCGTATTTACCCCTTATAAGCGTATTTACCCCTTGTATGCGTATTTACCCCTTGTATGCGTATTTACCCCTTGTATGCGTATTTACCCCTTGTAAGCGTATTTACCCCTTGTAAGCGTATTTCCCCCTTGTAAGATAATATACCAGTTACCATCCTTCTCAGCGTACCCACCGAGATAAGTGTATAGTTTTGCTAGTGTAACGTTCTTACGGAATCCGTAACATGGACTTCGTAGTGTGAGGATTGGATTAAGATGGTATTATCTTGGCAATATCTCTCATTAGGTGTTTGCGCAAACCGAAGCAAGTCGAAAGCTTACTAAACAGAATTAGACAAATACAATCACAAATATTAAGTTAATTCATATATTTATCATCCTTTCAATCGTGTTAATCATTTTATTTGCATTAATCTGTAAATAATATATAATTCGATTTACACAAACAAGCTAAACAACTTTTCTGATTCACTTAAAATGGCAGGGAAGTCGACACTTTGATGAGTGGGAAGTGTACCTAATGAATAATGGCTGACTTGAGCTAAAATTGAAGAAGTCTCTTCAAGAACCAATACCAGTTTGTACGAATTACGAGTTTTAAAAAAACATGGAAAATGAGAGGGCTCCGAAGCACCTTTTTAACTGGGAGGGGGCGAAATTGACCAAACCCATATACTTTGTATATAAACTACAGTTCTACAAGATGTAAGGCGTGAAATATGAAAAAAACGGTTAAGATTTAGACGGTGGTTAAATAGCACCCCTCAGCACTTTGCAAGTCTATATGACTTTTTATAGAAGTCTTCATCGAGATATATTGTGTGAATGAAAATGACCCGAGTAGGACTCGCGCCCACAACCTCTAGATTAGAAATCTATTACACTGCCTTTTCAGAGGTCATGAGTTCGAGTCCTACTCGTGCCATTTTCATTCACACCATTTACCTCGATTGAGTTTCCCTGAAAAAGGTCTTGAAAAAAGGTTTCAATCGAATTGGCGTCATGAAGGGAAAAGATAAATCAATGAATAGAAATCTTGGTGCCTAATAGTGATGACGCCCTTTGAAGCGATTTTCAAGAGGCATTTAAACAATCCTATTCTGATAAAACTCTGCCAAATCAGTGAACCGACTAAAATGACCATATCTCAAAGATGAAAGAAATTATAGTTTAGTTTTTTACACTTCAATGTCCTTTGCGAAATTCAAACCTTTCTAAAAAGGCTTAGTTCTTTTAAAAATTGTTTGTGTTATTAAAGTAATCTTTTTCATGTCAGTTCTAAACACAACAACTAATAAATCTAACAATAATACAAATACATAAACGGATAATTTTTTCCACTAACTAAAATATTCAATACAAATATTCATCGGCAATGGATGAGAAGAACTTTAAAGGCACTGCGGGCGGTGATATGATGAACTCAAAAGTGTCCTCAATAGAACTTTCTCCTGTTCTTGATGCTATCCTGAATTAATACAAGTTTACCCCCTGGATGTCCTATAATGCATGACGAGCTCTTAGCAGAGGATAGCCATGGGATAGCCAGGTGGTAAATTTGCATTAATTCATGTTGGTAGCAATGATCCACCACAGCAGTAAAATCGACTTGACTTCTCTAACGTGCCTTACCTGTCAATATCGATTCATTACAAATTCACCCTAGTCTCGAGTTTTAACAGATTGTTGCGTTGGGTAGACTCGGATAGGCCTATGAAAGCATTCTAAAGGGCAAAGAAAAGACTTCAGTAGGCCTTTGGCTTGATATGCCATTTTCTTACATCCCTACTTTCTTAGATTGACATCGAGTCGATATTCTGCTTAGGGACAATGAAGAAAAACTCTGGCTATCTTCCCCAACAAGACGTTGGTTTCTTAGTTTTATTGCTGCACAAATCTCAAGCATTTCTTCGTCTAACTCCAAACAGGTATTGGGTTGACGTATTCGTTTTGCCTCGCTGTATCCTCGAAACCTCGTTTCCGACCAGCAGATAATGACTACGAGACGGTTTCAAAGCGACAGCTACAGACCTTATGACCAATGACAAAGTTTTTAAGCTTGAGGGGCGAATTGTGAAACCTTTTCTGTTATTGTTATGAAATCACAGGGTAATGGTTGGCATTATTATATTACTCTAATAATACTATCAAACTCATCTCCAATGATAATTGAAAATGTAGGGATGCAAGGCAAGCCTAAGATAAGCTATAGAATACATCTTCAGTTGCTGTAACTATAGTCTTGCGCAAGACTATTTCGACTCAGACCCACTAAATTTGAATGGAACTGTGGAGGAGAAAATGTGAGCTGCGGGGTAGAGTTACCCCGAATTTACTTCAGGCAAGACTACTGTAACCACACCATGGCCTTGTAGTCAAATGTATATCAGACCTTTTGGGTTTATCAACATCAACAACTACACAAGATATTGTTTCCCTGGGTTCTCTCTGATACATTGAAGTTACTCAAACGGAAAAGGCTCGCGACATTACTGGTGAAAAGCAGGCCTAATATATTGTTTGCTCTCGCACATTGCTGCTGAGATTTTGCTGGTTTTTGCCGCTTGGCATCAGCTTAAAAGATAGCATAGGGAAACAAGGACTGGTGTAGGAATCATAAGCAATAACTTCATTTGTGGCAGTGCAGAATTACTTCGTTTAAAAAATGGTTTCATGCGAAGATACTCGCAAGTGTGTTTTCTATCCCCATCTGCTCTGGTGTTCAGAACTCGAAATTCCACACAGGGTACACCGAGTCCATCATTTCTAGAAGGGCCCTGTTTCCAACTTTATGGCTTTGATATCAGCCTGTCTGTATCTTGTTTTTCAAGTTATTCTCAGTCAATATCTTAGTTCACCACCCTCGACCTTCTCAAAATGTGTTTAGAAACAATTTGTGCGAATAAAAATGATCCTGGTAAGATTCGAGCCCACGATCTATGATTTTGCTCACAACGGGGATCATCGTAGCCCAGCACTGGATATCTTCAAAATTTATACATCCTAAGACTGGACTTGTTAACAATGTATTTGGAATGCCTTTATGGGCAGGGGTATTACGTCGGTGAACATATCTTGGGTAAATTTCAAATAGTTTTGGGAATAGCAAAAATTCTTACCAAAATTGCAACCTGATGTTATTTATAGAGGTTGTCTTATAAAGAAAATTTGTATAACAAAATCAGAACTTCCAGCATTCTGAATCTGTTAACACAAATTCTTCAATAACCGACAAATGTCGAGCTTTCATGCTCAGGTTTTTTGTTACAATGTTTCAGCGTTTGTCGATGCTTTGGAAGTATCTAACTACCTGTGACATGATTAGGGCTTCCCTCCCGCCCAGGGGGCTACTCTTCAAAATGTTGACAGGGACGCTCGATCTACTTTTCTGAATAGAAACTTCCCCAAGTTTTATTCTTTGGCGATGGAAAGTTTTACTAAATTTCTGGGTTTTTTCAGATTTCCAGCTATTTACCTGGGTGCTGTGTTCTTTGGAAATGTGCACCTTTGGTTATTCTATCTCCTGGGTCTGAACTCTAAAGAATTTAAGGTAATTACTTTTTTCGGGGATGCGAGTTTAGACACATTATATTCCTTTGTAAATTGAAAATCTTTCTCGAGAGAGCAATTTTCTGAAGGAAATGTTTGAGTGCCCCTCGGGGCTAACTGTAAGTTGGGGGGTTGGACTTTGTTAAATTTGGGTTCTGGGATCTGTTATGTTTTTAGGTGAGGATTGGTTCGTATTGGCTGACGGCTGATGTACTTAGAAAGATACCGGGGGAGGGGGGAAAGAACAGACCAGATATTCAGAAAAGACGGAACTGACGCCAAATGGTGCAACATTGTAACGGGAAGTGTTGAAACGGGGTTTTCAGGGGAGAAAATTAAGATGGACTTATAGAGAGATCTCTGCGAGCACCAAAACAGATTGAGATAGAAATCTTAAAAGCAATATCAGTTTTTAAGAAATAGTATTGTAATAGAATCTTCAGTCTCTATTCTGCAGCCATATTTCTTAAAAACTTCAATTTGCTCTGTTTCGCACTTCAGTTTTCCTCTCCAGTATTGACGGAACAATTCAAGACGAATTAAAAAATCTCTGTACAACACTTACAAATTTGAGACTCGAAGAAGCAAATGAACTGCAAACTGTCAAATCTACAAATATAGCCGGACGACTCAGTTTTCACGACAAGTATAAACTTGTTGGACAAATTCTTTCAGTTGCAAAGATATCTTAAACAATCTTTGGAAAACAAATTGCGCACAATACTGGATGTAGAATATATCCCTCTTTAAAACCTTTTAAAACCTTCTGTACTCCCGGTCTATCATGTTGTGATCATTCCGTAATCAAGATGTCATAAATGTTTTGAAATTACGGTGCTGTGACCAGGGCAATTCATAGCTTCTTCGAGTAACTCCATTTCCAAAATCACAAGACAGGCATACCTAAGACAGTCTACAATAGTTCAAACAACGCTTTAAAAACTCAACCGTCATCGAGAGTCTTCTGAAATCGTTAAAATGCCTTGCCGACAGCGATGGAGAAGTAAAAACACAGCCAGATACCACAATTCTTAAAGTAGTATTTCTAAAATAAGTCGTCCCAAAAGATAGGACTTGATATTTACTTCTCGAAAATCGTTTTATTACGGCGGTCATATTTTTTCACGGTCCTTATTCTTAAGTCCCATATGTGTAGAATCTGTTGCAAATATAAATATTGAGAATGTCTTTTTTTCGAGTGAAGTTAAACTTCGAATGAAAAAATGCTTCAAGAATCGGAGCAATGCTTATAGTTTGCCTTTCGGAGCTACACGCTTGATATCTCGGCAGAGTAAACTTCTCTCTATCAAGCAAGACAAGAAATAAAATAAATAATAAAAACTATCCTCTCCTTTCTTAAAAACTAATTCTCACCTTTGTAGTTCTCTAAACTTGTAGTTTGTATGTGCGGCAAAACTGGTCTCTTTTTGGTAGCTAGTGGTTTAGCCTCCTTTTCGTCTAGGGGTATTCCCCTCACCATGGCATCATCCGAGGAAGACCTGGTTCTTTCAGAACTGCTGACGACGGACTTTGGCGGCTTTGCTTCAAAACTGATAAGGTCCATGGAGTCGCAAGAGTCGGTGCTGATCGACTTGTTGTTCGCCATTTCCAGCTGTCTGCCTTTCCTACCTTCCGAAAAATCACTCACTGAGCTTTGTCCAGACGATGATCCGATAGAGCTGGGGAAATTGCAATCAAAACTCTCTCCCATGCTATTCATTTCCATATTCACAGTGGTAGGACTGGGCACTAGTTCCCAGCTTTTTTCCATAGTAACCTGTCCATCAGTGTGGTCTTTCTTTCCAGAATGGTTGCCGTGCATAATATCGTCAACTTCAAACGAGGCTGGCGATACGACATTGCTGTTGGCATGTGCATAGCTGCCATTTTTAAACCTGGTGTTTATTCTAAATGCGTGGTTTTCTATCTCTAGTTCTTTAATCCTCGATCGTAATTCTTCGTTGACAACATTCAGGCAGTTCAGTTTTCTCGCATTCATGTCTGCATTTTCTTTAACATAGTCCAGTTCACACTTCAAGTCGTTTACCTTTTGATTCAACGCCTTGTTCGCCACTTCCAACTTCTCATACCTCTCTCTGTTTTGTTTAATGTCGATCATTTCTTCGTGTAGCAGCTGGTACTCGACTTCAAATAAGTTCAGCTGGTGGGTTATGTCCATGTCCAAGGCTTGGGAAATGAAATCCTCTCCGCTTTCTTTCACCTTTTCGGGTAAGCCAGTTTTCATGAACTCAATGATGCTTTCAAAGCCATCGCAGGCTAAGATTTCTGCAGAGTTATTCGCGAAAAGTATGAGCCCGATCTGCAAAGCAAAAGCTGGCATTCACCTTCAATCTCCGCGCAATAATGCTATTCAGTTTATAAAAGCAAGGGTGCAGCACAGTGGCTAAGGGGCCGGTTTTCTAATCCTTGGAGGGTAACCTTTGCAACCTTTCAAATCCACCAACGGTTGGAATCATGAACTACAAGCCGTCAGCCAACTCAGCTTTCCATCCTTCCGAGGACAGTAAATGAGTACCCAGGATATTCGTTCTGGGAACGCAAGCAGCATGTCTAAATCAGCCGTAAAGCTGTTATACCCCTGACCTGCGTTAACAAATAAACTTGCTTGTCTACTTGCAGGGTAGTATGAAGAGTGGGGACTAGATTTACCACAATACTTAGGCCTAGATTAAGGCAGAAAAGACAAAGCAAGCAAAGGTGTGTTCTACATGCCTCCTGGAAATCTTAGGTGAAACAAGGTTAGCATTCAATTTTGACAAAAAGGCACTCACCTTAAATATCACTTCCAGGCCTTGAAGAAAAACCAAATCTGAAGAAAAAATGAAATTCATCTGACTTTCATGCGTAAAAATATGTTCAAGAAACAGTAATAATAATAAATGATAATATGAGAACCAAATTTTCTTGGTTTATAAGATATTGAAAGACAATTCAGGAATAAACAATGCTTTATCCAAATGATGATGTTCGCATCAAAGTAATAATGTTCTTAACCATGACCTTACAGGCTAAAAACGATGACAATCCTAGCAATCAGTGTGCATTGTCAATACTGGAAAACTTGCATAGAAAGATGCAACAATAGATTTTAAAACCATCTCCAACACCTACGACCGAGATATCATGAAGTATGCTTTGTAGTGTGGTCTCCTATCTAAAATTATGTATTATCAAAGTAAATTATGAAATATTAAAATCTCTACAAACTATGCTTGATTCTCTTACCCATGACTCTGACGACGAAGCCGATTGGATAATGCGAGGCAAACAGAGTTAGGAACCAAGGAGCCGCATACAATGTCGGTGTGACGTCATTTACTTCAAAGTGTTCGTAAATGATGGGGTGGAAATCGTGAAGAAGACGGGATAGTTGGTATAATTCTTGCTGTTGAATTAGAAATAAAAGCAATTAAACAGACACTAATTATAACGACCAATCGAAATTATAACGACCAATCGAAATTCTAAAACTACATCTCAACATTGATAAAATATCTAAACAAAACTGCACAATAAGAACCAACAATATACCATTTTTCTTATTCAATGTCATGGACAAAGCCTTTTAGAAGTTTGTGCTAAAATAAATGTTTGTGAAGTTTTACAAGTCTATGAAAAAAAGAAGTTTTACAAAAAACATTTCTAGAAGTTAGTGCTGTAAGATCGAAGCCTTTTAAGGAGGGAAATGCACAAGAGTAGCTAATCAATTTGGTCTGCTGTCAATTTCGTTTATAAGCTCTAGTGGTTTCTTAACCAGTGAGCTGGCTACAGCTAAGAGTGGTCGCTCTGCTTAAAAGAAATGGTCTGACGATCCCAAATGATGTTCTTGTTTTCCCACCGTTTTCATGGCGATTATCGCGGATGTTTTGTCTCGAATAGACCACTTTCACAATGACGTCAATTCTTTTGAAATTCTTCTAGGAACATCACTATCCTCGATATCATGTGGATCAAAATTCCAAACGCGTGCATTGCTCTTAACAGCGCATAGATTTGTTTTGTAGTTGTACTGTTAGCATAATGATATGATGAAGAATCCTTGCTCAGCAGGGAATCACATCATTTGCCTCACTTTCAAACATATTCTACGTCAATGTGAAAGGGGTCTATTCAGCTAACCAAATAGCATGGGAATGATGGACGTTTCGTATAATGCTGACTAGTATAATAGTTGCTGTTATTCAACCTTTATATGGCAATTAAATCTTCAGAAGAGCAATTAATCTGAAATACACTTGGGTTGAGTCACGAATGTTAATGTAGATTACTCATATCCTCATAGAAGAAAAATCTTTTAGTTGGCACACACATCCTCAATGCATGGAATGTAATATTGTTTTTAGGTAACATTGATGTTTTCGTAAATAAAAATGAACTTTAGTACTAGGGATTTGAAATGGTGGCAAGTTGGACCTAAAACTTGAAAATATTTTGGATACAATTTCATCAAGCATAGCAGAAATTATGTCCTGAAACTTTTCACGCTAATAAAGTAATCAAATTTGAGACTTTTGGCAGAGACAATATTGAATACTGGGGCTTAAACCTTTTTTAGAGAATATTTTCCGAAAGTAGCAATATAACAAGAGTACCATATTTGGAGAGGCTTTTTAAACGAATGAAATAATGTAGAAAGTTATGTTTCTCTCAATAACTTGCAATAGGTATGACTATGCTAAAACATACCTGAACTGCATTCATGTCCGGTTTGTACTGGTTCCTAATACCAAGATTATACATGGCATAACAGAAAGAGCCAAATGCATCTTGTTCTGACATCTACGAAAAAATCTTATTACAATTAGTGTTTGTGCAAAGAACAAAGAATCTAAAATCAACAATATCAGTAGAGAACACAACAATTTAGAAAGCAACTATAAAAACTTACATGCATCAAAATCAAGCCAGCGACAAAACTCAATCCTTGGCAATATCCAACTTCAGAGTCGAGAACAGAGTAGCATTTCAGGATATTGAATAAACAAATTTGTCCAGGGCCTAGTTGTGTGTTGAAGTAAGCATGAGAAGGAAATGTTCGACCTGTAAAACAAAATACACTGCAAGTATGTCTGGACAAAAAATACCAATGTTTTATTCATTTTTCCTGATAAAAATATTGTTCGAATTGGACTGAAGAAATTAGATGAGAGGTTTGAAAGTAACAATAGATAAGATGCAATCTTTGGCAAAATATTTAATCAACATCTATTGCAGAATAGCTAAAGCAAATTTTTATAGACTTTTGGAGAATGGAATTAGTCAATCCCAAAATCCCATTCTTAACTTGTTGTCCTAGATATGATGATCTACATGTTAAGGTCTACAGGGCAATAAGCAAGAAAGCTAGATATATTGAGTCAATGACATCATGTCATATGAGGACTTCTCAAAACTATAAGAAATCTGGGCAATTAGAGACGTTTGAAATCGGTCATTGGCCATGAATTGTAGGGATGGTCAAACATAGCCGATCCCTGCAATCGAGTTTAATAATAAGACGGATAGTTCTCCTGCTCTTAAAATCATTTTATGCATTTTATTATAACTTTAATATTGTTTATCGAGAACTTTCTTTCTTTCTTTTATTTGTTAGCTCTTTGACGACCCTCCAGTATTGTTTAACAGGCTATCTAGATAAAAATTTGGATAAGATATTGATTTGAAGTACTCTCCACAAAACTGAAATCTTGGTAATCAAATGAATACAGCATACATAATAAGCTATGAAAGTTAATCTGTTTTCTGCTCATAAAGTAAGTTAAGTTTTGTCAAAGCCATCTTACCCAGATCTATAAGAATTGCATGCTGATGAGAAGTGGTTTCCTCCAACAACTCTTGATAACTTGATTCCTCCCAATTATCATCCTTCTTAGGTGCTCTGATCGAATGTTGTTGGACCAGAAGTCTCCATACCTCCCCTCTCCGATATTTCGGAACACCTACAAATCAAAATCAGGAAATAACTATGAAGCCTCTCCAGGTAATTTGTTATTATGAGGTGAATTAAGTTGTCTTGACGTGCATGCCTGCTTAAAGACTTTTCAGCATACACAAGATTGCAATGCGAATACTTGATGATGCTTAGGTACTATCTTCCTTTATAAAGTATTAGTTTGTGTGCAAAGAGTGTGTATTTAATAGGTGAGCTAATAAAGTAGTGCAACCCTGGTCTTTTCTCTGATCTGACCACACCTGGTGACTCCTTTTGCCTTTCCGCCTGGAGTTACAGAGAGCTGGCAAATTCTATACTCTCACTTTATGTGACAAGAAAATTAATCATGGAATGTATAGATCAATATGTCCAGCCTTTCATTTGACTAGTTTATCTGAATATTTACAAAACATTATCAAAATCAGTTTTCTAGAAATGAAAAGACCTAATTTCAGTCTTGTTACCAGATCATGTTTTTCATTTGCTGGGTTTCATTCACCAAAAACAGCCAAAAAGACGAACTGAGAAACAAATTTTGTTCTCTGATCTTACGCTTTGCTTATTGAAGGAAGTTTTGTTGTATATAGTTATTTGGCTTACCGGCTCTGACAGCAGACATCAGAACATTGCTGTCAATTCTTTCTTTCCAATTTTTCGAAAGTAATTCATCCCAAGTTGTTGCAGCTTCAGCACTGCATAAGTGAAACACTTCGTAATTCAATTTCTGACGTCGCGTCTCGGTTGCACTGATTTTTGCTAGAAACGAAAAATAATCTTCATTGAAAATGTTTTTAGCAAAAACAGGTCAGCGAACCTCATATGATAAGGCCCCACTGAGGCATCTTAGACCACCATTTTGGTACATCAGTGATCTACCACACGAGTATTGGGCCAGTTGATTAAATCGAAACATCAACTTGAGCCACATAAATCTGGTGTGGGAAAGCAATAGCCTTTGGCAGGTCTGGTGTGTTGTCAAAGAGCCTGCATAAGTTAGTCTCAATATATCTGATGAGTAGTGGTCCCATTGGTGAGATTGATGTGACTCTGGTTGGTTGGTGAACATCAACTGCCTGCGATGCTCAGTTGGTACAGCACTGGTGCGCGAAATCAGTAGTTGTTGATGTAAATCCTGCTCATGTCATTTTCATTCTCACAAGTCAATTCAACTAACAATCCTAATCTGGAATCGCAAACAAAGTATGGGATACTATTAAATAGAAAACTGATTTATACAACATTCATATTCAACTTACCAGCTAAATTTTGTGAACGAATCGCAACAATTCACAAATGGTTTAAGACGATTTTCAGCCATTATTTCATTCGAAACGCTATTGGAATACTTTGAGGTCACTTGTTTTGACATTTTGAAGACGATGATTTGCAGACAGCCCCATGACAGCAACAATGCAAGTCAGAAAATACAATCAAATAAGTTTCCCACTCGCCCATGGGTTTACTTGGAATGTTTGCTTTTTTGCGATGATCCCACATTTTTTATATCCATAGCTTCTTGCAAGTAACAGTGGGCAAATTGTGAAGCAAGGCTTTTTGGTAAAAAAGGTGATTTTTTTTACTGGATCTCTTTATATATTTCAATCCTTTTCAAGAAATAATTTTTTCTTGTTAGCTGTGCTCTGTGAAATGATATGCTCGAACGAAACATTACTCAAACCCATGACTACCGAATCGCTCTCTACTTCTAAGCATTGGGACAACGAGAACACAAACTCGAGTCACCTCAATCACACCAATTGGACCTGCCGATGGGCAACAACTTTCCCATAACGGGGGGGGGGGGGGGCAATCACAAACAACAATGATAAATAGGGTTGAGAAGTAGTTTTAGAGAAATAACATTTCCAAGCATAATTCTTACCAACTACCACTCTCTAAAGGCAAAATTATAGGTCAATCTGATAGATATTTGTGTTCCAGGGTTAAGAATGTAAACCCATTTGAAAAAATCGAGTTGATCAAGACGATGTTTTTGATGATTAAGCTACCGACTGAGCTAGAATATGACTAATGGGGTTAATGAAAGTAAATGGATAAAAAAGAAAAGTTCAGATCTTTCAAAAACAAATGACTGGTTGAAATTCGGGTTAGAGCTGGTTTGAGAGATAATTTATTAACAGTGGCCTGAATGGATATGGTGATAATGACTATTTTCCTTCACAATGAATTTCTCCTTAAGTTTAGATCCATGAGTGAACTCAAGTTTTGAATTTTCCTCTTTTTGTATAATAATTGAAATTATGTTCTTGAATATTTTAGGGACATGTCCGGCACAATTGGAAACCACGAAAATTTGTTCTCAGAAAGAACCCTACAAGTCTTTTGTATTACAAACCAAGGAAGGTAAGCTTGATGTGTTTTCAATCATTCTATTATCATATTACTCATCCATTACAACTGAAGTAATTGCAATTTACTTTTGTGAGATATATAACAAGCACTAAAACTGCATTTTTGATGCAAGTTTGAAAAGATTAACGGCTGATTTCGACCAACAAATGGCTGGATGAACTAACCTAGATAAAGTACCTTCCTGTTATCAGAAGGTTGGGTTAGTGAGATTGATTGATTAATCGGATACCTCCAAAAGATAATTATCTTACTTTAAAAACGCCTAATTCTTTTGATTTCTTCATTCTAGATGAAAGTAGCACAAGGTATTATTCCACTCGAGAGCGGCTGTGTGAGGAATCTCGCAATTGAGCCTATCGAGAGGGAAAATCCCTGTTTACAAAATAGCTGTGTAAAGGCTGCATCCCTCAAAGGTATGTCTACTTTGCAACACACTTAAAATATTTTGGCTGAAGATTTCAGGAGTGAGTGAGTTTATTAGCAATTTAATTTTGCAAATACCTATCTCTGATTCACTATTACACGTATTTTTATAAGGAATTTCATTTCGAGGTCAGTATTAGAAATTCGTTACTGGAAGGCTCACCCAAATTCAGATATGGTGTTTTGTTTCTATTTAGTGATCAATCTTTTATATCTTTATATGTATTGATGAATCGAAAAGCAAAAAAGAATGGTGCTAGGGTAAGGGTAAAAAAACATTAATTGGGACAGTGCGTATTTTGCTGAAAAACCAGCTCAAGTATCGTCAACTGAGTCAGGAGTAAGACAACAAGATCAGACATTTCCCTGATAATTCCAGATATATTTCTTAGTTTTGATAAAATAATCAATGCATTTATCCTTTTGCAGCATACAGACATATATTCGAAATTGAAACAAAAAAAGGGACTATATTCAGACTAAAAGCTGACAGCGAAGAAGAAAAATCTGACTGGTTGAAAACTTTGCAGTATGTTATCAAAAATGAAGTAAGGTAGTCGAAACTGATTCTCAACCTTTGTTGTTTATTGATTGATTATGGGTTGAAAAATAATTCATTTGTAGAAATTGGGGCAGAAATTTGATGGTGAATATTGGTAGCCAATGATAAAAAATCTCAAATGGGTTGTAATTGTAAGCCCTGTTCAAACGTAGAACTTCTCATGTGTTGAACTTAATTCTATTTTGTATGACAACTTACAACGCTGATGCAACTATTGTTTCAAAAATCGATTTATAGGGGTGCAGGATGTATGTGAAATTTGAGTAAAAACTTCTTAGGGGTTTCCTAATAGCACTTACGCACCTGCACAACAAGCTCTTACGCACCTTGTTTGGGAGTTTATTCAAAAGATAGTTAACTCTGTCAATAAAATTTGGAAACTTTTAAATGCGCTGATTTTAACAGACAACAGAGTTTAAAACATGAATTAGCTTGGCTAAAAAGACGAATCCTAATATGGAAGCCCACAGGTGAACAATGGGTATTTCACTCTCCTCAAAGTGTAGAAGATTTCTCCGAGAAAAAAAGGGCTTCCAGTTTTCTAGTGATTTTCAAGGGCTTGGTGTAAGAACAATAGAATTTTCAGGAGAAAGGATATTTTCAGGGAGTGATTCCCCGTGAAGATTAACCTGAAATTCGCAAAGGAGAAACTGGGGCTGGTACGTTAGAGGGAGAAAACGGGTGCTTTATAACCCATAAAATAGGATTACTTTAGCTTTCGGGGAAACTTTGGCCCTATTGTTTTACAGCTCAAAATGAACAAAATGTGAAAGCTTTGATGTCCCATGAGTTAATCAGACTCTAATTTATTGATAGGGGCATTCCAGCTTTGGGGCATCGTCCTTTTTGAGAAAGTAAAAACAAGTTCTGTCATTTTTTACATGAATTACAATTTCAATTTTCTCCAAGAAATTAAGCCTCCTTTCGAATTATACCATAAATCCTTACATATAGGGGCATCTTTGAAACTTCAAAGGTATATGGCATTTTAGGTTACTAAAGTAGTAAGTCTCCATAAAGGATCTTTTGTGCCATGCAAAGACATCAAAAACAAATGAAACGAGCTTGTATTATCTTTCATTTTCGAATAAACTAGGTACAAGAGCGTAAAGAGAGGGGGTATGTTCGTTGCCAATCGAATGAGCCCATTTTCCATTTTTTCAGCCCCTTTCTCGAGATTCTGGCATCTAAGGTGGCTTTTTGGGCAAAATCGACGATGCTCTTTGTTTAAGATGAGCCTCGAAGTGAAGTTATCTGGGAAAAATTAATAATTTAGGGCTGCTGATATATTTGGTTGATTTTCGGGGTTATATTTCTAGGTTTAGGTTTGTCTAATTGATTTACTTTCGAATTCATTTCCTAAATACATTACATAACTCTTTTTATAAGAACAATTTTATTAGAACACAAGCCTCAAAGTTTGCGCAAAACTTAAGGACAAGCTAAGAACAAACCGAAGCTGACAAGTTGAAAGTCAGTATAAGAATTATACGAATTAATCACGAGCCTGACAAATAATTACAAAACAAGCAGATTGACAGCACATGGACATATCAGATGGTCAAGAGAGTCCATATCTAAACCCAGTAACACAACTGATGGAGAAAACAGGCTTCAAAATCAATATAAAGTAAGAAAAATTTAAGACTATATCAGGCTGAAAATAGAGGAATATTCAAGAACAGCCAGCTTCAATCAAATTTACTAGTTCTTATGAAAAAAGAGAGTGTATATGATATGCTTAAAACTTCAAATTTTGGGAGATTCGCCCAATCACCTGAGATGCAAGATGATATTTAATTTTGATGTTTAAGTATACGTATGTAATGTTTTCTTAGTACGCCGTTATGTCCAAGGTATTACCTAATTCATTTAATAGCCTTATCATTGGTTGCACTTCGTTCTCTCCCAAATTTTCGATCTCTGGAATTTATCGTTTGGGGGCATGCCCCCCACGCCCCCTTGGATCTGCGCATGTGTCTGCGTACCCTGCGTGTAATATCTCTTCTGGATGTTGTAAGATAAACCAGGGGAGATACAGTCACTCATTCATTTATGATAAGCCAATAAGTTAAGCAAATACCAAAGACACCAAGGTTAACCATTGTCATAGACCCCTCCAGCAAAGTGGGTGACTTGGCATCTTCGATTTTTGGAATGCACTCGGGGAAGTCTGGGCACGAGCGAAAGTCAGGACAAAAAGATAATACAATAGGCTATTGTTTGCCTCCGGACTATAGATTATTCTTATGACTATGGTGACAATAATGTAAAAGCTAACCCATCTCAAAGAAAGATGGCGGATGGTAACCATGGTATGACAACAACAACAACAGTAACAACAACATCAGTAACACATCTCTTTTCCATAATAAAAAGAGGCCAATATTAGAGATCAGTGGTCGCAGATCACTACGCAATTACACTAATTTTTCCATCAGCAACCACGCTAAATCGTCGTATCAGAGTTTCTTAGCTTTCACCCCAATTATAGCACCAAAAGTTTCTTAGCAAGTTTCTTAACATAGAAACCTAATTTTCCTACATATACCGTCGTATCTTTATTTTCTATCACTGCCAAACATGAATTGGATAGATAAGCAAAAATAAATGCGAATTTCATTTTAAACATCTAAAACATGTTATTAGATGTAACCAAACTAAACTAGGGACAAAACCAAACACGTTAGAAGCTAATTTTCTCTTAAGATTAGTCGAGAAAAATATAAAAAGTTTCTTAACTTTTTTTGTTCACACAAATTTCCAACCAAAGTTTCTTAAGTTTTAGAAATCTGGTCCTTACGGTCTCTTATAAACGGTGTCTTGTGAAAAAGATGAGTGTGCACTACATGCAGCCAGATTCAGTTTATTTCCATTATAATCATAATAATAATTATTGTAGTGATAATAATAATAATAATAATGATAACATACAAATATTCACAATATTTGACATGATAGTCACCACTTATCATGACAAGCCTTTGATATTTAGCGGGGCAACGTTTCGGGAGAGATCCGTCTCCCATCATCGGGCAATGAGAAATGTGGTTTCATCCCTATTTAAGCAAAGGTCGGATCGAGAGGTGTGAACACTGAGTGAACCTCAAAGGAGGTTTCTGAGAAATCGGCGCTTAATTTCTATCATTAGTGGCGCCAAAATTGCGTTCGGTGCTCTTGACATTGTTTAACCAGATTTCTGGGATTGTGTACGATATCTGATTGATACACGGGGTAGATAGAACGGAATGGATGCTCTCTTTCACTAGTCTGTTCTTCCAGTTCTTATCTTCATCAATCACTGAGATATTGTCCCAATCCATCTGGTGATTTTCCGTCCAACAATGATGGGCAAGATCACTTTTGTCATAACGGCCATGGGTCACATTCGCCTTATGTTCTTTGAGCCTGGTTCCTGTTTCTCTTTTCGATTGTCCTATATAAGATTTTTGACAATCTTTGCATGGTATTTTGTATACGACATTAGATTTTTCTAGATCGTCAACTTTGTCTTTTGGTCTTGAAAGTGACTTTTTCAGTGTATGAAGGGAATAAAAAGTGCACCTTATATTTTGTTTTGGACAAAGAACGACGGATCTTTTCACTTGTCCCTCTGATGTATGGTAGGTTCATCGAACATATAGGCTCCTCTTTGTCTACCTCAGGATTTTGTCTGGGTTTTGACATTCTCTTAGTGACTTTACGAATGTGATCTTGTTTATATTCATTGGCTTGAAGAACACTTGAGATCCTTTTGTATTCTCTATCTAGATCTTCAAGACCGCTCGTGATAGATTTCGCTCTGTTGAAAAGGGAAGATACGACACTGTTCTTGACACTGTCTAAGTGATGCGAGCCAGCATTTAGATATTGGTCAGTGTGAGTGGGCTTCCTATACACTGATACACTTAGACTTTTATCGGCTTTCCGCTGGACTTCGGTGTCAAGAAAGGCTAGTTTACCGTCTTTCTCTACCTCCGTGGTAAATTTCAATTTCACATGGAGGGAGTTGATGTGACTGTAAAAGTCTTCCATCTTTTCCTTCTTTATTATCACGAACACGTCGTCTACATATCTTTCCCACACTTTTGGTTTTTCAATGTATGAATCAAGGGCAAGAGATTCTTTCTCTTGCATGAAAATCTCAGCGACTACGGAGGAGGCAGGTTTTCCCATTGCGACTCCATCTGTTTGTGAGACAAATTTTCCATTGAATTTGAACCAAGTCGTAGTCAAGTCGAACTCAATCAGTTCAATCAACTTATCTACGGGTATGGGAGTTTTTTTGCTTAGATCTTTATCTTTTCGGAGTAAATCACTTATGATCTTCAAGGAATCCTTTATTGGCACGTTGGTATACAGTGAGGTTACATCAAAGGATATCATCATTTCATCGTCTTATATCTCAATATCTCGGATGAATTCTGAGAATTTTTTAGAGTTCTTTGCATGTCCCCTTTTCTTGATGTATTCTTTTAAGACTCCTGCAATATACTTGGAGAGGTTCTCTAGTGGTGTACCACTACATGACACTATCGGCCTGATAGGAAAACCCTCTTTATGTATTTTTGGAAGTCCATAAAACCGTGGCGCATGAGAATCGGCAGGTTTTATCCTTCGATATGTTTCATCTGAAATTATTTTTGTAGGGGCCATTCTCAATGTGCTGGGTACACTTATCAATATAATCCGAGTTGTTCAGAATAACGGTAGCGCGACCCTTGTCTGCAGATAGGATTTTAATGCTGTTGTCTTTCCTTAGATCTGTTAAGGCTTTCCTTTCTTTCCTAGATATGTTATCTTTAGGAAGAGCGGAATTCGTTAGGATGGTGCATATTTCAGCTCTTATGCTGGCACCATCTCCTACGCAAATCGATTCTGCCTTCTCCAGGTAATCGAGCTTGCCTTCTACTTCAAATATAAGGTGCACTTTTTATTCCCTTCATACACTGAAAAAGTCACTTTCAAGACCAAAAGACAAAGTTGACGATCTAGAAAAATCTAATGTCGTATACAAAATACCATGCAAAGATTGTCAAAAATCTTATATAGGACAATCGAAAAGAGAAACAGGAACCAGGCTCAAAGAACATAAGGCGAATGTGACCCATGGCCGTTATGACAAAAGTGATCTTGCCCATCATTGTTGGACGGAAAATCACCAGATGGATTGGGACAATATCTCAGTGATTGATGAAGATAAGAACTGGAAGAACAGACTAGTGAAAGAGAGCATCCATTCCGTTCTATCTACCCCGTGTATCAATCAGATATCGTACACAATCCCAGAAATCTGGTTAAACAATGTCAAGAGCACCGAACGCAATTTTGGCGCCACTAATGATAGAAATTAAGCGCCGATTTCTCAGAAACCTCCTTTGAGGTTCACTCAGTGTTCACACCTCTCGATCCGACCTTTGCTTAAATAGGGATGAAACCACATTTCTCATTGCCCGATGATGGGAGACGGATCTCTCCCGAAACGTTGCCCCGCTAAATATCAAAGGCTTGTCATGATAAGTGGTGACTATCATGTCAAATATTGTGTCAGAAACAGCCTTGATAAGACCAAATGTATTTATACAAATATTCATAAAGGACAAAAACATTTCAACGATTCATCGTTGTTTGCAACGTGTGTCCTGTTGTTTAGAATGATTTCAGAATAAATAAGAAGTTGTATAAAAACATTTAAGCATATCAACATCATACAAGATGATATTCCACCCCTTGTAAGCGTATTCACCCCTTGTAAGCGTATTTACCCCTTGTATGCGTATTTACCCCTTGTAAGCGTATTTACCCCTTGTAAGCGTATTTACCCCTTATAAGCGTATTTATCCCTTGTAAGCGTATTTACCCCTTGTAAGCGTATTTACCCCTTGTAAGCGTATTTACCCCTTGTAAGCGTATTTACCCCTTGTAAGCGTATTTACCCCTTGTAAGCGTATTTACCCCTTCTAAGATAATATACCAGTTACCATCCTTCTCAGCGTACCCACCGAGATAAGTGTATAGTTTTGCTAGTGTAACGTACTTACGGAATCCGTAACATGGACTTCGTAGTGTGAGGATTGGATTAAGATGGCATTATCTTGGCAATATCTCTCATTAGGTGTTTGCGCAAACCGAAGCAAGTCAAAAGCTTACTAAACAGAATTAGACAAATACAATCACAAATATTAAGTTAATTCATATATTTATCATCCTTTCAATCGTGTTAATCATTTTATTTGCATTAATCTGTAAATAATATATAATTCGATTTACACAAACAAGCTAAACAACTTTTCTGATTCACTTAAAATGGCAGGGAAGTCGACACTTTGATGATTTGGAAGTTTAATGATGGATGGCTGACTTGAGCTAAAATTAAAGAAGTATCTTCAAGAACCGATTATGAGTTTTAAAAAAACATGGAAAATGAGGGGGCTGCGAAGCATCTTTTTAATTGGGAGGGGGCGAAATTGACCAAACCCATATTCTTTGTATATAAACTACAGTTCCACAAGATGTAAGGCGTGAAATATGAAAAACGGTTAAGATATAGACGGTGGTTAAATAGCACCCCTCAGCACTTTGCAAGTCTATATGACTTTTTATAGAAGTCTTCATCGAGATATATTGTGTGAATGAAAATGACCCGAGTAGGACTCGCGCCCACAACCTCTAAATAAGAAATCTATTACACTGCCTTTTCAGAGGTCATGAGTTCGAGTCCTACTCGTGCCATTTTCATTCACACCATTTACCTCGATTGATTTTCAAAATCCTGCATCTTCTCAAATATATCAAGTTTTCCTGAAAAAGGTCTTGAAAAAGGTTTCAATCGAATTGGCGTCATGAAGGGAAAAGATAAATCAATGAATAGAAATCTTGGTGCCTAATAGTGATGACGCCCTTTGAAGCGATTTTCAAGAGGCATTTAAACAATCCTATTCTGATAAAACTCTGCCAAATCAGTGAACCGACTAAAATGACCATAGCTATTTCAAAGATGAAAGAAATTATAGTTTAGTTTTTTACACTTCAATGTCCTTTGCGAAATTCAAACCTTTCTAAAAAGGCTTAGTTCTTTTAAAAATTGTTTGTGTTATTAAAGTAATCTTTTTCATGTCAGTTCTAAACACAACAACTAATAAATCTAACAATAATACAAATACATATAAACGGAGAATTTTTTCCACTAACTAAAATATTCAATACAAATATTCATCGGCAATGGATGAGAAGAACTTTAAAGGCACTGCGGGCGGTGATATGATGAACTCAAAAGTGTCCTCAATAGAACTTTCTCCTGTTCTTGATGCTATCCTGAATTAATACAAGTTTACCCCCTGGATGTCCTATAATGCATGACGAGCTCTTAGCAGAGGATAGCCATGGGATAGCCAGGTGGTAAATTTGCATTAATTCATGTTGGTAGCAATGATCTACCACAGCAGTAAAATCGACTTGACTTCTCTAACGTGCCTTACCTGTCAATATCGATTCATTACAAATTCACCCTAGTCTCGAGTTTTAACAGATTGTTGCGTTGGGTAGACTCGGATAGGCCTATGAAAGCATTCTAAAGGGCAAAGAAAAGACTTCAGTAGGCCTTTGGCTTGATATGCCATTTTCTTACATCCCTACTTTCTTAGATTGACATCGAGTCGAGATTCTGCTTAGGGACAATGAAGAAAAACTCTGGCTATCTTCCCCAACAAGACGTTGGTTTCTTAGTTTTATTGCTGCACAAATCTCAAGCATTTCTTCGTCTAACTCCAAACAGGTATTGGGTTGACGTATTCGTTTTGCCTCGCTGTATCCTCGAAACCTCGTTTCCGACCAGCAGATAATGACTACGAGACGGTTTCAAAGCGACAGCTACAGACCTTATGACCAATGACAAAGTTTTTAAGCTTGAGGGGCGAATTGTGAAACCTTTTCTGTTATTGTTATGAAATCACAGGGTAATGGTTGGCATTATTATATTACTCTAATACTATCAAACTCATCTCCAATGATAATTGAAAATGTAGGGATGCAAGGCAAGCCTAAGATAAGCTATAGAATACATCTTCAGTTGCTGTAACTATAGTCTTGCGCAAGACTATTTCGACTCAGACCCACTAAATTTGAATGGAACTGTGGAGGAGAAAATGTGAGCTGCGGGGTAGAGTTACCCCGAATTTACTTCAGGCAAGACTACTGTAACCACACCATGGCCTTGTAGTCAAATGTATATCAGACCTTTTGGGTTTATCAACATCAACAACTACACAAGATATTGTTTCCCTGAGTTCTCTCTGATACATTGAAGTTACTCAAACGGAAAAGGCTCGCAACATTACTGGTGAAAAGCAGGCCTAATATATTGTTTGCTCTCGCACATTGCTGCTGAGATTTTGCTGGTTTTTGCCGCTTGGCATCAGCTTAAAAGATAGCATAGGGAAACAAGGACTGGTGTAGGAATCATAAGCAATAACTTCATTTGTGGCAGTGCAGAATTACTTCGTTTAAAAAATGGTTTCATGCGAAGATACTCGCAAGTGTGTTTTCTATCCCCATCTGCTCTGGTGTTCAGAACTCGAAATTCCACACAGGGTACACCGAGTCCATCATTTCTAGAAGGGCCCTGTTTCCAACTTTATGGCTTTGATATCAGCCTGTCTGTATCTTGTTTTTCAAGTTATTCTCAGTCAATATCTTAGTTCACCACCCTCGACCTTCTCAAAATGTGTTTAGAAACAATTTGTGCGAATAAAAATGATCCTGGTAAGATTCGAGCCCACGATCTAAGATTTTGCTCACAACGGGGATCATCGTAGCCCAGCACTGGATATCTTCAAAATTTATATATCCTAAGACTGGACTTGTTAACAATGTATTTGGAACGCCTTTATGGGCAGGGGTATTACGTCGGTGAACATATCTTGGGTAAATTTCAAATAGTTTTGGGAATAGCAAAAATTCTTACCAAAATTGCAACCTGATGTTATTTATAGAGGTTGTCTTATAAAGAAAATTTGTATAACAAAATCAGAACTTCCAGCATTCTGAATCTGTTAACACAAATTCTTCAATAACCGACAAATGTCGAGCTTTCATGCTCAGGTTTTTTGTTACAATGTTTCAGCGTTTGTCGATGCTTTGGAAGTATCTAACTACCTGTGACATGATTAGGGCTTCCCTCCCGCCCAGGGGGCTACTCTTCAAAATGTTGACAGGGACGCTCGATCTACTTTTCTGAATTAGAAACTTCCCCAAGTTTTATTCTTTGGCGATGGAAAGTTTTACTAAATTTCTGGGTTTTTTCAGATTTCCAGCTATTTACCTGGGTGCTGTGTTCTTTGGAAATGTGCACCTTTGGTTATTCTATCTCCTGGGTCTGAACTCTAAAGAATTTAAGGTGATTACTTTTTTCGGGGATGCGAGTTTGGACACATTATATTCCTTTGTAAATTGAAAATCTTTCTCGAGAGAGCAATTCTCTCAAGGAAATGTTTGAGTGCCCCTCGGGGCTAACTGTAAGTTGGAGGGTTGGCCTTTGTTAAATTTGGGTTCTGGGATCTGTTATGTTTTTAGGTGAGGATTGGTTCGTATTGGCTGACGGCTGATGTACTTAGAAAGATACCGGGGGAGGGGGGAAAGAACAGACCAGATATTCAGAAAAGACGGAACTAACGCAAAATGGTGCAACATTGTAACGGGAAGTGTTGAAACGGGGTTTTCAGGGGAGAAAATTAAGACGGACTTATAGAGAGATCTCTGCGAGCACCAAAACAGATTGAGATAGAAATCTTAAAAGTAATATCAGTTTTTAAGAAATAGTATTGTAATAGAATCTTCAGTCTCTATTCTGCAGCCATATTTCTTAAAAACTTCAATTTGCTCTGTTTCGCACTTCAGTTTTCCTCTACAGTATTGACGGAACTATTCAAGACGAATTAAAAAATCTCTGTACAACACTTACAAATTTGAGACTCGAAGAAGCAAATGAACTGCAAACTGTCAAATCTACAAATATAGCCGGACGACTCAGTTTTCACGACAAGTATAAACTTGTTGGACAAATTCTTTCAGTTGCAAAGATATCTTAAAGAATCTTTGGAAAACATATTGCGCACAATACTGGATGTAGAATATATCCCTCTTTAAAACCTTTTAAAACCTTCTGTACTCCCGGTCTATCATGTTGTGATTATTCCGTAATCAAGATGTCATAAATGTTTTGAAATTTCGGTGCTGTGACCAGGGAGTTATCATTCAATTCATAGCTTCTTCGAGTAACTCCATTTCCAAAATCACAAGACAGGCATACCTAAGACAGTCTACAATAGTTCAAACAACGCTTTAAAAACTCAACCGTCATCGAGAGTCTTCTGAAATCGTTAAAATGCCTTGCCGACAGCGATGGAGAAGTAAAAACACAGCCAGATACCACAATTCTTAAAGTAGTATTTCTAAAATAAGTCGTCCCAAAAGATAGGACTTGATATTTACTTCTCGAAAATCGTTTTATTACGACGGAGATATTTTTCTACGGTCCTTATTCTTAAGTCCCATATGTGTAGAATCTGTTGCAAATATAAATATTGAGAATGTCTTTTTTTCGAGTGAAGTTAAACTTCGAATGAAAAAATGCTTCAAGAATCGGAGCAATGCTTATAGTTTGCCATTCGGAGCTACACGCTTGATATCTCGGCAGAGTAAACTTCTCTCTATCAAGCAAGACAAGAAATAAAATAAATAATAAAAACTATCCTCTCCTTTCTTAAAAACTAATTCTCACCTTTGTAGTTCTCTAAACTTGTAGTTTGTATGTGCGGCAAAACTGGTCTCTTTTTGGTAGCGAGTGGTTTAGCCTCCTTTTCGTCTAGGGGTATTCCCCTCACCATGGCATCATCCGAGGAAGACCTGGTTCTTTCAGAACTGCTGACGACGGACTTTGGCGGCTTTGCTTCAAAACTGATAAGGTCCATGGAGTCGCAAGAGTCGGTGCTGATCGACTTGTTGTTCGCCATTTCCAGCTGTCTGCCTTTCCTACCTTCCGAAAAATCACTCACTGAGCTTTGTCCAGACGATGATCCGATAGAGCTGGGGAAATTGCAATCAAAACTCTCTCCCATGCTATTCATTTCCATATTCACAGTGGTAGGACTGGGCACTAGTTCCCAGCTTTTTTCCATAGTAACCTGTCCATCAGTGTGGTCTTTCTTTCCAGAATGGTTGCCGTGCATAATGTCGTCAACTTCAAACGAGGCTGGCGATACGACATTGCTGTTGGCATGTGCATAGCTGCCATTTTTAAACCTGGTATTTATTCTAAATGCGTGGTTTTCTATCTCTAGTTCTTTAATCCTCGATCGTAATTCTTCGTTGACAACATTCAGGCAGTTCAGTTTTCTCGCATTCATGTCTGCATTTTCTTTAACATAGTCTAGCTCACACTTCAAGTCGTTTACCTTTTGATTCAACGCCTTGTTCGCCACTTCCAACTTCTCATACCTCTCTCTGTTTTGTTTAATGTCGATCATTTCTTCGTGTAGCAGCTGGTACTCGACTTCAAATAAGTTCAGCTGGTGGGTTATGTCCATGTCCAAGGCTTGGGAAATGAAATCCTCTCCACTTTCTTTCACCTTTTCGGGTAAGCCAGTTTTCATGAACTCAATGATGCTTTCAAAGCCATCGCAGGCTAAGATTTCTGCAGAGTTATTCGCGAAAAGTATGAGCCCGATCTGCAAAGCAAAAGCTGGCATTCACCTTCAATCTCCGCAAAATAATGCTATTCAGTTTATAAGAGCAAGGGTGCAGCACAGTGGTTAAGGGACCGGTTTTCTAATCCTTGGAGGGTAACCTTTGTAACCGGTTGGAATCATGAACTACAAGCCGTCAGCCAACCCAGCTTTCCATCCTTCCGAGGACAGTAAATGAGTACCCAGGATATTCGTTCTGGGAACGCAAGCAGCATGTCTAAATCAGCCGTAAAGCTGTTATACCCCTGACCTGCGTTAACAAATAAACTTGCTTGTCTACTTGCAGGGTAGTTTGAGAGTGGGGACTAGATTTACTACAATACTTAGGCCCAGATTAAGGCAGAAAAGACAAAGCAAGCAAAGGTGTGCTCTACATGCCTCCTGGAAATCTTAGGTGAAACAAGGTTAGCATTCAATTTTGACAAAAAGGCACTCACCTTAAATATCACTTCCAGGCCTTGAAGAAAAACCAAATCTGAAGAAAAAATGAAATTCATCTGACTTTCATGCGTAAAAATATGTTCAAGAAACAGTAATAATAATAAATGATAATATGAGAACCAAATTTTCTTGGTTTATAAGACATTGAAAGACAATTCAGGAATAAACAATGCTTTATCCAAATGATGATGTTCGCATCAAAGTAATAATGTTCTTAACCATGACCTTACAGGCTAAAAACGATGACAATCCTAGCAATCAGTGTGCATTGTCAATACTGGAAAACTTGCATAGAAAGATGCAACAATCGATTTTAAAACCATCTCCAACACCTACGACCGAGATATCATGAAGTATGCTTTGTAGTGTGGTCTCCTATCTAAAATTATGTATTATCAAAGTAAACTATGCAATATGAAAATCTCTACGAACTATGCTTTTTCTTACCCATGACTCTGACGACGAAGCCGATTGGATAATGCGAGGCAAACAGAGTTAGAAACCAAGGAGCCGCATACAATGTCGGTGTGACGTCATTTACTTCAAAGTGTTCGTAAATGATGGGGTGGAAATCGTGAAGAAGACGGGATAGTTGGTATAATTCTTGCTGTTGAATTAGAAATAAAAGCAATTAAACAGACACTAATTATAACGACCAATCGAAATTATAACGACCAATCGAAATTCTAAAACTACATCTCAACATTGATAAAATATCTAAACAAAACTGCACAATAAGAACCAACAATATACCATTTTTCTTATTCAATGTCATGGACAAAGCCTTTTAGAAGTTTGTGCTAAAATAAATGTTTGTGAAGTTTTACAAGTCTATGAAAAAAAGAAGTTTTACAAAAAACATTTCTAGAAGTTAGTGCTGTAAGATCGAAGCCTTTTAAGGAGGGAAATGCACAAGAGTAGCTAATCAATTTGGTCTGCTGTCAATTTGGTTTATAAGCTCTAGTGGTTTCTTAACCAGTGAGCTGGCTACAGCTAAGAGTGGTCGCTCTGCTTAAAAGAAATGGTCTGACGATCCCAAATGATGTTCTTGTTTTCCCACCGTTTTCATGACGATTATCGCGGATGTTTTGTCTCGAATAGACCACTTTCACAATGACGTCAATTCTTTTGAAATTCTTCAAGGAACATCACTATCCTCGATATCATGTGGATCAAAATTCCAAACGCGTGCATTGCTCTTAACAGATTTGTTTTGTAGTTGTACTGTTAGCATAATGATATGATGAAGAATCCTTGCTCAGCAGGGAATCACATCATTTGCCTCACTTTCAAACATATTCTACGTCAATGTGAAAGGGGTCTATTCAGCTAACCAAATAGCATGGGAATGATGGACGTTTCGTATAATGCTGACTAGTATAATAGTTGCTGTTATTCAACCTTTATATGGCAATTAAATCTTCAGAAGAGCAATTAATCTGAAATACACTTGGGTTGAGTCACGAATGTTAATGTAGATTACTCATATCCTCATAGAAGAAAAATCTTTTAGTTGGCACACACATCCTCAATGCATGGAATGTAATATTGTTTTTAGGTAACATTGATGTAAAAAAATGAACTTTAGTACTAGGGATTCGAAATGGTGGCAAGTTGGACCTAAAACTTGAAAATATTTTGGATACAATTTCATCAAGCATAGCAGAAATTATGTCCTGAGGCTTTTCACCCAAATAAAGTAATCAAATTCGAGACTTTTGGCAGAAACGAAATTGAATTCTGGGGCTTAAACCTTTTTTAGAGAATATTTTCCGAAAGCTGCAATATAACAAGAGTACCATATTTTGAGAGGCTTTCTAAACGAATGAAATAATGTAGAAAGTTACGTTTCTCTCAATACCTTGCAATAGGTATGTATGGCTATGCTAAAACATACCTGAACTGCATTCATGTCCGGTTTGTACTGGTTCCTAATACCAAGATTATACATGGCATAACAGAAAGAGCCAAATGCATCTTGTTCTGACATCTACGAAAAAATCTTATTACAATTAGTGTTTGTGCAAAGAACAAAGAATCTAAAATCAACAATATCAGTAGAGAACATAACAATTTAGAAAGCAACTATAAAAACTTACATGCATCAAAATCAAGCCAGCGACAAAACTCAATCCTTGGCAATATCCAACTTCAGAGTCGAGAACAGAGTAGCATTTCAGGATATTGAATAAACAAATTTGTCCAGGGCCTAATTGTGCATTGAAGTAAGCATGAGAAGGAAATGTTCGACCTATAAAACAAAATACACTGTAAGTATGTCTAGACAAAAATACCGATGTTTTATTCATTTTTCCTGATAAAAATATTGTTCGAATTGGACTGAAGAAATTAGATGAGAGGTTTGAATGTAACAATAAATACGATGCAATCTTTGGCAAAATGTTTAGTCAACATCAATTGCAGAACAGCTAAAGCAAATTTTCATAGACTTTTGGAGAATGAAATTAGTCAATCCCAAAGTCCCATTCTTAACTTGTTGTCCTAGATATGATAATCTACATGTTAAGGTCTACAGGGCAATAAGCAAGAAAGCTAGATATATTGAGTCAATGACATCATGTCATATGAGGACTTTTCAAAACTATAAGACATGTGGGCGATTAGAGACACGTTTGAAATCGGTCTTTGGCCATGAATTGTAGGGATGGTCAAACATAGCCAATCCCTGCAATCGAGTTTAACAATAAGACGAATAGTTTTCCTGCTCTTAAAAATTACTATATGTATTTTCTAATAACTTTGACATTGTTCACTTTGTTTCTTTCTTTTATTTGTTAGCTCTTTGAAGACCCTCTAGTATTGCCTAACGGGTTATCTAGATATAAATTGGGATAAAATATTGATTTGAAGTATGGCCCACAAAACTGAAATCTTAGTAATCAACTGAATGCAGCATACATAATAAGCTATGAAAGTTAATCTGTTTTTTGCTCATAAAGTACAGTTAAGTTTCATCAAAGCGATCTTACCCAGATCTATAAGAATTGCATGCTGATGAGAAGTGGTTTCCTCCAATAACTCCTGATAACTTGATTCCTCCCAATTATCATCCTTCTTAGGTGCTCTGATCGAATGTTGTTGGACCAGAAGTCGCCATACCTCCCCTCTTCGATATTTCGGGACCCCTGCAAATCAAAATCAGGAAATAACTACAAGACTCTCTGGGTAATTTGTTATTATGAGGTGAATTAAGTTTTCTTAACGTGTATGCCTACTTAAAGGCTTTTCAGCATGCACAAGACCGCAATGCAAATACTTGTGGATACTTACTATCTTCCTTTGTAAAGTATTAGTTTATGTTCAAAGAGTATGTATTTAATAGGTGAGCTAATAAAGTAGTGCAACCCTGGTCTTTTCTCTGATCGGACCACACCTTGTGACTCCTTTTGCCTTTTCGCCTGGAGTTACAGAGAGCTAGCAAATTCTATACTCTCACTTTATGTGGCAGGTCTGAAGGGGGGTTTCAAACCACAACCCTTTGAACAAGGGTCGGGTGATCTAACCACTCACCGATCCCTCACTAAGTTGTACAATATGACCATTGAGAGCATGTGTGCAGATGTAACTTTGGCTTATCGTTTTCAACACTCGCTTACTCAGCTTGAATCATCAGTCTGCGAAGACTTGTCTACATTCCTGTTTTTGGAATGTAAACAAGTTATCCTTGCTTTTATAATTGGAGACCACTTTTTTTGGTTTGTTTGTAAAAATTTCCCGACAAGAAAATTAATGGAGTGTATAGATAAGTCATTAAAATCAGTTTTCTAGAAATGAAAAGACCTAATTTCAGGCTTGTAACCAGATCATGTTTTTCATTTGCTGGGTTTCATTCACCAAAAACAGCCAAAAAGACGAGCTGAGAAATAAATTTTGTTCTCTGATCTTACGCTTTGCTTATTGAGGGATGTTTGGTTGTAAATAGTTATGACTAAGGTATATTTTCATAAGGAAAGTTTATCACATTAGTTAACTTACCAGCTCTGACCGCAGACATCAGAACATTGCTGTCAATTCTTTCTTTCCAATTTTTCGAAAGTAATTCATCCCAAGTTGTTGCGGCCTCAGCACTGCATAAATGAAACACTTCGTAATTCAATTTCTGACGTCGCGTCTCAGTTGCACTGATTTTTGCTAGAAACGAAAAATAATCTTCCTTGAAAATGTGCTTGGCAAAAACGAGTCGGTAAATCTCATATCATAAGGCCCTGAGTCATTTGCATTTTTGAAACATAAAATATCTTATTTTCAGGGCACGAAAAAGCACCCGGCCGTGTGACCGCTGGTCGCAGGAAATTTTTGACTTGAAATGCCTGCAGGAAATTTTTTGAAATTACTCATTATTTTCAAAGCAACAATTTGAGCAAAACATTATATTCTGTGTTTATATTTAGGAAGCTTATGGTACAATATGAACCACTGACACAAAATATTTTTTCATGCCCTCCTTGACTCAAAATTGCCATAATTCTAGTCGGTGATATTAATCTGCGCATTGAAATAGAGAATGGAACGTTTATGAATTGAAGGCATATAGAGGCCTTCTTTTTGCAGATTAAATTGCTTAAAGTTTTGGCAGAGATTTATATCTGATGTCCCAAAATCTAAGTTTTCTTTTATCTGGATAATGATGTCATCAACCTTGATCATGAACGCATATCAATCATTTGAAATATAACCCCGAAAACAGATGCACATCTTTCCGGATCACCTGGTGTAAGGTTCAGAATTTCACAGGGCTAAATTCTTGTGACCTTCAAATAATAATTCTAAATAAAAGACCCTTAGGCTGACAAATAATTCTGGCAAATTTCATACGAGCACCGAGAGGTTCATTTATTACAAGGACATTACCAAAGTTACGGAAAAGAATAATCCTTGTAGGGAGAGGCAGGATTTGGAAAGTCAATTGTACAAATTCTTGATAATGAAAAATGACCAAATAGGGTTACAACCCAAGACCACCGTTTTGGTGCATCAGTACATTACCACCTCATTATTGGGGTAGTTCATAAATAGAAACATCAACTTGAGCCACATATATCTCCTGGTGTGGGAAAGCAATAGTCTTTGGCAGGTCCGGTGTGTTGTCAAAGAGCCTGCATAAGTTAGTCTCAATATATCTGATGAGTAGTGGTCCAATTGGTGAGATTGATGTGACTCTGGTTGGTTGGTGAACATCAACAGCCTGCGATGCTCAGCTGGTAGAGCACTGGTGCGCCAAATCAGTAGTTGTTGATGTGAATCCTGCTCATGTCATTTTCATTCTCACAAGTCCATTCAACTGACAATCCTAATCTGGAATCGCAAACAAAGTATGGGATACTATTAAATAGAAAACTGATTTATACAACATTCATATTCAACTTACCAGCTAAATTTTTGTTTTCCTTTTCCATCCGTATCAAAATAATTTGCTGTTGGATAGCCTTCTGCCATCTTGCCCTTGCTAGAGCACTTGGATCAAGCTTGTTCTCCGTCCTTTTCTCATCATTGTTGATGTTAACTAGAAGAAATGACCCGAGTTAGAAAAGCAGTTGAGTATTTTTGTCAGTGACTATTTCGTATTGGGTTCAAAATATTTAATATTCATTTACATTTCCCCTCTGCAGCTAAACAAAGCAAGTGAAAAGTCTTGAGTAGATTCAGTAAAACCTAACCTGCATGTCAAGGAAATAGTCCCAAAGTATGTGCCATGCATGGGTGGAAGCAAGTTATTTGAGAAGGGCTACAGGTATGCAATTAACACCCTTGGAGGGGTAGGAAATCATACTTTTGCAAAAATATCCCATGCTAATTTCACAGGAAGTAAGAGGTTAGCGTTTGATGAGCTTTACAACAAAACCATAAGTCCCAACCAAAAGTAACGGATCACCCTCCTGCTATACAATCATAGACAGGACCATATGCGGATCGAGAATAAATCTTAAGGGGGCAGGTGCTTGACGGGGGGCACTAATAAATGCTATTCCTCAACAGAAATATAAAGAATCAGCTATTCAAATGGGCACAAGACTTCTAGGAAGAGGGCACCGAGGGTTGTTTTTATCAAAGAGGGGAGAATTTTGCTTCCTATAATCTATTCAGTTTTGGAATGTTGATTGTGATTTGATTGTGGTTTTATCTATGAAATTAGAGTGTGAGCTTGAAATTCTAGATTAAACCCAACAAAATACACGTATATTTTTATAAGTAACTGCTTTATAAGCAAGTCAGTACTTGACAAGACAAAAATCTAAGCAATCCCAGTACTGGATATAGGAATGCTAAGAAATTTTAGAATTTTAGCTCTGATCTAATTGGGAATGAAAATCGTGCAGCAGCTATAGAGAAGTAGGTTATAGTGGATAATAGTACCCCAGCACACTTTTGTATGCAAGATACTATTGACATTTGTTGTACAAAAACTTGTGAGATAATATTCTAAGAAACAAATCTTTAAGTATGAAAAGCTAAGCAATTGCTAAGCAATTTTGAGTACTGATATCGAGCTGAAATTACTTATAAAAATGCGTGTAGGTCAGTATCATATCTAACCAAATTTGGTCTACCTAGGGGTAGGGCAAAAACAATTTTTGTAACTTAAAAATCTAAAATAGATGTAGGATAATTTTTTACTTGTCCAGACAAGTTTGAATATGCAAATCTAAGTTGACATCTTTGTCAATTTGGGGAAGAAAGAAAACGGTAGGTCTCTAAGAAGGTCAACTATTGAAATGAAACTTAAGAATTTTATTCCAAAAATGTGATATATAACTCTTAAGTTCCTGCATATTTCTCTTTTTATAAGAACAATTTATGAGAACACGAGCCTAGAATTTCGCCAAGATCTAAGAACAGGGCTGCCACTCTGCATGTGGTGATTCAACCTACATCATATGCTCAATCCCCCTGCTTTCCCCTACATCTCAAAAGCTGATTTTCAGCTCCGTACGAACATTTTAAGAAATAGCCACAAGACTAAGAAGCAGTTACAAAACAAGCGGATTGGTACCACACGGATGTGTCAGACAGTTCAAGTGAGTCAACATTTGCAAGATTACAACTTATAGCAAAACAGGCTTCCAAATCATCACAAACATTGACAACAGTTAGTAATATATAAAAATATTTCAGCCTGAAAATAGAGAGATATTCAGGATATTCAAGCCAACTTCAAATCAATTCTACTGGTTGTCATAGCAAAAGAGTGTATAACACAGAGGATTTAGAACCATTGGTAAATCTATGATATTCATAAGAAAATTGAATTTCAGTACTCAAAATCGAAATTCAGAAAATTCAAACACTTGTAGCGGTTTTCCTTATAAGAAAACTTAGCTCTGATTCCAGCGGGCATGTTTCTCATTTATTACCAATTTATCCCCCTTACTATACGGACCTTACCCTTTTTCGTGTCAAAATTGCAGTGCCCCCTCGGGCCTCCCCTCATCTCTGGGTCTGGCTACTTATAGACTTTTGGGGTTCCTAAAACGAGTATAAGTGTTCAACAAATTTGAGAAGTTCCTCTTTGGAAATACAAACCATGTCGTTGGGTAGAAGCCCATTACAACCAAAAAAAACTTCAAAAGTTAGTTTTCCAAACCATATTTCGTACAAAGGTTAAGTAAAGTGATACATAATTTCTTTAATTTCTTACCAAAGTTTTTCTTGTCACTTAGCTTGAAAGGATCGAGTTTGAAAACTCTTTGCAGAATATATTGCCTCATCGTTTTCTAAAATGTCTTGATGTCGTAGCTGAACAGTGTCAAATGGCCGAACTCAAAGTTATTCTTGTTGACATTAACTTGCTTGTTTGTAAACAACGGCACGGCAGCAAAGATCTCATAGACCAGAGGCTAGAGGGGGAGCATTACCACCCGAGCTGGCAATTTACCAGACCAACTTTTTCTGACTCAGTTTTTTGCGTAGATTACGAATCCGGGTGTTGCTTTTCCTGTTAGGGGGGCGTTTTCCGAATATAGGGGGTCAAAGTCCAAATTTGTTGCAAGTGTCTTAATTTTTGGAAAATCTTAAAACTGTTTCTGGAAAGTGGTACTTTGTAACTTTTCTAGCTCAGCTTTTTGCGTAGATTACTAATCTATGAGTTGCTTTGTCAGTTAAGTGGGGGAGGGGGCGCTCAAAATATGGGGGGGGGGGTCAAAGTCTTACCGAAAAAATTCTAAAAATCCTGCATAATTTGCAATATCGCCTTGAAAGTTTTATCAAGGTAAGGTCTATGCATAAATTGTGAATTTACAACTTGTTCGGGTGTTATTCTGCTCCCCATTAAGGTGTTAAGGTGGGAAATATCTCTAAATAGTAAAATATCTATGGCTTTTATCAGATTTTGTACTGTTGCCAAAAAGCTTCAAATCATCCTTGCCTTGTTTTGAGGTAGAATTCGAATATTGTACTTACAGTTAATTACTCCCTTCTTCTTCTTCAATTTCTCCATCGTTTATCAACAACACAGCAATATCCTCAGGACATGGCTCGGTCACCCAGTCAATCGACATATCTTCCAGCCAGCCGTGATTTACTGGCTCTTGCACATTGATGATGCTTTGTGAAGCTTGTCTCCAGATTCTTGCTACCAAATTGGTGCGAACAATATGTATCTCGAGGCTACATTTACATGGTGGGAAAAGTGACAAATCAATCACTTTGTTGTTTTTTTCAAAACTTCCCCAAAATATTGCTTGCCTTGCTTCATTCACAGACTCTCAGCGCCTTTCTCCAAAGTGTGCAAAACAAACACTTCTAGGTGCAGCGTCAAGCTTTCACCAACGTCATTATTTCTGCCAAGCTCACCAAACATGTCTTGGAACATTTTGCTGTTTTTGACCAACTTCCAAAACGCAGGTCTTCCTTTTCGTAAGAAAGACGAAATTTAGTCGTTTCTGGAAAAAGCATGCATACCGAGCAGAGCCTGGTTCTGTGACTGGGACAGTGCACACGCAGTAAGATCAAGCAGTTGCCTGTTTTTCCTGTACCGTTATCAATGAATACGTGCAAATGTTCAGCTTCATTGGCCAAAAGAATAATTGGAATGTCCACATCTCCGGAGCTAGATCGTACAACGCAAACTATTTCCTCGTTATTATTCTATAGAAAGGCGTGGTGAAGAAGGTAGCAAATCATTGTATCTGCTTCCTCGTGGTTCGTCTGTAGAGCATGCTCACGAGTCACTCCTTCACTACTTATCCTGATTCATGATTCCTTTCTTGCAAAGTAAACTACTTTAAGTCCAAAACTAAGCAGTGAAGGAGTGACTCGTGAGCATGCTCTACAGACGAACCATGAGGAAGCAGATACAATGATTTGCTACCTTCTTCACCACGCCTTTCTATAGAATGATAACGAGGAAATAGTTTGCGTTGTACGATCTAGCTCCGGAGATGTGGACATTCCAATTATTCTTTTGGCCAATGAAGCTGAACATTTGCACGTATTCATTGATAACGGTACAGGAAAAACAGGCAACTGCTTGATCTTACTGCGTGTGCACTGTCCCAGTCACAGAACCAGGCTCTGCTCGGTATGCATGCTTTTTCCAGAAACGACTAAATTTCGTCTTTCTTACGAAAAGGAAGACCTGCGTTTTGGAAGTTGGTCAAAAACAGCAAAATGTTCCAAGACATGTTTGGTGAGCTTGGCAGAAATAATGACGTTGGTGAAAGCTTGACGCTGCACCTAGAAGTGTTTGTTTTGCACACTTTGGAGAAAGGCGCTGAGAGTCTGTGAATGAAGCAAGGCAAGCAATATTTTGGGGAAGTTTTGAAAAAAACAACAAAGTGATTGATTTGTCACTTTTCCCACCATGTAAATGTAGCCTCGAGATACATATTGTTCGCACCAATTTGGTAGCAAGAATCTGGAGACAAGCTTCACAAAGCATCATCAATGTGCAAGAGCCAGTAAATCACGGCTGGCTGGAAGATATGTCGATTGACTGGGTGACCGAGCCATGTCCTGAGGATATTGCTGTGTTGTTGATAAACGATGGAGAAATTGAAGAAGAAGAAGGGAGTAATTAACTGTAAGTACAATATTCGAATTCTACCTCAAAACAAGGCAAGGATGATTTGAAGCTTTTTGGCAACAGTAGAAAATCTGATAAAAGCCATAAATATTTTACTATTTAGAGATATTTCCCACCTTAACACCTTAATGGGGAGCAGAATAACACCCGAACAAGTTGTAAATTCACAATTTATGCATAGACCTTACCTTGATAAAACTTTCAAGGCGATATTGCAAATTATGCAGGATTTTTAGAATTTTTTCGGTAAGACTTTGACCCCCCCCATATTTTGAGTGCCCCCCCCCACTCAACTGACAAAGCAACTCATAGATTAGTAATCTACGCAAAAAGCTGAGTTAGAAAAGTTACAAAGTACCACTTTCCAGAAACAGTTTTAAGATTTTCCAAGAATTAAGACACTTGCAACAAATTTGGACTTTGACCCCCTATATTCGGAAAACGCCCCCCTAACCGGAAAAGCAACACCCGGATTCGTAATCTACGCAAAAAACTGAGTCAGATAAAGTTGGTCTGGTAAATTGCCAGCTCGGGTGGTAATGCTCCCCCTCTAGCCTCTGGTCTATCAAGAGAATAACAATAAGCTGCAGAACCAGGGATCCAAGAGTGGATGAAATTTCAGTTATGTGGTTTTGTTTTTCACAATGCAGAACCCACAAACAATCACAGTTCAACAGGAACAATAATCCGGAAATTGTGGTCGACTTAAAATACGGAGCACGGAATTTTGGAATGGGGACATGGAGCGTGAACTCTCTCACACTATTTTTTATAAGCATAAACTTTAATCATTTCTAATAAAACAATTGTCAAATCGAAAATCATCATCAAATTTAGCAGTTATGGCTATTCAGGTTGTAGGCATAAGAGGTATTCATGTCGAGAATGAAATGGAGATTAATTGAATTGAAATCTGTATAAAAATACTAGGAATCTTTCAAAAACATAGAGCACCAAAATATTAGCCACAGATAGGGTTAATTGATAAATAGCGAGACAGGAACAACGCAAGACGACACACACAGAAAAAACGTAGATAGATTAAATATTTTATATATATATAAGAATGTTGTCAATATTTCGCCCTGGCATACAGGGCTTCTTCAGGACTAAATTTACAAACGAATAAATGCGGGGCTATATACAAAATTTGAAAAGTTTTTACAGTGATATGGTTGGTTAGTACGTTATAATGGTGCTGCTACGCAGAGGCTGGAGCGGTGGCAATGATTGTGGTGGGAGTAGTATAATAATAATGATAATTAAATAATGATAATAGAATAAATGTATTGGAAAGCAGAGGAGTAGAGTATGACTGTAAATAGAGATACAAAAATATAACTACAAATAATAGGTTAGATGTATAGATATGATATAAATAATTAGCGGTCAGTCGTTCTGTTAAGTCCGTTGGGTGTCAGAGTGTTGGCCAAGTCAATGAAATGTTGTTCTTTGGCTCGTCTAACCCTCTCTCGTCCGGTGTGCAGTTTATGTATGGGTATAATCTGTAAGTCATGTACAGTATGTCCAGGTTGACAAAAATGCTCTGCCACCCCAGACTTGTCATGTTTCTTGTTGAGTACGTCTCGTCTATGTTCAATAAGTCTGTCACGTACTCGTCTACCAGTTTGTCCTATGTATTGGCAGTTATTGTTGCCGTTCGTTATGCACTTGATACACTGTATCAGGTATATAACATTGTTCGAGTTGCAGTCCAGTTGCTGTCGAATGTCGTAGGTATTACCTGTGTTGGTAAAAGTAACTGTTGTGGCCCCGTCATGTATGTGTGTGCAAGTGATGCAGTTTTTGCCACAGTTTCGTATTATACCTCTTGGAGCACCCGTAGAGCTACGTTTTAGCCTGGCTCGTACAAGGTACGTCGTCGGTACGTTGTCGTCTTGCGTTGTTCCTGTCTCGCTATATTTCACTTACTTCGCCGCAAGCATCGAAAGATCCGGCACAAAGCCTAGTATTGTGGACTTTCTTCGTTTAAATTAATTGATAAAGACTTCAAAAACATTTTGTGAATTGAGAGTGCAAGCCCACTTAGTCAAAAGATGAAGTCTTGGACTAATATATGCAGCAAAGGAAAGGTAGAAAAAATAAACGATAATGAATGATAAATATATTTCTTATAAGAAACTAAAAAGTTAGCCCTGCAGACTGCAGCCCCCCCCCCTCCTAGTTATTATTCTAGCTCTACACCACTGCCTGCAGTGGTAGTTAAATAAATCAAAGTGGTAGTCAAAAAAATAAATCTACTTTTCCCCTCTATTGCTGAAGAAAACAATAGGATAAAAAATATGTTCATGCGAAATTCCAGTATTGCGTTCCTTTTAAGCAAGGTTCTTACAAAAAAGCTGGTAACTAGAGTACACTCATTTTTCAAAAGAACCAGTAAGGTTGGTTTGAAGCTGGCTCTTCCTAAATATTCCTCTATTCTCAGCCTAAAATGTTCTTACATTGTTCTTATCATAACAAAGATTTGGAAGCCTGTTTTTGCTATCAGTTGTGTTATGTTGCACATTTTTACTGTCTGACATATCAGAGCAACTGCTAGTATTTTTGTTTCTTCATTATTTCTCAGTCTTATGGTTATTTTTTAAAGCCATCATATTGAGCTAAAAAAATTGTCAGCCTCGATTCGTTCTTAGCTTGATCATCAAATTTTGGCAAATTTTGAGGCCCATGTTCTTATGAAGTTATTCTTATAAAAAAGGGTAGTAGAACTAAGATTGAAATCAAGGGGCAAATCACTCCTTAAAAATCTCGTACACTTTTTCTGAAAATCCTATTGTTCTTAGGAAAATCCCTTGTAAATCACCGGAAATCCTTTAGTTCTTTAAAAAATCTCGTACGCTTTAAAAGGGAGTGAAATGCCCCTCGATTGAAATTATCAAACATGAATATGCACTCACCGTCAACTGTGACTGTGGTGTATATGCGCTGAAAAAGAAAGACGATTTATATACGAAAATTATAAACATATTTTCGACATATCCCATCATTAGATTTTTTATTTCCAACATGAATTGAGTTGTAGGGTCAACACTTAAAATTGTATATTTTTTCTAGGGTGCATTTTTTTGGAAACACTTATAAATCAAAGGATCTGAGTTCACACATCAAACTGGTATACCCCACCATTGCAGCAACGACCGGAACTCCAGTTTCTTAAATTTCTGGCCATTCAAGAGCCTGGGTTTATTATAAAGATTTTCTTATAAAGAAAATTGTACTGCATAAAAGTAACATGGAAAATATTTTTCTAGTACGGGAGTTTTTTTAATGTTTACCAATTCGCCAGTCTGAGTTTTAATAACGAGTTTTTCATAAAAATACACACGTGTATTACATACTACGTTGCGATTTAATAACATACAGATTCTTAATTACCTTTCTAAACAACCACAATTCAGTGAATACCATTGCGCAATCACGCATTCTTAGACTGTGTAAGCCTTTGATAATCATTCTCAATTATGTAGACAACTACAGCAACATAATAGATATGAGTATTAATGTATCTTCGTGCTTCAATCTCTGATGTATAACCGATGGGTTGTATAGCCTCGATGTTGAAGTAGACGATCATTGTATGATGTCATCATTATGTCTATATTGCGTAGGAAGCTAGCAGTACAGTTTGAATGCAAGGGAATTGAAATAAACAGGATACGCCAAGGAAAGGCATGGCTTATAACAAAAAGAGAACAACATAGAAAATCGGATTTGGAGATTTTAATTATTTAACAAAAGACCAACGTCACTGGGTGTATTCATTCTATAATCAAGTTACAGGATTCTGGTTTTTTACAATATTTTGAATGATTTCAGTATTGAAACTCCCTACAGTACTTATTATCCTCCATAGTACAGATGATATCATCCACACTACGTACTGTATCTCCTATGGTACTGAATATCCTTCACAGTACTGATGGTATCCCACCCCAGAACTCGTTGTATCCCTGCCCTGCATACAACTGGACATCCACCACAATAATCATGGTATCTCTCCACAGTACTAAATACCCTCAAAGGTACTGATGATATCCCCCTCAATATAGAACATCCTTCCAAAGTACTTAACATCCTCCACAGTACCGAACATCCTCCAAAGTACTGAACATCCTCCACAGTACTGAATACCCTCGAATGTACTGATGATATCCTCCACAGTACCAAGCACCCTCCACAGTACTGCAGGGACATTCCTCATGGTTCAAATATAACTACGTTCTTACCTGCCTCCAAGACGTTTGCCTGGCAAGAGGTATCTTCTTTTGGAACTGATCATTCACAACTGCGTCCTCTTTCACTGCTCCCGATTCGGGTATGGGTTCCGACTTAATAGATTCCGCTTCGTTCTCAGGAATAACGAACTTCGTGTTGCTCTGGAATTCTGGGGTGGGAGGGCAACTATTGAAGGTTCTACTCCGCTGCTTCTCTTGCAGTACGTTGTCCGCACTCGCTGACCTTGGTAGATTGGGAGAGAGGCATCGTTTCGAGTCCGCTGTTAGCTGTTAAAAGACGTATCTCATTGTAAAGATATAACATATACATAAACGTAACGTAGATATCTAAATAGTACCGGAAGGAACATTAATAAAAAACGAGTAGCACATAAAGGATTGCACAAAATAGTCAGTTGAAACTCCATTACTTGAAGTTAACTGACAGTAATAACGGTTGTTGATAGTTGATAGGCACATACGCTTACTATCTTCGCAAGGAATGGGTTTAAGTGCTTAGCACAAAGGGCCCACTGAATAGGTAAACTAATCGAGCAGTGCGACCCTGGTCCTTCCTCTCAATGTGACCACACCTCGTGAGTCCTTTTGCCTTTTTGCCTGGAATTACAGAGAGCTGGCTAACTCTCTCCTCACACTTTTTGACAGGTCTGAAGGTAGTTTCGAACCCGCGACCCTTTGAACAAGGGTCAAGTGATCTAACCACTCGGCAATCCCCGCCAACCTTTCTCTTTCTGAATCTATCTATCTACGAGTATTAATTCAGAAGGCATGGTCTAACACGGAAATCAAATGATACCAGACCAGGCTACTGCAATTGACTTATGTCATCAGTGGGTCTTAAACCTGCATTCTTTCCACCAAAGGCAAGCGCACTAACCACTGCCCTAAACCAGAGGTGTATTCAATTCCAGGTTTATCCACAGTGAGGCATTAATTAGTTTTTCAGATTAAATCCTTCCATGTTACAATAACATTTATTCATTAGGCATGGTCTAACATGGGAAATCAACTTTATCAGAGTAGGCTACTGCAATTGATATATTCCACTACCGGGTATTTATGACATATGCCTCACTGACTATCAACGCGCAATTTCCATGTCCTTAGGCGTTTTGTCTTTCCTAATATTCATCAGGTTTTTGAGGCGATACGATATGCAGAAAGTCTTTCATGGGATATGAAATGTTATGAAGGATGTAACGGGTTGATAAGAAAAAAGTTTAAACGTTTGTTTATCTAAAAAGTACTCAAAACTGTTGCACTTTATCATAAAGTTCATACCTAGTTTTTGGCATGAGACTAAACCTACTCAAAATATTTTTTGAGAATCTAATATTCTATATGTCAAAATTTATTTGCAAATCTTTAACAAATTCTCTGCCAGGAATTTTCACAGATGAATGAATTTCTGATCTCTCCAAGTCGACATATCAGATCAACTTGTTGTTCAGTGTGCTATTGCCATGGAAGAGGACAATACGAGGATACTTGAAAATATTTGTTATTCTGCTATTCTCCGGAGAAATGATTTTGATATCATATATATAAGTCATTTAACATTAGAATTTTAAACAGGATTAATCAAGGTTTCTATCGAGTTTCAGAATTTCTTATGCCACAAAAATATTCTAGAAAAATAGTAATAATTTTCGAACGCTTTAATTGGCATTCCACATCTATTTTCTATCATCCAGTTCATTCTTTTTCATCACGTATATAAAAAACTCATGGTTATTTTCCACGTGTTTTAATCCCTTAAAAAATCAGCAACACTTTTCCAGTCCACCCGTTATTATTGAGCACGCGGAGATATTTGATCATGAAATAAAGACTCCTGATAAATTCCAAAATGACCAAACCCAGCAATGTCAAAGATAAAAGCTCGAGTGCGAAAAACCGTTTAAAGCACTGAGATACCATATTTTGAAATACGTCACTTTTCCAGCGCCGCAAATATTGGAAATTCAACCTTACCGTGCTTGTCACCGAAGTATCAACAGAAAGAGCGTCGTTGGGGAAACACGTCTTTGATCTTTGCTGAAAGATATACAATACGAAATAAGTGAATGATTGGTAAAGTGTAGAAACAACGAATAATCACCGATGAGAAAAAACAATAAATTACTGAAAGAGGCTTAGTGGGAAAATGAACTACTTTTGTCTACACAATATGGGATCCATGCTTTTAAACCGAAAAGATTCCTTCAGTAAGATGTTGACCTTACTCTGCCGATGATGCAATGATAATCCTCATGGTAGTTTTGAGCACAGTATGAAATGTCGAGCAAATATTTCCTCTTTTTCAAAATTTAATTCAAGAAAATAGTGAAATGAGTGCAATTTTCCAAGGCAATAAACACAAGGACTACTTTGAAATGCTAAAAACGTGTAATTCATGTATGTAAAAAGAATAAATGGAAGGCTTTTTGTGAAGCTGAAATGTTTATGTTCATTGAACCCGACAAACATATTTGGTAAGGCTGCTCCCAAAACGCTGCTCCCAGAACGCTGCTCAAACATCGTCCTTGCTGAAATTGAGCTCCACTAAGCAATATTTAACAATACCTCTTAATTACCTCGTCCAGTTTACATACATACATACATCTTTTATTCAATATATTAGTAAGTAGCAACATGAATCTGATGTGAAAAAAAGAACGATAAGGGGGTCCTCTTAAAGTCTGCATAAAGTACAGTATAACAAATAAAATGAACATTAGATTAGTTAAGACGTACTCTTCTCATTAGCAAGTTATCGAATGAATTCGTCAGAGATTTCTTTGCTTTTTCGAAGAATGTGCGGGATCTGTCTCTCTCTTCAAGGCTGTGATGGTAGTTTGGAACCTGAAGAAATTTATCAAGCAAATATTAAAAATGTGGATGGATTTGAGATAGGGAGACAAATAGCCTACAGTATCTCCACAAGTAATAGATTAATGCGCTAACATGTGTGTCTACATTTATCTCATTAGCATTTATACATGATTGCTTTTAGCTAAGTTTTATAGATACAGTCAAGTAAAAGCAATTAAAACCGTAAACAAATATATAAATTGCTGCTCTAGGATTATCAAAAGCCTTAACTATGTTCAGATACTTCTTCTACTCACAATTCTGTAAAATATATGAATATCGAGATCTCAGACCCAAATAATGAACTAGCTTCTACATCATACACAAATATGTTTTCTTCAGCCTTCAAGGTTCCTCCAAGGAACCCCTAATATGTTACCGTGTTCTCAATTTTAGACCCCAAATACATTATCATCCCCCTCCAACAAGTCAACGAATAGCCCCCCCCCCCCTTCCCGGGCTATTCTAGCTGCAAGGATGAATAGGACCAGGCAAAATAATATACGCAACTTACATGGGCTCCCATTCCTTGGAAGTTGTGTTGATGGACTTTCTGTCTTTGGTCGTAAACGGATCGCAGAAGGTAAACAACCAAGGCTATTTTATCACAATCGTGTTCCGGTTGCTTGGCCTAAAATAAAGGAAAACGAAGATTAAAATGGTGTACAGTCAAACATATCCAGGAGAGAATTTGGAAGAATCAATCGATTGCAGTGAGGCATCTTGTCACATGAATATGTTAGTGTGACGGGTAGAACGAAAACAATATACCGATTCGCAGCGAAATGTTGTGAAATCTGTAGCCTTGCTTAAAAGTATTGAAATTATAGCCCGCTAGTTTTTATGCAACTGTGCAGAAATGAAGGTAAGCTGCAGGCCGGAGAGTAACGCAGCCGATAAGGTAAGAAGAACAGAAAATAACCGATTTGCAATAATCATCAGTGATGATTAGATTATCCACAAAGATTTGGTCATATGCTCCAATCTGCCGTTGGAAACAAAGCCTTTCTGGCTTAATGGGTTCCTTCTAATACGTTTGGTCTTAATTCAACAAAAATATAACTGTTCAGGTCCTTAACTCACTAGGAAGATCCTGAAAAGGGGGGGGGGGTTACCGATCCCGATTCCTGGCACTGAAATAACAAAAAATCCCCATCCCCGTGGGGAAAATAGAGGCGTCAAATACCAATTTACGTTTTCATTCCCAAGTCCCAATTCAAACAAGTCCAATACCATTTTCCCATTTACCACTTCCTGACCCTCCACTAGATTTGCGTTAATTCTTCAAACATTCAGCAGAAAATATTGAAATAATGATGCACTTGTAAAGACAGTAAAGTGACGAGAAAATACTACAGTTTTTTGTCTGACACTAATCGCAGTAATATATTCGTAACGCACTAGTTGTGTTCCAGTTCCAAGGGTAGAAGTCCTATTTCCATAGCCTCGTTTTGTTGCAAATGGATTGGTTCGTTTTTACCGTGACTACAGCCTGCTTTCTTGCATGTTTCTCTACCTAATATACAACAACAACACCTACAATCACTGATACAATCTTGACTAACACAAAAACGCAAATTCTTCAAGATAAATGCAAAATAATTCTGGACGTCAACGCTAAGGTGGACTGAGGGGAACAATCCATCCTATTGAGTCCTGTTGAATGCTTTTTAAGAATGATTTTATAAGGATTGGCAGTGTGTGTTGTAGTCCCATAGCAAACAATGTCATCATGTCAATGATTGAGTTTGGGTCTTGAACAATAGGTGAAAAGCAAACCAATTAAATTAAAAACAAGTTGCTGAAAAAATAGTTCTCGCAATATTCTTTGATTATGTTCAAATAAATCTCTAGGCTCGTTATTCTTCGAGGAACGGTATGGGTATTTTCGTGCAACTTTAACAGGATTACTCATTCTTCGCTCTCCGTGCCTTAAACTTTATGATTCTTCACGAATCATTATTCATTTTATCGTGATTCAAATTGTACAACCCCTTTTTCGTGATTCGGTATTCACCCATTTTTTTCATGAATAGTTCCTAGGACCCCTCCCAACACTGTCAGTTATAGGGCTTATTGTGCCCATAATCTACGAGTAGTAACGAGAAACGTAGATCGCGAGACTCGTATGCAAGTGAAAACTGACTAATCATGAATATTACAAATCACAACTATGTGCAGCCACGGGACACATAATTAGCATAATTAAGACGTGCATTTATTAGCAGATAGGCCTACTTCACGGCTTCTTCTTTGAAACTCAGTCATGTAAAAAAGATTTGAAGCATGAAAGAAACCATTCAACTTAATCACTCTGTGAACACGTGTTCAAGAACAAAGCGACTGTGTCTCTCAACCAGTCGAAACAGAGCCACAGCTCAGTCACGCTGCTGGAGGTCTGATATGCTGCTCAATTCAAATTGCCTTTAATATTCGTCGACTGTGAAGAACAGTTTCGTGAAAAACTGGTAAATCACTTAATATAAAAACCAAACAAAAGATTGCTAGATAAGAAATAAAAGAAAATTGGTTTATTTGTTATTAGGCGATATCTTTAAACTTAATAAGACTCACGAATTCATGACCCGTGAGCGTCATGAAGGACCTAAAGTAACGGCCAAAAGGGATAACCTTTTGGCGTTGGTGTCCAAAGAGCAAGATTAGGGCTAAGTAATGGTGTTACCAGTGACTGAATGCTGCTAGATAGGATATAAAAGAAAATCTGTTTGATGATGATTGGTCGTTATCTTTTAACTGTATCAGACTAAAAGTGAGTGGCTGAACGAGTGGCCGGTGTGTGAGTTGCTGAGTGAGTGGCCGGTGAGGAGTGAGTGGGTGAGTGAGCAGTTGCCACTAAAGTCAAATAAATGCAACCAAAGTCAAGCACGGTCGTGACGGACAAACATCTGGATGGGTTGACCTTCCAACTGTTGACTAAATAACTCACTCGGCCATCCTTCGGGAGGGACATTAACCTAGGATTCCCGTGCCCCTGCTAGGAATAAGACCTTTCGCAGGCTAGCACGTTAAACTGAAACTTACTAACTTAAAAAAAACTCACAACCAATGAAAACAATGAAGGGTCCTAAGGAAGGACCTCTTGGCATGGCATGCATGTTCATAGAGCATTATCGAGGCCAATATTTTGTCTGCTGGTTTTAACATCGGTTCAATATTGCTAGATAGGATTCGGCGGAATATTGTTTTAATAAGGATTAGATAATATTTCGAGCTATATTCGGCCAGGAAAGTCATAAATTCAAGACCAATCAATACAATGAGGAGACCTTATAATTATTGAATAGCCTCGTGACGGTCGTGTTCACAAAAATTGATTGAGGAAAAATATTTGCTTTCTGGTGTTTCTATTGACTGAAAATTGCTGATAAGGTTCACAACAGAGTATTGTTTTAAAAACAATCTACCGTAATCTGCTAACCATACTCCTTTTTCGACATGCAACAAGTTGAATAGCAACAAGGCCCGAAATGAGCAAAATAATAAGCAATGGCAGGGCTCGATGAAGTAAATCAAGCAACAGATGGATAAACAACCATTCTCAAAGTGTCAGACATTGTTTGATTATGCAAGATTTCATTGTTTAAAGAGAAGTATTTGGCCTTTCAAGGGCTTTTACGTTTGAAGTTTCTGAGGTTTCTTCATTTGTAGACCAAAAATTACAGCAGTTTGTCATACAGGGCTATCTGGTTTTGGCCTGCAATACTCTGTATGCTTTCCAAAACAATTTACGCAACTTTGAGGGCTGAAAATCATAAATATTTGAGCAGCATAGGGGGCTGAGAGGAGTTTCACGTTGCTTATTTAAAAACTTGTAAAAGGCCGGGAGCTTCAAGAGTTTGTGGACAGATAAATTCAAATAGGGTTTTACTAACTGGGGGTGCGCTCCCTTCCATTAGTTTAGCCATTGAGAGAGTTCCTCCTTTAAGAAATTCCCCTCATACAACAGTTTTTTGAAATTATGATTCTTTTCTATTCATGTACTTGTACTTTGTATTACATTATTACAATATTCTAATTACGTTAATTGGTATTGATTGGGAAATGTGAAATTCAATAACCTGAACTGAACCACGTGCTCTATTTGAAGATCTAAAGAAAGTTCATTTTGACGATCGTGTTCACAAAGCTCACGCTAGGCAAACGTTTGGCTTACTGGTGTTATAATTGACCGAATATTGCTTGATAGGATTCAACAAAATATCAACTTAAGTGATTGCACGACTTACTCGCTTTGTTTCAATTCGATAATCTTGTGGAAGGGTTTAGTTGGTGAAGTTAATGACGCAAGGACGGGTACCCGTACGGATTAAGTACAAGTTTTCATTAATCAGAAGAAGACTTTTAACGACCTTGATTAAATATGCAAACCCTTAATATGATCTTGTTATACTCTTGAATCAAAACAAGACGTTAAAATACAGTTTTGTAGAAAGATACAACAACAGGAATCGGAAACCATTCAAATTTTCAGTACACAACGCACAAGTTCATAGATCTGACGTAGGGTTTATAATGATAATAAAATGTATTGTTATGTTATTGATTGTTCTCGCTAATGTGAAGTTCTGCACTGACAAAAAGGCTGTCCATTAGAAAACCAGTGGAAAGTCACATTACGTTATAATTTGACTCAAGTGACAAATGAAATAATTTGACTAGCCCTTTCTCTTCTCAAGTAAGCTTCCCTCTCAAGTAAGCCCCTATTCTAGTAAGAACTTTGGAATAAGCCCCCTTTATCTCAGTTTGGTAAGAAAGTCCGTAGAGAATTTGTAAATAAAGCAATGAGGAGCGAAGTCGATACTCACGTTATATTTGTTCATGATGAATGAATACTCAGTTTCGTTTAAGCACTGAAGATGTTCTGTTAAACTTGCTTGCTGTTCCGAAAGGGTGGCGCCTACAAAAATAAAATCAATAAGTTTAATAAAAAAAAATGAAGAGAATTTAAGGGAGTATGCGAAGGATGAGACACCGACTCAATAAGCAATTAACTTCCGTTAGGTGGTGCTAGCATATTTTTACACACAACGATTTTCGGTTTTTTTAATGGAATTTGTAACACTTGAAAAATAGTTTGACAATTTTTTCAACAATTTAGAAACAGTTTACAGCAAACATGAACCAAAATTTAACTGTTGTGATTATGAGACGAGTCAAAACTATATAGAGTTTGTTTCTTATAATGATTGCTGAAAGAAATTTGCCACGCTAATTTGCAGGCGATCCTTGACATGGAGGTCATCAGAGAGTCAGCTAAATCCCCAGTTTCGGATATTTGAAGGGTAGATCATTCTGACCAGAGATACCTTCCTTTTAACAATGAAATACTCATAGAACTCCATGGAAAAAGTAAATCTTTAGAAAATTCCGTATCCCATATCTTTCTGTTAGAAATTGTAAGATTTCCGTATTCCGCGATAAATTTCTGTCAGATTCCAGAGTTCCGCAAACCCGGATGACCCCATCTTGACATTAGGACTAGGGCATACATAAGGTCTGATAAATCTGAACCACCAAATGTTATAAACCATTTGAGAACAGTTGTTGTTGTTGGAAAGCCCCGGCAAACTCAATGAACATTTCATTGCACACTACTAGACTCTTGCCCAGTATACAAAGTCAAGAGCGTTTGACCACCTTGTTCAATCATATACAGTCTTGCTCAGTCAACTTTTGATTGAACATTTGCATGGTAACTAAGCATTTTCTTTTGTTATTGCCCGTTGTTCAGAGATGTTGAGAACCCTTGGCCAGTAATATCAAATCGAATATTCAATGGCTTCAAGATCATAAATCCTACGCTTGTCCTTAAACAAACTATTTTGAATAATTACCTTCAAACTTGGTCAAAAGCTTGCTGAGGATTTGAATAGGGCAAGTGTCACAAAGAGTCAAGTGTGCTGATGCTTGTAGGGCGTCACTGAATGCTTGCTTCATTGCCTTCATTATTGTATCAACCTAGCATGAAGAAATGGAAAACTGTGAATCAAGATGTTTTGCAAAATGAAATGTTTACTCAAAGGCCTTCCAAGCTTCAACTGGTAGAGCTGAACGCACTGCATTAAAGGAAATGCTTATCAGTGAAGAGTCTATAACCATTAATCTTCAGTCACATTTAAACATGTGGATCAAAATACCACATTTATACTGACATGGCTAGACCAGCTTTATTCACACTAGTTTCCTTTACAGCCAATCAAAGACATTCGAATTGACCAATCAGGTTCTTTCATCTAACAAATGCTGAATGTTCTATTTGCCCATCGATAAAGAAGGATGAAAAAATTTAAAAATCCAGTTAGAGATAGTTAAAACAATCTTGGCATACCATATGTTCTGACTCTCCTTGGAATAAATACAAGACATGCCCATTCTTCTCACGACAAATAAAACCAAAGTTGTCGGTTCTTTCTTGACCCTTAAAAAATAAAAAGGTGTTACAAAAATGATTTGATTAAGTCACATTTTGATAAAATATAACGCTGTCAATTTTCACTCAATATTCTAAGGTCCTGACGAGATCCACTTAAACTATAGAAAATAGGACTTGGAGCTTGATTCTCATGTAAACCATAAGAGATATTAGCCTAGTCCCATTAAAAAAAATTCTATAATAAATATCATTCGAAGTATTATGCAAGTAATAAGCAAAGTATAATGTATGTAATGTTACGTAAATCTAAAGCTTTATGCAAGTGGTATGTACTTTTTATGCGACTTTTATGCAAGTAAATATCATACATACAAATATGATGGATAATATCAAACAAGAAGAGTATAACAAGAATATGAATATAAGTTTTATGTATAATACATACAATATCTAAGTATCAAGCAAGTATCATGAAAGTATGATGCAAAATTGCGTATTACAAGTACTAGGCAAGTATTAAGAAACTACTGGGCAAGTACCATGCAAGTATTATACAAGTATCAGGCAGTATGATGTGTGTATTATGTATGTATCATTTATGTATTATGCAAGTTTGATCCAAGTATCTTGCAGGTATCATGCAAGCAGGTATCTAAGTAATATGTAAATATAATGTAAGTAGCATGCAAATATCATGGACACGAGTCACTATTTGAATAAAAATCATTGACAAAAGCTCAAAAAGGCTATTAGGAGTTAAACAAAATGAGCTCCAAGCACAAAAAAAATGTCAGTGGTTGAGAGCTAATATTTATTCAGGAAGGATAATGATGTTTGGTTTTCTGTACAACGTCACCAGGAAGGATAGTGCATCGTTGTATCTATCAATTCTAAGATAACTGTGACGACAAACATACAGCAAACTTACAAAAACAGTTAAAATGGCTTTCCTTGCTTCCTCTTCACTGTGACTTTTTTCTAGTAATCTTAAAACTTCAATCTGCTTACGAGAGAAACCCTACAAGCAGACTAATATGAAGGGAATTTAGCCTTGAAGAACGGCCTACATGAGTTACAGGTTCACTGGAATAAAATAAAAGTATCCCCCAGGCCTGCTTTTACATTTTGTTTGGTAAAGTTGCTCTATTTCAAAAAATGTTCATTCTGTTTGTTCTTAATCAATATGCTAACAACAAATAAAATTGTAGAAATATCAAAAATTTAACAAACCTTTGTACAAAAAGAAATCTCTCTGATTTTCTTTTCCAGTAGCATCTGCTTATTGCCAGCACTGAATAACATGAGTGAAGACATAGAAATTTGAAATGTCACGACTCGAGCAGAAATGTCATCCTGAAACATTTTGTTACTTGTGTTGTTTTCTTTTTTGGAGTTCAGAACTCCGTTATTTGTTCCCTCTTTTGAATCAAGGTTAGGATACAGAGGAAGACGCTCATCACCATCACTAGCAGATCGCAATCTTTTTTCAACATTTGTTTGACTTTGTTTACCTAGAAAAAAGCAATTTCAATGTGAGATCTAGAATAATACTCTAATTTCTGTATTTATCGAACTAAAACAGGGCAAAATTTATGGTGTCTTGCATAGAGCCAAGACTCTGGAATAACCTCCAAAATCTATTTAACACACAAGGCTGCCTGCACTAGCAACACTTTCAAACATGTGATAACCACATTTAAGAAAAAAACCTTCAGGAAAAAGAAAATATAAATATGAATTTTATTGTTTCTTGTGGGAAAAACCTCGGGAAAAACAACGATCTTGAAAGGGAACTTGCAATAAGGCCTACATGTTAATCAAAAAGGCCTACATTTCAGCCTCACTACCAATAGCTTTTATTGAAAATGGTTTTTAAAGCTGGCTTTGAGATGTAAATATTCAGGTTTAAAGCTGTATGTAAATGCTTGCTTAGGATTTTCATCAAAATATTTTTGGAATTCTACCTCTTGTGCTTCTGATATTCATTTTCTACTATAGTATATATATTCTTGGTTTTGTGTTTTAATAGCAATGAATTTGATAATACCTTGACCGAGGGGAACAGTAGTTCTTGATGCAGAAGTTGTCCCCCTGAAATCGTCAACCAGCTTCTCAACACTTCGGTGTTTGCCTGTTTTACGTAGCTTGTCCTTGCATTCACCTCCAGTTTCCCTGTTATTGATTATCTTCAACATAGTATCAACAAACTCAGGAGGGGCCTGTGCTTGATTAATGGTCACTTTTCCCACGTAAAATACAGAATATCTATGAACAGCATCGTCTTTGGTTTGCGGTACAGGACCACCGTAGGATAGATTTCGTTTGTGGCTTGCTCGGGCTGAAGCCACTGGGGACAGTTTCCTCTTGGCTTGGACCTCTTCAGCAGCTGAAGCTTGACTTTCCATGATTCGCGATTTCAAATGTTTCAGAATTTCAATTTTCTAAAACAGAAGTATGAGCTAAGTTATTTAAAGTGCTTGAATACTTAGAAATACAGAAAAAAGTGAAAAGAAAATATGCACCACAGTTTGCAAAACAAATTCACAAAAGATCAAATAGATTGAATTTGCTTTTCAGGAATGATTGTACATGAAATTCAATATCTTTATTCATGAATACAAAATCCTATGAAATTGGTAACAGACACCTTTGTTTTGAAATAAGATTCCTGTCATGATAATCCTTTACAAGTCAAACATTCTATTAGTGAACCATTTAATCTCAGTCAAGTTGAATAATCACCTTGCTCTCCTTTCTCAACCTTTTCATAAAACTTCATAATTAGAAGGCTTGCTGAAATATTTTATCTTTCATATTGTCATCGATTGTTAAATGCATTCATAACTGCACCCTGAGTAACACACAACACAATGCTTTTCCATCAAAGAAACCTCTGATTTTGACCGTGAAGTATCTTGTTGACTGAGAGTATTTGTTATTTTAGCTTCTCTGGTAATCTTCTCGCATTTCTAGGTTCTTAAACCTTTTTTTTAAAGGTTTTGGAATGTTACGTTTCATTCATCAAAACATTTTGGGGTACCAAAATCTATTTTTTTACATCCTATTTCTTTTATCAAATTTGACAATGATTGATTCAGAAGTGGCTTATGAACTAATGAGGTCCTCAAAATAGTGTCTGAAAAATCTATGCAATCAGAACATAGATTTTTTTACTCAGTCTGGAGGTCTTATGCTATCTGCTAGGCAGCTATTTTCGCAGCACGCAATTCATATTTTGCGTCCACCTGCCCTCCCTACCTCAATTTTTTGCTAATTCGCTGATTCGCAAGGGAGGATTTGCTAATGTTTTGTTACTCGCTAATTTGCTGATACGCTGATACGCTTAACCTCAATGGAGGATTTTCTATCAAATATGTAAAACTGAATACTTTTATGTTTTAGTATCTGTACTGTAATGTAGTGTAATGTAGTGTATTGTTAGTATAATGTGTTTGTTTTTGTGATGAAATATTTTACCCCATACTGGTGTCTTTCTTGGCTTTCCTAGTTTAGCTACTAGGTTTCCTCAGACAAAGGGGCAAGAAACTCAGACAGTGGCCTTTTTTCCCATGAAAATTTAAAAAAATCGCTCCAAGATAATAAATATCCAGTATCATCTGCTCTGATATGGAGGAACTACCCTCCTCTAACAGGGGGATGTAGCCCCCCACTACCACCCTCTAGCACCAACACTGACTTGAATGGAGGTTGATCAGGTGACACTACATAACGCACATTTGTGTTACCTGCCTTAGATGATCTGGAGCAAGTTTATGAAACAGTAACATGCTCCTTACACACCTGTTAAACACTTCTATTGCTTGCATATCACATGGTGCTTTGCACTCTCTTTTTTATAAGGACCAGTGAAATTGGCGTGAAGCTTGCTATTCATAAATATTCCCCTATTCTCAGCCTGAGATTTTTTTAAATAAGTCTTATAGTTTGAAACTGATTTTGAAGCCTGATTTATCTAACAGTTTTGTTAATTTTGGCAAATTTTGACTCTATTGACCTGTCAAGCCTATCAGTGTACCCTTCATGCCGTGCTTATCATTTTTGCTCATTCTCACGGTTATTCCAAAAAATTCTTATCTTGAGTTCAAAATAGTCAGCCTTGGTTCATTCTAACTTACTCATATATTTCAGCCAAATTGGAGGCTTGCGTTCTTATGAAATTAGTCCTACACATATTATATGAAGAAGGATATCTGGACTATTCAACCAAATCAATGATCAAACTAATAAAGAAAAGCAATATTATATAACAAAACCAAAATTTGCCCTAAAATGGCGACACAGGGGCTGATACCATCAGTCTACCCCCTGGGGTTGAAATTCAACCAAGCTGACTGCTGAAATGAACTTAGGATTACATGCCTATCTATTTCAAAGCTAAAATTTCATGTCAAGTGCACGCATCATTAGCATTTCAGCCCCACTGTTGAAATGAAATTGCCATTAAATGGGAATTCATTTAAATGAACTTCATATTTTTAAAACAATGTGAGATCTCACTGGTTTTCTCAAGGTGGGACAGGGGAGGACACAGAAAAGAAGGGGGAATGCGGGCTATGGGGGCACTATTAATTGCTATTTTCAACAATCACGAGCTAGGTATTCAAATGGGCCCAAATCTTCTGACAAGTGGGTGCTGAGAGTTTTTATTGGCGAGGGCGGCAACTGCCCTTAACTGCAATCCCCTAAATCTGTCACTGAGGTAGGTTGAAACTTCAATCCTGGATATATTTTTACACCAAGGGTCCAAATATTTCCTTGTAATTGAAAACTAAACCTGCAAAGGATTGACTGGTGAGTTGAGATGAATTTCAAGTTGGTCAGCTGGGTTGAAATTCAACCCCGGGTTGAAAACTCCCATGTAATCGGCCTCTAAGGGAGTCTCTGGTAAAAAGCACATCAGGACTACCAAAGTCACCCATACATCATCCTTGTCAAGCTCATGCGTGCGTTATTTTCAAGATCGAGGTCATTTTACTCTTCACTCCAAAAAACAACCTTCAGCAATTCTAAACATCAAATCTATGATGTATTTGGAAAAGGCATCTTCTCACCATTTCATGTAATTTTCTAAATTTTGAATCGAAATAGAAACACCCTGAGGCGCGGTGGCAGACGCCGGCACGAGTGTGTCACCTTGAAACAAAAACATCAACAACATCAATAATAAAATCTGATAGCAATTATTTGGTTGACATTATAAAAACTGGATACTCAAGGGTAGACATCTGAGTGTCGATCTTCTGAGATATATCAAGACATCTAAGTTCGATCTATGAGTCTCGTAATAATGATAAAAATAAGGCCTAAGTAGGCAAGGTATTTCATCATGGCCTGCTAATCATGATATCGAAAACATGCTATTTTCTCCTTAGAGCAACAGAAATTAATCCAGTAAAACGAGGCATATTCTCACAACAGGCATATTCTCACATGTTGTTCTAGAGAAAACAATAGTCGAAAAATGGCAAATAGCTCACCGAGTCGTTATCTGCACATTCAAAAGCATGACAACAACATGAGTCGTTTTCGTTTCTGCCAAGCGAGACAAAGGCCAACAACTTGTCTTGGCTTTTCAATCTTGGCAATTTGATGATTGATTCATAGCTGTAAGATCTAGACAACGCTTCTTCGTGCCCTTGTACAGTTTTTATCTTGATTTCTCCGTCCTCCAGTGACAAATTAACATCTCTTTGGCTAGATTTATTATCGGATTTGGCGATTTCTCGAACGACCCATTGTAAAATCTGCACCGTGTACCGCCTATCAACAATAGCTTTTCCTAGGGACAAAAGCCTATAAGTTAAGGTCGGTTTTGTCTCCTTTATTTCTTCATTATTCTGATTTTCAACTTTGATTTCCACAAGATCGTTCCTTACGGCCATGACAGTTTCTATTTACAGATCTTTACGGGAGATTTCAAAAATTCAAGAATTTCTAGCCGAAAATAAAATTCTAACCGGAAACAGGTAGAGCACGTGGTATAGTCAAACATAGAAATCAGCCAATGAGCGTTTCGTATTTACCTTCGAGCCTTGAAAAATTAATCTGGGAACGTTTCGGATTCGATCAACTTTTGTGCAGTGCTTAATGACGTCATACGGGTTATTTTTCTGCGACTGACGTCCAGTTTACCTGGTAGAACAAGAGACAAAATAAACATGTTTACTTTGTTATTGATAGCAAATGCTCTACCTTTACCAGTTCGGCTGCCAACAGAACAATGTAACAACAAGGTAATGAGATCAACATGAAATAGTCTTTAGTGGGAACAAAAGTTGAAGATGAAAAAGAAAGTCGGAAACAGCAAAAACAATAACTATTTTAGGCATGTGTATTTGATACGACAGAGTAAAATCAGGACGAATTTTGGCCCTTGGTTTTGAGGGTATGCGTGTTTACTCGTGTTTATGCAGTAAACTTTACTGCAAACACTGTGCACTGAATAAACAACTTTCCAATTGTACGACACTTTTGAAAAGGTCTGTGACGCAGGCTCGCTTATTAATTAAGCATTTGAGTTGGAAAAATTTCATGTTGGCAAAAAATGCAGTTTCTGTTATTCAAAATAGTGTTTCGTTGAAATGCCCTTATTGTAGCCAAACTTGGGCTTTCAAGGAGCAAATCACGAACACGGAATGAAAATAGATTCTATTTTCTAATGAAAATTCCTACGAGGTCGAACTAATTTCAAACCAAGTGTACTGAGTGTACTCTGAGAAAAACTAACAATAAGATACACGAGACCAACTGACGTCATAACCTATTCACGTTTGTTGTTGTTGCTGTTGGTGTGAATGACGGAGAAAAGAAAATGAAGTTTACCTCTTTTGAAGAACTCATTTTTGTTTGGACAAATATCGTATACGTTTATATATTTTATTGTTAGCTCCCTGATTAACCTTATTTAATGACATTAAGTTTTGGGCGCTTTTTCCCCTAGGTTTATAAGCCCAGTCCCATGGGGGGTCAGTCCGACATTTTTGGGTAATGGTTTTGCCAAAAATGATATTTTTGGGTGATGGGTGACAAATTTGTCCAATATGATATTTTTGGGTGCCAAAAAATAGTCGAGGTTATTCTGATATTTTTGTTGTACATCAAAATAGTCTAACAATATTTTTAGGTCATAGCCTATATATACTTTTGCACTTTTCAAAAGCCACTTTATCCTTGATTAGAATTTTTTGATATTTTTGGGTACAAGATATTAAAAAATTGATTTTTCTAGGTCTTCGAGAAAGTCAATTCTGATATCTTTGGGTTCCTTATAAAATTCTCGGACTGACCCCCCCCCCCCCCGTATGGCCAATATACTGAGTCCCCCCTGGGTTTATAAGCTTTCCCCCTTTTCGTTGCCGTTGGGTAGCCATGAGTGGAGAGTGGAGCTAGTCGAGCTCTGGACTGAAGCCCAGGTCAGAGTAGGTGGATTGTGAGTTGGTTAAGATGCTGTTGTCTGGTTTGTATAGTTAGGCTCTCGATGTTTACTTCGAACCGAGTCGCCACATTAGATTTGAATAAGTTTGATCGCAGAATTTGTTGAAAACGCGGCTGATGAATGAGACCAAAACCGAAGTCAAAGATAAGGAAAAGAACAAGAAAAAAGTTGTTCTGATTATATGTATTTCATTGTGTTCTTGAATGCCAGCATTTCCTAATCTTAGGGTAAAAAGTAGCCCCTTCTTCCCCATTTTTGGGTGTAGATTCTAAAGCTTCGCCCCAAGTTTCTGGTACAAAATACAAAACACACATCTATAGCGCATCCTTTGATTTTGGGCTGCAGGAAAGTTACCAGGCTAAATTGACAATTGTTGTGCAACATTATGACGTCATGTCCTTATTTAAAGTGTGATCTAGCAATTACTCACATTTTCAGCTACTCACCTAATTCAGGCCACTTTGACGTGACTTCAAGACTCAGAAACCCCAAACGTCTTTTCCAACAGGGATGTAAGAGGTGTCTCAAACTTGGGGGCACGATGCTCGGGGGCATGTGGGGCATAACGTTTGAAGGGCACTTTCTCATTAAAAGAGGCACAATTTGTGAAAGTGAAAAGGTTGCTTAATTTTTCTTGCAGAATTTTGGGGGCACTTACCTCCAGTGGCCCCCAGTTTCCACCTCCCTGCTTTCTAAAGAAAGGTGGAATGAGTTTCTTGTTACCCAAGAGCAGTGGCGGTTTTAGGTGGGGGCCAAGGGGGCCATGGCCTCAGGCCTCGCGCTTTTTTTGACCAAAAAGGGCCCCGCAAAAGAAAAAAAATGCAAAATACAGTCTAGATGACGTCAAATATGGTCACATCAAGGGCCTCTAGAGGTCTTTGGCCCAGGGCCCCGCAGTGTCTAAAACCGCCCCTGCCCAAGAGGTTGACCTGACACCAAGCTTGTATTCAATTGGACATCTCATTTTTAAGCCACTGTCATTCAACCCCCACTCAACCTCACTTATCAAAGAGGGCGCATACTCGAAAAAGTTTCTACCAGAAGATTTGGAAGTGTGTTCAAAGAGTATAAGAGACGAACAAAGAGCAATACTAATGGAATACACGTATTACAGATGATCAAAATAATTCTTAGGTTAAGCACTTTTTTCGTCAATAAAGACACACTTAAAACATATAATGATGCAAAAAAGGTAGAATACGGGGAAAAGGAGCTATTATATGCAACATGGAATGAGAAGCTTTTAAGTAAATATTTTTCCAGTAGGGGAGTTTTCTTAAATTTCTGGCCATCCTCGAGAGAATTATTTCTCATAAAAGAGTTTCTTTCAAAAAAGTAAGTAAGAAAGAAACTTACTATGTTGACTTACATACAAAATAACGTTATATAAAGATAAAACGAAACTATGTTTATGATTGACAAAGCGAAACATCTTCATAATGAAATTGTGTTGAGTTTGATATTGAGTAAAAGGGTACTTTCTAGGTTCAATGTCCAAATAGAAATTATTCTTCTAAACAGTGGGGTAGATTTGGATCTACGGGGGGTTTCTACCCCTCCTAACCCCCTTTATCTGAGCCACTGCTACCAAACATCAAATTAACAACACCAATAGGAGTGTCTTCATCTTGTTGATATCCCTTAAGATAAACGAAAGAGAATACAGTAGAATCCGGATAACTCGAACATGCGATAACTCCAACTCTCGCTAACTCGAATAGATTTGGCATCCCCCCTGAACCTTCAACACTACTTACATATGAATAAACCCCCGATAACTCGAACCCCCAATAACTCGAACATTCGCTAACTCGAACAATTTTTTATACCCGCTGCGGCTATTTTCTCTCGATAACTCGAAATTTTTGTGCCAAAGTACTAATGAACGACAACAATAGCAACGATATTTCAATCACAAACTCTTCATTGAATCAAGCTGCTGTTTTAACATAGAGACAAAATTCTTAAGTCCAGTGACTTCAAAGCTGCATGCGACAACTAAACCCTTTCCATGACGCATTTAGCTTCCGAATGACTTCGAAGAAAGTAGAAAATTGTTTTAGAAAAACGGCCAGTATTTCCTTTCTTCAAGTGTCCCACAATATCTGCACCTTTCAGAACACAAACATTATACTTATCTAAAGGGTGTTCAGGTTCAGAACGGACATTCAGATATTCATTTTGCTTTGGCGTCCAAATTTCGTTGTCAAATGCTTTGCAAAAGCAGGCATTTCACAGAAGCAACAAGACGAAGCACTGCAAGAAAGCGATAATCCTTTCAAAGAACTCCAAGTGCAGATGGATGAACTTTGCTGTCTGCTGAAAGTCTTGTTGCCACAGAAAATCTCGTGACTGACGAAGATATCATCGAATCTTTTCTGGAAGATATGATGATTCTGAAGAAGATGATGGCGGTAATAATGATGTCTTGGAGGAACAAACATGCCTAAAGAGAAGTGATCTGCGAAATGCATTGGATGTTTTCGGAGAGTATATGATTTTCAGCACACAGGGTGGAGAGATTCAAGGAAATCTTAATAAGATTACAGCTATAGTTGAAGATGAATTAAAGGAAAGTTCAAACAAACAGACATTCGCAGCTTGTTTTTAATAAAAACTTTCAAGTTCAGGTTGCATTATCGTTCTGTTTCGCTATCAAGATATTGTTGTTGTTGTTGCTGTTCTATTCATAAAATCCCGATTACTCGAATTGTAGGCTGATTTTCTAGAAAGTTCGAGTTATCGAGAGCTTCGATAACTCGAACATTCGATAACTCGAACTATTTTGATCGTCCCTTGCATGTTCGAGTTATCGGGATTCTACTGTAGTTGTAACTCACAACAACTGTTACAATAAGGATGGTGAGGAAAATCGAAAAAATAGCAAAACAAGCAGCTGATTGTTATTGAGACAAAGGAGAATCAATCGAAATAAAAGAAAAGACTACCGTCCTGTAAGTATTCTTAACACAATCTCTAATGTATACGAGAGAAGATCATGAAGAAACAGCTTATCAACTTGAAAATACCTTTGTTAGTTTTTATAGCTGCTTATGAAAAACTATAGCACGCAAGGCGTTTTAACTAGATCATCAGGAGACGGGAAAGAAAATTTTGATAAAAACCTAGTTTTTGGTGCTCTTCAAATCAAATCAAATCAAATCAATTAAAATCAAATCCGTTTGATTGAACAATAATCTTACCGCCAATCATTTCAAACATACTTAAATCGATTGATCCTAGTGCCCTTTTCATATGAGTAGTAAAGTATAAACAAGTTCGAAGCACTAAAGAATTAGTACACGTATAACGTATTTATATTGAATTCTTACGTAAATCATTTTACAAGATTTGTATTGATTTAGCTATTCGTATCTCAAACGCATAGAAGAAGCTATTCGAATAAATCATACATATTACTCTCTGAAACAATTCTATCGAGGTTCCACAAGGCTCAGTAATGGGAACAATTTTGTTTGATTTCTATATCAGTGAGCTTTTTTATTTTATAACACAAGCTACACTTTGAAATCATGCTGATGATAACCCATATCGTAGTTTTCCAAGACTATACCGGACCTTACCTATAGATATTTTGAAAAAAGAATCGACTACTGCATTTAAATGGTTAGAGAACAGTCATATGATAGCCAATCAATCTAGAGAAATTTCACACTTGGATGGTTAAGAAAATACCACTAGATAACTTTTTTGTATTAAGGGTATAAAGTACATAATAACAAGTGAAATTTTTGGAGGTAAACATTTATTTTATGCTAAATTTTAATCTTCATATCTCTAAACTCTGTAAAAAAGCTACAACTCAATCCAATTTCTTTAAGCGTTAGGAAACATTTTCAGGCTTTAAAGGAACAAGTGCTTTTAGAAAGTTTTTTATTCTCTAATTTTAATTACTGCCCCTCTGTATGACATTCTTCATCGTGCAAATCTTCGAACCAAATAGAAAAAATTCGACAACGTGCTGAAGGGTTTGTTTTCAAGGATCAAACAAACTCACATACAATGATTAGTTGATAAGTCAGGAAATAAACAAATATCGTTGACTGATCAAGGTCTTCATGCATTGAAGTCTTCAAAACATGGAATAATTTGAGTCCCTTGTCGTTTATCGAAATATCTTTCAAGCTTACAAGCTAGCTACTCAGATAGTAATTCGAGCAGCTAACTTGTTTGGCTCGAAAGATATTTTCCATAAACGAGGGATTCGAAGGGGATTCCAATCATTCATTTCAATGCAGTATTCGTAATTCAAACAACCTCCAACGCTACAGAACAAATCAAATCAAGCAACATTTGGATCGAAAACTTTACAATCCCTAGGACTAAGCAGGGATGGATACAGGAGGGTGCAGTTATTTGTTTATTTATTTCATTTATTAATCAATCTTTATACACGATATTCTTTCAGCAAAAAATAGAGCTAATACATTAATAAAAACATAATAATCAATTAACCTATGAAACTAAAGATAGTGCTGGTCTTCCAAGGGGTCGTGTTAGATTATTGTGGGTTCAGAAGAAGGTAGTTTTTGTGACCTTGTTTGAAGCCAGTTAGAGAAGTTGGGGGCAGTTGCCCTCCCCTCGTTGATAAAACAACTCGAACTCTCAATGTCCACTTTCTCAAAATTTTGCGCCCATTTGAATTGCTGATCTTTGATATTTCTGTTAAAAAAAGCATTCACCAGCGCCTCCATATAGCACCTGCTCCCCTTAAGATTTTTTTGTGGACCCACCCCTGGAGATTCCCCTGGAGAGTCTCATATTATGTAATCTAAATATCGATTTCGGCATCGTATAGATTTAAGTTGGGGGCTAAACGTAAAACCTTATTACTGCCCATTGCCCGTATACATAAATCACCTTGGTTGTTAAAATGAAAAATATTTTCTTGTTTATTCTAAAGTTGTCATGCCAGTACAGCTTTAATAAACAAGCCTTGTGAAGAAGCTTCTGGCCATTTGCACAAAGCAGAAGTTTCTGATCTTGCAGAACCGTTTTTTAACCTCAGAGATGAAATACACATTGCCAATGGGGTAGCATGTATAGGACAAAGACTGATAGTTCCAATAAAATTTAAAAAAGAAATGCTAGAGAGAATGCATGAATCTCATCTTTGAGAAGAGAAATGTAAATCTACAGCAAGAGGTACACTTTATTGGCCAAGAGTGAATGAAGACATGTCATAAATGGTATCCAGATGTTCAGTATGCTTAGAATTCAGACAAGGAAACAAAAAGAACTAATTATTGCCCATGAGGTAAAAGCACCGCCTTTTGCTAAGGTTGGCAGATATCTATTACAGTTTGCAGGAAAAAACTCTTTGATAGTAGTTGACTATTTTAGCACCATAAGAGAACAAACCTGGTTGCGGATAACAATACATTTAACAGCCAGGAGTTCATAGATTCGTAAAGGAGTATGGTTTCATGTTTTCACCATCTAAATCATACTACCACAAGAGTAACGTTGAGCAGAAAGGTCAATAAGGACAATTAAATAAATGCTAAAAAAGCCAACAAAGAAAAGAAAGATCCGTAAATCGCTTTGATGGAATGTAGAAACACACCGGTTCAAGGTCAATATTATCCAAATGAACTTCTAATGAGTAGACTAACAAGAACTAAAATTCCAGTGAGCTCAGATGTATCAAAGCCTTAGGTTGTTTCAAATACCGAGGCGTTGCTCAAAAAGAGAGAGAAAGATCGAGAGAATATTACAATGAAGGCTCTACAGCAGTTGCAAATTTGAAAGGCGGTCAAGAAGTTTGAATAAGAACGGATTCAAAATCACCATGGGTAAAAGGTGTGATAAATAGTCGAGTAGATAAGAGATTGTATGAAGTGGAAACAGAAAGAAGCACTGTTAGACGAAACAGGAGACATATGATTCCAACAGAAAATTTTTTTCATCGCAATATGATAGAGAAGAAATAGTTACTCGAGAGAATGAACCAGATCAGACATTGCCAGCAACAAAATCCAGGCTAGCAATAGCAAAGTCTCCAACAAGAATTCCGATCGCAGTAACGCGAAGTGGTAGACAAGTAAAGACACTCTCTTGGTTAAAAGACTTTGAACTCTAACTTGTATTAGCACATGGACCGTTGTAGAGAGATGTAGCATTATTATAATGTTTACATGTTAATACAGGCCTCGTCTTGATGAGCTGCCTCCTCCCTGAGGGCAGACGACAATTCTTCCTGTGTGGTGCATTCAATTTGTAGCTGTCTTGAGTTTTCATGAACATGGCTGGAGCTAATAAAACTGGTTCTTCTTGTTGAGTATTTCTATTTAAACATACGAAATACAATAGTGGTGACTATCGTGTCAAATATTGACCCATGACCCATAACGTGTGGTTTTGATATTTGGAATCGAAGGGGGGTATTGTTTTGGAAGAGACTTTAATCAATTTCTCTTTGGCTCATTAATCAAACAAACGAGCGCCTTTAGGGACGTTAAGGGTCCTTATTTTCTAACAATGATTATTATCATAATCGAACAAAGAAGTAGTAAAGAGCGATATATTTGGACAATCTCAAATGAAATATTTGCTATTTGAAATTGAGAAGGAAATAGCTGTGCTTTTTATAATTTTCTTCTGCTTAATATAGATATTAGCTATATTTGGAAATGATGAATATATATAATATGAAGACTGCTATTTGGAACGCATTTCACTCGGTCATGCGGAATCTTCAGTCGCATAGGCTGAAGGTTCCACATGAACTAATGAAACGCGTTCCAAATAACAGTCTTTTTATTATATGTTTCACCTTCTAAATTGTTTCACATATTTACTAAGTGCTTTTTGTGAACATTATTTATAAATATATAATATGATACATTCAATCAATCATACCGTATATGATACCATATAGGATATCATCCACATCTTCTGCGGTACATTACAGTTCTATATGATATAATGTAATATCAAATAACCACTGTCATGAAGTCATTGGCGGCCATATTGGAAGGTCAAATTCAATACTTTCCACTGGGGTGTGCTTTTCTATTTGATGATTGTTGGAATGTTATGAATGATCAGCATGAGACTGAATAATCGCGCAGTTATTGTTAACAAAGATTCAATGAAATATGATTTATCTGGCAACCATATTATGAGGCCGAGTGCAAGTCGAAGTCAAAATTCCAGAAACAACAGAATGCTTGATGCAGTCTTTTTTTCGAGGCCAGTGCAAATAACATAATGTATAATGCATACAATGCATAAGTATGATGTAATGTATGATTGATTGTGATATGATATGGGTATAATTAGGATATTGATAAAATATGATATCTACAATAAAACAGATATCTATAGACAAATGTAAAAAGCAGATGGTAAAGAAAACGTTTAGTAAAGATAGCATAACTTTAGTAATATCTTCGATCGGATGATACATTTCTTCAATTATAACAAGACGTCAAGTATCAATCATTTTTCATTAAAGTTTTCAAAAGCAAAATTTCCATTTCATAGACTAAGCTCAATAAAATTTGAACAGGACCTTCAATCAAAATCGGCAAAATCTACAAATCCTTACTTACCCTCATTGAAGTATACACGATTAGTAAACGAAATTGAAACGAATCGTAACCAGTTTTGCCTGATATTCTATGCCAATCAACCGAGCACAAGTATAATAGTTCAAATTTACAGAGTCCAGACCAATTCTACTATTTATTAAGTTGCCATATTCAAAACGACCAAGTTCATTGTTTAGTACTCCATTAAATCTTCATAGACCAATCTAGACCAGTTTGTAATACAGTGTTTTTTCTCAGTACATCTTGATGATCGCTATAGGTGTGAAACTCAGAGTAATTTACACATTTTATCAGTAAATTTTTAAATACATTTTTATTGAATAAGGCTCTACTTTATTGTATTGAGCACTGTTTCAGCATGATTCTCGTTTGTTGGTATAGACCAATCTAGACCAATTTGAATCTGCTTAGTCCAAACTAAGAGTGCGCTTAAACCAATAGACCAACCCAAATCATTGTTTGGTATTCACTCCACAGTCACCTGAAAACATCTAGACACATCCAAATATGCAGACTCCCTACCTAATTTCAGTGTGTAGTGATAATCAATTTGTACTGCGATAAAATGGTTGTATGCATTGATATTCTTTAAAAGTGATAATATCATTCCATTGTAGAGGATCACCTCTTTGCCTTTTTACACTTGAGTTTTTAAGACCTTCTTATCTAAACGTGCCTAAAGAGATGCAAGACTATATGATTTGAAAATTCCACTAATTGGTGGTGTTGCTTCCCTAGAAAACTAAAATTTCCCCTAAACATTCGTCTTTCATTCGTAGAGTTGAAAGCATTGTTAGATAATTGGATTTTTGAAAGGATATGTAATGCTATTGTAACACATTCTCCTTCAAGTTATAGACAGGATATTGCTAATAACAATCTGGCAAAGTGCCTAACCAACGATTTTTCTTCAGATTCCGATAGTTAAGGGTAGTACAAATATTATAAGACTTGGAAACATTCTGGTAAAACAATGGATGTCACGTGATTGATGATGTCATAATTCACGGTCAGAAAAAAAATCAACCCCCCTGGATTTTGAAAACTTTTGTTCTATGTTGTTGCCCACCTCATGTGAAGCAAAATTATATAGAACACTTATATTATCACACTCACGGGTAGCGAGATATAAGCATTTTCATTATTAGTCACGTGATCAAAATGGCGGATTTGAAATTTTCAAAAATTATGAGGGGAAGCTGTTTTACTTGCGATTTGACATCCGAATTGAAAATCTAGGCTTAATTGATACCTCAATGAGCTAAATGCGCTGATATACAGTCTATTTTCCTAAATTACTGTACATATTGTCGAAAATTTCAGGGGATTGTGCAAACCCAACATAACATACCAAAAGGCATACCAAGAAACTTGTATGAAAAAGCTTTACGGTAACCATTCATCGAAGGAATCTTCGCTTGAGGAGAAATCGGATACCTCCCACTCACTGTGATCATCAATTTCACTGGTAAAGGATTGTGATTCCGTCACTGGCGCAGACGTATTTCCATCTTCTTCATTAGCTCCGTCTTCATCACAAGCAGATAACGACTCACGAAAAACCGAGCTCTTTACTGGATTACTTCTATTCTTCCTTCTCTTTTTTATGCTGCAGCCACCTTCCGATTCACTTGCATCTGTATCCGCGTCACTCGCATTTTTAATCTCCTTTTTCAGGCGTTTCCTTTTGTTTGCTAATGTTGTGAGGCAATTACTTTCCTGTAAACCAATTTGGTATAAATTTATTCTCTTCAACTTTCGAGCCATTCTCTTCGTAAGATAATGCGTCTATATTTTCATGGCATCATCTTTTCCAAATGTAAACCTGTAGATGGCATCTCCTGATAGCTTGCTCCACGGAATCTGGATCGGGAGAAATAGAGAGTGACGTCTTTTCTTTCAACTTCTGATATAGGCGTATTCTTGTTTGGACATATGTTTTGTTTTCGTTCCCGCTGTATACATTAATTTGGATAAATTGTTTGACGTCTTCCAGAGAGTCTTCGTCGAGAGTTTTGCTTGCACCAAGGTTTTCGATTAGCTCACATTTCGGCTCATCCATTAGCATCTCAACTTTTCCTGCCTTATAAAAGAATGAGGTGGTGTCGCAACCAAAAATAGCGTGAATAGCGGGTAAAGATGAACAAACGCGCTGGCCAAGACTTCTGCATATGCTGCCAATTTCAACAAATTTTTCACGTTCGAACTGAAGAACCACTTGTAAGCGATCTGATGTTTCTAAAATGCCCAAATAAGAAGCACAAGGACATCTGTATCTTTCGAGACGATAACTACACCCGTATCCTGCTTTGGCGCGTGAAGGACTAAGCTTGTGTCGCTTCCTCGTGGTTACATTCGTGTAGAAGCGTAGAGCGGTGTCTTTCCACTATAGCTATACGTCTTTCCTTCCTCTGATATTACGAAGGGTTACTTCAGGTATTTCATTCTTTCAACGCTCTGAACGGATCTCGATAGGTTATATCTCGATATGCACCATTATGAAGAAATTCATTCCAAGGCACTCCTTGTAGCATATGCTGCTCCAATCCTTGAATGTCAATGCTTACATTGGACTGTCCACGGTCGTTTCTTGTGCATTCTTTGGTGCTTTTTTGAAGATATCTATCGTTTATCATAACAAATGAGACAGGGAAGTGCATCCGCTGCTGGTTCAATACAACGCAGAAGGCTCAGAATCCAATCTTTGTATGTTTTCTTTGGCTTGAGTGACCTTATTGCTGCAAACCCATCATCAAACCATGCAGCATTCTTTGGGTATTCACATGACACACCAACAGACTTAGAAATCAAAGAATTTTTCAGGGATGCTTTGTCTGACTGCCTAAGCTGGCCTTCTGGTGTAGCAATAGACAATGGCACAGATGTAATTGGATATGTAAAAGCTTCTTCAAGCCTCAACGCTTTTGCTATAATAAGGCCAAATGCTTGCTTGTCCTCTTTTGAAATGGAAACCGCTTTGATAGGCTTCTACTGTCTTGATATACCAGTGTTCAGTCTTAATCTCTTTATTGGGTCGAAACAATTTTTGGAACCCTTTACAAGCCGCTCGTCAAAAAAATTGAGAAAGCTTTCCTTGCCTTTACTTGTCGCTCCAATCATATCCCTTACAGTGCCACCTTCAACCTCTTCTCCAGTTGTAATGCATCTTGCGGGTCCAGCAGAAAACGGGTTGATGCCGTATAAGCATAATCTTGACTTCAGGTCTGAGACATGTTTCGAATGCAGCTTCTTACCACTGCTGGTTGACTCTTTATGCTGTGAGGATGTCTTAATTTGGATTTCTCAAAGCTACACGAAGCATCCTGTGTATGTGAATTGTGTTGACCCAAGTGTTAACGGTCTCAACATTCGTGCTAAAACCTGATCTAAAGGGTCCTGACGTCCCTTTAGTTTCCTTGTTAAACAGTTCAGTCACCAAATCACCATGTATTGAAGAAAATGACTGACCAGAGATACTCGCACCCATTCCCCTCTCCTTCAGGTCAGTAAAAGCTGGATGCATGGTTTGCTTCAAGTTGTTGAGGCATAACGTTCTGAAAGCTGCAATATCGCGCGTAGTTTGGGTGATCCAGTGCGAAAGCAAGTGATACCATTTCACGTTCAGCTTGCAAGTGTTTTTCAATGTTACATTCTCTGACTGCCGATTCAAGACATAGCATTGTATTCACATCTTTTAAATATGTCACAGTGTATTCTTCCTCGCTTTCCTTCTTGTAATTTGTAACTCCCTCGAAAAGAGCTTCGAATGCTGGAAGATTAAGAACCTTATTAAGTGATGATGCTGAAGGATTCTTTCGGAGATTAATTAGCTAAGAGAGAAGATCTTTGGTCAAAATTAGCAAACAAAAGGAAACGCCTGAAAAAGGAGATTAAAAATGCGAGTGACGCGGATACAGATGCAAGTGAATCGGAAGGTGGCTGCAGCATAAAAAAGAGAAGGAAGAATAGAAGTAATCCAGTAAAGAGCTCGGTTTTTCGTGAGTCATTATCTGCTTGTGATGAAGACGGAGCTAATGAAGAAGATGGAAATACGTCTGCGCCAGTGACGGAATCACAATCCTTTACCAGTGAAATTGATGATCACAGTGAGTGGGAGGTATCCGATTTCTCCTCAAGCGAAGATTCCTTCGATGAATGGTTACCGTAAAGCTTTTTCATACAAGTTTCTTGGTATGCCTTTTGGTATGTTATGTTGGGTTTGCACAATCCCCTGAAATTTTCGACAATATGTACAGTAATTTAGGAAAATAGACTGTATATCAGCGCATTTAGCTCATTGAGATATCAATTAGGCCTAGAATTTCAATTCGGATGTCAAATCGCAAGTAAAACAGCTTCCCCTCATAATTTTTGAAAATTTCAAATCCGCCATTTTGATCACGTGACTAATAATGAAAATGCTTATATCTCGCTACCCGTGAGTGTGATAATATAAGTGTTTTATATACACTCTTTTTTTTTATAAGAATAAATTTTGTAAGAATAATGAGCCTCAAAATCGGTAAAATTTAAGAATATTTTAAGAATATTGCGAGGCTCAGATCTTATGGAAAAAAATTTAGCAAGAGTTTCTTTACTTCTGAATTGGTGTGCTTTTACCGGGAATGGTTTAAATACACTCACCTAAATTTTAATGCAAGTGTCGATGAGCTCTGTTTTACAGGAAATAAGGATATTGTTCTGTTCTCCACCATATTTGTAATACTGTAGGTGTGCATTTTTGGCATTTATGACATAAGAACAATTTATTGCTATATCCGTGTTTTCTGCCGTAAGAATAATTTAAGAATATTCCGAGGCTCAAAATGGCAAAAAATTAAGAATATTGAGGCTCAGAAAAAAATTAGATATTCTTATAAAAAAAAAGAGTGTAATTTTGCTTCACATGAGGTGGGGAATAACATAGAACAAACATTTTCAAAATGCAGGGGGGTTGATTTTTTTCTGACCGTGAATTATGACATCATCAATCACGTGACATCCATTGTTTTTACCAGAATGTTTCCAAGTCTTAAAATATTTGTACTACCCTTAACTATCGGAATCTGAAGAAAAATCGTTGGTTAGGCACTTTGCCAGATTGTTATTAGCAATACCCTGTCTATTATTGTAACATATTTTCTCCTTCAAGTTTGTTACTTTGTCGTATCCTTAAGCAAAATCTTATCAACTGTGGTTGGTGTATGAGAGAATGGTGTGGAGGGTGCAGTCAGCACAAATTACCTAAGGATATCGACACCCACGCTTAAAAAATGTATCAAAATTTACTCTAAATGACATTGCACTAGAAATGCTAATGACTTTAATAATTGATATTTCATTGTACGTTATCCTCTTCGACAAATCACAACTTGTTGATTTAAGATCTTTTTAGCTCGAATTCCAAGTCCGCTTCGACGGCTTACAGGATTATACTTGTCGCTCTCCATCCTTTCATTTCTACACTTACATTTCAACAATGTTTGGTTCTTGAACACCAACAATGTGTAACCGCACATAGTATGCCAAACTTTACGGGTTGCTGCAGAGCAATGGTGGTGATAATCGGAAGGGCACATTGGGTATTTTGATTGCACACTTGTATTTCAATCGTTGAATGACATTGCTTGGTACGTTACAGCAACTCTGCTTCTATAATAACTAAACATATCTTCCACAGTGGGCACTAACAATAAACGTTTTGTTTGAAAGACTTTTATGAATTTTTGTAATTTTAGGTGGGCAGTTTAATAGTAACAGGGGATCTGATTAGTTCTTCTGCTCTAAAGTATAAAATACATGATATCTTATGTTCAAGTATAAAATACATGATATCTTATGTTCATTAAATCACAACAGATATTCGAAATGAACTGCTTGAAGGAGTAGAAAAATAACGAAATAGCATAAGAAGCTGCTGCTAAAACATTCAAATTTCGCTAATTTTGCGATGACAAACTTTCGTGAATTTCATACATCAACGGAAACTTTAAAAATCCAATTTCAATTCAATCAGTTGCCAATGCCAAAGGGACCAGGGTATGTAAACTGGTGCGTAAATGTTTAGACAATGATATTTTTGAGAACTTTCAAGGGTATTTTGAGTTACAGCAGCACAAGACACAAACTAGAAACAGCGAATATTTGATAAGGCTTCCATGTATCAAAACAGAATATGCTAGGAAGTCGTTCCATCTTATGGGTGCAAAGTTGTACAACGAAACACCAATCGATCTGAGAAAAACTGAATTTTCTAAGCAATATGAAGAACTATTAAAGAAACATTGTAGTTGAGAATTTTGATATGTTACGTTTAAATGATTTATGTAATTACTGCTAGGTTTTATCACTGTTGTTATAGGTTTTAATTTCTTTTATTCCTTTACAGGACACACATTGATAACAGCATTTTTATGTTGAAATGTACATCCTGTATAAAGATTCGTTATATTCATATATATTATTATTATAGGAAATTTCGCAAATCAAACTTACGCAGTTTTAGGCCAAAAAAGCGATAAACCCTTAAAGTTTCTTCACCACGAAAATTCATTCCTGCAAATGATTTCGAGGTAATTATCATGAACGAACTTGAATGCAGTCAACTTCACCTTCCGTTTTCCCTTTCAACATCATGTTATACTTTGATCTTGGAAAACTTTCAGACATAAATGGGTTGAGCAAGGGCCTACAAAAATAAAATAAAATTTTCAGGAATTTGGTGTGAATATGAGTTTACATTTTGCTTCATAGGCACGTTGTTGCCCAAAACTTGGTCAACTACTACCTAATCCTGGTCTAGCACTCACAGTTGAAAAAAGCATTCGAAAGGTTGATCATTGTATGTTTTTTAATATTATCGTCCTGATAGTAAAAGGAATCTTAAAAATGTTCTTAGATACCAAAAATAAGACTCTTAAATTTCTGAATTATTTCCTTAATTCAAGAGGTTGTTTTCTAGTTTGTTATTTTCTTAGATGAATAGGTTAACGTTCTTAAAACTTTGTTTCAGAAAAACCTGATTTCCTTCAAACTGGAGATTTCCGACGAAAACGAAAGCCTACCAAGCTCAGCGGCATTTCCCCGTTCTGATTCAATACTATGAACCCCCTCGACCGAGTGAGGAAGGTTTCACGGTGGTTGAACAGAGGAAAATCAGCAATTCAGGAAGTCTCGCCGGTTTTCAAAAAACTGTTATCAAGCAGAAAGATGAAAGTTAAAAGCAGCATTTAAGCCTTTTGATCCGGCTTTCGCAGACATTGCCATTGTTTGTATTGTGATAGTAACTATGAGGAAAGTTTTAGTTTTCGAACTTTGAGCCGGAGGAAGGTTTGTTATTTTTTGACCTTTCGGCAGCTCACAATTTTCATATTAGCTGAGTTAATCGCGGGATATTGGTAGCTGGTTGCTTTCAAGCTGACGAACTAGAAGGTAGGTTTTTCAAATCATCCTTTATCACCCGGGATAATTATTGTGCATTACAGTATGGAGGTTGTTCAGTACAGTGGCGGAAATTGGGCATTTTGAGTGGAGGGGCAAGCATGATAAATTCTCCGAGTCATTTTTTCGGCCTGGCGTGAGCTAGAGGTCTAGGGGGCGCTGTGAGACCACTTACGGGTGCAGGGCAGGGGTCGAGGGGGCAGAGCCCCCAGAAGCGGTTGAGATTGTGCCTTTTCTGAGGGTTCGAACTGGCTAAGAATCCTCCATATGTTAGAACTACAGTCGACTCCTGCTTTCCCGAACACTGTTATGTCGAACTTCCCTCTTTCTCGAACAATACCTATTTCCCCTCGTTTTCCTATACAGTTAGGTACGCAAATAAGACCCGTTCTTGAACACCGTTATCTCGAACTTTTCGCTATCTCGAACAAAATTTCTTTCCCATGAACAAATAACCCCGTTTTCTCGAACATGAATACACAAAAGTTTAAATTTTGTACAATCATACGCCAATTATAGTTTTTTCTTTAACTGACACAAGACCTCTAATTTCTGTTATTAACAACGCTAATGACAACTCTGTTCTTAAAACTGAAGTAAATATTTTCCAACAAAAAGTATTTTACAAAGAACTCTGATCCCTTGACCATCTCCTAAGTCTATTTGTTTGCCTTTAACTACTGCCGTGCAGGAACTAAACTAGTCTCCCCGGAGAAAGAAGAAGATGGTCTTTGCGAATCTGGCATTGGGCCCTTTAGGTAGATGTTCTATATGTGCGTAATTTTTCTTCACGCCTAAAGTATACTTGTCGACCAGGTTTCAGTTCCATCATGGCTTACAGTTCTCTCCAGTTTTTGATAAACATGGTGCCCTTTGATAATTTTCTTTTAGCTAAAACTGATATCTGTTTAGTGGTTTTAAGATTTTTAAAAGTGGTTTTTAGAAGCAAACAACCTTTTATGGTTTATACACTGTTTTTACGTATGAAGCCCTCTTTTTGGTCGAGGAAAATCTCGACTCCCGTGACAGTTTGAGATAGCGAGAGTCAACTGCATATAGATACAAACCATGTAGAAATAGTACAAATGCAAACCATGAATAGTAAACGAATAAGATACTATATTTGATTTGATATTGACTAACTTAAAAGAGTCAAGTGGTTAAAGAAATTTATTCAGCTCTTTCAAAATAAATTGTTAAATCACAGGTATCAAAATTTTCGAGTTGGATACCCAATTTAACTTCCAAGGACCAAAATTTCCGACTTTTGAGAAAAATTTCCGACTCATTTTGAATTGGGGGGGCAATTGCCCCCCCAACCCCCCCATAATTTCCGCCACTGGTTCAGTACAGTTGAAGGATAACATCCCCACAGTGGAGGGATAAAAACTTGATGATGTGCTTGGGGATAACTTCAGTACAGTGGAGAGGCTTTCCAGTGCTGTGCGGAATAGGATGATGCTTTTGGGAGGATAACATTGAGTACAGTGGAGGCTGTTCTATACAGTTGAGGGGTGTTCAGTACAGCAGAAGGCTAAGATCAGTACAGTGAAGGGATAACCTAAAGTGTGTAAGGATAGCATCAGTATAAGTGGAGGCTGTTCGGTACTGTGGGGGATGGCATCAGTACAGCGGAAAGATACTAATATATAAAACAAGTTCTTATATGTAATGTGTATATTTAATGTATGTAATATGTGTAACGTGTATATGTAATGTATGTAATATGTGTAATGTGTATATGTAATGTATGTAATATGTGTAATGTGTATATGTAATGTATGTAATATGTGTAATGTGTATATGTAATGTATGTAATATGTGTAATGTGTATATGTAATGTATGTAATATGTGTAATGTGTATATGTAATGTATGTAATATGTGTAATGTGTATATTTAATGTATGTAATATGTGTAATGTGTATATTTAATGTATGTAATATGTGTAATGTGTATATTTAATGTATGTAATATGTGTAATGTGTATATGTAATGTATGTAATATGTGTAATGTGTATATGTAATGTATGTAATATGTGTAATGTGTATATGTAATGTATGTAATATGTGTAATGTGTATATGTAATGTATGTAATATGTGTATGTGTATATTGTAATGTGTATGTAATATGTGTAATGTGTATATGTAATGTATGTAATATGTGTAATGTGTATATTTAATGTATGTAATATGTGTAATGTGTATATTTAATGTATGTAATATGTGTAATGTGTATATGTAATGTATGTAATATGTGTAATGTATGTAATATGTGTAACGCATATTTAAGTAGCAATTGTGATGTAAAACAAGACAAAGGTTTTTGGGGTACAACTTCGGATCCTTAAAAATATCAGGTACCTTAGGTAAAAAAGAGAGTGCAATTATTGTTATTTTTATGGTAATACCATCATATTGACATATTTGGTCCATAACAGAAGCAAACTAAACGTAGAATAGCAAAATCAGACTCTGAGTTTTCACGTCTATTACCCAACAGATAATGATGAAATTAGATATTGCTTTTGCAAATCGTTTCTTGCTGATTTTGCACAAAATAAAACTAGTTGACGGTTGATGTTCATTTCCACGTATTTTCATTGGCAAGCACCAAATAGCCATTTCATAACTCTCATTAATATCTCTCAATGAATTCAATTTATATCCTAATCCAATGGCAGTAATTTAGATTATCTCCTCTTTGATTGAATCTTTGATATTTTTCATAATCCATGACATCAGTTTCTCAACTTTTCAACTAGCATCTTCAAGCAGTTTGATGGTTTTACCAACTTTAGCTTGCTGAATGCTCTTTGCCCTTTCATTTGCGACATTAACCGATCGAGTTCACATGAAAGCAGCGTCTTGGTGCAAAGATAACCCATTTTACATTGATATTTCATTACTGTGGCGAAAAATAGCTTTAAAGAGCTTGTTCGGAGCCATTTATCATATTCTATATCCATTTATATGTGATTTGACAAAACATTATACCTTTTTTAAGAGATTTGATGAATGTCGCTTCCGCATCCTCGTACCAATCTAATGCAATGTACCCCCGGGCCAACATCAATAGCGAGTGTAACTCTACATTCCTCTTTCTCATTCTTGTAAGCTAGCAGGTATCAGAACCAGAGCATTTGTTCCAAGCTTGCTGTTCTTGCACTAGTTGGTGGTTCGATTTCCACCACCTAGATTATCTCACTACTTATTTTCTGCCAACACTAGAGGCGTTCCTGTGTTCAGAAGAACCGCACTAATCCTTGGTATAAATCAAAACCCTCAGTTGAGAAATGAAAAATCTAAAATAATCAAAGTTAAGAAACGATTTAGGTTCCCCTTGTTAAGAAACGTTTCCTACCACTAAAAAAGAATTAAAAAAGTGAAATTAAAAAAAAACTATGGTAACCAAGATTTAGCATAGTTTCTAATAGTGTATCAAGTGAGGTGAGATCCCTTAAAATTCTGTGCTATTCATAATCAAATTGAATTAGGCCCTTGCATGGCTGAATCATGAAAATCTTAGACTAAATCTAATTTGCAGTTCGTTGAAGGAATCAAACTACATGTTCTTTTTATCTTTATGATTCGTTTCCCACAACATGACTTTGACCAATTCAAGGCATATTTGTGGCCTATTCAAGAATCATTTGAAATAGACAAAAAAGAGATGATTCTGTATTTGTAGTCAAACGAAAACAAAATCTGCTGCTATCAAAGAGATTTAAAAAATAAAACAATGCAAAAAGAAAACAAATGGAAATTCAAACAAGGATGATTGTGTCCTTGGCGCATTTAGAATTGAGCTGCATTCTGAAATTCAAAAGCTTGTTCTTAATTAGTCCTAAACTTTCCCAGTTGTAGAAAAAGCGAATGGAATTTAACAGGGAGGATTATCAGTTATCACTCCATTCCATGTTTTGCAGTACGTTGGAGGCTGTTCAGTACACTGTACAGTGGGCAGGGCCGGATCCAGCACCCATAGAAGGGGGGGGGGCGTAATACACAAATTAAAGGATAATGTAAGAGAAAGAGGGTATTATCAAGCTAATTGTATTGTTTTTCTACCAAAATAGGGGGGGCGTACGCCCCTTACGCCCCCCCTTGGATCCGGCCCTGGTGGGGCTACAATGTTTGCAGTGGTGGATATTCAATACAGTACGGAATACCTCGGGCAATGCCACGTTGTGTGTTGAATGATACCAAAATGAATTGAATCCTCAGATCCATTTGCAATGCCCCTCCAAAGAAGGCGAAGATAGAGGACTATCTCCGAAGAAGCGAGCTTTAAAGTGCGCATGCGTAGAATCGCTCTCTGCTACACTCTTTTTTTATAAGAACAATTTTATAAGAACACGAGCCTCAAAATTTGCCAAAACATAAGAACAAGCTGAGAACAAAGCGAGACTGATAAATCTAAGGTCAATATAAGAATCATACGAGATAACCATGAGATGAGACAAATAAATAACTAAACAAGCAGATTGACAGCATACAAACATATCAGATGGTCAAGAGAGTCCACAATTTTACCAATTAACACAATTGGTAGGGAAAACAGGCTTCCAAATCATTATAGAGTTAGAACAATTTAAGAACATTTCAGGCTGAAAATTGAGGAATATTTAAGAACAGCCAGCTTAAAAGTAAATTACTGGTTCTTATAAAAAAAGAGTGTATAGGCTATAAATAAGGCCATTAGGCGTTTGTTGGAAACAAAGGATTTTCAATCCATGTACGTCTACCGACAAGAAGATAAAAACTAGGAGTCGCGTGACTGAAAACTGAAAGGCATTCTACAAGCAAAACAGGCGCTCTCAGCAACTGTTATCATAAATAATAAATTTTCTCATGATCTTTGTCCTGTGAGTGCCAGTCAACACGAAACACGATTAAACACAAGTTGTTGAAAACAGATTGAACCTCGAGATACTGATTCTACGCAAAAAGGTGATTTATTCGCGGTGAACAACTTATATTGTTTCAAGGAGAAAAGAACGAATTAAACATTGAACTTTGATCTATAAATCACTGGCATTGCATGATCTGGGGAGATTTATCCATAACGAAGAAGTGAACAACATTTCATGTCATGGAGTTGTCTTTGATGTCTCAACCAACAATGGCTGATGCTCGCCACCTAACGTGAGTCTCTCTAGACATCATTCGCCTTATTTCACTTCGGCTCTTTACATACTGTATATGCAGTCAACAGCCCTAATTCCGCCACTCTTAATGTTTGCTTTAAGCCCATTAAAGGCCGTGTTGTACGCCGGGCAGAAACCAAGGAAAGCAGGGTATCTTTTAACATACAAACTGGTGGGGAAATTTCCCACCAGCCCCTTGAATTTCTCTAATTTGTTGGATAATTATATATTGTATGTTTTGAAATATCAAGTAATGATTTCGTCTCATCAATCTCTGTTTGATGTTTTTGCTCTAAACCAAAGTGAGGAAATGTATTATGGGTCTAAGTTATAAGAGATTGAAGATTCTCTATGTCAATTCCCTGCATTGAAATTTTCTTGTTTTGTGTTTCTCTAACTATTCTTTGCAAGGGTGAAAGGAATGATGTGCAAGACAATGAAACTCTTAGCTACCATAAACTATGTACACTTTCGTTTTCGCCGACGCCAATCGCGTCACACCGAGTAAAGCGTCTTCTTGCGTAAATTCCCAACCAGTGAAAATTACTCAAAAGATCCTCTGAAGGAAAGAAAATAATAACAAATTGATTTTTAGAAATGCACGTTTTTCAAAAATTTAACTTAATCTAACGATCGTCTCTCTTTGGGTGAATTTTGACTCTCATACATTGCGACCTAACCCTTTTATGTGAATACTAAAGCATAATTTTTTGACCTTCTTCGTGTAGATTCATTATAAATCGTTTCCTTTGACTTTTCAGTAATATCATTTCGAAAATTCTTATTGATAAAATTGTTCCCTTTATTCAATTCGTAGTTGATATGATAGAGGAGCATTGTCGGAAAGCCTCGTGTTTCCTTTCTTCGATGTGGTCTGGATATTCAACTGGTCTTACCATGTACAAAGTTAGTTTTAATCTATTAAGAAATATCTAGACGAATAAACCATAATACTGTGCATTTAATCATTGGCTAGTTCTATATACTGGAACCGAGAATATTGGAATATGGAACTTGGAACCGTGAGAACCGGGGAACGTAAATCTCTAAAAAAGGGAACATCGCAATGGCACTTCCTATCGCAATGGCGTTTACATCAATGGAAAGGGCTGCCCTCCTACAACCCCCACACCAAGCTCTTAGGTTCCCTGAGTGTGCAAAATAGCCCTAATCAAAGTTTCATCAGAACGTGGATTTCTCCTGCAGTCTGACTTTCGCGAAGGTCTCAAACAATTTGCAGTGGGATTTTTTTAGGCCGTTTAGTAAGTTAATTTGTAGTATTTTCCTTAGCTAGGCTATTCAGAACAGAATGGTCATTCAGGTCGGTTTTGGGAACATTGGCTCGAGCTCAGTACTAAAATTGCTTAGCTGGAGGGCAAATTTGAGTACCAAAATTGCTTAGCAATTGCATAGCTTTTTTCACCTCAGAGTTTGTACCTTAGAGTTCTGTATCACAAGATGGTGTACAACAAATGTCTTCCCTGTAAACCCAGGGTACTAATATCCACTGTAACCTACTTCCTATAGTCACTGCAAGATTTTCATTGCTAATTGGATCAGAACTAGAACTTACATTGCCTAACAATCTGCTATCCAGTACTGGAATTGCTTAAGTTCTTTGTCTTGTCGAGTACTGACTTGCTTACAAAGCTATTGCTTATAAGAGAAATGCGTTTATTTAAATGTCCATGGTATCTTGCATATCAAAGTGTACCCAGGATACTAATATCCACTGTAACCTACTTTACTATAGCTACTGCAAGATTGTCATTGCTAATTGGATCTGAACTAAAACTTACATTGCCTAACATTCTGCTATTCAGTACTGGATTTGCTTAAGTTCTTTGTCTTGTCGAGTCCTGCCAACGCGTGTGGGGCAGGTCGTTTTCTTAAAATCGATTAACAAATGTGCGGGATAAGCATGGAGACATGAGTAAAACTCTGTTGACATTTACAGCCAATACAAAAGCAATCAGGATATTTCTGTATTCATGGCTGGGTGGTACAAGTTTCACCACTTGACTGTGGAATTTAGAAATTCGAATTTCTAAATCCCACAGTCAAGTGGTGAAACTTGTACCACCGAGCTATGATAGAGAAACATCTTGATTGTTTCTTTATTGGCTGTGAGCGTCAAGAGGGATTTATTTATGTCTCCGTGAGCACAAAGCACATTTATTAATCGATTTCAAGAAAGCGACCTGCCCCACACGCGTTGGCAGTGCTCGACAAGACGAAGAACTTAAGCAAATCCAGTACTGGATAGCAGAATGTTAGGCAATGTATGTTTTAGTTCAGATCCAATTAGCAGTGAAAATCTTGCAGTAGCTTTAAGAAAGTAGGTTACAGTGGATATAAGTACCCTGGGTATACTTTGATATGCAAGATACCATTGATATTTGTTGTACACAAACTTGTGAAACACGTTTTCTTTATAAGAAACCGGTTTATAAGAAACCTAGTACTAGAACCTCAAAAATTCAAGAAACTTTTAGAACTACATCAATATCTATAAGAAACTCCAAAAAAGGGGACTTTCTGAGCCGAAAATGATATGTCAACAATAGATTTTGCTTGATTTAAGTTTGCTACACGATTTTATTTATAGGAACACAGGATGTTGAGTCTACTTGTATTAGTAGGTGGGGTTCACTCTAATACAAGAAACATGCGAGGGAAAGTGCAAAATTTGATGTTGAGTGCGTATCTTTTGAGTACAAGAAACTGGTGAAAAATCAAGAAACTTTTAAAACCAGGACCCAAGCTAGGTTTCTTATAAAAAAACGTGTACAGTGCTCTAAGGAACTAACTTAGAAGTAAACAAAGCTAAGCAATTGCCAAGCCAGTTTGATTACTCAAATTTGCACTCCAGCTAAGCAATTCTTAACTGAGCTCGAGCTGAAGTTGCTTGTAAAAAATGCGTATAACGTCTCGTTAAGAGAAATCTGAAAAGTTTCTCAACTTGTTTGGTTCGCACGAAATGTCCAACCAAAGTTTCTTTAGTTTTGAAAATCTTGCCCTACGGTTTCTTATAAACGGCTTTTTACAAAAACACTGTGTCGAAATGTATCGAAGCGAATTTCTAAATTCCACAGTCAAGTGGTGAAACTAGTCCCGCCCAACCAAGAGACACAATCATCTTAATTGCTTTTCTGATTAGTTTTCTATTGGCTGTGGACGTCAGGGGGATTTTACATATGTCTTGATTACCACGCAGAACGTTTGTTAATCGATTTTAAGAAAGTGAACTGCCCCACACGTGTTATTTTCTATAAGCATTGCTTTATGTGCGGGTCAGTACTCGACAAGACAAAGAACTTAAGCAATTCCAGTACTGGATAGCAGATTCAGATTGTTAGGCAATGTAAGTTCTAGTTCTGATCCAATTAGCAATGAAAATCTTGCAGTGACTATAGGAAGTAGGTTACAGTGGATATTAGTACCCTGGGTTTACAGGGAAGACATTTGTTGTACACCATCTTGTGATACAGAACTCTAAGGTACAAACTCTGAGGTGAAAAAAGCTATGCAATTGCTAAGCAATTTTGGTACTCAAATTTGCCCTCCAGCTAAGCAATTTTAGTACTGAGCTCGAGCCAATGTTCCCAAAACCGACCTGAATGACCATTCTGTTCTGAATAGCCTAGCTAAGGAAAATACTACAAATTAACTTACTAAACGGCCTAAAAAAATCCCACTGCAAATTTTTTGAGACCTTCGCGAAAGTCAGACTGCAGGAGAAATCCACGTTCTGATGAAACCTTGATTAGGGCTATTTTGCACACTCAGGGAACCTAAGAGCTTGGTGTGGGGGTTGTAGGAGGCAGCCCTTTCCATTGGTGTAAACGCCATTGCGATAGGAAGTGCCATTGCGATGTTCCCTTTTTTAGAGATTTACGTTCCCCGGTTCTCACGGTTCCAAGTTCCATATTCCAATATTCTCGGTTCCAGTATATAGAACTAGCCTTTAATCATTCATCAAATATCGTAATAAGATATAGCGGGAAAATCACAAAAAAACACTTAGTCTAGTTCAGGCCCGTAGCAATCCCTAGTGAAATTTGAGTAGGCTTTTTTCCACCCATCACCCCTATAGAAAAGTTTTGAAGCTACCACAATTCTTATTGCCCAGTATAGAATTCTTTAGAATATCATTGAAATAGAAGAAAATATTGAGGAGAATAAGTATGAAAAACGGCATATTTTATAGTTGATATAGGAATGGGACTAAATTCAGGAACTTATCTTTCCTTAATGTCCATATCCGTTTTTGTGTTTAGTCTTACCCCTTCTTCCCACGAGCAAGTTTTTTCCCTGAATTCAAACTTTTGCCACTCCAGCTATAAAGATCTGGCTAGGGCTTTGGTCCAGTTGCTCAAGCTGCTTAATGTACACGCGATTGTGCATTGTCAAGATTGAAAAAAGTGAACGAAGACTTATAACTTAATACTTCCTGACCAATCCTCTCTATCTCTTTTTCTCTACAGTGCATAAAACGTTTTGAATCTATTGAAAAGTAGCGGGGAGGGGTTCTTGGCTTAATTTTCGGTAGGATAAGCCGCTGGCATAAAACCTTACATAAAGATACACTTCTTATTTATAAAAAGTTATTTATAAGAAACCATAGGGCCAGATTTTCAAAACTTAGGAAACGCTTGCAGGAAATGTTGTATGTACCAAAAAAGCCAAGAGACTTTTTATGTTGTCTTTACAAGAAATGGGGCTAAAAATTCTGAGTGCTCTTTATTTGGCAAAGAATCATGATGCAATTTTAGCCCGTGTGGTACTCCCGCAATGATTTCGCACGATGTGAACCATGTTTTTCATGTTTTCTTGTCAACAAGAAATCGGTTTTATGAAGTGAAACCTAATTTAATGCAAAATCAAAGGAACTTAGACTTTAGGGTTAAGAAACTTGCAAAGAAACATTTTGTTCCATAATTGGGGTAAAAGCTAAGAAACAATAGTACCAAGATTGAGCGTAGTTTCTTATAAAAACGAGTGTATTCAAAATGGTACCGTTAGCTAGACCAAATCTTACGTGAAAATTTTAGGCCTACCCTTTATTAGAACAATTTCTAAAAAAATATGATCCAAGGATCAAAGAAATCACACGCTTTCTATACATGAGGACACGAGGATCAAAGCCCTTAAGGTATTACAAGAAAGTGTGACATATTGGTCAGACTATTTACCTGGTCCCCAAGCGACAATATTCGGGATCTCCACTCTAGAAATTATTTAGGGTCCCCAAAATACCTGGCCTAACATTTGGGGTACCCTTCAGCTTCAGGTATTGGTGAAAGTGTGCCATGTAAGTTGGACTATTTTACATAGTCACTAGAGGTTCGACTGACACGAGTGTTGCTGTATAAAAATGTGTTTTCTTGGCTTAACAACCGATTGAACTTGTTCATTCAACTCAAATAATAGACAGATGGATAAAATTTTGGAATTTCCTTGTTCAGAATAGGAATCAAAAAGATTATTCAAATTTCTTCCTTTATAAACATTTTATAATCATGTGAAAGTAACAAGGAAAGTGCGTATAAAGGAATAAAGCTTATGAATCCTTTTGACCCGTATTATGAAAGATAGAGTTATTGGTTTCCATTGTGGTCTCGTCCAGAAGGATAAGTGATAGAAGTTCTGAATTTGCTCAAAGAGATCTTCTCTAATTTTCAAATGGTCAACACGAGACAAGACAGTGTCCCCAATCCCTATGACTTATTTACAGAGGATGGTGCAATATTTACCAAGACAGCTTTTAGGCAGGGAATTCACTATAACATTCTAGCAAATCGGGGAACCAAAAATCTGAAGGTACTTTTGGGATCTACTCTAGGGAAGGCGGGCATTTTAAGCCCAGTGGCCCAGTGGACTAGGAAAGTAGGCATTGTGACATAATTGATCACGCACGCCATGGAACCACAATCGCAAGAACTCCGAACACGGAATTCGAAGGCTGATGACATTACGGTTCAATTGATGAACTCTTTGATTTTCTAATTCGATCTCGATGGTTTTTCAAGTATGAAAATAGCAAGTTTTTTAAATAGGAGGAATATGCGACGCAAATAGACCAGTCATGTGCAATGCTTTGCCATTGGATTAATGCTCTGTCTGGATGTGACACAACCTCTCACTTCTTTAAGGCTGGAGAAGTTCAAGGTTTTGAAAATTGCTTTTGAAAACTCACTAGAAAAATGTCTACAGACAGATGGATATGAATTTGAAAAAACATGGACAACGATGAAAACAGAATAAGAAAAAGCAAAAGAGTTTACAGAACTGTCTTCTACAATGGAAAGACAACTGAAAAGTATACAACGATCAGGTTGCGAGTCTAAACAGAGCTGAAAGTAAAAACAGTCAAGTGACATTCCTCATGATTGAAATGAATGGATGGACATGGAATCGAGAAGCTGAGCTTGTTGTGCCTTTTTTGTTCTAAGGGAAACAGTTAGCCCCATCTTTGTCCTCAAGAAACAGACTCAGAAATTAGTGATGTTAGAAAAAACATTTGGAAGAATCCTACTGATGATATCCTTCCGTCGTACTGAAAACACTCCATCATCGTACTGCACAGCTCCACTGTACTGCACATGCATTTCCCGTGGTAGAAATGTAGGAAAGAGGTGAAGATTTGAGGAAGGTCTAACAGGAAAATACGTGGGAAATGTATGATTTCTTTTCAAGTGACGATTCGTTTGCCAAATAGCTGCCATAAACTGGCAATAGAGTTTAATAATATTTCAATAACTCTATCCAGCTTAGCCTAAACTTCAACTAAGTGGGTCCTTTTGAAACGTTTTATTCATTTCTATACAGTAACAATCAATAAACCGTTTCCTTATTTCAATTCCGATCAAACTATCGAAACTAACAGACTGATACTTTCAATATCTATGCGCCATTTTGAAATTGCTCCACACTTCTCAATATGTTATATCTTTTGAAGGTAAGACAAATAACTAAAATAAGGTAAATCAAATCAGGGGCGTAGGAGGGTTTTTAAAAGTGGGGGGGGGGACATGAAAAAGGGGGCACTAGTGAGCACGTGCAATTTCCTAGGGGGGTCTGGGGGCGTGCTTCCCGGAGAATTTTGAAAATAGAAACAGCTACTTTGGCTCTCGTAGCCCCCTTTAGACTAAAGGTCTAAATTCTGTAGTTTAACATGAAGAAGGGGCACTTTTCAGATATAAAAGGGGTAGGCATAACATTTGGCAGAAAAATAGGGGGGGTACGTGCCCCCCTGGCGCCCCCGGCTCCTACGCCACTGGTTCTAATACTAAGCCTGATCTCAAAATACGAATATATTTTTTTGTAAAAGAACCAGTAAATTTGATTTGAAGCTGGCTGTTTTTAAATTTTCTTCCATTTTGTTTTTACCTTCACAATGCTTATAAGCCTATTTTGCTGTCATTTGTGTTGAATTGTCGAATATTCTTTTCCTTCCTGTCAAGTCTAACACACAAGGGTGTTACAAGGGTGTCACCAATTTGCATGTTTTATGTTAATTGCTCAGCCTCATGGTTGTTTCTTATCATCATATCTTAATCTAAAAATGGCCAGTTTCAGCTTATTCTTTGGTTGTTCTTCACTTTTGGTAAAATTTTAGCCTCGCAATCCTCAAAAAAGTGTTCTAATAGAAAAATAGTGTAAACCACTATTTTCCTGTTTCCGTGAATAAAGGCTCCCTTGTTTCCCTTGCTCTTGCTTTCTTGCTCTGTTATGAAATTATGTCGAGAAAGTGAAAGAAAGGAGAACAAAAATATTTTATTTCTATGGATTTTCACATATGAATTTACTAAAGCTAAGGCTTCATTCTTCTTAAATGAATTTAGATATGAATGTGCTGTAGTTGCTCTAAAAGTTTTCGTTTCGTACATTTTTCTGAATCAACAAAACCACAACTAAGACTTAATACACTCATTTTCTATAAGTAAACCATTAAGAAAAAACTGTTGGGCTAGATTTTCAAAAATTAAGGAAACTTTGGTTCGAGATTAAGGCAATGTTTCTGAAACTATTTGCAAATTCAGAACACTTATTAAAACTGGAAGTGTGAAACATGCAGTTTTGTTAATGGATAGAATCAAGGCCGTACGCAGAACATTTTTAGCGGGGGGGCCAAAACCCCTTTTGAAGAACTTTTTGAGGATATCCTCTATAGGAAAGCATATACTTTTGGAATTTTTTGGGAGGAGAGCAGCACATAGATTACTTGAGCTTTTCGTCTGACACTCAACAGAGTAATACGTCAGAAAGAGAACGAAACAGAAACCTAACTGATTTATATACCCAGTTGTGGATCGAAATAGGCCAATCAGAAAAGAGGTGAATGATTGGTATGGTGTAGGAAAACCAATCAACACCCATAATACAGTGAGCTGACCAATATAGAGGGGAGGGGATATTCTAGAATTTCTCCCTTTCCATTCTTTTTGTTATAATCTGAGAAGACTGTTCGGATAAAAAAGCTAGTTGCTTACCAAGATTGCGTGTGGGAAAGGCATCCATGGATTATTGTTATTTGCACAATCACATACAATCGACCAAACCACAGCAAATGCAACCTTTTTTAGCGGTCATTGAATAGGCTGTAACACTGCATCTTACTTTTCCCGTAGATCTGACTTTGTAAAAACGTGTGCGACAGGCAGGATGGAGAACAACGCTGATAATGCTCACGACTTCACAAAGTACCAAGACACCTACCAGGAGACCTTGGAGGAATATTGTTCTGGTCGACGAGTGCTGATGCACGATTTCATAGTTCATCAACTGCTCCCTAAAATAATGAGCAAAGCAAATCACGAAGTAACAACGTATAAAGTATTGGCTGTAGGCTCTGCCGAAGGACATTTCGACTCAACTATGTTGAATGAGATGATCAAATGTGCCACTAATGAGACGAGCGAGTTCAAACCCTCCAAAATCGAATGGACGGTGGTCGAGCCTAACACGATAGCAATCGAGAAGTTCAAGGAACGAGCAACAAAATTCGAGAAAATGGCAGTCGCTGTTGAGTTTGTTTGGGAAAACAAAACGTTTGAGGATTTTGTTAAGGAGCAAGACCTGCGCGATTGCAAGAAGAAATATGATTTAGCCGAATTCGTGAGCTGTTTGTATTACATGGATGAGGAATTCGCTCTCAAAGAGACCTTGAAGAATCTTCTCGAGCCTACAGGGCAAGCGTTCACTGCCGTTGGAACTAAAGGAGACATCTGGACGAAAATGATGGATGAGTTTTTGGACAAAATCGAGACACTTAGAACGGAGCTGCACTATGTAACAGACAAAGACATCATCAAGTATGCAGAGAGCTACGGATGGGACCACGAAACATTAGTTTGCCCTGTCTCTGTCAAAGTGACGGATATGTTTATCGAAAATAACCCATCTGGAATCGCCTTACTCAAGTTTTTCTTCCACACGGCAGACGATCCAAGGCAAGCTGTTGGAGTCGGAGTTTGTAAAGAGTTTTTGGAGTTTCTCAAAGCCAACAGTTACAGCAAGGAAGATGGAAACCAACTATATGTAGACGATGATGTTGGATTCACGATTCTTACAAATCAGAAAGAGTTGAAGTAGGAAATGTTTTGAAATTTGATCTTGGAAAACATTTCATACATACATATTTCTATATCCTATTTTTAAAAAACCGAAAAGAAGGATAGCCCATTCAGCAAAATGCTGGTCTTGAATGGGCCCTTCTAAATATAAAATTGCTCTAAAACTACAATAATCAATAATCATCTTAACCCCAATGGCATTATTCAACGACAAATGACATAATCAATAAAATCTGAAATTACCCTTCAATTAATAAAACCCTAGAAAACTATATAAAATATCTGATAAAATCCTATTACACAGTTACTTTAAAAACATAAGCCAGATATAAACAGATAAAAATGCTACCCATACGGATTAATGGCTGGTAAACTCACTAACAAATGTTACAAATGCTAGTACTAAAACCCATACCTAAATTAAGGGAAGATGCTAGTTTTAGCGCAGTAGAAAGACCATCATAGCCAGATATTTTGGAAGCATAGTGAAGCGAAAGGTAGATTAACTAAGTTTTTTGGCTGAAACTCAACAGAGTAGTACGCCATAAAGAGAATGGAACAAAAACCTAACAGATTTGTATACCCAGATGTGGATCGAGATAGGCCCATCAGAAAAGAGGTGAATGAATGATATAGTGTGATCCTTATAACTGAAAAAATTTAATATTGGACCTAGTTATAGAAAACTTTGGCTTGGTACCCACCAACATGATCAAGCACGTCCAGAGCTAGATTATATTGAAGTATTATTTTTCCAGTTGTGCCATAATATTTTGGAAATTTTTCAGCTCAATTCTAAATACCTCACAAAATATCTTTCAAAGAACAGCAAAACAATAGTTACCAACATTGAAATAATGGGTTGTTAAGGAGTGAGAACAAAGACATATTTTTGGGTGGTATATTCATGTTAAGGTGCATTCCATGTAGTCTATACCAGAGATCTCTGTTGTGGACTTATAAATAAAACAATGGGTCACAACATGGCTTTTCTATTGTTCTTGGTATAATGCCCCCTGGGTTGGTATTTATATGGAATGCGCCCTAGGAGTATTTTGGAATTTAGCCGATTTTTCTTGCTGTCCACCAATGTGATTACTAAATTTTATATAGTCATTTGATATTATAGTTAGGCCCAAAGTCAAAGTCAATTGAGGGAATGGACGGGATGCCTTGCGTATCTTTCAAAACGTTTTTACAAACATGACCATGTACAAATATTTTGTTCTTGTCGTTTAGGCCTAGCCAAATATTTTTGGAATTTTTTGTTCTTTCGTTGTTCAGCAAATTAACTATCAATTTTTTATTACAATATTATAATCAGCAATTCATTGCCGAAGAAACAATTTGAATTCTGAATTTGAATTGGTATGGTTTAGCAACTGAACCCAAATGCTTCTTTTTTGCTGCTTCTGCTTATTGAGGCGATTCCAACTCCGTAACGTATCCGTAACTGGACTGCCTAGTGGGTGGAAGTTGGTTGCAGATATGAAATAAAAAAAGAGGATCATCTACCATTTCGAGGATTTAGCTTTTGATTGAAGCTATCATTATGGTTTTTTGCCACTCAAATGAAATATTTATGAACAAGAATCATTCTTAAAGTATAATTTATCAATTTCAATGTCTTTTTGTTATGTTTCAATCCAACATATTTTTACCATTTTTTCCATAATTGTTCAAGTCTGCGAAGCTTTCTATGAAGAAAAGTAAGACAAATCACCATTCAGATTAAAAACAAACCTTTTTCTCGTTTATCTATATTAAAAGAAGACAGAAAAGGATTTTTAGATAAAACCATAATTGTCTTCTATACATATGACGTTATAAAAATTGATGACGTCATGAATTTTAAATTATATACTAGCAAATACTATTAAATTATATATCATATGAAAGCCATTATCAAACAAAGCTCATGGTGCTTTTAGCAACTTTCTATGTGGTATGGTTGAAGAGATATGGGTATTTAAAGATTTTTACACCTGACAACTTGTTTATAAAACATGTGTCACGTAATCAAAAAAGGTGTGATAGTGGCAAAACTGATTTTTTTAGGTGCTCTGATATATTGAGGAAAAGTCGAATAAGTTCTAGTAAAATATGATTTCTTTACTGGGAGGTACAACATTTTTAATTTGCTGCAAGCACTTTGTGCGTCCTCCCGGTCGTACTAGTGTAAAAACAATATTTTTTCCGTAATTCTAAGAATTCCTGCGAGAATCGGTGATTATGACAATTATGACATCTCAGTTGGCCAGTAATGCGAACTCAAATGGGAGCTTGCAACATCTTGAAAAAACAATACCTTCATTAATACTTTCAAAGAAGAACTTGATGATGGTGTTGAATTCATCTAATTGACAAAGAGTAGCTGCATAAATTAGAAAAAGCTGAGCAAACTAAGGGGAACCCATAATTGTTGAGACGGTCCCCCCCAAATGATAATTTCCAAGTCGGTGAAAAGTCTTCGAAAAATCCGTCCGAAAATTTTGACAGAACAATGGGATGTCAATCACTAGGCGTTTTTAATTTGTTTCACCACTAAATTTAGTTTTTGAATTTCAAGTGATACTATTGCTGATGCCATATCTTGTTTCTTCGCCGTTTTTTATGTTTAGATAATTACCAATTACCTTGTTACAACCATTTTGAAAGTTAGCAGTTCGAAATAAAAATGTACGCACGTTCGAAATGTCTTGTCTTTTTTTGACCACTTTAACTTCTATTGTCTTTTTTCCTGTCTCCCGTTAATGAAAACAAAACAAAACTCAACGACATGTTCCTTCTCCTTTTAGAATTTGGTTTCTGAAGAAAATTGACAGATTTCGTGTGCAGCTTTTACACTAGGCTATCAAAATTATTGCACAGGTCGATTCAAAATGGCGGCAAAATTGCAAAGCTGTGAGGGCTAGGCCTAAATTAAAATTCCCATAACTTGTGTCAGACAGTTCACAAATCCAAGGTTTTGGTGGCAAAATTTAGGAAATTTTACTGACACCATAGCTCATATCAACAAGCAATAATAAATTGAGGGAGAAATTATGTATGACTTGGTATTTGAGTGATGGTCAAAATATCAGCAAGAAGATTTTTAAGAAGGAGTTGTCATCTAAAATCAGTACAAAAGTGTTATAAAAAGTCATTAGTATTGTAAAGTACTTTGTTACTTTGTTGCTACTGCTTTGAGGAGCCCCATGAGTCTTGTCCTAGCTGTCCCTGTGGTGAGGCAAGAAATTGGTAGGGAGTTTCAAAAATTTTAATGGAAGGAGGAGACCTTGGATTTAAAGTACATTTTTGTCAATAAATAAATTTATCTGATACACATGATTGTAACTATTATATCTGGGTTTAAGGTCAATTACCAAGTAAAATACTTCATAAATGTAAATTAAAGGGGCATAAGAAGGAGAACAAACAACATATTTACCTGAAAAATGACAAAATTGCAACTGATGTGTGGGAAGCAAGATGAAAAATTACTCTCCCCCTCCCTTGAAATAATTTGAGCCTCCTTCATTTTCCCTTTGAGTTTTCATACAGAGAAGAAACAAAACCCATGGGATTCCCCAAAGCAGTAGCAACAAAGTAACAAAGCACTTTACCATATCATAGACTTTTTACAACACTTTTGTACTGATTTTAGATGACAACTCCTTCTTCAAAGTCTTCTTGCTGATATTTTGAACATCACTCAAATCTCAAGTCATACATAATATCTCCCTCAATTCATTATTGCTAGTTGATATGAGCTAAAGCGTCAGTAAAATTTCCTGAATTTTGCCACCATTACCTTGTATTTGAGAGCTGTCTGACACAAGTTATGGGAATTTTAATTTAGGCCTAGCCCTCACAGCTTTGCAATTCTGCTGCCATTTTGAATCGACCTGTGCAATAATTTTGATAGCCTAGTGTATTCCGGGGGCTTTTTACCGGGAGCTACGTGATTGGCCAATTTTTTGTTGAGTGGAACGGCTGCCTTTCTTCCAACATAGCGGAATAATCTTTTGATTGGTTGAAGCGCCGCCATTATGAATTTCTCGTGGATAGGGATCACAACAGTAAATCAGGCGCTCGAGAGGTGTCACTTTGGGGCCTGCGGGCTAGCCCCCCGAAGACCGGGCACGGAAACTGGCGAGAGATTCATAAAGAGGACAGCTATCTTTTCTTTATGAATCTCTCGCCAGTTTCCGTGCCCAGTCTTCGGGGGGCTAGCCCGCAGGCCCCAAAGTGACACCTCTCGAGCGCCTGATTTACTGTTGTGATCCCTATACACGAGGAATTCATAATGGCGGCGCTTCAACCAATCAAAAGATTATTCCGCTATGTTCTTTCTTCCACGTTCAAAGACAGAGTTGACTGAAAATGTGTCACGTGTGATGCAATTCATTCAAGGAAAACAATCGAAAGCAAAACTGGGGGAAAGCAAAGACATTTCAAAAACAACAAAATAGCTGCTGAATTTGTTTACACCCTTTTTTTTATAAGAAAAACTTTATAAGAACACGAGCCTCCGATTTTCTCAAAACTCCACAACCAGCTAAGAACAAACCGAGGAAGATATCTTAGATTACTTTATTCAACATACAATTTTCAACTCAAAATAAGTTTAAACAATGATATTTGGTACCAAGGAATAATTTTTTTAGGAAAAACAGAGTTGAAGAACACACAAATCTACAGGTGTTAGGATGCCACAAACAATTTAACTTACTACTGCGCAGGCGCTTCGGGTTAATTTCTGTCGTTCCACTCATGGCTAACGGCCTGAGTTTTCACAGACAAAAATAGTACTCGGTTATAACGTTCTAGTAAAAAGACGAAAGCACTCATTGAAGTGGAATCATATGTGAGAAAAGATCATGCAATAACATGCATATCTATGATAGTTTGTTTTAACATTCATGCATGAATAGACTGTGAAAAACTATTTATTTTGAAATCGTTCCATTCATGATATCGAAAGATGCATTTCATAGCGATCTGAAGCATCAAAATTGCAAAATTTTCTTTCTTCTGCAGCAATCATAGTAGGTAGGCATGTAATATTTCAGGCCTCTGATATTTCAGACCGTTAGAGCTACTTTTTAAAACAAATTTGAAGACAATATCCATTTTGATAAACCGATTACAGGAATTTTGTGCATTGGCAGAAGAAAAGTATCCAGACTTCTATGAATAATTCAAAGCTGAATTTTTGAATCGCCAATGCAAATGGGCTTACTGTTACAGGAAGTCAACAGCTGCCAATACTAATATGGCCTTGGAAAATTTCCATAGAGTCTTGAAGACAGTTTACTTCCAAAGAAGAAGAAATAAATGTGTTGACCACCTGATCAATGCACTTCTAAAGATAGTACCCGACAACGCTTTTGAAGCTTGGAGAAAATGGGAATAGGGTAAGAGAACAAATGAAATAAAAGAAATCGACAAACGGCACAGAACTTCACTCTCAATGGAGAAAGAAAACATATAATTGAAGTCAACGAAAGTGAATAAAAATATCCATCGACAGATCAGGAATTAGAAACTCTCTACTGCATTGTCAAAAATGGATCTTGCAAGGGATGCAAAATAAAATGCTGTAGCTGCAATTTATGCATACATGAATATGGATGCACATATCCTGATTATGGCATCCACTCTGTATCACGTAAGCATGTGCATATAATTCATATGTCCACTGATTGTCAGGAATGTGAAACCTTGGGAGAGAATGATACCAATGTGGAAAACAAAAGAGCCTACTTTGAAAGCCAGTTAAAGGTGGCAGATGAGGTATATGCTTTCTTGAAGCAGTCAAAGGAAAGTTTTTCAAAGAAAATAGACGCCTTAGTGATACAAGCAAGGAATTGCTTATCGTAAGTGTTGATTGGTTTTCCCACACCATACCAATCATTCACCTCTTTTCTTATTGGCCTATTTCGATCCACATCTGAGTATAAAAATCAGTTAGGTTTCTGTTTCGTTCTCTTTCTGATGTATTACTCTGTTGAGTGTCAGACGAAAAGCTTAAGTAATCTATGTGTTTGGTTTCGCTATGTTTTCAATATTTCTGGCTATACTGAAGTTCTGTACAATCCAAAGACTGTTTAATTGCTTACTCCTAGAGGCAATGAATGCAGCTCATGCACATTTCAATAATGCAATAGCTGTCCTCAGAGGTATGACACAAGACAACATAGTATCCCCATTGGTTGCGAAAAACAATTTGCACATAACAAAGCTTTTGATAAGCAATTAAGATTTTTTAGCACAATTCAAATGAAAAAGACAACGAAGAAAAAGAAGTGTTGACAAAACCAACTCCAGCAGACAAAGCAGTTGTTCTTGACCTGCTTGATGAACAGGAAGTTGCGATTTGTGGAATATGCTTTATAATAATAATAATAATAATAATAATAATAATAATAATATAGATTTAAGGGTATGAAAGGCTAAATAGCCTATGTAGTCCTGTTTAAGTGTCTCATACTATTCAACTGACTATGAATTTGTTGTCATTCATGTGTCTGTCGTATGCTTTCTCTAAAAAGAGAACCGATGCCAAATCAATAATTAAAGCTGGAAGATCATTCCATTGATTGATAACTCTTTGCGAAAAGAAAGTTTTACAAATTGTAGTGCTTGATCTTTTCTTGTAGATTTTAAGGCTACGTCCTCTTGTCACATTTTCGTTTAGCTTGAAAAATATGTTCGGATCAATGTTGATATATCCTTTGAAAATTTTGAACGTTCAGATCATATCTCCTTGAGAGCGTCTGTATGAAAGTGTTGGTAGGTCAAGTGTGAACGATCCTCATACGAAAGGTCTTTTATCGCCCGAGCCAATTTCGTTGCTCTTCTTTGTACGTTTTCCAGTGATCAGGTATGCTTCAATTTATAAGGATTCCAGATTGAACCTGTTTACTCGAGTATTGGACAAACTTAACTTTTGTAAAGCAGTTTGAAAGTATCACTATTTATAAACTTTATTGTTCTTTTGATTGACGCAAGAATACCGTTTGCCTTTTTTGTACATTCTGCTACTTGCTTTTCAAAATTTGGATTTTCATCGATATGCACTCAAGTCTTTGACGTGAGACACTTTCGAAATAGGTACAAATGAACTGATCGTGGCATCGGTTAGATAATAACTTGTCTAATCCGCCTTCTTCCGACCTAATTGCAGAAAATTACATTTTTCGTTGTTTAATCGGAGTTGCCTAGCTGACGACCATTTTTCTACGTTTGAAATGTCACACTGAATTGTATCCTTATTTGATTCGTGAGTTGGATAAAGTTTGAGATCGTTAGCAAACATTTCAACCTTGCAATTTTCGTTAAAATTCGGGTAGGTCGTTAACATGCAACAAAAATAACAACGGGCCTAATACACTCCCCTGTGGGACACCACTTACAACGTTACTCCAGCTCGATTTGAATCCATTTAATACGACTATTTGTTTGCAATCGCTGAGAAATGATTTAATCCAACTCAATATGTTGCCACCAATACCATACGATTCTATTTTAAGTAACAGTCGTTCATGGGGCACAGAGTCAAAGGCTTTAGTAAAATCGCAATATATGATGTCTACGCAGTGCCCTTCTTCTCTGTAGGCAGTTACTTCTTGGAACACTTTTAAGAGCTGTGAGGTGCAAGATCTTTTTCCTCGGAACCCCCACTGACTGTTCGAGAATAAGCTATTTTTCTCTAAATGATCCACAATAGCATTTTTGAGAAGCTTCTCCATTAATCTACAAACGATAGAAGTGAGGCTAATGGGCCTGTAGTTTTCTCTACTATGCTTGCTCCCCTTTTTGAAAACTGGTGTCACGTTGGCTAATTTCCAGTGCGTTGGGAGTTCGCTAGAAACGAGACTTGATTTAAAGATTAATCAAAGCAGATTACAATAACAACCCAGATGCAAAACGAATTGCACTTGATCGGGGTGATTACCAATCAATGAAGAATGACGTTAATAGTATAGACTGGCACAAAGGGTTCCAATGAATGAGTACCAATTCTATGATGGATTTCTTTGAATCAAAACTCAAGCAAGCAAGTGTAAAAATCATTCCACAATTTCCTGCAGATTCTAACCCAGAAAAGGGAAAACAACCATCATGGTTTAATCACAAAACACTCCGAGCATTAAAAAAGAAACACAACGCGTAGAAACGTTGGGTGATAACCAAAGATGGCAAGGACTATCAAAAATACAAGCAGCAACAAAATGCGACAAAAGCCAGAGTTCGGAAATCAATTTTGCAATTTGAAAGAAGAATTGCTCGATCCATTAAAAAGAACAACAAAGGTTATTGGAAATATGCAAACTCGAAATTAAAAAGTAGATCGAAAGTTCCCGATTTGAAATCATAATGATAGAGGCTAAGCAATAACTGTAGCACATTCTTTGAGCATTCTGGGATAAATAGCATCGGGTCCCAGAGATTTTGAACCATTTAACGAAGTTAAGGCGTCTAAGACAATCTCTTCTGTAATTTCAATATCTTCCAGTTTCAATCCAAAGATGCGTGTCGGAGATTTAGGGAAATTATTTAGGTCCTAATATGTGAAAACTGAAGAGAAGAACTCATTCAAAATATCGGCCTTCTCTTGGTAATTTGAAGTATATGATTCTCCGTTTAAATTCAAATCGGGAACTTTCGATCTACTTTTTAATTTCGAGTTTGCATATTTCCAATAACCTTTGTTGTTCTTTTTAATGGATTGAGCAATTCTTCTTTCAAATTCCAAAATTGATTTCCGAACTCTGGCTTTTGTCGCATTTCGTTGCTGCTTGTATTTTTGATAGTCCTTGCCATCTTTGGTTATCACCCAAACGTTTATACGCGTTGTGTTTCTTTTTTAATGCTCGGAGTGTTTTGTGATTAAACCATGATGGTTGTTTTCCCTTTCCTGGGTTAGAATCTGCAGGAAATTGTGGAATGAACTTTGCACTTGTTTGCTTGAGTCTTGATTCAAAGAAATCCATCATAGAATTGGTACTCATTCCTTGGAACCCTTTGTGCCAGTTTATACTATTAACGTCATTCTTCATTGATTGGTAATCACCCCGATCAAGTGCAAATCGTTTTGCATCTGGGCTGTTATTGTGATCTAACTTCGCTTTGATTATATTCTCCATTTCTATTGTGACATGGTCGCTTGATCCTAAAGGATCTCCAAATTCAAGTTTATTTATAGAAGTTTGATCGTCGGTGAGAATCAGATCCAATGTATTAGATGTTTGATCCCCTCGATGGCGTGTTGGTTTGTCAATACATTGTACAAGAAAGCAATCATCGATTGTTTCAAGAAACTGATAAGCAGGATGTGAATCGTCTGTACTTGTGAAATGATTATTCCAGTCTATTTCAGGATAGTTGAAATCCCCGGAGAGAAGTATTCTGTCCATAAGTATTCTTTAAAGAATATGATGAATCTAAGGAGTCAGTTGTTGACTAGGTGACTTACTTGACTTACTTAACTTACTTGACTTATCAGCATACTCCAGAGAGCCTTGCCACAAAAGTCAAGTCAAATTTTTGGTTTTCCCCTTTTATCATCGGGCAGATTTCTTGCGCATCCCTGATGTAACACCCGGACTAGGGGTCGATTATTTTCCAAAACTTTCATAAGATATGTGTTTTGAGCATGAAAGCTGTAGAACTTGCTCAAGGTATCTACAGGGTATTTTTCCGGAGACAGCATCTCACAAGATTGAATTCCTTTTCTTCCACATTCATACCATCGCACATGATTTTCAGCAACCATATTCTTCAGGTATAAACCCAAGGAATATACCGTCCCATACTCGGTCTCTGGAGAGGCTTTTAGACTAAGGCAGGTGCATCACGAGCAGGTAGCCAATCCAGATGTTATTAAACCAGAGTCCGGTTCCCTTTCAAGGCCTTCCTTTAAAGGGCATTAGATTAGTTGAGCTTAGCACCCTCACCTAGTTGACTAGGTGAGGTGTATACATATCAGTTGCAACATATGGGTACACAAAAATGTGCAAAATTCAACTGGACCAGAATTGACTACTGTTGTCCAATGTGCAAAGCTGAAACACAAAGATTGTGAAGTTCTCAAATATACCGAGTGACACTAAAACTAATCTTATTATCATATTTACAAATACAATTGTGTTCAAATCATGGCAAGACCTCAATAAGGATTTAAGTTTACATTTCAAAATATAACAAAATAACAAAAACTGGTATCAATTCTATCATTAGCAATTAATAAGCTTGTTACTAACATAAACATACAGATACAGATATGGCTACTGGTTTAACTTTTAAATCAACAATTTGTGTTCAGGCCTTGGCCCAGGCATTACAGGAATCACATACCTTTTTTAAAAATCTGCTTTATGTTGTGAATGTCAAAATGTTTGATTTGGCAGATACACAAAAGCTCGAAACTTTGCAAAGAGCAATGTCAAGAAAAATCTTTGAGAGGTTTTTAACTAGCTAAGTCACTACTAGGTATTAATAGCCCTTCAGACCTACATATGTGTATTGTCATTTCATCTTTATTTCTTGCAAAGAAGGACTTTAGGTACACTTGCCACTATTTGGAGGTCAAGCCAGTGAGTAGCGTACGCCGTGGCCTAGCAAAATTTACGAAGTCCATGTTAACAGTTCTGCGCATGTCTGTAAATATTTACATGAAGTTAACTATTGTTTTAGGCTGGGCTATGCGCTGTACGTAATGGCTTGTGGCAGTATAACAGTCCGCCATATTTGTTGTTTTTACTTGAAAGATGACTCAGTAATTTTACATGCTTTCGCTTACGTCCACTTAATTCTCGAACTCGTTTCCAATCTGAAACCAAAATAGATGGAAGGACGAGTGCGAGTCCGCCAGGCAGAAATTTTTATTGCACTCGAAGTCGTCGTGAGATGCGTTCTGAATCGGAAACAGGTCAATCCTATTCTATGACAACGTAAGATCTAAGACTTAGAACCCCTTACTGGAATCTGTTGTGTTTGTTACTGGTGCGTCTAAGGTTCATACAAATCTCATGTGTCATTTTTCACATAATATCTACTTGTTTTGGGTATCGAAGTCGAATTGATAGACTCCAGACCTTGAAATTCAGTATTGTCAGGGCCGTCGCTAGAGATACCAAGCTAGGGGGGTACAAACTCTCAATTTGCCAACTGGTGGGTGTGGCCTTTGGGCGTGGCCTTTTTTTGTCAGACACACATAGTACTTGTTGAGAGGCTCAATTTCTTCTCCTTACAGAAGCCTTTCGATACCGAATTCCCTTACCTTTTCATATGATAGGGCTCTAACATGATACATGTGAAGCCAACTTGTTTCCCTGTTTTGGTGATATCAAACATTGAATTTAGTTTTTTTCAGGCATGGGAAGGTTTGTTCCTTGGTAGCTAGATGGTTATAAAAATTGCTATTGAATGCGATACGGACAGAGCTTCACGAAGACTTTCTATTAAAAACAATGAAGCTGTATAAAATTTTCGGTCTCTAAAGGCTTTTCTAAGGAGAAGAAATTGAAACTCTCAACAAGAACTATATGTATCTGACAACAAAAAGCCACGCCGAAAGACCACGCCCCCTAGCTTGATATCTCTAGCGACGGCCCTGCCTTAACTTGATTCGCCGAATGAGATTTGGCTAGGGGGTGCTGTATCCCCGGCACCCCCAATGTAGCTACGGCCCTGAGTATTGTTTGCATGTATTTTCGCAACATTTCCGACTTTTGTGCTGGTATTTTTGGGTCATGAAAAATTGGCTTGATATGTTTGGGGTATTTTTCGTTTTTTCGCATTTGTGATATTAACAAAAGCCCCCATGTTCATGCAGCTTATTAAGCTAATAAGGTTACCTGCAAAAGTTTACTTTTTACGAAAAAATACTAAAAGCACAAAACAAATCAAAAGGATCAGAGCTCATTGCGAATTGCCAAATATCTCGAGCATTTGTGTGTTATGGCGTCACGCGCAGTTGATACTGCGCGACATGTTTTAACATGCTACCCAAGATTTGTCAATCTAAGGTCAATTCAGTTATAGTGGACAGGTCTAACTTCATGTCGATGGTGGCTAAATCCTGCCTCATCTTTTAATAATAAACGTGTTATGAAAAATTCTATTTTGTATCACTTGCATTCATGTACTGTGTTATTTTTATGTAATAAGGTGTGTTCCATAGCCAGCATGAAGCATCTTCATGAGGATAACGTTTTTATATGGCCTAAATAGTTCAAATTCCAAAACCACTTTTAGTTTAAAAACGCGCTTTGATAAGGAATCTAGTCAGGCTTGAAGGCTCAATAGAATCTTATCAGACTTCAGTGGATAGCAGTGACAAACTGGAGAAACTTATCAATTTTCTTTCATAACATGTGCACTATCTTAAATAGCAGGAGGCAAATCAAATTTCTCTGATTACTTTCAGATCGAGATTCACGTTAAAATAAAAAGTATTGCATCTTTCACATAGTGATCAATTCTGTTACCTTACACAAAAAGTCTCTTTAGGAAATTTAAGGATTCTAAGCCATTTTAGTTTCACAGAAATGGCAAAATCTCAGGAGCTCAGAATCTCTGGACCCCTATCAGGGGCTGGGGGGGCTTAAAGCAGCTCCAGACCCCTAAGGTCATTGCAAGCGTGCCTACCACATGCAACCTTCCACTTTTTCACAAAGTAAAAACTTATACGCCTAGTGGGCCTCTAAAATCCAGAATTTCCCGGCCCATCAGAATTCCCAACACGCTCCTGGAATATGTCCAACCAAGAAGATATCCAAATGTTTGTCAATTCTTGAAATGTTGACTCTGAAAAGCAATTGATGATTCAGCTGAGCCAATTACTCTTCAAATGTTTGGCATGAATAACATGAGTTGCCGAAGAACACTAACAGAAGTCGACTTCAAAGCAGATAAGAATTCACTTTGAAAAGATGGATTCTGGACAGTATAAAAAGCATGGAGTATCTTCCCCTGCATTCGGAAACAGCCATGAATAGGTAATAAAAATATACCTACCTATTGCTTTAAAGGCCATAGGACTGACAAATTAAACAGATATGCAACATTTCAAAAATAAAATTCAATTAATTGGCCCAAAGATATGTCAAAAAAATTGAGGAAATATCGTCAAAGGATGGCAAATAGGCATTTCATATACACTTGAAACACACCTGCACATTATGGGCTTTTGGTCCACCCGGTAAATTGTCTCGTTTGAAAATCAAAAAGACCAAAACAACAATAATCTAAATGGCAATTCAAATCAACTATTAGCAATGTGGGTTTATCTCTATGGAGGTCTGAATTCGTACTACAGGGCTCAATGTACAGGAGTACAGAGTGGTAATAATGGAAACAAAGAAAGAAACTAATTTTCTATAACTCAGAGTTTTGTAATCTCTCAACCATTAAACAGACTATACTGATAGAGACATAGCCGTATAGACTTATTACATGAGTCCCAGATATCGCTCGTCACGAAAATGAGGCTAGCACTAAACCGAGTCCGCTCAAACTGGAAGAGAGTTTGAGCGTTCGTCGAATTCATCAATAGCGATAACTGCGGCTCATGTAATCAGTCTAATAGCCGTACACTATAAAACAAGTGAGTTAAGTGCTCTGGGCTGTTCTTTATTAAGTGGAGCACGTACTCACCTAGTTCAATGGACAACACAGATGCATAATTCGAACAGAAAGTCGTCCTTATTAATAATTCGTAATTAGCGGATTTCAAAGTACTTAGCTCGCAGGTACAAATAGTGATTTATGCAGGATTGTGTGAGCTTATTTTATATAAAGCAAATAATAGTGATAATATTGATAAGACAATTGAAGCCATTCTTATACAAAGATCATTACTTTATCTAATTTAAAAAACACTTCTTTTTCATGTTAGGTCTCACCATGGCTCGATTGTAACTAAACAGTTCTCCTAAACAGCTGCTTTCAATATTTTTAGATTTACTTTGTTGCTGACTACAGGGAAGACAATGGATGTATATTTTTTTATAAGGTACATTGCTTTATTTGAAGGTGCAGTGGCACTCAAATAGTTTGTAACAATTTTGCGGAGATTTTCAAACCATTCCAGAAAATCGTTTTTAACTTTTTCATTCTTTCGAAACAGATTTGGAAGGAAAATTTGTTGACAAGCAGTTAACAGTATTGATCCCATATATCCATAACTTCCAGTAGCAAGTATTAAGATGCTTGTTGACAAATACCCACCTCTTAGACCACTGAAATCGTCGTATCTTTTGAACAGCTAGTGTAAAGCCTCGCAGTACTATAAGAGAGGAACATCCAGCCTCAATTTCAGCAATTAGGTCCTTACGAAAAAGGTTGGAGCAAGAGTCTATTCTTGTGAACAGCAGCCGTGAATTCAGAATCGTCAAGAACATTAACGAAAATGGTGTCTCTTTGGGGTGCTGTGATATTCATCTGGTTCCTCGGAGAAGCAGAAACATCACAAAATACAACTCAGCAATATTCCCCAGCTGTACAGCCCGTCAACCAAACCTCATCAGGCAAGCAAAGTACCGATAATGTCACTGCTAAGCCGTCCTTCATTGAGAGAGATCTCATCACATCTCTTTTGTTCAACTACAGCGTGTACGCCAGACCGACCACCTCCAACAACCAGGCAGCCATGATTTATTTCGAGATGAAGCTGGGAAAACTGGTTACATTGGACATCAAAGAGCAAGTATTGGTCGCCAAAACCCGGATCACAATGGCGTGGGAAGACCCGAGTCTGGTATGGAGTAAGTCCAACCACAACGGGACAGACATTTTGATCATACCGAGCAGTGCAATCTGGACACCGGATATACTTCTGTATAATACCGCAGAGGTGGATAGTAAGAGTGCTGCTGATATCTACAAGGGGAGAATTCGTGTTTCAAACAGAGGCAAGGTCACATGGGTCTCTGCAGTGCCGATAGTGGCATCTTGCTCCGTAAATATCAAATACTTTCCATTTGATGAGCAGAGCTGTAAACTAATCTTCGGTTCGATCTCTTACACGAACCGCAACGTGCAGCTTAGATTCCGCAAGCAGCCAGCATCATCCAGCGACTTTAAGGGGTCGTCTTACATTACTAACGGTCAATGGCAGCTTAAATCACTAACTGCAGTCGTTAAGGACAAAGACTACGATTGCTGTGACGTCCCCTTCTCCACAATAGAGTACACTCTAACCTGGCAACGGTTACCAGGATACTGGCTGCTGTACTTGGTGTTTCCTTGCATATGCCTGTCACTCATTGCATTATGCACGTTTTTCATTCCAGCTGAAAGCGGTGAAAGATCCGGGTTTTGTATCACCACTGTGTTGGCCATGAGCGTCTATTTGCTGGTCATCTCAGATAAGTTGCCCGAGAAGTCAGACCAGATCCCCTTGATTGGAATGCTGTACACTTTCTTGTTTGCATTGATGGTCGGTATCTTGTTATCAACCATCCTAATGGTGAATTTGGTGGCTAAGAAGACAAAGCCATCAGCATTTCTAAAGCGGCTTATCCAACCTAAAGGGAATTCGAAGGTCTCCCCATCTGAAATAAGAATGGCAACCATCAAGACACAGAAGGGAGCTGAATCGGATGACTTTGAAGGGAAAAGTGTATTGGATGGATCGAGGGAAATAGCTTGCGTAAACAGATGCTCATGCAGTAATCAGAATGTTGGAGAAGAATCAGAGTATCCAGAGCAATGGCAAGAGATTGCCCGAGCAATCGATAAGAAGCTATTCTGGGCATTCACTTCTCTCGCTGTTGCACTGCCATCAGTGGTGCTGTTGGTATACTATGGATGAGAACATTCACTTAAAACTGTTACCATAACCACAATCAAGACAAAATAATAACCATTATCATAACCGTTATTATAACCGAAATCACATGCATAATGATAACCGTCTAATGATTGGTTGTACAAGAAGCTTTAAGTTAGAATGCAAACTTGCTCTTCCAATAAACGACACAAATTACTTTAATTGTAAAGAAGCACGCAAGCAACTGTAAATATTCAATTGTAATCACCACAATTCACACAAATCGCCTAGTTATTGCATGGTTTCGTGTTTTGTCTCGAATTCTTCCCATCCCCCAGAAAAAGATTACCCCTCCTTATGATTAGCACACGTTTAAATATATCCTTTCTCATAGATATTCTAAAGAAAGAACTTTTGAAGAATTCTTTATTATGGAAATTAGCGATAACAGCCCAGGAGTGGACACAGCCTCTTTAGCTGGCTCTATGATGCATATGCCCAGAATCTATTTTTTAAGAGAAGAGGCGTTAGATACCATTTTCAAAGTCAATGGTATGACTCGGCCAAGATTGATCGCAGTGCCCATGGTAGAGTGGCAAGCAAGCACATCAAAATAAGTTGGTCTAGGTTTTTCTTAAGTAGATGTTGCCCTAACCAGATTTCTCTGTCTTATTGCTCTAATTTTTCAAAACTGAAGCTCAAATTAGCCGTAACACAAACCCCAAAGGAGTATTATTTTACATTGTCACTCATGCATCAGAGTTTGAAAATTAATTTTAAGATAACTTTATCAATGAAATTTTACCGTTATTGCTCATGCAAGCTTGCAATAACGACATACCGTTTATCTATTTTCCTGGAATACTTTCATGAATGTTAAAAGTGATGAGTATCAGAACATAATAGGAGAAAGTGTAGATATTTGTATGTTGCACAATCATAGTTTTCCTCGTTCTTGCCAAAAAATTTCAAACTTGAACTATAGCTCCGAAAAGAAATGAAAACCTGTAAACCTCTTTTGTTGCCATGTTAGTAAATTTGGCTGTGGCCGATTCTTTTTATTCATTCATAGCTATGATATGTGACCAGATACCGCATTAAAGTCTACCATTTATCAGAAACTCAATCGATATATTTTGTGTGTAATAACATAACCTAAGCAGGACCCAAACCAAAGACCTCTGACCTCGCACGCCAGTTCTCTTACCACTGCCATCGCAGCTCAGTGGTGAAAGCAGTGGCATACCATAATGGTTCATATCTTTTCCACACAAAAATTATAGATGTTCAAGGCAAGAGTTAAAAAACCAATGGTAGCGCTGCATGAAAAATATTGCTGCTGAGAAGCAGGTAAAATGGTGACGTTACTTAAACAGGCTGTTCTATTCATGTTGAGATAATCTTGACAATAATGACCGTATATTCATGGTTTGTTCTTACTATAAACGTTTATTATCACTAAAATGTGGAAACGGATCTAGCTGATAAAATCTTGCGTGCTTTGATAGCAAAAGAAGCATGCTATGAATATGAAATTATTGAAATTTGCGAACAGAGGGTCTCACTACCATATTGCACATAAGTCACATATGTTGCCGGTGCAAAATCAAAGGCGCACATCAAACTTTATGAAAAAGGCGTTCGTTCAATATAAACAAATCCATTATTGCAATCTAAAATCATCACAATGTGTTAAGCTTTTTCACATTTATTCAATTTTCCTCCAATCAACATATTTCTATTCAATTTCAATGATAATTAGCTTTTTCATCAGTATGTCGCATATGAATCGGTGAATAACAATTTCTAATAGAATCAACTGTTGATCGTGTAGAGACACAAATTTGGAATTTTACAAAAAGATGTGTTTTCAAAGGAATTTCCCATTTCAAAGGAACTTTCTGTTCCCTTGACAATATTTCAAGACTTTGGTACCCTATTCCTATGAATATGAATTGACCCCACTTCCACAGCTATAAACCCCACTTCAATGAACTTCCTTGGGTTTATAGCCATCATATATTTTTTTGGAATTTTTAAAAAAAATTGCCTGATCCTTTTAACCATGGTTTGTAGAAATAGATGGTTAGGAAACTCATTGTTGTACGTCTTTGTTCTACAGTTGATGTTGAGCACTACTTGAAAGTGCACGACGAAAGTCTTATCCTCTCTCTTGACTGTTACAATTTTGCATGTAAACATTGCCTGCATAGATATAATGCTGAATATTATAGTTGGAAATCTTCTCTAAATAACGAATATTTCTGTATAGGGAATCAAAAGATGCGTTTTGGTCTATTCACTCAAGCATGACCTTATTGGCTGAAACAATGGTGAAACAAAGAACTGTGCACTCTCAATTTTGAAAAACTTACACAAAAAGATACAACAATAGGTTTCCTAACCATCTATTTTTATAAAACATATTTCAACTGAAAAAGCTAAATATTGGACCCAGTTGTAGGAAAGTTTAGCTTGGTACCTACCAACATTATCAAGCACGTCCAGAGCTAGATTATATTGAAGTATTCCTCGGGATATCAACTCTATGTTAGTTTTCCAGTTGTGCCATAATATTTTGGAAATTTTTCAGCTCAATTCTAAAATACCTCACCAAATATCTTTCAAAGAACAACAAAACAATAGTTCCCTATTTTCACTGGATTTGCCACCACTCCTTCCAATCCGGAAAGATATGGGGTGCGAAGAAGATTTCGCTATTGGAAGGAGAGAGTGACAATTTGCGGGACAGATCACTCGTCTGTGATAACTAGTTACCTAAAACATTAATTAAAGACAACATAAAGTACAGTGAGAATATGATTTTTGATATATGCTCTTAGCGTAGGAGAGGTGGACGAGGGATCTGGCCTGGGCCTGCGAGCCGAAACTGGGGAGGAGGGAGGGATCGTGAAGTATCTTGCCGGAGAGCTCGTTGCTAGAAGAATGAAACCTGGCATGCTTGTGCTATTATACTTGGTCTCCTGGGAGTTAGGGAATCTCTTTCCTTTGTTATCTGGGGTGATCTCCCCAGTGAGAATAGTTCCCTATTTTCACTGGATTTGCCACCACTCCTTCCAATCCGGAAAGATATGGGGTGCTTCGAAGATATTGCGATATCTGATTGAGAATGTGGGAGAACATAGGAAAAAGGCAATCGGGTAGTGGCATAAAATTATATATGATGGATGACCTCTCCATTGCTCAAGTAGAAGCTTGGTATTTTGGGTATTACAGGGCAAGTAGATCATATAACCTTCACATTTCATATATTTTTATATTGTTAACAAAGTTCCAATTAAAATTGTTTCACACTTGAGACTGATATAATATGGGTCAAAGATGGGCATGAGAAAGAATATTTTACATATGACTGTGTGCTGCAACGCCAGATTTCAGAGTATTCGAAGTAAGGGGAAAGTGTAGACTCAAAACTATATTGTTAGTGTTTTTTGCTGTCACCTATGTGCATGAGAGTCTTCTTAGGATATCCAAGTTATGCGAAATAAGGTTCTGCAAGGGGAATTCCGGGATGGCAAGGTGGGAGACCCCCTCCCAGTTACTCCTTTTTTTAATGTGTCTTTATGTTTCATCCTTGTAAATTTCCGAAAGCTTGTGTTTTGCCTGTAAGGTAATAATTATGGCTAAAGATGAAAATAATCACCTGGAGGGTGTAAATAAGCATTAAAGGGGAGGAGGCCCTCCCACCTAGCCACCCGGAACCCAATCCCACGGATCGGATGCAGGTTATGAGAAGAACCCCCAAGTGGCTAGGCAGAAAAAGCCGTTTAATGTATAGAAGTTACTATTTGGAGGATTTTAGTCCATTTTGCGGGACAAATAAAGGTTTTCTGAAATTGCGTGGAGCCTTATTTGCTTGCCTCGTGTTTGGTTCATTTCATTGCTGCTATTGCATGCTTTCTGATATTTCAATTCATTTCATTACTGCTAGTGCATGCTTCATAATATTTCAATTCATTTCATTACTGCGACTGCATGCTTCATTTCATGTTTTTCAATTCACTTCAATTCATTCATTTCATTTCATTTCAGTTCATACTTCATTTCATTTCAATTCATTTCATTACTGCTACTGCATGCTTCATAATATTTCAATTCATTTCATTACTGCTACTACATGCTTCATAATATTTCATTTCATTTCATTTCAATTCATACTTCATTTCATGTTTTTCAATTCATTTCATTACTGCTACTGCATGCTTCATAATATTTCGATTCATTTCATTACTGCTACTACATGCTTCATAATATTTCATTTCATTTCATTTCAATTCATACTTCATTTCATGTTTTTCAATTCATTTCATTACTGCTACTGCATGCTTCATAATATTTGAATTTATTTCATTACTGCTACTGCATGCTTCATTTCATGTTTTTTAATTCATTTCAATTCATTTCATTTCATTTCATTTCAATTCATACTTCATTTCATGTTTTCAATTCATTTCATTACTAATACTGCATATTTCATTTCATGTTTTTCAATTCATTTCATTTCGTTTCAATTCATAGTTCATTTCATGTTTTTCAATTCATTTCATTACTTCTGCTGCATGCTTCATAATATTTCAATTCATCTCATTAGTGCTACTGCATGCTTCATAATATTTCATTTCATTTCATTTCATTTCATTTCAATTCATACTTCATTTCATGTTTTTCAATTCATTTCATTACTGCTACTGCATGCTTCATAATATTTCATTTCATTTCATTTCATTTCAATTCATACTTCATTTCATGTTTTTCAATTCATTTCATTACTGCTACTGCATGCTTCATAATATTTCAATTCATCTCATTACTGCTACTGCATGCTTCATAATGTTTCATTTCATTTTATTTCATTTCAATTCATACTTCATTTCATGTTTTTCAATTCATTTCATTACTGCTACTGCATGCTTCATAATATTTCATTTCATTTCATTTCAATTCATACTTCATTTCATGTTTTTCAATTCATTTCATTACTGCTACTGCATGCTTCATAATATTTCATTTTATTTCATTTCAATTCATACTTCATTTCATGTTTTCCAATTCATTTCATTACTGCTACTGCATGCTTCATAAGATTTCGATTCATCTCATTACTGCTACTGCATGCTTCATAATGTTTCATTTCATTTCATTTCATTTCATTTCATTTCAATTCATACTTCATTTCATGTTTTTAAATTCATTTCATTACTGCTACTGCATGCTTCATAATATTTCATTTCATTTCATTTCATTTCATTTCAATTCATCCTTCATTTCATGTTTTTCAATTCATTTCATTACTGCTACTGCATGCTTCATAATATTTCATTTCATTTCATTTCATTTCATTTCAATTCATACTTCATTTCATGTTTTTCAATTCATTTCATTACTGCTATTGCATGCTTCATAATATTTCAATTAATTTCATTACTGCTACTGCATGCTTCATAATATTTCTTCATTTCATTACTGCTATGCATGCTTCAAAATATTTCAATTCATTTCATTACTGCTACTGCATGCTTCATAATATTTCAATTCATTTTATTACTGCTACTGTATGCTTCATAATATTTCAATTCATTTCATTACTGCTACTGCATTCTTCATAATATATCAATTCATTTTATTACTGCTATACATGCTTCATAATAATTCTCAATTTTTTTCAATACTGTTGTTACTGTTGCTCAATGCTGGTGGGGGGGGGGGGGGGGGGGGATATAGGAAAAAGAAATTTAAAAAGGGTTCTGGCCTTCGACACTTGGAATATGCATTTTTTATATTGGCTGGAGACATTTTGTCGTGGATAAGGAACACATAAATTGCATGCAAAATAGGGAGATAATGTCAATAAGGCAGGGGAAAATAATTTGTAAAAAACCTGATAATTGCATAAATTGTGTTGTGGGCGAAGGAGAACGAAGCTTGCGATATCGGCGTTGCTCGACACGTGCTGATATGCGTTTGGTTTTTCGGTGCATTTCCCTTGCAATAAATCTTAACAGGAGCCAGTATTGTATCTCTATCAGCAGATTATGTGGCTTAGGCCTTAAAAATTTAAAAAGGCAATCGGGTAGAAGCAGAGAGGCGAGCAGGCTGGTGATGCGAGAGCTTAGGCCAAAAATCGTGAAGTATCTTGCCGGAGAGCTCGTTGCTAGAAGAATGAAACCTGGCATGCTTGTGCTATTATACTTGGTCTCCTGGGAGTTAGGGAATCTCTTTCCTTTGTTATCTGGGGTGATCTCCCCAGTGAGAATAGTTACAAACATTGAGATACTGTATTGTTATGGAGTGAGAACAGAGACATATTTTTGGGTTGCATATTCATGTTAAGGTGGATTCCATGTAGTCTATGCCAGAGATCTCTGTTGTTGACTTACAAATAAAACAATGGGTCACAACATGGGTTTTCTATTATTCTTGGCATAATGCCCCCGGGTTGGTATTTATATGGAATGCACCCTAGGGGTATTCTGGAATCTAGCCAATTTTTCTCGCTGTCAACCAATGTGATTACAATTTGATATACACTCTTTTTTTATAAGAACAACTCTATAAGAACACGAGCCTCAAATTTTGACAATTTCAAAGTCAATATAAGAATTACAGGAAATAACCATGAGACTGACAAATAATTAGAAAACAAGCAAATTGACACCACACAGATAAACCAGATGGAGATGTCCAAATTTGAACCTATTAAAACAACTGATAGGGAAAACAGACTGCCAAATCGTTATAAAGTAAGAACATTTCAAGAACATTACAGGCTGAAAATGGAGGAATGTTTAAGAACAGCCAGCTTCAAATCAAAATTACTGGTTCTTATGAAAAAAATAGTGTAGTCATTCGATATCATAGTTAGGCCCAAAGTCAAAGTCAATAGCAGACTGGAAGCCCTCTGTTTGTGTGTCTTTCAAAACGTTTTTACAAACATGGTCATGCACAAATATTTTGTTCTTTCGTTGTCGCAGATTAACTATCAATTTTCTAACAGTATAATAAAATTAGCAATTTATTGCTGAAAAAACAATTTGAAGTCTGAATTTAAATCAGCATCGTTGAGCAAGTGAACCCAAATGCTTCTTTTTTGCTGCTTCTATTCTGCTTATGGAGAGACGATTTGAGTAGCTAGAAAATATTAATATAATCTAATAATAATAATATGAATATAATGATAATATTATCATTATCTAGTAGGATCGTATGGATATTGAATAATTCATTTTGAACGAATAAATCTTACTTGCTGCCTAGCTATTTCTATTTCAAATTCATATAATTCAGCAACAAATTCTAAAGTCAATATACAAATACTACATAGCATATTACTTATTATACAAAAACAGTGAAATTACAAATATTAGTTGCTTAGGACGCCAAGAGAACTGAGACGGTTTTCGAACTTGGCACCCTATTACAGTTTAACACAACAAGGTAGTAAAATACATTTTGATCTGAATACAGCGTATAATAAAAATTCTAACAATGGAGAGCGATAATTGTATTTCTAATTTGTAATATAGTATTGAATTTGAAAAAAACTTTTATTGTCTTTTTTTCTGACTCCCGTTAGTGAAAACAAAACTCAGCGACATGTCCCTTCTTCTTTTAAAAAATGTTTTCTGAAGAAAATTGACAGATTTTGTGTGCAACTTTTATTACGGTTGCTATTTACCGGAAGCTACTGTAGGGGTTTAAAAGTATCGAAACGATGACGTAAACATGGCGGGTTTAGGCAAGAGCTGGGCTTAGGCCTTAATCTCCCAGTTATGATTTTTGACCCCTAGAAACATCCTAAATGAAAAATATCATCAGAAATATAAATACTATAACCCACAGTATCACAAAATATTGATTTAGAGGAAATAAATCCTTTTAAAGTCCCTTTTAAAGATTAAAAGGTCAAGAGGATTCAGAACCACAGAAATATGATAAGGTGATTAGAGCATAGCAATATAAATTAGTAAAATGTAAACATTTCTTGAATATTTTGCTATCAAATGCAGTTGAGGATTTATATATCTGTTAGGCGCGCAGAGGTTAACAGCAGTTAATACTTCCGGGGGAAGGTGTTCTTCTAGGCTTTGTCCTGTCAGGTATCATGCTGTGCCATGCTGTGCCATATGACATGATATGGCATGGTGTGCATTGCGGTTTCATATTGATCATAAACTCAGAAAACATAGGCTCGACTTTACGGCGTTCGAATTTCTTGAGTTTTATATTAGCGAAATTGTTGTTCGTTTATACGATTATCGCTATTCTGATTAAAGAGTTGTTTCTCTCTATCAATATTGTTATTTGGCTGCTTTCGTTTCGTGTCGTTGCCGAGAGTCGTGTGAGAGTCGTGCTCTTGAAAGTTCAAGAATTTGCCCAAAGAATCCAGCGTTGTCGTTGTCGTTCGTCTTCAGAGTATTTAACGTTTCTTCTGTGGAATTGGAGAAGTCTTGACCTCGTGAGAAGAATTTCGATTTTCACTGTCGTGAATTTCTGGGTGAGAGAATTCTGATTTTATATTCTTGACTTTCATTGAGAGCTTTAAATTTTCGTGTTGCTGGTTTCTTAGCTGGTACTCACTGATCGGTCACGCTATTCATTTTAAGCCGAATCCTCAGGGTAAAATTCCAGATTTGGTATAAGAAATTATTTTCACAATGGGGGATGAAGAATCAACCAAGCGCCCACCGTGTTCTGACACAATGAGCAGACAAGAAACTATGGACAAGTTTCTCGCAATAGATAACACTGTCAAAGAGATGTTTTCTTTGTTGCAAAATTTATCTGGGAACCAAAATCCGTCAGTATCGGTACCAGGCTCTGCTTCTGCAAGTGCCTCTGGCAATGATGTTAGCCCCTCACCACAGGCTAGTCAGGTGCACCCCGCTACAGCTCCTTCTTTTATCAAAGTGGCTTCACCACAGTCTTTTCCTGGCCAAGTTCAACCACCATTTGTTTTGCCTAATTCAATCTTTCCAGTAGATGCTGGACATGCGATGCCCCAGAGTGTTTTGCCACAGCCAGCAGTTGTAATCTCTGCTTGCTCTGTATCCCCTGCCTTGCCGCCAGTACCTGGCTACTTGGTGATGAAAATCCAATCTGGTCAATATATTGATCTCACATTGTTGAGACCTGTCAATTTGCGGAAACTGCCAACGGAGGAGCCGAATCAACTTCAATTGACTAGGTTACTTCGGTCTGAGTTGCAGAGTATTTCTACTTTCGTGGATTGGTCTGAAGCATGGGCAGTTTATGTGGCAGTCCTGACCAAAAAGGCACCTGAAAAGATCTCCAGCCTGTTGAGCTATTATCTGTTATTGTCCACTGCTCAGAGAGATATACCAGGGTCTGGTTGGCTTGCCTACGATTCTGCGTTTCGGAAACAAGTGGTTGATAACCCCTCCGACAATTGGGGGGAAGTGGTTCCCACATTGTGGATGACCACTGTTTTTACCCAAGTCACGCAAAATACAGTGGTAAGAGAGGGTTCTGGCTCCAATGCCTCTAAACCTATTCTTCCCTGTTTTAAATGGAATGATGGGGACTGCTCAGTACCACGTTGTCGTTTTTCCCATAATGTTTGTTCGTCATGCCGTGGCGCCCATAAAAAGCTGAATTGCCCTGAGATTGCTCAAAGGGCATCTTCAACAGCGTCTGCATCTTCCTCTGTGAAGGAGGCGTCAACATCTCAAGCTTCGCGCAAAAGGGCTCATCCCAAGTGACTACCCAACCTGTCATTACCTTCACTTGCATCCGATATGACAATTTTTTTGCCAAAACCTGTTGCTATTACACCTTTAAATTTTTATATCTGGAATATGATGCTTTCCAATACAAGTTATGATGATTCTCTATGGCTTTTACAAGGCTTGCGTTTTGGATTTGACATTGGTTTAAAAAATCCTTCTCTTAAATCAGCTTCTCGAAATTGCTTGAGTGCATTTAAACAACCCCAGATCATTGACAAGTATATTCAAGATGAGATTGATTTTGGAACTATGCTAGGTCCATTAGACGTCTTTCCTAATCCCGATTTTCATATCAACCGATTTGGTATTATTCCGAAAAGTAGTCCTGGAAAATTCCGTTTGATAACTGATTTATCTTTTCCTCATGGTTCGAGTATCAATGATTTTATCCCGGACTCTCAAGCAGAAGTTACGTATGCAGGTATACCCGAGGCTATTAACTTGATTATGCGTTTAGGGAAAGGTGCTCTAATTGCAAATTTGATATTCGTAGAGCGTATAGGTTGCTACCTGTCAAATCTCAGCAATGCCATCTACTAGGAATGCAGTGGCGAGGAAAGTTCTACGTAGATTTAGCTTTACCTTTTGGGCTTCGCTCTGCACCTAAAATATTTACTCGTTTTGCTGATTCGCTACAATTCCTTTTCGAAAAAGAAGTTCTCGTACAGCATGTACAACATTATTTGGATGACTTTTTCTTGGCTGGTCCTCCAGCCTCCAGCATTTGTGAACGGAATCTAGAGGCTTGTTTTTCACTCTGTGAAACTTTAGGCGTACCTATTGCCCAAGACAAAACTGAAGGTCCTGCCACTTCAATCACCTATCTAGGTTTTCAGCTGGATACAATTAAGCAGGAATTACAATTGCCAGAGGAAAAACTCGTTAAAGTTCGCGCACAGCTCGCTTCCTGGGAGGAAAAAAGAACAGGCACAAAACGTGAATTGCTGGCATTGATTGGTCTTTTACAGCATTGCTGTCAGGCAATTGTTTTAGGACGGCCTTTCCTTCGTCGGCTAATTGATCGGGCACATTCAGTGTCTGAGTTACATCATTTTGTTAAGCTTTCAGCTTGGGAACGTGATGATGTTAAGTGGTGGTTCAAGCTTTTGGTATCCTGGAACGGTAAAAGCTTATTTTTATTTCCGAAATGGGAGCATGCCCCACAAATTTCTGTGACTTCTGATGCCGCCGGTAGCATAGGTTTTGCAGCAATCTATGAGCAGCACTGGTTTGCAGGTGTTTGGCCTGAGGAAGCTATTAATATCAACATCGCTTCCAAGGAATTGATTCCCATTGTGCTGGCGGCCCATATTTGGGGTGATTCGTGGTCTCGTAAGCGCATTGCTTTTCGCTGTGATAATATGGCAGTGGTTATTTTGCTCCGTCAAGGTTCATGTAAAGATCGACATTTGGCCTTTTTGTTAAGGGAGCTAACAATGTTAGCCGTATTACATTCATTTACATTTACCGCTGTACATATTCCAGGTGTACGTAATGAGCAAGCTGATGCTTTGTCCCGATCAGATTTACAGACATTTTTTCAAGCTGTCCCAACTGCTGATCCGATTCCCGTTGAAGTACCCAGACATTTAGTTTCTGAATTGCTGTTTCCACCTTGGATGAAACTTCAGAAAACCTTTTAGATCAGTTCCCTCTACCAAAGTGGTTTTGGTAATATGTGGGTTATATAATATCAGTTTTGTTAAGTTTCGATGGTTTAGTTCTTGATAATCAACCTGTTTGGTTAGAAGCCTTTGTTGATCTTGTTTAAAATCTTTATTGGGCATTTACTGTTCGCCTTTGGCCATGGTTTCGTTGTATTGTTATCTAAAAACTGGCAGTTTGCCGCTGGCCCTTGGCCATGGTTTCGTTGTATTGTTATCCAAAAACTGGCAGTTTTGCCACTGGCCTTTGGCCATGGTTTCGTTGTATTGTTATCCAAAAACTGGCAGTTTTGCCGCTGGCCTTTGGCCATGGTTTCGTTGTATTGTTATCCAAAAACTGGCAGTTTTGCCGCTGGCCTTTGGCCATGGTTTCGTTGTATTGTTATCCAAAAACTGGCAGTTTTGCCGCTGGCCTTTGGCCATGGTTTCGTTGTATTGTTATCCAAAAAACTGGCAGTTTTGCCGCTGGCCTTTGGCCATGGTTTCGTTGTATTGTTATCCAAAAAACTGGCAGTTTTGCCGGCTGGCCTTTGGCCATGGTTTCGTTGTATTGTTATCCAAAAACTGGCAGTTTTGCCGCTGGCCTTTGGCCATGGTTTCGTTGTATTGTTATCCAAAAACTGGCAGTTTTGCCGCTGGCCTTTGGCCATGGTTTCGTTGTATTGTTATCCAAAAACTGGCAGTTTTGCCGCTGGCCTTTGGCCATGGTTTCGTTGTATTGTTATCCAAAAACTGGCAGTTTTGCCGCTGGCCTTTGGCCATGGTTTCGTTGTATTGTTATCCAAAAACTGGCAGTTTTGCCGCTGGCCTTTGGCCATGGTTTCGTTGTATTGTTATCCAAAAAACTGGCAGTTTTGCCGCTGGCCTTTGGCCATGGTTTCGTTGTATTGTTATCCAAAAAACTGGCAGTTTTGCCGCTGGCCTTTGGCCATGGTTTCGTTGTATTGTTATCCAAAAACTGGCAGTTTTGCCGCTGGCCTTTGGCCATGGTTTCGTTGTATTGTTATCCAAAAACTGGCAGTTTTGCCGCTGGCCTTTGGCCATGGTTTCGTTGTATTGTTATCCAAAAACTGGCAGTTTTGCCGCTGGCCTTTGGCCATGGTTTCGTTGTATTGTTATCCAAAAACTGGCAGTTTTGCCGCTGGCCTTTGGCCATGGTTTCGTTGTATTGTTATCCAAAAACTGGCAGTTTTGCCGCTGGCCTTTGGCCATGGTTTCGTTGTATTGTTATCCAAAAACTGGCAGTTTTACCGCTGGCCTTTGGCCATGGTTTCGTTGTATTGTTATCCAAAAAACTGGCAGTTTTGCCGCTGGCCTTTGGCCATGGTTTCGTTGTATTGTTATACAAAAACTGGCAGTTTTGCCGCTGGCCTTTGGCCATGGTTTCGTTGTATTGTTATCCAAAAACTGGCAGTTTTGCCGCTGGCCTTTGGCCATGGTTTCGTTATATTGTTATCCAAAAACTGGCAGTTTTGCCGCTGGCCTTTGGCCATGGTTTCGTTGTATTGTTATCCAAAAAACTGGCAGTTTTGCCGCTGGCCTTTGGCCATGGTTTCGTTGTATTGTTATCCAAAAACTGGCAGTTTTGCCGCTGGCCTTTGGCCATGGTTTCGTTGTATGGTTATCCCAAAAATTAACAATTTATTCTTTTTCTTGTCTGTCTTGCTTTTCTTTTCTCTCTTTTCTATTTTCGGAGGCTGGGTTCTAAGGTTAGCTCTTAGGGTTACCTTTATGGCTGGTGATTGGTGGGTACACTTGCGTGTCCTCTGGCCGGAAATATTTTCCCTGTTTCAATCACTGCCCATACAGGTCATATTGATCAGGCAGAATTTAGGGCTGATGCATTTGCCGCCCAATTCCTGATACCTTACCCCGGTAGAGTATTAAATATCTGTTAGGCGCGCAGAGGTTAACAGCAGTTAATACTTCCGGGGGAAGGTGTTCTTCTAGGCTTTGTCCTGTCAGGTATCATGCTGTGCCATGCTGTGCCATATGACATGATATGGCATGGTGTGCATTGCGGTTTCATATTGATCATAAACTCAGAAAACATAGGCTCGACTTTACGGCGTTCGAATTTCTTGAGTTCCCACCCTCCTCCCTTTTCACTCTTTCTTTTCAGTATCCTTCTCTGCTTTTCTCGCGGTGGTTCTTCCTCCGTGGGACAAGGTGCATTGGCCGGAAATATTTTCCCTGTTTCAATCACCGCCCATACAGGTCATATTGATCAGGCAGAATTTAGGGCTGATGCATTTGCCGCCCAATTCCTGATACCTTACCCCGGTAGAGTATTAAATTTGAAATATTACTTCAAAATAAAGGGGTTTCATCCAAATTTCAGTGCTGCAACACTGAGAAACAAATCAAGATAATTTTGTGCAAGGATTGAACGTTAGGAAAAAATAATTTGAATTCTGAACACCAAAATTAAAGCTCAGAAGATATAAACTTTCACGACAGCCTTGAGAGAAAATTTACATTAAATGCAAAGAGAAATAAAAATACCTGTTGAACAATAAAGTTTGGAGCTAGAAACTTACCGTAAACTACAGAGTAATGTTGACATTTGTTGTTGGATTGAAAAGTGGAGTTTTAAAACTTCCCTTGCCCTTTTAACAACAAAGTTTATTTGATGAATATTCGCTTTCTTGTTATTGACTCCAAGCTCTTGTGGTTGAAATTATAAAGTTAAACTTACATTGAATTAGTTTCAGGAGCAAATAACTGAATTCCTTCAAATAATCAGTAGTTTACAATCAACTTTTGCGATACAGCTCGTTATCCATTGGAAATATTCCTTCCCCGTACATGTTTAACCTCTTGGCCTTCAAACACTTTTTAGAAGTGAGGAAATGAACTTTGTGATACAATTTTAGGTCGTGAGAGAAATTGTTTTTGTTTTTGCGCTGAAAGTTTGAAGCGCGGACAAGTCACGAGGTCAAAAATCGCCAATGAAATTCAGGGACCCTTAGGCCATCACAGCTTTGGCGGCCATGTTTACGTCATCGTTTCGATACTTTCAAACCCTTACAGTACGTGATTGGCCTATTTTTTGTTGAGTGGAACGACTGCCTTTCATCCACGTTCAAAGGCAGAGTTGACTGAAAATGTAACGGGGGAAAGCAAAGACATTTCAGAAATACAAAATAGCTACTCAATTTGTTTACACCCTTTTTTGTAAGAAAAAGTTTATAAGAACACGAGCCTCCGATTTTTCCAAAACTCCAGAACAAGCTAAGAAAAAACCGAGGCTGACCATTTAAGGTCAATATAAGAATTATGCAAAATTGCCATGAAACTGATAAAAGATTACAAAACAAGCAGATTGACAGAACACGGATATATCAGATGGTATATAAACATACGTATTACAACAGTTCTGTCCATGGGAACAGCTTAGAACTTCTTGCAGTGAGGGTTTCTTATAACACCCCGTGAAACTTAGTGCAAAATTTGCCCCGCGTTTCAGGTTAATTTCTGTCGTTCCGTTAATGGCTAACGGCCTAAGTTTTCACAGACAAAAGTAGTACTCAGTTATGACGTTCTAGCAGAAAGACGAAAGAACTCATTGAAGTGGAATTTTATGTGAGTAAAGATCATGCAATAACGAACATATCTATGATAGTTTGTTTTAATTTTCATGCAAGATTGGACTGTGAAAAACTATTTATTTTGAAATCATTCCATTCATGGCTAAGGGACTCTATATTTGTTTAGCGCACTCAAAATTAAAACTTTCTTGAAAATCTAAAATGCCTAATTGATTAAATAATGGTTTAGCGCTGGCTTCGAACTTTTCGAAATTCATTATTCTTAAGGCTTTGTTTAGATTAATTTGCAAAGAATTTGTAGTTGCTTGAACAGCGCAACCCCAATTTATGATTCCATAGTTGACATGAGGTGCAATGAATGCAAAATAAAGATTACGCAGAATTTGAGCTGGGACGAAATACCTCATTTTTGCCAGTATTCCAATCCCTTTCGAGATTTTCATGTTAACGAGTTTAAAATGATGTTTCCAGTTTAAGTTTTTATCAAGTATTATACTCCAAGATATTCAATGTAATCTTTTTGTATAATTGATTTATTATGAATTCTTAGATCAACTTCATGGGAAATATTCTTGTTCGGAGAGGAAATTAACAAAAAATTTTATTTGTCAACATTTGAAGTTAATTTATTTGCATTGAGCCATTTCAACCGTGTGTGTTTGATTCATCTCTCTCTGATCCTACTTCTGCGTTCGTTCATCAGGTAGGCGACTCGGGTTCGTCTAACATTAGGCCTACTCTGGAATAATACTGAGCTCTGGTTTCATTTTTGAGGATATACTTTCGTGGGCGGATCCAGACTGCCGCCACTGCCGCACAGGCAGTAGTCAATTTTGGCAAAAACAATTCCTTTTCAGTGGAAATGTTCATTCGAAAAAGATTCTTTTTTCAGAATTTCTCGAATATATTGTTTTTCTTCGTTGAAATAGTGCGAATCCCTTGAACACTCGTTTACTAAATTGAATGAATTGAATTTTGATTACTTGGCTTCATTTAACTGAACCAGTTCTATGCGGCAGTTGTTACAAATCATAGATCACCCAGAGTTCGCCTCACTGTCAAAATTGTATTGGATGTTCTGCCTTTTCTAAGCATATACCGCCTCGACTGCCGCACAAGAACAAAATAAAACTTTTACTCAGGATATAAATATAAAACTCTAGCAGGTTGAACGTTCGTTTCGGGCAGGACAGGAGAGCATCTTGCTCGAAGGTGAAGTAAAGTTTGGCCGTTTGGCGCGCGAGTGAGTGTTTTGATTACCGCATTAAGATATATGGAAATAAAGATACTTTTATCGTTATATGAAAGATGTTATACTGCCAAACCCTCTCTTAATTATTAATTCCACTTATTTATCTATATCTTCCACATCTGTATTAGAGTATTCATACGACTATCAACGTGAAGGTCTGGTGTGGTGGATACCGTAATGAGTTTTGCCCGCGGTGAATGTAGTTCAGTTTCTCTGAATTAGAAATCTATTTTTACTTTTTAATTTCTTCGAGAATAGAGAAAACACTGAAGATTCTAGAGCGTTAAAGTAGAATTATCTACTTTAAATAAAGAAGTTCTGAAACATCAAGTGTGTTATCTTTTATTTCATTGCTACTTTGAAAAGGCGTCGATAGCTGGCATGAGGGCTGGTAGGAATAACTGACGAAGAAGGTGCATTTCCTGCGTTCTGAACAGAGTTGCCCCTAAAAATCTTTCTGACACTGAATATGCCCCTAAAATGACCCCCTAATTTTAGCCCATTAGTGCCGCAGTCAAATTCTACGCTGAGTCCGCCCCTGGATGGTATACAGTGTTATGATACTTTATCTTTGGGATAAGCTGATTTCAAAAAGCAAGAAGTGAGTCCCTATTTTCGGCGCACAAATACAATAGAAACCGCAAACAAGAGTCCAGATTTTACCTTTAACCTAAAAGTGCTTTAAGTATCAGGGTATAGATTAGATATCAGGGACATGGATATTCATTAGTATGACTCCCTACTATAGTCCTTTACATTCAAAGATCGACAAACTTTCTTTTCGGGTGATTGCATCATCTGCTAAATCGTTTATTTACAAATATTAGCAGCAATGAATTCGAATTAATACAAACAAATCAATACAAGACTGCTGAATACAATCATATTATGTTTCCTATATCCTAAAAATTCTAGCGTTATGTTATACAATTGTTTAGTATAAAAGAAATTACGCCACACTACAATATAAATTCTGTTCACTCAAATAATTACACAGAACAAATATTTTCTTCATATTTTACATCAGGAATCTTATGCTTGTTCATTTTCATTGCGCTGTAGCCAATTCATACCCGAGAGCTTCTTCGAATATCATTCTGATTTCGTCAGAAGTTTGGCAACAGCATAATTTACAGAGGGAAGGGAGATGGTTTGGAAACGTATTGTTCATCTTTTGGTTCGAGTTTTGCTGATTAAGAGCCTACAGAGTTTTGTTTTGCTATTTTTTTTCAAGGTCATGGTTAGGAAAAAAAGACCAAAACCGTTCTTTCACTTGAATCAAAAATTACGTTGTCAATTTAAGATTTTGAAATATTCACCATGATAGCCAAGTAGCCAAGGAGTACAAAAACAATTTTAACAGTCAAGAGAGGCTAAGGTGCACTTAGTTAAAGTTTGTGTTCAACATCAAATTTCAAACAAAGACGTCTACTAATAATAAGTTTCCATACGCTCTTCTTCAATTAACCATGGCTACATCGCCAAGAGATAGAGTTAATTGTTATGATATTTCAAAATAATATTCTGACCTTGTGACACTGTAGAGATTTGCTCAGATTACGAAGATGAGTATTGAAAAGAAACAATCATGATAAAAAGCTTCACAGGTTGTCACAAATAATCAGAGCGTGAGAAGGGCATTCACAATGTTGCAAGACAGGAACAACGCAAGACAACCAAAACAGAAAAAGAGCAGATAAATCAAATATCATAAGTAATATACTTGATGTATTATAAACATGGAATATCTAATTTATCTGCATTTTTTCTGCTTGTGTCGTCCTTCGTTGTTCCTGTCTCGTTTCATTTTTTCTACTTCGCCGCAAGTATTCGAGGAGGATCCGGCACAGAGCCAAGTATTGTGGACTTCCTTTGTTTATAATTCACAATGTTGCTAGGAGTTACCTCTCTCGTGCATTTTGAAACAAGAATTTTTTTGCTGTTTCTCTTGTATATTCTGAAACAAGCATGAATTACGTAGCTGTCTCTATCTTATGATTTCATGAGAAAAAGTCTCCCCTTTAGTCTATGATCTTATATTATAAAACAAGCCAGGATGTTGCTACCTCCCTCGTGCACTTTTAAACAGGCATGAATTTTGTAGCTGCCTCTCTCTCGTGCATTTTGGGACAAGCATGGATTTCATAATTAATGTCGCTTCATATGAAGTGACAAATGGTCAGATCGTGAAAAAGAACGTTCACAATGGGGACATTTAAAAGGTTTCGACCCAGTGTGCTTACGGTAGTGGCGAGTGAGTTCATCGGAGCGTGCGAATCGCCATGAGCAGCCAACCCATGAGCACTCGTACGGCTTCTCTCCGGTATGCGTGCGCATGTGAGCCTTGAGGTGAGAGCTTTTCGTGTAAATTTTGTCGCATCCCATGTACGAGCAGCGATGATTGCGTTTCTTTGCTTTGAAGCCAGAGGGTGATCTGTAATTGCAAAATGCGAAATATTAATATATCGCAGGCGCAAAAAGGAGACCCGTTGATGTTAATCCTACATGCGAAGAGCTTGGATTGGGAAAATTACTTTAGTTACTTACACGTGAAACATCACGGCCCAAACAGCACCCAAACCAAAAGGCGGTCTTAGAGATTACAGGGTCCTAGGCCTAACACCTTGATTTTTCCAAATCTGTTGTTTCTAACACCATTTTTCTTTTTTTCCATTTTCTTTATATTGCGATGGCCTTTTCACGTATATGAAGTGTAAGGCCTGGGGCCATAGCCTCCTGGCCCTCGCCTATAACCCGTACGGCTAAAAACCACAGCTACTTGCTTTTCTGGACTCTTATCCACTGCGATATTGTGCAATTCCAGTTTGGTTAAAGTTATTTCACACAAACCATTACCTGGATAATTTACCTCACAGCCTATGCACCAGAAGAAGGGGAGAGGTTTTGTGAGTCGAAAGGAATGGAATACTCTATTGAACACACTAAAAGTAGTTATTTCTAACAGACCAACTTGGATTTGGTTAATTTTTGATATTCTTTGCTGCCATTCTTTTCGAGTTGATAAAATATTTTGCAGACATAGCTCTCTTGCAATATCTAAAATATCATGGAATTAAATGACGAAGGATTAGATAGTGAAAACGAACGTTCACAATGTACATAAAAGATTTTGTCCCAGTGTGTGGAGGTACCTCTTTGACGTATATGAAAAAGCATGGATTTTCTATTTAATGTCACTTCATATAAAGTGACAAATAACAAAATTGTGAAAAGGAGCGTTCACAGTGGGGTCATCGCCTCAATTGCAGCACAGCAGTCAATCACTATTCCAGAGGTCTTGGGTTGAGTCCTTGACGACGGGTCATTTTGATTTACAAAAATTATCTCACGTTTGTCAGCATGCTTTTCTTGATCTATTTTGCTAAAAGAACAGTCCTATCAGGAGCACTGCCTGACAAATTAAGGATGAAAATTACCTACCCTGGTTCTGGTTTAGGTAGTATGGGTTGCAGACGCGAGACAGACGAACTTGATGGTGAAATCACGGTGTTAGTTGTTCGAATCCTATAGAGAAACAATTCAAGAGTAGGGTAAATCCTCAATCTTCAAGTTTTCTAGATACAGGTTTATATGCCTTCAGATATTTTGCAGAATGTTGCGCCCCTGGCCACCTCGAAGAAAGACAAAAAAAACATTAAAAAGCCTTTGACCGTAATCTTAAAGGGGAAGTTCGGTCCAAAAATTATCTCAAATATTGTTTTAAATGTGTTCTTAACTGTTGTAGACTTTATTTTTACATTTCCACCAAACTGCCCCTTTAAGATAGAAAGGTACTGACTAAAAGAAAGAAAGAGTTTAACTACAAAAAAACAAATAAAGGGTTATACAACAAAGAAGCAAATAGGCAAACAAACCTTTCAGGTGAAGATGGATCTGGTGACATTTGATACGCATCGTCAGCCGAGGGACTCATACCCCCATACCCTCTCGGACCACCAACAGTCGCAGACGGTCTCGACAGGTGCCGTGGGTCGATGATGGTCACTGTTGGTAGTCCCTGTCGTGGTACAACTACAGAGTCTCTCGAGTATTCAATAAAGCTGTATTCCGTCCTTGTTGCGCTCGATTCTGTAGTTATCATTGACGGTCGAACATCATTCTAGAATAGAACAAAAAAGGTAAGTATTGAGTGGTCTTATTCCACGAAAAAAAATATTTCCAAACTACTTTGTACCAAAAATAGCCTGAAAGCAGAAAAATTCGGTTTATCAGGGCATCTCTATTGATCGAGTGGTCTTCAAGATCAACTTTCATCCAAAACCATCCAATATGCTGATGAAACACGACGATTTAAGCATTTTACAAGCAGAGAGAAACTTTATTCATCTCTTCAAAATCTCGAAAAATGAGCCGATGATCACTCTCAAACAATAAATGCAATGAAGTCAAAGCACATGATCTGTGCGTAAAAACATCTATACCATAGAAACAAGCTGGACAAATCTCATTTTTGTTTGGAAACGACAACCTTATTTTAGCTGAAAACCCACGACTTCTTGGCATATCATCGCTTATTCACCATTAACTAACGTAAAACTAAACTGTCTCCAACGACTGCAAAAAGTAGCTTCGTACTTGGTAGATACGGTTCAAGAGACGATAATATAAAATCGATATGTCTCCCATCTAAAGAAAGGAGATAGAATTCAACTACTCAAAGGTTACACACAAAGCTATCTGCTCTGACAAATGGCCAGATTTAAAAAAGCTGTAGATCAAAAAATGGTTAGAGCATTACGATACAGCAATGAATTTAAACTTAAGACATCTTAAATCAATTAAACTTTCCAAGACGAAGAAAGTAGATACTTGGATAAATTTCCAAAAGAATCAAGCTACGTTAAAAAGCTCCCCGTATTCTGTTCGGCTTTAGGGATACATTTTTCTGTAAGACTTGAAGATCGTTGAAAAGGACCCCTTATCAATTTTCAAAATATTTAACAATATAGTGATCCTTCATTATCTTATTTTCTTATCAGTTACTTTTTAAGATATGAAGAGCTACAACTAATGTAGATAAGCCCGTTATCCCCATGCATGTACATGATGTTTGCATAAATTGTGTTTTCATATGACTCCAGGATTTAACTCTTTGATTAGGGCATTTTCTGAGAAATATTATCACTTGCCTAACACATTTCAATTGTATCATAACACTGACCTTTCGATCTGATAAGTTAGCTGGTGTTAAAATAAACGTTTACTCATATTCTTTACAATTTTCTCACATTACCAACAACAAAAACATGTCACTTTTTGGCATTGGGAATAGAAAACAATATAGTGCTTGTGTTGACTTCGTGTGTTTAAAATCTAATTATAATTTTCTTTAATCTAAAAAAAACTTTCGGGAAATGCTCCAGTAATTAATGCGAGAAATATCTTGAATTGAGAACTTTTTATTGATTTGAATTTGAGTTTTTTTTCAATGAAAAGTTACAAAAACTAACTAAGTTTACAAGACCATGCCACGAGGTGAATGTGAATACTTGGCAACCTTGCAGCCAAAGCATTAAACATATAGAAATAGAAATTACAATCAAAGGCTATTAACTTCCTATTACAGAAATAACAAATAGAAATTAAATACCAATAAACAATAGTAAAAAACAAACATTACACCGAAGAAACCAAATCGAAGGGAAAGGCTTTCAGGGGACTCAATACCTTCATAACATGTTTTTCTAATTTAATAACAGACCATAACTTATGAGATAAAATCACTAAACACCTATGGTCAGTGTAATGCTCAGCTTGGGAAAAGAAAAATATTGTGCTAGATGCGTTTCTGCACGCTATAATCTAGTTAATTATCAAGTAGGTAGGTTATTTCTGCGGGTTCTTTTATGAAACTGAAGCAAATTATCAAATGCCCACCTGTTGAAGAACAGTGGTAGCAACAGTAGTTGGGTAGAAGATTGTGGGGGGCATCGGCAGTCCCTCGGACGCAGCAGCTTCCCTGGCAGCAGCGTGCTCTTGGCAATGAATGCACTGTATGAGAAAAATCCATGATATTCAAAAAGGAGAAACCTACCTTAAAGCCACCTTTTTAATACGACCACCTTAACATTATTGCCAATTTTACAACTGAACAGACAAAATCTTAAGAAAACCCTTTAAATACTGCAACATCCTTATTCTGGCTAATTTGTTGGCTAATTGGTGGCCATATTAAAGGGGTTCCATTGTACTGTGATATGCAGACCTGGCAATAGAAAGGTTTGCAAATTTTTTGAAAATTGTCTTTCCTTTTTAATTCAAATAAAGCTGGAGTAGCCCTACCAGCACCACTGCTGATTTTCAAGTGTCCCTCCTTTAAAAATGAATTTTCTGTTGGACCGCTATTCTTTATTACTCATCAGATGGGCAAATACCTTGAATTTGATCAAAGCAAGTGACCTGAGATATAAACGGATTTCTAAAAAGAAACCATCAGTCAGATAAATATTAGCTTCTTCATTAGCATTTGCCATCTCCAGGTCTCAAACCAGGGTTGTTGCCACCTAAGGTAAGCCTAGTTTGAGACCCAGTAGTGGAAAATTTCAATTGCAGAAGTCTGCTTGGTAAAATTTAGTTTCAAGTGTTAGCCCGTGCCTTGTGAATTTAATAACATGGCTCTGAAGAAGGACTAATCCCAAACTCAAATTAATGTTGTTAAGCCTTAAGTTGTAAATACCTCAAGGTTACTGTAGATGCTTATTTTCCTAGTTCAGGACAGTGGAGCACACTCGCCTTATTCTTTCACAGACTAGGTGGTGGAAAATTTAAATTGCAGTAGCCTACAGTGGAATAATATAGCTTCTTTATTAGATATTCTAATGATAAGTGTTGACAAAAACAGATGCAAGCTGCTAAATTTTATTGTTTTGTTTATGTAGAAGTGGTTTTGAAATTCATAAAGAGTGATTCCATAGGATCACACAAGAGTCTCTTTTGATTATTTTGCAATTGTATCCTTGACTCAGGTAATTTGCTGGTTATCCAGGTGACCGAAGAAGGGCATGAAGATGTATGTATCAGGGAAATTGGCCACTTCATTACACGTCTCTGGTTGTTTGTAACATAGAAATTGACAAATTTTTCATTAACACTTGCCAATTTTGTTTTGTTTCTCAACTGAAATCGTGTAAATCATCTTTTATACACATTAATAATATTCTATAAACACTTTTTTCCATCTTTTTCCAAAAATTGGTAGACTCTTCCAAGTGAGATAATAAATGCAGCACAAAGTAAAGCCTCTGTTCCAAGCTTGATATTTGGAGAGGTAAGGTGAGATGGCGATGAAAAGTGGGGAAAGAAATTTTATTGCTTGAGCCGCTCTCAACTTCTCCACTAAGATTACCAAACAAGAAAATAATTTACTGTGTGTCTGTTTTTCCCATTTCTTTTTTGAAAATTTATTTTGGTGAGAAGGACTTCTTCCTACCAGATAAAAGTTTGAATAAACCTTGAATTCATTGGAATTTCCCCTGGTAGTTTCAGAAAACGAAAGTGAAAGCTCTTGCATAATTGCGAAATCAGTTGAAAAGGACTAACCTTGTCTTCTCCATTAGAATCAATTTCTGATCTCGGGTATATAATGGTTGTACCTTGATGTTGGCCTTCATTAAGTTCCTGTGAATTTTGAAAGAAAATGAAATTGAAAAAAAAATCAAATTGTTCCATCTAATTCATACGAGAAAAAGATAGCATGATTAGAGAACAATGACCCTTATTCTTCCAATGCACTTCACACAAAGCAAAATAACACATCTCCATTTGCCCTCTTTTCAAATTAATGTCCTTCAAATAACTCTTAAGGTCAACCTCCAACTTCCCATCAACCTGTTTAATTTGTCACCTTAAAAAGTGGTGTTCTAACACTAAAATTTTCCTAATTACACTATTTTTCTCTATAAAAACAATTTTATAACAACACGAGCCTCACATTTTGCCAAATCTTAAGAACAATTTAAGGACAAACCGTGGCTGACCTTTTCAAGGTCAATATGAGAATTAAGCTATCTCTGAGAGCATAGCGATCCTTGCGTCAAAGGAAGCCGACAAAGATCACAAATTTGTACGATCCTTGCGATCATATGGAAACCAGGCTTTATACGAAATAACCAGGAGACTGAAATAATTACAATACAAGCAAATTTACAGCACACAGATATATCAGATGGTCAAGAGAGTCCACATTTGAACTAAGCAAAAACAGGCTTCCAGATCATCCAAAAGTAAGAACTATTTAAGAACATTTAAGGCTGAAAATAGAGGAATATCTAAGAACAGCCAGCTTCAAATCAAATTTACTGATTTTTATAAAGAAAAAAACAGAGAATGTATTTCTGAATAACTTTATGTACTGTATTCTATATATTATGAATAGCCTAAGAAGGTGGCAAGAATTACTCAACACTTAATATCAAGAAAAAGGTTTTGCTCAGTGGTTGATGAGATGACATTGAACTTTCAAGATAAATGAAAAGTATTCTGAAATTTTAGAAATAATTCTAAAAGTTGTGATTTATTTTGCTAGTTTTAGGGAGCTGTGCCTGTATAGTGAAAGATAAGTTTCCATGAATAATAAAGACAATTTCCAAAGCAGGAAAATGTTCTGATTTCACGAACCTGCACTGTTTATCCATAAAAAAAACAAGTCAATAAGGATAAAACGCTGGAACTAAATAATCAAGCAAATAGAAGTAGAGCAACTTTAATGAAAGTGCCAGACCTTATTTGATTTTTCAGGTTTAATGTTTTTTCATACAAAGTGGAAAATCAACAAAAAGCAATTTTATGATTTAGGGCTATCTGTCAATAAACATTCATTTCTGCTTTCAAAAAATTTAGCGACTGTTAAGTAGCTTTGAGGGCTGAAAATCCAGTACAAATACCTTATTGAAAAAACCCTCTTTCAATAAAAACAGCTGACCTTATAGATCACGTATCTATTAGAGGTGTCTGATCTACTGCACACCACCTACATTACATACAGATAGTTCTGATACATCTGGCACGACTGTGGACCAAGAATATTCCCAAGGATATACAATCCAACAGAGAAAAGACAGCTCAATATCATTCTAAATAGTCATGTCAGGACTTATCAAGAGCTACTGTGACCACGCAAACATACTGAAAGGGGACCTCGTATTAGGGGTGAGAAGTCCATTAGGTGCATTTGTTGAGGAATTGTACAAAACTGGGGCAAAGATGGTAAAATCAATAACAAGATATACTTTTTTCAATAAGCAACTGGACTCTAGTCTGGGCCCTGAAATAATTGCTGAGAACAGGAAAACTCAAAGTGAATTATATAAAAATTGTACTTTTGTCCTTTTAAGTATGCAGGAGGTGCGCAATGACCAACGTGCACCACCCGCTCTGACATTCCTGATTAGTTTCATGCAACAATGCATAAATCTGGTTTTTCCTTTAAAAGCTTGCTATTTACACAGTTTCAGGGGTGTATATCAGCAGGAAAGGTAAAGCAGTAGTTGCAATCTAGACGAATAATTTGCATAGTAGTTTGCTTACCAAGTGAGACAAAATGAACTTCTGCTGCCCATCAAAATCACTTGGACTAGAAAAGGAAACAACATTTAAATTTAAATGAAGTGCCTTGTCAATGTAACACACATCTTTTAATAAGCAGTTTCAGTTCAACTCAATACTTAAATTACCTTGCTGGAATGAAAATTTGAGTAATCATAATAACTTAGCTTAACTTTTTATTAGTGTTTTGAGTAAAGATTAAATCAAATTTCAACAAAATAAAATTTAGAGTAGGTACGTTTGCCCGGGTTACTCCTTATTTTGGATTTCCATTAAAGGAAAGAAAATGAATAAAAACTTTGAAAATTGGCTAAGTATAATCTAGTATTTTTAATTGCTTAGCTTTTTCCCTACGGAGTACTTACTTGCTATTAAAGCACTTGCTTAAAGAAAAATTCATGTTTTCCAGGGGAGGTACTTTGGTAAATGCAGGATTGGAGTGCTCAGGTTAATTTTTTGGTCTGAAATTTGTGCCATTATTGTTTCTGTAGATATTCTTCATTTCTTTGGGTCTCAAATATTGGAAAATGTTCAATGATAGAGAAAATAGGTAATTTGTAAAAGCAGCATCATCAAAATCACAGTACTCCTTGACTTGAAAACATACAACATGAGATCAAAACACAAATTTAGATTTTCATAAGAAATATTCCTTGCCCATGATTTGGAAATGCTTCTATGTTTCATACCAGTAAAGATTATTTTTTGTTTCAATTTAGACAAAAATTATTTTTTTGGTTCAAGCAAAGGACCCTGCCCTGAGCACCCACTATACCATTCCTGCAAGAGTTAATTCTCAATTAAATTTGTTTGCAAACTCTTAGAGAAGGGGTAGTCTAAGACCTCTTTGATCTCCTAAATAACTTGGCTATTGAAATTCTTTTAGTTGGCAGTCACCAAATCCTTTCAATACCAAATATGCTTCCTTTAACAATAAAAAACAATAGCATCATCTAACAGGGCTAAGCACTATCAGCATAATTGCTCAGTTCATTTCATCATGTCCTAGAGTTACTTGTTTTGGTCATTCCAGTACTGGTTGCTTATTCACTAGTTACTTATTAAAAAAAATTGAACATTTTCTATGGAAGAATCACCACGAGATTACAAACCAACAAAGATGCAACGCAAGGGTCACTCAAACAACATAACAATGAAAAACAGTGGGTGTGGAAACCACGCCTTTGGCCCTTTCCCTTTTCCAAACTTAACTCCACCATGACTGAGGGTGTAACACAAAAACCCAATTCTTGAACCACTTTAGAAATAAACTATGAATGAACAAGATTGATTTTCATGCAGGGACCGGCTATTGCGCAACAATGGGGATCCTCCGATTTTTTTACGAAGCTATGGGGAAACTTGATCAGCTAATTTCTAACGCGAAGACTGCCACACTTATACTTTGGCATTCACTGGTTCCAAACGAATAAAGGTTTTTGTTCCCACAAAGATGAGTCATCGCTACTTCGTGGAATTGAGAGTCGCCCAACAAGAGGAACAGTGAAAGCTGCGACGGACGGCCGCGCCCTGATTTCCAAATGAGATTCCAAATAAAGGAACACTCCACCCTCGGGAGGAAAATTGTTTCTCATCACGACATGACCGTCAAATCCAGTGAAACTTCTAGCATACTGACCTCGAAGTCGAAGTGCAAGCATCGCACTGGGAGACTTGATCTTCTGGGTCTGAAAATCAGGAAAATACTTTAAAAACAAGCACAATCAATGAAATTCGAGAGCTGATTCCAACAAAAACACAAAAGGGCCTATTTCTCATAATTCACAACATTGTTGAGAGAGTGAAGCCTTTTGCAGTGTTATCGATCGTTGAAGAAACTAAGCTCTTACCTAGAATGCCGTCAACCTGGCATGCTTGATCTTGAGTTTTGCGCTCTATTTCTTGGCCAGGAACCATTACGGGTTTATCCTCGGTTTTCACAGCTGAGGCCTCCATGTTGGAATTCCTGCATCATTCTTATGATGGGCGGTCTCTCCGTTTGGAAGGAACTTCACACGCCCTAACTTGCCCGGTTCGGGAGATTGGGTACAATTGGAAAAATACGATTAACTTCCGGTAAATACGAAATCCCACCCATTACCCATTAGTTGTAAGTTGCCTGTCCATTTCTTATACTAGATATTCGAAAGAATTTTGAGACACAAACTTTATCCTGACCCCAAATCTAGCCCTACCTCAAAATCTAACCCCGAAACCTTACCCCAAACCCCAAAACTTTGCCCTAAACCCCAGCACTGACCCTCCAAACCTTAACCCCTACCCTAAACCCAACCCTCTAGACCTTTCGATTGATTATCATTTTTAGATTTTGACAAAATTTTGACAATTTTCATGACGACATCGAACCGTTGAAAAAATCTAGATAAATTAATTCAAAACTAGCAAAATCATGACGTCATTTGTCAAAATCAAAAGAATGATACATCAATTGAAAGGTCTGGTCTAACTACACTAATTTGGAATACGTCAGACTTAAAAACATTAAGTTATAGCGATATTTTTATTCAAAATTTACAGTTATTGAGGTCATCAAAAATTGCACTTTCGGTCAATATCCAAAATGTTTTAAAGTCTTTTCCGAATCTCCATGGTTGATTTGGTAAAAGCCCAGTATACGATCAAAGTTTACGTATACTGTATACTTAGATAGTTACAGGAATATCTCTGTTTAAAAGTCATAAATTCAAAAATAAACTATGCTTGTGTAAACGTTTCGATGTACATCTTCATCAGTAACTGTTCTTACAATCAATTCTGTTTAAAATTCTTCACCTTTCCTCATTTTTTCTGCACTTGTTAACTTATCTTTGTTTTCTCAGCCCAACCTTTGTTTTATTTTTAGTTTACAATGATTGTAAAGAGACATGCCCCTAAAAGGTATTTCTGTACAAAATGATGGTTTATCAAATACAAAATTGGAATGAAATGATTGAGTCGATAACGTCATAGAAATTGTACAGATTTTGTCAAAATCCAAAAAAGATATATCAATCGAAAGGTTTAGTTAAGTGCTATCAGACTACACTTATTTCAAACGCGTCAGAATTGCACACGATAAGTTTTGGCGACATTAGTTCTAAATAGCCGTCACTGACGTCACCAAAAAAGACACTTCCAGTCAAAATCTAGAATTTATCCGAATGTTAATCAAATCTCCATGGTCGATTTTATATCGAATCAAACTTAGAACCAAAGTTTAGGCCGCTTGCTCGATAGTTACAGGAAATTCCCTGTCTGGAACATCCTGCGTGCGTAATTTCGCTCTCAGCAGGCGATTTGACATTTTTTGTAGAGGGCTAGATTTCCGAGGGGAAAGGAATACTTCGATTTTGTGCCAGTTTTGGCACAGTCATTTGAAAAAGATTGACCAGACCAGAAACTGACATTACAGTGTCAATTGTTTTAATTTTCTGAACTGATAATTTTCCAAGTTTACATCGTTCCCTAAATCTCATTGCATTGTAACCGATTGCATGTGCTTTTGACATCGCTCCTTTTCATTAGGTGACAGGAGAAATTTGTAATTTATCAAATAGCATTTGAATTATACCAATAAATTGAAAATTGAAGTTGTTGGGGGATGGGTATGATAATGCTTTTTCGCCATGTGATTCGTCGCTGCGACGACAAGGGCTGCGATGGAGCTTCTTTCTTGACCAATCAGATGACACGAAAATGAAAACTGATTGGATTGGACTCAGAATAAACAGAAACAAAACGGAGAAGCTGCACTCGAAAGTTCCCCCATCACCCAAATTTCCAGAACATGGTTTGAAAAACCGAATGATTATCGTGGTGAGTATAAGCCAGTGCTATTTCTATATATGATTAGCCCTTGTTAAACTGTATGAACTTCATCCGGCTGCTCACTTTTTTACACTTAGGCCCATACCTCTGTTTGTTCGAAGGAGGAGAAACGTGTAGACCATTTGCCAAGTGAATTGGATTAGTTTAAGATATGAGTTTTCCTATCTCGCTTGCTCTAAGCATACTTTGCAGGTTAGAATCAGGATGTAGGAAGTTATCTTATCTTGTCCTCAGATTTCTCACGATTGTATAAGTGAGCTGTGAGAAATATTTTTACGCATTCATTTGTTCACTGCACTTGTTTGCGTGCTCCGTCTGCTTCCTAATTACAATAATGCGCTTAAACTCGAGTTCTTTTTTTAACTGCCGAAAAATACCTAAAATCTTGAGCAATGAAACATGAGCTTGACTGTCTCAAAGCAATCTGCAATGCATCTACAGTCACTATACTGAGAAGAGATAGGGGGATACAATCATTACAAAATGACCCACTAATGACTAAAAATACCCACACCAAACAGATACTGAAAGTGCATGATGGCAAAACAAGAAGATATAATGAATTTAACCTGAAGGTATCTGCTGCAACGAAAAAGTATGGCATTACGTCCCTCTCTATATAGTGACCAAGTAGACTCTCTTCTTGAGACAGTAATTATTATCAAAACTGCGTCTTTTGTTCCATGACCCAAACCAGGGGTAAGGTTGAACTTTTGGCTCATTTGAAGCTTAAGCATTTTGGGTCAAAAATACACCCTTTCCAGCTCTACCTGGTAGAACTTCTGGTATATACAGTAATTACAAATATCTTCAGCAGCTACGTATGTTTCACAAAGTTGTGTTTTTCAGTTTTGGTATTCTTGAAAAAGATCAAACAACAGGTGCCCTTAAGCAAACGCCAGAAAAATGTTCTTTAAAAAGAGCAACCATATCATGCCTCTAGAATTTTGTAAGACTAGAACATGACTCTGACGTTGGTCAACATTTACTTACTCTACAACCCAGAATGTGCTCAAAACTACAGTGAGGATTATTTTCGTATTATTGGCAGAGAAAAGTCAACATTTCACTTATCCATGTGGCCTCCTCCACATTTAACTGTTAATAACGCAAAACTAATGACTTAACCCCCAGACTTATCCATGAGAATGTTAGTACTTGGACGATGAATCATCCTCCTCAAGTGGGCTATCCCTTGCAAGCGAGCAGATATAGTGAAGTATATCCACCAGACCTTGCTTTGACTTTTGGTAGGGGGTTAGTGAATCGCCCCCTCATAGCTCTCAGATGGGCTATCCTTTAATAAAAGTGCACATTGGGATGGACGATTCCCTTCCAATATGATAAATCAAGTGGCTGAGGAGGGCATTGAGGTGGAGTAGCGCAATAGCCTGCCTTTAATCCTGGTGCCAGAGCAAACGAAAGGAGAAGATTTCACTTTGGTGTTTCGGTATTGGTCTCCATCAAAAAGATTTATCCCATATTTTGTAGACGGAAGAGTTTGCTTTCCACTAAGTCTTTTTCCTTAAAAATCTATTTGTTTATTTCCTGTTGATCATTTGATGTTTCTCAATATACAAATCGTTGGCCTTCTTTCTGATTGGCCAATTTTTATATACCTCTGATTGAAGTAATCCATTAGGTTTCATTTTTGTTCTTTTTCTCAGGTACTACTCTGATGAGTGTCAGTAGCAATGCTTGAATAGCTATGAAAATGCTTCACTATATTCTTTATGCAGTCTTTATATGTATAGCATTATATTGGTTATACGTCACAAGGTTGAATTAAGCATAGTAAATTCATTGTCCGTGATCAAGAAATAATGGCGATAATGATGATCTTAATTGTATGATTACGATTAGATGTTCTCAACAACTTGTTATTCTATTTTGCAGGTCAAAGATGGGCCAAACATTATCAGAGCCAGTGACAACAAAAGACACAGAGACGTTATCAAATGCAAACTACAGAGTTGCTTCATCTTGCATGCAGGGATGGAGAATCAGTATCATTTCCAGTTTAACATGTGATATTTGTTTTCTCAAGCTTAAATTCACACAGGTAGATCCATTCAAATGTGATGAGAACACAATGTGTTTAAGTCTCACAGGGCTTCATTTACCTAGTGCCTTTTACCCCTTACTTCCTATACTATTATTGTTATCATAATTATCATTTCCAAATCAACACAATCATGTTTATCATAGAGTGAAATGTAATGAATTAAATGTATGGTTTTAGCTTAACTATCTATATATAAAACAGAACTGTCTTGTATGTAAGTGTGTGTGTATGTAAGTCCGCTTATAACTCAAGAACCACTTCACCCATAGCGAAATGAAAGGTATCATTCTAACTAGAATTCATCCGGGACTGTCCTTTGCTATATTTTACAAAAAGTTCAAAAATCAGAGAGAAAAAGCAAAAATTTGACGAGTAGTTAAGATAGAATTTGCTGGAATATGGATTTCTTGAAACCATTATGATGTCAAATCAACCACCAGTCTGATGTGTTTCTTTCTTAGTTACAAGTTTCTTGGTTAGAGACGTACACAAAAGATTAAAGATTGAGCTAAATTTAGGTCAAATATATGTACTGTCTCCGTAGAAGCTTTTGTTGTCATGAAAGTGATGTTAGTTGTCATAGAACTATTTGTTCAAATGTTGAAGAAGCACAAAATCTATGAACAGGAGGTGCAAAGCGCTGAGGTAATAGAAATAGCAAATTTCAAAACACTGAGAAAAGTGGATACTGCAAGGGTGCCGCGCCCTGCGGTAGACGCTATTAATCAATAATTGGGCTTAGCCTATTGGGCTAAGCTCCTAGAAAAGTTGCTAGAAGCCTATGACATATTCCATTAAATAGATAAGAGTCCCAAGATATTTATTCTGCACTAAAAAAAGTAAACAGAAATAATATGATATTAGAATTTTCGAGTGTTCAGTCTTTGCAAATGAATTAAGAATGGATCCAAAGTTTTTTGTATTAAAGAGGGATGTCAAAGGGCAGAAAAATGCATGTTGCTCACAGTCTACAACTAAAGCCCAGTGCTTTGTTGGTTAAGTATCAATAAGGAAAGAGAGCTTATAAGCTAAATATAAATAAATGTCTCGGGGGGACAACTTCCAACATCACCTACCTTCAAATCAATGATGATCCTTTAGCTCTTGTTAAACTTTTATTTCATATCTGGATTATAAATGAGACAGGGTAGTAGTATTAGAAAATTATTATTGTTATATTATTATTATAAGATTTTAGAGTCAAAGACTGATTGGTGGTAGAGTCATCTTATCTGCCATGTAGGGAACATTACATCTCTTCTACTGTATCAAACTTAAATATGATGTCTCCAATAGTGCCTTGTAAATTCAATAAACTGTTTGAATCTGTTTTTTTAAAACCCACTGCTTTTATTATAATCCTTTAAACATGTTAATTTGTTTACTTCAATTCTTGTTGGGGTAAAATATCAAAAATGACTGATTAGTAGATTGGATGAGATTCCATATAAATCGAATCAATGAGCAACTTGACTACCTTTTTTGTTGAAGACATTTCATCATGATTTCTTTAATTCGCATAAAAAGATATGGAAGACAAACATACTCATTTCCTGTCTTTGAAAGAAGACAAGGATGCTGCCTTTTTTGGTGTTTTTGACGGTCATGGTGGTAAGTCTCCTTCTACTCTCCTTTTAATCTCTCTGTATTATCTTTGAACCATCAGCCACAATTAGCTCTGCATTTATGAAATTTCTTGCAAAAAAGTTTGGTCAATTTGATAGTTGTGAGTGTAGAGTGAAGAGTGTGAAGTATATGTGAAGAGTGAATTTACGCATCACATATATGCCTTTTTGCCATATTTCTTCTTTGTGTATGCTCTGAAATAATTTGATTGCACGCTATTTCATTGATAAATTTTTTATTTTTGGAAAGAAAGGGCGACACCAGTGTAGTCGCCTGACTTTCTATTACTGTCCTCTGCAGTTTTTATTAACATCAGAGCTGTCACATTTGCTATTATTGTTGTGAAACTTGCTCTTGTTTTCAAAATGATTGTAAGAGCTCTACATAATACAAGTCGAGGCTTACCAAAATCAAACTATTTCATAAACAATTAGAATAATTCAAAATAGGGGTTATCATACATCAAGGAGACTCTGGTTCCTTCCAATTGTCAGTCTCACTGCAAGAGGTGCAAATTTAGGTTTGGCTTTCTTCTGCGTACCACACATGTAATCTGATCTCAGTTAAGCTTTTGCATTCTTATCTTTGCTAGTTGCATATCTATAGTGGTTCCTAGCTATTTGCACTAATCCTGTCAACCTCCCTGTATTCTAGCTTTGCTTCTTACTTCTATTTTTTCTGCCTTTTTTTCATCCTGCATGTTTTTTGCTGGTAGTTGACAGGTTCATTGGTCTCTTGGCTGGAATCTCATTCCAATGCCTAATCGAAACCTAAAGAGTCTCATTTTGCAGGCAGTTGAGACATGTGCACTAATACCTAACTTCCTGCTAGGTTAGGGATAAATACTAGCTGCTGGTTACTTGAATTGAATGTCTACCATCCAGAAGGGTGAAGAATGAAATAGATTTAAAGAAAACATGCATACTTTCCAAATATTTTGTTCACCTACTCATTCTTTCACTTATTTCCTGTCCCAAAAGTATTAAGAAATAGAAGAATAGATGTGAATAAGCTTATATACAAATTATACAATCTTCATTTGAATGTTTTCAAGTATCTGACGAGTTTAGTTGATATCAGTCCTTTTTATGTTTTAAAGAAATCAGATTCAGCCTAAGTTATACCATGAAAAAATTTGCAAAATACTTGGTTGAGAAATGAAGAATGAAGTAATTTGTTCTTTCCCAGTCTTAGCTTTTGTGCTGTATATCAAAATTGCTAAGGCACTAAGTTTTTCACCAAGGGGCAGTGGCGTGACAGAGGCAGTCAGGGCCCTTAGGAATTTATAACAATGTGACACTTGTGTAGCTTCAACCAAGTTAAGTGAGCTGTAAAAAACTAAGGGCCACTTTGGAGCCTCTTTTGCTCTCGGGCCCATAGTTTTCAAACTAAACTGCGTTATGCGGCTGCTAAGGGGCCGTGAGTTTGATTTTTACCACCTACATTTTTCTCACTACTTGTTCTCTGCTGGTACTAGGTGTACCTGTGTTCAGAAGAACCCCACTATCTGAATGTTCATAAGTCAATATTCTCAGTTGAGAAATGAGAAACGGAAATAATAAAATATCTGTTTAGCCCTGCACAGGGGCTTTTTAAAACTTACCACTTTTAGAGGGATGCTTGTTAGGGTAGGATAGATTCTTTGAGAGAGGATGGGGTTGATTGACTTCAAAAAACCCGCAGTATTTAGATAAGTGTTTATTTTCGACTCTCATATAAGGATAAAAGTTGATGTACCATTTATTCTCTTGATAGGCTCCAAAGTCGCACATTACTGTGGAGATTATTTGCACAAGAAAATACTGAGTCAGATTTCATATAGTAAGTAAAAACTTCTAACAATAATTTAGCAATTTTATCAAATGTCAGATTTTCAATGATAAAATTTTTCTGATTCTTCTTCAAATTGTCTTAACACTCATTAAATGGCTTGAAATAAAACAACAAGACAACAAACACTTTTGAAAAAGTAAGGCTTCCCTGTGGGGTTATCCATTTGAGCCTGCATCTCATTTTCATATGTCAACATGAACTTCTTGGACTTGCATTTCAAAGGAGCTTCTTTATACTATTTTTATTTTGTTCCAATGTACAAATATTGATTGTAATTCTTGGCCAAATACTCTTGTTTTTTCACTCTACAATGCTCGACAAGAATCAAGCAGTTTCACGAAATGGGGAGCACTTTCAAGTGGAAGGTGGCAAAACACTGTCAATTTTCATACAAGCAACCATCTCAATTTAACAACCACCTCCAATTCATATTTGATTTTGGCAAGAATACTTGACAATTTGACCCTGATATAGAGATAGGTTTGATAACTAGAAGTCTGATTTAGTCTCTTGGTAACTATACAATGATAAGGATCCTTGATCCTGTAAATATACAGCTTTATACAAATATCTGCAAACAATGCCATTGTTTGGTCAAGTTTGAATTTAGGTAACTTTGCATTTTGCTGGATTAGGCGCAGAACTACAGCCATTTGGCGTGAATTAGGCACAGACCTAACCCACAGTGCTTTTTGACCAATCTAGCATAATCGCAGAAAGGGCGGTAATACTACAGCCCTTTAACTCTGAATATTTGCATTGCAATTCATTGATTTCTTGTAATTTAGTGAATAAGTAAGTCTTATGCTTGACATGCTTGCCTGCATTATTTCAGCAGAGGCTTGGGACCCTAGTTAAATGCCCCTTCTGAAGGAGGATGAAGTGAGTTGTTTAGTCGACACCTCAAAGGCCACCCATTTCAGGGACCTTACACAACCAAGCTTAACCTCAGTTGCACATAGCAAACGAATAAAGCTGCTTAGTAACTCACCCACTTTTATTTATTAACTTGATTTTCAGATTTGATTTTCTGACTGTTCTTAACTTTCAGGCAAAGGTGACTACGTTGATGCATTGCGGACTGGTTTTCTGAGTTGTGATGCAGACATGTTGCTAGGTAAAGCAGTTTTTTTACATTTTATGTACAAAAAAATTATAGATGGTTTAGTGATAAGAAATTCCGAGAATTTGGCTTCACTCTTGGAAAAGACAAACCAATTTTGAAGAATTGCAAAAGGCAGTGGCGTAGATGGGGGGGGGGTCACAAGGGGTAGAAAACCGGCCTAAAGATCCGATAGCCAGTTTGTCAGAAAATCTCCGCTCTAATGTATACTAGAGGTATGATTTTAATGATAATGATATTTGAAATTTTCCTTTCAAACTTGGCATACAACTAAACTCACACACAAGCTGTAAGTGTAGGTCACATTGTTTAGGAATGGAGAGACTAACAAATGCATTAAGATTATAAGAGTTCTGTCATTAGATTTAGGCCACTAGGGAAGGGCCTGCTCACGTGGATCCAAGGCAAAACGTTGACCCGAGACAATGAATGATCCGTGTTAACTTTCCCTACCTGTTCACATGAATAATTTAGACCAGGTATAAGGTTGACCCGCTCGAATAAAACATTACACCCTGCAACCTCACACTGAGTTAAGGGCTAGGAAAGACTAATTTTGTGAATACTCTTTGTAAAAATGCTTTTTCGTTATTTTTTTTACAGATGAGACAATGAAGGATGAAATGGCTGGATCCACGGCAGTTTGCACCCTCATCAAAGATAACAAAATTTACTGTGTAAGTTTTTAACGTTAATTTTTCATGTTTTTATAAATAATTTTACCATTTAATGTAACGTTTAGAATTAGACTCATTCAAGGGAAAATTCTCAATGAAATCATCAAAATAGAATCAAATAGTTACTAAATTGAATTGAAATATCATTAAACTATTTGAATTCCAATGCATATCAATAAAGATTTGACAAAGCTATTCAATTATTTAATTAGTAGCATTATTTGGGGCTTTAAACTGTATGAAGTAAGAAAAAATTGAAAAGAAAGACACCCATTCTGATCTAGGGGTCAATCTATTGTCATTACCTTTTTAAAATCATAATATCGCCAATCAACCATACTTACCAGCCAAAATTTTTTAAAGATTTTCTTGTTCGCAGGTTATGTTGTTGTTTGAATTCAGATGGGATTGAGCTTGATTTTTTCCACTGATTTTTTTATTTAGCTGTATGCAGATGGGTCATTTGAATTTGATATGCTTTAATTCAATTCAACCAGCCTTGAAAATTCTTCGCGAGAACGCATGTATTATGTAGTGCTCGCTGGGCCTAAATTTCTGCTCACTAGAAAAAAATCGTTAGTCACTTTCTCGAGATTTTAAAAAAAAGCAAGAAATTTATAATTACTTCATTACTTTCCCTTTCACACTGGCTAGAATGTTTTTGAACCAATCCTATTTGCACTGATTCAACGCCTCGTGCCTGTCCACAGCAAGTTATTCAAAATTACGCAACATGCAAATTACCAAACTGTCCGTCTGCGCCTTTTAGCGAAAACCTTATACCAGATTTGCCTTCACCTTCCTCCAAACCTGAAGTATTTCTACCTTCCTTATTTTTATAGCTAATTTTTAACTTATAACAACCCTGTATTGTGAGCTAGTATATTCCTTGTTCTAGCCTGTCTTGCCAATTTGTAGGCCTTGATTTGTCTTGTAGTGGCTACCATATTTTTCTGTCAGTTGCTGCCTTTTTGGGAAGTATTGGCTACCTAACTACAAAAATAGCTCCCTGGAAAGTGAAGAAATGTTTGCCCATTGATTTGCCTTAAGTTTCCTCTTCTATTCAGATATTTCTTAAATTGGGTGGCTTACAAATAGAAACTGTGTATAGGAAAGCTTCGACGAATACAAAATTAAATTTTTGTGAGTTTCGAAAGCTTGTATATTTGCGAAAAACTACCTCCATTTTCAATCAGAATCTTCCTCGAAACCAGGTTTTAAGCGTGCTGTGTTTACAACTCTGTCTTATGCAAAGAAAAGTTTTGCTCTTGAATTACCATCACATCATTTTTAGATTAAGGGAGCTAATATTTGTTTTAGGCCAATTGTGGAGATTCAAGAGCGATCGCAAGTTTAGCAGGAAACGTCCAAGCATTATCATTCGACCATAAACCATCAAATGAAGGTATGTTTCTAATTTGATTAGAAAGGTAGGTTTCTAAGTTTCTGCTGAGTTTGGCTATATTTTGGTTGTGTTAAAGCATCTCTCTTTTATAATGTTGTTGGCAATACTGCTGCTATTAAAATCGCATTGATGAAGATGAATCCTAATTTCAGAAAAGTGCATTAGATTGCACACTCTCAGCCTCAACTCATGGAATCTGATGATTATTTGAGGAAATATTGATAATGTGACACTTAATAAAACAATATTCTGACCTATGCTTTTTGGAGATAGCCATTGTCACGTGAAACTTAGCTAACGCTGATTTATGCTTTATTCAATTGAAATATTATGATTAATCTCTCATCTTTTGTAGGTGAGCAGAAGCGCATAATAGCCGCAGGAGGATGGGTAGAGTTTAACAGAGTAAATGGTAAGTTGTGTTGGAAAATTCTCGCCGCTTTCAATTCAGAGTAAATACTCAAAATCTTAAAGACCCTTTGTCATTCACCAAAGTTTATCAACACAGCACAAAATAAAGACTGGATCGAGCATCTGTCATTCTGAAATGAAGTCATTGGTGGCCATGTTGGAAGGTCCAATTCAATACATTGAAATTCCGCCGAGGTGTGCTTTTTTCCTTGATGGTTGTTGGAATGCTATGAATGATCATTATGAGACTGAATAATCGTTTAGCTATTGTTAACAAAGAGTCAAGTCCATATGATGTCTTTGGCAGCCATATTGGGATGCCAAGTGCAAGCCGAAGGAATTTGCTTCAACATTGGCTCCAGAAACGAAAGAATGCTCGATCCAGTCTTTATTTTGAGATCAGTGATGCAGTTACATGCGTTTATGTGTCTGCAGTTGAAATTGCGCAGCTTCCTGGAAAGAGCCTGTGTTGCGAGCCTTGTCAAAATGCATGCCGCAAAGTGTGGTCATCAACAGACCCTTTCTTATCAAATTGATTGGTGGCGCATTATCTTCACAAATGGAAAGTCAAATGCGAACAAAGTCATTTGCATGCCAACCTTACTAACGCCTGAGAAAGAAAAGAGTTTAACTATCATCACTGCTAGTGAGAAACAAGATGGCGACTGGGCAAATCGCAAATACAGCCTAATTTTTGGACTTCGAAAGATGTTCTGCAGTTTGATGAGAAATATTCGAGCCTGTATTTGGTTGGAATCATGGTGGTGACTGTTCGAGTATTTCGAGAGAAAGAACTAAAAATATTGCAGCATTTATTTGTTTATCAGAAACCCATCTCATAAAACTCCGAGCAGGAAATTAGGTCATTACAAAAATTACAGAAAGGTAGTACAAAGTATCATGAAATAAAAGCATATAAGCCAGACATAACACTAATAATAATGTTATGAATTAGCAGGAACAGCTATTTCTAACAACAAGGTTTGAAAACTCAATGGTATTTAATCTTCAAACATGCTAGCGATCTCGTGCTGTCTCAATTAGCCCAATTAACTTGATAAACTTCTCGACAAGACATTTGGCCACAAAATCTACTGTAAGGTAGTACAAAATATCATGAAATAATAGCACATAAGCTAGACATAAGAATAATAATAATGCTATCGATTAGTAGGAACAGTTATTTATAGCAACAACTACAGAAATGACAGAAACTACAGAAAGGTAGTAGAAAGCCTCATGGGATAACAGTATGTCAGCAAGACTTAAGAATAATGATGATATTTCAATTAGCATGAACAGCATAAATTGTCATGTTATTTCCAACAAAAACACTTTGAAAACTCTATGGTATTTCATCTGCAAACATGCTAACCCGCTTTTGTTCTCCGGCTTGATTTTAGTGCATCGAAATTGTCATCACTTCAGTCGATAATATTCAACTTATTCTCGTAGAAACCGAGCATAAAGAAACCCTCAACCCTAACCCTGGTCGTAGTTATCGTTATCAATGAATTCGACAAACACTCCAGCTTCATCCAACCAGTAGCTATGAGCGGTCTCGGTTTGGTGCTAGTCTCAGTTTGATAACTATAAAGAAATTTAGCATGCATAGTATTTCCTCAGGGCCCACAGGCGCACGTTTTTTAATGAGTGATTACTGGGACTCGTGTGATAAGTCCACCTTTGCCCTATTATGTATGGCTATCATGAAACCCAGAACTAGCAAAGGATTCCTGGGCGGGTGGGTTTTTAGCCCACTGTGTGTGACAGCTGTAACTGTGTGGAGGATTCCCATAAATCAGTTTGACAGCAACCACTATCGGCGATTTCTGAGGTACGGCGTGACGTCAAAGTCGGGAAACACAAGTTGAATGTAATCTGTGCTTAGGCCAGCGACAGCATTATGAGCTTACATGGAAGTCGAAGAATTCATGAAAGCCTAATCTCTTAGGATCCGTATGTACGATAGTCGCTGATTTCTGTAATTGGTTCATGTCTTTTACGTCACTAACACATTAAGACGGATGCAAATGAATAGAAATTATATGAAGAGACTTGAAGTAATCTCCTTGTCCTGTTTCCCTGTTATCTTTCATTTCCTTCTACGTCTTAAACCATGCTGGATGTAAATATGATCATTATCATGAACTTGTTTTTTATTTTCCAATTAGCACACGCAGTACCAGGGTAGGCGGAAAAAACGCTTTACGTTTACTTGCATGTGTCAGGAAAACAATTTTGAATATTGCTAAATGAAGCAGAATTTTGTGGAGAAAGGGCTGAAATATTTTTAGAATTTTGTTTGAAAAGATATTTTTAGAATTTTGTTTTCTGAAAATTGGCGGTGTAGAGATGAAGCAGTCGGGAATTGCGATTCTCAACCAGACAGTATGAAATGAAGCTGAAACATGTGAATACATCATTCAAAGGACTAGGCCATGGCAATCCCTGCTTGCACCTGTTCACTTGCAATTCCTTGTTTCAAAATTTCCCTTTTTGCTGGTAGGCTAGGTGTTACATGAAGCACTTCCGAAACCGTTTTCTATGCGACCAATTGAATCGTTAAAATCTGAGAAATAACATTCCCTTGTGCAAAGGGCCTAAACTGATACCTCGCGAATATAGTAAGCGTACTAGCCAATGAACTATCAAGAAAGAAGTTTTTCATCAAGAAGTAGATTTTACTAATACCTCACGAAATGCTCAATAGGTCTTTGTTCCAGCAGGGGTATAGTGGTACGTACCACATCACTACATGAAGTAGTATTTAAAGTCTTACATTGTTAAATTCTCTCTTGAAATGCTGCAGAAGTTGATAATTTTGAAAATGATAACCCACTTGACAACCCCTGAAATCGCTATAGGACTTACTCCGTCCAGAATTCTTAGCATCGATAAAGGTTGTTTACAAACCCCAGGTTGTTTACCAATCCCTTCCTGCTACCCTCTTTTTTCCTTACTTTTATATGTAGTTTTAGCTTTATGATTTGTTTCCATCTTCTTTCTCCAAAGACTTGTAGGGAGATTATTGACAGTTGAGATGATCTTTTTCTCACAGAACCTATTTCATGGACCACATGATTCATGCACCCCACCCAAAGTGTATTTGGCAAACAATATCTTGCTCTTTCTTTGAAAAGTGCTTCTTCAACACCCAAAATACCAGACCAAAATAAGTTTCTGAATGGCTCCAACTTTAGACCTTTGTTCAGTATTCAACCTTCCAGACATCGAACAGATTTTCTTTGATGAATTTCAGACACTTGATGTACACGATCTCTGCACCCAAAAAGTCAGCAAACTTTGATGGCTCTCACTTTGATTGATAGTTTTGTATTGGCTCGGTTTTAAGTGTTGACATACATGAGCTGGAATTTTTTTTCTTGTTTGCACTTTCAAGGGTTCGTTTAAAATTTGGAATATTGCACTAGGGTTACTTTGGAAGCTATAGGGCTTTTGCACCAATCCTTTTTCTAGTATGATACTAGAAAGGGGATTTACCTCCATATTTGAAAATGCACCAAAAACTCCATAATTCGGGAAGGGGAGGGGAGAGCTTGTCAAATGAATTATTGGAGATGAAAGATTACCCTTTACTTGATTCGTTTATTCAAAGCCTTTAATTCGTTCAATTCGTTGTAAAAAGAGGCCAAGAAACGCAACTTTTATACAGCAAACTTAGGCCTTTCAGACTTATGTCCTGCTCAGAGTGTGACTTGCGATTTCATAAATTGTAAGTCGCACTCTGAGCAGGACATAAGTCCAAATTCTTTTTTCAACCAATTTTACAAATTCTATTTACTTGATAATTCGTTTAAATGTACTTGCCATACATGCAAGAACACATTCATAATGTGAGATCAATATAAAATCTCACCACCTAGTTTGTTTTGTTTGCTATTTAGTTTAAATTCACTCTAATTTTGTAGAAGCTATGTACTCATTTTTCGTTTACAGTTTGTAACTAACTTTGAAACAGAAACGGAAAAATCAGGAATTTCAATCGTCTTCTCAATTTACTTAAACATCTTCAGTGTCGTCCGAGTCGAACCGCAGCTCGACTAAATTTCCATATCAAGTGCGCCAGAAAAAGGTAGACACTTTTAATGAGCCACTAAAAAATGGAAAACACAAAAAATAGTTTATATCGATGCCAAATATAACAACTTAGACATGGTCAATTTTTTTATATTTCTGAAGCAGCAATTTTAGAATCAAGAATAGTATCTCAAACATATCGATCTTGCCTTTTTGTAAAAATTGACAAGTATGTATTTACAAGCATTTATCTATTAATATCAATTTATACTATAAGTCGAATAGCACCTCCAGCACACAAAAAGTAGTTTGTATTGTGCCATTTCACTGTAAGATTTCCACGTTTTCCTATCGCTTACTTATCAACCAATTGCAAATGAGAATCGAAAAAGCCAATCAAAACAAAACGGTTACAAAGAAACGGTAGTGTGCAAGCCTTTACTTGACGTTTAGTTTCTATTTTGACCGTGAAGTTACTTTTCCTTCGTTTCTTTTAGGAAATTTAGCGTTATCAAGAGCAATGGGAGATTTTATTTTCAAAAAAAATTCGAAAAAGTCAGCTGAAGAGCAAATAGTCACTGGTAAGATTATATTCATGTTTTTCTTTCTTACTTTACCATCACAGCCAGTTTCTTCATATGAGAAACTACTTTTTAAATTCGCCCTCATAAATGCTGAAATCTTAGCCAGTTCTTAAAACTCTGCCTTTTATAGACGGCTTTTTACTGTATGGACGACATTGTGTTGCATGGGTGCGTTTTACATGAGGATTCCTCGTGTATGCAGCCCACGTCCAAAGTCTAGTTTCGTAAGACCCTCAATATTTATGGGGATGTATATGTGCAAACTCTTGATGTAGATAAAAGTAGCCGGAGATAGATATAGATGCAGATGTAGATTTAGATGGATATAGATGTAGATGGATATAGATGTAGGGTTGGAGTAGGGGTTTGGGTTAGGGTTGATGTAGGTAGATATAGATGTAGGTGGATATAGATGTAGATGTAGGTTGATAAAGATGTAGATGCACAGATAGATATAGTTGTAGATAAGAACGAAGAGAAAGACGAAACGGAGAGGCTTTTAAGTACTTTGTAATTACGCTTGACGCGTTTCGACATCAAGTCTTCTTCAGGAGATTTAACTACTTTGTTTAAGGATCAAACATTTACTTTTGGCTACAATAATGTGAAGTAAGATGAATGTCAAGGTTTGAATGCGGGCCATTGCAACAGAGTTACAAGGAATAAAAAGATTTAATGCCAATTGTGTGCATAGCTATGTTGTATAGATAAAGTTGTAGATGTAGAAAGATGTAGACACACCTGCCATATCTTCTTTACCACTCAGAATTTCGACTCAAAATCTGAGTACATTTCCCGCAAATTTCAGCCTCGTTTCTGCAAGAAATTAGGTTTGAGCGAGTAAGTAATGTCATTATTCGTTTAATTATTCTACAAGTAATATGGAAGATATGGCTTTTAGAAGATTTTCACATTGCAACCATTTAGTTTTGTTTTCACTGTTTATGATGGAGCCTCACTCTACGGAAAGTTTGGACTAATAAACAGTGTAAAACATTCAGTTTGTTTTAAACTCGTCATTTAATTGTAATTGTTTCATTTCATTCCAGCAAATCCAGATATTACTGTCAACGAGTTAACTGAAGACCATGAATTCATATTTCTGGCATGTGATGGTAAGTGATTCAGAATGCAAGTTGTTAATGAGTGAGTTTGTGTTTATTTTGCGAGCCCTGTTTTGGTAAAACTAACCTTTTAAACTAGCGAATACTAGTCGCGAGTTCTTTCCGCGTTTTGGGATTCCTGCTAGCTGTAATTATACATAATGATGAATAAGGCCGTTTTTGGTCTCCATTTTCAAAACACATTTCAAGAGCCACTCGGCGCAGTATCAGCTTCTTTCGAGTACAAGGTAAAATGACGTCAAAACGCGCAAATGTGAGATCACTGCCAGCATCTTGAAGCGGTTGGAACAGAAAGATCGAGAAAAAGTAGTAGATATTGTTCAAAATAATTGTTTAGGCTTTTTAGCATCAGCTGGTCATTAATATATTGCAGGATCTTATTTTTTCTTTGCTATCATTATAACAATGTTTGTTTTCAGGTATCTGGGATGTGTTATCAAACGAGGAAACGGCTCAGTTCATAAGGAAAAGAATCGCACAGAAGAAAAGCCCAGAACAGGTAAATAATGTTTTATTTGCAGTAAAATATTTTTTCAATCTGGGGTTACCCATCATGGCATTTCTAGCCATGCTGTGTAACCCGTCTTACCACAATCGTCTCTACAACATGTATGGAGGTGAAGAAGCGCATGCGCGATGATTATGCTAGAACCTTAAAACAATCAATGTGATTAACACTTACCTTGTGCTCTTAAAAAGCATAATATATAGCAGGGCCATGTAAAAAAATTTATCAAGTCTATTGCAAAGATCGAAATTGATGTTAACCTAAATAACTGAAAGCGTATCTTTTTTCTCGACTGGATTTTTGCATAGGAAACGATTTATTAAGCGTTTTCATCGCTCGAAACAGAAAGGAATGTCGAAGAATGTGCTTAACAGGCCAAGAAGAGATCCCCAATAGTGTCTTCTTTTTCTGTTGCACATGGTAGAACAACCCTAGCTCACAGTGACATGTTAAACGCAATGCATTGAAGCAGCAGCAGGATCGAGTCAATGGGGGGCCTTTTGCGCGCGAAACCCATGAAACCACGCAATAATGAGCTTAAGATGTTTGGTAAACTAAAAATATAACCTAATTCGGGCATAGATTGCTGTTTGTTTTTCCCATCCGCAACGGTAGTGAATATTTCCTTATTTGATATCATTTTACCCCTTCACTTTTTACGAAACTGAACATGTCAATAAGCAGCTATGAATACAGCCAAAAAAACTCGTGTAAGATTTGCCTCGATCTCAAATTGAAACCGAGATTGACCACCATCCTGAGATTATAAAGGCGAGTCATCAATTTCTGAGTTTTGTTGTCATGTAGGCTTGGATAGTAGACGACTCTAGGATGAATAAAGCCCATCTAAAATGCATAAGGACATACCTTAATCGTTTTAGAAAGGTTCTACTAACATTACACTCGGTCAAATGAAATCAGGCAGTTCAGTAGCCATGCACTAAATGTCGTTAAATCATGCTCTATTTCATCGTGAAAGGGGAATGTCCCGCACGTTTAGTTTTGCACGAGCACCATCGATTCCAGTGGTTTGGGATACAAGGCTATGGTTATTCTTTGTTTGTTTGTTTGTTTGAAAGAAGGAACTTAAGCAGCTTTTAAAGCTGAAAACCAAAAGTATTTTTCATTTCATTCTATTTCATGAATCTAATCACCCGCAAAGGGACCTTGTAACTATAAAACGGCCAGCAAAATACTAATAAAGGTATAAAATCTTCATAGATAGAGTGGATTATGAGTAAGCTATGATATTACTGAAGCAAGAAATTTCCAAACACAGCTTTTGAGCTGTATAAAAGAATAAATCATGTAACCAAGTAAAACATTTAATCAGTTATTTTAAACTGCGGTAAATTTCTGAGGAAACTCTTTTTTTCTTCATAAGAATAAATTTTATAAGAATATTGAGGCTCGAAATCACCAAAGAACAATGAAAATCAAGAATAAACAATGGAAAAGTTGAGGCTCAGGAAAATTTTAAGTATTCTTATAAAGAAAAAAGAGTGTAAAAGGTTTTAGGATTGAGACAAAGCGTATTCGATGCAACTTAAGATAAGTTTAGTACTTTCATGTCATCACCTGGGTAGATGACCTTTAAGATGATACCAAAATCTCATACTTCTTCAAAAGGGACAGAAAGTTCAGCATCCCGCACACGAAGGCAACACACAAAGTTGGCTTAGATTAGCTAAAAAGCTGAAAACAGCAACACAGGAGGGAAAAAAGTATTTTTGTACGAATTACTTTTAGGTTTTTTAAGGTTCTCCCTATTCTCTCCTTTCCATATTTTGCACGGTGTGATCATCGTTATGTTCTTGTTTGTCGCATTTTCCATCTCATCCCCTCAACAATATTGCAGGACTGAAATCTTATGCATCTTCATCATTATCACTTCAATAAGTATAACTGATTTAGCCAATTAAGGTCTACTAACAAAAAAATACATTTTGATTGTAGAAATTATACAATATTGAAAATGTTACATGCAAAGGATATCTAAATTACCTAAATTCAAACTGCCTATACTTAAAGTTACAACAACAACAGCAGCTGGCCTAGCCTTGATTTTGCTTTGATCTTGTATTTTGATAATGACAAGCTAGAGAATTTGATATGTGGTTGTGTGGTGATCCACAGATAGAATTTAGGCGAGTTGATGAAAGCACACTCTAACAGTCCTAATCTTTCCTACCTCGCCCTTTTCTACCTCAAAATCACATCAAGTCTGTCTGTTATTCATTAAGATCCATCCCCGACATCAGAAATGTAGGAAATATAGCTGAACAATTTGCGATTGGTAATTTCTCAGGAACAATAAGCGTCTTCTGTGTCTCACCCGAAGACCTCTTAGTAGGTAATTGAAAACTTGTAGAAGTATGAAGAACAACAAAACACGGCTGTATCAGCATGGTGTTTCGAACATTGAATTTTATTCGTAGGATACTAAAATCTAAGTTCTATAAGTGATATCCACTCTTTTTAATAAGAACAATTTGATAAGAATACGAGCCTCAACTAAGGCGGACAAATCTAAGGTCAATACAAGAATCATACGAAATAACCATGAGACTGAAAAATAATTTCATAACAAGCAGATTGACAGCACATGGACATATCAATGAAAAGAGTTAGTGGATATTAGTACCCCGGCACACTTTAGTATGAAAGATAGCCTTTACATTTGTTGTACAAAAAACCTGTGAGATAGTATTCTAAGAAACAAATCTTCAAGTATACAAAGCTAAGCAATTGCTAAGCAATTTTGAGTACTCAAATTGGGTGTCTAGCTAAGCAATTTTCAGTACTGAGCTCAAGCTGAAATTACTTATAAAAAAATGCGTGTAGTATAAACTAACATGAAGTTACTGAAAAGTTACATTAAGTATGACCGCTCTTAAAAAAACTTTTTATCGGCAGAAAGAGCAGCAACATTCTTTTTACAAAAATAAAGATTTCACCAACTTATATTAAGCAATTCCCAACTCTGTGACACTTTCAACTTGAATCAAATGCATTCTGGTCATACTGTAGGTGTAGGAGAGGTACACCGCTGGAGCAAACCGTTCGCCAATAGTTTAAAAAACAACGCGCAAATAGACCTTTTATATATGTTACCATAGAGATAAAAGAGTTAATTTTGTGCTCAAGCTTTATACATCTTCAATTCTCGAAAACAAAAACAGATGATAGCAGCCATTCTCGAGAGGAATAATCGACATGACATCACTGGTGATCGATCTATTCGCTTATTCGCCACAACAGAGCGAAAAAAGATGCGAAAACCGAGACGATCATCACGAAGTATTACGACGATTGACGAAAAGTCGTCGGAAAATCAATTGGGCAGTGAAACCAGAATGTTTTCCGGCATTCTTGTGCAATAATGCGAAAACTAAAGCTAGGACGAAGCAAGACATGTTCCTCACCACGAAATGCAAAAAATGTTGCACAATATCGGACACTGTTTGATATGACAGTCTAGAAGCAGGATTAATGAGTAATGTCTGTCGTCCTCTTTTGTTTATGAAAAAATCATCGGAAGATCAAGAGAGTTGCGAAATCCGAGTTGGTCTTAAGTGCTTTACAGTATTTGCAACTAGTTATAAATCATTCTGCATATCATATAAACTAGGAAACACTTTAAACACGTGTCGCTGTAGACAACCTCCAATGTAGTGAATGGTATCCCTAAAGTTCTGATGGTATCCCCACACAGTACTGAACAGCCTCCAATACGCTAATGGTATCCTCTCAAAGTACTGAGGGCACCCTTCCACATTGCTGAACAACCTCTAATGCACTGATGGTATCCCCCCAACCCCCAACAGTACTAATGATACCCCCAAAAGTACTGCACTGACGGTTCCCTCTTCTAAGTTGAGACTGTAAAGCTAGTTCTGCCCAACGCTTTTTGATATGTAATCCAGAAAAAACAGGAAAACGAACCATGAGCACATGATATATCATAACTTTAAATCGGGATAATTAGCGAGAAAAGACTTATTAATCACCTTAATTATCTTAATCTCCTTAACATATATCCTTCTGGCTTCCATGCTTATTTCCAAGGTCTTTTCCTAAACCTCGTTGATTTCGAAATGCTTTTTAAATCCAGACTTTGCTTGATTAATGGTTTGCTTCTGTCAGCTGTGATTATTTATGCATATGGAGCTGGTGAAATTAGCTATTTTGATACTTGTGGCAGTTTGAGTTACTTTTATCGAGACTTTTATAGAACTTATTGGTGTAAAGTTGTCTTTGCGTTTGACCCGGGTTCTTTAACAACTACATAAGGCCTGCCTTTCATTTTCACCGATCAATCACGATTGATTTTGCAAATCCAGCTTCTTTTCAAGTTTAAAATCACTAATGTGATGGCGATAACCACTACTCCCATCACAATAATGATTCTCCATCGAAGTAGTGCACAATCACCACCATATTAATCATGATTAACTATCAAAGTTATGATTACCCAATACAGTTGTAATTTCAGCTGTGCTAAATCACTACCTCATCTGCATTTTATCCCTCCACAGTATTGATGGTATCCCCCACAGTATTGATGGTGTCCCTCCACAGTACTGATGGTCTCCCCCACAGTACTCAACACCCTCCAATGTATTGATAGTATCCCCTGCACTTCTGGTGGTATCTCTAAGAATACTGAAATACCCTCAAATGTACTAATGGTATCCATCTACAGTACTGAACATCTTCCACAGTTTCTGAATATCCTTCACTGCACAGTACCCCGCAGACTCTCCCCAGATCACTATCCGCATGAATTTTGAGTTGGATCAAAAGTGATCCACTACAGTGTAGAGGGAGTCTTGATTTTCTTTGGAGAAGTTAGAACGAAATGGGTGGCCTTCTCTCTAGATAGATTAATTTGTTATCTCCTCGTCGTTTCAATTAGTTCATCGGCACTTTACAGCAACGCATTTTTCATGGAGATAATCGAGAACCTCAGATAATTGTTGCGATGAAAAAGATAAAACCCAGAAAAGTTGCCAGCCACCGGTATCGAAAAAATGTTCCACAATGAGTGATAAAACGCTTCTGGAGGGCGATAAGGAGAGAGGGTAATCATATGAAATTATAACCCATATAAATATGGAGGTGACAATTTTACACATGCCCTCTAGCAGTAACATACAGGGTGTGGGGGGATAAACAGAGTAAGTAACAGGGGGCCCCAGGGCTCCTAGGGGCCCGTAAAATCTAAGTTATCTACGTTTATTGATCAGAGCTCTATTATCGGGGGCGGGGGGAGTTTAGACCCATTGAATTCGCATTTACCCTGGGCCCAGCCGGTCTGCCCTCTTGTCTTTAAAGTTATTAGCACTCTTTATCTACAAGAACCAGTTAAAAATTGTTTGGCGCTGGCCGGTCATAAATATTCCTCTATTTTCTGTAGGAACTGTTTTTAATTGGTTCATAAAAAAGTATTTGAAAGCCTATTTTTGCTGTCAGTTGTGTTGACTGCTGCAAATGTTGACTTACCTGACTCGTTTGAATTCTTTGTGTCCTGCCAATCTGCTTGTTTTGTATTAGGTCTAATTGCTTATTCTTAATTTAGTGTAATTACTATTTCTTGGAATTCTCATATTGAGCTAGAAATGAATTCTCATATTGAGCTAGAAATTGCAAGCCTTGGTTAGCCTTTCTCTGAAATGAAACTAATATTTAGAAGGAACATCCCTGTTACCCTAAGCAGATGAGCCAGTTGAGCAACTTTTCATAGAGCTTGAAATGATAACCTCTCTTATCCTTAGGGGTGGGCTGGCTAGCATTCAATGCGCCGGGAACATCGACAAAAATGCGATATTAGAGAGGGCCTTTATGGGAAGGGTCCTAGAAACGATAACGATAAATAAGATGGATGGAGACCAAATCAAAAATTTGAAAACTCTAGCGAATCACGAATCAAGGCAATATTAGAAGCCATTCATGAAAAATTAGCTATATGCATTGTTTAAAATACGAAGAATGATGAAATTCCCCTGCACGTATTTTTTCTTATAAGTAATTGCTTTATAAGCAAGGCAGTATTCGACAAGACAAAAATAGCAATTCCAGTACTGGATAGAGGAATGCTATGCAATTTGAAAATTTTAGTTCTGATACAGCTTGCAATGAAAATCGTGCAGTAGCTATAGAGAAGTAGGTTACTGTGCATATTAGTACCCCCGCACAATTTTGTATGCATGGTATCATCGACATTTGTTGTACAACAACTTGTGAGTTAGTGTTCTAAGAAACCAATTTTTAAGTAAAAAAAGCAAAGCAATTTTGAGTACTCAGATTTGTCCCCCAGCTAAGCAATTTTTAGTACTGAGCTCGAGCTGAAATTACTTATAAAAAGATGTGTGTAACGTTGCACAACATACCCATGCCGAACCTCGATAAATATGAATAAGTTTCACATATCAGGAATTTCATCAACCACACGAGGGTGCACCTGGAAATTCTACGGTTTCCCCGATGGCTAGTCCACTTTTGATATATGAAGAATAACAATGTAAACTAATGAATGATATGATATGATATGTATAATACAGTTTAGACAGACAATAGCTAGGATAGGTTATATAGCTTATATATTGTATAATAATATAATCTATATGGTATAATATGTATTATATGATAAAGTAATCTAATGCAATCTCTATTTTATTATTATGTATTATATTATTATACGACCATATCTATTATCATGTTATATTTGTATTTTGTTTCTATAATATAATGTATAATGAACGATTTCGCATGGGTTTTCATTTGAATTCTTGGTGTTTCCACTGTAGAGAATGGAAATACGGTTGATCGTATCAGAGCCGTTCTCAATACAAAATGTTTCGTTAGTTGCTTAATTAGATTTGAGGTATGGATTTTAGTGATAGATGTAATTTCGTGGCATTGTTCAGGATGTTTTTCGAGACTAGGCCTGTCTGGGGGAAATATCTTTTAAGTTTTTGAAAATTGAAATGAAACTGCGATTTATTTCACGCTAAACGTTTTCCCTTCAGCATTTGTTGTTGGGCGGTTGGAAGATCAAGGCCTTAAAAGAGGTCTCAAAATAAGGAACGTAAAGAACTAGGTGCTGTGCTAGGTCCCTTATAAAAAAGTGTGTATTGTGGAGGGTGTTCAGCACTGTGTGGCGACATCATCAGTCCTGTGTAGAGGATACCATCCGTACATTGGAGGGTGTTCATTTCTGTGGGGGCTACCATCAGCTCTGTGGGAGATAGCGGACAAATCTACCATCAGTGCTGTGGAGGGCGGCCATATGGATGGTACTTACCCTACGCAATTTTGAGAAGGTGATGGGTCATAAGTTGGTGAAAAATCAATTTAAAACTAGAGACTACAGGCGGTAATCAAATAAGTAAGACCCTTGAAATATTCGGGTTTATTTTAAGGTTCCAACCTGAATACTCTTTACTTTGGTCAGGGGGCGTTTTGCACTGACGTGCTGTCGATTACTTCAAACAGAACACTGTGACCTATCAAAGTGAAATGACATCTCAATCGAGAAAAGCATTATCACAGAAACATTGATAGCTCATTTTATATTCATTTCGCTTTAATATTCGGCACTGCTTTATGGCGTCATGTTTTTCATTGGGTTCGGCTCGTTCTCGTTTCTCTGTTGTTTATCATTTTTCGCTATTTTCCGTGTTGTGATGAGTAACACTCGGAAACAGTGTGTTTCTTGTGCACTGTGAATCGCCTGGGGCTATTATGTCGCCCACACTCCTTTCAGATCTTAACTACTCCTCTCTAAGTTGTTCTCATCCTTGTGCTTTGTCTATTCACAGATTTCCTTTCGCGGTCTCACCGGATTCCTTGCTGCACTGAGAAGGATTGAGACTATATGACGTCACTTATTGGTTCTTTACAGGAACTAATCTCTTGTTTACACGATATCCATTTCAGATTACATCATCTTTGACGTCATCTAGTTTTGGTTTTGGCTCTCTTCACTCGATGTTGCGCTTAAACGTGTTACACTCTTTTTTCATTGGAACTATTTTATAAGAACACGAACCTCGAATTCGGACAAAATGTAAGACAAAGCCGAGGATAACATTTCTAGCTCGATATAAGAGTTTTAAGAAATATCCACAATAACCAGGGTAAAATAAGAGAGCTATGAAATAAGGGGAACAGGCAGGAAATCGAGGCACGGGAAGACACAGAAATGGGCCTAGCCAAGGAGAGTAGAAAGCTAGATTTTAGTTAAACCATCTTAGTTCTCTCATTTTATCTTGATAATACTAAGAAATGAATTAAAGATAAGCAGCACGCTGCAATGTCAGACGAATTGGAGAAAAACCAATAGCAAACAGACTTCAAATCCAAAATATCATGAAAATAAGAACAATTTCATTTAAAATGAAAACATTTCAGCCTGAAAAATGGTGGAGAATTGAAGAAAAGCCAACCTAAAACGAAATTTAAAAAAAGAAAGTATTGGTGCCTATTGGGTAGTCAAGCACAGCACTCCCATCTTGAAAAGAGGGTCTACGCGAGTGTCTACCAAACTTGCATATAAGGGACACTCTGGCTCTCTCTACAGCTACAGCATGTTAGTTCTTTTAATACATGTAACTTTGGCTATCTACACGGTTTTTTATAAGAATACCTGGCTTAAATTTCAGTCTGCCTATTTCTTGTTTGAAGTGATTTTTCACCGTCCTTCTCAAATGGGTTTAAAATGCATTTCTAGCCAAGCCTTTACGTTTCTGAGATCGGGTTGGGTTATCTCAAATACTTTTGAAGATAGCAAGATCTTCTGATCCAAAGCTCAGTCTGGTGTTTCTTATAAAGGTCGCTAGACGATAGACCATGTGCATTTCCAATGTCTGACGTTTGCTTTCGCCGGAGATGCGAACGAGAAGGAACCAAACAATGTTCCAAAGCGAAATCGTCGTTTCATGTTCTGACTCATTCCGTCACATCCCTTTCTCTTGTGATTGAGGGGACGCATAAATTGGATCAAACGGATCAATGGGATTAACCTGATAACACGGTTGAGTCTTCCAGCCGGAACAAAGTTATGATTACAAAACCAAAGCAATACAAATGCAAACTGACGACACTTTTATACAGATCGTAGTGAAGCCAAAAACAAATATTACTCTACTCTTATTATCTCGGTCAAATTATGGTTTTCTCAAACAATTGAAAGAATATCATTGTTCCAGATATTGCATTATCTAACGGAAAGTGGATTGGCCTTCCAATTTATAACTGAACTAGTTGCAAAGAATGTAGTGTCCTTCTCCAAGCAAGATCTCTTGCGTAATTTGAACTCTAAAAGAGTTCACGATCTTTATTTTTGTGACGTCACTGCGCAGGTTTCGATTAGAAGACTAGGAGTGAGTAACCCCGAAACTTGAAACGTGTGGAATTCACAACACTGACGTGCTCCACACTCAACTAAAGAAACCCAAAATTATCCAATTTCTTGTGTATCCCCGCCATACCTGCCTGCTAACCTATGCGCCTACTATGGAGAAGGACGTTCCTTTCAAAAAACAAAATGTATTCCCATCTTTGTACCAACTTTTGAAAATGTTTATAACCATAAAATTCCAAAATCTCGTTGCTGAATACCTAAATGTAGCTACACCAAAAATCCTGAAAATGAATACCCGAGTCCTTGCTTTACCAGATTTTGATCATTTGAGACCCATATCTATACATAAAAAGCCAAAAGTAATACCCATATTTGTACCAAAATCGTGAAAAATTGTACCTAACTGGGCGACATGTGCCTAGTACCTCAGATATACTAAGTATGCCCCCTCCCAACGAAAGACGCAATACCAAATAAATTTCGTTTTTGTGCTTATTGCATGGAAAAGCTTTAAGATACTGGTGGAAAATAATAAATTACAATAACATGGGCAGGTTTAATGGTAGGTGTAAATATATAGTAACTAGTTTGACATACTATGTTGGACTATACCTTCTGGTAAATTACTGCAGACTCGACAACCAATTATTGCATTAGATCACAGAGTTTGCAAGGAGCAAAAATTTGAAATTCTTTTCCAAATTCAAATGGCTAATAATACCAAAGAATTCGAAGGTCTTATCAAAACTTGGTTTTTTGAGAACACATGTGCTTGTTCATTCTGCAGTATGTAGCTAAATTTATGCAATCCTTCGAGTTGCTCATGTTAGTATAAATTAGTGTATACTCACTATTGTTAATACTAACACTAAATATATAATAAAATACAATACAATACAATACAACACATACCGAAATCGAGAGTAAAATACTTGAATTAAATTTAGGTCTTTCTTCCCAGCAATCATATTAAGAGTTCATATTCTTTAATTCTTTCTAGATATGCGAAGAGCTGCTAAGCCATTGCCTCGCACCTGATTGTCAAATGGGAGGGCTAGGCTGCGACAACATGACGGTCATTCTTGTGTGTCTCCTCAACGGGCAGTCTTACGAGGAACTCGCAAAGAAGTGCGCAAGACCTGCCGACAATTCTCTTCGAAATGGGCCTAAGGCCGACAGCGAAGTAGATGAAGAAGTCGAACTGACATGATAACTGTGCTCTGTGACCTGCTTTAGTTGTTTACTGGCATGCTTGAATCCTTTAACGTTGTAAATAGGTAAGTTTTAGTTCTTAACATTATGATTTTAATATCTCGTATGGGAATTTTTCTGTGTAGTCAGTTGTGTGGCATGACATGCAACAATATGCTTGGGAAGCGACGTCTTCAACACCGCTCTTGGTCTTCGTCAAATTTAGCTACTAGAGACTGAAGGCCAATCGTGGCGTATAGTCTATCAGCAAGATTTCTCCGAAATGAAACGATTCGGGATTTTAGTCAAAAGCAATCAGATTTTCTGTGAAAGTCTACGCAAAAATGTTTAATTTTTTCTACCAAAAGAGCCAAAGGATTGTTCAAAGGATTAAAGCCCGGGTCACGGCACCAATTAATCAAACATACATCCTCTAAACGTATGGTAAGGTGATGCTACCTATGGCAGCAATTGCAACAGGAGAGTATTTAGGGAATTTAGATAAGAATTACCCAATTCCTTGAGCCTATTCCTGACCATGTTAGTCTTATGATTTAGCCAAAGGTATCTCCCGGGCTTAAAATGATAATCGATATCTTCAGTTGTATCGGGCTGGAAACTTAAGTCGTAAAATATCGTCCACTTCGGCTAAAAATCTTTTAAATAAAACTCTATTATCTTTGAAAATTTGACTTGAGGAATTGCAAAATATTTGGAAAATCTCTTGAAATATCTAAAATCCTAAAATCTCACAAAATCTCACACACTTCTCGAAGCTAGTTGCCCCTCTCTCTGCACGAGTTCAGAAGTAATTCTCACGTGTGCATAATTTGGAGTTTTTTGCTTTAAATGTGTGGACCGCCGGCTTGTTTTTGTCTTAGAATTAACTTACATTGCTTTATGATTCTATTTAATATTTTAGTTAGCCTATTTGTACGCATTTTAGATATTGTTGTTACGAAACTGGATAAGTAGCTGTGAGTGTGTAATGAACTGTACGAGCGGAATTAAAACAAAATGTTCTGCTTTTGCAGTTTAGAAGATTTTTTGATTGCTAAGTGTACTATATTAAATTGCCTTTATTTTTGGGGATTTCAAAATCTTGTAAGAAACCAGGGGTCAGTTCTTATTTTTTCAACCTTTCTTTCGACAAGTTTGAATAGGCGTCATCATATCTTGATTTTCGTGGTGATTTGATAAGGGTACTTTACATGCAACAACAGCAACAACAACAGATTTTCAGGGGGTCATTTTCCTCTCACTCAAGCAACAACTAGCAAACTTTGAGCATATGAAAATGGACGAAATGCAGCTTCGTTTCGGAAATTTCTACCTTCTATGAAGAACCATCCATTTTTGTGATAAATGATAATTTTATACTTACCTTGTTCGGGAAAGGAACTTTGAAATCAATTGTTTTGGAGCAATAATATCTTGTTGATTCGAAAGTTGCTGAAAAAGCATGCGCACTGGGTAGGTACACAAGTGAGAAATGAAGTGCGCGTGTGCAATCACAAACCCTTGCTATCTCCAGGAAAAGTCGTTGTTGATAAATCTGGATGTTTAAGCCTGGTTTCCATATGTTCGCAAGGATCGCACAAATTTGCAAATCTCTGCGATCGTTCCGATCCTTCCCCCAAACGAGGCCAGCGCAGATCACAAATTGGTGCGATCCTGGCGATCATATGGAAACCACGCTTTACTTAGATATGTTGTTTCTAAGACCATTTGTTTCCACCACTGGAGATCCTCAGGTTTTTGGCCATATACAAGAACCTGGTTTTCTTATAACAAGTTTCTTACCAAAAATATTACCATAGTTGCTCTTTTTCATTTGGCCAAACTATACAGTATTTTGTGAGAGTTTCCCAGACATTTGACAGTGAGAAAACCGTACCAAAACAAGTACACAGTCATGAGTCACTATCGGCCATTGACTCATTCTTGTTTGGGTCACATCAGGATGAAAACAAATTCAGAATTAATTATTCTTTCGAAAGAGAGTAAAACAATCAAAATCAAACAAACAGTCTTAATGGAATTAAGCAAATTAATAGACATAATATTCTAATGTGAAGTTTGCACATAACTGAATTGGGTGCAGCAGAGCAAAGAGCAATGCAAAACAAACAGACTAAATGTAGTTGGAAATCGATTCCACTGATCGAGACAACGTCAATATTGGCAATGAATGTTTGTAAATAAGGCCTAAGAAACAGTATCAACTGATGTATCATTGACATGAAAAGATGGTTTTTTGAAGAATTCGCTCTCTTGGCTGTGATTTCAGCCAGCCTATGTTTTAGGTGACTTTCACCGATTTATCACCCGCTACCCTTGTCATAAATATATATAGAAATTTTCTATGTCAAATACTTTTGGAGATAGTTGAATTTTCTGATCCAGATTTTAGCCTAGTTTTTCTTATCGAGGTTGCTCTTGCAAAAATAAAGTGTCCGCGTTTTTCTTTAAGAAATTATTTCATGAGAAAGTAGTGCTCGATTCGTCAAAACGTTATGAAAGTTCAGTTCCTACTGTATTTCGGAAAGGCAAGAAAGTTTAAACATTTGTTTTTACCAAATAATCCAAACAAGGAAATTAATGTATAAATTGTGATCGATTAGACTTAATACTGAAAATAGCAAAACAAAGCTTTGTGACTTTCTTATAAAAAAACCCGATAGTGACCCCTCCCCCTCCCTAAGGAAAAGGTTAGATTAAGGCCCAAAGTTATACTCCCTAAACAATAACCTTGCTGGCAATGGAATTGAACAGTTGAAAAACAACTCTATATTTGTAAGAGAAGCACTTTAAATGGTTAGAAATAAGAAGGTAAAGAATTTCGGGAATTTAGGAGATACTAAGAATAGCAGGGACAGAGAAATAAGGGATTTCCCAGTTAATAGGTGTTATAAGGTGATTACGAATTGAATGCAAGCGTGGGCATATTCATCTAAAATAGGAAACATGAAATGACAACTAGGTAAACATGGAAAAGGTAAACACTAGGTAATCTTCGATGTTGTAATACTGTATACTAGTATTTTTATGAAGATATTAGGAGTCGTGAAATCCTTAAAATTTCTTAGATATAAAACAAATAGGCCTGGAACAGTTTTAGTTCTAAATGATATGAAGGCTACAATAATAACGTCACGCTTAACTTGTCCATTTAGAGCCACCTACCCCCTTTGTCACTCTTCAGTGACCTTTTTGTATATGACGTTTGTAGAGCGTCGCGAAAGACAAGAAGAACCACCCATCTCCATAGCATGACGCAATTTTTAAACAGTCTCTGTCTTAGTTCAGAATAACCAGCCTCACTCCAATTTTTGAAGCTAAGGTGAAAGTTGGAACATTTCATTCTTCTTTGAAAGTAAATACTTTACTCTGTGCAAATGCCAAACTAACGCAGGTTTGTTTGTCTCAGGGGTGTTTTAGCTGTACCTCTTTCCCAGGCCTTCATAAGAACATGAAATGCAAGGAAAAAGATTTAATTAGAAACTACCTATCATAGTAGATAAGCTATTGAAAGTTCGCATGTTTTCAAAATTTGCTGTTTTTATTGGCTGTGTTCTCATAAACTTATGTTCTTGTAAAAAATAGGTGTATTCAGTGTATCGTGACTTTATTGAAAGAACAGGCCCGTAAGAAGCGGGGAGCAGGGGGCATTTGCTCCCTGTTAATCCTAAAATTCAATTGTTCACAGCATGGTTCCTAGTCTTCCTATTGTTCTCGAACAATGGATGCCCCCGCAATGATTTTTCCCAAGCTGCGGTGCTGTGAAAGAATAAAACAGAAACTCTTTTGTACGATTGACACACGTCATGTACGTTTTTATTTGTTATTTCAGCTAACAATCTTCAATTCATCAAACTGTTGTAATACGTCTATGACCCAATATTTACTTTCTTATATTTATTTAGAAAAAACACGAGTAAAAAGCTAAGCCATCATAGTTGAGCAATTCTAGGTAGTCCTACACGCATTTTTTATAAGAACACTTAACTTCAATTTCAGCCTGACTGTTTTTTTTTAAGTGACTTTCACCAAATTTTCACCCCAACCTTTTAATAGTCTCCGAGATGGCAGCAAACGATTCTCGTATAGTACCCAGGTTACACGCATTTTCTTTACAAGTCTTTTCAGCTCAAGGTCAGTACTAAAAATTGCTTAGCTGGAGGGCAAAGTGTACTCAAATATGACGTCCAGGACCAGGTTACTGGTCTAGCCATTGTCATTGTGCTTCTTTGTTTCCTTGTGTTCTCTCTGTTACTGTCAGAAATACGATTAGACCAAAAACGAAAAAATGAGCAAACAGTAAGTGATTTTCTGCTACAAGATAAAAGAAAACATTTACTTTTGAACTTTTCTCAGGCTACACTCTTTTTTATATATGAACCAGTAAATTTTAAAGGCTGGCTGTTCTCAAATTTTCTTCCATTTTCAGGCTGAAATGTTCTTAAATTGTTTTTACTTGTACAGTGCTTTGAAGCCTGTATTGATGTCATTTCTCATTTGTATTGAATTGTCAAATATCTTTCACTTTCCTGTCTATTCTGACATACAAGGGTGTCACTAATTTGCATGTTTTATGTTTGTTTCTCATGAGTCATGGGTATTTCTTATTATCGTATCTTGATCTAAAATGGCCAGCTTCAGCTTGTTCTTATGTTGTATTCAACTTTGGGCAAAATTCGAGGCTCTTGTTCTTATAAAATTGTTCTCATAAAAAAGAGAGTATATCGAGAAGTGGGCTTCCTGTGCAGAGAGCTGGCAAATTTGCCACCCCCACTTTAGGTGACAAGTCTGAAGGTGGGCTTGAGCCCAGCCCAGGACTTCAATTTCAATGTTTCAATTTATATAAACATAACTTGCTACACTTTTACAAGGAGCGTCGTTATCAATGCTAACAGTAAAAAGGAAGAGATAAAACTAAACTACGATATACTAAATAGCATGAACGAAAAGGAAATAAACGAATTATAGTAAAAAGAACACTAGTAACACCGATAATAGTGTTGGAGATGTGATCAGATCATGTCGTACTTGGAGTGGATCGTGTTTCAAAAGCATTTTTAATAAAGCAAATCAAATCTAATCAAATCAAATCCATTTAATTGAACAACAATTTTACAGGTTATAGTTTTAAGAATACATCGACAAATTATTATACTAACATAAATGAAATTTTTGTGAAATTACAATAAATGTTGTCAAGGACACTGAGATAAACCATGAGGTTTTCGAGCCCAGTGCCCTTAGAAAATATCTAAAATACAAGAAGTGGAGTTAACAAATTGTTTACAGGAAATAATTATACTAATTGAAGCAACCCATTGAACTGTATTTGGGCTTTCACTTGACATCATATAAATGAATTTTTGTTCTGCCGAGAGAGAGTTGAAATTTGGAACTGAATGTCCAATTTTTTCGTAGAGTTGGGTGCGGTGTGTCCCATATTTTGGGCAGGTAGTTAAAAAAGGACTCTTCGATCAAGGTATGAGTGTCTAACCAGAACCAGGCCTAAGCCATCCCCGTCATCAATTCACGATATTGTCCTTTTTGCACCCTGTCTGATGACAAATCACAACAGTGAAACATACAGAACCGAAATATCTTGTGGGTGTTCACGAATAATCTTTTAAAACAGACCTCAATTGGATATAACAAATTAATCCGACACAACAGCGATAGCTAGGAGTGTTTTTCAGTAAACAAACCTCAAGAACATTGCACACGTGTTTTTTTACAAGAAACCTAGACTCACGCAAAGCCTCTTTCACACAGCAGAAAGGCATAACAAGAGCTACGTGCTTAGCTTCGCTTTCGTCCCGACCAAGAATTTTCTACTTATTACTTCTAATATTGTTGGATGCATACAGGAGCTGCTGTTTACAGTATTCTACATAGTTTTGAGTGTCGAATATGCTTTAGCTGTGCTTTTATTGATAAAATGAGAGTGCTGGTGCTTTTACTTATTAGAAAACCCCAAAATATGATTAGCATAATTTAGATGAAATAAACCTATAAGTGAATTCAAGAAACTCCCAACATTACAGTTTCTGGGTAGATTTTTCATTAGCTTATAAAAAATTACGTGCATGACTCAGATCTGTCCTACACGCTTTTTTTTCATTAGGATCCTTTCATAAGAAACCTACGTGTAGAACTTCGAAAAAATGTGTTGTAACATGTTTTGTTATCAGAGTTTATTGCAAAATGTTAAATTTTAATTCTTTTTTGCGTCAGTACTAATTCCTATCCACTAAACTAGCACTTAGAATTAAGGAACTATTAAGGAACTTTTAGAACTACAAAGTGGTCAGAAGAGGTCTCAAAATAAAGAACTTAAAGAACTAGGCCCTGAGCTAGATTCTTTATAAAAAAAAGCATGTATGAAGCTAGAATGAGCATCATAAAGGTTTTGGCTGTGTTTTCTATTACGTATATTTGTATTTGATTGCCTGAAATATGAAGCACATATTGACAGTTACCTAATTTGCTGAATCAATATTTCTTTAACATTTCTTCACTGAAATGAAATTGAACCTGTCAATTCCTTCATCAATGTAGTATGTTTGTGCGAGTTGGTGGGTACTAGGATATTCTTTGCTCACACAACTCCAAGTGAGGGGGTCTTTCAACTCTACCCTGTCATGTGCATTGCTAAGGAAATTCAAAAAAAGCGTTACAGTAACCAATTCAATTTTCAATTCAATTCAATTTATATACTGTAAACATAGCTTGGTACACTTTAACAAGGAGCGTCGTTATCAATACTAACAGCAAAAAGGAAGAAATAAAACTAAACTACGACATACTAAAGTAACCAATGTGCGATGGTTAACTGAAAATTAATCATTTCATACTTCATACTCGCTACATCAAAAAGAGACGGCTGAGTTCAAATAAAAGAACAGAGTGGTCATGGGAACAGCTTATTTTCATGAATCGAGATGTTTTTTGAAGAGCGAATTAATTTGCTGTCAATCATTGGCAAGCGAAATACACGTATTTTTTCTAAAAGAAACCTAGCTTGGGTCCTAGTACTAAAAGTTTCTTAATTTTTTACCAGTTTCTAGTACTAAAAGTTTCTTAAAAGTTTCTTATTCTTAGATACGCACTTGACATCAAATTTTGCACTTTCCCTCGCATATTTCTTGTATTAAAGTGAAACCCACCTACTAATACAAGTAAACTCAACATCCGGTGTTCATCTAAATAAAAACGTGTAGCAAACTTAAATCAAGCAAAAATGTATGGTTGACATATTACTTTCCGGCTCAGAAAGTCCTCTTATTTTTTTCGGAGTTTCTTAAAGATGTTAATGTAGTTCTAAAAGTTTCTTAATTTTTTGGGGCTCTAGTACTAGGTTTCTTATAAACCTGTTTCTTATAAAAAAAACGTGTACACGTATTTTTTCTAAAAGCAACTACCTTACAAGCAAGGCAGTAATCGACCAGACAGAAATGATGCCTCATTGCATTCACTTAATACCGAGATGTTGATGAATTTTTAGAATTTTTCAGAATTTCATTTTCATCAATGCCAACGTACAATGAAATGATTGCTTATTTCGACAGCAAATTGACGAAAACTACAAATACAAACTAAAACGAATTATGCAAAAATAGTAACAAGAAACAAGTACCAGAAAACTATAATTTTGATTATCTTCGAGCGATAACTGTCAACATTCGAAGCCTGATTGGCTGGTCAGATTTTGAGCGGGAAATATTTTGACGAATCACGAATCCCGAAGAAATAAGATGTAGGCCTTCTATTCTGATGGATACCGCGATCTCGCCTTGTCTAAAAACCCTGGAAGTACAACGCATTCGCCAAGAATCCAAACTGCGGTATTTATCCTGATTTTCTATATTTATTTTGGGAAAGATTCCCAACTTCTACAATTGAAAATAACAAGGCTTAAAGTGACTGTGCTGTGCAGCATCTAGGCATTTAAGTCGAAATTTACCGCTCTAGGCCCTCTTGCTTCTAGGCCCTCTTAAAATTATCGAACCTAGCTCAGCTTGCTGAACCATCAAAGGAGAAAGCAGCCTTTTCATTAGGCTAATAGGCAAGCTCAAAGATTATTTGTCCCAACTCAAATCTCAATGTATTCTGCGGTGAGACGAGAGACGAAAAGACATACAAACACACGACCTCAACAAAGAATTATTTATCAACGAAGAAAATTGAATAGGCAAGCAGACATGAAACTTTAAAGATAAATACTCTGAAATTTGAATAAGATTATTATCTACAGAGCCTAAGAGATTAACTCTTTGATAAGATTCTGTGTTCAATCACCGACAGAAACGAGTATGGTTAAAAACCTCATCGTTTTCGACAAGAAAAATTGTTTTCCTTTTGTTTGGAGTTGTTCACATCAGTCATCGATCTGCTGATTTCTTGAGCTGCGGATTAAAAACAACAGAGTTGATATTAATCTCAGGTTTCTTGAGAAATAAGAGGTCTTATTCCTGATTTATTGTCCATATGTAATTTATACGAATATGTGTACGTTTTCGAAAGACTATCAAATCTCTAATGGTGCTACACAGTGAGCAGGGGATTCCCCGGGATTTTGGGACAGTTAATGGACTATGTGGAATGGGATAAACAAGTGACAATAGCGTTTACACTCTTTTTTCTTTAAAATATTGAATTTTTAAAGAATATTGAGGCTCAAAATCGCCAAAGAACAATGGAAATTTAAGAATAAACAATAGAAAAGTTGAGGCTCAGGAAAATTTCATGTATTCTTATAAAACAAAAAGAGTGTACTGTATGTCATGAATCAGATGCTTGGATGAATTCGAGCAGACAATGTGGACTCCATGCATGTATTTCTTTTTATAAGACATTCCTTGGAAAGAAACTCAACTACATAAGTGCTAGGGAACTGTGGTACTCAAGGATCTACTCTTTCATTCTACACTTTTTTTTATATGAAATCTTTATAAGAAACTGTAGGGCCATATTTTACAACAGCAGATTAGTCGAGAGACTATAAAATCTAGATTGGTCCCTTTGCTTTGGAAGCTAGATTGTTATATATGTTGAATGAGAATAAGATGACCAACAAAGAAGAACAAAATAAAATCTAAGAAAGTCCTAGGCCAATCACTTTATCATATAAGTGTAAGGACGATAGAACAAAAAGACTGGTGTGTGAAATTCATAGATTCTTTTTAGCCCCAACATAATAAACACATTATGTATCATTATTAGGGTTTATCAGTACAAATACGTATGGGCCACAGCGAATTTTTTGCAGTTTTGATTGGGGGGCTAATGACAAAAAATTGACCACACCCATTGCTACCATGCTAATTGCATTGTCTTCTGGGGGGCTATAATTAGGGGGAGGGCTAAATCTTCCCCCATTCTCTATGGCTCCGCAGACCCTTTACATATAAGCAGCCAAGCAATTTAGATGCAAAAGCTAAGAAGCAAAACCAAGCGAATGGCTGACGGTGCCAAAACTTGCTTGCAAGTCGTGCAAGGTCAGAGTTTGATAAATTCTTTCTTAAAAAACACTTGTTATGGATACTAAAATTTGATTTTTACCAGAAAAATATATATGTATAAAACAATAGCTGTTTGTTTAGAACAATGGAGATAATAAGAAAAGCTAAGCCTCTACAAAAATGGAAAAGTTCATATTAAAAAAAGAGTGTAGCCCACCAGAACCTGATAAAATGGGTTTCTTAAAATTTTCAATAAATTCTTTCTTTTTGGAACTTGATATGACACTTTAATGATAACAATTAGGATCTCCATAGGGCTGTTGATAGACAGAGTTGCCTATTTGAAGTGCAAGGAACAGCCTGATGTCTTTCGTTATCACCAGTGTAGCTCCTGTCAGCTTTGATATCTTTGCCTGAAGATAAGGCTGCGACGAATTCACTAATAAGTTTCGGTTTCGTACAGTTAGAAATACTTTTAGCTTTCAAACAAGAGTCTGTTTGACCGAAAATGAATGGCTACTCATAATAGCACGAATGAATGAACGAAAAAATTCGTGCAAGTTCTCGTTTGCTCTGGATAGGTAAACGAGAAGCATAACTTTTGAGCAGAATTCACTCCGTGCGCCTAGGCAATATTCAAAAATAACCAGAAAGTTAAGAATAATGTGAGAAATCTAGACCAATGCAAAATCCTACAAAATCTATTTACTTACATTTCTCATGAATGCAGCACTTGCAGCCAGAGACCATAGAGATAAATTGTCGTTCGAGCTCGCCGAATTTTATCGGTGTGTTTTGAAGTCTTCGAATTTTTCGTGACAGCAAAGCCTGCTGCTTAGATTTCCAAACAAGCCATGAAAAATTCTGACTGAAACATTGTTTTGATGAGAGGAATAATCGATACTAAATAATGATCAATAATTTGATATACCAAGCGGTTCTAATCGACTAATGTGGTGGTTTACCCTCCTTAGACCAGGTTACATTCCACGGCCTAAATTGTCAACATTCACAATTATGTAAAATGCAAATTACAAAGCTGAGACAAAGCAATTTGTGTTTGAGCTGACCAATCAAATGCCTCAAAACATGCTCTGGCATCCGGAAAATTCACCATCTGCGGTTTCGCGTCACGGTCATCTCCCAAAGACAAGACGAGGATTCTCTGCATCTGATTGGTCGCTGTATGATTACAGCGATAATCATTTGTCGGTCACCGAGAATTCTCTTCGCATCTGTCAATTGCCCAAATATGGGCATCGCAGTAGACTTTCGGTCAAATCCCGAAAATATAAGCTATGCGAATTTTCTCGGTCGTTAGTCGGCTGAATTCGTTTATCATTGACGGAAGGAAACAACGATCGTTCGAATTTTCGTTGAATTTGCCTCTTCGAAGTTGGAGATGATTCCAGCTTCAGAAACACTGAATACGATGGTGGGACAGCTTCAAGCACTATCAGATCTTTCTGGGGATAATTTCTATGGGTTCAACACCTCGGTGCTGCAAACTCTGCGCTCAAAAGCTGAAAGAATGCATCTCTTCCCCCAAAGCACCGAATCAATGGACGATTGGCGACAGGTAGGTTTTCGTTTTCGTTTAAACGAGTTTTATTTTCGTCAGGAAATGCTTAGTCACAGAAACACGCTGTTGAAATAAAAGATTACATTGGAATCGTCTCTTAACCTGCAGCATTGAAAAATTCTGCTCTCAGAATTGATCACTTAGGTTTTTCTTTTGGGATGTTTTTCATCCTTTAAAAGCTTGTTCCGAAGGGCCTATTTAGAAAGGTTTTCGGTTGAAAAGTTTCGTATTTTCCGAATTTTGACTGCTCGGTTTGCTTCCTTGGCTGTGAAACACCGAATGACTTGTGCAGAATATGACCCTTAAAACGAACAAAATCGTTCTTTCGTAACTCAAATATACAGCAAACACAGCGTTTCGATAGACTTTCGTTCGATTCTGGTAAATTTTCGTATTCCGAAAAATTTTGAAACTTTTTTCGTTAACTGTTGAAAATTGTGAGCTGTTTGCAGTTTTCAAGAAGTCAAACCTCATTCACTATATTTCTTCAATCTCCTTTCCCGAAGCCAAGCAAAAATATTACAATACTTGGTCTTTTTTACCCATGACTATATTCAAATTTCTTATTTTGTGGTTTTCCTGCCTTTGCCGTTTTTCCGAGTTTTCAAATTTTTATCGTTCACGAGGTAAAATGGCGAGGCATGCGAGGAGTCTCGGCTTGGGGTAAAAAAAGTCAAACTGTTGCACTTTACCACGGGAAAGACCCAATATATCTCACTTTTTTCAATTATGCTTCTTTTCCGAATATTTTTCGTTATTTCAAAAACAAGTTTCGTAAGAAAAACTTTTTCACTTTTTTTGGAAAATTATATCTATATATGTTGTGACTAATAACTATTTATCGATTATGACTTTTAGTGAATTAAAGCAATTTTTTTCTAGTATGACTTTTTGCTGTATAAGATTTGAATTATATCACTGTAACGAGATTTATAATAATTCACTCGTCTATATGTTCGTTTTTCGCAATTTTTGATTTTCGGTATTTTCGTTGACAGACGCTCAGGGAAATGGACCAGTACCTCGAATCGCAGAACCTCTCGTCCTCATTCCGATCCAGAAGAAGAAGCGTCTCAGAAGTGGAAGATTTCTTCAGCGAGAGTGACAGCGACACGGCCTCGGTTCCCGACACTGCATCGTCGGTAGACTCTAACGAGATGAACGGTAGCGACATGGGCGAAAGCTGCGACCAGAGTTTTTACAGCAATTGCTCAGAATCAAACTACGAAACACCCATGGTTACCCCGTGTTCTGAAGACACCTATTGCACACCAAGAGTATGCGAAAGCTCGAGCTACGTGCAGTCCGTCCAATCGTCATCACCACCCCCACCCCTTCGACACCTCCCAACCCCAAACGTCAGCTGCGTCGAATCCGTAGACACGATAGAGTCGATGGGACAAACATTCGTGCAATTGCCAGTTGCAACGCACTTTAGCGGCATAAAATTCCTACCTACCCCACCTCACTCAGGCCCTGCATCCCCAGAGCAACCATTCAACAATATGAACAATTTATCGAATCAATACATCGTTTTCCCACCCCCACCTCCTTACTCAAGACGAGAGAACCCAGATATTCAGAAGCGGAGAGTACATCGATGCGAGTATCTCGGCTGTACCAAAGTCTACACGAAAAGCTCGCACCTCAAAGCGCACATCAGAACGCACACGGGAGAGAAACCCTACAAATGCTCGTGGGAAGGCTGCACGTGGAAATTCGCTCGATCTGACGAACTCACTCGACACTTCCGAAAGCACACGGGAGCAAAACCCTTCAAATGCAGACACTGTGACCGTGCCTTCAGTCGCTCGGACCATCTTGCCCTGCACATGAAGAGACATCAGAACTAAACGACTTGGTAGCACACTGGAAGCCTAGACACCAGAACTACAAAGCAAACCACAACGTGGCGATGCAGTGCTTTGTCAGTCTGTGGCCGTCCGTAACAGGCTTGCTTCCCTGATTTAGTAAGCCCAGGAGGTACTCTGGCACGGAAGCTCCACTGTTGAAAGATACCCAAGATACCCCAAGGACCATGAAAAAAGAGAAACGCTTTTTCAGCTTGAAATCGAACTGTAGTATAGTAAATTTTATTTCGAAGTCGTTAAGTTGATAGCTATTTGCTGGTTTAATGGTTAGGTCTAGTATTAACAAAAGCGTAAATATTCTCCGAACATCAGACAAGAGGCTCCAATGCTCGTTCCCTGTGTGTGTATGTATATCGTTACAAGTGCTCTCCGCAAGCCAACCTTTGAGGTAAATCAAAGTCCCCAATAATGTGACATTTCGACCCTTCATAGTAAATGATATTTTTTTGATAACATAAGAATTCTGGACTTCTAGGGATTTAGTCATAATTTAGGCCTAGTCCCTTTAGTGCAACCAAGGACCAACGATGCCAAAATGAATTTGGAAAAGTTCCCATGCATGTTTGTGTTTCTCATGCTAGTTCTATAATAAGATCAACATTTAGTGTAGACCCAAGTGAGGTTAGAAAAACACGCAGTTTTTGTTTACGTATTTGATAATGTAAATAAAACATTTTGTCTCTGTTGATAGCGCAGGCCCATCAACATCATTTAGATTTTGTAATTCAACTTGTAAATCAATTTTTGTTATGTGTATTATTGAAGTGTGAATAAGTCGAGTAAGACATTAAATTGCAGAATTTGCTTCAATGAAGCTTTAAATCGTTCATTCATTCTGTATTCACTTTATCTTACAGAATATACTCATATCAAAGACGCCAATATACTTCATTTGTCTTTTATTCGTCAATCTCTCTTCCTCTGTGATGGGCCACTATGATTTGAAGTCCTGATTTGAAGCAACGACTTTTCACTGATACCCTTAAGACTGAAAGTAATGATTGATTGCTCAACGTGATCCTTGTTCTATTTGTCAAATTTCAAATCAAACGGAAGGGGGTATCGTATTCAGTAACCAAACGCAGTTCATTCTAATCTTAGAATCATAGCTTTTTTGAAGCTAAAGCAAAAGGATTTTGATGAAGCTATAAAGAATTGATTTTCTTCCAGGTAATAGAAATTGATTGGGATTCTAGTAAAGAAAAGAATGAAAAGTTACTAAATATTTTGGACTGATAGACTGAAATAGACTGATTAAAACTTATAAAATGTAGAGTTCTCTGATTGATCACTACTGAACAAGACAGACTATTTAGCTGTCCTTGAGGGACTATACTTTTAGTTGTTATTCAGCCATTATGAATTGCGCATTTTCGCCACTGATTTCAGCCTCGCCTCGAAGTCAAAATTTTGACAAAATCGTTGTTGTTGCTGCTGTTGTTCAATAAAAATGTAAAATCGCCATTTTGAAATAAGCCAAGACCCCAAAGTCAGGTAGGCCATGTAAAGAAGGCGGATAAACGACAACAGTGATGTTCAGGCTGCCTAGGAGATTCAAATTGAAGGTTCAAGCTATATCCGTCTTTTTAGGCTTTATCTTATTAATTGGTACTTTGTCTAACTGGCTTTATTTTTCAGTCGAATACAACAAAGCTGTTAAGGTGCCCGCCTTTCTGGTAGCCAGTAGGCGTTGTGAAATACCCCAATACACTAAGATTTACGTAGACACTGGGACGGATAGACTTCTCGATATTGTGGAAAAGTTCAAACGAGAAAACAGCAAAGAGATTGTTATCAAGAAATATAATCAGCAGGGATTCAAAAAAGTAAATTCCCTAGAATTTCAACCAACAGAAACTGAGAAGGATATTAGTGGGCGGCAACATTTGAATGTCTTGATATGGGATGAAATATGTGGAGAAGATATAGAAAGTCTCAGGAACTATCCTTTGTTTCCGCAGTTGCCGTCAAGGAAATTCACAAGCAATGATCTTGATCTGCATTATTATGGTGAAGATATCGGGGTACTTAAAATTGGCTATTTAACTGCAAGATGTGGAGGTCACCACACTTTTGAATTAATTGCTGATGGGGGTGCAGCAGAATTTTGGATCTCCTCTGACGATCATCCATCTAAAATTAGGCTTCTCAGCACTTCTAAAAAACCGAAAATAAAAGAAGTGCATTTAAAAAAGAAGAAGAAATATTTTGTTGCTGTGCTGTACAAGCTGGGAAAAAATGAAGCCATTGGAAAATTATTTATCAAAAGCCAAGACTCGTCGTGTAAATTCAACCCCTTGAAATTTTCTCCTTATTATTCGGCTAAGAACATCTCAAAGTTGGCCTCCTTGAAGTTCCCATCCACGTCATGCCAAGTTCCTAAGTTGAGCACAGAATTCAAGCCAGACTTAAAGAGAAGAACTATATACAAACTGCCCTTCATGGCTGAGAGAGACATAGAAAACACGCTACCCGTTTGTAAGTCAGAACCAAGCTATGCTGTTAATAAAACTCTAACGAATTATAATGGTGTCTGGGAGACCAAATATACATCAATATACCCAGCAGATGACTCCAATATTACAGAGGTATTGTCTTCTGGGAATACTCAAATAATATTTGGAAATGACATTTTAGAAGAAGATGCTGCCATAGCTGTAGCTGATAAGGTGATGCAAGCAATCAATGCAAAGCACCCTGGGTAAGGTACTTAACTTAACAACCTAAAATCCTAAAAAGTTCTTGCAGATGAAATTCAAAGACAAACTCATGCTACTCAGAACACCCCCCAAAATAGAAAATAAAATATTCATAAGATATTTGTATTAGAAATGTTTAGTCCCAAATTTTCTGCTGTCTCTTTCTCCCTGTTTACCCTCCTTGGCCTTCTCAAACCTCTGGCACAAAGCTCACCCATAGGCAAAATTTTGTTTCATATATTACATGTTTATTTTGTGAAATTTGTTGGTAGGAAAAGTCTGTCTGCTGAGTATGGCAGATATTGACAAGACCGTGGGTGCATCATAGGATGGTTTGAGCCACTGAGATCATTAGGGCCACTGAGGTGCAAAATTTTGATTTTAATACAAAAAATTACCTCCTGATTCCTTTAGCCTTTCTACCCACAATTATAGAGAGCTGGCAATTTCTTTCCTCACACTTTACGCCAGTTATTCATAGAAAAAAGGACATTTCTAGATTATTTTGTTCTTTCATAAAATATTCCCAAAGATGGTACTTTCATTGCAAGATTTCATTTAATATTCATTGTATGATTTCTCCCCCCAGAAAGTACACATTGGAGTCAATCCTAAACGTGGAAAAGAATCCAGACACTGAAAAGGGAGCAAGATATCTCGTTGAGCTGGAACTGCAAGATAACAAGAAGAAACGTCTTGTCAGATTCTCAGAATTTGTCAGCAAGCCTAAATTTGGCAACCAATTATGTTTTCCCAAAAACTTCAAATGGAAGAGGGACGCTGTCGTCAACTTAATCCTGACTGTTGGTGGGCAGGGGAGATGGGCAAAACACTTCATCAGCTCAATCGACGAAATATACAAAGCCACGAAAGACGAGAATATCAATGTAATTATTGTGGACTTTGCCAGCAAAGACATTGACATGAAGGCCACATTAGCTGCCTCATCTATCCCTCGTTACGTTCTATTGAATAGAAATGGCGGCTTTTACAAAAGTGAAGCTATCCAACAAGCGGTTAACACGATTCTGGATCCAAATGGTATTATATTGCTAATGGATTTGCATCTGTTGATGCCTTTAGATTTCATTGATATTGTACGCAAGGTATGTTGTGTTTCGTTTCAATTTTGTGCCTTTATTTGTCGATCTTGGTTTAATTTCCTATCACATTCATTCATTTCACAGAATTTGGTATGCCATGCATAATACACCCAGGTAATAACCGTATTGAAAATGTAAAATTTGGAAAGATCAAAGCCTTAAAAAGGTATTTTTCCTTAGCCCCAGCTGTCTCTAAAACCGCACTTGCAAAATAAATTCCTTTCAGCAAACGACAAAAAAACTCTGTAAAATTCGTGTTACGATCTAGGACAGACATTTAGGAATCATTTAAAATGGTTGCGCACAAAATCCCTGCCATTAGGAGTAGGTTTTCTGGTGCAGTTTTCATGCTAGATATTTGAAGGAATTTCGAAACACTAACCCTAAACCCTTATCAGCACCTCTAACCTTTTCTCTTATCCCTGGAACATTGTTTTCACAGAGAATCTCATTTCCAACTCCTTTTACTAGTTGACATTATGCGTCTGCCCGTAAATCCATAATTCCCAGTTTGGGCAAGAAGCACAAGAACAACACAACAAAAAGCTAGCAATTCAATTCAACTCACTCATTTAACTCAAAATGTTGCTATTGTTCGCTTTTTATTCAAGAACCAATCCAAGAACCTCAAAACAAAAGGCTTTGTAATTGGCATTTTACTGTAAAGAGCCTCGGCAAAATTTAAAACTACAAATAAGAGTGATTAAGTTTGAATAATAGGCTTTATTCCTGAAATTAAAATGCAATGAAATTACTTTTTCTTGATGGAGTCAAGTTGATGTCAAATTAATCAACGCAAATAGCCCTGAATTCAAAATGTCCTCAAAAAGCAATAAGCCATATTGCCAAAAATCACCTGCTGCCAAAAGGACCTAAATAAAGTAGAGAAACAACAAAGGAAAGTCATTTACAATTTAAAGCTTTCTTCTTTGATAACCAAATAGTTACTGACTATTGACATTTCTGCCCCTGAATATGGTGAAAATATCATCAAAGCTAGGGGGTACTCTCTCCTCCATTAGCCATGCTCGTGAGGGAGTCCGGCTCCTTGATAATGCCCCTCCATTCTCTATTTCTACTTATCATTTCTTTTTGGTCTGTATCTTTTAAGTTGTTATTTATACTTTTCAAATTTTTGTATTAGAATAGTTTTTAAGTGTAGAGGAACGTAAAACAACAAAAACTGAAATTCTAAGTTTCTCTGAAATAAGTAACCCTGTTTTTTTAAGAAGAAGATTGAAGAAGATTGGGAGTTTAAAATCTAAAAAGTTGCATTCACGAACTCTTCTTGTATGAACCTAGACAAACATACCTCAGCCATGAAAATAGACTTGTAAAAACCAAAGATATGGCCTTGTAGATTTTTAAAGTGCTGAGATACAATTTCCAAACTTCGATAACTGATCAGTATAGTTGACATAAGGACACAGAGAGCCAGTCTCCTTTCTTGCAGGGTTGAAAAATATAGTGGACCACAGCACCAATGGTCCAAGAAAATTTCTAGGTCTGAGTATGTCGGTCTAAGTATGGCAAATCGAGAAAGCGATAAATACTGTCCTTCACAAAGAGCAAGTCTCCTTTCTTGTTTCTCATCCATATCGCTCTGTACCTTGGTACATTCAGCACTATGATGCGGTCATTGGGAATGCAATCGATACAGGGATAAGTTGACATAAGATATACTTTGTTCTTATCCATGATTGGAAGAAATATTTTGAACCGTCAGAATATTCAAGCCTAACATAAAAGATGTGTGTTGGGCTAAAGGATGCTTTTAGGACTTTAATATAAATACATATGCGTCGTTTCCATTTGTTTCATACTTCAAAATTGATAATAAAGAATGAACTGAGAGCCAAAATTGAATTCCTAAAGCACATCCTTGCACGAGCTACTATTTTGTCAACAAGAACTTTTACTGTGAAAAGTTATAACGCTTTGAAACTCTACTGGCAGTTTCCTAAATCGTCTGGTTTCCCGTTTTGACAAAAACTAAACTTTAAAGGATCATTTCTTGTGTTTCTGCCAACCGATTTTTTAAAACAAACTAATTATGTCTCAGTTAATACAAGATGCCGTAGGGGTAAGTGTTCTCGGAGACATTGCGAAGATCTCACAAAATGCCTAGCAGTCTTCCGTAAAGTTGCTTGAATTTTTGCCTTGGAAATGAAGTAGTTACTCATGAAATATTTGTGTATCCATAATGATATATTTCTCTTCAACAGCATTGTGTGAAAGGAAAGATGACATTCAATCCAGTTCTTGCAAGGCTGCGCTGCGGAGCACATTGCAAACGCCCCTTGGGATTCTGGGAAATCGCCGGCTATGGTATATTCGCCACTTACAAGTCAGACTGGGACACGTTTGATGGGCAGAACTATGCGAAGTTCAAAAACCACTGGGGAGGCGAAGATTGGGAAATGTTGGACCGGGTGTTATCGAACAATTTTGAAGTTGAACGCCTGAAGATAAAAGACTTCTATCACGTGTTTCACACGAAGAAAGGTATGTGGAATGCGTTCAACTCCATAAAAGCTAAAGCAAAAAGAGTAGGCAGATCATGAATTTAAAGCTTCATTAATGGATCGTTTCTTATTCTTTTTAAAATTCACTCAAACATGTTTGCCAAAACGATCACGGCCTCTTGTGCGAAACTCCATTAGAAAATATTCAAAGTTGGTATTCATGTTTTTTTTCTATATTGAATATATCACATCTGTTTGAGAAGAGAACGGATTTGAAAATTAATTTGGAAATTTGTCTGAAGTAACATGGCCTGAACTCGAGCAGTTCTCGCCTTGGTAAATGGTTGTGTAGCTCGAGAACCTGAACAGGCTCGCGATACACTGGCCAGGTTTTGCCTCCACTACAGCTATTAGCACTTTTAAGGTCGGTTGAACCAAATATGAATCCTAAAATACAAAGAAGCAGACAGGGTGGGGGATTATTCCGCGTAAAACGAGATTGGCAAGAAAAAACATGCCCATTCCCAATCCCATGTTGAATTATGAACACATTTTAAATAAGTGCATTCTTTTCAAATTAACAACTTGGTTGACTTTTCATAAAGCGTAGCCTGATACAATAAGAAACAAATGCCAACCATAGCTAATAGCTTGTATAGCTTCGGTGATTGAGCGGATTAGTTTTATGATTGTCATTAATAATCAATACAAGAAAACTGAATCTAAAAGTTGCGATGCCATCAATCAGGACACCTCCCAACATCCCAGATACAGCCATCAAGGTACAACGTAAATCGCCATGTATATTTTCACTATAAATAATGCATTTAACTGGTATCTATTTCGACCGAGATGGTGACCTTGTTTTCAAGCATCCTTCAAATATTTGCCTTCTTTTCCAGCCATATTTATTTGTCGGTCAGATTTGAGCATGGTTAGGATCTCAGAAGATTCTAGTCCTGAAATAATCCGAATTTTCAGACTGAAAGCGATGGATTGCAATTTAAGTTTTGTTCTGCACGTTATTAAGTCCTATTGTATAATACCGTTTTATCCCGTTTAAAAGGTAATCAGTAATCAGTGCCAATGATTTCTTGAATGATAACGAAAAATCCTTTATGCTGCTCGCTTGCCGTCCATGAATTATGCTTCCTCGTTTTCTTCCGAAAAGCAAAGTTGACGTACGTGCGCCTGCAAGCCTTTGACCGCCATGGTTAGCGGTGAAAAAGTTTTCTCTCTTGCTCAGTACCTAGACTTATTACATGAGTCCTGGAAATCGCTCATCATGAAACTGTGGCTAGCGCTAAACTGAGGGCGCTCATACTGGGACTCATAATCTAACGGGATGATTCCTGTACAAAAAAATAACAAACTTTCTGGTTAAGAAAGGGACTGTGGCTACGGCACTGCGATTTTTCGAGCTGAGAAGTTGAGATGGAAAATGCGAGCTGCGAGCAGAAAGCCATGAGCAATTGTGTATATATCTCCATCTCGGCCTTTCCTTTGATAACAACAAGGTTTAATGTACCCACTGAAGAGAAATAAGCAGCAGGTTTTGACTATTTTCAAATAGCAGCATTCTGCAGAGGTGCCATTACAAGAGACAGTGGGAAAGTGTAGCCTACTTGCCAAGTCAATGAGAGAAGGAAAATTTTATCACTTCTCCTTTTTTATCGCATCTCTTCATCCAAGCCTACATGCCTTCAGGATTCATTCTAGAAATAAGGTCGATGAGGTCACTTGGATATATTATAGCTGTATTGTTTTTTTTTCATTGATACCAGGAACTAAAATTACAGATGCTCCTCCGCATTCGCATTCACTTGCCTATATGAGAGCTAGGCGAAACCGTTGGTTTCGCAAAATGCGACGTTTGATTTTGAGTCGTAGTTTGAGCGTTCATCGAATTTATCAATAGCGATAACTGCGGCTCATGTAATCAGTCTAATCAGAGCCTCGTTTTAAAAGTTTTCAATAAAGAAACGTGATCACGTAGCCACCTTCTGAATGTTTATAAATGATGCAGCCACACTTATTGTATATTATTGATAATGGAAATTGAAGTTGCCTAACATTAATTTAGCAGCAAAAAATCAAGTTTTTTTTTAATGAATTCCGGTTGCTAATAGCGATATTGATTCTCAATACGAATGTACCTGAGGTTTCGAGTCATGGCAACTTGCTAGAATTTGACCCACAATGCAACAGTTTTTTGAACAAAAGAGCTGGCTGACATGAAATTTAGTCATAGAGTAACGACAAACACGAGACCCCACTCATCAGAATTTTTTTCTGTAGACAATTCTATCTTAGTTGTTTATGCTGAGCCTTTTTATTCAGATAGTTCTGATAATTAGGAACGTAGAGTTAAATACTGTGGGGCATATTCAGTACTATGAGGGGATACCATCAGTATTGTGGAGGGATACCATTGCTACTATGGGAAATACAATTAGTGCTGTGGAAGATATTTATTACTTTGGTGGATACCATCGGTGCTGAGGAAGATATATATTACTTTGGTGGATACCATCAGTGCTGTGGAAGTAATACTCCCAGTGCTAATGATATTCCTAAGCAGTACTAAAGACCTTCCACTTTACTGTATTGACCTTCCTAGGGTGAAGATGTTGATCCATGTACTTCAGTTTAACTTGTAGTTATATATTTTGGAATCAGCAAACCAAACGATTCGAAGTAGGTACAAAGAAGTAGGTATAAAGATAAACACTTTGAAGATGATCTTAACAATTACCAGCATCTTTCATTTGCACCAACTTTTTGTGTTTACATGATGGCATTAAAACATAGGCACGATTCAAACAAATACAGATAGTAAATATCAGTAACCGTTTCGCAATGAAATGTGATAACTAGTAAGCGATCTATAGATAGGTTTAAAATCATATGTTTATTGATTAAAATCATCATAAACATAAATATCTCTGAATAAATAGTGCCAAGAAGATATCACAGTAGATAGCACTAGAGAAGGAATATTTTGCTTTAGTGGAATATTTCATCTCGGGGGGGGGGGTTAAATTGGTTGCTAATTTCCAAGGTGGTTGTGTTTTTCCTCCGCCTGGGATTTCATTCTTCATCTATGAGAGCAATCCCTTATTCATGGTCTTCAATAGCTTATTTTGATCTGTGTACCCCAGACCCAGCCCCGTCTAGTTGCCTGGTATTGCTAAGAACTATCTTCATTTGAATTTACACTCTTGTACAAATTTGCGCTGTTTCAAAATTCAATCTATTTTGGAAAGTGAAAGTGCCACATTCATCTTTAGTGCTGCCATTCTCTACCTATTTCTCTGGCGTTATTGATGATTCTAACAAAATATTTTAATGGTGGTATCGGAAGGGGTAGAACAGGCTACAGCCCCCCGGCCAGAATATAAATGATACTTTATTTTCTTTGTGCAGGGCAAAGTTTTGAATTGTGACGGGGGCAAAAGTCCCTCCGTCAGAAGTGCTAGCCCTATTGTTAGAGGAAACCTGTTGGGACCAATGAAAGATTTCCTTCTTGCTGGTAATTGTTCAACAAGCAGCTTAAGCTACTGTGAACAGACGGGTCCCCTTAAGTTCCGATGCCCGCTATTGCTAACGTTGTCAGGCCTTTTCAGGAAGAAAATTTCACCGAGTGGCTTATTGCTCCTGGTTATTTTGTTTAATAGCTCTAGTGATTAGTGAGACTTTTACAAGTGGGCTAGTGAGAGCTAAGAGTGATTGCTCTTGTCAAATGAAAAGGCCTGCATTATCAAATTCAAGTTCATCATTCAGGGGTTCTATGTACCTCTTACCATTTTTTCTACACTTAATTCCCCTTTGCGCTAAATTATGACTTAGGGTGTTGTGTACGGAATCGCTTATTCTGTGTGGCAAGGTGTTAACTCTTGGATTAAAAAATTTTGCACAATTTTAGGAATAACACTGATGAATAAATTAGATCTGAGTATCGATCAAACAAAACAATTTTCCCTGGCTGTAACTTTATATGCGTTTAGTCTTAAATTTTGGAAAGAAAGTTTACAGTAGCCTCATAGGTCACAAACATGATAACGGTATTAGGAACCTGCCGGAGAAGATGAGCAGCCATGCCTCCATACAGACCAGATCTACCCTCTTCTCGATAGACTTTCAGCAGGGTTTGGAAAAAACCAGTATAAAGATCTCGGCCATCCGCCTGATACAGTTGCTGCCTCATTCTCGTCCTGGCCACCTCGTGTGGATACACGCTCACCGTAGCAAAAAGCTTTGACAAGCCTGCACCAACAACATGGTCGAACGAAGAAAGTTCTTCTACTGCAATGTTGCGGAATTTCGCGATTCTTTCCTTGGCTCTTTCATATGTAACAAAGTAAAGTACAGTCTCAGAGGCACCGGCATATGAGGCAGTAAGGCCACGGTAAAAGCCCTTGATGCCATCCTTCTGATAAACATCTCGTAACAAACTTGCTACCCTCTGCCTCACTCCAGTTGTTCTGAAGTCAAGTTGCAGTCTTGTTTTCACAAACCAAACTGGATTAGTCAGAGTAGAAGTGGAAAAACTGGCTGTCATAGCAGACAGCATGTGAACTATTGGACTGTTCGATGGCAAAGCACCGATCTTACTATATAATGTTTTCGATTTTGAATAGATAGCAAAATATATTGCCCTCGTTGGAGCTACACCAACTAAGTTCGGTGCCAAACCTCTGTAGAGTGCTGTAACCCCTTCCGTCTTAACAATGTAACGCATGTACGATAAAACTCCGCCATTGAATGGCCTAGTAGTCAGATTCACGCCAACGTTCGAGACACCAACACTTGCAATGTTTGAACCATTTCTACTGAACTTCAAAACACTTGACTGAAATCTTGTCTGCACAACATCCAAAGGGCAAGTTGCACAAACTCCAGCGGTCCCACCGAGTCCTCCTGCTATTAATTGTACGTAGGTTGAGTGTCGGCGATTGGCTGTTGCACTCATAATGATGATGGCTTCGATAAAATTTAGGACGTTTTTCAGGAAATTGTTGCTCGCTCGCTTTCGTCTTGTATCCTCTGTTAGCTATAAATGTCGTGGAAACAATAATTTCCTTTTAAAGTCTCCATTTAGGAAAATAAATCATTCAGAAACTAGGCCAAGTCTTGAGAAAGATAAATCTGGTGATCGTTAAAAAGAAAGTATTTCATCATCGAAGTCAAATCTCTGGCTCGTCCGATCGCCTGGCCGATTGATTCGGTTCGGTTGTTCCTCAGGTCTATGGTCTAAGATTAATTAGCCAATCAGGAGTAGCTTTTATGTCATGTGATGGGCATGCTTGACGTCACACTCTGGGGGTGTGCGTGAAAATAACAAAAGTTTCCATAGATGCTTAGACGTGTCATTGTGTATACAGTATAATCAAATGATTAATGCATAAATCAATCAAGTAGGGCAAGTGGTTAGAACAAGTAGAAATGAACTGCAAATGCAGTTCAGAAGATTTCCTCGAGATGTTTTAAAACATTTTTTATTTCTGAATTTTTCCCTCAATGATTTATAAGATTAGGAAATTCGGCTCTCGTATGATATTCCTTATATTCTCAGAAAAATTATATTGAGTCGTGTTTTTATTCATAAAATTAGAGTTTGCATGCGTACACTTCTAGACGGACGGTAATTTGTAGGGGATGCAGGGAAGCCCCCCTAGTTGAAATATACGTACCGTACGAAGTTATGGGGAGTTGAGCCAAATGTCTGGTTATCGCTAACATTTCTTATTGTTAACGCATCAAGGTAAATTTTTTGGTGATTTTATTTGCTTTCTTGGTCCTATTTTTGGTGATTTTATGTGTTTTTGGCGCTAAAACAGCCTATTATTACTCCCTGGACGGATCTAAAGCTTTTTTGGAGCCATTTGATTAATTCTTGCTAATTTTTGCAGTAAGACAAACCAACCATCCTACTTTTTTCAAATTTTTATTTGTTCTATTATTTAATCAACTCTATTGATTCTGGAGCTGCCATGTATTTTCCAAATTTTGATCAATTTTGGTGGAAACTTTTTGGCGATTTAGTGTCTAACAGTATACCCCTATCTTTACCAACTAAACCCCATCAGGTCATTAGTTACCATGGCTTTTCTGGATTTCTAGACGTGTGACTACTTGAAATTATCCACCCATTGTCTCTCTTCATATCCAATCATATTTAGATACTTATACATGGTTGTTGACTCAGGAGTCTAAATCTTCTTGCTGCCCTTTTAAATTTGGCTATTTTCGATTTCCCTTATGAAAAAATACAAACATTTCCTTTCCCAAACAGAACATTGATAGTTTATCCCTTATCCCACCTCCTAAATTCTCCTTTCCCTCGTAAAGTTTTGACAATTCTCCCTTCGCAATAGCACTCCTTTGCCCGTACTGTACATACGCCAAAATAAAGTGCTTGGTTGCTCAATTCATATCATCGAGCACTGTAATTGCTTATTGTTGGTTCATTCCAGCCCTGGTAGCTTTTTGACCTATTGGTTATTTAAAAAAGTGTACGCTACCAATGATGGAGGATTCTGAAAATTTTCGTTGTTCCACGGATTCAGGTTTTGACTGGTTTTGAACGTAAGCGAAGGAGGGAAGGAGGAGCTTTCACATCCTCCATTGTTAACGCACATCCTCCATCCTCCATTGCATTATGGAAAATGCCATGTGACTTTTACCATTGCGCAAGAGATCACAGAGATTTGAGTATAGATCACGCTGCCTTCCATTCTTTCCAACTCCTCGAATTTAAACCTTGTCGCGTTCACTCGCAGGTAAGAACACAAATTTATCCTATTTTTGGTATTTACTCTTACGTTTTTTCATGTAGTTCTCAAAATACTTTATTTTTTGATTCTTTATATTGTTCGTGTGAGATAACAAAATTGTTCCGACAAATGTTGACAGTGAAAATCTCATATTTCAAATTTAATATCCTGAGACTAAAACTTGGAAATCCTGATGACTATGTCGAAACTGTGTCTCTTGTCCTTGGTTGATTTTAGTTAACATTTCTTTCTGTAGCTCATTATGCAGATTATGAGTGCTTTGTTTTCGGTTCTAGACTGAGCAGGGTCTGAGCGGTCAGATCCCTGCGATAAGTCTGTTGTAGTCTATTGAGTTTTAAATCCTAAGAATCTTATTTGGTTAAGAATATCTTGGGCCTAGTCCAGTTGAGATTCGAGGCTTCATCGGAGCCTGTTACTTATTTGGTAAATATCTCGGTTAGTATGAAAAATAATGATTTTTTAATTTCATGAATATTTTCATTAGATTTGAGATAAAAAACATTGTCTTGGTATATTTAGTTATTCTACGTAGACTTTTATTTTTCGTATTTAGATTTTAGATTTATCTAACAGTAAACTTAACTAAACTATCTAACAGTAAACTTAATTAATCTTTAAGACTATACATTTCAATCACAACAAAGTTTAGTTGATAGTTGTACCTTGTTTTATGTGTAGATAGTCAACAAAAGCTCTCCTCATTCTCACAGATCGCACCTCTTAAGACACCTGCTCAAACATTTTAGGCCTTTCAACTGCACTGCACTGAAACTCTTCGTTTTTTGACTCTGTTTCAGATTCCTAAGAGTTCCCAACACCGAAGACATGACTACTGAAAAAGAGATATTCGCTCAAGGGGAAGAATGTCAGAATAAATGGGCAAGTGCCTCGGCTGACTACGACCACACGGATGAACACCTGCAAATCATGGGCAAGCCTGTGATGGAACGCTGGGAGACTCCATTCATGCACAAGCTCGCCAGCATTGCAGCCTCCAAGGGTGGGCGAGTGCTCGAGATCGGCTTTGGAATGGCAATTTCTGCCACCAAAATCCAGTCGTTCCCAATCAAAGAGCATGTTATCATTGAGTGTAATGATGGGGTTTTTGAAAGGCTGAAACAATTTGCGTTGACTGCTGAGCAAAAAGTCACACCCATGAAAGGTAAAATATCTTAATATTTATTATTTGCCAAATTTTTGGGGCTTTCTTTCTATTTCCCTCCCCCAGATACTTAATGACTGCAAAGTGGCATGAAAAACTTACTCTATTTTTTATAAGAACAATTTTTCTTATGAATATGAGCCTCATATTTTGCCAAAATTTTCGAACTGAAAAACCTTATCTGTTGGACTGATCAGGGCTGTCCAGAGCCAGCTCAGGCCCCGGAGTATTTTATAGAACCAGCCCCACGATCATAGGTCATTAGATTCGCTTTTACAAAGGTGAGTAACTTTCGAAGGGAATCGCAGTAGTCTTGGGCACTTTTAAGGTGTTGTAAAATTTTTGCGGGTCCTAGACCTTTATCCCTACTACCACCTGTCTTGATGCTCATGGGACTGATAACTGAACTGGCCCTTGAACAGATTGTCGAAATGATGTACCTAGAATGTAAGGCTCATTCTGTTGGGAGAATATAGAAAGTACCCCCCTCCCCATTGGGTTACTGAATATGTGTAATGGTTAAAAAAACCTTTCAATTAAGAATATGTTCAGGCATTTGAAGGACAGTTTGACTAGGTTCTTTATATCTACTGGTACTTTTTAGGAGTTGAAGGGGTTACTGATACAGCATTGCCATTGTGGCCTGATATGCGTATCCAATTTATTTTGACCCTCTGATAAAAGGGCTATTAAATTGGAAATTAACAGAACTGTTAAAATCAATAAGGCTTTTTCCTTACTGACTTGATGCCCAATTGATTCATAATTCCTGGAGAATTGTTATGTTTGGTGACGATTTCTATGAATTCCTATAATTTTGTAAGATTTGGGGTGTGAATTTTGAATTTTGATGCCTCTTATACTTAATAAATGTTCTAACTTTTCCTAAAGGACTACATTTTCCCATTCGATACGTCTCTCTAATGCAAATTTTACATAATTTGTTTTAGAAATTGGTATTGAAAAGGTAAAATTTGATAAAGAACTGGGTCCCTCCTAGACGCCAGGGTGGACATCCCTACCCATTAACTTTGCTAAGTGTCAGGGATGGACTGGCTGCATTAACACAGGGTTGCTAATTTTGGAAACAAAGGGACCCGCATTGCAACGCCAACCTAGCATCCATGTAATCCCTCCGCTGCTAAATGCCCCCTTGGAAATTGTGTTTTCACTAGCCAAGGATCTTTATAGTCTAGCCTTGGCCCCCTGTAACCCTAATTGTACCCCGTTTCAGTCTACAATTGCCTTACCCATCCCATGGTTGCTAGGCTTTCTTCATAAAACGGGGGAACTTCCACCAGGATACATAGAGTAATATTTTGGTCAATTAATGGAACTTCAAATGAGTAATGAGTGGAAATGGTTAACCCTTATATTTCCTAACACTCCTGTGACCTGCTAGTAGTTAATCAACAATGTAGTTACTTTCATTGGCACATTGCCCTTATTTCAGTCACTGCTTCTTTGCTGGAAATCCTTCGTATCCATATGAAGAATCTTCATAAACTTATGATAATGATCTCATATAAACATTTTATGACATAAATCCAAGAATTATGTGGGAATTTGGCAAAAAGAAAGATCTTCCGAAAGAATGAAAAATATATGCAAATTAACAAAGAGTAATAATGCTAACAGCATGTTTTGGATAAGACTCATGTCTCCTGTTGAATTCCTTTGATGTTGTATTAATGGAAAATTCGAATTTCATATATAAGGTCTGGGCAGAAAATTATTATTGAATTTCATATACCCCAGCAGAAGAAGGGCTCAGAGTAATTTTATGACACTGTGTTGTGTTGTTTGCAAGTTAAAAGCAACTCCAGACTTCACTCTAATCCAACCTCAACAGAAGTAAGAAAATGTTAATGAGTATAATTGTTAGTTAATTTATGGCAACAATTAGGGAACTGTAGAATAGATTTAGTGAATTATAATACCTCAGTATGTTATCTAAGGTCAACATACATACATTTCCTTTGAGAAGAAGCAGAATCAGAGTCCTGAAAAGTCTTCAACCTTCTTCGGATAAAATTTACTCTAGCCAATATTCTTCCTCACATAGGTTAGGCTGTATACCAGGAAAGTTAAGTTGTAATTTTCATGCAGAGATAGATAAACATTGTTTTTACCAAATAATCCTCAAAGTACCAAAAAAGACTTCAATGCAGTAAGGATTTACCACTTTACAATGCTATTAAACAGTGCTTTCATACCATTTAATGAAAATTTGTCTGGATCCTTCCTCCATTTCTCAGTTTTTCCTTAACCTTCCTACGGTTCCTAATGTTTTCCTGGCTCTGAGCAGAATTTGGAATTAAGAAATCAAAATGATTCGAAAATGACCCAAGTATGACTTTAATGCAAAGGTCGTTAAAGAACCCAAATTGTTTCATCTTCTGTGAGTTTTGTTGAAATATTTGGTGTGATTGATATGACATGGTAGGTAACACACTAGAGAACAAGGCTGCTTTTGTAGCGCACTAGAGTACTAATCTAGTAGTTGTGAGTTTGAGAATAGATTTCATTAAGGAATTGTCTTTTACTCTCCAGGAATGTGGGAAGAAGTTGTTCCATCCCTTCCCGATGGAATGTTTGACGGAATTCTCTACGACACGTACCCGTTATCAGAGAAAACGTGGCACACGCATCAATTCGACTTCATCTGCGCCCATGCGCACAGACTTCTAAAACCTGGTGGGGTACTTACCTACTGCAATCTCACTTCATGGGGTAAGTTAATGGTTGAGAAATATTCTGATATCAAAATTATGTTCAAAGAAACGCAAATTGCCAAGTTAGTAGAAGCTGGTTTCAAGGAGGAAAACATCTCAACCGAAAATGTGGATATGTCCCCACCGTCTGATTGCGACTACTATAGTCACAATAAAATGATTGCGCCAACTATCATCAAAGCTTGAACTCTGTAGTATCTAAATGAATCAAGGTTTGGTTGTATGGAGATTGAATTAAATTAAACAACCGTATTTCAAGGAAGATTTCAAGAACTGAGAGCATTCAATACGTTTAATTGTTTTCAAGGATCATTTAAGAAATCATTCGTGCTCAAATTATGACTGATGGAATTTTCTCGAATTTCAAAGGATTTGTAACTTTATATTGAATCAATTTCAGTACGGATGGAATCGAAAAAAGATTCTATCTATTCTTGAATGAACGAATTGAATTTTCAATCTTACTGTTGATCACATACTTTCATTTCATTCCTTATTCTTGTACTTTCTTGAGCACTCTTCATCAGTGGCGGTGTTAGGGGGGGCCATGGCCCCAGGCCCCGCGCTTTTGCTAGAAAAAAGGGGCCCGCACCTTTCGTAAAATACAACAATTATCTCCTTCATAATGAAATATATGTGCCATACTGTGCTATTTGTTTTTTTTTTATTTGGTTTTTCTATAACATATCAAGCACATGTTTCACATGTTTACTACATTGATAATTGAACAAGCTCCCTGTAAAGAAAACGCAAAAAATAATACTAGGACCAGATTTTTTATCGGGGGTAGGGGCCCCGCAAATTTTTTCGGCCCTGGACCTCGCAGCTCCTAAAACCGCCACTGCTCTTAATGTATCTTAAGCCATCTTCAACCGTTCTAATTTTTCAACGAAATCAACTTTTCCTAGTCTCAAATATCTTTTCCACCATCATTGGACTTCAAAATTCATTTTCTTGAAGTGTCTTGTTTTTCAAGATATCTTACGGTAGAAGCAGGATTTTCTCCATACAACCAAACTGTTGATATAGATGTTCAAAACGTTTCAACAGATTGTATTAATGTCGATGAAATCGACTGATGTTCAGTACCAACAGTGTTCAGAATGCTTTTATTGTAAAGATGGATATATTGCAAGAAGCGAATTTTAATTGACTCAATTCTTCATGTTTGTTGTTTGAAAACTTGAAATTACATCATACCGTACCTCATACCGCCAGGCATTGATGCAAGGTGTCGAAAGTTTTTGGTGGACGTATCCAGAGTGAGGAAAACATTACGGTCGCACGGTCATTGACAGGAGGAAGGTTGAGAAAAAGCTGGGAAATTGAGGATCGATTCCGATCTACAAAGCCAATTAAATGGTATTGAAGTGCCGGTTAATAGCATCTTATGTAGCGAATTCTAGCTGCATTGAAGCCTCATAGTGCTTTTATAGGATTATTGGATAGAATAAATGTTTATCTGTCTATGCATACAAATTATAATTCAACCTTCCTTGTACATAACCTGATCTAAGTGAGGAATAACATTGGTTCCTGGAAATGTTGCCCGGAAGAAAGTGGATGACTTTTCTGGACTCTGGATCTATTAATAAGAAGTGTTAAGGAATTCAGTAGAAGTAAATCCTCTTGATAAATTTTCTCTTCTAGCAAATGTGATACATTGTGTAACTTAGCTGTTGTGGTTATGGTGTAACACAAGAAACCGAACAAGAAAGTTCACCAATAAGGAGATTTTCTCCGAGATCTCTGACTTTTCGTCCTAGCCCTGCTGTTGAATATTAATCGGAAAGTCACTTCAGTCAGTTAGTCCTGTGCTGAACCCCTTGTAGACCATTCGTATTTTGAATCGAGTAATTCTCAATTTAAAATGCTCTAGAAAGGATATGATTACAATGAAATCAAACTGAAAAATAGAATAACAATACACCTACAAACAGTTAAGTTAAGAACATCTTAAAAACTCATAGGCCTAAATGTGACTAATATTAAGAAAATTCTATAACTTGTATACTGACACTTACGCAATAACCATTGCTGGTGTTTGTACAGTAATAATATTGATCGATAGATAGATAGTTTTTAATTCCAGCTTCTTCCTTGCAATTCATGCTCATATGATGGTCTTGGAGAGATGAAGAGCTAAAACGCCTATACTGTAAACATTTACCTGGGTCAATTAGGCACAGAAGTAGAGTATTTTGGAAGTAAAGGAGAATATTCCAAATTTCACCATTGGCCTAAAAATTAGGGCAAGGCTTAGGGTCGCATCCAAAGGGCTGCAAATGTAATTGTAAAATTTTTATTAGATAGAACTTGATCCATCAAATAGTTTGCGATTATCAGGCTTTGCCGTGAAACTCGAAACTTTGGGAAAGGATAAGGATATTTGAAAAAAGGAAGGAGGAACGAAGGGAATTATTTTCTTGACTCAGTGAAAGGAGATTTGAAGGAGAAAGCAGCAGACATTCCAGAGTGCGTACACTTTCAACCAGTGCTTCAGTGGCGGTTTTAGGAACTGCGAGGCCTGGGGCCAAAAAAATTTGCGGGGCCCCTACTCCCGGTAAAAAATTTGGTCCTAACATTATTTTTTGCGTACTCTTTACAGAGAGCTTGTACAACTCAAATTTTTCCTAAGCCTGAGCATAACGTTATTTCAAATAGCTAATATATTTCTGGGGCCATGGCCCCCCTAAAACCGCCACTGCAGTGCTTTCACTTTTTTATTTCTATAAACAATCAATCATCCACGACATTAAAAGTGCAAGGGCACTGGGCTCGAAAACCTTAGTGTTAGTTTTTTTATGGACTAGCTTTGGTCAAAAATCCCCCATCCCCAGGGGTAACTTGACAAGATGACCTACGGCACATCCCATTACCAATTTTATACTTTATAGGCTCTAATGACATCCTCTCCAAACCTTGCTTCACCGATTCTTTCAAAGAAACTTGAGACCGACATGAGCAGAATTGAAATTATCCAATGTGATCCAGCTAAAAAAAGGATTCTTCCGAGCTGTAAGGACTTCGCCAATTTATAGTTGTGCAACATTTTAAAGAGGATATAGCCCGAGAACAAGAATTTAAGATAGCTTTTTTGACCCTGCCCCTTCATCTTCTTCATCAAATTTCAAAATATTTCCCTTTCCCATAAAATGAGGGAAACAATGGAGAACAATAGGTGTGACGTCAAATAAGATAGGGTATGGTTTGTATTTTGATTGATAAGGACTGAACAGATCATAAGAATTCCTACAAAATTATGCCAAAAATTTAACATTGATAACAACTCACACACAACAAAAAAGGCCTAATTCATATTTCAAACAATTTCTTTGAGTCAGGGAGTGTTTTTTGCATGTTGGTTTTCCCAGACCAGACAGAATACCCATTACCCATCCTGTTCGAGATTTTACGCTGAAATGTTTTATCATATAGTTGTAGTAAGTCCCCACATGTATGAAATTAACATATAAGAAACTGCAGCCTGCTGACAAAGAGAGCGTTTCCTCTATTACGACATTGTCAATATTGTAGGGACTCTCAAAGAGTGCTCAGCATTTAAATTTTGAAACTCATCAGTCTCCTTAGGTAGATACATCATCATCATTGAATTAGTTCTCTTGTCTAAGAAACACGACAGCCTGATTCGATATCTTGAGTTTCTTAGACGCGGCAACTTACAATACTAATAGAAGATTGCGCAAAAAGTGACAGACCTTATTTCAGGCAATGAATTATAGGAATATACCCTTGCCTTAGCAATGCATACAGCGCCGTAGCTTGAGAAAAATCACTGGGGGGCAACCATTGTTCACTCAGGTGAAGTTAAGTATTTTCATAAAAACACAACTACCGGTAAGATGAAGAAAACTCGCTTCTTTTAAATAGTGAATAAAGGATGCGTTTAGAAAGAGGAAAAACATTCCTGATGCGTTCAGGATTAATGACGTCTTGAGGATTCACCTCGCCTTCCGGACTGGGCATGGGTTTCTCATATATACTGTCAGCCAGGGGTTTGGCTGTTGGAGTATATTTCCCATGTAAACAGGCTATCTCGTTAACTCTATAATAAATGTTGTAACCTATCTCAATATTCCGATACAGCATCAGTTAGTATCAGGGTTCTACTGTGTCCTGACTGCGGTACGGCAGAACAAGCATCCGAGCTGTCTTGAAGACTCAGTATCTCACTAAAGCCTATTTATTCATCACTCTCCTTGATAATGCATATCAACCTGAATCTAAATCTAGTTATTTGATATTTTATTGTTATTCAACCTAAGCATACAATCTTAAAAATTGGAACTTCAGCAGACACAGCTTCCCGTAACGTGCTCTGGAATTGATCAAGCTCAAATGAGAACAACCCAAACTGTATAGGTTCAATGTAGCTAACAGTTAAATTCTCAAACCAATTGCTCAGAAAAATATGCTTTTTGCACTACAAAAAGGGGTTCACAAATACGAATGACGAGATAATTCAGATGTACACATTAATCACTTAAGGATGCTACTAAACTAGCTCTAAGTTGATTTCACACCTTAATACGATTTACGAATCAAGCCTATTTGACAAAATCTATTGCAGCTACAGAGTTAGATGGATCATTTCCACCGAAAAAAGTGGCACAGATTATTCTGTTTGACAAAATTATGTTAGTGTGTGGACTCGTTTACGCTTCCAAATCTTACAATCGACAAACGTACATGTGATTCTTGTGACAAATCTTTAAACCTAATAGATGACGAAATGCACTTCATATTCGACTCTTCATATTGTAAGAGAAAGAATTTTATCTTTCAAAGTAAGGGGAATCTTTAATGTAAAGTGTTGAGATAATGAAGCTTGAAAATGTTAAAAAGGAATTCGCTAAATTTGTTTATAAATCAGAAAAGAAATGTTCTAAAGGTAACAAAAATAATATTAGTATGTTTTGAAATATTCTTTAAGTTGTTTTATATATAAGATTTTAAACTCTATCATTATCTCTATTGTAATCTATAGTACATATTCATTTTGTGTAATGTGTAATGTATGTATTTTGTATTATGAAGTTTAGAATACTGGAGCATGTTATGGTTGATGAAAGTATGAAATGAAAAAAGAAAAAACTGATATTTTGATAGTCTTGGCCCTAAAGAAGCCCTGTGCATCAAAGTGGAATTCTACTTTTAAAGATATGAATTTGTTTTCCTTTTTTGGATAATGCAGATTCAATATCAATATCCGTATTCTTCGACACACATACTTCAAAAAGCCCACCAGAAATCTCTATCTATATTTCTTGACTTACTAATAAAGCACAGTTCTTGATTACCATTAATAATTGACATTGATTCAGTTTTTTTGAAAATGAAGCATCATAATTTTGGTTGCTCTTAAAAAGCGTCAGCTGAAGTGCAATCCGTCCTTAGCGTCTCATTTTCAAAATCTAACAATCAATCGTAAATCAACAAGTCTCGTTTCGAAATAAAGCGAATATAATTAATCACATTATTCTAGGAACTATCCTCCACATCGTCTGCACACAGCAGGCTCACCATCGTCTCATAAGTCATAAATAAAATTGAACTATTCGGAACTTGTCTGACAAGTTGGGTTGCTAAGCCGGCATACAGGCCTTTCCGTCCTTCTTCTCTGAAGATCAAAAGCAAAGTCTGAAAAAACGCTCGATATTTTCTAGTCCCGTCCACCTCCTCCTGTCTGAGTCGAGTTCGAACGACTTCGTGAGGGTATGCGAGAATGGAAGCGATTGTTTTCGAGATTCCTGCGGCTATCATAAAGTCAGTGAACAAATTATGTCCTCCGTTCTCCATGCCCGAACTTTGATGGTAGTTTCGCAGTTTTTTCTTTAAATGTTCGTAAATAACAAAGTGAATTACAGTCTCGGATATTCCAAAGTACGAGGCAGACAATCCACGGTAGAATCCCCTCACGCCATATTCTTTATATACAGATTTTATACAATTGATCGTGCTCATTTTCTCCGACCTGTTCAAAGAAGTATAAAAGCCATTTCACTACTTTTTAGGAGCAAAATGTTTTGGAACATTAATAAAAAAAATCATAATGGAGCGAAACACAAATGGAATCTGTAAAAGGCTGAAAAGACGTAAATATGATCTTAAGGTGTTCCAATATTTTTGGCAAGGATTTAAGATAAAAGGTAAAATTTTATATGAGGCTAAGTACTTAGCAAATGCATGCATGCTTTATATTTTGATTGTATAAGCGTATATTACTTATTCTTATTTTCTTCAATAACAAGCATCTGATTTTAAGTGAAAATTCTGATCTGAAATCAAAAGGGAACTTTTCAAATAAAATCTAAATCTTTGAATCCTTTTGCAAAGAAGGAGCTTGCTAACAATCCATCGACTTTGTTTTGCAGTATCTCGTTGATCAGGAAACTTAGAGATATATGATGACTGAATAACAGTGGCGGTTTTAAGGGGGGCCATGGCCCCAGGCCCTGCGCTTTTGCTAGAAAAAAGGGGCCCCGCACCTTTCATAAAATAAAAAAATTATCTTCTTCATAATGAAATATATAAGCTATACTGCACTGTTTGTTTTACTTTTTATTCAAATGGTTTTTCTATAACATATCAAGCACATGTTTAATAAAAATTCAATGATATTAGGACCAAATCTTTTACCAGAGGTAGGGGCCCCGCAAATTTTTTCGGCCCCGAGGCCTCGCAGTTCCTAAAACCGTCTCTGCTGAATAAGATTCATTTCCTTAAACAACGAAGATAAAATAGACAATAAGCTATGAAACTCACTTGGCATTTAATTGCAGCCTTGTCTTGACAAACCATATTGGTGCAGTGAAGGAGTGTGTGATAAAACCTGAAACAACAGAAATTCAAAGGTTAAGGATTATTTTCTAAGCTTATCTTGGTGAAATGATTCAGAATCACGTTTTTAGTAATTTAGGAGTAGTTTAAACAAATCATTCAATACTTAAAAGTCTTTATTTTTAATCATTATGCTCGAAAAAGATTTTTAATTATTTTATTATTAAAATCGAAAAAGATTGTCACGGAATATTACGAAAGCGAGCAATCGGGCTGGATGTAGAGTTGGTCCTATTCCTTAGGTCACTGCAATCCTTATCTAAAAGTAACCAACAAGAGCTATGAAACAGGGCATGAAAAAGCACTCGACCGTGTGACCGCTGGTCGCAGAAAATGTTTTGAATTGAAATTCCTGCAGGTAATGTATTGAAATTGCTCACTTTTTCCAAAAGAGCAAAGCATCATTTTCTGTGTTTCTATTTAGGAATTTTATGGTATATTATGAACCACTGGCTTTCAGGTGATTCTTCGGTCATCGGAAGAAAAAATTGTTCATGCCCTGCCCTCAAATGTTATCTAATACTGAATTAATATTTCAAAACACGAGTTAGGAAAACCTTTGATACAGGTTTATCAGTCTTGCTGAGAAAAAGGGAGAGAATTAAGCCCAGGTGACCTTCAAATCTTATCTTGCCTCATGTTCTTGTTCGTTTTTGCTTCAGTCAACGTTCAGGAAATACTAAATGAAAAAGCAGGTCAAAGAATTTTCGCAGTGAAACAAATGATAAGCCAGGATGCATTATACGATCTTTACTAATTAATAAATCATGGATAAAAATTGTGTCAAAATGGATTTAAGTATTCATTTCGACTTGCAGAAAGCAAATCCTAGATCTTTGAATATAAGCAGCACAATTTTTCCATCTAGCTAGTTTAGGTTTGTAAAGCAGCTGCAATACATTTCTCACTGGAAGCTTTTGAGTTTGACCGTCAAGAAAAGCTTAAAACATTGGGAAGAAATAAAATAAATTAAACTAGCAAATTCTTAGTTACTTAAATCATTCTATATAGATGAAGATTCATGGTTTTCTTTTAAAACTTACAACATTTTAGACCTGTTTTCCTATGGGCCTATTCTAATCCACATCTGGGTATAAACATTGAATTGAGATAATCTCTGTGACCCGAGAAGGATTGGAATCCAGCACAACTGACATGGCAGGTCATTGCTCTACCGCTCTACCAATTCATTTTCTAATCCCACAAATTATCTCGATTGATTTCCCAACTCTTGCTTCTTCTTAACTACAAACATTTGTTAGGTTATAATTCTGTTCTTCTCCTAAAGTTTCATTTTCTTATCTTTTAGAAAAAAAGCTTTCTTTACCACTTACTATGTTTTCAATATTGTTTAGATATTCAGTGTTTTGCATGGATGAAAGACTGCTTTCAAGTTGCTACCTGGGTAATGCAATGCATAGGGCTAGCAAAGCAGCCCTTAAAATTTAAAAGAATCTTATTTCTTATCTATCAATTTTGGACATTAAGCCTGATAACGTAACTTGCAGAAATCCACACGGTCAAATCCACATAGATTCCAGAGATATCTTGAAAGATACCACAGGCTCAGCAGTGAACTTATTCATGGCCTAAAAAGACTTGGTGTAAAGTACCTAGAGAGTTGAAACTAATTCCTCTGAAACCAGAACACTTGTGTTGCCAACAAGTCTTTTAGTGGGTGTGTGTGAACACAGTTTCACTGAGAGTTGAGAGCACTTTCCTTGAATACCAAATATTAATGCTGTGGTAAATGGTAATCAAAAAGCAAATTATCTTCCCTATAAATTAGGCAACTTACCAGCAGCTGCACCGGCACACACATGGATAAGTTTACTATCCTGAGGTAAATATCCCTTTGCAAGGCCTTTTTTAGCTTTCGCATAAACAGCAAAATATATTGCCCTGATAAAAGGAAAAAGTATTACAGCAATCAGTTTCAAGAGTTTTTAGGCAATAAAAGTATAGCTAGTTTTGTTTGAGCACTTAATTCATCTGTAAGGGACAGGGGCAGAAATTCCTTTTTGTGTGGGGATCAGGGCAATTTCCTGCATCTAATAGCCAGGTCTGATTAAAAAGGCATTGTCACAATATTTTGGTCTATTAGATTTGATCGTAAATAAGATTGATATGAAATCTTACATTCTTCTCTACAGGCTGGTGCTATTTTTTTGACCTATAATTCTTCTTTTTCTCAAAATACAGCTTCCAAAATTCTACGAAAATCAAATTTTGTATCCTAAAAATAATTGTTGCAAACAATAGTTTGATTATCAAGAAAGAAAAAACCACTCCAACAAACCGTTACGTTGAACAAATTTATCCTTGCGGCAAAGAAATCAATAAAATGCTAGAGGAGAAACACCACGGCGCAAAAAACAGACAAATATGTTTGATTCAATGATATGTTGATTATTTAATTGAACATATTTGTCTGTTTTTTGCGCGGCGGTGTTTGTCTTCTATCATTTTAATAGTTTGATTACCTCCTTTCACAAAAGCTAGCTAATTTTATCCCAAATATTTCATTGTCACCGAGCCCCATTTAATCTAACCCCCTACCTACTGACATATCTTCAACTTGTTTTGAAGCTTTAACCCTTTCACCACCGAGTTCCCACAGGCCTGAGGTCCCAAAACACCGTATTCCCAGATGTTTTTCCCAATTTCCGGAAACGTAATTTCAAACAGATTTTTAACAAAGACGGTGTTGATATGCTTATTAGGAAACTCCAAATAAGAAATAAGAAAATTTATTGAGGAATCGAAAATGGAATTTTCATTCTGATGTCTTTTACAAAGAGTGAAAATATTGTGAGAGGGTCCATTGTTCATCTTGATAACCACCTTTGGCATTTTCAGCCTAAAATCCTCTCCACTTTGAAGCGCACTTAAAATGAAGATCAATTTCTCCCCTCCAATTCTTCTCTATCAAAGTCTGAATTGTTAAAAAGATCGTGAATATCTCTCCCTAACTGTTCAGTCTATATTCTAGTTTCAAAGTGCAACGGTAAACATCAGAATCGTCCGATTCCTCTGACGAAGAATACTCTGCCATCCTTTCGCAAAAACAAGATAGCCGCATGTTTCCACTGAAAGTTCAACGGTCAAAATCTCAAAAAGTTTGACTATAAACACACAATAGAAGAAACAAATTATCGTTCTTTGTTTTATTGTCCATCATCTCATGTATAACAATGGTATCTATGGTAATGACATGGTTGAGTTAATCTCCTTCAGAGTTTTGTAATCAAAAGCGTGCGCGAAGCCTCTAAAGCGGCTCATGGCGTTTCAAGGACTTTGAGGCACAGCCGCTTAAGCGGCTCATGGTTGCTGAAAGGGTTAAAGTTCAGGCCGTGTGCGAATTCAGATGAACAACTTAAGTACTTTATCTTGTGATGTCAGAAAGTCAGTTGGAAGCCTTCCGTCATTTACTTTGGTTTCTGTTTAGGAGTCCAAAAAACGCTTTTCTTAGCCAAATAAATCATTCCCTAATGTATAAACTACCTTGAAAGTCTATCAGAACAAGTTTCTTTCTTTCTCCACGATACTTTTTTTTCGTTACAATGCCTCTTTGATTAGGGTCTGACATAATTCAAGTGTGATCTTACCTTGCTGGGGCAACTCCAATTAGATTTGGCCCCAGTCCCTTGTAAAGGGAACGCAGGCCTTCTGTTCTCACAATGTGCCTACAAGTTTAAACAAATAGGTTAAAAATAAAAAGATTGAAAGAGAGAAAGACATCATTGTTGAGAATAGAATCAAACTTCATGCACTAATATTTTTACCGTCCTATCATATACCAATAATGTTCATAAAAAATACAAGGAATTGATAGATTCTGCAACTAGATTGAGCTAAACAAAGCTGATTATTGAAAAAGCCTCAGAAGGACCAACAAATAATCTATTCAGCTTCCGAAAAGTTTGACATTCCAAAACATAAATGGAAGCCAAAACCACTGGAAAGGTAGGGAGACCCTAGTAAAATATACAAGGAGCTTTTTTCACGGACCATCAGAAAACACAATTCTTATTCTTTTCCATTCTGAATGAAAATAAGCTCTGTTTAGCCAGAATCTTCTCAAAAGTTTTTCAAGTATCACACCTATCTTTACCACAAGTATTGAATAACTGCATATATTAAAATGTAAAACGGTAAAATGGGTAGAGATGGGTAGGAAACGAGTAGGAAATGAGAATAATCAGGTTCATGACAATAGAAATGACAAGGAAACAAGAAGGTTGGTATTTAGTATAGATCTACTCATTAGGGAAGGAAGGAAAAGTCCTTCTACCAACAACTACCTGTTTCCTACTTGTTTCTGCCTGTTTCTACAAATTGCTAGTTTTAGTACTATGTTTGAATAATAAAATTTTGATGATATCTTAACAATAATCATGTTGTTAGGTATCTCTCATAATTCAGATGTAGATTGAATATAGCTACCTCATACAGGCAAGTATGCCAGATGGTCTTGTAACAAACGTTCCTTGGTACGAGGGGTGTATGACAGCCACATTTGGGCTAATGAGAGACGGTTGAACTCTAATTGGCTGGAACACCTGAGAGGAGGCCTGAAAAGGTAAAGGATAATGAGCAAAATACTTCTCCTTTAAATATTTAAAACACTTTGCACTGGGCAGTAAACCATATAAATCTAATTCATTTTCTAGAAAATATTGGTGCAAATTAGGTAATCTGAAATATGTTGACAAACTTTGGCTTGTTGGTATTGAATTTTCTTCAATTGTGAGGGGGAGTCAAAACTTCAGGAAAATAGCCACAAAAAAGACTGTTTGCAAACATATTAATAAATAAGCAATGCAATGCATTGAGAGGCATGAAACCTAATGAAAAAGTAGGTAATAATTTGATATTAGTACAACCCAAATTTGTATTTTTGAGCTAACTTTCATTGAAATAAAAAAACATGAATATTTTGCAATTTTCATAGATTGAGGTATATGACATATACTAAAATCGGTACATATTCCTAGCATCAGCATCCTGAGTTTGTAATTACAGATGACTATCAATGAAATAAATCAAATTAGATATATATTTTGATCCATTGACCATTGATTGATGACCATTTGACCAATTGGAAGAATATGGTAGTTCTCAATGAGATCTTGTGAGAGCTGCTTTCCCATCTAATTGTTAAGTGAATCTCCACTAGCCGGAGAGAGTTGAGCGATTCTACTTTTATCGCTCTAACAAACTCAGACAGTTTTACACCCTTTCAGCCACCGTTTAAACCCACAATGAAGAGATTTCCAAAAATAATAATAGATTTGGGATCAGCAGCCTAGTTTTTGAGCTTTGTTCCAAATTGAAATTCTTGCAAGTTTAAGTTTTTTATTCATCAATTTCACCTTTTGGGACATCTATTGGGACACTGCCATAAGATTTAAGGATCAAATCAAAATCATTTACAGGGCAAGGCCAATCTAACCATGCCAAGAAACAGCAAAATGATTAAAATGATTGAGTGTGATGCCAGCAGAAGGACAATATACTACCAATTTAAACCCATCTGTAACTGTATATCAAAAACTAGGCTGAGGTAGTGGGTATAAGCATCTGAACGTACAATATCACCATTTCACCTGTTTTTTGCTATTTTACTTCAATTTAAGGAGGTTGTGAATGCAATCCACTGTTTTATTTGATGTTTCCACCCTCCTCCTTCACAAATGACATCATTTTAAAGCTTGTGAACTATATTGAATGGCTTTGACTATTGTTATATTTATTAATAACTAGTATGAAACATATGTCAAAAAAGTGACATTTTGTCAAGCCATTATTTTCTAAAGTAGCCCATAAGTGAATGAAATTAGCTACAATGAATTTTTACTTCTTTTATAAGTCTCCAAGTATGTCAAAAGCTATATAAACTTTTGGTAGGCACAAAAAATAAATATATTTTTAATTATAGTAAAAAGTAAATAAGCAATTGTCACAAAAATTGTCTGTAGATTCCGTCACAACAACATAAAACGTAGATACTACTCAATTTAAATTAATATTTTTTTGTTAGTATGGTATGAATTATGGCCTCATGGCATTTTATATTTTCTTGGTAAGGTTAAAATATTTAGAAACAACAATTTGATTAGGTTTTGACTTTTTCATGCCATTTAAATTTGATTAATTTCATAATTTCTGTAGATTCCGTCACAATTTTCTAAATGGAATTTTATCTTATCTCATTTAAAAGGTATCTTGTACTTATTATCAGTGTTATTGCATATTTTATATGCAACTTTCAACATACCACACTAATTTTTTATGATATAGGTTTAAAATAGAATCTTTTGTTGTAAAAATTGCTGACGTCAGCATTTTATAGAAATTACGTTTCAAGTTTAAAAACAGGAATTTGGCCAATTTTTGCTAAACTTTTCTAATTGTTTGTCACTATTGGCCTCTCTTTGGTTTTCATTGTTGGAAAAAATCCCAAGCATGAAAAAAGAACAATATCTGGTTTCCGAAACTGTTCATGGAGTTCTAAAGGCTAAAATACACGATCAGTTTTTTTCGTCAGTTTTTTCCCGTCCGTTTTTTTCTTCAGTTTATTCGAAAAAAAACTGAAGAGGCGCGCGTATACACGATCAGTCAAAAATCGTCAGTTTTTTTCAGTTGAGCAGTAGAGAGTGACACGGAATTTGCTGCTGCAGCTTTGATTATTGCTGTGATTTTGAAGCGAACACGTAAAAAGAGATCAACCTGGGTAAAGCCATGGCTTCAAAAACGCCAAAACCTTGGAATGTACGACACACTCCTAAGAGAATTTCGTTAAGAAGAGGAGGACGAACATAAGAAACTCTTAAGAATGAGCCCAGTTACATTTGATTACCTTTTGTCCTTAAGCTCTTTTTTTATAAGAATATTTAAAATTTTCCTGAGCCTCAACTTTCCCATTGTTTATTCTTAAATTTCCATTGTTCTTTGGCAATTTTGAGCCTCAATATTCTTATAAAATTAATTCTTATGAAGAAAAAAGAGTGTAATAAGCGACCTTTCGTCCCATAAACTAGGCTCTTCTTCCCAGGGACTTATAAAGAACTCTGTTAGCTCAACGCGCTCTGCCTTTTATGTTTTTGAAGAAATTTTGAAGAACACGACGATGCTCCTTAAAAACTTGCTCAAATATTCCAATATTTTCTCTTTATCCCGCAAGAGATATGCTAATGTTTTCTTGAATGCGTCATATAAATCCTTTAATTGCGTGTAGTTGACAAAAAAACCCACAGCGACCACCTCCTTTTCAGCTTGAGAGTCCTTTTGACTGATCCATTTAACTGAAGGTTTAAGCACGTCCATCTTTTCTCGACTAATCAGTCAGAAAACGTCACGAAACGTCTCAAATTTCGACTGAAGAGGAAAAACTGACGAAAAAAACTGATCGTGTATTTTAGCCTTAATGCAGCATTCTCTATAAACTTATCAAACTGGTACCTCAAACCAACAGAGCTTTTAAATTGCCCAATATTGTTCATAAGTTTCTCTGTTTAACATTATATCTTGTTTTGTTGCGATTCTGAAAAAAGTTAAATAGTTCATTTTTGTTTATGCGTGATTCGACTTTGTGAAAAAATTCGAAAAGTTAGTACAAGTGATGTAATTTCAAACTAATTTAAGTCAAGTTTTGGAAATGGTGCTGTGGATGACCTTTACATCACTGGAAAGCTTATAAAATGTATAGTCAGATCAAATATAGATATTTATGATTTGGTTCTTATCTTTGTCGTACACTGGAAAAAAGTGCTGACAATCAGCAAAAATTATATTTGTTGTCTCCAGAAAAAAATGCAGCTTCAATTTTATCAATTTAAAATTCAGTATTAGGGTGGATACAAGATTTAAAGCCATTCATTGATAGGATAGTGTTATACTTATCTCTATTCAAATGGTCAGGGTTGTCCCAATATGATTTCTGCTTCAATTACAGTAAAAACGGATGGTATTTTATCAAGGTGATAGTTTTTTGTCAAATTTCGTATATTAGTGACCCTCATTTATTTAGCTATAGTAATTGACTGGTACCTTTCACATAATTTTTACTTACATTTTCTGAAAGCTCATAAAATTTGCAGTAAAAATGATGTATAAACAGTTGTATTTGATCAACTTCAAAATTTCAATGCAATGTCACTCTTTTTTTGCACGTTCAGATGCTTATACCCTAGATGCAAATTTACCATAAAGTGGAATTTAATTGTTTAAAGAATTTTCTGTCAGTCAGAAAGCCAACATACCTGCAGTCTGGTTTTTACCACTTCTAAAGGACATGTTACCACTGCAGCCACGGTCCCTCCAACCCTACAAAAACAAGGAATTTTATGATGAATTCTAGTTAAAAAGGAATACCTCATTCATAAGTATAAATCTGTATTTTAGTGACCTTTTTTCTTGGGAAACCTGGATTTATGATTATTGCAAAAACATGTTATTTCCTGTTTGCTTAGGGTGAAACCATCTTACATACAAAAAGAGAAAACATTTTTCTTGTAGGGGGTGACTTCTCGTATATTTGCTGAATGGTTTGATAAAGAGATTCAATCAGTGACGTACACACCATCAAATAACGGTTGGTCATTGGCATTTCATAGCAAAATTTCAATTAAGGCGACCTCTCAAACTCTCTTGGTAGAAATCTTATCACACCTTAGCAAAGATCTCAAGGACCATTTTGATAATGGGAGTTCCAGACTCAATCAATATCCTTTTGTGTAAGCTACTTCAATGGCTTATTGCCTGCAAATACAACTAATTTTCCACATTGATAACACCTCCCCCTAATAACGACCCTACTCAAAAGCTTCACCCCCCAATGTAACATGATAACACATGCTGAAAGTATATTTTCTCGTCAGATCTCTCTTAGAAATTGGTCCTGCCAAGTTTCTGCTGTTTTTCCTGTGTATTTTCCCAGCCCTGAAATTTCTGATTGGTAGAAAAGAAGGGTTTATTTCCCGTTCTAAAGTTTTTTTGATCCTTGTCGAAGAATTATGATCTTAGGGCTTTCCCTGCAATATTTTCGTTCTCCGGCAGCGTAGTTACTGGGGCTGTTAAATTCTGAATGCTTCTGTTCATTTGACTACACCAAACTCAGACCCAATGATAACAAAAGCCTTTTTACAATGGTATATTTTGTATGAGGAGAATGTTTGTGTCTACAAGTCAATTTGCTGTATTTTTCCTTGTTTTACTAAAATTGGCTAGGCTATCTGATATGTTTATCTAGTTGGTTTGAGTAGCAGAGAATGGAGTGGATTGATGGAAAGAACAAATTGAAGGAAGTGAATGAGAAATATGTCACATTATTAAGGAGAACATTAGAAGATTTAAATATTTTGAAATTTTCTTTAATTCCCCTCTTTAGAGGTAAATGAAATAAAGGCCTGGCAGAAGCTGTCCATTGTTGGTCTGGTTCAAGACAAACCATTAGGTCTGGAGCATACACTAGAAACATTTTGAAACCTAGGTTATCTCAGATGCAATTTGGTGCATTTTCAAATCAGAATTTACGTAAAAATGAACCGTTGAAATGTTTTATGGAGCAATATCATTTTCTTAAAAAAGACTTAGCCCAAAAATTGGTCCGGCCAAAGCTGCACCATCCGGACCAGTTCCACCGGGCCTGTAATAAAAATGAACTGGAAATGACTTTATTACAACAGATAATCTCAATCATCACAATAAGAGGCAATCCTTCCAGCTGGGATTTTCACTACCCTTTCATGGGGTTTAAAGTCTAGAGCCCCCTGCCCCTACCATACCCCCTACCTTGCCTTTTGGAATACAGAAGACTAAAAATAAAAAGCTTGTAAAAAGTCAAAATGAAGATTTTTCTTTTGCAAAATCATCAGAATATTAGCAAAAAGCTTTAACAAATTCAGCTTATAAAAAAACCCATCTATATCATTATACCTAGTTTTATTTCTATCTCTGTTAATTTTATCATCATTACTATTATTCTACTTTAGCATTTATCCCAAACTTTACTACTCTTTGTGTTATGTTATGTCAATATTTCGAATTTATTCTTATTATTTTATGTAACTATTTACAACTTGTATGAAAAATGTAACAGAGCACATGACAGCCTAAGCTCCTGTGAGTTTTTTCATGAATGTGTCCTTCAGCAAATTCACTGCCAAATTTTTATTAGTATATTTCTATAAGCATATATTTGTAATTAAAAATTTATTGCTGAAAATAAATTGAGGTTCAAAGTTTGAAAAAAGTTCGAAATTCAAGAGTTTGAATCTACATTTCGTCGCCTTCGACTTGAATAACTTGATCGTCTAAATATAATTTAGGCTGCCTTAGGTATTTACAACAATAAAAAGGTTTAAAAGAAGTTTAAAATGATAGTATGACAATGAAAAAATGAAGCATTATAGTTAAGCATTCTATGCTTATGAAGTACTTTCTGTTTCCACTTTGCAGCTTTCGACATTGCCGAAATAAACTAGTGATTTCCCCTGTCTACTATACTCAGACAGTCACAGCATGATAAAATTCACATCCGTCCCTTCTCGTCCTCGAGGCCTTGTAAAAGAATTCAGAAATTTAATTCATACCAAACCGAAAAATTTCCTAGACAAGAAACCTAAAGATACTTATCACTTATATGTGGGAATTTTGCCCTCATGAACAATAATATATTATGTCCACTAATAATAATGGGCAGGCCATCGAGGTTTACTCGACGAACAGCTTCCTCGAGAAGCGTATTTTCAAAGAAAGATCCTTATAATAAAAACCGTCCTTACCCTCCTGCAAAGAGATGAACAGATGTCGAGTTTCTACAATTCATGAAAATGATTCTAAATAAACGAGTTTCATCGAAGCTTCATCCAAATTCATCAAAACAACAGAGATTTATGTGCGAAACAGCCGAGACACAGTGAGAGTTTTGGTGGAAGTACACAGCTACGTCAGAGAGGGTGAGCACGGAATCCCACCCATTAGATGTAGGTTGTCTGGTCCGGTTCTTATGCTAGAAATTTAAAACACAAATCTCAAAGTTAACATTAGCCCCAAATCTCACCCCGAGCCCTCTCCCGAACCGTAACCGTAACTCTAATCCCTAATCCTTACCCAAACTCTAACCCCAATCCAATTCCCTTACCCTTGGACAGTAACCCCAACCCTAACCCTATGTTTACTATAAAAACCGGAACAGTAGATCTACTTCTAATGGCTGGGATACGTGCTCGTCGTCATAGAGGTCGATGGGGAAGATTACGGCCGAAAGAGCAAAGGTTGATTGATATATCACGTTCACTCTGCCATTTCAACCAATCAGCGAGCCAGATTACATTTCTGTTCCTTGTCGATGATTGGCTAATTAACATTTCACGTGAAATTTAAGTTAAATTAGATGTTCAAATCTTGGAACTTGTGCTACCATTTTGAAAATGCCTCGCAAAGCTTTCAATGTTGTTTCGTTTCTTGAGCTGATCCCTGAAACTTTTGTGAGCTCCTACTAATCTCCCGCCTCACGACACACTAGAAAAAGACTCAAGGGGACCTAGAGCAGTGGCTACAAAGTAACACAGCACTTTACCTGATTAATGACAACTCCTTCAAAAACTCCTTGCTTGAATTTCGATCATCACTCAACGCCTAAGTTATAAATAGTTCTCGTTCTCCCTCAATTTGTTATTGCTTACTGTTGTGAAATACACTAGGCTATTGAAAATATTGCACACGTGGATTCAAAATGGCAGCAAAATTGCAAAGCTGTGAGGGCTAAGCATATATTGAAATTCCCATGACTTGTGTCAGACAACTCACAAAAACATGATTTTGGTGGTAAATTTTAGGAAATTTTGCTGACACCATAGCTTATAACAATAAGCAATAATAAATTTGAGGGGAAAATTATCTTTGACTTGGGATTTGATTGGTGGTCAAAATATAAGCAAGGAGTTTTTGAAGAAGGAGTTGTCATCTAAAATCAGTGCACACACAAGTGTTTTAAAAAGTCATTAATCTGGTAAAGTACTTTGTTACTTTGTTGCCACAGCTTCAAGGATCCCAATGGGTTTTGTTTTTCCTCTATATGGTGGCTGAACGAGAAAATGAAGCAGGCTCAAAACATTTCAAGGGGGGTGGAGAGTAGTTTTCATCTTGCATCCCACACATCATTGGAAATTTTGTCATTCTTCAGGTAAGCATGTTATTTGTTCTGCTTATTATGTCTGTATAATGTTCATGAAGTATTTTACTTGGTAACTGACCTCAAACCCAGCAATAATGGTTACAATCGTGTGTATCAGATAAATTTCTTTATTTCCAAAAATGTACTTTTAAATTCAAGGTCTCCTCCATCCCTTGAAATGTTTTGAGACTCCTTCATTTTAATCCCACTTCAACATCTGAACCCACTTGCCACTTCTCAACATCTGAACAAGCAATTCGCAATTGGTAACACAGAAAACAAGAAAATTAAAATTCTGATTGTTGGAGACTCTCAACTGAGGAACTTCGACAATGAGAAAATGGTAAACAATCGCCACATAGTACCTGAAGAATTTCAAGCCAGGAATGAAAATAAAAGAGGCAGTGAAACTGGCTTGGAAAGTGGACAGTGATGTAATAATAGTTCATGTTGCTACTAACAATGTTGCGTCTACATCCCCTCAAGAATTATGCAATGAAATCATGGCAACACTCGAAGAAATTCAAAAAAAGAATCCAAAAGCGAAGATAGCCTTTTCTGCTGTTTTTCGTAGAAAAGATTCTCACGACCTAAATTCAAAAGTGACTACACTGAATAAGGTGTTGGCTGAAAAATTGACAATATCTTGTCCAGCATTCTGAAAAGCGACGGTTTGCACTTAAATGAAGCAGGAGTTAGGGAGTTTGCAGGTTATTTGCTTGAATTCATTAAGTATTTTTAACGATGTTTTTTAGATTTCTTAGCTTTCAAATCTTTCCGAGTGGATGAGGGTGAATAAACTTAGTCCATCACTGGGCATCCACAGAAAAAAGCATCTAGACGTGCCAGAAGTTCTAAAACTAGATCACTCCGACATTAAAAGAGTCAATAAGACGAAATCCCTCGAGCTCATTATTGTTGAAAAATTTAATCGGAAAGAACAGTTCACACGCAACAAAGGCAAAATAAGCGGAGGCGTTAAGGCTATAAAAAATTGAAAAATGTTCTTCCACAATCCTTACTGTGTAATGTATATGATTCTTTAATTGCGAGCCATCTGTGGTATGGTGATGATATCTTGGGCAGTTTATCAAAAACAAAACTAGCTGCCTTACAACGCTCTTAAGACAGCGCCTGTGCACTACTTTCTAATGCAAGAATAAACGATAACTGGTCGGCTTTTTTGTTTCTTTTCTTGTTTTTTGGTCAGCTTCCTGGTCAGTTTTCTGGTTGAGTGTAGAAAATCTTTTCCTCTACGACCGGAATGTCATGACCTATAAAATTGTGAATAAACTATGCCCCGAAAGCCTATGGGATAAACTAACCGAGATCTTTTCATTCCACCCACATTACGAGGCACTGTAAAGATCTCCAGATGCCTAGATAGGGGACTGAATTTACCAAAAGAATCCTTTATTACGCAGCTCTCGCATTGCGGAATGACACGCCTATCGAAATCCGTGAGCTACCAACATTAGATCGTTTTTAAAAACAACTGGAAACGCATCTAAAGAGCCAGACTCCAAAACACAACTCCCTGGAAGAACAGCATTGATTAGGTCTAATAGAACTGTAGGTTTTATACATAGCTTTTAACTTTGTCAAAAGATTTTGTTTATTTTGATTTGCTGAAGGGTTTATTTGTGTATAAAGAATGTCAAATAAAAAATTAAACCCAGAACCCTTTGATCAAGGGTTGAGTGATCTAACCACTCGGCAATCCCCGCCACTAAGTTGACTTATGCCTAACGCAAATAATTTCGACTGCCTGAAGAAAGTTAATTGAGAAAGTTTGCATTTTCTCTCAAATTCACTGTTCTCTATGTGTTGCCACCAGTTGTGGTTACGATTATCCTTCGAACCCCACTGCGAAAACTCTGCGGGGAAATTTTGACTATCTGAAGCCAAACATCTTGACTAGTGACTAACTGGGCCCTATTTTGCCTGACTAATTACTAACCACACCCCCTTTTACATCCTCAGAAGTTATGGGAATTCTAGTCAAGGCCGGGCCTACACTTGCTCCACGAGTCCTTATTTCCCTGCCTTCTCTAATATGCAGACGTCACTCCGGCAAGAATTTGACTGGAGTAAACACAGGGAAACAAGGACTTGTGGAGTAAGTCTACGATGAGCAACGATTAGTTACTCGTGAAGATTGACGTCAGATATCAAAAGAGCCCCTCGGATCGAGGTTAGATCTCGATTTCCTTTGAAAGAGCCTGGTGCCCAGCGTAGGCCATTTGCAGTTGAACGGAAACGATAGTTTTGAATTTGCTGCTTCCGAACCCAGTTAGCGTTACACTCCTTTAATACAATTCTCTCGAAAACAAAATTGTACACTAAAGCAAAATAAGTTTTTTTCTCAAGGCTCTGTAATGATTATTTTCAATTTTGTCAATGATTTTTTTCTATATCCTCGACGCCTTTTTTATTACAAATTCTTTGAAAAAATAAACAAATTAATGCCTTCTGGCCGCTGCTGCATTGAAAAGGGTTCTTCAGATGCTCGCTGAGAATTGTAATAATCAAATCGGTATGAGCCGAGCGAAAGAAATTCTCAAAATGAGATTAGGTTAAAAAGCTGAATAAATCATGCATCAAAGTCTTATAATTTTAGCGTTAGAAGGATGTCATTCTCAACGAATTTAGACTATTTCTTTGTGTCGAACAAAATTTTTCTGAACCTAAGGCATCTTAAAGAGTGGGATGAAACCTTTAATAGTTCTCAATCCTAAGCTACTATAAACACTATTCTCACTGGGGAGATCACCCCAGATAACAAAGGAAAGAGATTCCCTAACTCCCAGGAGACCAAGTATAAAAGCACAAGCATGCCAGGTTTCATTCTTCTAGCAACGAGCTCTCCGGCAGGATACTTCACGATTTTTGGCCTAAGCTCTCGCATCTCCAGCTTGCTCGCCTCTCTGCTTCTACCCGAATGCCTTTTTAAATTGTTAAGGCCTAAGCCACAGAATCTGCTGATAGAGATACAATACAACCCGAACTGGCTCCTGTTAAGATTTATTGCAAGGGAAATGCACCGAAAAACCAAACGCACATCAGCACGTGTCGAGCAACGCCGATATCGCAAGCTTCGTTCTCCTTCGCCCACAACACAATTTACGCAATTATCAGGTTTTTTACAAATTATTTTCCCCTGTCTTATTGACATTATCTCCCTATTTTGCATGCAATTTATGTGTTCCTTAACCACGACAAAATGTCTCCAGCCAATATAAAAAATGCATATTCCAAGTGTCGAAGGCCAGAACCCTTTTTAAATTTCTTTTTCCTATATCCCTCCCCCCCCCCACCAGCATTGAGCAACAGCAACAACAGTATTAAAAAAACTTGAGAATTATTATGAAGCATGTATAGCAGTAATGAAATGAATTGATATATTATGAAGCATGCAGTAGCAGTAATGAAATGAATTGAAATATTATGAAGCATGCAGTAGCAGTAATGAAATGAATTGAACATTATGAAGCATGCAGTAGCAGTAATGAAATGAATTGAAACATTATGAAGCATGCAGTAGCAGTAATGAAATGAATTGAAATATTATGAAGCATGCAGTAGCAGTAATGAAATGAATTGAAATATTATGAAGCATGCAGTAGCAGTAATGAAATGAATTGAAACATTATGAAGCATGCAGTAGCAGTAATGAAATGAATTGAAATATTATGAAGCATGCAGTAGCAGTAATGAAATGAATTGAAATATTATGAAGCATGCAGTAGCAGTAATGAAATGAATTGAACATTATGAAGCATGCAGTAGCAGTAATGAAATGAATTGAAACATTATGAAGCATGCAGTAGCAGTAATGAAATGAATTGAAATATTATGAAGCATGCAGTAGCAGTAATGAAATGAATTGAACATTATGAAGCATGCAGTAGCAGTAATGAAATGAATTGAAACATTATGAAGCATGCAGTAGCAGTAATGAAATGAATTGAAATATTATGAAGCATGCAGTAGCAGTAATGAAATGAATTGAAAAACATGAAATGAAGTATAAATTGAAATGAAATGAAATGAAATATTATGAAGCATGTATAGCAGTCATGAAATGAATTGAAATATTATGAAGCATGCAGTAGCAGTAATGAAATGAATTGAAATATTATGAAGCATGCAATAGCAGTAATGAAATGAATTGAAATATTATGAAGCATGCAGTAGCAGTAATGAAATGAATTGAAATATTATGAAGCATGCAGTAGCAGTAATGAAATGAATTGAAATATTATGAAGCATGCAGCAGCAGTAATGAAATGAATTGAAATATTATGAAGCATGCAGTAGCAGTAATGAAATGAATTGAAATATTTTAAGCCTGCAGTAGCAGTAATGAAATGAATTAAAATATTATGAAGCATGCAATAGCAGTAATGAAATGAATTGAAATATTATGAAGCATGCAGTAGCAGTAATGAAATGAATTGAAATATTATGAAGCATGCAGTAGCAGTAATGAAATGAATTGAAATATTATGAAGCATGCAGCAGCAGTAATGAAATGAATTGAAATATTATGAAGCATGCAGTAGCAGTAATGAAATGAATTGAAATATAATGAAGCATGCACTAGCAGTAATGAAATGAATTGAAATATTTTAAGCATGCAGTAGCAGTAATGAAATGAAATGAAATATTATGAAGCATGCAATAGCAGTAATGAAATGAATTGAACTATTATGAAGCATGCAGTAGCAGTAATGAAATGAATTGAAAAACATGAAATGAAGTATGAATTGAAATGAAATGAAATGAAATATTATGAAGCATGCAGTAGCAGTAATGAAATGAATTGAAATATTATGAAGCATGCAGTAGCAGTATAATAAATGAATTGAAACATTATAAAGCATGCAATAGCAGTAATGAAATGTATTGAAATATTATGAAGCATGCAGTAGCAGTAATAAAATGAATTGAAATATTATGAAGCATGCAGTAGCAGTAATGAAATGAATTGAAATATTTTGAAGCATGCATAGCAGTAATGAAATGAATTGAAATATTATGAAGCATGCAGTAGCAGTAATGAAATAAATTGAAAAACATGAAATGAAGTATGAATTGAAATGAAATGAAATGAAATATTATGAAGCATGCAATAGCAGTAATGAAATGAATTGCAATATTATGAAGCATGCAGTATTAGTAATGAAATCAATTGAAAACATGAAATGAAGTATGAATTGAAATGAAATGAAATGAATTGAAATGAATTGAAAAACATGAAATGAAGCATGCAGTAGCAGTAATGAAATGAATTGAAATATTATGAAGCATGCAGTAGCAGTAATGAAATGAATCGAAATATTATGAAGCATGCAGTAGCAGTAATGAAAGGAATTGAAAAACATGAAATAAAGTATGAATTGAAATGAAATGAAATGAAATATCATGGAGCATGTAGTAGCAGTAATGAAATGAATTGAAATATTATGAAGCATTCAGTAGCAGTAATGAAATGAATTGAAATGAAATGAAGTATGAATTGAAATGAAATGAAGTATGAATTGAAATGAAATGAAATGAAATGAATGAATTGAAGTGAATTGAAAAACATGAAATGAAGCATGCAGTAGCAGTAATGAAATGAATTGAAATATTATGAAGCATGCAATAGCAGTAATGAAATGAATTGAGAAATATCATAAAGCATGCAATAGCAGCAATGAAATGAACCAAACACGAGGCAAGCAAATAAGGCTCCACGCAATTTCAGAAAATCTTTATTTGTCCCACAAAATGGACTAAAATCCTCCAATTAGTAACTTCTATACATTAAACGGCTTTTTCTGCCTAGCCACTTGGGGGTTCTTCTCATAACCTGCATCCGATCCGTGGGATTGGGTTCCGGGTGGCTAGGTGGGAGGGCCTCCTCCCCTTTAATGCTTATTTACACCCTCCATTGATGATTATTTTCATCTTTAGCCATAATTATTACCTTATAGGCAAAACACAAGCTTTTGGAAATTTACAAGGATGAAACATCAAGACACATTTAAAAAAGGAGTAACTGGGAGGGGGTCTCCCACCTTGCCATCCCGGAATTCCCCTTGCAGAACCTTATTTCGCATAACTTGGATATCCTAAGAAGACTCTCGTGCACGTAGGTGACAGCAAGAAACACTAACAATATAGTTTTGAGTCTACACTTCCCCCTTACTTCAAATACTCTGAAATCTGGCGTTGCAGCACACAGTCATATGTAAAATATTCTTTCTCATGCCCATCTTTGACACATATTATATCAGTTTCAAGTTTGAAACAATTTTAATTGGAACTTTGTTAACAATATAAAAAATACATGAAATGTGAAGGTTATATGATCTACTTGCCCTGTAACATTCAAAATAACAAGCTTCTACTTGAGCAATGGAGAGGTCATCCTTCATATATAATTTTATGCCACTACCCGATTGCCTTTTTCCTATGTTCTCCCACATTCTCAATCAGATATCGCAATATCTTCGAAGCACCCCATATCTTTCCGGTTTGGAAGGAGGGGTGGCAAATCCAGTGAAAATAGGGAACTATTCTCACTGGGGAGATCACCCCAGATAACAAAGGAAAGAGATTCCCTAACTCCCAGGAGACCAAGTATAAAAGCACAAGCATGCCAGGTTTCATTCTTCTAGCAACGAGCTCTCCGGCAAGATACTTCACGATCCCTCCCTCCTCCCCAGTTTCGGCTCGCAGGCCCAGGCCAGATCCCTCGTCCACCTCTCCTACCCTAAGAGTATATATCAAAAGTCATATTCTCACTGTACTTGATGTTGTCTTTAATTTATGTTTTAGGTAACTGGTTATCACAGACGAGTGATCTGTCCCGCAAATTGTCACTCTCTCCTTCCAATAGCGAAATCTTCTTCGCACCCCATATCTTTCCGGTTTGGAAGGAGGGGTGGCAAATCCAGTGAAAATAGGGAACTATTTCCTTGATTCAACTAAACATTCTTTAAACTTTTCAGTATAAATTATCATTTGAACGAATCGAGTGGCATCTTTTATTCCTTTCTGGCTTAAATGTTTTGCTTTTTCTATTTCATCTAGCAAAAGAAGAGATTTATCATCCTTTTTCAATTTTTTCAAAACTTTCACCTTCCCAAATCAATAGAAAAATGAAGTTATATGACATCCAGTAATGACATGCAATTGAGGTAAATAGGTTGAGATTCTTTCCCCTATAGGAACGTGTGGACTTTCTTACATTCTCAAATTCGTCATGGTCTATCTTCATGAGCAACTGTGTCTCTGTTTAACAAGTTCAAAGGTTTGAGCAAAATATACCTCAAGGAAATGCATGGTCACTATTTTTCAATAACATTGAGAACCAAACTGACCTCGTCTCACTTGTAGTAAAAGTACATGAAAAGGAATGAAACAAGAAGTAAGTTTTTGGTGCCTGTGATTTTCAGCGATGAACTTGAAACTTGAAGCCACAAAGGATAGCCTCAAAATCGTTTTCTATTGAAATAAAGAAGATACCAACACAAGGCTCGTCCATCATAACTGCCTTCAAGATATGAATATTGTTGTCGTATAAAAGGACACTGATTCTATTACAGCTAATAGACAGAGTTGGCGCATGAGGATAAACCATGACAAATTTGAAGATGTAAGCAAAGTCCACACGTTCCTAGGGGAGAAAACTTAACTTACTTTCCACAATTACATGCCATTACTGGATGTTATAAAACTTCATTTTTCTATGGAGTTTGAAGGTAGAAGCTCTGAAAAACCTGAAAATGGATGATGAATCTCTTTTTTACTGAATGAAAAAGGAAAAGCAGGAAATCTAAGCCACTTAGGAATAGAAGATGCTAAACGATACGTTCAAACGGTCTGTATACCAGAAATTTTGAAGAATCTTTAGTTGAAACACGGACTCGGTTATATAGAGGATCAAAAAACGAAAATCTCGGAAGCTTTGCCTCTATACCCAAACTCACTATCACAACCTATATCATTTGTGTGCATTTGAAGTTATACTACTGGCTACAATTTCAACAATTAGAAGTTACAGATATCAATATGGAGAATAACGGATGGCACATCGATGCTGAGGACAAAGTGCTGCCAGTATGGTTTGCAGGTATAAGATGATTTTATATTCAAATACCTCACTATAGATGGCAACCAAAGAGCTTTAAATTTTAAACATTTCTTTACCAATTAAATGATCCTCTAAAAAACAGATAATCTTTTTAATGTCAGAAATAGCGTAAGTACTTCTCAACTCAAACACTGTGCTTCTTAACTCGTTCGAAAGACAGGAAAATATCGTTATTTTGAAGCAACTTTTTTGCTTGAAGCATAGAAACTGTGAATAAATTCATATCATTTTTCGAACTTCTTTTGATTTCCATGGCAATTCATAACTTAATTTTCAAGGTGAACAGTTGCCACCATCGTTTCATTCTAAGCATGGAAGTAGAAAAACAAAAACTACCCGAACTGAAAGTAAGAAGCCAACGAGAGAAGTAGACGAGGACAGCAGAATTAGTGAAAGTGAAGAAGTAGATACTGGAGCTGAATGCATTGCTTTGATACCAACCAGGAGCTAGATATCAATCTGTTTTTGTGATACTAGCAGCTAGGACAGTGAGGAAGACGATAAAAGGCTTGACTGGATCCCTTACCTTCAGTGGCGGCGCAAACGTTTTGGGGGCCCTTAGGAGAGTTTGGATTTGGGGGCCCTGGAGACCGAAGGCGAGCGTAGCGAGCCCAGAATTGGGGGGTCCGGGGGTACTCCCCCGGGAAAGATTTTGGTGGCTACACCGTTTTAGATTGGCTAAAAACGCTATCAAAATGGTGTAATCGTCCTTTTCACGCAGAACACAGCAGCCAGACAGTGAGGTTGTCTTGTCTGATTATGCGCGGTTTCTTTGGATGTTTGCTGTTTTGTTTGAACCTTTCATGACAGTTGCAAGGTTAGGGTTGTATTTATAGCGACTGTAAAGCTTTAAGGGCCCCAAGGGAAATTTTTTTGTATAATTTTGATCAATTCTTTAAATTGCTTCTTGTTTTCGGCCATTTAACATAATCCGGTAGTGAATTTCAAATTTTAGGACCTTGAAACTCTGTGATCTGATGTAATAATTGGTCGTTTTCATTCTCAGTATTACAAAAGGATTATTGACACGGAGATGATAACTTGTTGTTTTTGGTATAGAATATAGATTGATAGAATGATTTCACCATGCGGTCCGAAGCGCATTAGATTCCCACTATCTCGAACACCGTTATCTCGAACTTCCAGCTATCTCGAATAAAACCTATTTCCCCTCGTTTTCCTGTATAGTTATGTACGCAAAATAGGTCCGTTATCTCGAACATTATGACACAAAAGTTTCAATTTTGTACGACCACACGCCAATAATAGCTTTTTCTTCAACTGACACAAGTCTTCTAGCTTCTGTAGCTAATTAACTACGCCAATGAAAGCTCTGTTCTTCTGCCAAATTAACTGATAAACATAGAGCCCTTTGATGAACTATTATTAGCTAAAACCGATACCCGTTAACTTTTTTTGGATTTTTAATCGTGGTTTTTAGATGCAAACTATCTTTTTCATGGTTTATACATATTTTTACGTATGAAGCACCCTTTTTGGTCGAGGAAAATCTCGACTCCCGTTATTTCAAAACCCCGTTATGTCGAACGATTTTTCATTTCCCGTGAGAGCTCAAGATGGCGAATCAATTTTTAGAAATTTGAAAAAAAGGTATTAAGTAGCATAGCCAGGGGGGTGGCAAATGGGGAATGCCCTAATTTTGAGATTCTCTGCCCCACTTTTGAAGTTTAACCCGCTGGGGGGTTAAAGCACCACCTATAGAGCCCCTAGCTGAATTGCCTTACTTTGCTCGAAATGAGTCGGCTTCCTTTCCCCTCTACTTTAATCATGCCCCACTTTCTGATATATCCTGGCAGAATTCCAAAGCCTGTTCATAACATCCCTTCTGCAGGCGATAACCGAGGAAACAAGAACCAATTTCAGAATAGGGTTTGGAGTAAATTTTCTAGGGGGCTAAAAGAGTAGCAGAAAAGGGTAATGAGTATTATATCTAGGTGGCTAGCTATGCAACCCTAACTGTACCCACCTCAATGAAACCAATCTCAAGATACTTTTTCCAGACGTAGCTATCCTCAGTGTACATCAGTTGAAACTTTTTAATATAAAAATCATAATTGCTCTTGTAATGCTGTATTGCAATAGCAGTAATGATCTTCCGGGTATCAAAATCCACCTAAAAACAAACAGTTGGAAAATTTCATTTCAACCAGTCCCAAACCAGGCATTTTGCATAAGATCCTTTGGCCTCTGTATTCACTATTCAGCCCCGGGTCTGGCAGGTGAGTTATTTTCGCTCATAAAAAGGCCCTAAGAGAAAAGAAAGCCGGTGCATACCCGAATAAAGGATCCTTCATACGCAGAGATTGAAGCACACCATCGGCTGCGACTGTTGAGTCTGGCGAACTGAGGCCCTTCCCCTTTTAGTTCATGTGATGACGCTGAGATTTGATGGTCCTTGATTGCGCCGCTTTCTAGGCCAAGAGCTGTTCCAAATATTGTTGGTAGGCCTAAAATAGACATCACCTGACTTATTTTCGTCCAAAACTCCTTATTGATTTAATGCTGCGTCCAAACTAATTTCTTACTACACAACTTACTTACTACACAACTTACTTACTACACAACTTACTACACATCAAATTAAACTAACTACGCAGTAATTAAGTAGAAAATAACGATTGAACTACCATAAAGAAAGAGTCGCCCAAGCAGAATGCATCGAAAAGAAAGATGACAACAGCAATTTGCCGCACGAGTGTGGAAATAATTCTGAATTGCAAACATCTGAATAAACTTCGCACAACAGAAACTCCCCAGACTGGAAAGAAGACCGTGAAAATCTGCTAAGACGTTCTGTTGTCATACTTGAAAAATACGTGATCAAGAATATGGGTAGCTAGGAGTTGAAGTAAAAGTGCTGACAAAATAAGAAAATATATTTTAAGTGTTTTAGACCCCGTTTACAAGGGATCAGATACAAAACTATGAAGATAGAAAAGTATACAGATAGGCGCTGCGTTTATCCAGGAACTTTTGTATCTGTATACTTCTAGATCTGCTATCTGAAAAATTGTGGGATCGCTTTCAAAAGTGATCCAGCACGGTTCCGATCCCAAGAACTATAATTAGAAGAAGCTTGATTTAGCACTTGAGCTTGGCTTGCACTTGAGTTAGGCTCAAGTATGCAACTTTATTTAAAATGCAGTAACTTCATTTAGTATGCAGTAACTTAATAGCATTTATGCTGCAAAGTCTTTAGTATACTGCAACATTGTTTCGTATGCTGCAACTTCATTTCGTATGCTGCAACTTTATTTCGTATGCTGCAACTTTGTTTCGTATGCTGCAACTTTGTTTCGTATGCTGCAACTTTGTTACGTATGTTGCGACTTTGTTTCGTATGCTGCAACTTTGTTACGTATGCTGCGACTTTGTTTCGTATAGAGCGATTTTATTCAGTGTGCAGCTAACATTTTTAGTTTGCATGCAAAAAGAATTCATATTGTGCTGACCCTTACGGGCGACCGTGAAAGATAACCGGAACGTCAAATTTCGATTTTTGAATCACATGGTTAGATATTCAAACAGTTTCTAGGCCACTTACCTGGTTGGAAAAAGTCCTCTAAAAAGAAAAAAGAGTTTTTTAAACTGCTGAAATAACAATATTTCATGAAATGATATTTTAGAGCATCAAGTTAGCAAGCTGATCCATGCAGTCGCTCTTTGCAGTCGAACGCCGTAATATTTCACCCAACATGATGTTGGCTGAAATTTCGGCTCGTTTGACCACCTTGTTGGGACCTACAAGATCCTCATTTTTAATGTTGGCTGAAATTTGACTAAGGTCATAAGGACATGTTGCGTGTTGGGCCCAACATTTCTAATGTTTTGAAATGTTAGCGAAAATGTTGGGTTCGTTTGACCACCTCAGCCAACAATGATGGCTTCACAAATGAGCAGTATATGAGCATTAATCTCAAAAGAGGGAACGCAAAAGCAGTGCCGAAATCTTTGTGTTACCGTTGTGTTGATAAGTACGAATTAATCAAACAATCGAATAAAAAATCTCCTATTCTTATAAACTTTTTGATAAACAATCTGTGTGGCATGAATCCTAGTACTTCAATTTAAGGTGAACTATTTTGTTTTGTCGCATTGTTCTAACGACACCATATGCCTAGGCCCTACAAAAACAGCCTGGTGAAATGCTGGGTAAAATGTTGGGTAAAATGCTACGTCGTTTGACCGTGGCTTAATTTTTCTAATCAATGGCATCGCAACAATCTTCAAACTACACAACTGTTCTTCATAAACATCAGCTAGAAAAGTTATTATTTACTCAATATAAAATTTGATACAGACCAAAAATACACTTTTTGGCACACAAAGATCAGGGCTGGCTGGATCTAAGGGTACACCCCCTATTTTTGTAGAGAAATGTCACAATTTTCTCGATTGTTTAATTTGTCTACGATATCAACTGTTAGATATAAACATATCACGCCCCCGTCTAAGTCTACTGGATCGGCCCTAGGTATAAAGTTAACCTACCTTGGCCGTAAACTTCCATACGTATACAAATAGCATTATGCCAAGCAGTTGGAATGACGGCAATGGAATACGCTCGAATCAACATTACACTCTGTTTAACAACAACGCTCCTTGATGACGAACCAGTAAATGTCTACAATGAAAGAAACCCTCTGGTGACTCACAGCATCTTCCAAACATAGACCAGGTAGACTCGCATCTCTTTGCGATTTTGAACGCATTCCTGAAGATTTGTATACCGATTAAGGCCTGTTCAAGAATTATTTTGTCAAACTGCACTATTGGCAAAGCTATTCCACCCAAGAAGCCTGTGCCAATTCTATGCTACCTAAGTGCCAACCCTGTGCTATCTCTATTAACGAAATGTATAGTGAATATGCACGCATACAACTGACACGAAGCTAAAAATATTGAAAACTGCGAAGTTAAAAACAGTATGCAGAAGAGTACCTTCAAGGTGTACTAAAATCATTTTTTTGACGCACGACATAAGCTATAACAATTAATCAAACGTTATGTGTAAAATAGTGTTGATAATTAAGCTTAGTAGGTTTGATTTTTGTTCTCTTTCTGACGTATTACTCTGTTGAGTGTCAGACGAAAAGCTTAAGTAATCTATGTGTTCGTTTCGCTATGTCTCCGATATTTCTGGCTATACTATATTTCTGGTAGGATTTTTTTACACACAAGCATCATTCAACACTAAATGTATACCTTGATAGTTCCATTTTCATGATATTTTTTCCATACTTGTTGGTCTTCAGTGTAGGACAGTTGGTAATTCTTAACCCAGGCGTCCCAGTAAGCATGTCCTTGAATTGCTATGTCAGTTATGATCATTCTCTTTGGAAACTCGATCTGCAAAAAATAAAACAATACTAACTCCTCATATTTCACCACACTTCATTATGTTAGATCACCATTCTCGTGAAATAACTGTTGCGTGAGTTAGAATGTAAATTGCAGAGGAAAGTCAGAAACGGGCACAAGTTCTTCAACTCTTCAACACAAATGAGGATAAAATATCGGCTAACTCTGATTACAGCAAATACGAATATATAAAGATACGAGGATATAGGAACTTTCTTAACTTAACTAGATCTCTTAAACGTGTGAAAACGGGCATTAGATAAGTCTATCTTAAATGTCTTCTTTCTTCTTTAAACTCAGTTCTCTTCAACTTCACTTATAGCACAGGCACAAATCTATCTTAACATCAAAACGCAATGGAATATATAAAACAGAACGACTTTGCTCTGGGTCTTTTCTTTATTTTTCACTTCGGGTCTGATCTCATTCTTCAATGGCCTCTTCAACAGATTCGTCTTCAAAACTTATTTTACCTGAGGCTGCGACTGGGTTCGAAGTGAAACACCAAAAGCCTAACTACACAGTTCAGAATACGGCAACCTAAACGACTTTCAAACGTCCTAACCAACTCGGCTGGCCTTCAGCCCAGAGCTTCACAGCTCAACACCAAGCCTCACCAAGCCTCTCTTGTACTACCTAACGGAAGGGGGAAAACTTATATACCTAGGGGGAACAGCGCCCAAAACTAAACATTACTAGTAAATATGGTTAAACAGGAAACTAAACTACCAATAAAATGTATAAACGTATGAAATAATCGTCCAATCAAAAGTCAGCACTTCAACGGAAATAAATCTCATTTTCTTCTCTCGGTCATTCATGTCTCCCAATCATTCATTCTGTACAATAGCAACAACAGGAAAAGTCACTAGTGAAATGTGACAGCAATAGAGCGGTGTTTTATTGTTAGTATTTCCCACACTTTTCTATGGGGCACAGCATAGCAATTAGCCTTCCAAAGTATAAGCTGAGCAAGGAAGGGGAGTCTATTCTACTTCAGTTCAGTTTCAATTGTAGAACTATAAAATTACAAAGGTATTGGTAGGTTTGGTGCTGGTCTTATCTAAGATGAAAGGAGGGTAAGAGTTTTTAGGCCACTCACACCAAAGTCTTCAAGTTTAACTAGATTTAGGCCTAAAATAGGAAGAATTATAAAACGAGAAAAAGCTTAATTGCATTAGGCCTAGCTATTCTTTATTATTTGATTTGTCTGCCTTTTGGGATTCATCTTAAATCCTGTATTTCACCTTCATTTTACTTAGATCACTAGCTTGCATACATGATTCTTTTTACGAAGAAATTATGAAAATGCCCGCCAAAACAGTTGCTTGAGTAGATTGCGAGTTAAAGCTGGATGACTCTGCGGTGGTGACCGACTTACGGTTTGTTTCTGACCGACTTACAACGCAATAATGGCCGACTTGCCAATCAGATTTGAGCATTTTATTGTTGAAAAACAATAGAAAACAATGGGTTTTTGCCGTATTGTGCAAGAATCTCGAAAATACCCCTGCGGACAGACTTACCAATAAGAATTGAGGATTTCAACTCAAAACAAAGGAACAAATTGCAGCGATTGTTCTACTTTCCTTTTTTGGAACAGTCTCAAATTAAAAAACTCTCCAATACCAAAAAGAGGCCATTCTAACATGACTGATAGAGATCGAGTCTTAAAGCTTTCAAGCTTACACGAAACAATTTTCAAATTAATATAAGCAAACGTCGAGCAGTTTATCACTTGATTTTTCATTCTTACGCACAAGGAATAAATCAGGGAAAGTTAATACATTTCATATTTTATTTTTCTCTTTTACAATTTTCATAAAAGTTTATTTCATTTTGTTATTTTCAAAAGAGTTGACCGACTTCCGTACTAAGTCTCGTAAGTCGGTCTAGATCCACCCCCAAATGTTATTGCCGAACAGCCTTCTCCGACACTACTCTCAAAATTCTAAATCCTACGTTCAGAGTGATCGAAAAAATATGGAAATAAAACCATCTACGTTTGGAAAATTTGAAAAAAACAAAGTCAAACAACTTACTCGTATAAACTGAGGGATATCAGGGAATGGAGCCGTAAATCTTCCCCGTTTATTCAGCCTTCCTTTAGAGGCACCTTCAGTTAGTCTCATCCTTGATGAACCTGTGACGTATTTATCAAGTATTCTTCCATCCTCCATACCTAATGCTTCTCCAGTTATTTCTGAAATATACCAAAATATCTTGTGCTTCATAGCAAATATACCAAAACATCTGATGCATCATAGCAAATATACCAAAACATCTAGATAGCAAATATACCAAAACATCTTGTGCTTCATAGCAAATATATCAAAATATCTTGTGCTTCATAGCAAATATACCAAAACATCTTGTGCTTCATAGCAAATATACCAAAACATCTTGTGCTTCATAGCAAATATACCAAAACATTTTGTGCTTCATAGCAAATATACCAAAACATCTTGTGCTTCATAGCAAATATACCAAAACATCTTGTGCTTCATAGCAAATATACCAAAACATTTTGTGCTTCATAGCAAATATACCAAAACATCTAGTGCTTCATAGCAAATATACCAAAACATCTTGTGCTTCATAGCAAATATACCAAAACATCTTGTGCTTCATAGCAAATATACCACAATATCTTGTGCTTCATAGCAAATATACCAAAACATCTTGTGCTTCATAGCAAATATATCAAATATCTTGTGCTTCATAGCAAATATACCAAAACATCTTGTGCTTCATAGCAAATATACCAAAACATCTTGTGCTTCATAGCAAATATACCAAAACATTTTGTGCTTCATAGCAAATATACCAAAACATCTAGCGCTTCATAGCAAATATACCAAAACATATTGTGCTTCATAGCAAATATACCAAAACATCTTGTGCTTCATAGCAAATATACCAAAACATTTTGTGCTTCATAGCAAATATACCAAAACATCTTGTGCTTCATAGCAAATATATCAAAACATCTTATGCTTCATAGCAAATATACCAAAACATCTTGTGCTTCATAGCAAATATACCAAAACATCTTATGCTTCATAGCAAATATACCAAAACATCTTGTGCTTCATAGCAAATATACCAAAACATCTAGTGCTTCATAGCAAATATACCAAAACATCTAGTGCTTCATAGCAAATATACCAAAACATATTGTGCTTCATAGCAAATATACCAAAACATCTAGATAGCAAAGATACCAAAACATCTTGTGCTTCATAGCAAATATACCAAAATATCTAGTGCTTCATAGCAAATATACCAAAACATATTGTACTTCATAGCAAATATGCCAAAACATCTTGTGCTTCATAGCAAATATACCAAAACATCTTGTGCTTCATAGCAAATATACCAAAACATCTTGTGCTTCATAGCAAATATACCAAAACATCTAGTGCTTCATAGCAAATATACCAAAACATCTAGTGCTTCATAGCAAATATACCAAAACATATTGTGCTTCATAGCAAATATACCAAAACATCTAGATAGCAAAGATACCAAAACATCTTGTGCTTCATAGCAAATATACCAAAATATCTAGTGCTTCATAGCAAATATACCAAAACATATTGTACTTCATAGCAAATATGCCAAAACATCTTGTGCTTCATAGCAAATATACCAAAACATTTTGTGCTTCATAGCAAATATACCAAAACATCTAGTGCTTCATAGCAAATATACCAAAACATCTTGTGCTTCATAGCAAATATACCAAAACATCTTGTGCTTCATAGCAAATATACCACAATATCTTGTGCTTCATAGCAAATATACCAAAACATCTTGTGCTTCATAGCAAATATATCAAATATCTTGTGCTTCATAGCAAATATACCAAAACATCTTGTGCTTCAGAGCAAATATACCAAAACATCTTGTGCTTCATAGCAAATATACCAAAACATTTTGTGCTTCATAGCAAATATACCAAAACATCTAGCGCTTCATAGCAAATATACCAAAACATATTGTGCTTCATAGCAAATATACCAAAACATCTTGTGCTTCATAGCAAATATACCAAAACATTTTGTGCTTCATAGCAAATATACCAAAACATCTTGTGCTTCATAGCAAATATATCAAAACATCTTATGCTTCATAGCAAATATACCAAAACATCTTGTGCTTCATAGCAAATATACCAAAACATCTTATGCTTCATAGCAAATATACCAAAACATCTTGTGCTTCATAGCAAATATACCAAAACATCTAGTGCTTCATAGCAAATATACCAAAACATCTAGTGCTTCATAGCAAATATACCAAAACATATTGTGCTTCATAGCAAATATACCAAAACATCTAGATAGCAAAGATACCAAAACATCTTGTGCTTCATAGCAAATATACCAAAATATCTAGTGCTTCATAGCAAATATACCAAAACATATTGTACTTCATAGCAAATATGCCAAAACATCTTGTGCTTCATAGCAAATATACCAAAATATCTAGTGCTTCATAGCAAATATACCAAAACATCTTGTGCTTCATAGCAAATATACCAAAACATCTAGTGCTTCATAGCAAATATACCAAAACATCTAGTGCTTCATAGCAAATATACCAAAACATATTGTGCTTCATAGCAAATATACCAAAACATCTAGATAGCAAAGATACCAAAACATCTTGTGCTTCATAGCAAATATACCAAAATATCTAGTGCTTCATAGCAAATATACCAAAACATATTGTACTTCATAGCAAATATGCCAAAACATCTTGTGCTTCATAGCAAATATACCAAAACATCTTGTGCTTCATAGCAAATATACCAAAACATCTTGTGCTTCATAGCAAATATACCAAAACATCTTGTGCTTCATAGCAAATATATCAAAATATCTTGTGCTTCATAGCAAATATACCAAAACATCTTGTGCTTCATAGCAAATATACCAAAACATTTTGTGCTTCATAGCAAATATACCAAAACATCTAGTGCTTCATAGCAAATATACCAAAACATATTGTGCTTCATAGCAAATATACCAAAACATCTTGTGCTTCATAGCAAATATACCAAAACATTTTGTGCTTCATAGCAAATATACCAAAACATCTTGTGCTTCATAGCAAATATATCAAAACATCTTATGCTTCATAGCAAATATACCAAAACATCTTGTGCTTCATAGCAAATATACCAAAACATCTTATGCTTCATAGCAAATATACCAAAACATCTTGTGCTTCATAGCAAATATACCAAAACATCTTGTGCTTCATAGCAAATATACCAAAACATCTTGTGCTTCATAGCAAATATACCAAAACATCTTGTGCTTCATAGCAAATATACCAAAACATATTGTGCTTCATAGCAAATATACCAAAACATCTGATGCATCATAGCAAATATACCAAAACATCTAGATAGCAAATATACCAAAACATCTTGTGCTTCATAGCAAATATATCAAAATATCTTGTGCTTCATAGCAAATATACCAAAACATCTTGTGCTTCATAGCAAATATACCAAAACATCTTGTGCTTCATAGCAAATATACCAAAACATCTTGTGCTTCATAGCAAATATACCAAAACATCTTGTGCTTCATAGCAAATATATCAAAACATCTTGTGCTTCATAGCAAATATACCAAAACATCTTGTGCTTCATAGCAAATATACCAAAACATATTGTGCTTCATAGCAAATATACCAAAACATCTGATGCATCATAGCAAATATACCAAAACATCTAGATAGCAAATATACCAAAACATCTTGTGCTTCATAGCAAATATATCAAAATATCTTGTGCTTCATAGCAAATATACTAAAACATCTTGTGCTTCATAGCAAATATACCAAAACATCTTGTGCTTCATAGCAAATATACCAAAACATCTTGTGCTTCATAGCAAATATACCAAAACATCTTGTGCTTCATAGCAAATATACCAAAACATCTTGTGCTTCATAGCAAATATACCAAAACATCTTGTGCTTCATAGCAAATATACCAAAACATCTTGTGCTTCATAGCAAATATACCAAAACATTTTGTGCTTCATAGCAAATATACCAAAACATCTAGTGCTTCATAGCAAATATACCAAAACATCTAGTGCTTCATAGCAAATATACCAAAATATCTTGAGCTTCATAGATAATTGCAGTTGGTCGTAGTTGTTTTAACTATAGGCAAGTGTCCTAAAGAAGAACCCATGAAATAGGCAGATAATTAAATACCAAACACTTACTTATTGGTGAAAGGCAGCTGCTAATGCTGTTACATTTTATGCATTCGAATCCCGGGCAATGGCAAGAATCCATACACAGATGATCAGGCGGACACGGCTTCATCAGATTATAGTACCCACCAACCTGGAAATCAAATATTGAATAGTAGTGTATCATTTTGCACCTTTTACTGCAATGGGATGGGTAGTAAAAATGACTTACAAGGGAATTTGAATCTATGTAGAAAGTTCTAATTGGTCTAGATCTGTTAAAGCATTATAAGCATACTAGCTGTGCTTGAAGCACGCGATGCGGGCAAGTATAGTATCAGATTAGCCTTGACAAGACAAGATTATTTTTCTCTACATCTTGTTTGAGGAACTGCAGCCACGTGACCTCTACTGTGTGGGATGTCCCTCATTCTTTATACAGAGGTTTCGAAGTTGATCAATGGTTCAAAGATCTTTCGAAATTTCCCTAAAGTCTGGGGAGGGTTTTGGAAATGCCATAGACGACTGACCCCCCAGACTTTAGCGAAATTCCAGAAGATCAACGCTGATCAACTTCGAAACCTCTGTGTAAAAAATGAGGGACATCATATGACCCCACACAGTAGAGGTCACCCTGATGCAGGTCCTCAGACAAAATGTGGGGAAAAATAATCTTCTCTTGCCAAGGCTAATCTGATACTATACTTGCCCGCATCGCGTGCATCAAGCACAGCTTGTCTGTTTCTATTGAGAATGACATTTTTCAAACCAAAATTTTGTATACCCATAAAACCAAAGAAGAAATACAAGTCCATCTTTTATCATATATATAATGGGGGCTAAATTTTACATTCGAACACAGTACATTACTGGTGTTTATAGTGAAATGGTTAGCACTCTGAATATTGTATTCAGTGACCCGAGTTCGAACCTCGGTAACGCTTACCTATAAAAATGTGAGTGGTTTGTTTTCATCTTTATCATATTTCATTGAGATTAAATTGTATATTGACATTTGTAGTTATTAACTAGTCTTATAGCGCAATGATTAAAAGTTTTACATGGGTATCAACAAACACAAACGACTGAGACAAAACAAAATTCACTAATACGACACAAAGGCAGAATAGAAGAATCACTATCCGTGTAGTGAAAGAAACAATAAATGGCCGTAAGTCAATCAAAAACTTTTTCGAGCCGAAGGAACATTGAAATGTTGACCAACTTATAGGTTTCGAAACGTTTTGCAAAATTTTTAAACAGTGTCTGGAAAGAAATTGAATCGATCAAAAAATATTCGCTTTTCTAGGTAGCCCAGGGAAAAAGCCTTTCGTGTGTAATCGAAAAATGGACCATAACAATGGGGAAAACCAATTAAACATATAGGAGAGGGGATACTCAAATTGTAGACTGATATTGGGGGTCTAGTCAGGGTTAAAGAGAGGCAAAATTAAGATTATTAAAATCATTCTCAAATGGTAGTATTATTTTTTCAACTACATTTGGCCTTGCTCAGCCTCTTCTCAGACCAACAAACCGACTGAACCCCCTGTTAGGCCACAATGGGGGAGCCCCCTTAAGTTACTTTGTTTAACCTCCATTAAATTTTGAGGATCTTGCCCTGCGAATGATACATAAACTGTTTCCAATGTAGTTTTGAGGAGATTCTAAGAAGTCGATAAATCTACTCAGGATAAAATTTGATGATGCAATTAATACATTAATTGACAACAGTTTCAATTGACATGGTATGTATGAAACAATAAGAAAAGTCACGTGAACATTTTCTGTCACAACGCACACTTCCGGTAGTTAGTCTTATGCCCCACTAAATTTGATAGTCGCCAACTTTGGACTTTTTCTGACTTCGACTCGTAATACTGTCCTCTTAGCTTGGGTATTTTTTATGTTATATAAGCGTAATTAATAATTTATGCCTCTAATTCAAGTGGAAGCTAGGCCTTAAATGTGTTAATCTTAGAAGAAAATTGATAAAAAATAATTTTAAAAACATACCAATAGGTTATTGTAGTCAGTTGATTTGAAGGTCCAGCCAGTTTTCTTGGTCAGGGTTTTACCATCAGCTACATCGGCTTCTGAATACCTGTTCAGCTCGCAAGCTCTCTGACCGGCATTTTCAAGGTTGATGGATTTGCAGAGATACTCACTTGTGCATTCAGTTTCACATTCTTCGGGCGACTTATTCATCAAAGTCGTAATAACGGATCCCTGTAAGACGGCATTCTCTCGAATATAGCTGAAATTGGCATATTGCAAGCAGCTGCGTCGCAATATGTAGCAATTGACAGCAGTTGCCACGAAGACTAAAAGATACCTACAAAACAACAGAATTTGGTGTAAGTGAAATCCCGAAATGGAAAAGAAATTTACAAACAAATTATTGAAAAGAGTAGGGAATTGCGTTGTTTCGCCAGATGGCGCAATTCTGTTTCCAATTCCATCCTCCTTTAAAAGCAAAAGAAACTACCATCCAATCCATATACACTTACGTCGCTTGCATATAACTGGACATTCTTTACAATGATTCTAGTCAGCCAGCTAGAACAATTGCAATGACATTGCTTTCTTCATGACACAAAACTAACATAGTGATAAAATCAACCAATCTCACTTGAAGCTGGTGGACTTTCCATTCATGGTAAGCCTTTTCATATCGTCTGACTAGCGATTAATTTCCCGCTGATTGAAAAAGATACATTATTCACTTAATCAGTGTGTATTGGTGTGTTTCCTTTTGTCACCTGTTGATAAACCCATGCTGATTCATTCTACCACAACAATAATGATACAGAAGTTTAATACACAAGAATAATAATGCAAATCTCCCTATTAATTATACAAAAGAACTGTCTAACTATTAAACAGTTTTATCAACGGGTGTGTTATAAACAAACGTTTTAAAGGTATAGTTTATTCATGTCTAATTTGCAAAAGAATTGATTCTGACATACAGTGGTGTCCCACAATGATTCAAAGAACACATGGGTGAGCCTGACTTTCAATATTATACTACCATTTAATATGAAACTCCTTTTGATTTGAATTGAGAAGCACCCGAAAGGCCTCAGACATGATGCTGAAAGGAAAGGGAAATTTGAAATGTTTGCTTTATTTTTCCGATAAGATTGGACATTTTTGACTAATACTTAGGCCTTGTCCACAAGTGTCCGAATATTTTTGAAAACGCATATAAATTTATCCATTTTCCAAAAACACTGTGCCCACACGATCAGCGTTTTCAAAACAATCTCCTTCCACATGGATACCAAGGAGTCACCAACAAAATCTTTTTCTTTGTTAAATTGACTGTGCAAAACTAAGCTGGCGACAACATCGTTTTCAAAAAAGTACATTTTTTCACCGTTCAAACTCTAGCTACATGTGGACGGAAGGCCACAACGCATAAATAGATATAAGTGTTCAAAAATATGCGTATACGTGTGCGTTAACCCTATACGCCCCCCCCCCCCATATAGGTGATGATTCACGCTTAAATGTGACTTTTAGCAGGCTATAAATTGGATTTTCTCGCTTACTTCGTCTTAATTTTTCCATCTATCTTGGTTTTATAAGGCCTATCAAATTTCAGTTGGGTGCGCCAACAAGGTGGTTAAACAACACAAGATTTCAGTCAACACTATGAAGGGTGCAATGTTGCTGCAATGCTGCATTGTGATCCTAATAATGCATCAAAAATATTGCGGGTCTTAGTTAGAAATAGAATACAAAAAACACATCTTAAAACGTTTCGATAAGATTCTCTTTTACTTAGCTAAGCTTTTTGAGAAATCGAGCAAAGCTTATTTAAAATATCTTACCTTTAATTCGGAGTGTAGTCTTGCCAGGATATAAAACAATTCAAATTCGCTTTTTAGAAAATTCCATTGAAAACATTTATGGAATATTTCCATCCTCAGAGGCTCCTAACTTCACGGTTATACAATTTCTAACGAAAGGATTGAAAGCGAAAGGCTCAGGAACTTTGCCTCTAGACCCAGATTTTGCAGACTTTGCAGTCATACTACTGGCTACAATTCAACAATTAGAAGTTACAGACATCAACATGAAGAATAACGGACGGTACGTCGATGCTGAGGACAGAGTGCTGCCAGTATGGTTTACAGGTATAAGATGATTTTATATTTATATACCTCACTATAGATGGCAACCAAAGAGCTTTAAATTTTAAACATTTCTTTACCAATTAAATGATCCTCTAAAAAACAGATAATCTTTTTAATGTCAGAAATAGCGTGAGTGCTTTTCACCTCAAACACTGTGCTGCTTAGCTCATTCGAAAGACAGGAAGATATCATTATTTTGAAGCAACTTTCCTGCCAATCCTTTTTTGCTTGAAGCATAGATACTGTGAATTAATTCATATCATTTTTCGAACTTCTTTTGATTTTCATGCCAATTCATAACTTAATTTTCAAGGTGAACAATTGCCACCATCGTTTCATTCTAAGCATGGAAGTAGAAAAACAAAAACTACCCGAACTGAAAGTAAGAAGCCAAGGAGAGAAGGAGATGAGGACAGCGAAATTAGTGAAATTGATAAAGTAGATACTGGAGCTGAATGCATTTTTTTGATACTAACCAGGAGCTAGATATCAATCTATTTCGGTGATACTAGCAGCTAGGACAGTGGGGAAGACGATGAAAGACTTGACTGGACCCCTTACCTTGTGTTCGGTGATGGTTTTTTCTTATTTGTTTGTTTTATACATGGTTAATACTATTCGAGTCATATAAATCACGACAAAATATAGTGTAACTAAGAATGGCTACGTAAAAAACATTAATCAATGTGAAAAGCCCTCTATGTTACTATTTCCAGTGCTATGGTACATCTTAAAAGATATTTTGTGCATATCTAAAGCGAAAATGACAAGGGAATTAAAAAATATTGTGACGTCACAAAAAGAAATGCTGACGTCAGCAAAGATGAAGACGTCAATAAAAATGATAATTGAATACATCATTCAAAAGCTTGAAAAATGCAAATTCAAATAAGTTCAAAAACAGCAAAATAGCACGTTTATACTTGAATTTATAATTGATTTATTACAATTTTTTGCCTTTTTTTGATAACGTCATCAATCACGTGACAACTAGGCAAAATCATTTTGGTCCTATCTTGGATTTTTAATCTCCATTCTCGACAGTCTAGGAAACCATTAAGATTATCTCGGTTAGGCTTGAAATCAGATTTTTACAGCCATTACCTTGCCTAGAGTGTCCATTCTCATTAGCACGAAGAATAAAAACATTCTTGCGATCAGCAATAACACAAAAAGATTCAACGCTTTATCAACTTCTTCTGAATTCAAAGACCTGGTAGAAAGTCAATCTTTAGTCAATATCAAAAACAACTTTGAGGAAAATAACCTGGATTGTATAATGCATTCCGGAAGGTATTGAATTAAAAGTCGCAGCTACAACTTATTGCGGTGGTGATATTGTAATTAAAATTTTTTAAACTGTTGTTGGTTGAGACTTAGTCCTATCTTCACGTTTGCAAATTGAATATTGGGATCGAGTCCGAGTGCCCATTGATTAAAAATTCTTTTATCGATCTGCATGATTTGCACATGAGAGTGCTTTCATATTCTGCAAATGCACTTGGGTAGGAGCTATGTATAACGTATTGTAATCGAGATAATTTGTGAGAATGAAAATGACACGAGTTGGAATCGAACCCACGACCTCTAGATTCGTACTCTGGAGCACTACCAATGCGCCCCGGGGCTACGAGAAACTCAGGCCGTTTGATTTATACAAATTGCACCACCACTCGCCGAATGCAGAGACAAACCTATCCGGGCTTTTTGACACTAAACTTGACCTGCCGAAGGGTGACGACTTTCTCACATAATTACTCTATACTAATGTATATTGAGCACGTTAGCCAGGATAGGCTCGCTCTTCTCCTGTTAGATGTAATTTAATGTTTAATCATTTATGATAAAATGGGCCTTTCTTCTGAAACGCATGCGCAACGAACTAAATAAAATGTGGAATTCCTCCCCTGTGCAAAATCCAAAAAGAGGAACCCGAGCACCTCCGTCCTAGATATACCAGCGTCCTTTCCTCTTGGGTTTTTACTCCTGTGCGAACCAAGCTTCACCGCTCAAACTATTTCGCTATTTCGTTATTTCGCTATTTCGTTGTTTCGCTATTTCGCTATTTCGTTATTTCGCTATTTCGTTATTTTGCTATTTCGTTATTTCGTTCTTTCGCCGAATACCGTTAGCCTTTAGGTAGTGCGTTGCCCGCTTGGTGTTGAGCTGGTGAAGCTCTGGGCTGAAGCCCATCCGAGTTAGGAAATTCGAAAGTCGTTTAGGCTGTCGTTTTCTGGTCTGTATAGTTAGGCTTTTGGTGTTTCACTTTGAACCCAGTCGCAGCCTTAGGTAAATTAGTTTTGAAGCCGGCTTTGTTGAAGACGCCGTTGGAGATCGAGATCAGACCCGAAGTGTAAAGCTACGGTGGCCCACAACTGCCACGCACAAATGAAAAACATTCGCCCAAAAATAATCCTAGTCTCACAAATATAAAGTTCCCTTACACAAAATTAAAATTCTCGTGACGCAAGTAAATATTTTTCATACACAAAATTATACTTCTCGTGACGCAAGTAGATATTTTTCATATACAAAATTAAACTTCTCGTCACACAGATTAATCTTTATTCTCGCGAGCCAAAAACAAATCAACGCATAACACTAATAAAAATTTCTGGCGGCTAGTTATATAAAGGGGAACTGGGAATATTGGAACGGGAACCAGGGAATAAGAGAACCAGGGAACGGTAAATTTATAAAAAGGGGAACCTCGAAATGGCACTTCCTATTGCAATGGCGTTTACACCAATGAAAAGGGCTGCCTTTCTACAACCCCAACGCTAAGGTCTTAGGCTCCCTGAGTCTGCAAAATAGCCCTAATCAAAGTTTCATCAGAACGTGAATTTCTCTTGCAGTCTGACTTTCGCAAAGGTCTTAGAATTTTTGCAGAAGTTGGTCATTTTCCTTTTCTTGCATTTTTAGGCCTTTAAGTACCTATTATAAAAGTGTAGGTATAATCTAAGAATCACGATAAAAAATGAAATGTAAAAATCCCGAATACACGCATTTTTTACAATACAAGCGATTTCAGCTCGAGCTTAGTACTAAACATTTTACTCAAATTGTTTAGCAATGGCTTGGCTTTTTTTTTACCTCAAAGTTTGTTCTTAGAGTACTGTGTAAAACCACTTTCTCTATATCAAATTCATGTTTGTTAGTGATAGAAAATAAAGGACTGAGGGTATACCTATATAAAGAAAAATTAGGTTTTATGTCTAATCGGGGTTAAGGCCAAGAAACTCTGGTACGAAGATTTAGCATAGTTTCTTATCAAAAAATGGTTGTTGTTGAACGTTTCAGCTGTTCAGCCCCAGCTCCACTCTCGATGATCATTCACTGACAGTGACAGCATGTCTTGTTGAATTTGGGGGGGGGGGGGAAGGGGGAGTACTGTGGCCCATGAGCGCCAGACAAAACTTTCACATCACTGGAAAAAATTTTTACTTCAGTCGACAATACTTTTACTTCACTGGACAAAACTTTTACTTCACTTGACAAAACTTTTATTTCACTGGACAAAACTTTTACTTCACATTAGTCCCATCCATTAGGCAATGGCTTGAGGCTAAATTCCTTTCATTCAGCTGGAACAAAGTTTGTCTGCTGTGCTGGTTGGACGATTTAACATACCATGAATTTTTGCGTTGGTTGTGGCATCGAGAAGTTAGAATTTTTTTGCTGCAGTGACTGCCTTATCTTACTTTGGAGTCAAACTTCTAGGGTCTGGTCGGTTATGGTCTGGTCCTACTGGTCCTGGGTCTGGTTAATCAAGTATGCCAAACCTTGAACGTGAAACAGAAGCAGTATTAAGGACCAATGTGCTTTCTTCTCATGACCTGAGAGTCGTTTGAGCGTCTGATGAAAGGCTACCACATAGCCCTATTTAATGAAATAAAATCACTATGTTGGGGTTTTCCCTGATTGTGTTCCTTCTTAAAGGGTTGTTTGTTCAAGTTTATTGCTGAGATGACTAAAGGCTAAAATATACGATCATTGTTTTTTCTTCATTTTTTCCCGTCCGTTATTTTCATCAGTAAGCTTTGAAAAAATGAAGAGGTGTGCGTTTACAGGATAAGCACTAGTCGGTTCTCTCAGTTGAGCAGTGTAGAGTGACCTGGAACTTGCTGCTGCAGCTTTGAATATTGCTGTTATTTGTGTAAAATCCAAAACATCATATCTTTACTAAATCAACAACACAATTTTGGTTCAAATACCGTCTTTTTGATGTTTGCTGTAAAATTTGAGGTTGTTGTAAAATCATACCACAATTTGCGAGTGATATTCGTAATCTTAGAGCCCGTTTACAATACAGACATTTAACCGGATAAATGATTATCCGTAAGAAATTCATACGGATAGGCTCTACGTTTACACTACAAATCTACACGCTTTTTATTTCATAAGGAACCTACCTCAACGTCTAGTATTAAAAGTTCCTTGAATTTTCTATTGTTCTCTATTGCTAAAGGAAACAATAGAACAAAAGAATCCATCGTATTTTAAATGAAAGTCTAGTTACGTTCCTTATAAACGGTTCCTTAGAAGAAAAAAGCGTGTATCCGTATAAATTTTACCCGTTTGCCATAACATCTCTATAGCCTCATTGTGAAACCGTAAAAGAATGCATCATAATACAAAGCAAAACAGCCTCATTGTGAATCTGAATAAAAATTTATTTGGATAAAAGCGTTTACACAAGATTAAACTTATCCGGATAAAAATTTGTCCGCTTTTCTATCAGGATGAATATTTATACGGCAAAGCGGATAAATTCATATACAGAAAAAGTTTTGGGGGAAACGGAGAGCCTATCCGTATAGATATTTCTTACGGATAAATCATTTAATATATCGTATAAGATTACCGTAGACGTTTACTGTTTAGATTACAAGAAATAATTTTATGAAATGAATATGCTTTGGAGATTGAGAATGACTTTCAGTGTCCTGACAGCAATGGGTTTGCTTTTCTTTTTGATTGAAAAGAAACGTTACAAAGCTCCAGTAACCCAGCCCGCTCCAGCAGCAAAGTTTTTTGAAGCCAGCACTGAATTAAGGCGATCAGACATAAATACAAAATACCAAAAGCAAATATACCAAAATATCTTGTGCTTCATAGCAAATACACCAAAACATTTTTTGCTTCATAGTAAATAGACCAAAACATCTTGTGCTTCATAGCAAATATACTAAATCATCTTTTGCTTCATAGCAAATATACCAAAACATTTTTTGCTTCATAGCAAATAGACCAAAACATCTTTTGCTTCATAGCAAATATACCAAAACACCTTGTGCTTCATAGCAAATATACCAAAACATCTAGTGCTTCATAGCAAATATACCAAAACATCTAGTGCTTCATAGCAAATATACCAAAATATCTTGAGCTTCATAGATAATTGCAGTTGGTCGTAGTTGTTTTAACTATAGGCAAGTGTCCTAAAGAAGAACCCATGAAATAGGCAGATAATTAAATACCAAACACTTACTTATTGGTGAAAGGCAGCTGCTAATGCTGTTACATTTTATGCATTCGAATCCCGGGCAATGGCAAGAATCCATACACAGATGATCAGGCGGACACGGCTTCATCAGATTATAGTACCCACCAACCTGGAAATCAAATATTGAATAGTAGTGTATCATTTTGCACCTTTTACTGCAATGGGATGGGTAGTAAAAATGACTTACAAGGGAATTTGAATCTATGTAGAAAGTTCTAATTGGTCTAGATCTGTTAAAGCATTATAAGCATACTAGCTGTGCTTGAAGCACGCGATGCGGGCAAGTATAGTATCAGATTAGCCTTGACAAGACAAGATTATTTTTCTCTACATCTTGTTTGAGGAACTGCAGCCACGTGACCTCTACTGTGTGGGATGTCCCTCATTCTTTATACAGAGGTTTCGAAGTTGATCAATGGTTCAAAGATCTTTCGAAATTTCCCTAAAGTCTGGGGAGGGTTTTGGAAATGCCATAGACGACTGACCCCCCAGACTTTAGCGAAATTCCAGAAGATCAACGCTGATCAACTTCGAAACCTCTGTGTAAAAAATGAGGGACATCATATGACCCCACACAGTAGAGGTCACCCTGATGCAGGTCCTCAGACAAAATGTGGGGAAAAATAATCTTCTCTTGCCAAGGCTAATCTGATACTATACTTGCCCGCATCGCGTGCATCAAGCACAGCTTGTCTGTTTCTATTGAGAATGACATTTTTCAAACCAAAATTTTGTATACCCATAAAACCAAAGAAGAAATACAAGTCCATCTTTTATCATATATATAATGGGGGCTAAATTTTACATTCGAACACAGTACATTACTGGTGTTTATAGTGAAATGGTTAGCACTCTGAATATTGTATTCAGTGACCCGAGTTCGAACCTCGGTAACGCTTACCTATAAAAATGTGAGTGGTTTGTTTTCATCTTTATCATATTTCATTGAGATTAAATTGTATATTGACATTTGTAGTTATTAACTAGTCTTATGGCGCAATGATTAAAAGTTTTACATGGGTATCAACAAACACAAACGACTGAGACAAAACAAAATTCACTAATACGACACAAAGGCAGAATAGAAGAATCACTATCCGTGTAGTGAAAGAAACAATAAATGGCCGTAAGTCAATCAAAAACTTTTTCGAGCCGAAGGAACATTGAAATGTTGACCAACTTATAGGTTTCGAAACGTTTTGCAAAAGTTTTAAACAGTGTCTGGAAAGAAATTGAATCGATCAAAAAATATTCGTTTTTCTAGGTAGCCCAGGGAAAAAGCCTTTCGTGTGTAATCGAAAAATGGACCATAACAATGGGGAAAACCAATTAAACATATAGGAGAGGGGATACTCAAATTGTAGACTGATATTGGGGGTCTAGTCAGGGTTAAAGAGAGGCAAAATTAAGATTATTAAAATCATTCTCAAATGGTAGTATTATTTTTTCAACTACATTTGGCCTTGCTCAGCCTCTTCTCAGACCAACAAACCGACTGAACCCCCTGTTAGGCCACAATGGGGGAGCCCCCTTAAGTTACTTTGTTTAACCTCCATTAAATTTTGAGGATCTTGCCCTGCGAATGATACATAAACTGTTTCCAATGTAGTTTTGAGGAGATTCTAAGAAGTCGATAAATCTACTCAGGATAAAATTTGATGATGCAATTAATACATTAATTGACAACAGTTTCAATTGACATGGTATGTATGAAACAATAAGAAAAGTCACGTGAACATTTTCTGTCACAACGCACACTTCCGGTAGTTAGTCTTATGCCCCACTAAATTTGATAGTCGCCAACTTTGGACTTTTTCTGACTTCGACTCGTAATACTGTCCTCTTAGCTTGGGTATTTTTTATGTTATATAAGCGTAATTAATAATTTATGCCTCTAATTCAAGTGGAAGCTAGGCCTTAAATGTGTTAATCTTAGAAGAAAATTGATAAAAAATAATTTTAAAAACATACCAATAGGTTATTGTAGTCAGTTGATTTGAAGGTCCAGCCAGTTTTCTTGGTCAGGGTTTTACCATCAGCTACATCGGCTTCTGAATACCTGTTCAGCTCGCAAGCTCTCTGACCGGCATTTTCAAGGTTGATGGATTTGCAGAGATACTCACTTGTGCATTCAGTTTCACATTCTTCGGGCGACTTATTCATCAAAGTCGTAATAACGGATCCCTGTAAGACGGCATTCTCTCGAATATAGCTGAAATTGGCATATTGCAAGCAGCTGCGTCGCAATATGTAGCAATTGACAGCAGTTGCCACGAAGACTAAAAGATACCTACAAAACAACAAAATTTGGTGTAAGTGAAATCCCGAAATGGAAAAAAAATTTACAAACAAATTATTGAAAAGAGTAGGGAATTGCGTTGTTTCGCCAGATGGCGCAATTCTGTTTCCAATTCCATCCTCCTTTAAAAGCAAAAGAAACTACCATCCAATCCATATACACTTACGTCGCTTGCATATAACTGGACATTCTTTACAATGATTCTAGTCAGCCAGCCAGAACAATTGCAATGACATTGCTTTCTTCATGACACAAAACTAACATAGTCATTGAATCAACCAATCTCACTTGAAGCTGGTGGACTTTCCATTCATGTTAAGCCTTTTCATACCGTCTGATTAGCGATTGATTTCCCGCAGATTGAAAAAAATACATTATTCACTTAATCAGTGTGTATTGGTGTGTTTCCTTTCGTCACATGCTGATAAACCCATGCTGATTCATTCTACCACAACAATAATGATACAGAAGTTTAATACACAAGAATAATAATGCAAATCTCCCTATTAATTATACAAAAGAACTGTCTAACTATTAAACAGTTTTATCAACGGGTGTGTTATAAACAAACGTTTTAAAGGTATAGTTTATTCATGTCTAATTTGCAAAAGAATTGATTCAGACATACAGTGGTGTCCCACAATGATTCAAAGAACACATGGGTGAGCCTGACTTTCAATATTATACTACCATTTAATATGAAACTCCTTTTGATTTGAATTGAGAAGCACCCGAAAGGCCTCAGACATGATGCTGAAAGGAAAGGGAAATTTGAAATTTTTGCTTTATTTTTCCGATAAGATTGGACATTTTTGACTAATACTTAGGCCTTGTCCACACGTGTCCGGATATTTTGAAAACGCATATAAATTTATCCATTTTCCAAAAACACTGTGCCCACACGATCAGCGTTTTCAAAACAATCTCCTTCCACACGGATACCAAGGAGTCACTAACAAAATCTTTTTCTTTATTAAATTGACTGTGCAAAACTAAGCTGGCGACAACATCGTTTTCAAAAAAGTACGTTTTTTCACCGTTCAAACTCTAGCTACATGTGGACGGAAGGCCACAACGCATAAATAGATATAAGTGTTCAAAAATATGCGTATACGTGTGCGTTTACCCTATACGCCCCCCCCCATATAGGTGATGATTCACGCTTAGATGTGACTTTTGGCAGGCTATAAATTGGATTTTCTCGCTTACTTCGTCTTAATTTTTCCATCTATCTTGGTTTTATAAGGCCTATCAAATTTCAGTTGGGTGCGCCAACAAGGTGGTTAAACAACACAAGATTTCAGTCAACACTATGAAGGGTGCAATGTTGCTGCAATGCTGCATCGTGATCCTAATAATGCATCAAAAATATTGAGGGTCTTAGTTAGAAATAGAATACAAAAAACACATCTTAAAACGTTTCGATAAAATTCTCTTTTACTTAGTTAAGCTTTTTGAGTAATCGAGCAAAGCTTATTTGAAATATCTTATCTTTAATTCGGAGGGTAGTCTTCCCAGGATATAAAACAATTCAAATTCGCTTTTTGGAAAATTCCATTGAAAACATTTATGGAATATTTCCATCCTCAGAGGCTCCTAACTTCACGGTTATACAATTTTTAACGAAAGGATTGAAAGCGAAAGGCTCAGGAACTTTGCCTCTAGACCTAGATTTTGCAGACTTTGCAGTCATACTACTGGCTACAATTTCAACAATTAGAAGTTACAGACATCAACATGAAGAATAACGGACGGTACGTCGATGCTGAGGACAGAGTGCTGACAGTATGGTTTACAAGTATAAGATGATTTTATATTTATATACCTCACTATAGATGGCAACCAAAGAGCTTTAAATTTTAAACATTTCTTTACCAATTAAATGATCCTCTAAAAAACAGATAATCTTTTTAATGTCAGAAATAGCGTGAGTGCTTCTCACCTCAAACACTGTGCTGCTTAGCTCATTCGAAAGACAGGAAGATATCATTATTTTGAAGCAACTTTCCTGCCAACCTTTTTTGCTTGAAGCATAGAAACTGTGAATTAATTCATATCATTTTTCGAACTTCTTTTGATTTCCATGGCAATTCATAACTTAATTTTCAAGGTGAACAATTGCCACCATCGTTTCATTCTAAGCATGGAAGTAGAAAAACAAAACTACCCGAACTGAAAGTGAGAAGCCAAGGAGAGAAGGAGACGAGGACAGCAAAATTAGTGAAATTGATAAAGTAGATACTGGAGCTGAATGCATTGCTTTGATACTAACCAGGAGCTAGATATCAATCTATTTCGGTGATACTAGCAGCTAGGACAGTGAGGAAGACGATGAAAGGCTTGACTGGATCCCTTGTCTTGTGTTCGGTGATGGTTTTTGCTTATTTGTTTGTTTTATACATGGTTAATACTATTCGAGTCATATAAATCACGACAAAATATAGAATAACTAAGAATGGCTACGTAAAAAAACATTAATCAATGTGAAAAACCATCTATGTTACTATTTCCAGTGCTTTGGTATATCTTAAAAGATATTTTGTGCATATCTAAAGCGAAAATGACAAGGGAATTAAAAAATATTGTGACGTCACAAAAAGAAATGCTGACGTCAGCAAAGATGAAGACGTCAATAAAAATGATAATTGAATACATCATTCAAAAGCTTGAAAAATGCACATTCAAATAAGTTCAAAAACAGCAAAATCGCACGTTTATACTTGAAGTTATAATGGATTTATTACAATTTTTGCCTCCTATCTTGGATTCTTAATCTCCATGCTCGACAGTCTAGGAAACCATTAAGATTATCTCGGTTAGGCTTGAAATCAGATTTTTACAGCCATTACCTTGCCTAGAGTGTCTATTCTCATTAGCACGAAGAATAAAAACATTCTTGCGATCAGCAATAACACAAAAAGATTCAACGCTTTATCAACTTCTTCTGAATTCAAAGACCTGGTAGAAAGTCTATCTTTAGTCAATATCAAAAACGACTTTGAGGAAAATAACCTGGATTGTATAATGCATTCCGGAAGGTTAACTGACTCTGAATTAAAAGTCGCAGCTACAACTTATTGTGGTGGTGATATTGTAATTAAAGTTTTAAACTGTTGTTGGTTGAGTTTCAAAGTAATATTAGTTAGACTTAGTCCTATCTTTACGTTCGCAAATTGAATATTGGGATCGAGTCCGAGTGCCCATTGATTAAAAATTCTTTTATCGATCTGCATGATTTGCACATGAGAGTGCTTTCATATTCTGCAAATGCACTTGGGCAGGAGCTATGTATAACGTATTGTAATCGAGATAATTTGTGAGAATGAAAATGACACGAGTTGGAATCGAACCCACGACCTCTAGATTCGTACTCTGGGGCTACGAGAAACTCAGGCCGTTTGATTTATACAAATTGCACCACCACTCGCCGAATGCAGAGACGAACCTATCCGGACTCTTTGACACTAAACTTGACCTGCCGAAGGGTGACGACTTTCTCACATAATTGCTCTATACTAATGTATATTGAGCACGTTAGCCAGGATAGGCTCGCTCTTCTCGTGTTAGATGTAATTTAATGTTTAATCATTTATGATAAAATGGGCCTTCCTTCTGAAACGCATGCGCAACGAACTAAATAAAATGTGGAATTCCTCCCCTGTGCAAAATCCAAAAAGAGGAACCCGAGCACCTCCGTCCTAGATATACCAGCGTCCTTTCCTCTTGGGTTTTTACTCCTGTGCGAACCAAGCTTCACCGCTCAAAATATTTCGCTATTTCGTTATTTTGCTATTTCGCTATTTCGTTGTTTCGCTATTTCGCTATTTCGTTATTTCGCCGAATACCGTTAGCCGTTAGGTAGTGCGTTGCCCGCTTGGTGTTGAGCTGGTGAAGCTCTGGGCTGAAGCCCATCCGAGTTAGGAAATTCGAAAGTCATTTAGGTTGTCGTTTACTGGTCTGTATAGTTAGGCTTTTGGTGTTTCACTTTGAACCCAGTCGTAGCCTTAGGTAAATTAGTTTTGAAGCCGACTTTGTTGAAGACGCCGTTGGAGATCGAGATCAGACCCGAAGTGTAAAGCTACGGTGGCCCACAACTGCCACGCACAAATGAAAACATTCGCCCAAAAATAATCCTAGTCTCACAAATATAAAGTTCCCTTAAACAAAATTAAAATTCTCGTGACGCAAGTAAATATTTTTCATACACAAGATTATACTTCTCGTGACGCAAGTAGATATTTTTCATATACAAAATTAAACTTCTCGTCACACAGATTAATCTTTATTCTCGCGAGCCAAAAACAAATCAACGCATAACACTAATAAAAATTTCTGGCGGCTAGTTATATAAAATGGAACTGGGAATATTGGAACGGAAACCAGAAAATAAGAAAACCAGGGAGCGGTAAATTTATAAAAAGGGGAACGTCGAAATGGCACTTCCTATTGCAATGGCATTTACACCAATGAAAAGGGCTGCCTTTCTTTGCAGAAGTTGGTCATTTTCCTTTTCTTGCATTTTTAGGCCTTTAAATATCTATTATAACAGTATAGGTATAATCTAAGAATCACGATAAAAAATGAAATGTAAAAATCCCGAATACACGCATTTTTTACAAGCGATTTCAGCTCGAGCTCAGTACTAAACATTTTACTCAAATTGTTTAGCAATGGCTTGGCTTTTTTTACCTCAAAGTGTGTTCCTAAGAGTACTGTGTAAAACCACTTTCTCTATATCAAATTCATGTTTGTTAGTGATTAGTACTGTGGCCCATAAGCGCCAGACAAAACTTTTACTTCACTGGACAAAATTTTTACTTCAGTCGACAATACTTTTACTTCACTGGACAAAACTTTTACTTCACTGGACAAAACTTTACTTCAGTGGACAAAATTTTTACTTCAGTGGACAAAACTTTACTTCACTGGACAAAACTTTACTTCACTGGACAAAACTTTTACTTCAGTCGACAATACTTTTACTTCACTGGACAAAACTTTTACTTCACTGGACAAAACTTTACTTCACTGGACAAAACTTTACTTCAGTCGACAATACTTTTACTTCACTGGACAAAACTTTTACTTCACTTGACAAAACTTTTATTTCACTGGACAAAACTTTTACTTCACATTAGGCCCATCCATTAGGCAATGGCTTGAGGCTAAATTCCTTTCATTCAGCTGGAACAAAGTTTGTCTGCTGTGCTGGTTGGACGATTTAACATACCATGAATTTTTGCGTTTGTTGTGGCATCGAGAAGTTAGAATTTTCTTACTGCAGTGACTGCCTTATCTTACTTTGGAGTCAAACTTCTGTGTTGGCCGCCATTGCAAAAACACTAGAAGGAAAGAATGGGTATTCCCCTAGGGTCTGGTCCGTTATGGTCTGGTCCTACTGGTCCTGGGTCTGGTTAATCAAGTATGCCAAACCTTGAACGTGAAACAGAAGCAGAAGTAAGGACCAATGTGCTTTCTTCTCATGACCTGACATGGGGGTCCAGTCGTTTGAGCGTCTGATGAAAGGCTACCACATAGCCCTATTTAATGAAATAAAATCACTATGTTGGGGTTTTCCCTGATTGTGTTCCTTCTTAAAGGGTTGTTTGTTCAAGTTTATTGCTGAGATGACTAAAGGCTAAAATATACGATCATTGTTTTTTCTTCATTTTTTCCCGTCCGTTATTTTCATCAGTAAGCTTTGAAAAAATGAAGAGGTGTGCGTTTACAGGATAAGCACTAGTCGGTTCTCTCAGTTGAGCAGTGTAGAGTGACTTGGAACTTGCTGCTGCAGCTTTGAATATTGCTGTTATTTGTGTAAAATCCAAAACATCATATCTTTACTAAATCAACAACACCATTTTGGTTCAAATACCGTCTTTTTGATGTTTGCTGTAAAATTTGACGTTGTTGTAAAATCATACCACAATTTGCGAGTGATATTCGTAATCTTAGAGCCCGTTTACAATACAGACATTTAACCGGATAACTAATTATCCGTAAGAAATTCATACGGATAGGCTCTACGTTTACACTACAAATCTACACGCTTTTTATTTCATAAGGAACCTACTTCAACGTCTAGTATTAAAAGTTCCTTGAATTTTCTATTGTTCTCTATTGCTACAGGAAACAATAGAACAAAAGAATCCATCGTATTTTAAATGAAAGTCTAGTTCTACTTCTACGTTCCTTATAAACGGTTCCTTAGGGCCTGTTCATATGAGGTGGGATAGCCCACCGAGGTGAGATCTAGCCAACACAGTGATTTGTACGTGAGAATGAGAATGCGTTCATATGGGAGGTGGGCTATCCCACCTAGGTGAGATCTCACTGCCGTGTCGGTGAGATCTCAGGGATGAAAATTTCCCATATGAACGCACTTCAGTGAGCCAGCCCACGTTGCTCGGATGAATTCATCAAGAGTGCGCAAGTGCAGAAGAACTGGTTTGTACCAACCACCTCTTCTCTTTCTGAAAAGTCTCTTCAACTTAACTTTTTTGAATTTCTTCAGGTTGCAGCTTCTGTTCATGGCTAAGACACCCATTGCTAAATTACTTGCTTGTATTTCATAGCTTTTCCACAAAAAACTAAACCGTAAAGTTGAAATGACAGAGCTACAGCTGTCGTCAGCTGTGCAATCACGTTGCAAGGATAGTTTTCTGTTTTCTCTTCAAAATTTCGAATAATTTCTTTGGAAGATGATATGACAAGCAAGAAATCATGGAAAGAAAATTCAAGAAACTGCGCCACAATAGTTCTTGGCGCCATTATCCTCATTTTCACATCGAGACTGGCTCAGCAAGGTGGGATAAAATGTCCATATGAAGACGAGCTGAAAACCAGCTCACTACAGTGGGCTATCCCACCTCATATGAACAGGCCCTTAGAAGAAAAAAGCGTGTATCCGTATAAACTTTACCCGTTTGCCATAACATCTCTATAGCCTCATTGTGAAACCGTATAAGAATGCATCACAATACAAAGCAAAACAGCCTCATTGTGAATCTGAATAAAAATTTATTTGGATAAAAGCGTTTACACAAGATCGAACTTATCCGGATAAAAATTTGTCCGCTTTTCTATCAGGATGAATATTTATACGGCAAAGCGGATAAATTCATATACAGAAAAAGTTTTTGGGGAAACGGAGAGCCTATCCGTATAGATATTTCTTACGAATAAATCATTTAATATATCGTATAAGATTACCGTAGACGTTTACTGTTTAAATTACAAGAAATAATTTTGTGAAATGAATATGCTTGGGAGATTGAGAATGACTTTCAGTGTCCTGACAGCAATGGGTTTGCTTTTCTTTTTGATTGAAAAGAAACGTTACAAAGCTCCAGTAACCCAGCCCGCTCCAGCAGCAAAGTTTTTTGAAGCCAGCACTGAACTAAGGCGATCAGACATAAAAGAAGACTTCAAAAGAAAACCCGAATTCCCACTGCCATCTGAATTGAAGTATGATTTGGGGAACGGAGAAGTTTTGAAACTGTTGGATTTCAAACCGATGAATACGACATTCAACGCCATGAAGATTGGTAACAACGACTGCACCCACACCCCTCGAAATGCGTCTGGTCTTGCCAACTCGGGTAAATTCATTATTATAACTAACTTTAATTACCTAGACCCGAAAGATGCAAGCAAGTTTAAGATCCAGGCGGGCTTAAAAGTCAACCAAATAACGAAGCAAATGAGGAACCTCGAGCTGATCAATGTATTAGCGTGGAACTTAAATCAAGCTTTCATAGCAGAAATCCACATTTTTGTCGAGCACCACAACGCAGCGGACTATTTGAGACGCTTGCCGTTGAAAAACAGTCACAAAGTCGTCGTGCAGATCACAGAATCCAATATCGAAGTCAACACTCAGCTTGAGTATGTGGGTCGATGTCTCAAGGACGCAATTGTGGCTATAAGTAACCAGGATAACAAGTATGGCGAGGGTTGGGATATGCTTAGGCCAGATATTCTGAAGAACAATCGCTTGATGTATCAGGGGCGTAGCCAGAAGCTCTGAAAGGGGGGGAGCCGTTGAGCACTTTGAGCATTAACTTGTGGGTAATAAAGATGGATAACAACACACAATATGTATAGACTTTTCTTCAAAGGGGGGGGGAGCCGCGGCTCCCCCAGCTCCCCCCTCTGGCTACGTCCCTGTGATGTATGCTCTGACAAGACATACCGTGCCTTGTAAAGATTCGAAAGCAGCTGCAAATTGTGATCCTGGATACCCGTACATCGGAAGTCATGACGTGTTTATGTTTCATGTTAAAGAGAAATTCACCCCAGAAATGCTGGAACCATTAAATACAGTGACCCCAGATCTCCCTGGTATTGAAAACCTATTCATCTGGGTGTTCCAGACAAGACTTGGGTACAAGGTTACGAATCCCTGTCAAATTCTCTTTGTCTATCACCAGCACTGCATCGGGATAAGAAGGCCAGGTAGAAGAAGGGTCAATGTAGGGGGTAGAAGTGGAGGGGCAGGCTTCACAAATAAATTGGACTGATACTATGATTATATGTAAGTATTTATAATGATAAACGTATTTCTCGTTATCCTCTGCTATAAATGCCAGCCATTTAGACTTCGACATTTTCATGTGGATTTTATAAGAAGGCAGATAGAAGGATATATGGGTATGAGGTAGATCTGCTGTGAATGGAAGCAGAGGGCAAGCTTCTCACGTGAATTTTAGTGATGCTATGATTATATGCATTGATCATGATAAATGTCTTCTAATAATTCAAACACGGAATAGGGGTTTATAATACTCTGCTAAGACAAACAAATGCGCGTGCTAGGCCCAATCCTTTACACAATATATGTAAATGATATGCAATATGCAGCTACTTTAAAGCCCAGACTTTTTGCTGATGGTACTTCTATATTTTGTTTTAACAAAAGTATTGCACTAGCGTCCACCCCACCATTATAAAACAGTGATATGTAACTCAGTGGTATGCAGCCAATAAATTACTTGTAAATGATAGTAAATCAAACTTGTGTGTATTTGAGCCATCTATGAATTTCCAATCAAATATTCCTAAGATAATTATGGGATAAGAGCTAAAAAGAGCTGGACCATAAGCATTGGAGACCTTTCTTTCGTTAATGCTCCCAGTGATGCTTGCATTTATTTATCAGCTATGCTGCTAGATATGGAACTATAGGTTCGTTGTTTTCTTTCGTGAATAGGAAGTTATCAGTGCCTTAAGTCATGGGGAAATTCCTTTGAATTGATGAAACCTTTTTCATTTTCACATACCAGTGGGTTTTGATAAGGCAAACTAGCAGTTACTCTGTTTCTAAAAAGATATCCAATTTCGCGGATATTATATGGATATATGCCCCCAAAAATATTCTTATTACTAAATTCAACCATGTGTTGCAAGAGAAATACTCAGCTTGAAATGATATATCCAATCTTTTTAAGGACGATCTCAAAAATATACTGATTTTCACGAAATAATATACCCATTGGTATACTAGGCCTTTTTTCCTAATCCTAAAGCTCTGATGAAGTTTGGGAAGGGAAATTAATAGAAAAACTGCGATAACCCAGCCTTTCCACTTTCTAGAATACCATTATTGTGCACCCATGGTATTTTCAGATGAATCATTGGAGATGATAAATTTTGCTGATCTGAAGTATTTTATCAAGGAGATACTCTGCTCCTGAAGAATTTACTGACATGCAGATCCTCACTATGAGGTTTGCTTCTCTTTGAGATACGGAGGGAATCACTAGACAGTTAAATATTGTTGCATGAACTGATGGTTAAGTCCGTGTATCTTGCATGAAACACTTTTTACAGTGAACTGCATTGTATCCTTACAAACATTCTCATATCACATCATTTGGCTTCCCGTAAATAATTTCAGCTACAACTTATTGTAGTAATATTGTAATACAAGTTTTAAACTGTTGTTGGTTGAGTTTTAAAGTAATATTCATTAGAACTATCTTCATATTTGCAAATCAAATTTGGGATCGAGTCCGACTGTCCATTGTTAGAAATAAATACGTCATTCTCATATCGATCTGCATGTTTGCACACGAGAGTGCTTTGCTAGCGTTCATATTCTGCAAGGGCATTTGGTATTCAGGCAGGAGCTATGTATAACGTACTGTATTTCTTGTGTTTGTGTTATCGTGCAGGAAGAGTATCTGAAGGATCGCACAGCAAAACACATATGAATTTTTATATCATTTCTTAGTATTTAAAACTGGCGTTTCAACCAAGTTTCAACTAGAGGAAATTGGAACTCGTAGTTTCCTTCCAATTTCCACTTGTTGGAAATGGAAATTACAAATTTATTGTTGGTGTTGACATGAAACACGTAAGTATGCAATTTCCAACAAAGGAAATGCCAAGTGTTCAAATACACGTTATAAGTAGCCTGTTGAAAGGAAACCTAACACAAGGACTCTAAAAATTTAAGAAACTATAGAACTAAAACCATTCTTAAATCACTTAGTATTTTGCAATCTATCATTAATTGATTTGATTATTTAAAAAAGGAAAGCAGGCAACTAGAACTAAAGGAAGGGTCTCAGATGCCCAAATCAATTGTGCTAATATCTACTATCTAGTCTTTAATAGACGGGGGTTGAAATACTAGGGGGGCTGGAAAAATCTCAAAATCTAATTAGCGGGAAGTTTGAATAAGAATGTCATGGGTGGAAAATGTTCTGAAAATTAATGAGCGGGAGATGAGGACGTCTATTACAGAGCAGAGAGTATTTAAAGTCTGTATGGTAGGCTATTACACAAAAGATGAGAATAGAGACTGGTAGTAACAAATACCACATAAATACAACGTAATGCTCTATATTGTTGAAACTAGAATCTCAATCGAAAAACAAATATGACATATCATGTTTTGCTTTTATTGCTACCTCTATTATGTACTATAGCGAAAACCCGCGTGTAAAAAAACAAGGATTTAAACCATTTCTGGCAAAACTTTACAACCTAGTGCACAATATAAGATAGTTTATTCAAACATTTCTATTAGGCTTGAAGTCCATGAACTACAAACTTTGGAAGTTTTATTATCATTTCACTTTTTCAATCCTGGGAAATTTTGTACGTCACGGCTACTTTTTAAAAATCAAGAAACTGTTTTCCTCTGACGTTCCATATTAAACACATCAAGAGTGAGTGAGTGAGTTTATGTTTATCGTGATAGCCTGCAAAAGGCCAAGGGCCTTGTTTCCAGCAGGGACACGGTAGCATGCACTACATCACTACATATAGTAGTTTATACGGTCCTCGTATGCTTAATGCTCCCATTTGTGCAACAGAAGTTAATTATTTGAAAACGACTGCCCATTAGACAATTCCCGATGATGAGTTCCAGGTGGTGGTATTGAACCCACGCCGTCCAAAATGTCTTGCACAAAAGCAGCTGGTTTACAGATGCACCCCACTGCATCATACAAAACAAAGTGGGTGCAGTGGGTGCTTTAGATTCTGAGCTTGAAACCACTAGACATCGAGCTTAAAATCAAATCAAGGGGTGTCTATCTGCTGGGCAGTCACTTTCAAATTGAAGGTGAATGTAGCGTAAATATGTGCAATCAAACAAACTGGACAAACTGAAAACAGGGTCCAGTCTTGGTGTGGTAGCACGTTGAACAGACGCTTTCTCACTAACTCAAACTTTTTGCCAGACTGTGACAATAGTTGCATACACACGGATTTACTGTATCAAAGCCTCATTTAAAACATAGGTCCTTACTTACTTTTTCTCAGATGTAATGAAATAATTGTTTATAAACTAGGGTTGTTTTTAGAATTGGGACATTTTTTCTGATGCTTGGACCGAGTTATAAATTGGTTGTTTTTAGAATTGGGACATTTTTTCTGGTGCTTATATACCTTATGATATGTAAACCGAAGTCTTCTACTGCGTCCCAAGTACATACCATCCCTAATTAAAATTCTGCTGTCTGATTCAGAAATGCAAAAACTAAGCCAGATCCACGCTTAATCTAGGCACCGTCCTAATAATATTACTTACAAAAATGCTTAGCCGTGCAAAAATGCGAGCTCTTTTTTATGGGACGTTCATGCTAGTCTGTATAGAATTCGCTAATCAGGAAATTTAGTTGCAAAGCTATTCGAGGCACTGACACTATGTATATGACACTATCTTAGGCTTTATTTGTAATACGCCCAGCACTGTTTCTAAACTAAGAAAGGGGGAATGATTTATATTTATCATTTCTCAACTGAGTTTTTGACTTATCATCTGATAAGTACGGTTCTACTGGACACAGAAACTTCTGGTACCAGTAGAGAATTAACAGTGAGAGTACCTGTATATAAGAAAGGGAGCCTTGAAAGGTCCCGAGCCCTGTAGGATACCGCAAAAATTTGTCTTTCTTTGCTTTTAGTCATTTAAGACGGGTGCGTTTGTTCATCAGGCAATTAAGTAACATCGAGGACCAAAAAACTGTTAGATTTCAATGCTTAGGAATCCAGGCGCATCCTTACTCTAAGGTGTTCTTCGGTAGAATCATTGGTTCAATTACATGCAAATACAAATATATAGTGTCAGTACCTTATTAGCTTATAACTCAAACAACAAAAAGAACTGTATCGGACCCCAAAATTTTACTTCGCTTTGCATTTTCCACTAAACAGCGTTCAAAACGAGCTGTTCCTTTTGTCACGGAAATCTTTCGTTGAATAAAGTTGATCGGAATTAATATCGTCTTTGCAACATCTGTCGACCATATCTTCAATGGAGATCTTTCACCGTAAAGGTCTTGCTCCTCATGAATAGCAAAAAAATCTAATTTTGCAATCATCATCACTGTGGTATGCAGAAGGCCTTCTGCATCTTTGAAATCACACTCAATTTCGAACATTGCTTCCACGGATCCAGGGCGAATTTCAGTTTCCATCTCCTGCAGGAATCTTGCCATCACAAAATGATCTTTGCAAGCACCATCACGATAGCGTCTGGTGCACAACATTTCCCTTCCAAGCATAACACGACTATACGACTTAACGAACTTTGATACGTGCATTAATTGTTTATTGTTAAAAACGTTTCCAACCATTTCTGTCAGCTCATTTCTTTCTGTCTCATTGATAGATTCTAGCCTTGCAACTGATGCGATAGAATGCACAATTGTATTGATGTCGTTCTCCATCAGCGATTCTTTCCGTCTGATAGTATCTAAAGGAATGCATGTTGAGCTAAAGTTCTCGTTTGTTAACTTCAAATCTTTGAGTGTCGGTAAATTTGGTATTCCTATTTCTTGGTATGAGGCAAAAATCTCAACCCCCTCCATAAATTTTCGCATCATAGTGATGGTAATAGCTCTGTTGTTTGTCTGATAGGATCCCAATGCACCGTTATATCTCTCGAAAGAGAATGTCCAGAAGGAATACACTGGTCCAAACTTTAATATGCAATCTTTTAAATGTAGATGCATATGCATATTTGGTGTACAATGCTGCTTGCCAAACACACTTGCAAATTTTGTGCAGTACAATACCAAAAGGTCATGTGCATCATTGATCTCGCGAGTATTTATGGAGGTGTTCAACATTATTTTACAGGATCGGACAAATATTTGCCATAAATTAAACATTTTTTTTGGCAAAATATCTTTAAGGCAATACAGAGAAAATATCAGAACCCAATTTTTCCATTCCTCTGCTTTCATGGTCTTATAATGATTCATTGACTTTGTTGATCTACCAATCTCCTTTATCTTTGAAACTTCTTCCATCAAGCTATCAATTTTGCCCAAGTCATTTATTGTCAAAATATTTTGATCCAGCCAAACATTGAACGTATGCTTTGCTGTGCCAAGCAAGAGGTTGTGCATTGGGTCGACAACATGTGCGTTAATAGGATCAAAATATGGCAGACGAAAAAACTCACTATACCTTACTCCGTGCGCAGATTCAAGCTGAGCTTTTACAGTCTTAGTATGTGCCTTGAGTGTTTCTGAAGCCAACCGTTTGTGTTCCGCACCATCTCTTGGTAGCCAATCCTTCATGTCGAATCCTGAGTAATCAGGCTTGTCGCCAAATCCATCCCTTTGAAATGTTTTTAAGCATTTGCTGCAGCCTGAAATACACAGAAAATAAAAAAAACCAATCCAAATAGTGTTTTAAATCTTAAAAAATTAAAATCAACACATAAGAATATTGATAAGGCTGGCAAAGCCCACCGCGTATTTCCGTACATAATTTCCATTGATGAAGAAAGGAAATTTGATTTCATTTCACATGAGACAATTGATTTCATTTTAATTAGATTTGATGCCTATAGAATTTAAAAGATTAGAATTTCATTCGCATCACTTTTTTGCAGATTCATCGACATTGCTTTTAAAATATTGCACATTAATCAACTGGAAATATCATAATAATCCGATTAAGCCCCTCCCTCCTATCTAATAAGCCCCTCCACTCGAATAAGCCCCCTTTCCAGGGTGAATTTTTGAATAACCCCTCCTCTCGAATAAGCACTCCCTAATCTATGTCTTCGTCAGAAAAACTATGTATTGATGCAAACATCCATGACAAAGACGTAGAAATAGAGGAGCTGCAGATTTAGGAGGAAGGAACTGAAGGTGATGAAGTAGACTAGTGGACCAGTAGTGCCTCTTTAAGCTTTCAAGAACAAGTCTGTCCATACTTGTCATGTTTGAATAAGCTCCCCTCTCGAATAAGCGCCCCCTTTCAAACATAGAGTTTTGAATGAGCCCCCAGGGCTTAATCGAAATATTACGGTAATCAAAAATTATAAAAAAAACAGATGGTCAGGTTTTAAATACCTTTTTCAGCATTGTAGGACAGGAAACCACAGCATTTTCTTGTTGCTGGCAAATCCGATGATATGCAAAGCAAAATCAATCGATATAATTGTAATTCATCAGCCTCATACAACTGGACTCCTTTCCAAAACGACAGAAGTTCATTGACAAGAGGTTTCAAAAAGGAATTCACATTCAGTTGCGGCTCTTTCGGGCCAGGAATGATGCCAACCAAAATTACATTTTCTCTTTTGAATCTCATCTCTCGAGGAAGATTCACTAGGACCATGTACATAACACCAACAGAGTGCTCACTGCCATCAAATGGCTGAAACCAATCAATGTTAAACATGGTACCCAGGTTTCTCTTATCTTCGAAGTAAGGATACCCGTGTGCATCCTTGAAACTTTTCCACATCTCGCCATCGTAAACATCGTAATAGTCTTCATAACTCTCGATCGTTCTTCCTAATGCTGTTCGTATTTCTTTTCTTTTCAACAGTCTTTGCAGTGAAGTTTTCAAACTCTGATAACAAAATATCTTATACGGATAGATGTTATTCCTTTTACCATCCACGCTCACAACTGTCTTCATCAAAGGACTTCCACAAGGTGTGCGAAATCGCTCTTGTGGGTGGTTTGGATACATAACATAGCCGCACAGACGACTTTCTTTTCGCCCATTCACTATTGCGTAGGCTTGCTCATAGGTATGCAACTTTGTGCACTTGCGACAAACAACAAACTTTGAAAAATTGTCCTTGTCAAAGCCGACTAATTTCCTTGCTCTGTGTAATGTGTTAGGGTACATTTCCACAATGTTTGCCATTGAATTGCTTTGCAAAGCTAATTGAAGCATCGATAAAAGATATCCAACGATCTTCAAAAGCACTTCTATGCAGTTATCAGATACTACAAATGTCATTTGCCAGGCAAACAGTAAATGCACAAAAATAGTTATTGCTGACAATATGCGAGATTCATCTTGCCCCCTGATGACCTGCTCGAAATCATCTTCAGGCTCGTTCTCACACAGCCAAACTTCCGGTCTAGCATCTGCCTGCAATGAGGAAAAGGGCATTAGCATTCGTTAATTACAGTGTAAAATACAATAACAAACCTGCATGAAACAAACTACTTTCAGATCATGCTGAGTTTCTTATGAAAACAGCAAAAGTTAAATAAACGACCTGATGAGTCTGTTCGAGTTGTTTTATCTAAACTTGGCAAAAAGAGTTCAAACGAAAAGCCTGAAAATCAGTTTTATTGACTTTAAAAGGCCAATTTCAACATTAACGTACTTGAAAACACGAGATCGTTTGAAGGGGCGTAGCTGCATTTTAAATTCCAAAAAGTTCTAGGTTATGAAATTTCGATTTTGGAGCTCACAAAGTCTTTAGGACTACCGTTTACCTTCGAAACGCTATCCAAGATCCTTGAATTCTTAAGTAATGGTCTACTAATGGGCATTTATTAGGTACTCCTTGACCCGTTTGAAATCACAAGATGAAAGACCGGAAAATGTTAAGGCATATAGTTTTACTTCAAATCAAATCTTAAAAATACGAGAAAATGGTTGTAATAACGTGAATAGTCCAAAGAGCACTTATGCAAGGAAATTTTAGGCGAAAATTTTAAAAGCAATCTCATTGGCATAACATTATATTGCAGCTCTTTAAAATGTTTAATAGCGGAAATACAATCTTTGATAAAGATCGCAAATGTAATTACCGTTTTTGATTTTCGTATTTTGGATTGTAAATAAAGCACTGACTTATAAGCTTCAATTCCATAATAGTTATGAAAATAGCAGTTTACAGTAAGTATTGGAGGGGGAATATTATAGCAATTATTGGAAATTTTGAACGTTTTTTTAAATTCATTTAAGTTGAGAGCTGGAAATGATTTTTATTATGGTTTACTGTACATGATTTCGCTTTGCAAGCTTTGTCCTGAAAAAAGCACTTGGGGTATAAAAAGCTACAAGACACGAGCATGGGGCTTTTTATATGGTTGTTTCTCATATACCATATTTTACTATGCTTACGCTTAGTATTAATTGATCAACTAGCTTTGAATTGATCTTTTCAAAGTATGGATACAAAAGTATATGCTAACTGATCGATACGAAAGGAAACATAGCTTCATTGTTTTAAAATCTATATGAAAAGTTGTAAACTTCCCGGTCCTTTTTTTTGCTGGGATAGTTAATGTTCTTTCTGGCCCCTTTCTGGTACCTTTCAAATCAAAAATAATTTAGAAACATCCATGTTATAGAAGCAACACAAGATCTACGATCCTTAAATGGTAAAGAAATGTTTACATGATTTTATACCTCATTATCATTCTCGTCTCCAACGTCTATATCTTCATCCAAACTTCTGCAAACAATGTCCGAGTCTGCCATGTCCGGGGTCGTGTCCTCAGAGTCTAAAATACCAACAAAATTTGAATCTGATCATCATCATCTTTTTCATAAAAATGGATCTATTTACTCATTATAACATATTTACTTTGAACTGTAAAAGAAAATTATTACACAGGATTTATATAGGAAATCAGCCTCAATTCTTGAAATGGATTTTCACGCCTAAACGACTTGATCAAAAATGGAGTGGAATGCATGAGTGAAATCTTAGGTAAAAGTTAATATTCAATTCTTGAAATTCATTTACCCCCTCCTCTATTCCCTTACCCTACTAGTGCATTAACTTGATACAACAGAGTATTTTTGAAATTTATCATACAGAACAGTTATTATGACATATAGAGTAAAGGGAAAATATCTAATTAGCACTAGAACAGCTTGTCTGATGATTGCGTAAGCCTGAAACTCAGAGTAAAAGATATCTTGTCTACTTTCTAGAATTTTATTTGACATATCATACGAGAACTTATAATAAATTGAAATTGGCTGATTGACTGAAACCATAAATTAGCTTTTTACCTCTTTAGGGGGCTTATTGCAATCGATGACTTTTAATGAGGGGGGCTTATTGGAAAGGGGTTAAATTAAGAGGTAAAACCTCATAATTTTCTCAAAAAATCATTGTCACAGTATACTGCGAATGTCTAAAAACGCATGGAGCAGTGAATCGTGCAGTGAATAAGGTTTGATGTCATAAAAACTGCCCAACAATATCAATTTAAAAAATCCGCCGACTTTCATCAAGTTTTAACCTTTTTCAAATTTTGAGGGGGCTTTATTCGAGAGTTTAATTAATACTTTATCTTCAATCATTTTTAACAAGAAATTCAGTGCCTTTATCAAAGTCAAATGAAAATTAAAAAACTTAAATAAGAAACAAGTAACTTGTATAGAAATAGAACAAAAACTTACATTCATGCTCCTCCTCTTGATCAAAATTGATGTTTGGCTTCGATATTGCTGTTCCATCTTTTTCTGGTAAAAGGTAAATATTAAGATTAGGCTTTTCCATCCCAAAAATAAACTGTTCATCAAGTAAAAGGGTCATCTTGCCTAACCATATCTACATTCTTCAATACAGAATGCTTTTTAGTGCTGCACGGTTTTAAATGTCATGTTTAAATCTAACTCTGATTGTACCTCATTAATTGTTGAGACTGGAAAATTCCCCAGCAGGACTCTACCTTAAGAGAAGGAGTGAGGGGCGTTCCCACCTGTTTTTCAGATGAAATTTTCTATGCTGATTTTTGAAAACTTTTCCTAAGAAATCGCCGTCTCCATACGGCTTTGCCTCACAAACATTTTTGTAAGAGGAAGAATCTCCATCCCCTAAATAATTTGTGTAGCGAAGACCATGTTTATCAATGGAGTGCTCGAAGATGCTTACAGCTCCAACAGGTTCCATTGCTGATGCACTTCCATTGTGATTGGAGTTGCACACATGATTGGCTTTCCAAGCAATGTATTCCTCACTCTCTTTGTCTTTTTTCTCCCAGTGTGAGCAGCCTTTGCAGATGTTTGAAAGCACTTCAAAATCTACACACTTTCCAGTTTCAACTAATATTGAAGTGACAATACCATGATGGCTGGCATATCCACGTTTCTGCCAGGTTCCATCAAAAGAGACGGAACAGTCAACAACATCTTCTTTCGAATCTGCCCTAATTTCCTCCGCAGCTTTTTGCAAACTTTCAACCGCGGCCTCTTTACATGCTGCATTATAATTTTTGAAGGCCTTTCTGTAATTGTTTTTTGTCATCAGGGCTGGTGAGTTCAACGACATCGAAAAATTTTCTAAGGCACTATGTCCTCTGCCAATCGATCTCACAAAGGAAATCATACGAATGTTTACTTCTTTTTGGGGTTTTCCACATTGGCGGCTCTCAACATTCTTTGACATTTGCAGAACAGTGTTCCAGACAATCTTCAAAGTGTGGCTAAACCCCATTTTCGAATCCAAGTCCAGGTTACACATCAAATTACTTGTTTCACAAGCCACGCACTTCACTGATTTTGAGAAAAAGTCAGATAAAAGTGATTAATCCAGAAGAGTAAAACCTCCTTGGATATCATCTAACTTTTGTCTCTCTCTCTGACGGACTGGAGTCGCTCCACCAAGCTTTCGACTCGACGAGGAAGAAGGCGAGTTTCGGCCTAGGCCGCCATCTTTTCTCTGAAGCTTCGATGTACCTCCATGAAACTTTCGTTTCCTCGATCTTCCTTTTCGATTTTTATTTTATCCCCCATTCAGGATAACTTGAGACGTATAAGGATGTATTTACAATGATATTTTCAATAACAGATGCGATATTCGTGAAAGAGTGATAGCATTCGGTCGTCATTGGTTCACAGCTAAAAAATGGATGCCATGGTCTGAAAGAAATAGCCAGAAATAGGTGCTTTTAGCCTCTTTTCCAAGGGGGCTTTTTGATTGGCTGGTTATAGAGGGCGGTAAAAACAAATATCTTTGAAAAATTCATCTTGGGGGTCAATTGGGTGGGCGTAAGTAAGACTGGAAATTGTTAGGAAGGTAAACAAAAGCCGAGCTGATGGTGGGGTGCGGAAAAGTAATTTTTACGCTGCATCAGAGCAGTTAGCATAATTTTGACAACAGATTCAGATTTATCACATATTTTCACCCAAGTATAAACAATAACAAAAAAGCCTTTGTTTTGGTCTAGAATAAGGGGTTTTATACCTTAATCGACTTGTGCGATTGCAAATCTTGCTGAACGCTGCTCTTCACTTTCAATAAAATTGCCGTTCACTGGCGTGAAGTCAAATCGCCTCAATTCGTGTTTGCCTTTGCTCCTCCTTTTCTCCTGTTTTATTTTTTCCCGAAAAGTCTCCACTTAAATAAAGGCAAGTCATCAAAATCTTAACCCGGCATGGACGGATACCAGATTAACTTATCATTTTATTTGATTTGCTTGATTTCTTGTTTAGCATGATTGTTGATTAATTTGACGTCAAGATGGCCTTCAGGTATCGAAACAACGTCGCATTATATTTCAGCTATCTGGTACTTAATTGTTTTATTCTTTTAATTCAGAACGCTTTTGAAAATTTTTTCTGCCAAGGACACTCCCCGGAAAATGCCGGTTACAAAGGTACCTTTCGTTTTGCAGTCTGTGTAGTGGTTCTTGAGTTATAAGCGAAGATATATACATACATACAAATATATGTACACACATACATACATACATACATACATACAAACATTACTGTTTTACTATGTAGATAAAAAAACAATAGCAAATTTAAGACACTTTCAGTACTAGGCTTGAGCCAAGTTTCTTAAAAAAAAATTGTTCTTGCCGATGGGGAACTAGCGTCTTAACTGGGGGCTATAGCCCCCAAGCAGCCCTTCAAGCCCCCCAGTAGTGTGATCCCTGATTAAATGGAACTAAAACGCATCTGGAAAGTTCTCCATGAACGTCATATTTTGATTAAGGATTAAGCTTATCAGGGCCCTTATAAATAAGCCCTATCAAATAAGAGAGAAAAATGCACATGATGCTTACCATGAAGAGCTTGTGTCCATTTATTATCTTTGTAATACAATGCCTTGTGACTGTAGTATGTACTTTTAGATACAATATCTTTGCAATGCATACAATACTTGTCTTCTTTTGAAGAATGGCCTGGAGTAAGATATTTAATAAAACTTGTGATAAAAGTTTTTAGAAATGTTTAATTATCTGTCCACAAAGCCTGTTCAACTTTTGAATTATATTAAGTTTTGTGCTTTTACGCCGCCCCCCTCTACCCCCTCCCTCCTCGCTACACCACTGACTTTTACAAAAAAAGACAAACTCGATAAGCAACTTTTTAGTTCTAAATATAATTATCAAACCGCACTAAATTTGGAGTTCAGCATAATAATAATTAATAGGCTAAACTAAAGAATGAAACTCAAAGTGAATAAGATCCCAAATTAATTAATTAAGACGGGATTTGACAAGAATTAAGAATTAAGTCTAAACTTACCAGTTTGGCGAGCAGCCATTGTTATTCTGCAAATTGGAGGGCCAGATAATTACGAGCAGCAACGGAACTGAAATAAAATAATCTACTTTTCGTCGTACCAGTTGACTTGAGTCGCGCTTGATCAGTGTCTATACCTATTTTTGTGCAATAGTACAAGCCCCAGCGCAAAGTCCCTAATAAAGTTTCTATAATATAAGCTAATATAATAAAGTTTCTAATATTAAAAAGGTTTCTAAAAAAGTTTCTGATAAAGTTTCTAAAGCTTTAATGAAGTTTCTAATAAAGTTTTTAATAAAATTTCTAATAAAGTTATAAAGTTTCTAATAAAGTTTCTAATAAAGTCCCTAATAAAGTCCCTAATATTACCGTGGCTAAAAGCTGAGTGATGGAATGTATTTTCATCCTGCATCCGCTCATTAGTTGCTTTCATTGTCTATCTTGTGATTTTCTTCCTGTTACCTGTGGTGAGTTGTTTTCCTGTTGGTAGTTGGTAAACAAAGAACATGACGTTTCATGCTATGAATTTCTAATGTCACCGGATGCCAGCTGTGCAACAGTGCAACACGAAATTTTCTCATGCTTAGCCGGGTTGCCATATTGGCCTTTTTGAGGCCAGCCTCTTTCAGCGTGTCTTTGCCAGAAAATTTTGCTTTTGGCCTATACTTCTTAAATTTGGCCTTTCTTGGCCTTTTTAATGAAAGAAAAAATTCAAATTCAAATTCAAATTCAAATTCATATAATTCAATAATAATCAATTAAGGTTTACAATTTAGTGAAATTTAAATGCGCTGTCTTTTTGCAAATTGTTTCTTTTGGCATTTTAATGCTCATTTTGGCCTAATTCTGAGACAGGTGTTCTTCGTTTTGGCCTTCTTTCGCAAATTCCAACTGGCAACCCTATTGCTTAGCGCGCCAAGAGCCCTTTACTCGATTGATTGCAAATGGTGGACTGGTTAACTATTCAACGCGTAGAGAAGTGAAATTGAGACATGTCTTCCGCTCCCAAATCGTTTTATGGTGGTACAACTTCAAGGTTAGTTCAGAATTGATTGAATTCGGAAAATTAATACCCAATATTTCTTCCTGTAAAGAGAACTGACTGAGAGCAAAAGAGTCGCATGACCTGCATATCCCTTGTGCTTTTGATAAAAATTGTGCTGGATATGTGTTGCTGTTCTGCGTCTAGAATGCATGAATTGTACAAGAGGTCGGCGAATTTATTGCTCTTCTGGATTCTTTTTATGCTATATTTTCTATCGTATTTCTATTCTCCATAATCCTTATTCGTTGACATTGATAAATGCTTTTTTATTTCAATTTTGTCCAAGGTCTGTTGATGCCTCTTCCGCGTCGGCGCCAACGTCTTCGTCGAATGTAACCAACGCGCCACAACCAAGATTCAAGAAAAACAAGCGTTCTTGTCCTCCTACTGCACCTTACAAGAGTTAGGTTGTGAACCTTTTTTCGGAGTGGCTGCATATTTAGAGGAGGGTACCCGCGCCCTGACCACGCATGGCCGGGGCAACTGGTCGGGGCATTTCCAGAACTTTTTGTATTTGTTTTACAAGCCCCGGCCAATTACAGGCCTTCCATTCATGCATTTGTGATCTAAATGGAAATATTTATTCCCATAACTGCCCCTGGGTTTGCTAGGTTTGCTAAGGGTTGGTAAAATACATATTTACATATCAAAATATAGAATATTCCATAGCAGGAGGGTGTCCTCGACCTGGCCAATGGCCGGGGCATGGCCGGGCTCTTTTAATTGTTTTATTCATATGTTGCATTTCTAATATTTATTGATGATTTGTTTGAATACTTTTTACCTCAAGTACACACATTTTTTTATAAGAAACTGAGTACTCGGATTTCTAGAAAAGAACAATAGATTCTCTTGCTCTATTGTTCTCTTAAACAATAAGAAAACAATTGAAAATTTAAGAAACTTCTAGTACTAGGCTCAAGCCAAGTTCCTTATAAAAAATATGCGTATTTATTCAGTGTCAGAATGTTGTTGCAAATGAATTGTGAATTGTCTTCTGTGGATGTCTTAGGGCCCTGAACAATAACCCGACCATCACTTAGAAAAAATTATGGAAGCTTACTAGATATTTTGTTTTTGTCATCTTAAAATGACATGGGCTATCATGCATCAAACAAAGCAAGTCTTGATCATTGAGTTGAATTGAGACGGAGTGGGTCATCATCTAGCCCTGACCCAAGGGCTGGCACCAACTCATGTATATATCCTGCTAGACTCTAGTCCCAGGCGTCAAAGCGCCAGATATTTCAAATCACTTAGACTTAACGTATCTAATGGTGCACATGCAAGATCAGATATAAAATGTCAAGTAAATCAATCTTCCAAAACTTGATTCATTTTTCAGCTTTGAAAAAATAAATGATGGTACTCATTTGCCGTATGCCAGAAGTGAGGAGCAAACTGTAATACCAAGGCAAGAATTAGAACCATTTTATAAATTGTTCTGTACTATCCAAAATTAAATTAGCTAAATGAATAAATAGGTATTTATAGTGTGCTCTTTTAGCTCAAATTTTATTGCAGTTCATTATTCCATCCACCCCATACACAATATTTGTTTAGTTTTAAACATTTCTCAATTTTTGGGTTCTAGTACAAGGTTTTCTATAAAAAATATGTGTACAATATGGACATTGGCATGAAACATTGAAAAAGGGTGAAAACTGTTCCCTTCTTGATGGAACCCTATTCTAACAGGGCAAATAAATCAAATTTGCCCCCCTTTTTATCTTCTCTTTCACAAGACATATCAACTTGAAACTTGATTATAGCAGAATAATGAAATTGTGCAAAGATTGGTCTTTGTGTATGAAAAACTCCATGTGATTCATATAGCCTTTCATTTCATTCATTTGGTTTCTTCAAAGAGGGCAGCCTTACAGCAGGTGAACATCATTTAAACTGCCCATGACTTATTCTATTATATCCCATATTTCTTCGCAATTGACAGAGTTGAATATATTTCTATGTCATCCATTGCAACATCTACTGTAATTTCAAAGTTTTTTTTGGAGCATGCTGTAAGGTAATCCATTATTTTTTTATGCTAGTGCTGCCTCTACACCTTTGTTCAAGCCGACACACGAAGATAAGTTAAGGTAGATACTTAACCTATTCTTAAAATACAGTGTTTTATCAGTCCAGACAAGATGGTTATTACTAAAAACCAGAACCAGCAGTAATCACCCTTAATCATCATTAACCAGCCAGTAATCAGCAAGTAATCAGCACTTAATAAATCATTTAAGAACGAAGCAGCATAAATTACTGTTTCAGGATTGTTTATTAGCCATTGATGTTGCTGCGTTGTTAAATGGTTTATTACTGCTGATTACTCGCTAATTATGGGTGATTGCTGCTGATTACGGGCTGGTTAATGCTATTTACATGTGATTACTCCTGGTTTGGGTGATTCCTGTTTTTGTATTAACGGGCAAAAAAACCAAAGGATAACTTTCAACACATCACCCTTTTTATAAATCCCTTTAAGTTAAATCTAAAATGGGCCATCACTGATAAAAAGCTTCATCCAGTTGAATCGTTTTAAAACTAATCAATTTTCTGCAGTGAAAACCAAACATAACGACAAGAGTTCAGATTTTGCTGAATAAATGTATAGTCTGCTTCTTAGAGTCTTCTTTTTGAACATCTTCAAGGTATGACCCATCTCACAAAACAATACAAATCTATGCTTTGCAACATTGTCCTTGTAAATTCTGTCATTGTGCATTAACATGCAGACAATACCCAAAATTTCCCTGAAAAGTAGCAGCATATCAGTCATGGCTCTTTGCATTCAAAGCCTTCTTTACATTCATAATGAGGAGAATGTGTGAGTTTGTTAATGTTCAACCTGCAAGCTTGAGCGAGGCTTGGCCTGTCTATGGGGGTCTTATTGTGTTTTATACCCCCATTCTACTACATACTATATTATGTCCAACTTGAGGTGGTCTCAAATCATGGGGGTCTTATTGTGTTTTATACCCCCATTCTACTACATACTATATTATGTCCAACTTGAGGTGGTCTCAAATCATCAACTTCCAGAACCTCTAGTGTCATACAGCTGGTTTATAGAAGTGTGCCACTGCACCCACCTGAAAAATGTGGCCTGTGTTTTACACATGCTGTTCTGTAAGCATTGTTTTAATTTCAATTTATTTACAGGAAAAGATTGGATCTTGCTTCGCCTCCCTCGGATGACGACTTATTGAATGACAATTCTCTTCTTGCCAGCATGTATGAAATCTACTTATTTTTCCTAGATTATGATTTTATATACCATGAGTCTTATCAAACACATTTTTCTTACATAATAGAAAGCACCACTGAAATATGCTCATGATTGTGTGTAAACAAATCAAAACTCTCTTGAAGCATAGCCTATCAATATGTTAAAGAAATAGGAAAAATACAAAAGATTACAACATTCTTTTGTTACTATTCTTGATTTAAAGAATGTATTTTGCTGAATTGGCAAATAGTTGTGCTAACTATTCTAGGCTTAACTAAGCTTTTAGCTATTTTTAGCATCTTTCCGCCAATTTTTCTTTTTCAAACTCTCAGTTTACCACTTTGGTTCTTTTGAGGAAAAGAAATACATGATACTTTTAAAATGAATAGACATAGCTATATCGACAAGCTGCTATGAGTAAGCTGAAGAGATGCCCACAAGGGTAATTCTAAATCAATTCAAATGGAGTATGTAACCCACCCCCTCAGATTTAGCTAATTTTCACAACATGTGTTGACACCATTGAGAACATAGCACATACAAAATTTCAACTTCCTATCTCAACCCGTCTTCGGTTGGCGGCCCATCAAATATTTCAGGATTTTAGGGCGTGGCCCGCCCAAATTTTGGCTTCGCGAAAGTCTGCTCACTTCAAATACGCATAAAACCCGTAAATTACATGATATTGTCTTGAAACTTGGTGACCTATACATTTGGGCTACGAGGAGTTTGAAAATCACACTTAAAATGCTATCAAATGGTAGGGTGTACCTGCTTTTAGTCAATGAAATGTCAACATGGTTTCAAGAAATTTTGCAACTGCTTGTCTTTATGCCAAAAAATTTTAATGTCTCCGACCAGATACAGAAACTCACTATACACCATGTGAAAGAGCTTGCTCCAAAGTACCCAAAAACAGCAAGAAACCCAATTGCCTCTCTAGGAGACAAAAACTGTCAGGTTTTGAAAAATGTCAAAATTTTGTCATATTTTCAGCCTTACGACTAAAGATTAAAGATCATAGACTGAGTCATGAGCCTAAAATCATGCAGGTTTTAGTTCTTAAAGGAGAAATTGTTCATTTATGTTCAATAGTTCTGCTTCTGAAATGCTATATATTGGTCCAGTAGCAGTTCCTGAGGGTTTCAGTTAGGCAAATTATTTCAGGTACTAGTTGGACAATGGAAACTTTGGGATGGTCCATGCGGATGCAAAACTCACTTTGTTCCAACATCTTGCTCCAGCACTAGAGGTTTCCTACTAAGAATTGCAAAGCTTTGATAGAAAAAAACTTGTAATGCAAAATGCAACCACAGTGATGAATTTATTGATTTATGTTTAGAATCAATATATGCTTTCACACCACATTCATATATTGCAAGATGTCAGACAAAATATCTGAAAACAAAAAGGAAGAACTTCCCAGACTATATAATTGATTTGGGAGACTTTGCTGAAAACTGCACCTTTGCTATTAAGGACAAGACTTAATCATTTCATTGGTCAGACTGTACTCTACACCCAATAGTGATTTTATGGGGGACTACTACTGCAAAAGTCTTTCTGCTTCATATCTTTTCATCTAGAACATGACACTACATTAGTTGAAATATTGATACGGAATAAGTTAGATTAATGCCAGCATAATTACCTAATGCTAGGGTGGTTAAATGTTTTTCAGATGGGTGTGCTGCTCAATACAATACCGAAAGGTGGTAGGAATCGAACTCATAACCCCTAGGTTAAGAACCAAGTGCCTCATCGATTGTGCTGTACAGCACAAGAGCTAAGGCTGGGACGGAAAAAAAGATTGAATAACTACAAATTTATTTTGAATTTATGCTGCCGTGCGTTGGTTTTCCCATTGATGCCAATTGAACATTCTCCGCAAACAATCATGGCGAATCGCCTTGCATGGGCATAGGAGATACAGTTAAAATATTGACGGCTCGGCTTGTGCCAGGTTGCTAAGGTCCTTTTCTGATAAAATTTTGACTGTCTATCCATCAGGTGTGATTTTGCTAGCTGGGCATTACTAATATCAAATTTATCAATATAGCAAATAGAAAGCATGGGAGATGTCTGTCTGAACTTGGAAGAGGTTTGCCAAGGAAAACAGCATTCCTGGTACCAGGGGCTATCACTACTTTGAGCCAGTGATTGCAAACACGGCAGAAGATGAGGTACCTCAAGGAACAATCATTACTGGATTTAAAGAAAAATAAAGCCTAAGAATGTATGATTATAGTCTGATTCCGTTGGAATTTCGCACAAAAATGCAGTGTCATGTTCTAGATCAAAATAAATGAAGCAGACTTGCAGTCGCAATGGGTGTAGTGTATACAGTACAGCTTGATCCAATGAAATGATTAAGTCTTGTATTGAACAACATAGGTTCCGCTTTCAGCAAAGTCTCTCAAATCAATTATATAGTCTGGGAAGTTCTTCCTTTTAGTTATCATATATTTCGGCTGATATTTTGTAATATATAAATGAGGCACGAGAGCATCTAATTGATATCAAATGAATCAATTCATCAGGGTGCTTGTATCTTGCATTACAAGCGTTTGTCTATCTGAGCTTTGCCATTCTTAGTAGGAAACCTCTAGAGCTGGAGCATGATGTCAAAGTGAGTTTTGCATCCACGTGGACCATCCCAAAGTTTCCATTGTCCAACTAGTACCTGAAATAATTTGCCTAACTGAAACCCACAGGAACTGCTACTGGACCAATATATAGCATTTCAGAAGCAGAACTACTGAACATAAATGAACAATTTCTCCTTTAAGAACTAAAACCTGCATGATTTTAGGCTCATGACTCAGTCTATAATCCTTTATCTTCAGTCGCAAGGCTCAGAATTTGACAAAATCTAAACATTTTTCAAAATCTCACAGTTTTTGTCTCCTAGAGAGGCAATTGGGTTTCTTGCTGTTTTTGGGTACTTTGGAGCAAGCTCTTTCACATGGTGTATAGTGAGTTTCTGTATCTGGTCGGAGACATTAAAATTTTTTGGCATAAAGACAAGCAGTTGCAAAATTTCTTGAAACCATGTTGACATTTCATTGACTAAAAGCAGGTACACCCTACCATTTGATAGCATTTTAAGTGCGATTTTCAGACTCCTCGTAGCCCAAATGTATTGGTCACCAAGTTTCAAGACAATATCATGTAATTTATGGGTTTTATGCGTATTTGAAGTGAGCTGACTTTCGCGAAGCCAAAATTTGGGCGGGCCACGCCCTAAAACCCTGAAATATTTGACGGGCCGCCAACCGAAGACGGGTTGAGATAGGAAGTTGAAATTTTGTATGTGCTATGTTCTCAATGGTGTCAACACAAGTTGTGAAAATTAGCTAAATCTGAGGGGGTGGGTTACAAAATGATAAAAAATTTGCTGTTTTCATTTGGAATGACCCACAAGCCAATTATTTCATTCGTGGCTCAACGAAACTGCCTGCATCAAAGTTGTTGAATACAATAGGTTTATTTTTAACTTGGTGCGATCCAGCTTTAATCTTGTTGCTTCCCTGTAAAATAGTTGATGAGGAAATGCTAGTGTACCCTTACACATTATGCCTTTGGTAGAAACGGAATGCAAAATTAACAGTGCCATGTTTGCCATTGCAGCTATGTATATGGACTGAAATTGCAGATAATTATAAGTCTTATAAGATAAACAGTTAACCTTTTCAATACTATGATTTACTAGATTTCCTTAGAAAAAGAAAACACATTTCCCATCTAATTCATCATCCATAATAGCTCTTAATCAAGCATAAGTTGCTATTGGTAATGATCTCAAACTTATATCCCACTTTTTCTAAAGTATTTTGCTACCAAGAAATTCAGCTTTGATATTTAGTGAAAGATATTTAGCTTTGATGCTAAGCAAAAGATGTCAAGCTTTATTATTTCGCCTGAAAGTCAAAGTTTGCAACCATCCTTGGACCAGAGCTGTAAAAAAGGCCTGAAAATTGTCCTAATTTGTATTGGATTTTAGCGATAGCACTTTATACGAAAACATAACTGGAATTTCTGTAAGAAAAAAACTAATGAAAAAACACGAAGGGCTTGAGTACAACTTCCATTTGATGCCTCTAGAGAAAAGAAGGCGATTCCTTATCAACTAAACCATTTTTGCCCAAAGCTTGGACTTACAAATGTCAGCAAAATTTGCCTTTCAGAGTAAAAATGTAATTATCTCCGCTGACAAAAACTATGGTCCTCAAAAGTGCACTGTTTATCCAAAACTGCCTTTTATACTGCAATGTTTCCTTGCCATTCAAAAAACAGCTGAAAAGGGCAAGCAAGTGCTACACTTGAGTCAACCCCGGCCTGGTGTTCAGTGGCAAAAAGATCCTACCCCCTATGCCTAAAGACAGTGTTCATACCACACAAAAAAGTATTTTTATCTAAGAATTCTCATGCCAATGTGTCTCCAGGTACGTAGGACCCGCTTCTCAGCGGTTATATGATAGGATCAAACAACACATGCCCTCAAGCGTAAGCCAAAAACTTTTCTGCAACTAGTCTAACCATCTCGCGCCTCTAAAACTTTAAAAACACCTAAACACGAACTTGATATAGGTCAACATTTGCTCGACAACCCAGAATGTCATCAAAACTATAGTGGGGATTGTTTTTGCAGTATCGGCAGACTAAGGTCGATATTTCATTTAGGAATTTCGACATCTGTCTACATCAAACCATGCATCTCACTCATATCGTGTTGACAGAAGGAGCTCGTTTTGCCATACACTTTCGGTAATCTATTGTTCGTCTCAATGGACCTGCGGTGATGATTGGTTGTTTCTGCGGTATACCATTCGTTCACCTCTTTTCTTAATGGCTTTGGCAAATCTCTACCCACTTATGGGTATAAAAATGTGTTAAGTTTTCGTTTTGCACTCTTTCTGATGTACTACGCTGATGAGTGTCAGATAAAAAGCTTTCTTTTTTTCTTGCTATCCTGCAGTTCTGTACCGATCAAAGACTGTTTAAATATCTCATTCCAAAAAATGCAAAAGATCTCAAGCTCGTTGCAGCTGAGACGTTTTATGCTCATAGGTCATTTGAAATAAATTATGGATGTTTAATTAAGTCAAATGTCCTGTCTTTTCTGGGACTTCTGGTATGGAATGTAGCATTATCTTTAATTGTATCACTTTAATATTCTAGCTACGAAACCAAATCAGTTCATGTCTCAAATGAGGAAATGAAGACACAATTTGCATCTGTGAATAGGTGAGTTGTTTATAAGAGTAGGCTATGCTTAATTTATAAGGGTGTTTGCTATAAACAGTTAAACAAATGCATAATGATATTGCTAATGATCTAAGAACAAAATAATAATGCATAAAACCACAGTCCTACCAATGATAACATTATGTCATTTGACATTGAAATAGGTACCTTTTTATTTGATTAATCAATTTCTCTTATCAAATTTAATGCAAACCTGGCCATAAGAATGTCAGTAGGTGGGCTGTCAATTACCCCCCTCGTTGCTATTAGATGGGCTACTTTATAGCAAAATTACCCAGCCAGGCAGGCAATTCCCTTCAAATAATTTATGATGTTGACTAAGGAAGGCAGTAAGGTGGAGCAGGGTAACTGTTTTGCCTTAAATGGCCATCTCTGTTTGCAATGGATAATGAATGCTTTATTTTCATATTATTAAAATAGCCTAATATATGATTTCCTACCCAATCCTACATGTACAGTTTGAAACGATCTTATATTTGGTCATGTATCAAAATCTTTTTTCTATTTCTATCCATTATTTAGAATAGATTGTCTGTCTCATTCAAGATCCAGGGCAGGAATTATTAGCAAAAATCGTAAGACTAAGATAAGACAAAGGAAAAGAAAGGCATATCTGAAAAAAGAGGCAGACCTTGCTAAGAAAGAAGAAGTCATTGCTAAGAAAGACAAGGTCATCAATAAAATGGAAAAAGACATTGTGACCTATAAAAAGACTGTCGACAGTTTGCATAGACAGCAAGTAAAACATATGCAGAAACCTTGCTTTGTGACATCTTCTGCCATTGCCAGATCATGTATAAACAAAGCCACAACAAGGACCCTTGGCAAAGATACATTGACTGCTCGTGATGCATTGATAAGGACTCTATCAGGTATTCCAAATTTCAGTGCTGAAGACGTGACTGTTGACTGTGATGAAGTAGGGAAAGGACAATTTGGAACAGTCAAAACTGCATTGCTGCATAAACTTGAAATGACTGTAGCTGCTAAAGTTATTAATGAGAAATGCCACAAAAAAGCTATCTTGGCTGAGGCGATTGTTGGCCTTACTTTGGGTGGCCATATAAACTTTCCATTTTGCTTTGGTATGCTGGGTGACAGCATTATCCTCATGGAATATCTGCACTGCTCTGTGGGCAATACTTCCCGAAGCTGTTCGACATTTGCTGAGGCATTGCGAGAAGGAATCCAGGGCAATAAATTTATGTATATTTGCAGTGGAATTTTAAGTGGAGTGATCTATATGCATTCTAGACAAATCTTACACAACGACATTAAAGCAGACAATGTAGTTGTTGCCAACACAGCTAAGATCATTGACTTTGGTAAAGCGACTTTGATTTCAAAGCCAGTTGTTTACAACATAGTACCAGGTAGTAGTGAGAACACCAGATACAATTCTGTACATAGACATCTTGCCCATGAGCTCCGAAATGTTCCTGGAAGCAGTCAAACAATTGCCACTGATACTTACTCTGTTGGGCACTTATTCAAGCATGCTGGTGCTGAAGCCAATTGTGAATACATCATTAAGCTGGGTAGAGAAATGAAGTGTATTTCTCCCGACTCGAGGCTTTCGTTAAAAAAAGCATTGGAAAATGTGAACACTGTTTCTGTTGCCACAGATGAAACTGTTTGACATTTATTTTTAATGTATCATGATATTATGGATATTTGGTGAAACACAGAGTCAAAAAATGTATTAGTCTATCATAGTTTTTTATCTCCATTATAAAGATGCGTATATCACTAATCTTCAAAGCAGCATAGATTAAGTTTGGAAATGCGAAAAAATCTAGCTTGCATTTGTTTGTTCGGGCTGCTAAGATCTTACCAAATGTGCTCATTGAATATACTTCCTGGGTGTTCAGCAAGTTTTATATGAAAAGTACCAAATCCAAGATGTAAAGTAATTTTGAATCAACATTTTGGCAAAATCATTGCACTTTCCGAATTTATTCTGAAGGTCTAAGTAAACTTGTAGGATGAGACCAGGGTCATGTTGCTGATTAAAAAATAAGTCATATTTAATTCTGTGTTGAGTCGAACATAAAGATAAAAGTGGTTATTAGCTGCAGAATAGCTGAGGAATTGAAAGCATATCTTTATCTATATTACGTGTAATACCTAATACGTATAATTATGTATGAACTACTGAGCTATCGGGCCACTTTTCGAAATAAATCCCAGAACCATGTCAACCACTCACACTTTGATAACATAAAATATATTGGCAAATCTATATCTTGAACTAAATATTGCATAGGTAAATTTGTTCGTGCATGTCGACCAACCGATTTAATATTTTTTTCTCAACAATCAATAAGTTTTTGTGAAATATCCTGGCCAAAGTTGAACCCGAATCTCCGACCCCCATATTGTTAGTTATTTAAATCAAAATAGGCTTTGTAGTGGTTACTCTCCTCGACTATAGCTAGTGGTTAGGATAAAAGTCTGAAAAATAATACACTCAAGACAATTTCACAAAAACCAAGGAACATCATTGTGTAATTTTATTAAACTCGTTGCATCATTGTCTAATTTTATTGCGAACTAATTCTTGACTTAAGTAAAACATTCAAGCTTTTGACTAGTGATTGTTATATTGTAGGCTCCGTCTAATTAAAACTTTATTTAATCCAAGGAATTTTTGTCTATCAAAGACTATAAACTTCTAGGAGTTGACTCTATATGTTTTTTCTTCTACCATTTCGGTGCTTTCTTTTAGGAATCTAGCGAATTTGAAAGATATTTTGATAGAGACCAATGAAAAGCAGCAACAGAGATTTCAGCAACTGGAAAAGTCTCTACAGAAGATGGATCAAAGGCTGAATTGTCTAGAGCAAACTTTAAGTGCTAAAGTGGAAGAGAAAGTGAAAGTTCCGAAAGAATTATCTGTATGTTATACCTATTCAAATTTTACAAATATTTTAAAGAAATCATAGCACATAACTATCAAGAGTTGCGTCTATCTCCACTAAATTGCTCAGTGTACATAAGAACAGAGTGATGATATAGTGAAGTAAGACAAGAAAGAAAACAAGATCTTTGTTACTCTAGTTTCATGCGCACTATAAGACATGATATCCTAGTGAATTAGAGCCAAATTTAAAACAACATTGATGTACAAAAGTTGCATAATTGAGCAAAGGAAATCATCATTGCATCATAACTAATTTTTTTGTTAACACAAATACTATTTTTCTAATAAATGGAAATAGCTTACAAAGTGTATTAATGGTTTTACGCCACCTTAAACTTTTATACCTTCTACACTTATTGTACAACATATTATTTATTTCAGAGAGCTGTTAAGGCCATGTACAATGTTCTCGAAGAGGATGAACAGTGGGAGTTGAATGAAACGTAAGCTACTTTAAGCTTTATTTGTAATGTTAGCCTTGGCAGGCCCGGGCAATCACAAATTTAGCAGAAAATGTATTGGTTTATTGGCAGAAAATTAAGTTTATTTGTATATTGGCAGAAAATAATCAAACAGGGAACGTTTTTATTCAGAAAAATTGGGAAATTGAGACCGAAATCATTTGAGATTTACTTTGTTGGACTGATTTTTAGTCATTTGTATGATTCTGTGTGATTAAGGATTTAGGATTAAATCATTAACGTAGCGCACATCGACAGTATAAATAATATCAGGTATGCAAGAATTCAAATTTTAAATTACAGTTACAACTTGTAATTCTTTTTCAAGGAGTGAATTCTTTTTCTGAAACTATTTGTCCAAAATGTTTTGAGGAATAACATTTTATGCATATTATTGTGTATTGTATTATGTATATCTTGGGTTTTTGTACATTTTTATTATTATTCATATTATATATTATCTTTCATGATTATTCATCTTTGTTATTTATTGCCATTTATTATTGTAATCATACAATTTAGTAAATAAACAGACAAATTGTAAAGAAACAGTATTGTATAGATGATAAATGTTACACACTTTTTAAGCGTATGCTTGTTTTCAAAGTCATACATTTTAGTAATTCTCATAGTACTACTACTTGAGTATAATCTTAACTCATAACTTTAAATCATCTCTGATTTTCACATTTCTGAAATATGCTGAGGTACAAACATAAAATCGAAATTGCTTTGCTAAACGCATGTTAAAAGGGGATTTAATATATTAACATTCAATATATTGATAAAATTTGGATCTCAATGAAAGTTTGCTCCTCTTGTTAAGGTTCACATCTGCAGATAACGAAGCACTTACCAATCAATTTATAACAGATGCCCAAAAAACTTTGAAGGAAAAGTTTCCAAGGGAAGTTATTCGTTGTAAGTCATGGCTTTAGATTTTTTCACATTACATTTTTTTCTATGAAATGTATTAATGCGCAAAGCTCTTTACTTTCAGTTTCGGTTAACACAATCAACTTGACTTGGCTTCAGGAAGCATGAACTTTGCTTCAGGAAACATAACTTTTATACAAATTCTCAATTTTTGCTTGTGCACGCACGTGCAATACTGCAATCAATGAAGCAGTATACCCTATACCAATAATTTGCCTTAAAATTATCTTTTTTGAACAACTGGTTTTTAAGAAAACCTCTCACCCAAGTGATGAAATATTAATAAAGTGAGAGACTCCTATGGAGCCCAGATTAATCATTTTTCAGTACCATGGAGCTCAATCGACCATTTACTGTAAGTTAACTTTCAATTGAGTTTGCAACCCCCTTTAGTACTAAAAACAGGAATCACCCGAACCAGTAGTAATCAGCAGTAACCAACCTGTAATCAGCCAGTAATCAGCAATAATAAACTATTTAAGAATGAAGCTTCATCAATGGCTGATAAACAATTCTGAAATAGTGATTTATGCTGCTTCGTTCCTATATGCTTTTTTACTGCTGATTACTTGTTGGTTACTGGCTGGTTATTGCTGATTTCTGGCTTTTTACTGCTGATTATGGGTCATTACTGCTGGTTCAGGTGATTTCTGTTTTTAGTACTAACGATTTCCTACCCTATAATGGAAAAAAAAACTTGTAATGGAAATTTTTGAATTCTATTGTAGCTGCCTGTCACACATATTTCAAGTCACTCCGAAGCCAGTTCCTTCAAAGGAGCAATGACCCAGACAAGTTCAAGAACGTATCTGAGTCTAAAAGAATACGTGCAAGACGACAAAGGGTATTTAGTGATTTTTTTCCTTGTGTATATTAGATCATAGTTAATATGCTGCAAATTGTCAGTTATTATAAAAAGTCTTAGGAAACGAGCTCGTCAGCTCGAATGGCCTACTTAAATCCTGTTTTAACATATACACAGTGTTTAATAATAATTATTACTGCCCTATTATGGAAATTAAGAATTATCATCTGCTACAAATACAACTTGGTGATGGAGTAAAGCCATAAGATTCCGTATCCCGACCTTTTTCTAACAAGCAACTCAGCTTTCATATGCAATAAGCAACTTTATGATCCTAACTACGATTTTTGCGTTATTTGAAACGATTTGCTGCGAGTATGAAACGATTTTCAACGATTCTGCAATGCTCTTTTCAACGATTTTCAACGTATTGCAGTGCTTTGAATTAGTCTATTTCAACGATTTAAAAAAAAAATCCGACGATAATTCTTGGACGACCCTTGAGAGATGCAGGACTTTTAAAATTCAATCAAGGTTGACCTATGACCCTTTATTCTGAACAATTTTGATAAACGATGCATGAAAGAAAAGCTTAAAAATTGTACAGGAATTAATTTGTGCTTTTGATGGATGATGACACACACCATGGTCAAATACCTTTAAGAACATTAGGCACAATTGTTCTAACAGTTTAAATGATCATTTTAAATGATAATTTTGATCCGTGTTATACTATTTTTATAAAGATTGCTGACTGTTTAATTTCCTAAAAGCAATCAATCACCGAGTGATTACAACAAAACTTCCTTCTGGGGTACCCGTAACTAATTTGGAAACGATATGGTAACCTTTTTGGAAATTATAACCAAGTGCTTGATACAGTTCTTACAGCACAACTCTATATGGGTAAGTTCCTCAATTTTTCATGTTATTTCTGGTCATTTTTAAGTATCTTATGTTTGTTTTAGCTGTTTGAAACAAGAAGCAAATATGTTCAAGGTGGTGAAGAGTTTCTGTGGGCTGATGTCACGCAGGAACTTATGTCCGACGAAGAAGACTTGAACGATGGTCTTAAAGTCAAGACTCCTTATTGGAGGAGTGACCAACTCAGTCAGCTAATTGAGAAGCTGGATGAAAGGCATCTCTCTAAGCAAGCTGACCAATGCCACCAGGTACTCCGAAAAAAGAGAGTTGCCACTGAATCCCCAATGAAGAGGAAACCTTCGAAGAAAATCAAAGGACATCTTCTGATTGACCATATTTGATTCGTCCGGACTATTATTTTATCTTTAATAAAATGTAATTCATTTCCCTTAAATTACTCCTTTTTGTTAAGAAACTTCCCAAGTTATTGCTACCGCGCAAAGGTTCAGGAAATTCTAGAGCTAGGTCAAGAAATATAGAAGCTTAGGTAATGAAAATTTTGAAAATAAGAAAAATTTCTGTGCTGAAGACCTTGTTTTTCCTGCTTTTGATTTGCCTAGAATGCAGTTTAGCGGGCGCACAACTAGCTTCGAATACAACATTTGTTTTGAAATCAAACTTAATTTGAAAAACGAGACTTTTTATGAAATCGAAAAAAAAAGTTAATCTTTTAAAACTGAGAAAAGGAACTTGGGTTTCGGGGCCCAAAATGGTCGTTTTCAAAAAATATAGATCCTGAAATAAAAGTTCTCCCCCCCCTTGAGGGAACCTTAATTAAATAATACTAGGTATTTTTTTGAAAAAGCTCACACTGGATGAAGTTCTACACTCGGTATTGCTACCTTCAATTAAATACAAAAAAGGAGAAAAACTCTTATCTTAGGATGGCAAGTTAATGTTGCATCAGAAATAGCTTTTGTGTCGTTTCTATGCGTAGTTTATACAGAAAATTCATATGGCTTTTAATTTCAACACTTGCCGAAAATGCCTATCTAATTAATAAACCCCAACCTTGAATAAGCCCTCCTCAAATAGGACCCCATCTTGTAATTCATTCTTGCAAATAAGCCCATATGGGCTTATCTGAGGATTTGCGGCAAGGATCCATCTACTGAAGGTATTTCACGATTCTGCGCAATCTTATTTGTACTATATTAATTAAATTTCTGTCTTATGTTAATTCTGATTGTTTCCAAAAAATTCTAATAAAAATTTCACAGCCCTGACTTCTGTTACGTTTTTGATATTGTAGTGCATATGAATGTAATTTTTATTGAATACAATTGAACAATAGTAGTTTTTAATTTTGCTTTCTGTTTTAAACATTCCGATTGAAAAGCGATTCATGCTCCATCTGCCATTATTACAAATTTTTCGTGATGTAAGTATACTATTGAAATTATCTGGGCATTTGTGGCAGGCAGCCCCGTAGATCGGGAAAAATTATTGTGGGCTACAATTGTCCGAGAATAATAGAAACACTAGGCACCAAGCTGGTAACCATTTGATTTTGGGAACTATTGGAGGGCAAGTGCTCCTCCCCCGCGCTCCTTGCGGGCCTGGTGGCAGGTCAACCTGAGTTTGTTTTCCAAGCATTTATGTTGTGGGAAATGACTGTTGTTAAAAAATTTCCACCTAGTTTCAACATTGAGGAAATGCCTAATCATATTTATGTGTAGTTTCCAACCATTTTCCAACCAGAACTACGAGTTTCTGACACGTTTCCTCCCTTGGAAATTCGAAGTTTCGATTGGAAAAATTAACTAGAAATGGAAATCTCCGTTTACAAGCATTTTTTCTTGTAGGAAATGCTATAGGAAACGCAGCGTTTCTTTCAAATATTCTTATGAAAATTGTTGCGAAATGGTACGTTTCCCTGCCGTTTTTAATTCAAAAACCGTTGTTAAATTTACAGACTTTTTGCTGTGATCCTAAGTCATTATTAAGCCTTAAAGATGGAAGGATTTAAGGAGCTCCGGGGGAAATCTTAGAAAAAAAGTTCTACTAACAATGCACTCCTGATGACAAGTCAAGATTAATCTGCCCAGTGGGGTCCGGCAAGGTCCCTGTTAGGGGTCCAGGGGCGAAGCCCCTGGAAGCTCCTGACATTTTGTCATTTCTGAGGTCTCAAAATGGCTTAGGATCCTATAGTTGCTCTTCCTGCATTATGTTATTGGCCCCAGAAACGCCACTGTATAAGTGGCTGATGAAACACACCCATTGACCACACCTTTATGATTGCAAAGAAATAACATTTGAAATAAAAAATTTTCAAATCAATCAGTACAAAAAGGGATAATATTATGGGTTCAAAAACTCCATGACTGGAGGGGCAACGTTGAAGAATGGAGGGGCATTTGCCCACCCAGTACTAGTGTTAAAAAAGGCTCTGGAGAAAGGGGAAGAACTATACTTAAATCTTCTCATTGCAAAATGCTTAGTTCATTTATCTTGAGAATTACCATTTATCGCGACTGTAGTTATTTTCTAAGCACCAGGTTTTGGCAAAAAAAACTGTGGTGTGGTGTGGTGCATAAACAGATGAAATGAAGGGAAAAATATGCGAAAAGTGAGATTCTCTCCTTGAATCGTCGTTCGAAAACTCGTTCTGATCTGAACATCAGGCCTAGTCGGTCAGCAATTGTTAGGATGGATCAAAACAACCTTTTAGCAGCCTCTTTCTGAAACTGATTAAATAGTGTTTTAACCCCAGCACCCTGACCCCAGCAAAACCCCCACAACCTTATCCTATATCCAATTCCTTACCCTAGAACTAACCTTATATCTTATCCTAGACCCGACCCTATCCCTTACCTTAACCCTGGCCCTTCAAATTGACCTCCAAAAAACCCCAAAATTAAACCACAAAGAGGCTAGGTTGTTTTATTCGAAACATTTCTGGCCGGGCCGGCCCGGCCTAGTCAGTCAAAAGGAGGAAGCGTCACGCTCAAAAAATGGGAAATCACTTCAAATAATCTGGTTCAGCGTACATTGATCTTCCAAGCTAGCTTGGATACACAGAACTATGTCATGTAGAGGACCCCTAACTATCCAGCAACAAAAAACTGTAAGTAGCCCCATTTTCCTTGAGTTGATCATGATTTGTTCCCTTGAGGAGAGAGATTTGTTGTGGCTTGGGATGGGCCTAAACATTCTGACAAAATTCCTGTTTATAAACTTTCATCGCCACTGATTTTCAAGCTACTTTGTGTGCATCAAGTGTGTAGAATAAACGAAGAGGTCAAAACTGAAACTAGGCTAACAGGATGGAAAATTCGCCATCTATAATCGTAATATCTAGTATCTGTATAGTGTATCTTGAAGGGTAAATGTGTTCGTTTTGATGTGAAGTTATTTTGCCCTACACTGATGGTTTTCTTGACTTTTCTAATTTAGTAAGGGAACCAAAATTTCTACAAACAAGACAAAGAGGGAGTAAGGTTGTTAGGTTTTATTATCTCATCTACATACTACAGCTGTGAGGCTAGGCCAGGCTAGTACATAGCAAATGGTTCTAGGTTCCTTAGTTCTACAGCAGCCTACACGCTTTTCTATATAAGGAACCTAGAACCTGATTTTTTTGTAAATTACATTGTATTCTTTTGTTCATTTGTTTCCTGTAATTATGGAGAACAATCGTAAACTTAAGGAACTTTTAATTTTTAGGTCTTGAGGTAGGTTCATTATAAGATAAAAAGCCTGCAACTAAGCAGCCCCAGGCCCTTAGTAAATTTTGCATGTACAGCACATGGATTGTCGCAAGTCTCTTTACATTATTATCATCACTGTAGCTATCCATACAGCACCTCTATGCTTACATCCATTTGCTATTCATACGGGATTAATCAGAGCATGCGTAAAGCCAACTATAAGTAAATCGTGCCAATCTCTGACTTTTCTCATGAAGAAATATAGTTTCCAGCAATGGATTCATACTTGTTGTATGGCTAAGCCTTATATTTATCTTTTTGGTTTTTACTCAGGTACATTTCTAGGTAGGTCTTCCTTTGGTTCACGCAAGCGCAAAATTTATCTTAAAAGATACTATGCAAATAGCAAAGGGAAATCCGCCTAGGGGTGTCGTATGAAGAGCCACAACGCTTTATCATATTATGTATTTGATATGCTAGAGCTTACAAAGTCTGCAGAGCCAGTCTGGAGATCATCGTAAACTTGATGAGATCTAGCGCATGCAGTTCTGATATGTTCTGACAGATTAGGAAATGATGACGTCAAAATAATTTTAGGAATTTCCTTTTGAAAAAGTTTACTTCAATAAATATCTGCTATATTTCCCTGAATTAATCTCCCAACTAGGCTAAATATGGTTTTTATTACACAATTTATTAATAATTTTGGGGCTTCTCAGAGCTCAGGGCCCTTAGGCTCAATTCACACTGGACCCATCACGATGCATTGCCATAATGCTCCCCTTATAAGGTCACTTGACCCATCGCAGTTTTTGAGCAATAGGTCAGGAGGCGTCAAAGATGAAAAAATCCATAATGCTTCAGAACAATAAAGAAAGTGACTCCAAAATTCAGGAATCCAAAATTCACAAAACCCTCAGTATCAACACAGAGAACCTATCAATATTGTAAGAACTCAAATCTAATTCCCTACATCTGTCTTAGTTTAAATTCTATTCGTTAAGAATTGCAAACATAAAGAAAAAATCAAAATACAAGTACTGTAGAAACTGCAACTTATATAACTTAAAAGTATGCAGCAAACATACAAGAATATTTTTTGTTCTAACGTAAAACTACTTCATTTATTTTCATTCAACTTGGTCTTTTCTGTTCCAAATTTAAACTTCATGATACTTCAACTTTTCTTTCTTAAATAACACCACCCAACATTTCACCACAGAAAGATTTTCATAATAAAGATCACCAACCCCAGAAATATCTTTAGATAGCAAAACGACTCAAGGTGAAGTTTCCCATTTAAGTTAGAAAGTAAAATTATGATGCAACCCAACGCTAGGTGATGCAATGCATTGTGACGCGTCTAGTGTGAATTGAGGTTTAGGAGTTGCTCTTACTCTGGTCTTTGTGGGTTATTCCACTGCACTTGCCCATTTTAGTTAAGTAATTAAATTAAGAACTGGCTATGGCTTATCTGAGATCCGGAACACTGTTGAATGGGAGTTGGTTAAACGAAGAGCAACCAGAACAATCGTGGTACAGCAGAACAACCAAGTAACAGACATAAAAAACCAGCCAAAGACCAAGGAAATACGTACATTAATGGTTTCCTTCTTAAATTCTAGGCCTAGGAATAAGCTCAAAACCTCTGTTGGTCCACTCCTTCTGTGCCTGTTACTGGGTTGTTCCAGTTACGTTCATTCAACGTCACTATTGTTCCACAGCCTTTCCCCATTTTACCCTCAACTGGTGCATCTTTGAAATGCTTACAATCTGATACTGGAGGACTGTTTTGTACTTATTGATGTCCTTATCTATTAAAGATTCTTCATTTTAAGAAGAACTAGGACCCGGAATACCAAAACAACCTAATCTGCCCCCTCCCTAAAGCAGGGACCTATTTGTGAATTGATGCATTTCGATAGATAGATTTGCAGATAAATGTATGATTTCATTATCTAGTATATAGACTCCTTGTCATTGAGGTATTTCATGATTCGATGATTTAATTGTAGTTGCACAGTGGTTGGTTGTCAAAGACTGGCGGATGGCCTAGAACGTTGAAACGAAGATGGTTTGAAATCAAAGGAGATCAGCTGTATTATTTCAAAGCAAAAGGGGTGAGGAAATGATTTCTTATCCTTAAATTGATTAAGTTGCAATAAAACCATATATCGAACCCATGGTGGATTCATTGGAAGCCAATATTCCTGTTAACTGTACTTCAATCTAATGTAAACTATGGTTTCCGTTTTTATGAAACCAGGCTCAGAGGCTCTTACAGTAGGAAGTTCTCAAAGTTTTTAAAATTTGCTTGTGCAAAGGTTGTTGTTATTTTTGATATTTTAGAGAAAGCACATGGGGAGTTTGGGAGGCATCCCAAGTCTGGGATTGGTAATTAAGATGCATGTAATCGTCTAAAAATCACAAATGTATTTTTGGATTAAAAAAGATACTTGTTAAATAAGAACCTCTTTCAAATTCATGGTGAAAAGGCTTGAAGTTAAGGGGCAAATAGATTAAATTTAAGGCTGTAGATTTTATTTGAGGAAGGCTCTTATATGCGGGCTTTTACTGTAGCATAGATATAGAAATATTTGAAACAATTTTTTAAGCAATGAGTTAGAAAAAGGATGTATTTGTGAGAGCACTTTGTTGCCCTTAGATTCTATTACATCTACATCCTTTTAAACAGATTACAACTGTATTCTTGATATTTTGAATGTCTAGACATGGTCTATCATAACGGAGAGGTTTCACGCTTACAGAGACATGAACCCTGCAAACATAATTCAGCTGCGATGTCAAATAGAAGGAACTTTTGAAATATAGAAAAATGTATCCTTCTAACAGCCAATTAATCTTCATAGAAAGATTTATGTGTTTTCCATTCATATGATCCTATTTTAGTCTTCTCAAGATTTCCTAAGGACTGTTAATATTTCTGCATCTTTTATGAATTTCAAGTAAGAAATAACACAAAATCAATGGTATTTAAATGTATCTTGAGAGCTGTGGTCTAGTTTTTAATGCTGAGTTCCGCAGTCGCTTGACATGCAGTTTTCAAACTAACCCTCTTGAAGATAGAAGTGTCGTACAATGAATTTCTATGTAGTAGGATCTGCTAGAGGCCAATTCGCCAGTTAGGCCACCAGCTAATAGCCCAAAGGAAAGTTGGAGGGGTAGAGGTGCAGTGGTAAATTAGTAAAAGTCACGGTTATGGAGATCTTCAGGCCCCCTTGAGATCCTCTGCAAATTAAGATTAAGATTCAAAATCTTCTTCAAAACACACACTTCAAGTTTTGATACAGTAATTTTTGTCCGCATTTGCCAGCAGCCAAGTGTCGCCAAGTAGTATTCGTGCAGCGTTTCAAATTTACCTCATTTTGGATATCTGGCCCATATGTTTTAATTTTTCCGGTTCTCATATGTATGCCCTGATCTGCTGAAGCTGTAATTTAATTAGCTAAAACTGAACAGACAGCTAGGGATACTAGGCTAGAACGGGCTAATTTTTTTGAATAGAAATACCTCACAAAAGTTAAAGTCACATTTTTCTCAAACTTCCCCCGGAGAAACCTCCAAATTTTTTACACAAATCCCTGTTTCTTGATGTGTAGAACTCAAATATCGCGTCAAAATAGGGCCCCGGTTCCTGAAAATCTAAGAAATCAACGTTTTAGTTTGGGCTTCAAAATTTTCAAGAAAATGATTTTTTATTAGCCAAATCGGGCTAAAATTAGCCAGAACGAGCTAATTTTAAGAAAATTAGCCTGTTCTAGCTTAGTGTCCCTAGCTGACAGAAGAGATATTAGAGTTCAAATACGGATCCAAAAAACTCTAGCATAAATTTGAAACAAAACCAGGAGTGTGTTTTAAGAAACAAGTCCATAAAAAGCTAATATTCAATCAGTATGGCAAATTCCACTATCGCAGTACATTGCGAACAAACAGAATATCAAAAAAGTTGCGACGAAATGAGATTTCAAAAAAATTGTAGACCATGGTTTAGTCTCAATGTACCTGCTAAATCTCAACCAACTTGAGCAATTTTGATAGTTGATAGGCACATACGCTTACTATCTGCGCAAGGTATGGTTTTATGTGCTAAGCACTAAGGTTCCACTAAATAGGTAAACTAATCGAGTAGTGCAACCCTGGTCCTTCCTCTCGATGTGACCACACCTCGTGATTCCTTTTGCCTTTTTGCCTGGAATTACAGAGAACTGGCTAATTCTCTCCTCACACTTTGTGACAGGTCTGAAGGTGGTTTCAAAGGTGATCTAACCACTCGGCCATCCCCGCCAAGGATAGAAAGCATAAATTTCACTGATTTAGAACTTTTTTTTTCAAGGATTCAAAGCCAATATCTGCTGTACTGCTGGCTGGTAATCAAGTAGAAAAGAAGGCCGGGGATAGTATTCATCCTTTCCAGTTTGAAATTGTTTGTGAGTTGTTTTGTTTTACAGTGTATTTATTTATGTCCCTGATGTACATAGTTTAAAACTGGTAAGGGGATGTGTGGCTCATATAGGTGGTTTTTATCAAAATATTTCCTGCATGGGTATATGATTATTTGAGAAATGGCTTTTTCATGAATATGAGTCTAAAATATTTGCAATAATTGTGGAATATCAACGTAAAATGGGTTTTCATTTTGCACTGTTTTATTCATAATGTTGGTATCATTCCTAAAAGTGGCCTGTAAGTGGGTATACTTACAAATTCTCTTCAGTTCACCATTATTCAATGGCAGGTCATGTACCCCCTGAGGAACAATTTGATCTAGCACCAAGTGCCCCAAAACATAATACTGCAAATTGATTTTCTGCACAAGCGCCCTCAAAAATTTGAAAACTGGAAAAAACGTTTCTGCTATTGATCAAAATTTGCTGGAAAACCCAGAATGTGCTCCAAATTACAGTTACAACTGCTCTAGCCTCATCTGCAGAGCAAGATCAGCATTTCACATACAGGAATTTTTGACTCTGTCTACATAAAAACCATGGATTTGATATGATGTAGACAGGTATATGAGGTGTATGAGGCAGAGAGGCATATCATGGAGATAGGCATATGACTGAAAATACATCATCTAGGGCAATAACCTTCAAAGGAGTATTTTCATCTCTTTCATTTATACCCCCTTTTTCTAGCTGGAGAACAACGGGAAGGAAGACCTGTAACTGAGAATCGAGAATCTTTCCTGTTCATTGCATCATCACATACTGATTTGGAGGAATGGATGAAGGCCATCAACATCGTCATATACACTGTGAGTTTCAACTCTCTTAATTTTAATTTTGATTTGATTTTAAACGGACCCTGGTCCTTCCTTCTGATGTCACCAAACCTTATAATTTCTTTTGCCTGGAATTATAGATTTCAAATTATGTGGGGCAGGCCCAAACCTTACCACCCTTTGGAAAAGGCATTGGTGATCAAGGCACTCAGCTACCCCGTCTGGAAATGGTTGCAAATTATCTCGTTTTGTAACGATGATTTGTGGACATTTACTTTAGGAATTCAGGCCTCACACTTAGAATTATGACAAATGGTTCTAATTCTTGCTTTTTATTTTTCTTTTAGCCGATGGGTGGAGGAATGTTTGGAAGATCTGTAGAAGACACTGTAAGAGTGGATTCAAGAAGAGGAGGGGGAATTGTACCAATTTTGGTTGAGAAATGTGTTGAATATGTCAAACATTCAGGTCAGAAATTATTTGCGTATGATTAGAGTTTTCATGGTTTTATATTACATATTTGAAATTGAAGTCCAAAATTGTAGCCATGCTATACTAATGGTGATGCCATTTTTGTATCTTATTTGTTCTCTTTGACTTGAAAAGAATGCAAGATATGCACAAACTTTATTCAAAATAAAAAGTAAGTTTAGAATAAGAAATAAAAGGTTGATCACAGGGAAGAGCAGGTCGTACCGATTCCCACACTGTGTAGTTGCCCGTGGATGTACACAACCCATGGACTCAGGCCACTTTTAGTTAAAGATCTTATACAAAGACTGTCATTGGGGAGATAATATGATGAATTTGAGGACCATGGTTTGAAATGGTATGATCAATCTAATCAGTGCGATTGAATTTAGTATAATATGATTTATCTTTTAACTGTCCTGCATCAATATTGTTATGGATCACCAACTATGTCAACTTGACTCCTTCCCAGCTTCAATTTTTTGGCTGTAAAGTAAAATTGCTTAGAAAACTAGTTGCAAACAAAGTAATGGTGGGTACGAATCCGCCTACCTGTATGGATTTCATCTTCTCTCAAATTCTGAGTAATGGCACATGATGATTGCTGATGTTTTCACTGAGTTCAAAGACCTCAAATTTCGATTTAGGATTTTAGACAACTAGAATTAGTCACAGGAGATCTTACAGTAAATTATATCAGATTAGGTATTAAGCCTTTCGCACATCGTTTCGGCTGCATCTGCAGATTACTTACCCTACAGATTTCTAAATGTATAGTTTCGCGTGTTCTTGAAGGTATTCTTTATGCGAAGCATTAGAATATTTTCTGAAAGCTTGACTATTTCATCGTAGATTGTCTGGAAGAAGGAGTATTCAGACTGAATGGTAATATGCAAGATGTAGATGACTTGAAAAATAGATTTAATAAAGGTATGTTGATATTTGTTTTCTCAGGGTATGTGTAATGTGTTAGCATTATAGCATTATTGGTTGAAATTTTCTAGTAGCACACAATTGTGCTTTAGAAGTTTTCAATTTGAAAATGACTGGGAACTAGACTACCTTGCAGAAGAGAACTTAAGCTAATGTGCAAAAACTTAGCCAGTATAGAGGAATTTGAGGGCTCACATTACCAACTGAATTTCTTCACATGTTTAAGATGGCCTAGCTATTTTATAGCATTGATCTATTCATATGGAAGGTCCTGTAGCATTGATATGCTAGGATTACCCTTCCCTATACAAAGATAGCCACTAAAAGTAAAGCTTAGATGGGTAGGGGTTGACAAAACACTACTGGGACTGGCAGCCACAGGCACATATGATTTTCTTTTGCCATGTCTTAGTATGTTCTGTAACTGGTCATAAACTAACGTGTATTCCCAAACTAAACTTTAGATTTTACTGGACAATCTGCAGGCACATTTTCATTAAGCTTTGGTCGTAGCCGCAAAGTCATGGCTCTGAAGAAGGATTTGAGCAAAACAAAAATTAATGCCTCACTTTGGATAAGCCTGGTATTGTAAACACCTTGAGGTTACTGTGCTAACTTATCGTCCTGGTTTAGGATAGTGGTTTGTGGGCTCCCCTTTGGTGGGTAAAACCCGGGCTCGAGACGTAGTGATGGCAGATTATAATTACGGTTACTCACTTGGGTAAAATATAATTTCCCTTGTTAGACCCTACCTTATTGATTCAAGTTTACCAAAGAAGAGATTCTTGTATCAGGCCCGGTAGGAAGATTTTTAGTGCATAGATTGAAAGTTAGAATTACATAAGCCTGGATCTTTTACTGCTGTTGTCAAAATTTTCTGCTGCAGTCTTTATTTCAATTAGCCAGGCGTTGTTGATCTGTATTTTGATATATGGTGTCAGCTGTTGTCAGCAAATTTTGACTATGAGATTATACCTTCTTGTCTATTTACACAGATTCATTCCCTTGAAATACTTTCAGTTATTTTCTAGTTTTCTAGCTTTGTCACGGTTTGTATACCAATGAATAATTATGAATTGATGATTAAAAACAGATTGTTATTGAATCTTCAGGTGAAATCCCCAGTTTAGAATTGGAGAAAGGCTTGCGCATCCACACAGTTGCTTCACTTTTGAAAGCATATTTCAGAATGCTTCCTGAACCAGTAATTCCATTCGCCTTTTACGAGCAGGCCGCTGCTGCTGCAAACTGTGAGTTGTTGAACTTTTTTTTTTTAAACTTGCTTTTGCGTGGTTGCTTTTGTTGTTATTGCGTACCGAGATACAGAGAAAATAAGAAATTAACCAGAATCAGCCATTCCGTTCCTGACCTGACCCTCAGCTTTACCCCAGTGTCCATTGTTATTGTACTGATTCTTGCAGCCCTACTATCTGAATAGCTCATCAATTATCTTCCATCCCAACATTTTAATCAACGGCTTGCTTTGAGTGTCAAAGCTGCTGTTTGTCAAAATTCTTACTGCATGGTTTTTTAGCTTTAGCAACTTATCAATTTCTGTTTTGCCCGCACAACTCCAAACAAAGCTGAAATTTCGAAAATGTGGTTCCACAACTCCTGTATAAAGGACTTTAAAGATTTTTTTAGGCCAAGAGTGACTTAATTTGTTTCAAAAAACTCTTGTAGAAACTTTGGAAAAACTGACCTAATACGTTTTCCAACCTAAAGACTTGTCCATTTGAACACCAAGCCATTTTGTATTAGGACCCGTAGGAATTGATGGCCAACCCTTTAAGTGATTTATCTTTAATCGCTGAATATAAAATCGCTTAAAGCCACTGGAAGAATTGCTTATTTCATTTTTCAATGGAAACAAATTCCTTAGGTATGAAATTTTATCGCTGAATTCGATATCAAATTTTGATAAAAAAAGATATTGATAATATTCATTTTTAAACAAGCAACTCGTTAGGTCTCTTATGTGAAATTGATTTTCATATATCTTCACATCAAGGTCTTCTTTTGTGACTTATAGAGATAATTTGACTATAAACATCATTTTTGACTGCTCTCAACATTTGCATGTATGAACATCACAATCTTTCTACAAGGTTTCCTCGGTTGTTTATTATCATTATTAACGAATTCACCTTCTATTTACTAGTACTTCGGAACGACCAGCAAGCCGGAGAGCAGAAGCTTATCCAGTTATTACATCGAATACCAAGAGCAAATTTCAGTATTTTGAAATATATAAGGTAAGATCACTCTTTTGATGCAAATCACATTCTCTTATCTTTGAGAATTATTTCTGATTGCTGATTTACCTTGCTTAGTATCTCATAAAGAATATCGAGGTTTGACTCAACTTTCTTAGTAGATGACTCCGAATTCAAGAAAAATGTTTTAAACTGCACATACAGCCTCTATCCATGAAACCTAATAGTAATTTAGTTAGTGTTATTGTTCTTCGGAATTGATTTCAATTTTTAGATAACATTTTTGAAAAGAAAAATATTACTAACCAAAGTCTTATGTTTGGAGATACTTTTTGAAAGAATGAAACAGTGTAGGAAAGTTCTTTTTCTGTGAACACCTGTCAATAGTTATGAAGTTTCTTCCCAGAAAAATACTATGATTTTGAAAATCAAAATGTTCAAATTGATATCACTAGCTCAACCACATTTTGATTAGGATCCATCTACCTTAAACTCGAAAATTCTCGTTGAAAGATTTTATCAAACGTAGCAGGAATAAAGTTCTTAAACTTTCCATTTTTATAAATTATTCAAACCTGGAGGTATTTGCCAGAAATAGAATTAAAATTTTGAGTTTTTTCTCGAATAGCCACGATAAATAACTATTACATTTTCCAAAAAGTAACAATATTACTTACCAAAGTATCATTTTACGAGATATTTTTTGCAAAATGAAATATAGTAGAAAAGTTATGTTTTTGTATATCTGGCAATAGGTATGAAGTATCTTCCCTGAAAATTTGAAAGAATCTGCAATGATTTGAAAATAATACTTTTAAATTTTACATTAATTGACTCAACTACTTTCTCATTAGGATTCATCTACCTGAACCCTGCATTCTTTTAATACTACATTATTAGTTATTTCTTATTATTAGTTATTTAATACTACATTTTAGTTATTTTCTCAAAAACATACTTTTTGTAGTCGATTTCTGCACGAGTTTCAAGTACACAGTGATGTCACAAAGATGACCCTGGAAAATCTTGCTGTTGTGTTCGGACCGAACTTTTTAAGTCCAAAGGTATTTATATTCCAAATGCTAATTTTTGCTTTTTTATCTGGACCTCTATTTTCTAGCAATTAGCCTCCATTGTATGTGAATTAAAACTTGCTTAGTTATTAAATTGACAAATAATTAAGTGTTCGAAAGTTGATCACACTATATCTTTCCTATCGACTTATACTGCCAGATCCAAGTGTGTTTACTGCGTGCATTTGCACTACAGAAATTTTGCAATTAGAATTTGAGATAACATCCCACTAGGAAACTGCTCGAATTTAAGTTAGATGCACAGTAATTCAGAAACCACCACATCCGGACTCTCTAGCACTAGGTAGTGGTTCTATAGGTGCATTCCACTGAACAATCGCTCTCTTGGAGCGCTCTCCTTGCATTGCTTTGTGAAGCTTGAATTGCAAAAAAAAGACTTGAGATTGCGTATGAATGTTTTATTTAATTAGTTTTCCGATAGCGAAAGTCTTTGCTATTAGGATGAAATAAGATAACTAAGATAGTCTAACTAAACCAACCGGATTTACTCAATTCTTGCTAGGCCTTTTCCTCCACTTCCATTCAGCGCTGTGCTTCAAGGTTACGTCATTGAAATCTTTGAACTCTGTTGAACATTTTGTGCACAAGTTTTCATTATTTAGGCTTTATTTACTTTGTTTACTTCCCATTTCTAAACTGAATTTTTTTTGGCCTTTTCCATGCAAATTGCTAAGGCAAAGCGACAATCTTGGGTCCTCGAGAAACCCAGGTCATTTCACTCACACAAATTCCACCTTCATTCAGCAAATGTAGAGAAGAACCTATCCGGGCTCTTTAAAAACTGCACAGGACCTGCCGAAGGGCGACGACTTTACCAGGAGGGTCATCCCCGCCACTAGAAAGGGTTGTAGAAGTAAAAATTTGAAGAAGCAGTTCTTCCAAAAAATGATATTAATGAATGAAAGTCTCTAATATCGTTAATTATTTTGTAGTCGGAAGATCCGCAAATGTTGATGGAAAGCTCCAATATGATCGCTCAAATGATGGAATATTTCATCAGGAATCATTCTTCACTGTTCCCCATCACAGAGGATGAGCGGTATTACAAACCCACATCACCGAATACAACTCCACCACGCTTGCGCAGACCGGTCAGGTATGCTAGAGTATCCTGACTTGATTATAGAATTCAATTCAATATTATTCGCAAATTACATCTGAATACAGGATACTAAAAATATGTAATCTACACGACCCAAGAAAAGCAAAGCTTATCTAGCTTGGACCGCAAATTAAAATCAAAAGCTTTAACAAGAAAAATAAAACAGTACAATTCTAAAACTAGTACAAAGTATAATTCAATTGAACAATAAATGCGTCATAAAAACCAGGTCATTGAGATTTTGAAGAATATTTGATGATGAATGAAAGAACGAGTTTAGTTGCTTTTAGGTCCCGAGTTCAGAATCGAATTTTCCCATCAAAATGTTTACTGCAACCTCTTCTTGTGGGTAAATCCGCAATTATCACCTAATGGGGTGTGCAGTAGTATGGGAGATATTCAGTTCTGTTCCTTGGTCTTGTGTTTTACAAGACGTTATCAGCTTTTCAAATGCGCTTTTAATTATTTTCTAAAGCTTTTAAGACCTCATGTATGTATCTCTAATATAAGTAGGATGCCGTAGGAAAGCTCTTTCTCGTTAATCAGCTTTTGATTTGAGATCTTTGCAGTTTCTTGCATATAGGATTCTTTGTTTCTGTGACTTACTCCATCGTGATAAATCTACAAGATAAGTTTGAACTATTCAGCTGTGTAGTTGTAAATATCAACTTTAGAGACTGTTCATTACTAGTGTAACAGGCTGACACGGAAGAGAAATCGGCTGGGCTGTCTATTTTCTTGCCTTTTTAAGAGTTGGGTGAAAAATCATTTTGTTTCATGGAAGATTTTGGTTTGAAAAATATTCGTAATGAAATAATTTGACCAAAATTGTGCCAAAATTACTTGAAATTAGAGACACATATCTCATGGATAGGTACAACTTTGGACTTTTGTTTTGGTTGAGATGTTTAAGTAATTACCTTCTCGCTTTTTGTGCCAAACAAGTTACCAATTTGAGGCATAAATGCAGTGCGGTACTTAGTCATTGCAAACTGTGGAGTGAGGAAGATTTTTATGAATTCAAGCCGAATCTGATAACGTGGGGTGTTTTTCTGTTTGCAAAGTAAAGGCCTTATAGTTGTCGCAGAAGCATGCGAACATTTCGGCTGTAGGATGATATAGATAACATTGAGTATGAATGCATATCATTTCCACATTTCATATCCCCCTGGTTTATGATCTAATCTTAATTTCATGAAATGATGCTTTCGACCGTACTGCAGTTTCTAAATAGGCGTGTCCACATTTGTTTTTATCATAGAATTTCCTCTGCTGCGTTTTAGAAACTGTTTTATTTTTTCACAGTCCTTACTCTACAGCTGGTACAGATCTGATAGATTTATCGAGCAGTCAAAATGCCAGGAAATCAGCAACTTTTCCAAGAATTTCCAGGAGTGGTTCATCCGAAATTCTCAATGGTAAGGAAAGATCTTTTGAGTTTTTTCTGAAACTGTGCAAGTATTTCTTTTCGATTATGAACCAGTTATAAACCCCTATGAAAAGATATGAAAAGTTCTATAATTCTTCGATTCACGTCTTCAAGTTTTTCTTGTTTCTCGGCTAGAAGATAAAACAAACATTTGGTTAATGATACTAAGTTATTTCTTCATTTATCATTCAACTCAATACTAACTATTTCTAAAATATCCGTGTCACCCCGATGTTGTTAATGCTAAGAGTCCGAGTAAGTTTGGCATAATGTTCTCAAGTCTTGAAAAACTTACCCTCTACCTGTCGATTGGTTGAAAAAATTCACCCAAGGCATCCTTATTTCAGACCCCCTTTTGATACATTATTTGGCTCAATTGATAATGTAATGATGATGATAATGTTTGTACTTTCATTTATGAATTTGAAATGATGTGCAGAACCAAAAAATAGTAATTATCTTCAAAGTCATCCGCAAAAGCACCCATGGGAGAGAAGGTCAATTATTTCTCCCTCATTCTGTCTATCCCAGGTTCCGAATTATTGGTATTCAGGAAATTTTCAAACCGACTCGTCTATTCCAGACCTGTTCCTATTCTAGAATCGAAAGTAGGTGATTGATAAGAAAATAGGATTTTATGCTCAAAATAATTATTCCAGGAACAATCATTTATTTATTCCTTTATAGCTGCCTCTTCGAATCAGATGTTAAATGGACAAATCGAATCAATAGACGAACAAGGTATCATTATCTGTACCTTTATGCTGAAAATATACTTCTTTAATTCAACTTTATAGGAACGTGGGATATATAGAAATGAAATACTTTTGCTCTGAGCAAAATCAAATTAAGTCGGAAATCATTTTTTTTTAAATTGAGTACAAGATTCCTTCTCGGTCTAAAGAGTTTCTAATCTAATTTTTCCTGGTTGTTTAATTAATACTTTTTCATAGTAAACTTTTCGCTATTTTGTAGTTTTGTAGTTATATCTACATGTCGTTTATTCTCTCTCTAGCCCTCCCCGGGGGGGGGGGGGCTTATTGACATCCAGCTTTTTCTAGGGAGCTTATCAGAGAAGAGATAGCACAACGTTTGTAAAAAGACGCTTTCAGCAGCCCATCAATGGTTATATTTGAGGCTTAAATGTTATGACAACTTTTCAATCTGACGAAGGTCAGAACCCCCGTCTTTATGCAGTTTTGCATCATTAGGAGGGAGCTTTATTGAGAGGGAGGCTAAATAGAGAGGGGGCTAAATAGAGAGGGGACTGAATGGAGAATTTACAATATGACGGGATGGTCTTTCATTAGTACAGAGCTCCAAGATAATGATCTTTATGTATTTGTACTCATCATTATATAAATCAAGTGAGAAATATTGCATGTAAAGTACCGTATTGATGATTGGATTTAAAAAAACACAAGTCCTCCGTCTTACACTCTGGAAGTACATTGAAGAAGGGAAAATCTCACAACTATTTTTGCCAACTGGTAGATCGAAGTAACCCAATCATACAAGATCAGAATAATTATTTCTTGTGAGATTTATATGGCTTGGGTTGGTCAATTAAAAGGATTTCCCCGGTAACTCAGTCGGTAGAGTGGTTGAGGCACAGACTACGAGGTAGTGGGCTCGAATCCTACCCTAGTCGTTTCCTTTTCACAATTTGATTTCGAATGATTACTTTCTTTGACTTGGGTTCGAACCCTAGATCTTAGATCACCATATACGCAGCCGCCTGACGTCTCATTTCATTCTATTTCAGATTTGGAAACTCAAGTACATGAACTGGTATCGGAACTCGAACTTCAGCGATCTCAGTTCGAAGAGCAGATCAAAGAACTTGACAATAAACTCGATGTTCAGAACAAAATAACTACGATGCTCAAAATACGACTTCACGAGGAACACAAGGCAAGGTAGGATGTTATCAAATTATTCGATACAGTAGCCTATTTAAATACGAAAGAATACTAAGATCAGAATCCTAGACTGAAAATTCCTTGAAAGAGAATCGCGGTGCCGGAAAGAAATATGTTTTTCTACCCCTACTGGTGGTACGCAAGCGCTACTCCTGCCGAAATTACATTGCCAACCCATGTTTGAGCATTATGAGCAATGATAACACGATGTTTCATTCATAGTTTTGATCTTGGTACAACCACAGTTAGGAGTTGACATTGCCATGGGCAATCCATGGTTCGACCACGAAGTCAAGTTAAACTCATTGCTTTCAATTAATTTTTTTTCATTTTATATTCTTTATACACGGTAATCCCGTCAACTATGCTGCTTTTCAGAGTACTGTGAAAACATTTACAGTCTACAAAGCAATATTTCAAATGAAAATTTAACATGGTATTTTTAAGTTTATAGCTCAACTCGGGGTGTTAAGCTGTGCACCACTTTACCAATATGATATCTGCACTTTTAAAAAGAAGGACGCCTAAATCAGGCTCTCAGGTTCTTAATTTATCAAAGAGTTCTTTATAGAAACTTCAAAAAGATACCTAAGTGTGAGGCCATTCAAAGATTTTTAAACCTTATTAGCAGTCTCTCGTTTAATGATATCAGCTATAGCTATAACTATATATAGTTGCTCACCCATTGGTTCGATCATGGTGGAATACAGTTTCAAAACTATTCTCGCCCGAGTGGAAACTCTAGATTCTCGAAACAACGTAGGAAGACAATGTCTGTCACCCTCAGGAGGCTCTGCTGCTTACCTTCGTACCCCCTAGGGCTTTAGCAAGAATATAAAACCCAGGGCGCGGGCTTTTCTCCCCTTCTTCTACGCAACAAGCTGTAAGGCTTCAAAGCGACCCGCCCTCCTCCCTAGGCGACGTTTAATTTTTCAACGGTTAGGCGTCTTCCACTTCACTTTCACGCAGGTCCCTCCATGGGATTATACAGGTACATACTATCTTCAAGCATACCACATTCTTAAAAAACTGTAAAAAAATTGTTTTAAAACATGCGGCCAGCCCCTATGGCGGGCGTGAAAGTGGAGTGAAGCCGCCCGTTAGTCACTAATTCCTCTCGAATAGCGATCTTCCTTCGCACTCGGGTTTCTTAGTGATTCGGGAGGAAGAGTGGCTAATTGGGTGAGAATAGGTAACTATTCAAAACTTTTATTTATGTAAATGTCACCTTTATTTTTAGGATGGCTGCCGAGCAGAGGCTGGAGCTATACAGAGTCGGGATCGAAGAATACTGTCAGAAATTCAGCAGTGTCGATATTAGCATACCCTGACATTTGCAGGCCTGAATGAACTATGCTTGGAAATTTTAAAGAAATGGAGGTTTCTGGGCTTGTATATCGAATTTAGACCTTCTTCTGGGTTCTGATTTTTCAAATTTAATTTGTATACCTGGTAAAATTTATAAACCAATTTTATAATTTATTTGATAAAAGCCTAGTTTATAGAAGTGGATGGTTAGGAAAGCTATTGTCGTACCTATTGGTTTAACATAAGATGTGAAAGTGCACATAGTTTGCCTTATTCTCGTAAGGAGGTTAGGACCTAAAAGAAGTGTTTTTAACTATTTATTCAACCATGACCTTGTTGGCTAAAACAATATCAAAACAATACACTGTGCACTCTCAATCTTACACAAAAGCATACAACAATAGGCTTCCAGAATATCTCCCGTTATGAACAATGATAAAGTTTTTCTGTACTAAATTATTTCTATATAGCTGAAGTTTTTTAGGAGTAAAAGTCTGAAAAAGTTTTAGGCTGCTTATTTTGTATGGTAACCTATAGAATAAACGACTTTGAAATTCTCAGAAAGAGGTTCTCACGTGTGCTCAACCGCACGCATTGATTTGTTGATGCGTGTATCTTCACCCGTGAAGGACTTGTTGGCATGATCCGGCTTTACCGGGATATCCCACCTTACCGAAGTTACCACCTTACCAAGACGCTGCTGATAGAAGCTAATGAAATTTTCATTTATCTTTTTCCTTGGATTTTTCATAGTATTCGCGATTTCAGCCCGTCTCGGCTTGGCAAGATAGCCCGCCTAGCTGGAACAGGCGCGCAACTAGGAATTTTCAAGGGCAAGGACCCAGTTGAAAAAAAGAGCACACTGAAATTTTTGAAAAATAATAATAACTATAACACTATAATAATAACAATCCATTCAATAACTATAACACAGCCTGAAATCCTTTTTTCGGCTGAGGAAAGGAAAGAAATCTTACTCATGTTATTTCTATTTCGTTTGTGTAAATGCTTATAATGCGAACCCTTGTCGATGAGAACTTAATACAACTAAAATACTTTCTTTTTACTAAGACTTATTTGAATATAAAAGAAATTTGGTAGACAGATGTTTTGCAATTTCCACAGGAAAAGGGCACTTTCGCCAGGACCGCCCCCCGTAGTTACATCCCTGACATGATTTTCTCCATGTAAAAAGAATCGAGATAGCCCGCCTAGCGGGGATTAATTGATGTTGATGCGCATGCTCTATGATGATCACTATGGATTTTGATCTGGCAATTAGTAAAACCAGTGTCGTTGCCAGGAAGGAAGTGAATGGACTAGTCTTCCCTCTCAACTTCTGCAAAAGATGGTCCTTGATTATTGACTTGATCAAATGAGAAATATTTTTGAGGAGGGTAGGGACATGGTTATAGTCTTAAAAGTCTTGACCACACCTTACTTTTGAAGGCTGGCGCTACAACTGAGTGAAACCTTACAAGCGTGTTTACGCCTATTTGGAGTTGAGGCTGAAGGAGCAAGTCGAGGCTGAAGTTACATGCGCAAAGATAAAAACGCCCGGCTGAATTAAGATCTCCGTTTCCTCTCTAATTCTCTTTCCTCTAAAAGTTTTAAGTGTTTTCACTACTAGAGCAATACATTTTTAAAAAAAAAGGCTCAAGGCTATTCTCTCAAACTATGATAAGACTTGAGGGCTATAGGGCTATTTACCTGTTCCCTCCTACAGGCCCTGAATTTCGTTTTGCTGGAAGGTTGTCATAAGTTGTTTTGTACAAGGTTTTACTGGAAAAGGCTGACGTAAAACTGTAGGCCACACAATACATATTTTGCACACTTGCTTTCCACTTCACATGATAGGGGACTCGTATGATTCTTGAAAGGAAGATTTCTTCTGTATATATAAACAATAAAGGATGTTTATTTCGGGATGCTCAAAACAAATGACGTACGCCCAGCATGCATTGCGGGCTTGAAAAGCTCAAGAAATGTAAAATTATGCGACATTTTTGTTTCGATTTTACAGCCGCGTGGGAAACACACCGAGACTTGTGTTAACTTTACATCCATGGCCCTTTAAATGCATCTAAAACTTTACAATCGAGCACATTTACAGGAGTGGACTGAAATTTCAATTTGGTTGGGTGCATTTACATCGTTTCTCAAGCGTCCAAATGAACGAATCGGGTGTCGATCTCGGTTTTGATCTCTGGGAGGATCTCGAAGCCCTCGCGAAATTAGACAATTGTTACACTTTAAAATCTCAACCTCTGGAAAAAGTTAATATTGGGTAAGTTATGTAATTTTCAAATTAGAAAAATGATGATATTAAAATCTTTAGGATCAGCTTTGCATAGGGACTGTCTCTTTACGATTCATGCTTGCAGATGCCCCGGCCATGTTGTTGCGTGGACTCGATATGGCCTAAGAACCGCAAACTAAACAAGTTATTTGTTAACTGTGAAAGCAATTATACCTTTTAATGCATCGTGGAACAGGCTTACAGCCAAAACAACAAAAAATCTAAAAAATGCAGGAAATGCTGTGTACGGCAGATTCAGTTTCGTATTTTCAAATGACAGACTTGGAATTTGAACTTGATTGAGAAAGCACAGATCAAAATGATTGGTTTTGACGAGGTAACAGGCTCCTGTCCTGAGAAGATTTGCTTTTACAAGGGGAAGTATGTAGAGTATTGTCATGTTGACTAAGTTTACCATGGAAGGCTATTTGCTAATTACCCGAGGCCTCATACTTACCAGTCATGATAAAAAACAAGTTTTGGAGATGGGACAGGCACAGACAGTTTTAGTTATACGTTTTAGATAATTCCTTGAAATTAGATGAATTATGGTTGTATTACAACTAAATTGCATAACATCAAAAGCAATCAATAATCAAATCTCATTGTAAAGTAAAAGACTAGATTTGCATAGTTTTAGGTAACCCAATATTTAAGATAGTTATTCTACTGACTGTGGAGAGGAAGAGGGAGAAACTCTTAAGTAGGTAAGCTAATCCCAGGATGTATTTGATATAAAGTCCGTGCCAGAGACACTATACTAAGAACGAACAATAGGAAAAGCATGTACAAAATGTGTTATATAAAGCCCTGCCCGGAGAGTCCTAGCTGGATTTGCTTGTAAGCTTACTATCCTTGTTAGGTTTTTGTTGTGAACAAAGCACTAAGGGGTTACTGAATAGCTAGACTAATCAAGAAATGCAACCTTGTCCTAGTGGCAGAAATTACTGTAGTTTGGGGGGGGGGGGGGTTGCAGCTACCCAAGTTTGAATAAACTGTTGGCAAAAACATCATTTTTAACTATTTTGTCAGAAGATTTAGCTTTTAGACGGAAAACTCTGCAAGGTCGGTCTCCAACATCAAAAATTGATTACTGCCACTGCAATGGTCTATCTGGATTTGATCACCTTTTTGGAATTGCCTTTTTTGCCCGTATATACTGCACAGAGAAGACTCTCAAAACTTTCTGCGACAGGTGCAAAGATGGCCGAGACCCACTACCCTTTGATCAAGGCCTGAGTGATGCAACTTCTCTAGCCATCTCTGCAACTAAAGAAATGATTAATTTGAGCTTCTTTTCAGATCAGAATTTTATAGCTATCCCTGCAGTCAGTCGGGCCATGGTTTGGGCCAGGGTGTCACATTACTGTAATGAGGCCCTATTTGGGCTATTTCAAATATTAACTGACTTATGATTTAGAGGAAAGAGAAAAGGTATTTAGATTTTTTTACATTATTGAATCATGAAGTAATGCTGACTTCAGCTGTGAAACGTAAGATAAGAATTTTGAGATATTTTCAATTTTTAACCAAAAATATGGAACATTATAGGAGATTTTGCTGAAATATGAAAAAAAATGAGAACTCCTCTAAGGACGCGTCAGTCACAAATATAGGTAAGAAATGTGAAACCAACCAAAAAATCCTCTGACACCCAGCCTTCCAAGCCTTGGAGCTAAGAATCTAGTCGTTTCCTTAGCAACGTGTAGACCATCAGTAAATAACAATGGTAATAAAAAGAATAGGAGACAGCAGGTCACATGACATTTTCAGCTGGCCTTGAATCACTTAAATTTCTCTGGATTCCTGTAATGGAACCAATTTACATTCGATCAGCAATCTGATATTTAAAAAAATGCAGGTCATCTTCCTAAATATTTTTTCTGGACAATTTTTGGGATCCATTGAATTGATGATAAGCAATATTGTAGTTTTACTATTATTTCCTAGCCCTTTTTTGTTCTTAAACCATTTGGTTCACATGTTTAGGGGAATAAGATGCAGCATTCTAAAATTGTAAAACAATAGCAAGTCAAGAGATAATTTTTGATATTTTGGAAATTTTAGAAATAAGGTGATAGGGTTTTGTTTGAAACAATGAGCAGTAATAATGGTCCCAGGGTGTTTCACATGCCCTGCCTCAGAAGTTCTTAAGGTAAAGGCCCTCTAATCACATGAGCTAAAAAGTTTAGTATTGTTTTTATTGAAACATATATTTGACTGTATCTTGCACAATTCTATTGACTTTCAATGGGTTATGAATTGTATAGACCTTACAAAAGATAATATCTTCTTTGTGGCTCTTGACGTCCCTTTCATTTTTGTTTTCAAAACACATATTGTGTTTCTGTTAGGGATATGAAAGTAAAGCAAAACAATTCCTTATGAAGTTATGATGTCATTGCTGCACCTTTTCTTCTTTGTGTTCTGTTTGACCTTATCAAGGCTTAAAATATGGAGTGCAAAAGTTTCAGACAAAGGCAACCCATATAAGGATAATGAACTGTAAGATATTTGTTTCTACAGGTTTGAGTGGAGCCTAGAGCCCAAGCCCTTTCTATACTGTTCTGAAATTTCAGAGGTGAGGAGAGCTATCACTGACTCTCCTGAAAGTGAATAAGGCTGATAAGTATCTCTGTTTGCTCAGATCAACCTCTCCTGTATCAAATTGACAATGGCTCAAAGTACCCAGAGACCAATTGGCCTTTGATTATTTGCTTGCTACATTTTGTATTCTTCGTTGGATTTTCTCATGTTTTACTGCCCCCATGCCAGAGTTATCATCATGGCCTTTTCCACTGTTGAAATAATTTTTCATTTCTTGGAGGTACAATAACTTTCATCATCTGCAGATTCTTTGTCTCCCCTGCTCGTTATAATGTTGAAGTACTCATGAATATGATGGCAAAATGAATTTGTAGTAGGAATGCCCTAAAAATCAGAACAGAGTTTCTAAAGACTTTTTAGAGGCTTCAGCTCTGGGTACCTACATAGACATCTAATTGTAAAACACATCGCCATCTTCTCTGAAAGTTTTCATGTTTTCTATCCTAAACCTGAATAGAAATGTGGTCATATTGAGCATGAGCATTATTGGATTGATGACCAATATGATATTGCATCACTAGGGTGCATCATGTTTGCTAACTTTTTACAGATGAAGGTTCTTGAAATTCTAATCCTGGAGTTTTTTCCTACGCCCTTTGCAAAGACAAAGCACTGTGGCAAAGTTAGAGCCTACATGCAATTGTATCAAGGAGTTAATTTTGTCAAGTGTAATGCTACTACTGAACATTACCCGAGGGAAGTGAAATCAGTTTGAGATATCAAGGAAATTAGTTCGGGTTAAATTTGAAAAGTTGCTGCAAAGTTAGTGTTTAGTATTTATGAAAAGTATTTTTTTTTCAGTTCAGAGACTGTTTTAATTATGGACACACCTGTGAAGGTAAAACCAGACCCGGATATGATGTCAATGTCGGCACCATCATGCTCGAACAGTTACTTGATGAGGACTAATTTCAAACAACAACTGCAAAAGGAACACATAATGCAGATGGAGAAACGAGAGACTAATGGCAATATTAAATCGTTGCTGATGGAGTCAAACTCGATGTCCATTCCTAACGACAAGCCACAGATACCTAGCGTATCCTCAGAGGTGCCAGCCGGTATTTTAAAGGTAATTCGTTTCCTTGTCACAAGATTTATTTGAGTTTTTACTGAAGAGGCATGAGCATACCTCCTTGATCTGCCTGAGCGCACGAGGGTGGCTAATAGGCACATAATTCCTAAGTCCTATCTCCAACAAGACCTTATGAACATCATATACCTTTTATAGTACTAAGCCTACGCATAACCTGTAAGTAAAAAACTTAAACGTTATACCTGGAGCTGCAAAATTAGGCCTAAATCTGATTTCGCTTGCAGGCACATAGGGTATAAAGTTTTGTCATAATTAGATATAAGGTAAAATTGGTAAGTGTAAAACCTCAAGGTTACTGTGCTAATTGTTGTCTAGGTTTTGGACAGTGGTAAGCACTTTGGTGGCATCAACCCGGGTTCGGGGCCCGGTGATGGCATATCAATTGCAGTAGCCTGCTCAGATAAAACTTAACATAAAATTTGATATCTTTGCAGCGTTTCCTTCATAATGTTTGGAGTTATTTCCTGAAATGGTTTTAAAAACAGGTCTCTTGTAAAATCTCCGCAGCATACCTCCATTCGTCAAAAGGTGGTACAACCTCCTCTGGGATCAATCTAAGATAAATTGAAATAGGTCTTAACTGAAGCAGGTTGCTACTGTAGGAAGATTGAAATAAGGAAACGATAGGCTTAAATTTACGACAGCAAAAATGCAGAACGAGGCTTATAATAAACTCTAAGAAAAGCACACTGGTTTACATTTTCTTGTTTTGTTCACTTTTATTCTTGTGCGTGAAAATGTTTTTAAAATATTGTACAGCCTCGTTTCTATACTTCCATCCCCCTACAGTATTGCTGTTTCGAGTCAGTGACAGGCCTGTTAAATTTCCTGTTTGGCCCACTGCTTATTTCTTAGAAATCGATTTTTGGTCTTAAGCTGCTGAAATATTGAGCATGTGCTGAGCCAGGAGTGAAAAATCATGTTTCAGCTTGTCTTGACATGCTTTGTTGCTGTAACGATTAAGATGATTTTGCCATATCCATCAGCCTTTATCGAATTAATCCCCTGTCTTTCGACGAGACCCTGGTGTCAATTCTGTGTTTGAGTTGAGAATAGGGAGGTTAGAATAACCACACACCATTAATACCATTTGAGGAAAGATTGCTTCATCCTGACATTAGCTAATCGACATGCTTTTATTTCATTTCATTATGTGCCAAAGTGAAAGAGACCCGAAAAATGCCAAGAACAAGTTTTACAAGAGTTTTTTATAAGAAACTGCTTTATAAGCAATACAGTACTCGACAAGACCAAAACTTAGCCAATTCTAGTACTGGATGGAGAAATGCTAAGCAATTTGAAAATGTTAGTTCTGATCCAATTAGCAATGAAAATCGTGCAGCAGCTATAGAAAAGTAGGTTACAGTTGTTATCAGTACCCCGGCACACTTTTGTATGCAAGATACCATCAATATTTTTTGCACAACTACTTCTGAAGTAGTATATAATAGAAATAAAATTTTTAAGTAATAAAAGCGAAGCAAATGCTAAACAATTTTGTGTGCTCAAATTCGCCCTCCAGCTAAGCAATTTCCAGTACTGAGCTCGAGCTGAAATTGCTTATAAAAAATGCGTGTATTCTGCCCACGTAATACTAATTCTTTATATGCACTGGACTCTTGCCAAGCCCTGGTGTTGTTAAAGTATTTTGAGCCCTTAAAGTTGCCCAAGAGTCACTTCAAGATTCTTCGTCAGAATCAATGCTTTGCCGTCAATAACCACAAGGCTGCTGTCTGCGATGCAAAAACCTCGGGAAGATTTGTGAGGATTCAGCATTCGGTCTTTTCAAGTTTTTATCTGACGACATTCACCTTTTCTCACGACAACGCTTTGATATTTAATAAAAAAGGAACGCTTTGAGAGAGATCAATTTGATGATGGAAGTCTCCAGTGTCCCCCCTCCTGGAGATATATCTCTCCCCAAAAGTAGCCCTACTGAATATCGAATGCTTGTCGCGGTAATAGTTAAGTGGTGACTATTATGTTGGCAGGTTGAAATTATATACAGATTTGTAAATGAGTTCTACAATGATGGCAAATAAGTAAGGATGATATCTTTGAAATTTCCTAGATACACCTGCAAATCAAATCAATGGAAATAACGGAAAACTTGAGTATGGTAGGCATCATGAAAATATGTATTAAGAAGAAAGGGGGCGTGATGTTTTTTGCCTGGAAAATCCAAGGTCGCCGAGGGTTTCCTTCCCAGATGGTATACCCCCGTAGACACTCTGGCCTCGAACCCTAACGTCTAATTTTGCGTGCCTTGATAATGAAGTTACTATAGTCCCACTGTTATGGCCTCGGTTTCGGTGGTAGAGTGCAGGTACGCAAAAATAGCAGCACCTCCTCCCGTGAATTCTATTTTCAGAGATAAACCGAAAATCTGGATCAAATGTTGCTGTTATGTATCAAATAGCAGTTATTTTGTTCTGATCTCAATTTGATTCCAACAATTAATCTTGGGCGAGGTCTCGTTTTAAACCTTGTCCGGGCACGTCTTTTCGTGACGCAGAATGATCCTTGTTTTTCTATCTTGAACCTGTAGGGCTTTTGGGGAACAGGGCCTCGTTTTCCTTTTTCTTTTTGTCTAAAACACGTGCTGTTTTTGTAAGCAAGAGCTTTGTCGGTGAGTAGGTACTCGGCAAGAAAAAAAGTTGAGCAATGTCAGTTTTGGATCTAAGTGTGCTAAGCAATTTAATCAGGAAATGTTAAATGAAACCATTAAGGCCGTGTCTTCGAGCATGGAGCCCTTTTAGATTTGGCCTAGCCCTGGTATTTATCTGTATTTATACACTCTCCTTTTCACAAGAACTATTTTATAAGAAAACGAGCCTCAATTTTTGCCAAAATGCAAAGCTAAGAACAAACCGAGGCCATTTTCAGCTCAATATAAGAATTATGCGAAAATTTAACTAACAGATTGACAGACACTGAAGCATCAAATGGTCAAGAGATTCGAAATTTAGAATAATTAACACAACTGATAGCATAAAAAGGTTCCAAATCATCATAAAAGTAAGAACAATTCTAGAAATCTTCAACCTGAGGAATATCCAAGAACAGCCAGCTTCAAACCAATTATACTGGCTTTTATGAAATTGAGTGTAAAGCTCAAACACCTTAAATCATCTGCAAATCACCTACAATCAGCTGAAATCGCCTGTAATGCTGATATTTACCGGGTGTTCCACAAGATTAAAAGGGCTCTTCAATAATAGAACACCGTATAACACAGTTCGTTCCTGTGTCGTAAACGTCACGCTAAAACAGTGTTGGCACCAGGTTTCCTCTGAAAAGAGGGCTATTTCCCATAGAAATTTGAAATAATTCTTCCGTTGCATTTGATACCTTCAATGACATGAATGCTCTCAAACTTATAATGCGCCAATTGTGTGCAGTGTGAAAAGCCTGAAGCTGCAGGCAAGAAATGGGCCTAAATGAAATTGGACGCTAGACCTCCACTGCAGGGCCTCTTCGTGACCTTCTTTCATCAGCACAGTTGGATGTGAAAAGTTGTCATTCTGCGAAATTCATCACATTTGCTATCTTTGCTCAGACAATGCTCTCTCGACATTCAGGACACCCTGTTAGCAAATGAATGACCCGGCCATTAATCCTTGTTTGCTCCTGATATCAGGTAGCGAAATAGGGGGGATGTGCCTCGACCAGCTTGTCGAGTTCACAGCTGATATGTCAGGAAACCTTATCGAAGAATTATACATTGTCCTCACTTTTGCTGCGATAAAATAGCAAACTTGTGAGTTTACAGCTGATAGTTATGCCAGCAAGAACACGGCGCAGCGATCGCAAAGTTGTTTTGCTGATTGCGAAGAGAAAAAACGCGGTATGATCACTAAAGTAAAATATTAATTGTTTTATTTTCGTATTCAACTTGTGTTTCATCTCAAAACCAGTTTTTGGCAAAGGAGATTCAATCCTTGCATGAACGATAGATTGAAATTGGATATGATTAAACTGTGATTGTTTAATCAGTGATTACTTTATGACTTGTATCGATTGAAATTACGTAAGAAATTGCCTAATACTCTAAATCATAGCAAACCGTTGTTTTTCCTTGAGATACCCTGTTTATAGAATAACTAGATTTATCTTTATCATAATCTATTTCAAGTTTATCAAAATATAACTCTCTTTTCTTTGTCAGGTTTCGTTTGATAGGATCGTAATCGAGCTTTACAAATGGGGGTTTCCCAAAAAGGGAGTTTCCCACTAGGGCGTTTCATTACAAGCCAGATGTAGTTATTGCTCTATCGTTCCAAAATGCTACACGGTATTTTTAAGGAAGTCTCAACTGATCTCAATGCTGAAACTGTATTTAATGTTCTCTTCTTCTCTATTTTTATCGAAAACAGCAGAACAGAAGAATCTATTGTTTTACGAGAAATTCTAGTACTACTTTTCTTATCAAGTACTTTCTTATAAAAAACGGATATCGTTTTCTCTATTGTTCTCCATTAGAAGCACGGTCTTTGTGTTCACACAAGAGTGCTCTTTCAACAAGAGATACTATTGTGAACCAAAAAAGTAAAGAAACCTTGTATGTTGTATTTACTAGAAAATATTTTGAACATCTTCAGTGCACAAAACGGGCACCGAATTGTAAACTTGTCTCACCTCATGTGGTACTCTTTCACTGGGAAATTTTGCACTGGTTATGAATCCATAAAGTGAAACCTCAATTTTTTCTGGTAAACATGAAGTTTAGACAAAGCAGGCTTTGGGGATAAGAAACTTGCCTTGAAACTTTTTGCACCAGTTGGATGAAAGTTGAGAAACTCAGGTACCAAGATTTAGCAAATTATCTTAGAAGAAATTAGGGCAATTTCTGTCAGCAAGGCCATCCTTCTCCCTCCCATCTCCCCAGCACTGTGAAATTTTTTTACTTTTGGTTTGCTTATCTGAAATTCTGTGTGAGAAACGAATGTATCATCTTAGCATTGAATCAGTGATTAAAATGAAACAAAAACAAAAGTCATTGTTGCTATGTGATCTTCTTCTGAAGTTGTTCATATTAATCTGCTAGCAGGGGACTTTGGATTAGAGACCATTTGTGGTGGATCACGCATGTCTCTTAGAACCTTAGCAACTGTGAAGATTGTCAAAGTTTTTAAGATATGTCTGTTGTTTTTGTTTCGCTTTGTGTTCTTAGTTCACCGTCACTGGTGTAGGCATTGAAATACTGTGCAGATGTTTATATAAACTCATATTTCATGTCCTTCTGATGTCTGACATTACACCCATCTTTTTTTATAAGCAATTTCAGCTCGAGCTCAGTACTGAAAATTGCTTAGCTGGAGGGCAAATTTGAGTACTCTAAATTGCTTAGCAATTGCTTTGCTTCTTATATAAAGAAATTTGTTTCTTAGAATACTTCCCCACAGGTTGTTGTAGTAACAAATGTATATGGTATCTTGCATACAAAAGTGTGCCAGGGTACTAATATCCACTGTAACCTACTTCTTCATAGCTGCTTCACACTTTTCATTTCCAATTTGATCAGAACTAAGATATTGTTATTGCTTAGCATTCCTCTATCGGGTACTGGACTTGCTTATATAAAAAAAATGTGTATCTGGACAGTTACTATGTTTGGATAAATCCCTTTAGGGTATTTGATCAAGTTTTGGGTAGGGACGTGCGGCCCAAGAACCAAATTGTATACCCATATCTACACCAAAATGGAAAAAAAGTACACCCGTTTGGATGGCATGACCCAGTACTTAAAATTTACTTAGTACCTCTCTAATTTGGGCTAACCCTGGGGAATTCTTGCTTTGGTGAATTCTGGGTTTTAGTCACTTGAAACACAGAGCCAGTAAGCAAGACTTGGACACTCCCCAAGAAAATTATATATTAACTCATTACCATTAGATTCTGACAATAATGTACTATTTCCGCAATTGTTAGGTTACAACAAAATTGGAGAACCCCACATCTTACCATCTAAAGCAGCAACAGAAAAAACAGTTGAAAGAATATCTGAATACCACGCAGAGACTCCTTCCACCCGCTCTTCCTCTTGATACTGGCAATTTGCACCAGGACACGTTTTGTTTCAATAACTTCCGATCACCAAGTCCTGATGTCCCTGATTCATCTGTGGCTAGTGGAACCAGTGAGGTTTGTTGGTAAAATTATCTTTCGCTCCTTCTAAGTAGATCTCTGTAAGTCCTATGAGTAGTTTGAGAGGGGGTCAAACTCATAAACGACCATGGAAATACCTAGACTTACATAAGTGTAAAGAGAGTTGATGACACAAAGCCAGCAAAGAGACTTTGCTATGTTACTAAGTAACGCAAACCCATAATCCTCGAACTTTGTTATAAACACAGGTGCGCTTATAAAATGCGTGGGTCCTCAAGGGTTGTTTCTGTTAAATTTAGATCTCAAAATAATGAAAAAAACAAAATCTCTTTGAAATGACACGTTTCGTAACTCATTATCGTCAGTAATTCATTGCATATATAGGCCTTATTCAGTAATTTCCCTGATAAAGTGGGTGCCTATACAAAGGGGGTGCTTATATAATGCTTTACAGTAGACCAAGATTAATATGTGACTGAGAGGAATAGGAAAGAATGCGCTTAAGATTGACTTGATGATGAGGAGGCTAATGGAAGTGACGAATGTGACTAATGTGACGTCTAGCCTTACAACAGGAGAAGTGAGCTTTATTAATTAAACTTCTATAGTTATTTTTGAGTTCAAAGGATCATCAAGTGACTAGTACATGATAAGAACATCACCTGTGCCCCTTGGGAGTAATACATATGATAATCTTGCATATAACGCCAAGTTCCAAAAACAATTTTTCCCACAACCTGAGAATTACTGCACTGGACTTGAGACTATTAACCCAAAAAATTCTTGAGTTGTGAAAAAAGAACTGGAACCTAAACAGTTTGCAGAGCTGGACTCAAATTCAACAGGATAACTTTAAGTTTTCTCAAAAACTTTATGTTTTGTCTAATTGTTTATCTTTAATTTTATAGGTTGATAGTCTGCTAGACGATTTCTTTGGGTAAGTTGAAACTTTTATTGATGTTATTTTTACAAAATCAATGGTAAAAAGAAGAAATATTATAAATATTTTGCAATAAGACACAATGCATTAAGTCAACTTGTTTTTTATATCAGAAAATGTATTTATGTCTTTCAAAAACATGAAAATCCTTCATTATGTAGTATAATGATACTGTGCAGTCTTGCGTATGAGAAATTTCTTTTTAGAATTATTATTAATTTGAAATAACAGCTTATTGTTTTATCAACAATTAAAACAAAGCAAAATAAAAGATTATTATTTATTGGTTATCAAAAAGTTCTTCAGGATTTCTTAAAACATGGCCTCTTCCCTAAATGATGGACCTAAACTGCCATTCATGATATTTCTAATATATGATCTGATTTCATAGGAGGCTGGACACAGTGAACGAAGACCCCAATATGTTTGGAGAGTGCTTACCATTTGCAACAACGGTATTTACATTTCATCTACTTGAATCAGTTTTAGAACTGAGTTCACGGCCAGTCTTATGATAGTTTTACTTGTATGAAAATGAGTGGTAGCAATCTTTTGATTATCCTATCTTCCTTGTTTGTCTCAACTCAATTTGCTTATTGTCGTAGTCTATTAGATTTGTGTGGTCCATATGGGACTCTGTGAGTGAGGGAAACTAGAGCACAACTTTTTTCTTGACTGTACTCAGAGGCGTTGCTAGAATGGACATGCTAGGGAGTAAAGGGTTTTAAATTTTCCAGATGTTGGGTGAAGACTTTGGGCTTGACAGTCTAACAGTCTAATAGGCTCTACTGTCTCAATGGAATATCTCTTCCACTTTATTACCTGTTTCTTTCTCTGTTTACATTTTAGATTTGACCATTTGGCATTGAAATTCTACTTATTTCTGAATAATTAAGATTTCTACTTATTTCTGCAAACTTTTTATATTATGAAATTTTGTTCTATGGATTTACCTTGCCAAAAATCTTCATGTGAATTTCATATTGGTTTCTAAATTTGTTGACTGAATGATATTTCTTTTATCATGATAAGATATGGGTATATGCACTTGCAGTGGCTTTTTGCTCCATGTCAGGTTGTAGTAAGCACCAGAGTTTTGAATCAACTAGATCCAAAATTCATTTGAGTTCATTTCGACCATGCAGAAATATTCTTCCAAAGCTTTGCTGTTGGACTTGGATAATTTGTGTCATCCATAATTCCTATCTGAGAAGGCTGGAAAACTAATATATATTCTCTTGTTCTCAGTTGCCGACAAATACTGGACTTATGGACCTCTATGCTCCAGATTTGAGCAATGATCAACCATATGAAACTGTAAGTATCCCTGTCATCACTCAAAAAAAACCCACCCTGTTTTAAAGCGTAAGTGTAGATTAGTAGTAAGTGTAGTATCGTGAAAGTGTAGCTGCAGTAAAGCTTGTGTAATAGAATACTATAAAAGTCACGTTTCTATTCTTTTAGAGGTTAGAAGTGGCTTCTGAGTCCAGACTAAAACAATTTCACTTAGGAATTGCGGTGCAAGGCATAAACAGTGCAACATCAACAGTTTACTTTTTGGGGTTCTGTCTTCATCAAAACCATGGATCCCCATATTGTGCTGAGAGAACGAGTTGGTTTTTCCACTAGGACTCTTTCAATCACAGTTCATTGTTTGACCAACCAGACTCCTGTGATGATTGGTTGGTTCTCACTTTACTGATCATTCACCAACTTTTTCATTGGCCGATATCGATTTGGTCCACCTTTGGTTATAACGATTTGTTAGGTTACATTTTCTTTCCCAATCTGACGTACTACTCTAATGAGGGATAGAAGAAGCAAAGCTTTATTAGTTTAGATGCCATTTTTCTGATTGCCCCCACATTTTCTTCTGAACCTAGAATATACAAATACTCAAAAAACATAAAGGATTCCTTAATAGATTATGAGTTTGATAATTTGTAAAGTTTTTTTTCTTTTTTTTTAGTAATTACATTTAAAATCAAAAGTTGATTATTTCCGTGGAAAAAATAATTATCAATTGACTGTTATCTTCTTTAGATGTCAAACCATGTGTCAGCCTCATGTCCAGCAAATGTCAAACAAGAAAGTAAGTGGATTTCACTACTGCCCTAGTTTATGTTACTTGCCTTTTGTTCCATCGATAGTTGATATAAAAATCTGATGAAACAGCTGCAACCAGAAGCCATCAAACTTTTCTCCAGGGGAGAATGCACATTCAGTGTTGCAATGTCAGATAGGTTAGACACCTTATTAAAACAGTATTTTTCTTCTCTTGAATATTTTTCACCCACAACATGATATTTCTAAGTTACTGTGTAGTGGTTTTAAAAGTCAACGAATAACAAACAAGTTGTCTTTTTGCAACCCTTACTTCACCTCTCTTGGAGAAATACAGTAGGACAAGCTGAATTGAATTAGTAAACTTATAAGGGGTCGTTTTTAGATAAATGTAATTATGTCATGAGCATTCTATTTTTGTATTTTTAGTGCCTACCAGTCCTTGTGATACAACAGTATTCGCTAAAGACAGACAAAAGAAAGATAATCATAATATGAGTAAGTGAACCAGCATTTTGCTCCCTCTTTGAGAGACAAGTTTGGATTTATCTGAGGCTGAAATGGACATAGCAACGTTTTATATTAGCAGAAAATTACCACCAAATTTACCAGCTTATGAAACAAATGAGTTTTGTACGGAGACTAAAACGATAGGAATTGAAATAAAGCAAGATGATTAAAACGATGAAAAGTGAATAAAAAGGAGGCAAAATGAGATTCTGCATCTATAATCCCGTATGCACCTGAGATTATAATCTTTGAACCCCTTTGATAATCTTTTTCAGTCGAAATGTTAGTTGATATTTACTGCAGAAAAACTAATTAATGTCATTTTTTAAAGGATTTTCGCAATACAACAAGCCTCATTGATTAACGACTTTGCAAACACTACTTATTAGGCAATTTAATATTAATTCTATCAAGCAACTGAGGTTACCCCCCCCCCCCACCTCCCCTTAAATAGTTGCATATGAGGAAGTTGAATATTTTCTTTTGCACTGAATAGCTACATTCTAGCTATGTTGCCGAATCTAATTGTTTTCTTCTTAACGTTTTAGTTGAACGACGGAGAAGATATAATATCAATGACAGAATTCGTGAGCTTGGATCGTTAATCCCGAAAACTGACAAGTAGGTTGTTTTGATATCCTATATCCGTTCTGGGGAACCATTTGAAAGAACTTTGTCAATTGAACGGTGTTTTGGTTCCAATAGTGACATCAAAATCCCTATTTTATGTCTAAATTCATAAGAATCACACCTAATGAATTTATTTATTCATGCACAAAACTCTGTAGTTTGGATAGGCTTATAACTAGAAAAACCAGAAAACTAGAGCGCTAATGTTCTGACAACTCCTGGATTGTTCCTGATTTACTGATTGGGCGATAGTTAGCACGATGATCTATCAAAGTCCCCTAGGTCCTGGTCTTGAGACCTAGTTGGGGCATATTACAATAATGGTAGTCCGTTCCTGAGAATAGATTTCCTATGCCTTTGTAGAAATATGATTTGCTTTGTAGATATGAATTGAATTTGTGTTTTAGATACATTCGATATTTTCTAAGGTGAAACGTGTAATTCGAAGTTTGTTTGATCAAGTTTTAAGTTCCCTTGAATGTTAATCCGTATACATTCTGCTTTAGCTATTCAAAATATATGTAACGCAATCATTTCCTCAGTCCTTTTTAAAGAACACAAACGCATGATTTGTCTAGATCGCATATATGGGATTCAAAATCTTCAATTTTAAGGCTATGCCTCTCACTCGAGCTTTCCGCTCTTACTAGCCCCCCCCCCCCTTAAAAGGGCATGATTTCAGTAAGTCTTCAGGGGGCCTTATATGTGATTGACGGTGGTTTGAGCTCTCAAATCTTTTTAAATACGTTTCTTGCAGAGCCTTTGCGGAATGAATTTGTAATCACAATACGTGGATGCTCCCCTAGGGTATTGCACATTTATTTCTAGTGACAGACATGTGTGTTGTTTTGATATTCCTGTTTTGAATGAAATTTGGACTGGGTGTTGGCAGGCCAATGATTTAAACACGGATTTTAATCAGTTTTTTGCCTGAATTTATAATTTTTCAATCATACTTTGCAGTGATTCGAAGCAAAACAAAGGAACCATACTAAAATCATCTGTTGATTACATAAAAAGACTGAGGAAAGACAAAGAAAGATTGAAATATGTTGAAAATCAAAAGAAAGGTTTAGAAGATGTCAACAAAAAGCTCACACTCCGAGTTCAGGTAAATTTACCAATCGATCTTTAATCTTTCCTTTAGCTTAAACAATTATTGAAAATAGATTAAGCATTTGATTCGCTTTGGCCCTCTTTTGGATTGAGGACCCAGGCACGATGCCCCTGCTGGGAAGCTAGTTTGTATGCTCCGGTACTATTTACTGCCCTGATTATTTACTTGAGTTTGGAGAACTAAATCACCAAAAATTGTTTATTCTAGGAATTGGAGTTGATACTAAGAGCTTCTGGCCTGGCTACCCGACTTCCTTCACCGAACTTACAATCGCAATTAAAAAACATCTCAGGCCTGCAACTGGCGAATCTGCTGATGAGTGGTCAAAACCAGCAGCAGCAGGAAATGCCAGAGAACCGCACCAGCTCACCCAGACAGCCCAGTAGCTCTGCCATGGAAGCAAGCCCTATCAGCACTGATGACATCTCCCAGTTGAGTTCGGACGACTGTCAAATCATGGAGGCTGACTAACCAGTAGGCCTTCCGATTCATACAGTATCTGGTGAATGAGTATTTGCATAATTCCCTATTTCTACGTGATTATTTGTGAGCTTACGATGAAATGATTTCCAACCATAGTTGATCATGGATGAGGATTCCTACATAGTGGCTGGCATCGATGTTACAGTTGCCGCAGTTAAAACAGTTAGAGGACACTGGAGTCGTTTTATCCAAGAACAGTCTTTTGGGTACAATTTTGCCATTGAACTCATGCGGGCAATATCAGTATGCAGCCAATTTTTACAGTATTATTAGCGGAGTTTTTCATCCTGTGAATTATGGAAACTTGGACGAATGGGTCGAATGTAAATGTATGAAAGGGAATCGTCTGAATAATGATGGTCGAATGCTGTCGAATCGCTAGTAGCTAGCAGCATCTTCAATTCGAGTGCCTGCAAGCACACCGGAGCAAATCGTTGATTCTTTAAAGGTAGTCTAAATCTTTATAATCGGAATATAATTCATGAAGAAAGAGATGAGCGAAATATGATTTTCTCCAATAAATTTGATAAGTAGGTAAATTTGTTTATGTCGAGCGAGCTAGCCTGCAAAAGGCCACGGGACTTATTTCCAGCAAGGGCACGGGATCCCTTGTTTAACGTCGAAAGGACGGTGGAGTTAGAATGATTGAAAGTCACCCATGCAGTTATTGACCTCACACGACCAAGTTTAACTTCAGCTGGATGTAGCAAACCGCAAAGCTGATCGGCCACTTGCACTAGGTAGTTCACTTGATAACTTACACCGTTAACTCGCACTTGGTCATTTACTATCAATGTCATAATAATCAATGACGAATGATAAGAAATGTATTTAGCAAATTTCATAAAAGAAGAAAGAAAATTGTTTTGAAGGAAGATCAATTTAGAAATCTATAGAAAAAGTATCTTTTTTATAGGTTTGATAATTCTTACAGGTTTGATAATTTTTGTGAACGAGAACAATCTGAGAAGGTTCTCTACCACAATAGCGCACTAGAGGGCCAATCTAGAGATCGTGGGTTCGAGTCCTTTTCGGGTTATTTTCATGCACACAAATTATCTCAATTGATTTTCAAAATCAGGCTTCTTCTCCAACTTTATAGGCCCTGTATATTTTGTGGAAACCATTTTTACCATGGCAGGCCTTTGTTATTCAACAGGGCATCGTTTCAGGAGAGAATCGTGTTCTTTCTGTAGGCATTCATGTCGGAAACAGAACCATAAACAGCCTTTATAACTCTACATCTGCTTTTCGGAAAAGCCTCTCCCTACCTATAGCTGGGGTGATCCGCCAGTCTAAGTCAAACCTTCTGTAATTGGATGATCCACAAAATCTCCTCAGGTTTCTTTGTTTATTTGGTATCCCCAAATGTTTTCGAATGTCTGTTGTGTTCTAAAGAACGAAAAAACATGTGTACAGTAAAAGCCCGCACATAAGAACCTAACTTTCTGAACTCAGCCTGTTTAGGTTCTTATATACCGAGGTACATCCAGTAACCAGTGTGTAGGTTCTTAACATTGGGTCTAAAGCAAGCAGAAGAAAAAAATGATAGTTGAAGGTTTAGCATTGAAATATGAAAGCAATGTAGCCAGCAACACAAAGTTTGGATTTAGAAATATAGTCCTTTAGTCCTTGGGGTTGTATCTTCTCGTCTCCTGACCCATCCACAGTCATTAGACAACCATTTTTTCAAAAAGTTTGGTGAAGATTTATTTCCCAATGAAGAATGAATGAAACCCTTTATTATAAACCTAGTTAGGATATCAGGCTGAAATGGTTCTTATTTATTGGGTACAAAATACCTAATTTCAGGCTCTAGGTTCTTAATAAAGGAAGGTTCTTATATGCGGGTTTTTACTTTATGGTATTTTTGCAAACGGAACAACCAATCGGATCCCCGCTTGATAACACTGCTCCTTTACTTTATAGAGGGGGAAAGCGACTCCTAATAAGTTTAAGTTTCTTATTGATCTCAAAATTCAGGTTAAGAGAATAAAAACAGGCGAAAGTTTTTGGTCGATATTTTGGTAGAAAATTTACGAACGAGGCTTAAAAGATATTATTTGTCTGCCTAGATAGTGCTTATTCTGTTGACAATGAAGATGTATTAAAATGTTTTGTAAATCTGTCTTACTCGTCGTGTTATAATATAACTCTTTTGAATGTTTGTCCATGTCTATGTTAGTGATGTTACCCGTCGAGCTATTTAGAACTGTGTGATCGTATCTGAGAGGTAATTTAATTCGAATTTTAGCTTTTTATAGTAAGATAAGTCCTGCATTTAATATTTTGATTGTCCATCATCGACCATTTTTAAATTTGCACTATCATCCAATGTACACGAGTTTTATTGGTTTCATTTTCAGGTTTTGAAGATATATTTACTTTATTAGATTCTTTTGAGCGAAATATGTCCCCTCCTACTACACCCCTACTAAGTTCCCCTCTTTCTCGAACTTCTTTTAGGAAAAAATCGTTTATTATGATTAGCAACGATTCGTAAATGAATAACATTCCAACAATCATCAAAAAAAAGCAAACCCCCATTGGAATCTCAATGTGTTGAATTGGACCTACCAATATTGCTGCCATCGACTTCATTTCAGAGCGACAGATGCTCGATCCAGTCTTTATTTGAGATCAGTGTGTCCCGTTAGTTCGGTAGGTGCTGGGTTCGAATCCCACACGGGTCAATATGATTTTGAGTGAATTGCCAAGCCTGCTTTGTCTCAAATTTTCAAACTTGTTAAATGCTAAACTCAAATTTACACTCCTTGCATAATTTTGCGTGATGAGTTATTGGCCATTTTTAGCGCGTGAAATTGTGCAATCTGATCCTTTTAAGTAGACTTATTACATGAGTCCCAGATATCGCTCATCGCGAAACTGAGGCTAGCACTAAACCGAGTCCACCCAAGTTCGTCGAATTCATCAATAGCGATAACTGCGGCTCGTGTAATCAGTCTACCTTTTAAGCTAGATTTCGTAAAAATTTTAAAAAGGTAAGATAAGCGTGAAAATCCTTTTTAAAATGCATAAAAAGTCAAAACTTATTTTGGTGAATGCATGAAACGCGACCAATGTGAGGGGACCCCAATTAAGCCAGGTCAAATATTGCGTGAAACTTGCTTATATTAGCTATATAGGGGTAATTTCATACAGATACCTTAGTTTCTCAATGTTTTAACCTTCCTCTGGTCAATGACCGTGCGATAATTATGTTACTCTGAATTTTGTTTGAATTTCGAACTTTCTCTGAAATACCTTGTCACCGGAAAATTTGGAGTCGGTAAATTCAAGAGCCTACATTTCTTTTGGAAAAACAATGATTTTTTGAGGTCAAGACTTGTATTTCGATTTTTTCTGCGAATAATTCTCGTTCGCCGATTATTTTTTGAATGAAAAATTATTGCTGTCAAGTGTTCAGGGCTTACGTAGAATTGCTTACATCAAGTTCAAGAGGGATTACTAGCTAATTTCAGATAAACTCGGATCAAGTTTCCGCTAACCCATAGATTGAGTCAGAAAAACAAAATCAGAGCTTCTTTCATCTATTTTTCATTCATCTGTGTAATTCAAGTCTAAATAGATCCCCGACCAAGAATTTGTTGGCATATTTTGATCCTGTAAGAATTAGGCAGTTTAAGGATGAAATATTACTCAAAGCGTTAGTTAAATTTTATTGGTTTATAAAACAAACTTGGTATGAGAACTGAAAGGAGGTCTGGTACATTTTTTGATCGGTAGGACGTGAGGATGGTGGGGAATATCAGAAACATTGAGATATATAATAACAACTGAAGGTTTGGGTCTGAAACTCATCAGAGTAGTACGTCAGGAAGAAAACGAAATCAAACGAAGCTCCCCGTTGATGATTGGTTGTTTCTCACTATACCAGTCTTTCACCTCCTTTCTAATTGGCCAATTTATTTCCATATATAGGCATAATTATTCGTTAAGTCTCATTTTCCTTCTTCTTTCTGACCCACTACTCTGACGTGTCTCAGATGACTAGCTTAAATATGGAATTGCAAAATTTATCTGAAATTTATCCAGCTTAATGAAACTAAACTATGTATTTTGAACGACTGTTTGTAGGTCCATTGTGGGAGGTTTGGATGTGGGGTTTTTTTGCCGATCCGCCCTTTAGCAAAAAGCTTTTCAGCAACATTGAGTACTTATTGGGCTTTGAATTGTATCAGCTAGTCAAGGGGTGATTGCTAGGGGAAAGTAGAGTAGCCCACAACTGTCATGATAGCCCCAAAAAGCATCCTCAAAAGAAAAATAGAATTCGCCTTAATGTGACAGTTTTCTCCAAAACAAAATTGTATTCCCCAAAACAAAACACTCTTCCTCCAAGCAAAACACAATTCACCAAAATAAAACACTGTTCATCAAAACAGAACACTATTCATCAAAAACAAATCACCATTTGCCAAAAAAACACCATTCCTCAAAACAAATCACAAAACATCAAAAAAAAAACACAATTCACCAAAACAAAACACGAAAAACCAAATCAAAACACAATTCACCAAAACAAAACACAATTCCTAAAAACAAAACACTATTCACCAAATCAAAACACTATTCACGAAAAACAAAACACCATTCCTAAAAAAAACATAATTCATCAAAAAAACACAATTCACCAAAACAAAACACCATTCCTCAAAACAAAACTACGCTCTCCAAAATAAAACACCATTCCTCAAAACAAAACACTTTTCCGTAAAACAAAACACCATTCACCAAAACAAAACACCATTCCCCAAAACAAAACACCATTCATCAAAAGAAAATTCAATTCATCAAAATGAGACGCAATTCTTCAAAACAAAACAAAATTTCCCAAACAAAACACTCTTCCCCAAAACAAAACACCATTCTCCAAAATAAAATATAATTCAACTAAACAAAACACAATTCAACGAAACAAAACAAAATTCCTCAAAACAAAACATGTTTCCCCAAAACAAAACACTATTCAACGAAACAAAACACAATTCATCAAAATAAAACACCATTCTTCAAAACAAAACATATGGCAGTACTTTCTAGTGTAGTATAGAAGTGTTTTCACATTAGTTTTCTTGGCTTAATGGGTAGTTACCAGGGGTTAATTTGGCGTTGCTGTGGTTGTCTTCATAGTTGCCGTGAGCTTTATGCGGATTGATTTTGCTTTATGGAATTGTGTTTGACTTTTTGGGGGTGATGGTTTGTTTTGGAGAAAGCTGTGAGAGTTGGGCTTTTGGCTTTTGGGGTTGCTCTGTTAGATGTGGACCCTGTAAGAAAGATATTCAAGTGAGTTTTGGCAGAGTTTCGTAACAGTTGATATCTACAGGGCACTTGTACGACCCTGTAAGAGTTTATTCATGGATTTCTTTCTTTGTGCTTCGTTTTTGGTGGATTGGAGCATATTTTGGACGTACTATTTAAACGGTTGATAGTTGATAGGTTATTTGCATCTTTATTAGCGGAATACGGTATACAAGATAAAGCACGACGTTCGTCTTTTCAATAGCAACCTGTACTAGAATGACCAGAAAATAGGCCACTCGATCACTTCATCCAATCGAATGAGCTAAGGCATCCTAACAACCAAACTCATAGTTAAGGGCAAAAGCAAAGGCAAATAGGTTATTGCGAAATGCCCCGAATTAAGTGCTTGGATTTTGCTTTTGGAATTTTAAACCAAACAGTTTTTGTTTAATGATTTTTGTCGTCTTTTTGATTTTAGAATTGAAGAATTGTTGACATTTCCCGGATTAAGTTCTTTCATTTGTTGCTTTGTGCGGTTTTAAGGAAGGGTTTGTCTTAGTCTTTTTCGATTATTCTAAGAGACATCAGTGACATCTGGCTTTGTTCAAAAAAGGGATCTAGACGGTCCAAGGGTTCCACCTTTTAAATGGCTGGAAATAGGCCTAAATTTGTAAAATTGTAATACCAGGATTGTACTTCATGAAGTTCTTATCGAATTATCTAGCTCAGAAATAGCAACAACCAGTTCCTTTATGATTTGGTATAACACCAGTTAGGCACAGATTCAGTATTGTAGTTTGGGGAGGGGTCTAAGGGCGAAGCCCCCGAAAAAATCTTCGAAGCCAGGCCCCTCAAACTCCCGTTGAACGCTGACAACGCCCTGTCTGATTTTCGTTCTACGCATCCTAATTTCCACTGGTTTCGTTTTTTTTTTACACGAATTGTAAATTCGATTTTACTCAAGAAAGTAGGCCTCGTTTCCAATATACTATTAATCCTTGCAAGTGGGTGCACCTTTGAAACTTTAGAAGTCAAATGGCATCTGGGTAATCACGAAGTAAAGGAGTAATTTTCTATAAAGGATATCCTATGCCATGCTAAGACATCAACGGCAAATGAACCAAGCTTGTAGTAACTTTCATTTGCGAATTACCTGGGTACCAGAGCCCGGAAAGAGGGGGTATATTAGATCCCAATCAAATGAGCCCTCTTTCCTTTTTTCAGCCCCCTCTCTTGAGGATCTGGTAGCTAAGGTAGCTTTCTGAGGATAATCGAATATGCTGTTCGTTCATGTGAGGATTTGGTAGCTAAGGTAGCTTTCTGAGGAGAATCGAATATGCTGTTCGTTCATGATAAAGCTTCAAAGTGAAATTCTCTTGGAAAAATTAATCACTTTGAGCTGCTGATATATGTAGTGAATAGCAAAGGCTATATCTCTAAGTTTTAGGTTTTGCTCAACTGATTTTCTTGAGTTTCGAATTTATCTTACATATATATAATATACTTAAAAGTAAAACTTCAAATTTTCGGAGATTCACTCAATAACCTGAAATGTAAGATAACATATAATTTGTGATGTTAGGTAATTATGCAATGTTTTCTTCTTATGCTGTTATGTCTAAGGCTTTACCTAATTCATTTTACTGCCTAATTATTGTGTTGCACTTTGTTATCTCGCAAATTTTCGATCTTTGAAGTTTTATCGTTTGAGGAGGGGGTATGGCCCCCACCGCCCCCCCCCCCCGTGGATCTGCACCTGACACTAGTTCCAATATTAGCAATACAAGCTCCACAACTTTGAAATACCAACGTGAGTTGAGGTATCTTTACCCGTTCCATTCTTGGTTATGATTTCCAAAAATTTGATACAATTTTCATTAAAAATTATTCCAAAACAGATAAAAACTGATACCTGATGAAAAATAAGATGTGTCTATATGAAAAAAGCAAAATAAAGTCGTTATTATTAGAGGTTATGCTTACAAGCGGCATACCCCTATCAGACGGTAGAACCCCCATCAGACGGCAAGGCATACCCTCCGACCCAGACATCTTGCAGACCTTTATAATTAGGCAAACACGGGAGTATTTCCGAATTTTAGTATCGATATGGACATCCTGTGGCTTAGCTTCCAGCCAATCAGCGCTTCCCATTCACTAAGAATGAGAAAGTTCTTTTCAGGCGGAATGCGCCAACCAAACCAAACGCAGCTTTCGAAACACGCAAAACAGGACGTGAAAGTATGGGGATGTTTATGCTAAATCACACTGCTTATTCCGTCACTGGCATGTACGAAAAGTTCTGAAACTCAAACACTGCAAACAACGTATTTACAAAGGTTAGTGATCTTGTATAGCCGTGTATTGCTGATATAGCGAGGATAACATTACGAAACTTTCAGGCTGGCCAAACCCTGACTGTGTGTCATGGCTAGGCCTGTCTGTGTCTGTCTTGCATGCCCTGCTTCACGTGTTATCTCGGTAAATAAATAATCCGAATTGTTCTGTCCACAATGTTTTGAAATCTATCATCAATTGATCTCATTCAATTGGCTGTGTGTTTACAATGTCATTATACCATCTCAGATACAGTTCTCCTTACGAATGAACCTGAAAGATATTGTTGAAGGAGAACATTTTAAAGAAATGTTTTCGTTCCCCGTGATTCGGTAGAATTTGTGGTATATGCCTTCCCTGTCTGTGCATGGATATTAATCCCATGCAGTATTTCTGCATTGTGGCTGTCTTATTTCTGAAAGACTTTATGAGATCCTTCATTGTCATGGCTGCACTCATCTGTAACATAAAAATAAAAATAATTTTGAATGCTCAAATCTCATCAACATAAACAGATGTAAAAATTTTAGCGAATCTGGCATTTCTTATTTGTTCAAGAAGCTCCTTTACGAGCATCTTTAAAATTATAAAATCAAAGTTGATGAAAATTCATGGAAAATACAGCAATTTTCACTTTTTTATTGTGCTTGTCGTAAAAGACCCCTACTGCAGAGTATACCACTTGAATACCCGAGTTTAACAATAGAAAAATATGATAAAACAATATAAATTGGGCCATGCACACCCAAGATATGATCAAAAACTGCCATACTCTCAACACCAGTTAAAAACCCAGTTTGTGGTAAACAATAGTGCTTAATGTTCTCAGTCAATAAAGCCTTGTTTCTCTACTTGCGCAATACCCAAGCTGAAATTCTGCATTGATTCTCATTACTTGGAGGAACATTTATTGAGGTAATGAAAACAAAACAGATATTTGGCATTGGGAGAACATTATACATATTCTTTCAGTAAAAACACAACATAACAAACAAAGAACTTAAACAAAAGTTTTCTTTATTGATAGTTTATTTTCATAGTAGGATAATTTTGACGCCGTCTATTGTTACCATTTTGATGTAGTCATCTGTTTCGTCTGAAAAAAGCACTTGGAATTTTTTCATTTTTGTATTGAACTATGTTATTGATATCTAAACTAATCTAAATGAAAAAGAACAGCTCTTGTATTTCACCAAAAACCTAAATGTTTCTTAGTAATTCTTATTCCAATTCTGGAGTTTCTTCACTTTTTGGCCATTCGAGAGTCTTATGACAAGTTTCTTATAAAAAGAATGTGTGCAATCCAGGAAATACAAGTTTGCCTTCCATTTAAAGTCCATTACAGGAGGAATAACACTGATAATGTTAAGAAAACCAGTAGCCGATTGTTCTTGTTCAAGTTCCAAGCCAAAGATCTCTAGGTTTTCATTAACAACGTGGCTACGGATAAGGGAGCAGATGCAACTGAACATGCGTTAATCTAATTATTCATACTGTGATGAATATTTCTCTGACTTTGTATGTCAATTGATATGGCTCAGAGAGAGCCTATACCATCCCTTCCCTAATAAATGGGTCTGTTCCTAAATTGATTCACCCTTTGTGAATATTAATATTAATAATAAATCAAATTTCTATACAGGATATTCTATCAGTGCAAAAATGCACTGTTATCATAAGAGTCCTGTTCCTAAAGTTAAATCAAAAGTAAAAAATTATAAAGCAGTAAATAGTTTAAAAATTTTCGTTCATACAGTATGCCTTTTAATAATGTTCTTCTAATGCTTTTCTAAATACAGTTCTATATTTTATTCTCCTCACTTTCGGGGGGGTGGTGCATTGAATGTCTTAGCGGCAAGAAAATAAAAACCCTTGCATCCTGTCTAATATTTATTTTTCTAATTTATTTGTCTATTTGTGGGTACAATTCCTGGGAGCTGAAAAAGGCATGTGCAGGATGGCTCCCATATTTGTAGCTGTATAGATTTTAGATAAGGCTCCCATACTCCGTTTTATTGAATGCACTCATAGATCCTTATTAAATCCTGTCAGTGGTGTACAAAGCCATCAAACGGTTGGGTGGTCATGGGTATTTTCCTAGACATTTTGAAAAGCCGTCCCCCACCGTAGTTAATTCTTTTTAAATTTTTGTAAACCTCAAAGATCTTTTATTTGAAAAGAATGAAAAATCATATGTTTCTTGAATTTAATGCCATTCCATTTGCAAACCAAAGAATTGATGAAAAAATGATCTGGTTTGCTGGCTGGCTGTACTCCTCCTAAAAAGTGAATTATGTGCATGGACAGTGTTATATGGTGCATGTCCATCACATGTCCCAGCACAACTGTGCACCAGCACTAGAACGAATTGGAACTTTTGGCACATCAAATACACTCTTTTTATAAGAATCAGTAAGATTTGCTTTGGAGCTGGCTGTTCTTGAATAACTCACTATTCTCTGGCTTGAATGTCTTTTAATTGTTCTTACTTGTGTAATGATTGGAAGCCTGTTTTGGTATCAGTTGTGGTAATTGTTGCAAATTTTGACCGTCTTGAAGTGTCTGACATATCTGCCTGCTGTCAATCTGCTTGGTTTGTAATTATTCCTCAGTCTTCTGGTTATTTCTTGCAAATCTTATTGAGCTATAAATGGGAAGCCTCGCTTTGTTCTTAGCTTGTTCTTGAATTTTGGCAAAATTTGAGGCTTGTGTTTTAATAAATTTTTCTCAAAAAAAGAGTGTATCATTATGTATTGCAGACTTATTTGCCATGCATGCCAGAATATTTTCTAGGCAAAGAATAAATGATCTATTTCTAAGATTTAAATTGTGATACCAGCCCTAGCAAATAAAATACTTTTGAAATCTGAAAAATTGGAATAAACTGGGGTAAAGTTTTAGAATCACAAGACTATTGAAATGAGATGAGGCTAGCATATTTCATATTTTTCATATATTAAGAGTGGTCCTGTCAGCAAAAGTTGATTTTTGAGGGGCTCCTTTTTCTAAAGATATAAATTACTAATAAATGAATATTTAAATCTAACACATGAAAGACTCTATTTGTAAAAAAGTAAAATCTGAAATACTAATTGATATTCACAAATTAGAATAAAAGAAAGAAAGAATCAATCACAAAAAAGAATGCACCCCCACTTCCATATCATATTTATATATATCCAGGATAGTACCTGCTCAAGATGATTTCCTTTAAACACAAAATAACCTTTTAGCAAGTTCTTGATTATTAAAAAAAACTCTTGAAGAGTCTAAACATCTTTCACATAATAGAGATTTTTGTGTGTAACCATTATATATTTTTAAGATGTGGACAGCCATTTCAAATCATAACTAATGTGGCATGTCCTTGATCAATAACAGAAACAGTAATTCTTTTTACTGAACAAGTTAATCTTTAAAAATATGAAAGTTTATTATTATTATCATCATTATAAATTGAAGCAATAAAACATATTAGGACCGACTATGTAGTGTTGGCTATTGTTTTCAGGAGAAATAAGGCCTAGGCTTCTTGGCTAACATATCACACAGAAACTCACTTAATAGATGCCTATATTTCACATCTTTCTATATATTTCATTTAGTATAGCCAAAAAAATCGGAACCATAATGAAACGAACACATAGATACTACTTAAGCTTTTCGTCTGACACTCAACAGAGTAATACGTCAGAAAGAGAACGAAATAGAAACCTAAGTAGTATCTATGTGTTCGTTTCATTATGGTTCCGATTTTTTTGGCTATACTGAAGTTCTGTACCATCCAAAGACTGTTATATTTCATTTAGTTTTTAACTACTTATTATTTCAAGTTGGTAACTTGTTAGGAGAAATTTCCATATAGTTAGTATTGACGGAATTATACCGTAGAGAAAATGAAAATACAGCCAAACTTCTAATATTAGACCACTACCAAAAGCTGCAAATTAATGGCTGCTTAAACCTCCGTTATAAAAGTGCTTGCTATTAAGGCTTGATAGTGTCTACCAAATGTACCAAAATAAATGCATACTGGACAGGATATGTCAACTTTAGTATCCAGCAAATTACAAAGATTTAATTTGTTTTCTATGTTAGAGTGGCTATATTATCGAGGACTTGTTTTTCAGATTTTTATCATTCAATTAGTTGCATAGAAGATGGGTTTGAAAGCATTTTATCTTATTACACCAAGCCTACAAGCAAACATGAATTTTGAAACGAGACAGGTGCAAGTAGAGAGTTCTGAGATTCATTGCCTAGTGCTTTCATCAAGTGGTGTTTTCGCATATTTTCAGCTTTTTGTTTCACACTTTCTTGTTAAGAAGCTCAATTTCTAACTGCTTGATACAGGCCCGGACCAAAGGGGGGGGGGGGCGTAAGGGGCGTACGGTTTCTATTTGGTAGAAAAACGATACAATTAGCTTGATAACACCCTTTTTCCCTTATATCATCCTTAGATATATGTGTTAGCCCCCTTCTTTCTGTGGGTGCTGGATCCAGCCCTGTGATAGGATAGGATTCCAAATTGCTCAAAGGGTAGTGTTTACGAAATGATTAATCAGGGGAGCTTCTTGTATCTTAAAAATCTATCCGATGTGTATCAAATTATATAGCTCTTCTGCAATTTGAATATCAACTCTAATTTTTGAAATCAAGTTGACAGAAAAGTTGTTCTTGTGTGACAAAGATTGTGCTTTCATTTTGTTACCCAGGGTATATATGAATTTGTTGAGGGAAATGCAGCATCAATTTGTTATGCATTAGAGTAATCGTATCTTTGTCATTCTATATTTCATAGATCTGCTCCTCTTATAGTACCAAAATAATTTGGCAGTTTCATATTTATGGATAACAATGTTTTATCAATTGCTGACAAATTTCCAGAACTAGATCTATTTGAGCTTTTGTTTAGAAATATAGAACTAGTCTCAAAAATAACAAACTTCTCTTGAAGTAATCACACATTTGAATTCTCATAATTATAATATGTCTATCTCTTTTTGCTTGCCATCTTATTTTCCCGTAAACAAAGTTGCACTATGATTAAAACCAAAATAACAACTGTGAGATAATTCAAGAATGATAAAAATATCCATGACAAATTTACTTTTCATATCTTGAGGAAGTATGGACTTTGTTTACAAAATGAAACCATCCAGCTTATTGTATTAAAAGATAAAATCTCTTCCCCTGTTGTGGTTGAAAAAGCTCTTTTGTTTAATAATTCCTATTCATTTCGGAGCAGATTCACTTCCCGCTTTTGTTACAGTATGGTGATCCTCAGACAAAATAAGGCTAGAAGGAGGTAGTCATATTCATCTTTAATCATTTACAGTGTTTTCGAATCAACAAACGAGCACAATTTATATGTCGAAAACAACTGCAGTGAAGTAGGGCAATTACCATTTCATCAATGGACCATGCTCCAAAGAGAGTGCAACACAATAATTAGGCAGTTAAATGAATTAGGTAAAGCCTTGAGAATAACAGCGTAACAAGAAAACAAATCATACGTACCTAACATCAAAATTATAAAGCCAGTGTTTTGGTTTTCAGAAAATAGTGCTCAATACATGATAGTAGAGCGTAAATATACACTAATTGGCAGAAAAGAAACAGGAAACTACACGTTTATCTCGACAAGTCTGTTTATTGATTTCTCACTCATCAGCTGATGTACTCCTCCTGATGTAGAGTACATCTCCTGATGAGTGAGAAATCACGAAACAGGCTTTTTGGGATGAACGTGTAGTTTCCTGTTTCTTTTCTGCCAATTAGTGTATAACAACAAAACTATAAATCATATTACGTCGCAGGTGATTGGGTGAATCTCCAAAAATGTGAAGTTTTATGTTTATTTTGTATATATTTAGGAAATTAATTTGGAACTAAATCAATTGAGCAAAACCTAAACCGTAGAAATAAAGCCCCGAATATTAGCCAAATATATCAGTAGCTCTAATGAGTGATTTATTTTTCCAAGAGACTTTCACTCCGATGCTTCTTCGATTTTGCTCTGAAAGCCACCTTAGATACTAGAGTCTCGAAAAGGGGCTAGAAAAAATGAAGGTAGGAGCATTTGAATGGGATCTAAGATACCCCTCCCTCCAGTCTTTGTTTATTTGGAGATGAAATTTACTCCAAGCTCGATTCACTTGTTTGTCATGTTTTTGCATTGCATTAAATATCTTTTTTAGAAACTTACTTCATGACCTCGTGCCTTTTGACTTCTAAAGTTTCAGAAATAAATGAAAAAATATAAATAGAATAATAGCCAAGATATAACACATTTCACATTTCATATAGCTGTAGTAGCTATTATTTTATTCATACTTTTTTTATTCTTCTACATATATTCTTACATTTATAAAGCCAGTATATTGGTTCCCAGAAGATAGTGCTCAATACATTGAAGTAGAGCATAGACAAGCACTGGTTGGCAGAAAAGAGACAGGAATCTACACTTTCATCTCGACAAGCCTTATTCTTACATTTATATTTGTTATTCATTCTTATCTGTATATATATACAAGTATTTAAAAAGCCAGTGTTTTGGTTTTCAGAAAATAGTGCTCAATACATGATAGCAGAGCATAAATATGTACAATTATTTATATCTAACTCGAGAAGAGAGTGCCTATCCTGGCTATAGTGCTCGATATACCTGAGGATAGAGCAATCTTAAAGTAGAATGAACACATTAAAAAACAGACATGTTCTTCTGTGACTCTGAGTTTCGTGCTTACACACTCATCAGACAGACTATACAAATCATCATTTATATGTATGTGCATGCTGTTTTTGTTCCCTCTATGTGATCAAGGTTTAACTAAGCTAAGGACTCTCCTATTTATCCTGTTGTGGAATGTCTAATGGTTTATTGTTTCTCATTTCCGCTTCTCCTGATGTAAATGGTGTTGCAAGACTCCATTTCATATGGGATTCTCTCATTCACCCCCCAGGTCATACTCAATACTATTTCGATTCAGGCCCACTGATTATATATGGTACTGCACTGCGCAACATATTTCGTTAAAATCCTCCACTGGGCTACCCCGCAGCTGACCTTCAATCCTTCGCTGTTCCATAAATATTTAGAGGGCCTGGATCGAAATAGTATTAGGCAAGACTATTGTTCCCTTAACATGGTACCAACCAGCCTTTTCTGATGATAATTGTCAAGTTCCGACGGTGTCTCTCGCAGAGTTAAGTCCTTCCTGGCCTATTCAATCGTTGAGCTCATCTCTGAATTGGCAGCTGTGGGATTATCTCTCAGAGCTGAAGTATTTGTGGTTTTCCCATGGTTAAGCTTAGTGTACTCATAGCAAAGGTTTTTGGAATTACTTCCATTGTTTTCAGACAGCTGTAAAAGAATTCATAGAGTCACAGGATGTCCATATATAGAAGCTACTTTGAAATGTTTTAACCCTGGGAACGTCTGTGCAGTACTTTGGGGGTATTCGGTACAACGAGGGGATATCATCACACCAGTACTGTGAAGGGATAAGGCAACTCTAAGTGGATTTAAGGGTGATCAGTACTTTGAGGGAATACCTTCAGTACTGTTTAGGATGTTCAGTACAGTGGAGGGTGTTGCATTGTCCCCTGATGGGGATATGGCTAAGTGTTTCATAAAATAGAATGTTAAACTTAAACTCAACTCACTGAAACTAACTTTCAAATTTAAAGATCAATCAATTTTCTAACTATGCACATGTCTACAAGGTCACATATAGAGGCTTCCACCCTCCCTGCAGTCACAGCATAATTAACACAACCCTTGACACCAAGCTCTGATGATCTTCTGGGTGATCAATATTGCAACCCACAAGAGCAGATATGGGTTAAGATAACAACAAACCGTGATCAATATTATGCCTACTTTCTAAACCATGATTCGCTTTGTCGTAAATAAATAGCCTGAGATAAGGCCCTCATTAAGTATTTACGAGTTTCCTGATTTTCGTTTTCGTGAGTTTTCTATCCCTGCTTCGATAGACGATTCTGCACAAGCTTGAGGGTCTTATATCACGCAATGCATGATGGGAAGGGAATATGCCCCTAGCAACGCATCAACTACCAAAACTAAGGGTGGTTGCGTGATGCGATGATAAATTTAGGCCCTTGCAATTCTGTATCGTGAAATTTGTGAGAATTGTGAAAACTTGAAAAAGGTGTTAAGTTTTGATTCGCTTTTGATTTTTTTAAATATGCAAATGGGTTTAAAAAGCAAGAAGAAGAAATTACCCACCAAATAAAAACGGATTCGAAATATGAAAGGCTGTCGAATTTCGACTTCAGCAAATAATTCTGAATTACTTGTCTTTAGGCCTAAATAAGCTGACAAGGCTTGAAAAATGGCGTTTGTAAAACCTTTTCGCGCGGTTTTTAATCAACATCCATAATAGCTCCTTTGTTTTTAGTTCAATACAAAAAAATTGAACAGCTTGAATATGTCGTAGCTATGTTCAATATGCTGCAGTAGTTAGTTTGGTAGCTAATGTGTTGCCAAGGGCAGATTCCTATCATGCTTTGCGCGCAACGAGATCAAACACTAATGACACAGTCGAAAACTCGACCCAGCCTTCTATACTGCGGTTAGTCGAAATGGTGTTCAGTCTGAAACAATTTTCCGCAATGAGACTCAATATTCGTGCTTTATACTTCTGAATTAAATTAGTCTGTCTGGCAATACCACAGATTTTCTATTGAAATATTTGTTTAGATGTTTACATTCTGCTGATTGTTGCAATCTTCTACCACTGTGAAAATTGCAAGGCCCGACAGGCAGTGACTACAGGATTGAAGTCGATCGAAACTAGCTTTGTGACAGTTTTTAATAGATGTGTTATAGAAAGTTGTAGAAATTGAGTTGAAGTATTAACACCCTCGGGGACGTCTTTGCAGTACTGTAAGGGGTGTTTGGCACTGTTGGGGGATACCATCAGTAATGTGGTGGGATACATTCAGTTCATTGGAGGGTGTTTAGCACTGTTGGCGGATACCATCAGTAATGTGGTGGGATACATTCAGTTCATTGGAGGGTGTTTAGTGCTGTGGAGGGATACCATCAGTACTGTCGGGGGATACCTTCAGTTCATAAGAGAGTGTTTAGTGCTGTGGAGGGATACCATCAGTACTGTCGGGGGATACCTTCAGTTCATTAGAGAGTGTTTAGTGCTTTGGAGGGATACCATCAGTACTGTCGGGGGGTACCAGCTGTACTGTTGGGGGATATTTCTTCGCTGACGTCCTCCTCTGTGCTACCTCACAGGTCGCCTTCACTCCTGCGCACTTCCATTAAGATTTATCGGCCTGAATCGAAGTAGTCTAGTGCAATAATACAATAGCGATGCTAAGTGAGGAAAAAGCAGCAGCCTACCAAGTTGATGCTATCAAAATCATCGGCGTCTAAATTTATTGCTGCCTTTCTAGCTCCATGAAAAACCCATATCCTTTCCCTCGGGGGCACATGTACAGATTAAGATAATGAAGTCGGCCTAACGCCATGGTTAAATTCCTAATCAAAGATTTGGTGTTCTGAGTCGCTTGAAAACAACCGCAACCTGCTCTGTAGTTTTATCTTGTTAAATACCTGATAACAAGTTCCTTGTTGCCGAAAGAGCGATTTTAGGCCGCGTTTCGTTCGTACTTTCTGGTTGAAATATTATTGATAGCTATTATTGATAGTTGAGATAGGTGCTGAGCTCTTGCAAGGAATGGTATTGGCAATGGCCTAAACTACAGAGTAATCTCGGTAAAAAAGTTTGTATAGAGTTAGAATTGTATGATTTGAGCTTGATTGTCTTGAAATCTTCTTGTTACTTCTGCTGTAACTTTTAATGATATTTTCATAAGAAAGAACAAGAAGATCCTCTATTTGTGTCAGGAATTAACCAGCATTTTAGTCAGTTATCTAGCGCTTAACTTTGTATAAAATATGAAACATAAAACATGTGACACAAACATGAGACATAGAACATGAAACATGAAATAAGAAACAAAATAGGTAAAACATGAAACATTAAGTATGAAACATGAAACAGAGAAAATAAAGCAAGAAACATGAAACAGAAAACAAGAAACATGACACATTAAGCATGAAACAGAAACAAGAGACATAACACATAAACATAAAGAATAAAACATGAAACATAGAACATGAAACATAAACAAAAACATAAAACATAAAACATAAAGAATAAAACATGAAACATGGAACATGGAACATAAAACAAGAAACTTGATACATAAACACTAAACATTAAGCATAAAGAATAAAACATTGAACATGAAACTAGAAAAAAAAGACAAGAAACAGAAAAAATGAAACAAAAAGCAGGAAAAATAGTGCAAGTAACATTAAACGTTGACAATAAGAAACTTAAAACAAGAAATATGAAACATAAAACTTTGAACATGAAAAATGAAACAGAAACAGAAAAAATAAAGCAAGAAACAGGAAAAATGAAATATGAGTCAGAAAACATTAAATATGAAACATAAAACTTTAAAAATGATGCATGAAACATGAAACAGGAAAAATGAAACAAGAAACAGGAAAAATGAAAAATAAAGCAACAAACAGGAAAAATGGAAAAATGAAAAATAAAGCAAGAAACGGGAAAATGAAACTTGAAATATGAGTCAGAAAACATTAAATATGAAACATAAAACTTTAAAAATGATGCGTGAAACATGAAACAGGAAAAATGAAACAAGAAACAGGAAAAATGAAAAATAAAGCAACAAACAGGAAAAATGGAAAAATGAAAAATAAAGCAAGAAACGGGAAAATGAAACTTGAAATATGAGTCAGAAAACATTAAATATGAAACATAAAACTTTAAAAATGATGCATGAAACATGAAACAGGAAAAATAAAACAAGAAACAGGAAAAATGAAAAATAAAGCAACAAACAGGAAAAACGAAAAAATAGGAAACTAACCCTAAAACAAGACCTAAAGCAAGAAACGGGAAAATGAAACATGAAATATGAGTCAGAGAACATTAAATATGAAACATAAAACTTTGAAAATGATGCATGAAACAGGAAAAATGAAACAAGAAACAGGAAAAATGAAAAATAAAGCAACAAACAGGAAAAATGGAAAAATGAAAAATAAAGCAAGAAACGGGAAAATGCAACATGAAATATGAGTCAGAGAACATTAAATATGAAACATAAAACTTTGAAAATGATGCATGAAACAGGAAAAATGAAACAAGAAACAGGAAAAACGAATAATAAAGCAAGAAACAGGTGAAACATGAAATATGAAACATGAAAATTAAAGCAAGAAACATGAAACACAAAACATGAAACATCGAAAATGAAATATGAAACATTTTAAGGCTATTTCTTGCATAATATTGAATACTTTGAGCTTGCTATTCTGAGCACAAAATTTCATTTTCCAAACATTAATCCATTGCTCGTCACTTTTGCATCTATTGCTTGTAATTTTTGCATCTATTTTGTAATTTCTGTATCTATTGCTTGTTATTTTTGTATCTATTTCAGCAAGATTTGTAAGAATGGCATGAAACACTGTTTTTCCCTAAAGGCCTGTGTAAGGCATTTTTGTTGCACTAACCATTGAGCACAGAATTCATTTTCTAGACCTTCATTATACTTGTTTGCATATTTATATTTTTTTGGAATAGTCATAATTACTACTTCCCAGGGTATCATTTTCTTACTGTAGTTAAGTTATGCTTTAAATCAGTTTTCATCTATTCTGAATAAAACAATAATTTTCAGCTCATTCGGCAGAATGGGATGAACACCGTTTCTCCCTATCCAAGAAGCTCTCAGAAATCGACTCAAAGTTATCGGAATTATCCAACGAAGAACCTCTCGATTCTCAGCAAGAATCCTGAACAACGGGCACCGTGTTAACCGATTAATGGCCTAAAAACTCTGTTGAACCTGATCGAAGACAAAGTGCAACTGTTCATGGATGGGAATGCGACTTCGGAGGGGGGAACTGTTGATGACCACCTGTTCGTTCGACCCAATGAAAACACCATCATCCCGTCCCAGCTGACCGCAAACTCGCCCAACGGCCCACTTGCTAATCTTCCCTCTGGCTTTCGCTACGTCCCTGAGGACTCTTGTGACAGTATACTGAGTTTCGACGACCAGGACGAGGACGACGACGAGGACCCAATCGATGCGACTGGAAAAGGAATCTCTTCCTCTCAAAGCAGTCGGCTATACCAAGCATCACTCACAGGTATGTCCAATCTATCTGGGTTAAAGATCTTCCATACATATTCGTCGCAAGTTCGTTTCAAAATGTTTGAAAAACGCTGTTGCAATATCATTGAAAGTCGTTTCGAATTCGCTTTGAATTGTTTCACAACATTTCAGAATTGTTTCCTGACGCATACTTAGCTAAAAAAAGGTTTTTTGGGTGCTTCAAGCTGCAAACCTGAAAGCCCAAACCACGCGTAATTTCATACATTGTTAACGTAGCATAAGGCTCATCCAAGGGAAAATTGTTCTTGAATATAAAAGTCATATAAATGAAAAGACTTTGTTAGATTACCTGAATGCTTTGCTTGTTAATTTGCAGTTCAAAGAAAAAGAGATAGGAACTTATGCGTCTCCGTAATTTTTCACACCGAGATTCTGAAATAACTGTTCTTAACTTCAAAACTGTTGATGTGAAAAAAACTAGAAAAACAACCGTTGTTATGATAGACAATGACTCTTATATTTACTATTGTTTTAACACATGCATTGTTACGCGTGGGCACGAATGCGTGCTTACTCTTGGGAATAACTTATAGTATATATCCTAGTAAATCGTTAGTTCATGAGTAGTTTTAAGCAGGGCCTGTTGACTCTATGTCAGAGTATTCTTTAAACCGAAAAAACCATATCTATTTGGTATCGATTTTTCAGGGAGAATTCCCAAGCCTCAAGAACCATCCGCTGTGGAAGAGCTGCAAGCCTTGATCGAGTCAGTAAAAGAAACAACTAATTGTAAGGATGGCTCAGAAAACTCACCAGATGGAAACGGCAAGGAAGGCTCATCTATGGAAGTCGAATATCAAAGATCTTCAGTTCCCAATTTGGAGATGGTGGAGCAACCTGAGGAAGTAAGTATACTCGTTCATTCAGTTCATTTTCAAATGAATTCAGTTCTATGGAGGAATTACATAGAAGAATCAATAAGAACTCTTCTCTACTCTACTCTCGATGAAGTGAAATAAAATTTGCCTATTGAACCTTTTGTTACTTACTGTAAGAAAACAAATTAAGTACTCATATCGTGGAATAAGACTTACACAAGATCAAATCAAAATGGTATCAAAATGGATCCCAAATTGAAACCATTAAGTGGCTACAAAATAAGTGGCTACAAACATCTACAAAATAAAAGAGGGGTATATAGATAAAATGTGAAAATGAAAAATATTATTTGGGAAGACAAATAAATAGCTTTTTTTATATAATTGTAGTTAGGAATTACATATTGCTGTTGTCCCCGTCGTCGTGGGCTCCTATCCGTAACCATGTAAACGTGGTCTGAGTCTCAAAAGGAGCCGCTTATTCAAGGTGAAAACTTATATCGAAGGATGGAAGAAGACGTTACAGGACAAGTTACACGAACCTGTAAGCTTGCTTACTGTTCCCAGATATTCTGGGTTGGGCAGGTGTTGTTCCATGGGGTGGATGCAGGATGAATCTGAAGAAGGGGGCAAACGCTTTATAGAGGTACCAATAAATGCTATTTTGTAACAGAAATGTCAAGAATTCTGAATGAAATATGAGAAATATCAAGCTATTCAGATGGACATGAAAACTTCAGGGTAGTTGCTTTTGCTGGTGTGGGGGGTAACTGCCCTAACTGCACTCTTCCAAATCCTCCACCGCTTCCACCATTTTCAGGGTATTTTTGTGCTATCGAGGTACTATGTATGGCACTATATCACTGGATCTTCTGGAGTTTTTTTGACCAATTAGCACTTCTAGAAATCTTGCTGCTGCATTACCAAGAACGACTGTAAGTGAGGTTGAGAATTAGTTTTGAGAAGAAGTAGGATTTAGAAAATCAATAAAATTAATTGTTGGCAGCACTTGGTTGTGCACTAATGTAAAAAATCAGTCGTCACTGGTTCGGATCCTTCTCAGGTCCATTCTCAAAAATTATCTCGATATAGAATCGGTTATCCAACTTTCATCGGTATCTATTCTACCATCACTTCCATAACCAATTTTCTTTGATAATGATCTTTTAAAGAAGATCATTTGTAAACATTTTCTAAAAAAACTTACCAAACTGTGAACTTTTTGTTTTTTAGTCGTACAGAGCTCGGTATGAAAGTGAAGGCTGTCGAGGTCCAGTTCGTGGAGTCAGTGAGAACGGATTTCCCACCGTCAAGGTTTGAACTCAGATTGATACTTTTAGTTAATGCCAGGTAATCCCAGCAAGATATCTCTACCTGTGATTGAACCAGACGGTTGAATTCAATTTTCTTCATTGGTTTGAGGTATTTTTGTAGCTATGGCAGTATGATGGTGGCAATTCAGATGTTTTTCCTAAAATGCTTAGTCCTATTGATATGCTACCATCCATCATATTATTCTTATCATTCACTGTAGTTTTAAAATTTGTGAACATTCATACTTCAGTTTAAACAATACTGTTAACAAATGTTTTTATAAGCAACATATAGGGATTTTCTTAGAGGATTTTAGTATGGTTTTTCTCCATTCTCCGGTCATTAAGTTGATTCATTTACAGGAAACACAAAGTCATTATGGTGGTAACATATTTTATTACAGTTGCACTTGCATAAAATGAAATGACAATGATAAATTTCAATATCTTATATTGAGTCATGGGCTATATCATATTTCTACTGGTTCACTCTTGGACTGCATTTGTTAAATAATTGTTGTTTGATAATCTTATTTAGGATTAAAGATGATTCATCAGAAAACAATAACTCTATAATCATTTATAAATTTGATAAAATCAAATATATCATAATGAAGTACATGTCAAAACTAATGATTTAAGTTTAGCCAGAAACATCGGAAACATAATGAAACGAACACAATAAGTTAGGTTTCTGTTTCGTTCTCTTTCTGACGTATTACTCTGTTGAGTGTCAGACGAAAAGCTTAAGTAATCTATGTGTTCGTTTCATTATGTTTCCGATATTTCTGGCTATACTGAAGTTCTGTACCATCCAAAGACTGTTCTAATGATTTAAGTTGTTTTTTGTGTGCTACTAGGGGACATGATTCATTTTTGATAGGAACATCCCATGAATTGAATTGTTAAGGTTAAAAAGATCAGAGTTTAAACTTCCGTGAAGGTTTAGCTACCCCTGAGATATGTGAGCTTAATATGTCAGTTTGAATAGCGATTTAAGAAGAAAATGAAAAGTGAACAAAAAAATGAACAGAACTGTTCCAAATAGTTCTTAGGCACTTGCCATTAACCTTAACTGTACAAGTGTTTGTGACTTTTCCGAATATTGAGAGAATGGTTCCTATATAATTACAAACTATAATAACAAAAATAACCCAGCAGGATTTATGGGCAATGTGTCTTCATCAGCCGAAATGAATTACGTAACCCTTTTCAAAGATCGCTCGGTCCTAGACTGCTCGTTCATCACTACGACAGGGTACAAAACTATTCCTAGCTCAACAACTACACACCTCTGATTGTAAAAATGTTTGCATTCCAGAATTCAGCGCATTTTGATCTACTGAATGATGTGAGATCAAAAATAACTCGAAGAGGCTCTGTAAGCATTTTCAAACCCTTTCTTTATACATTTTCTTGTAGGTTAACGGGTATGTGGGTAACGTTGTGATAACTGTATTTCTTGTAACGGAAAACGGTGAGCCCCATCTCCATTCAATTACGGGGCCTGGGTCAACCAAGACGATTTGTAAGGATGTGACGTTGAAAGATGGTACATCTGGAATTCAAACGTGGATTGGACCTGAGCAAAATATGACGGCTGTGTATGTATACTGCAATTATTTGCTATTGAGCCTGCTTAAGTTTTTTTAAATTTTTGCGCCAAATCTATCTTTGTTAAATTTGTAAGTGGAAGAACTAGGGAGGGGCTGGGTGGCTTTCTTAAAAATGGTGTTACTTCTTGAAAATATTTTCCAGTTACTTTTGTTTACTAAGTAGGTTGGTATCCACAATAAAATATGTTTTATTGAACTTGTGAAAACTTAAAGTTATAGAGCTTCCTGAGGTCTTTTCGTTACAAAAAACTGTAAGAGATAAAGAAAAAATATATTTTATCTGATTGGAGCCAATTTTAGTAGTGCAGTCAATATAAGTTATTCGTATTCTGTTTCTTCATCAGTAAAACTTTAAGGGAAAAGGAGGGCAGGGAAATGAAAATTTCAGTTCATATTTTGATTATGAGGCAAAGTTCTCTGTCAAGGGGATGGGTCCTTATATTTAGGGTGCAAAAACCACGTAATACGCTTGAGTAAATGGACAGGGGTTGCTGGGTGTTTCATGAAGTGGATTTTTCCAGTTACTGCTCACTGGGTCTCCCCATTTACTACTGACCCCTTTGTTCATTAATTGTCACCCCCATACCTAGCTGAAATTAAGGCTGGGCCGAGAAATTCAGTAACAACAGATTTAATATCGTTTGTCAGACGATCCAGAGTTTTGACGAACATTCCTAATTGCTTACAAAAAAGCCAGATATAAGGGGAGTTAAAAGAAGCTTAAAAGGATTCACTATGATACATAAAGCAGTTATGATGTTTGTCACAAACTTTTTAAGCTTTGCAAGAAATTGTGTACTTATTACTTTTCAGATGGGACTCGCTGAGTGTTCGTAGAATGCGCAACTGGGAAGCTAACAACAAACTCAGAGAAAGGGGAGAAGATCCGGCTGCTTGGAAGAACAAGAAAAAGGAGGCCCGGTTGATGTTTCAATGTACGATTCCGCAAACATCTGAGAGACTGGGGTATATTCTGACTTGCCAATCACGACCTTTTCTTTGCAGTGAGTATGTTAATCATTTGGTCTCCACTTGCCGATCTCCACACTTGAATTTATAAATAATAGCACTGGAATCATGCAAGAAATTCAAGGGCTCAATAAGATAATGTGAGCAATAAGCACCTTATTAGACTTTGAAGCTTTAAGGGACCAGGTAACCCCTCAAGCTTGTTAGTCCACTGAGATTGCAGTATCATCCCCACCCTGTTTGAAATTTGTTGGCCTTGATTTATGTCTATTACCTATGTTTCGGTAAACAGAATGCTATAGAATGCAATATGTTCACTTGACATACCATATCGGAGACTAGTTAGCTACTATAAATGATAAATTCATATCAAAAAGGTGTGAAAATGATCATATTATCTTGGGAATTTCCAGAAAAATATAGGTTGTTTCTATTTATGACTTTTCAAGAATGACGTCATAATTCATGCAAAATGTTTGGGACGTCATTGGGAGGCCGCAATACAAGTTGGGAGGCCTGAAATCGAGCAATGTTTCGACAAAGCTTGTTCTATCCCTGTAGTTATTTCTATGGTCGCAGTTCATCGCTAAAGCATTACTTATAAGGGTTAAGTAGTTAGCCATATGCACTTATGATTGTGCTTGTTCAGTGAGTTTCAGTAACGTGCTCGATATACGAAGGCATTGGCTTGTTTCAAGCAAGAGTATATGAGAATGAACTACTATGACAATGAAATGATTTGCGATGATCGTCAACCACTTTGTGACTACAGGAGAAACTAGTAGCAACGACCGGGAAGGGAGTGAAGGAAGCAACGATTTATGATTTTTGCCGACCACAGAAAAGTGGCCAACTCATTACCACATCTGATACCTTTTTGTATGTCAACCTTTTTGTAATTAACCGTTTTTGTTTTATCAGCTGCCCCATGTGGCAACCCAGAAATCTGGTGGATGAGTGAAAGTGAAAGCTCTGCGAAAGGAGGAAAGGAAGTCGCAATTATTGGTAAAAAGTTCTCGACAGGATTTCGCGTGAGATTTTTCAACCATGACGCAGAAGGTACATCTAGTTCAGATTCCTCATTTGTCCATTTTTGGCACGGACTCAAGTAACTCGGTTCTGATTCAGATTCAGTCTTCATTAACAAATAAACCTAATTACAATTCATGCATTAACATTACAAATCTAAGATTAATATCAAAACAGCAAAATATAAGGAGAAATACATTATACATATATTGAAGACCGGAGAAAATTATACAATATAGTGTATTTCGAGAAATCTGTCGCAGGAGGACCTCTCTAATAGATAGATTAATCCATAGAGCCCAATATAAGAATTAGAAATAGAAATTTTCAAAATAATTTTTTCCTAAAAACAGAAGGGAACCAAATAGCCTCATATTAGGGTCATCAGCCTACTGCCCAGGCTCTCCGACTTAATAATATGGGGATTTTTGACATGAAACTGGAGATATTCAGACAAAGCTGTTTTGATTTTTCAGGACTGTGGGATGTACTAGCTGAGGTCGACAAAGGCAAAAGCAACCAGGTACACAATCCTACTCTACAATGTCAATTTTATCTTCACTTTTAGTCGGGGTCTCTTGTAATTTGAGAAGGTCTCTAGAAATCTTTAGATATTCAGAAACCCCTAAAAATCTGAAAGATCCCTGAAATTTTGGCGCGAAAAATCCCTAGAAATCTCTAGAAATCTTTATAATCTTTAAAAACTCTGAATCTTTTCTTGAAGTGCTTTGCTCCTCGATGCATGAAACATGAAAATGTTGGCTATTTTCTGATTTAAAATCAACTGATTTGAAAGGTGTATTGTATTTTAGCCTAGGTCATCCATTCGATTCAGGATTATATTTACGCCGAACAAATTTAAGCTTATAACAGTATTTTACTGCGTTGAATCCCAAAGCAAGAACCCAGACCCTGTTTGAACTGTTTTGCTAGGCTTACTGCGTATTATTTCTATTTTTTTGCATGATTTTCACAGTTTCCCGCTTGATCCACAGCTTCAATTCCCCGTGTGAAATAGCAACTAATGCATTATTAATTGCCAAATGGCGTTGCTTTCATAATCGGCATGCTCGTTGTTTAGCCCTTCAAATTCACTGTATACCCGAACAAAAGGCTGCCGTGTAGAAGCTGTTCTTAAGCTCTTTGCAATTAGAAATTCTCTTCTCTTTACAATTTTGACATGATTACTCAAGCTTCGTGTCAAGTCGTGGGTTTTCATTGCATGCATGCAGCTGCACTAATGGTTAAGGGAGGTGGTAGTGATAAACTATCAATTAGAGAGTTGCTTGTTGGTTTACTCCTTGACCTAGCTCAATGGCTGACCGTGTTCTGGCATCATCTTCAAAGGTTGTTCTTCAAGTACATGCGTGTCAGGATCCTATTAAGTCTACTGTATTAAATCAAAACTTGAAAAAAAGGAAAACGTCCCCCTGACATCAATTCACAGAGAACCCATATTTTACGCATTGATTCTGAACTGATGAAATAAAAACGATTAAGGGTGGTCTTAGTCAGTGAAAATGCGAATTCCCTCTGCAAATTGTACACACACTACTTAGGGTGAAAATGATACAAATACTATATTAGACAGGGGTGATAGCTCTCTGCACCCTTAAATGACTGATGATTACGACATATCTTGGTGTGTGCCAGCTTGAAAGTGCATACATAACAACAGTACGAGAAGAGGATGAAATATTCCTCATGCTAAGAATGCTCCAATTGCTATTTTTCGACGCAATACTATTTAGTATCACTCTCCAGTGTGTAACGTTCCGCATCATTCGATTAATGAAATATTGTTGGATCCAGATTGCTTTATTCTTTGATTAGCAAAGTGGAAAAATGTTTTGGCCAATCAGGGCATTTGTTTACTAATAGTTCGTTCAATTACATCACTGAAAAGACAATAGATTTAAAGAATTCAAAGGCTCAAGAGCCTTGAAAATGGCGAAACGATCTAAAAGCTGTTGAAAAGTGCGTTCAGTGCACTGTTTGTCTGCCGTGAACACTCGAAGTTATCGATACCATTCTTATATTTTTCAAATGTATGATAGTTTCTCTAAATGTTTACCGCTTACGAGGGTAAGATTTTTCGTAGTTGTAAAATTCCACTTGATAACTAGCTCAAAAGCACTAGCTGAAACGGGGTTGCCTCAGAATACAGCTGCCAATGCGTATCTTCCTCGTACGATTGATTTAATCTTTATCTAGGTAGTTAAAAATCTATTAATGTATCAAATATGATTTTTTAGATTTTTTAATTAATTCTAAATAATTTTAAGAAAGAAAATGGTCAAAATACATGTCATATCAATTTTTGAATACTAAATTGGAAGCCATACTTGCAATTCAAAACTAAGATTGTTTTTTGAGCAAGTTATCGAGTTGGTTTTTCCAGCAACTTTGTAAAGTATCAACCTCGTAAGCAATAAAGATTTAGAGAATCTATTATAGATTTGATAAATATAAGAATGGTATCGATAACTTTAAGTGTTTACGGCAGAAAAACAGAATCCTGAACGCTATTTTTGTCACAGCTTTGGCGTCGCTCCGCCATTTTCACGGCACTTGAGTTGTTGAATCTTCGAAACCTATTGTCTTTTCATCGATTTGATTGGATGAATTCTTAGTCAAAAATGCCTTGGTTGGACAAAAATATTTTTCACCTGGCTTCTTTGACAACCTTTCATGCAAATAACTTTTGAGATATGTCTAATTTTCACCAGGGAGCCATCGTCTTCAAAATCCCCCCGTACAAAAATACAAGTATCGAAGAACCGGTGGGAGTGTCCGTGGAGGTTCGGGTTGGAGCAGAGAAAGACAAGCGCTGCAGCGACTCCATCTCATTCAGTTATACACCTGAAACTGCAGATGATGCTCGGAAAACAAGTTCTTGTTCCAAATGCAACTCAATCAAAGATGCGCTGTCTCACTTGTTTGCAAATGATTCTAAGAAGGTAATTGTGCTGTACTTGTCTAAGGCTGAAGTTACACTATACTGAATTGTGAGGTGCAGAGTGATAGCGGAGTGACAGAGTGAAATTCAGGGGTGCATTTTTACTACGACCCTCCACTTGCTCCTGTGCAAAATTCTCCCCCATTTCTGACGAGGTTCTGGAACTTCATGCGATTACACAACAAAGTGACATTTGATCATTACACAAAAACACTTTCAATTTGTGCACAAGCAAAAATTGAATTTCTGTAGATTTTCTAATTTCACTCGAAAGCTTATTAAAGATCTAATTAAGATCTAAAGTACTAATTACATTAGAGTATTCGCTCTTTCACTGACTTACCAATTCAATAATTTATTTTTGAAGGTGAAGAATGAACCATATGCGGAAGGAAGTAGTACCAGTCTTGAGCCCGACCGTAAGAAGCCATCACCGGCGGAATACATGGCCGTTAACGATAGTAACCGTCCTATGGATGTGCAATCCGACATGAATATCATCAGCCACGAACAGTCTCAAATCATCGAAGAAATCAAGCGGCTGCAATCACCTTCAGGGGCAGGGGTACAAGTAATGGAGCAGGGCAATCAGAATGTCACCCCACACGATGTCCCAAGAGCGGGGCACAGCACGAACCAACTCAAAACATCGTACCGCGAATTCACAGTACCGTCCCAATCAGTATCAATATCCAGAACCACTGCATTGCCTGTCAGCAGTCGATCAGATGAAGCACTTCGTTTTGTCATACAAAACCCCCCAGTCGTACCTAAGGTGTCATCATTGCCTTCTCAAGCAACGTCTGGAGCTCTGTTTCCAATGCAGTCTCCCACCCCGCTTCCTGGCAATCAGCCAATGTCTTCTGGTAATTTTCTAGCATTCAGTACACCGACTAATATTCAACATGGACAGAAAATAAGAACATTAGCACCGGCATCTGCTGATTCCGCGCAACAAAACACACACGTCTGTGTAGTAGATAACCAGCGTTTCGTGCGGGCCTATGCGCCCATTGCCGTTCAGCAAGGGCAACCTATTCAGCCGAGGCATTCAATGCAGCATGTTCAACATACTCAAGGCGTGCTGTCTAATCAAAACATTCACCCAATTTCTATTGAACAAGCAATACATTCAATCCAATTGCAGCAAAAACAAGCCCTTATACAACCCCATCCAACTCAACACATGCCGCAAGTTCTTGGAGGTCAATCTTACCAGCAATCATCACAAATTCAATTAAACACAAAATCGAATCTCGTTCATGTCAGACCAGCCGCACCGCAGCTCTCCAAAGCAGCTGAATACGTTGTTATACCCAGCTCTGGAAATACCAACCCATTGCAACAAGTGCACGTGAAGGAAGAGCCTACTGACAAACCTTCTGCATGTGCAGGCCCTAATGCTTCTCAATCTAGCTACAACACCCAAGCCACTAGACACCCTGTCCCAATGTTCAATACCTTGGCTGTGCAGACCTCTTTACCGGTGCAACAAACGTTTATACATCAAAATGCAGGCTTTGGTAGTCAAACAGCTAAACAGCTAGTATCGCAAGCTCCTCCTGTTGCAGGCATGCCGCCTCAATGCGTACCTTCTTCTGATAATATTTTAAAACAGTTACTTATGATAGGTCATCATAGTCGTCTAGCTGGGCAAAGTGCCCCTTCTAATAGCAGCTTCAGCACTACAGTAATGCACAGCAGTTTAGCCCCGGCTCCAGCCCAAAGCAAGGCCCCAGAAGGTAGGACACCAACCGTCAATTTTGGTTCAAGCTCTTATGTTCTAAGCTCGGGTGTGCTTGTGGAATCAAGCTCCAGACAGCCGATGCCAGCTAATTCCGGCACTTCTCAGCAGATGATGCACGTGTCTCAACCCAGCTTTAACTCTAGTCATTTGTCTCAATATAGCCTGAACTCCAATCAACTGCTGCAGCATACTTTAGGCTCCAGTCACTCGATGCAGAATACTCCCAGTCAACATATACAGGCCAGCAGCATCAACCATCAGTTGATGGAGACTAGCTCTGCTCAGCGGATGCAATCCAATACCATTCAGCAGATGCAATCGAACTTAAGCTCTTATCAACCCATATCAGCTAGCTCGAGCCTTGGTCACCCAATGATGCCAACAAACTTGAGCTCCTATCAGCCTATTCAGCCAAATGTAATACCGGTTCAACCGATGCCATCAAACATCAGTCCTAGCCAACCGATGCAGCCCAATTCTAATCAGCCATTGCACGCTAACTTAAGTCCGGGTCAGCAATTAAAAAGTGATTCTGATGTAGGAGTGGTCCTCCCCAGGTATTCCATGCAATCTAGTATGGCCCAGCAGCCTATTGATGTCAGGCAAATACAGCTTGCAGCTTCTATGACTCCTTCCAGCAATATCCAGATGATTGATCCATCACAGCGCATGTCCCATATTGATCACAACAGCCAAGTTACATCTGCAATAAGGTCTGGAGGGAGTGGAATGCAAACAGGGCAGGACAACCAAAGCACTCCTAGAAGTGGTATGCCATCCAATAGCCAAGAGTTTGGAAGTTCTACTGTACCGCAAAATATATTGTTTAGCCAAGGTATTGATAGTGCTTCGTCGCTGCAGGGTACGCCAAGCCATGTAGCAGGCACCACCGCAGCTATTCAAGACACGCAGTCGTTTGGTCAGATCATCAGCAGCTCCTCATTTGTGCGAGAGGCCGCATCGCAAGGACAATATATTGAAAGCCCTTCGCTAAGACCGGACATTAACACATTCAACCAAGGCATGGGTAGTTCGTCACTCACGAGAGATACCCAATCTTTGAATCAAAACATTGGTAGTTCTTCCTTCGCTCAACAGTATATGTCTTTGAGCCAAGGTATAAGCAACACTCCGTTCACGCAAGAAACTCCATCGGCAAGTCAAGGAATTGGAAGCTCTTCCTTCGCGCAAATGTCTCCAGAGTTTAACCCGGCTATGGGTAGTTCATGTTCATCGCTGTCGCAGAATTCTCAATCATACAGTCAATATATCAGTAGCTCTTCACTTGGTCAACAGAATTTATCATATAGCCAGGGTTTGAGTAATACTCCATTCATCCAAGACAATCCAGTGTTAAGGCAGGGTGTTGGTACTTCCTCGTTTACGCAGGGCACCCCTACCTGCAATCCAGGCAGCTCGTCAATCTCGGAAGAAATGCCATCTTTTAGTCAAGGTATCGGTAGCTCTTCTTTCATGCAGCAGAACCAATCATTCAGCCAGAGCATGTGCAGCACATCATTTGATCATAGTCTATCAAACAGTGAGGGCATGCGCAACATTTCTGTGATGCAGGAGACTCAATCGTTCAGCCATTCTAATGCCAGTTCTTCGTTCTCGCCAAGCAATTCTTTAAGCCAAAGCACTTCTGCCTTCATTCAAGAAGCTCCAGTGCATAGTCAAGGGATCAGTAGCTCTTCTTTATCGCAGGAGAATCGCCAAAATATTGTTAGCTCATTTACTCAAGAAAACCCTTTTGATCAAGCCATGAGTAACACTCCAATTGCACAAGACATCGACGTGCAGAACCAAGCTAGCTCTACTGGTCAAAGCATTGATAACCGAACATTCATAGAGACTACCCCTTCAGGTTTGACTGAACAAAGTGGCCTGGCCCAACAGTTGAATGATAATTTCCAAAGCCCCGGAAGTCAGCTATTTTCGCGAGATGGTTCTGGCCAGTCGTCTCGCCGAGACAGTACAGACATGTCAAACACATCATACGATCAAGTCGGTAGCAATCAGGCTCTGTACCAATTAACTCCAGATGATGTGACTTCCAATACTGAAGAAGCTCCACAGACCACTCATATGGAGTCGGAGGAATCCTGGATGGCCGAAAGTCTGTCCCAGAACTCAAATACCAGTCTACAACAGAACTCTGAACCTGCCAAGGTTCTCAGCAGTGCACTTGCCCAGGATCTTGACCGCTTGTCTGTTGAAAGCAGTTATTTGCAAGCGAGAAATATGCAAAGTGAGCCTGTGAATATCCCATCTAACAGAAGCGAGTTTGCAGTTCATCCTGAGAGCAGTACCCCCGTACTTGGCGATCCGCAGCCTATGTCCCTAACTGAAGACCCGATTCCTGAAGAATTGCTGAATAAATTGGTGAAGGAGCACAGAGAAAGGCAGGCTCGGATCAAACTCAACCCGAGTGTGGAAGAAACTGAGACGGACAGGGCTCAGCATGTGTCTGGGACAGGAAACATCTTGTTGGAGTCTGAACAGCATCTAGCTGATTCCTTCCTGGTTCCTCAGAAGGTTGATGACTTGAATCAGATTGAGCAGCAGCTACAGCAGAAAAATGCTGATCAACTGATCCAGCAGTATATAGGCCATTTAGACCGGTTAAAGAATCTAGAACAACCAGGTGCGGTTCAATATACAAGTGAGTTTATCAATAAACCGGTTGACGAGGGTTCATCTGAAATTAACCAGGTGCAGCCATCAAATGAAGCGTTTAGCAATAACAGCTACCAACAAACGTGCGATGACACACATGAGAACATCGGGAGAAATCCTATTGATGAAAATAATATCGCATCAGCGACAAACCAGTCCAATCCAGTCGGTGATTTACATGCAAGCACTCCTGCAACATGGAACACAGATTCGCTACCTCCGAGCAATGACTCAAATCAAACCGAGTCAAACACGGGCTGGAATACGAACCCCAATTCAAACATCACATCGCCCTTGCAAAGCGATCAGACAAACCAGAGCCCTTCTATACCGTCTGTTTCTTCTAATGTGCAGAATTTCGTTTATATCTCTGACGTAAGTGGTTCTTCGATGGACGTGACAGAAGCATTCGACTCTCGTAATGTATCATCGGAGGAACTACAGTTTCAGCAAAACATTCCGAGTGCTGAAGCATTTAGATTTCAGCCTCAGTTTCAGAACGAATCTGTTAGCACCATGCAGATCTCCCAACAGCAACAACAACAATTTGAGCAGAATAGCGCCGAAAGTACGCATCAGCAGCTATATCAAGAGAATTCCACCCAAAGTCTGAATTCGAGCGATGGAGGAGGAGAAATTCAAGTCATCCAGAAGATTCCGTTGACATTTGCTGAGAGCGATCAGTCTGGTGAGTTTCCTTTCAATTCCAATACCTGGGGGTTCATCAATTACCGTTGGATGGGGTTTGTGCGGCTGAGATTTGTCAGCATACCCAATTTTGATACCCAATCTTTTAGAAATGATACCCAATCTCACGATTATGGCTAAAGTTTAGACTTATCTTTATAAAAAGCTATTTCTCGGATTTCATACTCATCTACATTTGGGAGATTTCATACCCATATTGAGACTCTTCGAGGAAAAACCCACATACATATATGAGTGGCACATCCCCGTACCAATTTTATGTTCATTAATACTCCCCTATGATACAATACAGTTTCCTTTATTCCACTGAACCGTGTTGATTTACTGTAACTTCGTATTTTTTGAATCATTGGAATTTCGAGGTCAGGTAGCCACAGGGCAGATTGAATATCAAAATATGCAAACAATAGAAAAGTTCGGGTCACTTTGTATTTTATTTTTTGAGTTGTAATCAAGTAAAATAATTTATCAATGTATTCAAATAGCTAATGTATTGCTAATGTATATTTGCTAAAGTATAGCTAATGTATTGGGTGGACTAGAAAAATGCATTAACGTTTGCTGATCTAAAAATTGCTCAAAACCAATACACGTTACCAAAAAGTTGTTTACCTAGGTATCGAAAGAATGGTGCTGGCAGGGGGATGTTTTAGGTTGAGAAATTGAAATGCTGTTTGTCCAAAGTTATTTGCAAATCTTTAGACTTTCAGCAAATTCGCTGGGGCAAATTCTCGCTGATGAACGGAAATGCTGACGTTGAATTCTAACCAGGTATTCGGCGTGCTATAATCATGAGGAAGGCAATACAAAAATCCTCGAAAGGTGCTTTTGCTCCATCTGCTCCTTGAGAATTCTTTCGATATCATGCCAAAGTTAAGTCATCGCACGTTGAAATTTTGACCAGGCATGGTCAGGGTTTCTATTGAGTTTCTTCTGTTAGAAGTCATATTACCAAAACTGCTATTAATTTTTGAACCATTTAACTGGTACTGCTCATCTATTTTTATCATATAATTCATTATTTTACCAACATGTATTCGGATAATAGACGGGAGACAATTTCAAGGCATCTTCAACCCTTTTGAATGGACAAACGTACAGACTATTTTTGGTCCACCCTGTAAATAATACGGATGTGATAAAATGTGATCATTTATAAAAGTAGAATGTAAAAAAAATCATTTATAAAAGTAGAATAATGGTCTTTGATTGCAGACTGGAATGAGCTTGTTGGAGATACAAGAAAGCTGCTCGAAGAAGGCTTGGTAAACCAACAAGAAGCGCAGGTCAGTGGAAAAAGTGCTTATCTCAAATAGTTTTAGAGAAATAGTTCTTACCAAAATTTCAGTTTGGTGTTTCTTACAAGGTTTAGTCTAATAAAAAATACGTGTATGTAATAAAGAGCGTATACAACGTTGATCGGCTTTTGAAAGAGTTTCTTGGTGTGCATTTGTGTATTCTAGATTTAATTTGATGAAATTATTTATCTGGAAAGCTGACCAATCCACTTGGATTATTTACACTACTCATGAAAACAATAACTACCGAATGAAAGAAGAACATCATATATTTCATTAAGTGGTCTCTATCTATAATATTTTTAATAGCAGGTGTCCTCAACCTGTTTCTTTATAACCCTTTTGAATTTTGCGTGTTTCGGCTCTCATCATGTTTTCTTTTCTGGTAGGTATTCCTTATTGGAAATATAGAACTGTCTTTGATCGGTACAAAGCTTGAGGAGGGCGAGGAGAATCGGAAACAAAGGGAAGCATTATGATAGACCCCTTTCTCAATGACGTAGAATGTGTTTGAAAGTGAGGCAAGAGATGTGATTTCCTGCTGAGCAAGAATTCTTCATCATATCATTTTACTGAAAGAACTATAAAACAACTCAATGCTTTGCTAAGGGCAATACACGCCTTTGAGATTTTGATCCACGTGATATCGAGGATAGTGATGTTCCAAGCAATATTTCAAAAGAATTGACGTCATTGTAAAAGTGGTCTATTACTGAAGCTTTCCGTCTTAGAGTAGTATGTGAGAAATCGAAATCTAACGATCGAAATTGGCCAATCAGAAATGAGATGGATGATTGGTACGGTAAGATCAGCCAATCATTATGAATTATCATACAAACAACCAATCATCACTGAGAGTCCCGTGAGACAAATGATAACTGTTACTGAAAGAACGCAAGTGGAAAAACGAACTCTGTCTCTCTGCTTAATATGGGATCCATGGTTTTGATGTAAACAGATGACAGAACCATGGGTCTTATGTTGTGTAGACAGAAATACTTCGTTCTTCCTCTTTTGATCTTTCAGTGACAGTTTATTATTTGTGTCACTGGACTCCTGATAATGATTGGTTGTTTCTTACCGTACCAATTACCACCTCCTTTCTGATTGGCCAATTTTAATCTATATCTGGGTATAATAATTCGTAAAGTTTCGTTTTCGTTCTCTTTGTGACGCACTTCTCTGATGAGTGTCAGACACAAAGCTTTTGTATTTCCGATCTTCCTCGTCATCCTCTTGTTATTATCATTTGTTGAATTCGCGTGAAAATATTGTATAACAACAACCAACAACCTAAGGAAAATCAACAGACTCCTAAGAGGACGATAACGTGACATGAAATGGAGAGCAAACCGGATCCGAAGTAGTTTATCAAAACACAATTATTCACGATGCTTAGATAGTTAGCAATCCATTCGGCCGGTCCCTAAAATCATTTGTTTTCTTGCAGACAATATACTCGTGTGTTCAGCAGGAGGATAACCTACTACTCGAAATGTACCGGACTGCCAAGAAAGGTACCGAGGACACCGGTAAGGTAATTGAGACTCTGAAGCATTGGGTCTTGAATGTTAAGCACGTGGGATCGTGAGTTTTATAACGCATCGCTTCATCGTATCCATTTGCAACTTGATTGAAACGTGGTCTCCGCTCCCGGCAAGACATTCATGATGAAGTTCATTTCTAAAGCGAACCTCCTTTCGCAAATCGCTAGTAGATCAAAACCTGGTTTACATGTTGCTGTAAGTTGCTTAAAGGTGCCAAATATTTGCATGCAATGGCTGTGCTCTCCTCTACAGGGTGATTCAGAACAAACTAAACGAGTTTGATGAGATATGGTTGGCTATTGGATGACTATTTTTGACGATTCCTTTTTTCATCAGGTGAAGGGAAGCGAAACTTATTTTGGTACATCCAACATTTAAGTCCAATCAGTGAAGTAGAAGCCCGGAAATAGGAATCCAGAAATATGAGAACCTAAAAACTGATTTGGCTTGGATGACATCCAAAAACAGAATATTTCTTTTAAATTGAAATTTTATCAAGTTCTAGTTCTACCTAGTTCTAAGACAGCTTGTGGTATTAGCCTTTACATCCTAGTTAATATCATAAGCCCTCATAAAACCAAACTTTTAAAAACCTAGTCAGTCTGTTCACAGAAAAGTGGGCTCTTATTTGTGGGGTTCTACTGTATATCAAAAGTCATTCCAAAATACATAATTTTGATTTTATCGAAAACGTCAAAAACTACAAACAACAGTGAACAAAACATTGACCATAAGATCGGCTATTGGAATTTGACCAGTGTTGGTATACTGGAGCATGCGTAGATTCGGCAAGTTGCAGTTTCTCACGTGTACATATTTGTGTGCAGGAATTCACCCAAGCAACTGCTGGTTGCTCGAGGTCTGCAATGTAGGTACGAGGGGCATATCACTCAAAAAAATCTCGTACACTTTTTGAAAATATCACAGAAAAATAACAAAAATCACAAAAAATCACCAAAATTACGTTATTTTTGAAGTCAGTGATATGCCCCTCGTGTATTTATACGGTAACCGATATTATGGTGTTTTCCTCGACCCTTGCGGTCTATTTCCAAGCAGCTCCATTTACACTGCCGTTGAAGTTAGCACAAGGCAGCTCTTTCGATTGGGGAATTATCAGGGTAGTAACTAGGGGAACTGGTGCTCTGAGGGGCGCTTGAAAACAAGTTATCTTTATTTATTCATTCAAAGTGTTTTTCAGGAGAATCTAGGCCCATTTGATTAGTTATTACTATGGGGCTAAGCCGAACGGCCCTGATCCAATGATTTCAATTACTTTGAGTATATTCTGTGTGGTGCAAACTGGCACATTTGCTTCATCGAAGGGATGTATTGTAGTTGCTAATGAGATCATGAAGGACATATATATTTATTTACGAAGTTATGCTTTAAAGGCAGCTGATTGTTTTATTTAGCTGCTCATCTATATTATCATGGGCCAATATTCGAATATGCAAGTAGATCAGCTTTTTGAAAGTGTAATCGACCACGATAGTTCGTTAACACACCGGGCATGCCAAATATGTATATCTGTGAGTTGTGATATATCATGGAATTTTTAAAGCCAACGATATTTATCAGTTGAATCAATTTGGCGAATTATCTTTCTTTACCGGGCCAAAAATTAGTAAGGTTGGTACTACCAAGTAACTTTAAGAACGTGAAGAGAAATAGTGCCATAATGGTTATAACCCATTTAATCATATTCAATCCTCTTACTTATTAACAGTAGCTACCACACGCATAAAACAATTTTTGACTGTTCTTAAATTAACTCGGTAAAATTTATCGAGATTCGAGACTCTCTGCACAAAATGGAACTTGATTTTAACGGGGTTTCTTACCAACCTCCTCTTTTTTGTCGATATCATTCATGCACTTAAAAATCTGTTTGGAGACATTCCTTCTATGCTTTGTTCGGAAGCACATTTGATGGACGTGGTTACACAAGATTTTACGGAGTCAAAAAGGATAGTCACCTCCTTTGATTACGCCGCATCTGAAGAATAGTCCATATTGCTGCTCGCCTCTACATATTTTGCTTTCCCTGGTACAGACTCGAGCAATTTCTTTGAGCATTTACTCGATCGATCGCAGAAACTGAAATGTTTTAGTCCTATATCCGTTCGTTTGTCCTTTTTACCGCAGGAAATATATCTATAGAAAGAGACACGAATCAATCTTTCTATAAAATATTATTCGCTTTTTAAAGCACTTTAGCCGAAAGACGTTGACCGTTCAACAACAAACATTTATTAACGCATTTAGCATTTATTCGTTTATTTATTTCGTTTAGCAGCGGTAACTGTATTTCTTAACAGTATTGAATACCCCCCACAGTATTGAACACCCCCCCCGGTATTGAACACCCCCCAAAGTATTGAACACCCCCCAAAGTATTGAACACCCTCCACAGTATTGAATACCCCCCACAGTATTGAACACCCTCCACAGTATTGGATACCCCCCACAGTATTGAACACCCCCCCCCCCACAGTATTGAACACCCTCCGCAGTAATGCATAGGCGTTATGCAGGGCGATTCTATTAGTTTTGAAGGCCTTCTGAATCCTCTGTCTTGTACACCTGTGTCTGATTTTCCACATCAGTTGATTTGCGATTGGCCTAGACCCACTATGTAAAAGTCAATCGCACTTACAAAGACTAATGGTTACACACATAGTTTATCGAAAAAGATGGTTTAGAAACCATTTTGTTGTACGTCTTTGTTTCACAGTTGATGTTGAGCGGTACTTGAAAGTGCACAACATATGTCTTATCCTCCATCCTTGCTATTAAAATTTTACATGTAAAAATTGCCTACATAGATATAATGCTGAAAATTATAGAATATTTTCTAAATAACGAATATTTCTGACTAGGGATCCAAAAGAAGCGTTTTGATCTATTCGCTCAATCGTGACCCTGTTGGCTAAAATAATGGCAAAAGAAAAGATTATGCACTCTCAATTTTGAAAAACTTGCACCAAAAGATACAACAATAGGTTTCTAAACCATCCTTTTCGATAAACTATGTTTACGCAGAATTTTTTAGGCCAGTGCCTGCTACATTCCATACACCAGAGTACCCTTTTCCAAGTTCCAGGTTTTACTCTCCGATGTTATATTCGAGCAATCTAAAAGCGAAGCAATAAAGGTCATAAAGAGTAAGCATTTGGGAAAAATATTTGACGTAAAATGTAGAAAATGTTACTCTATGGTGTGCATTTACCCCTACAGACATTTGTCCAAAACTCATTTATCGCTGATGGCAAAATTATCTCTCAATTCATCTAAGATCCAATTACAAAAGATCCAATTTTATCCAGACTTCAGCAATCTTTCGGAAGTGCACCGTATGCATAGGAAAAATTCGACAGGTTTTATAAGCTACCATGAATTGAATATTACCTTGAATACACTAAAAGTAGTTCAATTCGACGCCAAAAGGACTAAATTTGATGATTTTTGAAAGTTTCTGCAACGATAGTAGTTTTAGAGCCAACAAGACATGGCTATCTTGCTATTCATTTCAAAAAACGGCAGAGGCACAGAAGACCGAACCAAGACATTCCAAATCAAGTGACATGCAAAGAAAATTGGAACTGAATATTAAGGTCATATTAACGAAATGCAAGTTTATTCCGTTTACACTGCTCCGAGTTCATATGAAATCGGATAAAAAAGTTTTCGCCTTGTGTTCACGCTGCTGCCTGAAAACGGAGACTTTAGAAAACGCAAAAACGCAGTGTGAACAGCGAAAACGAAAAAACGGATGCTTAATATCATAATGATACTTTTGATTGTTATAATCTGATCTGGAGCGGAGAAATGTGAACGCTTCATCGTTTGCGTAGCGTTTTCATATTTACCCAGGGCAATGTGAACTGACAAAACGAATAAAAGGAAAAGGATTAAACGAATACGAAGGGGTGTGAAAACGTAACTTGAATTATATGTTTATTATTTTGCGGAAGAAAGGAAAAAGAGGCTGGGACGTATTTCTCTTGTTCCCTACAGCTCGACAATATTTCCGAAATGGTTGGGTGTATTTGTCTGGAATAACTATTTTTAACTCTACAAGTTTCGTTGAAAAAAATTCAAAAGATAAAACTATCTAAGTTGATCTTTTTTGCATCACTGTGAATTACTTGAAGTGTGTTGATGGTAATATTCTACTTATTGTAACTTACCAAACACGTCTACGTTTTTCTGGCGAATCCAGTACTTCAAGGTCATTTGTTTTGTTACTCAATCCGAAATCCTACTTAACAAAAAGAGTTTTTATGCACATCCTTCTCTTAACAAAATTTCATTGTTACTCTCCACCCTTTTTGCTTTTAACTGCGTATTTAGCCTGTGTTCCGTTTATCCCCAAAATGTATGGACTTTGCAATGTTGATATTCTGTCCAGCTGGGGTACTAGAAACTATGCTAAATATTTTGTAATGTTCATAAATCAAGCAATTATGAATTATAAATCAACCCGTCACGTGATAGATCAATTAAATGTTTAGCTCATTGATTGATAACAAATTTTGTTTGCAATAATAACGGACCAATATATGCGTGATAATAGACCTACCAATAGACCTACTAATATATGCGTGATAATAGACCTACCAATAGACCTACTAATACATGCGTGATAATAGACCTACCAATAGACCTACTAATACATGCGTGACATACGTATGCGTACATAAATTCCGACTCACTTTCGATGGAAATTCTAGCGAGGAAATCAAAGAACGTTACACATTAAATATATTTTGTGGACGAACGGAACTCAGGCTAACTGTGAATCGGGCTCTTGTTACGTATAGTAAGTTTGTAGTTTTGAGATATATATCCCAATATCTATGATGTACAGTAGTGATATAGAGAGTTATTCAAGAAAAAGACATTTGGTAGCGAACGTTGTGATCAATAGATATCATTCAGTCCGTTTCTATTACTTCATTCACCTGATTGCTATGATAGCTGCCTGTTGAAGTACCCAGCGCGACAACGCCAGTCTTATCATTTTTTATGGTAAACTATGCGTATTTGTCCTCTGTCATTCAGATTTCTAATTCGGAGGATCTAGAACCACTTCTACGAGTTGACGGTTTGAAATTGAATTTGAAATTTGATGGAGAAGAAATTCTAAGAGCTTGTCCTCACTTAAACGTGTGTTACAATTATACACAGGTAACCATGTCTTACTTTAAGACAATCCTCAGGCAACTAAAAAGATACGTTACATTACAATCAAACAATCTAAAAACATTCCAATGATTTCGTTCTCGAATCCGACGTCAGTTCTTTTCTTTTGAACAAAGCTCAAGTTCGAATTTTCGCTGATGTCGACACTTGCCCATGATTTCTGATCGCTTGTTCAACAGGTTGCTTCCAGGGTAATTAATTATTTCGAATTTCTCAGCTTCACAGAGTGCACAACGACCTGATTCTGGAGTGAACGCTTTAGATTTCCTGATGACTCGCCAAACAATGCTTGGGATCCCACCACCATCTTTGATTCGCCACACCTCTGTTGAAAGCGTTGTATTATTTCGGTATCTTTCAAGATTGAAGGATGTTTTGTGTGCACTATACCGTGTTTTGAACGTTGATTCGCAGAGACCGATGTATTTTTTCTCTCCGTATCCGGGTAGACTTGATGTTAACGTGGCTTCATAAACGATATTCGACACCAAGCAGTTCTGGCTCATGGGGCATCTTTCTTTACGAATGCAGTTGCATGTTCTTTCGTCGGATTGCTGTTGAGGTGACAAAACTTTTTTGTTGTGGGCGTTGATGATTGATTTGATGTTCGACATGCAACTATAGCTGACTTTGACAGTGTTTTTGTTAAAAATCTTATGGAGCTTATGACCTTGTGGAAAATGCTTCTGTATCATGTTGAGAAAGCATCTGCCAACATTTGTTTTCACGTTGTTGTTAAAAGGTGGATTGAACCATATTATTTTTCTACTTCTGTTTCGTCTTGGTCGAGGTGCATCTGGCGTATATTCGAAATGGTGGTCGTAGCCGGATCTCCTTAGAGCTTCTGCATAAAACGGTGTTGATTGGTTGAAGATTTCTTCGTTTGCAGATAGATTCGACAGGCGATTTTGAATTGAGAACGGAATTTGCTTGATGATGTTGGGTGGGTGATTGGATTTGACATGAACGTAATTGACTTCGTTATTCGGCTTGTGGTACGGTCTGTATGTGCCGGTGTTCAGGTCGAGAGTGACATCAAGATAGTTTACGATTTTCTTGTTGCATTCGATGACCAACTCGAGTTTATGCTTTCGGAACAATGCCTGGAAGTCCTTCTTTATTCGTTCACTTTCAGGCCCACTGACGTTTTTGAATACCGACAACCCATCGTCCCTGTACAGTCCGATATTTTCCTTCTTGTATTTTTCCGGGATAAGCGAGAGTAGGAAACAGCCAACAAGCTCACATACCTCTGCACCGTCAAAAGCACCCATCGTCACATCAAAAAGTTTGTCACCTTTCTTTATCCAACTTTCTTTCTTGTTGAACAACAGCGACTTCCGCGAGTGGAAAATGATCTCTTTGTCCTTTTTGCTGATTTTGACGTTTTTCTCGGCAAAAATGATCGCGTTTTTCAATAATGATTCCGTAATTGAGGGATAAAAGTCCTTAACATCGAACATCATGAATACGTGATTTGATTTATCTTCAATTTTTGAGAACCAATCGATAACACTTTTAGTATTTTTCCACTGGTTCAGATTTAATTTTGTTCGAACTTGCGTGGTGATCTTTTCTAGAATAACTTTGCTTATTCGGCCAAGTTCGTTTTTCGCTGGATTGATCAGTCTGGTGGTTGGATTATTTGCGAAGTTCTCTTTGTGATCTTTCATTGTTATAAAACAACTGTTCTCTGCGTTCACGTTCATGCGTTGGATGATAGGGTTGTCTTTAAGGATTTTCCTACCGGAGTAATTGATCGTGTTTTTGATATTGTCGTCAGCTTTTTTGTACGTTGCGGTAACGGAGTTTTGAAGTATTCGGCCGTACTCTTCCTTGTCAACTTTGTACATATTGGTTGTTTTGTCGGCTGGAACATACAGTTTGTCAGATCGTTTGATTTGCTGCACATCTTGTCGCATTCGGTTCTGAAAGTCATTCGTATTCCTTTCGAATTTTAGCTTCTGGACTAAACCAATAAGATATTTTTCGAAATTCGCCATTTCTGGTACAGGATTAGGAGTGATTCTGGATTTAAGTCCGTAAGTTTCCGGTTGCTGGTCTTCATTCTTTTCTTCATCGTCGTTTGCTTGGAAGAATATCGCCTTCCACCTCATACGTCTGATAACAGCTTCAATTTTATTGATAAGTTGCGCCTTGTAGTTGTTGATGGACGCCGTTGGAATGTTTTTAGTCGAGTAATGTAAGTTTGTTTTCTCCATTTAATATTCGATCTTGAAGTACAGTGCTCAACCAGTTTAGGAGCGTATTATATTTGTTTCTTTGTTCTTCATAGATCTGCGAATGCATTGAGCACTTTCATCAATCTATGAAGAACAAAGAAACAAATATAATACGCTCCTAAATTGGTTGAGCACTGTACTTCAAGATCGAATATTAAATGGAGAAAACAAACTTACATTACTCGACTAAAAACATTCCAACGGCGTCCATCAACAACTACAAGGCGCAACTTATCAATAAAATTGAAGCTGTTATCAGACGTATGAGGTGGAAGGCGATATTCTTCCAAGCAAACGACGATGAAGAAAAGAATGAAGACCAGCAACCGGAAACTTACGGACTTAAATCCAGAATCACTCCTAATCCTGTACCAGAAATGGCGAATTTCGAAAAATATCTTATTGGTTTAGTCCAGAAGCTAAAATTCGAAAGGAATACGAATGACTTTCAGAACCGAATGCGACAAGATGTGCAGCAAATCAAACGATCTGACAAACTGTATGTTCCAGCCGACAAAACAACCAATATGTACAAAGTTGACAAGGAAGAGTACGGCCGAATACTTCAAAACTCCGTTACCGCAACGTACAAAAAAGCTGACGACAATATCAAAAACACGATCAATTACTCCGGTAGGAAAATCCTTAAAGACAACCCTATCATCCAACGCATGAACGTGAACGCAGAGAACAGTTGTTTTATAACAATGAAAGATCACAAAGAGAACTTCGCAAATAATCCAACCACCAGACTGATCAATCCAGCGAAAAACGAACTTGGCCGAATAAGCAAAGTTATTCTAGAAAAGATCACCACGCAAGTTCGAACAAAATTAAATCTGAACCAGTGGAAAAATACTAAAAGTGTTATCGATTGGTTCTCAAAAATTGAAGATAAATCAAATCACGTATTCATGATGTTCGATGTTAAGGACTTTTATCCCTCAATTACGGAATCATTATTGAAAAACGCGATCATTTTTGCCGAGAAAAACGTCAAAATCAGCAAAAAGGACAAAGAGATCATTTTCCACTCGCGGAAGTCGCTGTTGTTCAACAAGAAAGAAAGTTGGATAAAGAAAGGTGACAAACTTTTTGATGTGACGATGGGTGCTTTTGACGGTGCAGAGGTATGTGAGCTTGTTGGCTGTTTCCTACTCTCGCTTATCCCGGAAAAATACAAGAAGGAAAATATCGGACTGTACAGGGACGATGGGTTGTCGGTATTCAAAAACGTCAGTGGGCCTGAAAGTGAACGAATAAAGAAGGACTTCCAGGCATTGTTCCGAAAGCATAAACTCGAGTTGGTCATCGAATGCAACAAGAAAATCGTAAACTATCTTGATGTCACTCTCGACCTGAACACCGGCACATACAGACCGTACCACAAGCCGAATAACGAAGTCAATTACGTTCATGTCAAATCCAATCACCCACCCAACATCATCAAGCAAATTCCGTTCTCAATTCAAAATCGCCTGTCGAATCTATCTGCAAACGAAGAAATCTTCAACCAATCAACACCGTTTTATGCAGAAGCTCTAAGGAGATCCGGCTACGACCACCATTTCGAATATACGCCAGATGCACCTCGACCAAGACGAAACAGAAGTAGAAAAATAATATGGTTCAATCCACCTTTTAACAACAACGTGAAAACAAATGTTGGCAGATGCTTTCTCAACATGATACAGAAGCATTTTCCACAAGGTCATAAGCTCCATAAGATTTTTAACAAAAACACTGTCAAAGTCAGCTATAGTTGCATGTCGAACATCAAATCAATCATCAACGCCCACAACAAAATAGTTTTGTCACCTCAACAGCAATCCGACGAAAGAACATGCAACTGCATTCGTAAAGAAAGATGCCCCATGAGCCAGAACTGCTTGGTGTCGAATATCGTTTATGAAGCCACGTTAACATCAAGTCTACCCGGATACGGAGAGAAAAAATACATCGGTCTCTGCGAATCAACGTTCAAAACACGGTATAGTGCACACAAAACATCCTTCAATCTTGAAAGATACCGAAATAATACAACGCTTTCAACAGAGGTGTGGCGAATCAAAGATGGTGGTGGGATCCCAAGCATTGTTTGGCGGGTCATCAGGAAATCTAAAGCGTTCACTCCAGAATCAGGTCGTTGTGCACTCTGTGAAGCTGAGAAATTCGAAATAATTAATTACCCTGGAAGCAACCTGTTGAACAAGCGATCAGAAATCATGGGCAAGTGTCGACATCAGCGAAAATTCGAACTTGAGCTTTGTTCAAAAGAAAAGAACTGACGTCGGATTCGAGAACGAAATCATTGGAATGTTTTTAGATTGTTTGATTGTAATGTAACGTATCTTTTTAGTTGCCTGAGGATTGTCTTAAAGTAAGACATGAAACTGCCAGTAGCAGAATAAAAGAGTTTTTCTTTGTTTGTTTACTATAAACGCTCTGCGAATGCATTGAGCACTTTCATCAATCTATGAAGAACAAAGAAACAAATACACAGGTAACCTATAATCCCCGCCAAAAGTAGTTTGAACACCCTTGTTTTTCTCAACAAATAACTACTTTTCTAGCTTTAGTAGCATTTTTTTCAAATCAAACCCCCCTCCCCCCTCAAAACAATGTCGTTTACAAAAGGAACTTTATGAGATCACACCAAACACTAGCTGAATACTATTGGGCTAGTTTTTGTTATCAGAAACAACATTCTAAAGGGGGAGGGGAGGGGAGGGAACAAAATGTAGAAAACCGTAAAAATCATACAAGTCTTCCAAGACATTTGGTGGGTATTGTATGTGCTTGCTGTGGTGGGTGCAAACACTGGAGGTGGGGAATTATGCTTTGGGAGACCCACCACTTCAAGCACTATGCCCCCCTCTGAAACGTAATGACCCAGCCTCAATCACCACGGTAGGCACATGGGTTATCTTGCGTGTTTTAAGACCAGGAAGAAACAGTGCTTTCACGAGGGAAGAAAAACAAAAGTGAGTGTACACGGGCTTTTTCCCTCGTGTGCTTCTAATGTTTTTTAACTAAGTCTGTAAAAGTTATCGACATTTGAAACTCTTTCGACAAAAATTGGGTTTTTTAGATTTGAAGTGGGTGAATAGGCCGATAAGTTTTTACTAATAAGCCAAAACTTATTCTTGTGAATATCGTATCCTAACTATATACTTCTTTCACGAAAGTCTTTTCCGAAGAAGTCGCGTTTTCCGTTCTTGTGTAACTTTCGTTATTCGAAGTCATCTCCCCAAAATAGTTTCCTTGAAGAAAAGCGGTAGATTCGTTTGACATTGATTCAGTATAGGTCATATGGACGGCCTTGCTTCATGGAATCAACATTGCTCAATACAGCTGCGAGTGATGAGTAGCCCAGGCCTATCGTCTTCTTTTGCATTGCCCACGCACATCTTGCTTATTCATTGCTGAATTATATGGACAGAGCTCGACAAGACTAGCCGCGCTGTGCCTGTGCAGGTGTACCATCCATTGACACCGATCCAGTTGAATACACGCTTTTATTTCACGATCACTTGCTTCTAATTTTAGGCTGACTTATTCTCGTTTCAGAAACGATTTTTCGTAAATTTATCACCAACTACCTCTCTCAAAATATGTTTAGAAGTTGGTCTTGAGGTAGGGGTTTCACTTATTCAATAGTTTTTGAGATAGAAAAACAATGCTGACTCAATATATGTTCGCCTAGAAGTGGTACAATTGAGCCTCCTTTGAAAGATCAATGACCCAGGCAGGACACGAATCTTACTGGGAAAAGACTAGAAGTTTATGAATTATACTCCCTGGAATGAGGACGAGAACGATATCATCTATTTCTAGAAATGATAGTAAAACATGCCGTGTATCCCAGATAGAAGTACCCCTGTTTGTTTGAGAATGATAAAAAAGATGGGCCATTTAGAATCTTCAAGGAAAAGTGAATTGACTCAGCTTGTCTCAATTTAGGTATGATAATAAGAATTAGCTGCTAGAAACGCACTTTAAAGTTTAATTTTGGGCAAACTGGATACCAGACCAATGTGAGAAACTGCTACTATGTGCATTCAATTTCCCAGCTTTGAGAGCTGATACATGCAAATAGTTGAAATGGAAATATTTGGTCTTTATTCATGATTGAAATAATGCCTTAACCTTTAAAAAACTAACAAACTAGTCCCCCCCCCCACTTTTCAAAAAGATGGTATCTGAGATCCATGCAAATCCAATGAGAAAATGGGGGGGGGTAGGCCTACGTCCTGTGAATTGTGTCACAAGATCATTTCAATGTAATAGCTACCCAGTGTTGTTTTGTATAAATTATTATCAATTTCTATACATTCATGACTTCTGAGATTTGGACAGCCTCGTTCGGTCGTTGATTTTGACAGGCAATTGATCAAAGGAAATTTCCTAATGTCAATAGAGCTTTTTGTGAAAGGACGTTTCCAGCATTTAAAAGGGTGTTCCCCATTGTCAAAAAGGGCTTTTCCCTAGTTTTGAAAGGGCGTGGCCCTAAAAAGTTTTCCTGGGGGCACCGCCCCCGGTCCCCCATCTTTCACATGTCCCCCCCACTTCTTGGCGGCTGGCGCCGCAACTGGTCAGACTGAAAACTAAGGGGCCATTATGGGCAACCTTCAAAAAAGCGCGCGTTATGCTGACGTCACACTTTCAAGTCTTACCACTTTGTTTATAGGCCCGATTTTTTACAGAAGTTGAAGTTTGATTGCTTTCCACACTGCCTGATTATTTGGATGTGGTGAGTAATTTCTTATCCTCATTTCATGAATCAATTAGTTGATGTTGTAAATCCAAATTCCAGCTGCAATTCTTTTTTCAGTTTTCACAATTCACATGTGGACTTCATTACTCAATTTGCAAGAGGGTGTAGAAGGGGGGGTATTGCTAGTCATTAGTCAGGCCAAAAATAACCCAGTTAGTCACTAGTCGAGGTTTTTACGTCCAGGTAGTCAAAAAAAAATTTAGTAGGAATTTCCTGTGTTAACATTACATGTAAGTAGGTATAAGGGAAGGTACAACTCCCAGGGGAGGCACTCAAGACCTTTGTACATATACGGGGACATCAGTCCGAGAAGTTTAAAACGCCGTAAAAAATATAAAAATGTCATTCAACATTTTCTTTCAGTAACCAAAAAATATCATAAATTAGAAAGGATTTCAATGGGTAGGCCTAGTTCCTTATTTTACTCTATATTTTACTACAGTACAAACTTATCAGATGCTTTGCTAATCTTTCACCCAAAAATATCACCTTGAACTTCTTAAAATTTCGGACCCAAAAAGATTGGTTTTATGGGAAAAAACTTGCCCGAAAATATCGGACTAACGTACTCGTACACAAAAGTCTTGTGTGCCCCCCCCCCCCCCCCCAGGGAACAACTTTGTCCTGCTACAAGCTACAACCATTCAGAGTGCGAAGCAAATTGATGTACAATTCTCCTGCCTCTCTTTGTTGTAGTTGGGCATACTATATCCTGTTTTTCTCCAGAATCAGTTGCTGTCCTGAACAGCTTGTTCTTGTTAACAAAGAAATCGGTTGGCTCAACCTCAATATAAAGTTCATACACATCATCCTCTCTTACTAATCTTCTAAGATCTTCTAAGTACGTCTGCCGTGTTTGCTCTGATAAAACTTTATAAAACCCTTCTTTAATCTTCTTCCCCATCACTTTGGACTTTCTCCGGTGGAGGTAAATTGATAAGTCATAAAATTTTACGTTCTTTTGCTTCAGTTCGTTGTGCAACTCATTTCGAACATGTTGGTTTCTTCAAGCTGCGGAAATGGTTCTGTTTAGTCATAGGTCAAATAATCGAACATGGTTAGTCATTAGTCTAAGGTTTTAGAAAAAATTAGTCATTTAGTCAATGGCAAAACAGCCTGTTAGTCAACTAGTCAAAACCCCTTCTACACCCTCTTGCAACGGCTTAAATGGAAGTAAGCTGTGTTGTGTTGTGGCCTTCCTTTTGTGGAATAGCCTGTTGAAAGTAAGGTGTTATCCAAACGAGTGCACAAAAAGTGCCTAAAACAGTGGGGAGCATGCTGCTCAATAAAGAATTCCTCATGTTACGTCTTTTACTCTCTTGTGCACATGTTGCACCACAAGTTGACTTTTTTAATGACTTGATTATAGGTATTATCTCAAACAGAGATTGTCAAAAATTCCAAGTGAGGATTGCAAGATGCCAAAAATGAGCCTTTGCAATCCTTACTGACTGCGAGGATTAACATAACAAAGAGAATAAGATCATTGAACATGGCCATAGGGATGCTCAACTTTATTGGATGGCTCCTTTCATCGGGCTCCTTCGCTCCTTTAATCCGTTCTTAAGAATGTTCTCTATGAAATGTCCAAACTAAACTAGGAAAGCCAAGAAAGACACCAGTATGGGGTAAAATATTTCATCACAAAACAAACACATTATACTAACAATACACCATTACACTACATTACAGTACAGATACTAAAACATACAAGTATTCAGTTTTACATATTTGATAGAAAATCCTCCATTGAGGTTAAGCGTATCAGCGTATCAGCAAATTAGCGAGTATAAAACATTAGCAAATCCTCCCTTGCGAATCAGCGAATTAGCAAAAAATTGAGGTAGGGAGGGCGGGTGGACGCAAAATATGAATTGCGTGCTGCGAATATAGCTGCCTTGCAGATAGCACAAGACCTCCAGACTGAGCAAAATAAGGAGTGCCACATGTACCAAGGTAGGGATTACCAAGGGGATTAAAATACATAAAAGCTATTGGTTACTTAGCTAACATGCAATGCACCAAGTCAAAGGTCTAGAGGTATTGTTCTATCTGCTAGGTCATAGCATGTGAATGAAATATGAAACCCCACACTGCCCGACTCTCCTAATTTAGACAAGCATTGCAATTTGCAATGCTCTCCCTAAACTAGGAAAGCCAAGAAAGACACCAGTATGGGGTAAAATATTTCATCACAAAACAAACACATTATACTAACAATACACCATTACACTACATTACAGTACAGATACTAAAACATACAAGTATTCAGTTTTACATATTTGATAGAAAATCCTCCAAATCCCAAAGGGAAAATATTGAAAGTGGTGGAGGTATCCTATGTTGTGGTATACGTATATAAAGTGTGAGAAGTTTAGGGAGAGAAAAGAACAGTCCTGAAATCTATAGGGATTGGAATAGGAAACCCATGATGCCAGCGATGTGATGAGATTAGCTGTTTAGTAAAAGGGTAGGAGCACTACTTAGACGCGCCTTGCTGACTAGGGAAGGGTATAGATGACTAACATGCCCTACCTGATGCAAAGCTATAAAGAAAGAGTGCCAGACAAGGTACCCCTACCTGATACAGCCTCAATATGGGCTAGGCGGGTATTAAATACCATGAGCAGTGGTAGGCTAGATATTGCACAATGGAGCCAAAGACAATATGCAATACTAAGGTGGGCAATAGAATGCAATACCTGGATAAAATAGGGGTTGGAAGGTACTGCCTTGATGCGAAGAGCTGCTATTGAATGTGGCGGAGATATAAACAAACCACCCCTAGTTACTGCTAGAATTGGGGTACTAGGTCAAGCACAGCCACAAAAGGATGATATCAGGAGGATCATAAAAACCGTATGCGTGAAGTACCTTAGCTTAGGAAATACATCCTGATGCAATAGCTATAGAAATGGGGAGTTATGTAAGGTTGCCTACCAAACTGATGCAACCCATAGCTAATAGAAGAGCAGTAGCGTGCGTATTACTACTAACCAGATTAAACTAAACATTCACAATTTGGCCACAATGCATGACCGCCAAATGGGAATAGCTAAGCCATAGAGTATAAATTAGATTAGCAAGGCCGCACCAAATCCCTGCAAGTGTAAAGAGCTGGACGTTCCTGGCCATGAGATCAGAAAACATGCATACCTCGTATAAGACTTCCTAGAAAGGGAGACAGGAGCACAGTGAAAACCAAACAAAAGCCAAGGACCCTGGTCTCCCCCTAAGGATACAAAGCACATTTCCCAATCCCTTGGCCCCATGGATCCTGCCGGCTAACTCATACTCTAGGCTAGTCAGCAAAGTGAAACGTTAAAGTCTAAGAAATGCAGATATATAGGACCAGCTTTCAGGAAGCTATGAATCCTTATAGGACAGAATACTTAGGGCCTAAGAAGAGTGCCTTAGGCGAGGGAAGAAGTGGCTGAACTATGCAATGATTCCCTGATAGAAAGGCAAGGCTGTAAAAAGATCAGAATATATGAAGGGGGGCTACCTGGATCTATTGATTACACATATTCCCGGAACCATGTTGGTGAAGGGTGCCCTCCTGAAGGATCAGGTACGAAATGCTAAAGATGGGTGCTACCTGAAAGCTGGTTTGGCATTGCTACTTAAGCAGTAAAAAAGGAAACATTAAGTGAGCTAGAGCCAACGTTAGCTGCGCAGAATTCTCCACAGAGAGCTTTTGTTAACATCTTTCCCAACAAAACAGCGGCGAGACAGAGAAGACTGTGGAGAAGGAAACGAAAAACCAAAAACCAGGGACAGAGGAGGAAATAAAATCAGCCAGACTTCGTGGAATAGCAGCGGGTTTTGTAGTCGAGAGCCAACGTTGGCAACGCAGAATACTCCACCGGGAGCTTTGGATGACATCTTTCATACTTAACCAGCGGCGAGACGAGAAGACGGTGGGAAAACAGCGGCAAAACAGAGAAAACTGCGTGATGTGGTGAACGAAGGGTGTAAACAAGAGAGGAAATCAAACGTGGAGAAACTTCGAGGAATAGCAGCGGTGTTCTGTATCATCCAGAGCCAACAATTGCAATGCAGAATTCTCCACTGAGAGCTTTTGATGGACATCTTTCCGAGCAGAGACAGCGGCGAAACAGCGAAGCGGGCCAGAGAAGAGAGCCAGAGGAGAAAACAAAGGGCACGGCAGAGGGACATCAACAGTCGGTTTTAGAAGAAATCCGCGGACTGCCTAGGTCATCAGAAGGAGGCGAGGCGGACCATCAGCTTTTGGGTTGAACTTCTGGGATGCCCAACGATCAGAAGCCAGAGATTCAGAGAACAAAACAAACAGCCATGTCGATGAAAAACGTGGTCTTCATAGCCTAATTTGATAAACTAGGGCTAGCATCTGGAGGTCGTTTGACGAATGTAGGGACCCCAACGCCCGAAGGCATTTGGGGGCCTGACTTGGCAACAGCAAGAGAAAGACAATCAGAAAATTCTTTGAATTTGAATAACGCAAAATATGAATTGCGTGCTGCGAATATAGCTGCCTTGCAGATAGCACAAGACCTCCAGACTGAGCAAAATAAGGAGTGCCACATGTACCAAGGTAGGGATTACCAAGGGGATTAAAATACATAAAAGCTATTGGTTACTTAGCTAACATGCAATGCACCAAGTCAAAGGTCTAGAGGTATTGTTCTATCTGCTAGGTCATAGCATGTGAATGAAATATGAAACCCCACACTGCCCGACTCTCCTAATTTAGACAAGCATTGCAATTTGCAATGCTCTCCATTAACAATCCACATGATGCAGCAAGGTGATACTCCGCCAGAATACTCAAGCATCACCGTTTTTAAGTCCGTGTGGATCTTTTTTAGGTCCCTCCAGAAGTAAATGCTTATATGTTGATATACAGATTACAGATGGGTTCAAAAAGTCAAAAACGAATAATTGATGGAATGGTTTTTTAAAAGAAACAAAAAATGAAAAATTCTGAAACGATCAGAAATATTTTTGGAAGAAAGGCTGCTTTGCTATACAGGGGTTTTTTGTCCCCGTCTATCTACACCAATCACCTGTGATCTCAAAAACCTAATTTGACAATTGATTGGCAAAGATATTCACAACAAAATAAAAAACAGATCAAACAAAGAATTAAAGAACTACAAGCTTTTGATTGAAATTTGAAAATAAAATTATCAGACCAATGCCAACAGTAATTTCTCTTGCTTAAACCAAGCTTTCTCACCCAAGGAACGTTGTGTAGTACTGTGTGGGGTGCGAGCTACTGCTGAGGATGGTCAATACTGTGGGGGGATCCTTGAGTGTTCATTAGCAACATAAAATCATGTGCACCTCATATAGGAGGGTTTTGATGAAAAACTGCTGATCATGGGAATAATGTTTCAATCCCGTTTCAGTGGGTTTGAAATACAGGAAATAGCTTTTTTATAAAAGATGGGTCTTAATTCTTGCTATAATTGTGAAATGTTTAATTGTGTAGTAATTATTTTTTATTCATAATGTTGAGGTGTCATTTCCAAAAAAATTGGTTTTATAGTGGGTATATTTGTAAAATCTCAGCAGCAAAACTCCAGCCAACCGTAGGTCATGTGCCCCTGGAGCAATATCATCAGTTTATTAGATTGTGTTCAGTACTGTAGGAAGATTTGTACTTGAGTACTATGGAAGTATACCATTCTACAGTGGAGGGATACCATCAGTATGGGGGGATACCATGGTTACAGTCAAGGATGTTCAGTGCTTAAGGCATATCATCACTACTATGGAGTTAAAAACCTACTTTTGTTTTTGTAGTGGAATTAGGCATTCTACAATCAGTTGTCAGGCCTATGTTTCTTATCATTCATTAGCACTCAGAACTTTCTTTCCCAAAATTTTACTTCTCAAAGTTTTCTCCTTTATAACCTATCTTACTCGCTTTGTTTGTCTTATCAACTTTCTCAGAGTCAACAACTTGTCATCTTTGGTAATGTTCCATTGTCTTCAAACTAACGCCTGACATAACCTAGTCTCTGATATTACATAAATGAAAATAAAAGAAGAAATAAAACTCCAAGAAATGAAAGGTTTTGCTTGTATTGCAAAAAAGGAAAATTCATTGAGAGTTGAGGACAAATTAAATTTTTTTATGGAATGCCCTCTTTAGGAAAACGAGAGGTTAGAAAAGCTGCAAACCATTTATGGGACTTTTCCCAATACAGAACTACTAATCAATAATCAATGAAAATATGTTTATCTGGATTACGAGTCAAGAAAAAAAATGGAGGTTATTAAATTATTGAGAAATTTTGTTATAATTCTTTTAATGCCAGAAAACGCTATCTCAACAACTCAAATAATTTGATAGGTGATTAAGGATGATTATTCAAAGTTCTTAAACAATTTTGTCGTCTACAAATGCTGTTTCTTTTTTGTAACACGTTTTGTATATATTTTATAGTTATGTTTATTGCTGATTTCTTGATTACTTAACTTTGTAATTTTTATGATACTTTTAAGCACGTTTTGCATATACATTTAGAATTTAGCTACATAATTATGTTATACAGTTAAGGGCCATCCCGGCCTAGACACTTGTAATGAAAAAAAAGACATTCAGCACTTTAATGCATACTCCCTGCTTTGCAATCGAACCAAGGACTCTACACCCTTTCCTTCTTTGCAATCCTCTAATAACCTCAAGCTGCTTCATTCATGTATTGATTAACTTTATCTTTTTTTTAACTTTTGTAACTTGTAGATATAATACTGTGCTGTGATGTAGTTCAAGTTCAGTAGACTTCTGTAGATGTACAGAAGTTCATATAAAGACAACGTGTCAGTGTAATTTAATTTTATTTTTCTTCCACGTGTCTCACTTCTCTTCTGGCTCTTTATTCTTCGTGTAACCCGTTTGCATATTATATTACTTCGGCCAATTGATTGTTCTCCTGGAAGGTAGACATGCAAGTATTTTAGTTGAGGGACAAGTAACTCACTTCTTGCGCCTCGCTATATTTTCTGTCAAAAGTATTGAGTATCGTCACCGTACTAACGATACCCTTCTACAGTAGCAAACATCCTCGACCATACTGGAGAATATCACTCCACAGTACTGATGATGTCCCCCACACTACTGTACCCCCCCCACACAGTATTGATGGTATCCCCCTACCATAGCATACTCTCTGTAGTACCTGCAAAGATGTTCCCCGGGCCTTCCCAGGGTGCTTCTTCGCATTCGAAAGATCTCTCGGAGATATACTATAGAGCTTAGCTGTTCCAATTAATCTCAAGGAAACATTTGTGATATGAAGTCTGCTGTGTCAATTCTGGGAAGGAAACTTCGAATGTTTTCAGAGGTTCTGGCAAGCTCAATTTCATAACGTTTCCATCCCTACATTCGCTCATGTTTAGTCTGCAGCTGTAATGACATCAAAGAGTAGGACATTTTTGAGAAATATCTTTAATGAATGTATTACACACACCTTTAAGGAAGGCTCAAAGTTTACGCACCCCCTGTTGCAAATGCTGGTTGTGGCCCTGGTCGACGAATCATAGAAATTACCAGGGCACTTATAACAATCTCTTTCAATTTTTTTCCTCTGCTGGAAAATCATTTAAAATACCTTTAATAGTTTATGATAGATTTGCATGTGGAAAGACATAAAGACGTGTATACACCTGGAGGTACAGAAAAGAGCATAAAAGAATCTGGACAACTTGACAACTACGTGAAAATAATCAAATTAAAGGGCTTACTAACCACGACGGCAAAGCCTGTAAGGATGTCAATTCGTATGAAAAATCGATAATGATTCATTTAATTTTACTCCAATATGTTATTCAAGGAAAACACTGATTGACTTCCATGGTAATAGAGGACCTAAAAAACCAAGTCGTTATTTAAGTTTTTGAATTTTTATATTTGCTTAAGAAAGCCATTTTTTAAGACACGCTCGTAAAAAATGGGATTCCCAAGCTCTTTAATAGAAAATGACATCAACGGAATCTCTCTCATGGGGAGAAGTATGCGTGGAAGCAAGGAATATATTGACTTTGTGATTTTCTAAAAAGGTAATATCATGTCGCCGTCTTAGTTGCCGTCCTAATTTCATACGCTCTCTAATGACGTTCTGAGCCCGACTACAAAAGTCGAGAAGGGATAGATTCTTTGTGTCCCAATTTTCCTCAAGGGTTGACCCTAGGAAATTAGAAATCCATGTCTTGGTGCTGAAAAAGCTTTCATCTACATTTCCATGAGATTTTCATCTTTTTCCATGTTTTGACGTTCCACTAAAGCTAACCATCTCTATTACCAACGGAAAAGCGGTTGGCACCATGAGATATTTTGAATCTTGCTTTAGGTATGTCCCAGTTTTCATGTCCGGAAAACCACAGTCAGAAGTTCTTATCAGTGGTGAATGTGCCGATCCTGACCCAAGCGAGGAGCCAACTGTTTCGTTGCTTTTGTCGCTCAACGACGGGTCGAGCGTCAGGGTCGCCGTTCTCGATCTCTCTTCGCTTTGCGTGTCTCTTATACTGTCGCCAGACATAGTTCTCCTCGCCGTCAAATCGTCGTGACTTTTCGAGATGGAGAGGCTCCGTATCCACTGCCTTGCAGCTTCTTTGTGCTGCGAAGAGAAGAATCCGACGCAGAACACCACAATAGTCGTGGCTAGCTCAACCATTCTCGTCAATATCTCAATCACCCATTCTTCCCATTCCGACACCGGAATATTTTCCAGTGAATTCAAAATCACCATTAGTTTTATGTTGCTGTAAAATTCAACAGCAAACTTGATAAATGTCAGCGCCGCTAGCAATCGAAGTTTTACAACCATGCTGCGGTAGCTTTTTGCGTCCGTATGTACAACTCTGGACATTGATTGTTTCGAACCGGATGTCTCCCGGACCAGCCGGATTGATGGCCTCCGATTACGATTTATACGACGGAACGTACCGCAGAAATACAAGCCGAGCGAGAAATACAGAAGTCCGATTAGCGAGCTTAAAACCAGCAGAAAATTCACCATCCAATCGCGGATGCTGCTCGGGCCGGAATAGAGTAGAATGACCTCTTTTAAGAGCATGGCTAGGAAATTCGAAACAATCACAAGCGTTACTACTAGCGTATTTCTCATCTTCCAGACCATTACTTCCAGCCTCGTTGTGGAACGGAGAATGAAGAGAAATACTGTGAGTGACGTCATCATTAACGTTGAGCCAAAAGCCCAGAGGAATATCATACACCGTGTCGTAATCAAGTTTTGGTTGTATGAGAAGAGTAGCGTGACGGATCGCGATAAGCACAGAAGCAGTAACAGCGCATCGACAAGAAGAATTCGCTTGCGCTGTTTGGATTTGTAGTTTCTTTTCTGTAGTAAAGGACACAAGACTAAACAGCCGGTTAGCACGAATAGGCTGCACATCCCGTATTGATAAATCTCCCATTTCGCTGGAGCATGCTGCTCGTTGGTCGTTGTGGAGTTGCCGTTCGCTTCGTGCATGGATAGTAATGTTCGGTAGAATGATTCACCGTAAATTAACGAATGCATCGTGAATTTGAGTAACTGTTTGGCTATTCGCTTTTATTCTTGCTTCATTTGCTTCAAGGTTGTTGGGTACCTCCTGAAATGGATAAAAGAAAACATTAGTCTTTATCCTACTTGCAATGATATAACTTGTTAGGGATGGCCATAGAAATAGAAAGAAATGAAGGCTTTCCGAAAAAATCAAGTTGATAAGATTCTCATTGCGTTGTTCTTCAGGGAAAGCTATAACCTAGTTTATATGATAATGTTTGGGTAAACCCTTCCAACGACTCATCTAACGTGATACATAAATTCATAAGGCATTGTCTACGAGCGTGTCACCTGTTATAGAATTTCTATTTTATGAAATAGACGAAGCTGATAAGACACGATAAGGACTTTAATCAATGGTCAGTGATAAAGCTGCCTAGAGAAGGCTTTTTAAAGCCATTCCCAGATTTCCCTTCAATCTATGATTAACATCTTACTTGCTTTGGCTACCAGTGCATTCTCGTTTGAAAACGAATTCGCGTAAATAGCCATACCGTCTGCACTTCAAATTCGAGATAAGCTTATCGCTTTCGTTGCTATACTTTCGACTACCACTGTCATGCTTGTATGACTAATTTAATTTGTTTCGTTTTGATGACTATCAGCTAAATGAATGAACATAGCCACGAAATTAACGAATCTACCCTGATGATTTTGCTTTATAAACCAAAAGTCTTAGATTTTGATTAAAGGCTATTCAGCACTTTTAAAGGTAATTTTTGCCTGTTTCAGATCAAGTCTCCTTTCCAAGCTTGCAGCTACATGAAAATGTATCAAGTCAATCAGAGATTTTTAGGTTTTTGCGCATACGGCCATCCTTGAGGAATACGCATTTCAACCGGATGTGGCCACTGATTGGCTTTTGTAATTTTACTTAGATGAGTGATAGAAACGAGCTGCAGTGCTTTGTTTGTATTGTTTCCCGTTTAAAGGCGTAAAAGATACGTAAGAGTGTGGGCTTGTATCGGTGTCTTAAGTTGAATAACTCCTAATTCAACAAGATGTTTTAGATTTTACACAAAGCCTAAATTCAGGAAATATGATGTTGATTTGAGATTATACTGGTGCTTTTAGGAATACCATTGCACTTTAGTGGTAGAGATTCAAAATTGTGACAAGTTTGATCTAAAACTCGAACATTTTTGGCCCGATTTCATCAAGTATGGCAAAAATCAAAACCTGAAACTTTTCACCGTTGTTTAGTTTCTAAATCTGAAGGAATTGACGGAAAGGAAATGTAAACTTGAGGTCTTAAACTTTTTAGAAAGTATTTTTTCGAAAGTAACAGAATTGCTGATCAAAGTAAATATTTTTTGAAAGAATAAAATAATGTCAATGGCAATAGGTATTAAGTACCCTCCCTGAAAATTTGATAGAGCCATCTGCTATGATTTAAACAAAAACAAGCTTTATGTTGACTGTATTCACTCAACCACTTTCCATCTACCTCAAGTAGTTTGACGATGCATAATTTTTGCATAGAAAATCATTTTCTTGCCTGCTTTCTGCAACATTATCGTTTTTAACATGCTATATTCCCATCTATCGATAAAATAGCTCCACTATATAAAATACCAAGAAAATATTCCAGCCAACACCTTAATCCCAAAACATTAAGTTGAGGATTGGCTGATTTATGGAAAACTGATTGTTCTGGACTAAGGTATTACGAACATGAAGCTTATAGATGATCAGAATTAAGACCACATTAAGAAATATTTAGGGCTTATTTTTCAAATATCTATAAGCATTCTAGGGCTTTTAAATATTAAAATAAAAAACGTGCGTGACAAAAATTACTTTCCATGCAGAAACTTGGGTTTTGTCTAGCTTTAAGAGAGATTATCTTGTGTTTGTCTTTATATCTTTGCTTGTACCAGTCGGTGATACAAATTAATATTTAATAAATGAATAATTCAACAATTTTTCTTCGTCATTATTGCTTTCGCTTTTTATTCAAATAAAAGTCTAATAAGGCCGAAATAACCGATACAAAACTGCTTAGGTTCCACTAAATGTCTACTAAACCAAGATTGAATGCAGGAATACTTAAAAGAAAACACATTTAAAGATGAAAGCATTTTCAGAAACCAACAAATTATGCTCAAAAAAGAAATTCTTACGAAAAAGCATTTACTTAAGATAATTTTTGGAAATTATGTAGATTTTTCCAATGATGTTGTATGTTCCATCTTACTGTCAAAAATGATGATGTGATACGAGAGGTCTCACTCCCTTGCAAAGCAAACATGATTTTACAAACAGGAAGGGATTCCAGATATTTTCAAGTAATCATGATTGGAACAGCAGCACTTTCAGGAGATTGTCCGAAATGTTTAGGAGTGATCTGCCCCTCGATGTAATAGTCCTCTTGGATGATTAGCCACAAAAAGCCAGCTTTAACTATTCAATAAAGCTACTTTGGTTTTTGTTTATTTGGTCTTCCCTCTGGTCCTGTATCATCTATATATTAGTGTCCTACATGTAAGAAACAGTAATTCTAACGTCAGGACTGAGGCCTTTACGATGGTAGTCAATTGAAATCAACAGGTGTTTCTTACAAAAACAAGGATCATTTATTATTAGAAATCAGTAACGTGTTCTTAAATCAATGTTTCTTATATTTTGAAACAATTTCATCCAACTTGTTTTGCTCAAAGTTCACTAGTCGTGATTTGAGCGATAGTTTTAGGGTGGGGAGCGATTTCCTGACTGTGTATCCAGTATCACTGCACGGTAAATTCAATTCCACCCTGGTTTATGGTCAACATTTTATCATCTCCCGCTACTCAAGGGCTTCTCCCTATCAAAAGTCGGTGGTTGGTCACCAGTTATTACGTCACTCAACTCGAATTCTTCCTCGACGGGCTGCTGAGATCGCATAATAAAATAATTCTAAATTGTAAAGAATTTTCAAATCTCAAGTCTCGCTCGTAGTTAGTTAATAAAGTAAAGCAAACATGTTATCAAAATATGTACTTGCTTGGTGATACATATAAAAACATAAACTGTCGAGTATGCTAATTGGCTAGCATGCAACCCTGACTCTTCTTATCCTTTCCATTTATGTAGTTAGTATTGCGCACAGGACATTATGAAATTGATGCTATATTTCTTGCAGTAAAGCAACTCGATTTAAGCCTCTGCAATCCATATGGAAAACAACATTTTTTTTTAATTAGACACTGAACCAACAATGTTGACCCTCGATGCTGTTTAACCAGAAACAAAACCTAACGAAATGTCAGTCTTAACTTTATTTGCTGCCATACCTAGTAATGTTAGGTAGTGCAATTTTCATTGATTGATCACACTCAAGGACCAATATGGATATCAAAATTGGCCTAGATTTTGCTGTTATTCTATTTCCGATCCGACGTAGTTCTCAGATGAGTGTCAGACGCAAAGCTTTGGTAGTTATTACATATGTTTCGCTATGTTTCCGATTTTCCTCGCCATCCTCAAGTTTAACAGTAAATTCGTGTTGGAAGTGAGAATTAGAATAATCGACTCACATGAACTCATAGTCGAAACCAAGATTAATGAATTTCCTCGTCCAATGTTATTATTCATTCATTCAGATTAGTTAACCTGGATCTAAGAATGCAGTTTGCGGAAAATTTTATCCTGAAAGTAAAAGTTAGTTTATTTTAGCTATCGCTGTGTGGGCTTGGCTCTGCCGGTCTTAACTGTTGACATTTAAAAAGAACTGTGATGATAAGTTGATCAATTTATGCTTCTTTTGATAAGAAGAACTGAAGGGCAAGTAAGGTTTAGGTTGTGTTCACATTGCACGATCTTTTACTGGTGCGTGCACACGCTTGTATTAACCACAATTCGAAGGTCTTGAAGTGTTCCAAATGACCGAAATTTAATTTTAAATGATTCCAATTCAAACATTTCAATTTCTTTTGGTGCACTGACGCACAATTTGAAGGCTGTTCCGTATGGGGCTTTGCACGATCTTTTACTGGTATGTGCTAGTTAGGAATGACCAAAAGAAGCCCTTATAATCTCACACTGACTAACAATTCATTCTAAAATATTCCTTAAGTGTTGTAACATTTCACAAGAGCATGCACCATGTGCAATGATAGATGGTGCAGTAGTACAAATGCAGCCTTTGCACTTTGTTGGTTTGTTGCTTGTTGACCGGTTGCTCATTAAACAGGAATGCATTTTGTCCAAAAAAGACAAAATGAATTTCCAACTTTCTGATCCCTGCACTCAAGCTAAAAAGGGTTGAATAGTCTTTGATCGATACAGAACTCGATGATGGCAAGAAAATAGGAAAAATAGCGAAACATGATAACTACTGAAGCTACTAAAAAATAACTACTAAAATATGTGAAATTAAGCTTCATTCTTATTTTTGGACCTCTTTTTTATTCATTTTCCTGGGCTTAGCTTTTTAGCAACGCTGTAGTTGTTTACAAGGACGAGTATTGTAAGAATAACTTTCTGCTCAAGGTGCATCTCCACTCTCGACCACATATTTAGTATACGAGCTATCGACTAACTACTAACTATTTCTTCCCAACAAACCATAAAAATGGAATGTAGAGAGCTGCCGTAGCAAATTTTGTGAATAGTTGTTGAAAAGGGTGTCTTTTATTTACTAGTCTGGAAATGCTATTTAGTGTTTTCTTTTTTTTTCAAGTAGTTGGTCTACATCAGCTCTTATTATTATTAGTAGTAATATTATTGATATTTACATTTAAAGTTAGTTAAAAACAACAGCAATAATTGCTAATTAAGGCCAACTATTTACAAAAATTAATGAATACATTGTTGAAAAAGGCATACCAGATAAAAATGTATATTTGAAAACTAACTTAAAAGAATTTGATAATAACAAAATAATGACTGAAAAAATTATTACTGACTATTTCTTGCTAGCTACTAAAAAGGGTTGCGTTACCTTTAAGTTAGATTTTCGCTTTCTGAAACTACATCCTTTATCTTTTCCAGCTCTCAGCAGCTTGCAGCGGAGACCTCAACATGTCAAGAAGGCGACCAAAACATATCTGGGAGAGTCGATTGCAGGTGTGTCTGCATTTGAATCGACTTCAGCCGATCCTTCTCGTGTAAAACAAACTTCTTGTTTTCACCTTAACAACGGCTATTTTTATCCGTTGCTGCGCAAATTCATGGTAAATAACTCTAACAACTATTAGCCGGACCAGCTTTTATTGGGAGTTGCCACTCTGCTGCAAGCCTTTTTACACATCCCCTACAGCAATATATGATACTTCCCCTACTATCTCCTATCCAAAAAGTTTTCTTGATTATCTAGTTAATTTAAAAGAAGCAGGCAGGATAGCAAAGCCATCAAAAACTCAACTTTATTCCACTAAGTCGAAAACGATCTTATTACTTCTGATTATTATATAAAGTCTGAATGTTAATTTTTAGGCTATTCACACTGCCTCATCTGTTTTATTCGATATTCTCCAGCCTGAATACAACCTTCTTATTCTGTTAACAAATCATCCTTTCTGGGCATTCATTTTTCCATATTCAGAAGCGTCATTCTCCGGCAAAGCAAGATCTTTTCAACATCTCCGTATCGTGACAAACGGCTGAATTTAGCCAGTTTACGAAGCTATGACGGCAACGCCAATTGCGAAGTTAGTTTTAATTCTAAAATTGCATTTCCATGTAAAAGTAACAGACAGGCAAAGCCATAGTTCAGCTAAATCCCTTGATAAAACTGCATTTGCTTGAAGATTCGCTTTCAAAATCGGCTAGCTTTGCCTTGACTGTTTAGTTGTGAACAGCAGTAAAAGATTGGATTTGAAGTCATGCGTAACAAAAAAACAGCTTCGTTAACTTTCAAGGGGAAATAAATCTGCACTAAAGCAAGAAACTCCTTAATACTGAGAATCACAGACAAAAAATGACGCAATATTTGACATGATAGTCACCTCTTATCATGACCAGTCTTTAATGTTTAGCAGAGCAACGTTTTGGGAGAGACCCGGTAGAAATGCGGCCTCTTCCCTATTTATGCAAAGGCTCGATCGAAAAGGTGTGACCACAATGAAAGGAAATCTAGTTGCTGTTGCAGTCACTGTCATGTTTTCGTAAATTCCCTGATGGTAATGCGTACACACCGAGTTTAAAAATATTCATGGAAGCGTTGTATATGGTATACTTACATAAAATGCATAGAGTGATAAATTCTATTTGTAAAAGGCAGTTTTCTCCTCTAAAATACTGGTACTCACTTGGCGATTATCACGATAACGATCATGTTTATTCGCTTTAATCGTTAGTGAATGCATGAAAAATTATCGCGTTATTCGTTCTATTCGTGGTAATCGTATTGGAAGAAAAGGACTCTTCGAATCAGGAAACTTTGGATCGTATTGATTTTGGGTATTCTGAGTACGTTTTGGACGACATTTTGCTTTAAATCTTCTTTAATAACAGAAACTAAGACATCAAATTCGATGAAAATAGCGATACTGAAACCCACAGTCATTCATTATCAGCTCTTGAAGCAACCCATTATATTCGCTAGACGTTTTATTCTAGAAATCTCCCTCACCCGGAACCTTTTTTCTTTTCTTTGCTGCCAGGCCTTTGTCTTCCTTGTTCTCTTTGCTCGTTGTCGTAAGATATGAACAACGCTCATCATTGCAAGAAGTATTTTCCTTGAGTGAGGAGCAACTTTTCTTTGTGTGAGGAGCCAAGTTGCAATAAAAGCGATTGATAATGAGTACATGATAACGCTAATCACCCAGCTATTTGAAAAATTTTGTCGCAGTAATCGTCATCGTGATAATCGCCAAGTGAGTACCAGCCATAAGTTTATCCCAAATGTGTACGTATTTATGTATTTCAGTCTGCTTCGAGGAACGAAGTATTGGCTACGCTTAAATTTTTAAGTCAATTTGCTTATAAGAAAAAAGGTAGGGGAAACATCAAGGAAACAAGGTCTTGAAATTGTATGGCTATCCATACTTTAATACAGCTAATAATTTCAAGTTACTTTTGATATCTATATCAACGAAGTGAATAAGATTTCAAATGACAGAATGCAAGTCGTTAGTGTAAAAGCATCACCCCTAACCGAGGCGGCAGGGAAAGCATTAGAAAGGTCAAAAGTCATTGTATTCTAAAGATCCTCACAGAGGTGTGCTTTATAGAAATTAAGACAGGAATTTGTCTTTTATAGATGGTAATAAACAAGTCAACCATGATTAAGGCAACTAAATAAAATACGTCCATGTTTTTTCCTACTTTTGAAGATTTGGGAGAGACCATTGTTTATTCCATGCGTTTATTCAATCGCCACACTATAAACCCAAATAGGTATTTATACCAAATGTACGAATACAAGAGTTTGAGATCTGCCCTACAAGTGGCAGCACTGAGTTTGATAACAATCGTCTTATTCTTATCAATGGGTTTTCTATAGATATTATTGATGGTTGTTTCACAGGTGGCACTCTTATCTTCAAGAATCTCTCGCTGTGGAGTAGCAAAACCTGAAGCAGTGAAGGTGAGCAGATTTTCAAACACATGCGTCATCTCGTTATACTAACCATGGGATTCCTTGACCTACGAAGGTGTTCCAATCGTAGAACTCGAGTTTTGGAAGCTCAATTCACTCCTGATAAGGCACGATGCGTTACATCACTATGCGATATGGCACAATGCGTTACGCAATATGCGATATGGAACATCGTGTCACATTAATAACTTCTGTTAAGCCTGGTTTCCGTAAAAGTTGCTGAGGTCGCTGGGGTCGCCGTAAAATGAGTTCCGCGATTCCAGCAACAGTCTGTCTCCATTTGATCTCTGAGGGTTGCTTGAGTCCAGAACAACCATTTTGAAGTAAAGAAAGTCTACTACTGGGCATGCGCTGTGCTTTCTAGCAGTTATATTTCTTTGAATGCACTCAACCGCTGGTCGCTCAGATTGAGCTTAGCGATCCCAGTGACTGGGTCACCAGGACTATTGAGAGTTGCCAGCAAAATAAATTAGTTTGTGTCCATAAATTTGCTGAACCAGGCTTTAACATCAAATGTGTCATGCTATTTAAGGGGTGTAACCCCCAACTGAGGAAACTTGGTCAATTTAATAGATATCCTGATATAATTTGGCAGGCATATGTAGTTAAATATTCTTTTTACAGAAAATTTGTCATTTCAATCAAATATGCTAATTAGGTAAAATGGCAGCAATAACAATGGCGAAGAAGTGGTGCAAGCTTGTGACAAAATATTTTTCCTCCTGCTTCACACAGAGTGCTGAAACTTTTTCTATGAAGTAAATATAGATAAATCTTGTGCTTGGGGGAATTTCATCTTCATAACTAAGAAATTAGCTATAAAAATAGAAAATATACTGTGGATAGCGAAAAAACGCAATATGTAATGGGAGTTGGATAACTATAACTTTTTTTCTATAGGCCCTATCAAAGTCCAGATACTCTCAATCACTAGAGCTATGGTCAATGAACATATCCTGAAAGTTTCAGGTGAATTGATCAAGCAGGGGCAGGAATATGTTGTCACAAGTTTGCAAAATTGTCGTTTTTCGGAAAGCGATGAAAAAGCTCAACAAACACTAAAACTGAGTTATTTTTTTCTACAGTCCAAAAATGAGTTTATTAAAATGCACCAGATTCATAGATGATGCCTTCTTTCTCTTTATTAAAGTCCCAAAGTCCCTTTTTCATGGCTCTAAGTTTTTTCCTCCTCACTTTCACCCGTTCACTTGATTTTTGTTCCGCTTTCTTCAGACGATTTTGATCAGTTTTCAATATGGCGGCCATTGTATTTTTACCAGGCATAATCCCCATGCGCTTTAAAACTTCTGCAATTGATGATGCACCATCATTAAACTGTGTTACAGCACTTGCAGTACATAACTCAACAACCTTTTTCCCTTGATAAACTTTTTTGGGGCATCTTTTCCAAATAAGGTTGTTGAGTGACTCATTTGGATTCTGTGTGTACGAGTCCAAACACTTGGACAACAAACTTTCCTGTGACAATGCTTTATAAATTGGCACTACTAATTCCAAAATTGCAAGAGGAAGGCCCTGTTTAGCTTTGAAGGTATTGGTTTTATTTGCCACATCTCTTTGCCATCCACACCAAGAATTGCTGCCTTTAGGACACAGACTGTGCTGGTGATTTTCTTCTGACGAGGCAAGATGATAGAGACCAGCTTTTACATCATTGGTCATACCCTGGAGGTTGTGCTTATTTTGCCTTATAGCAAGACCATAGTAATTCTGCATGGTGTCTATCATCTTGTCTGTCAGTCTGCCTTTACCACCAATAGATTTGCCATCTGACAGCTTTCTCTTTGTGTAGGAACTTTTCAACTTCCTCAACCGAGTTCCCAACCTCTTCTGAACATGGCCCACACACTCTTTCTTTGTTATTGATACATCATTCCCATAAGGCTTTGCATTGGATACTGTCTGAAAGGTTGATGAATCCCCATCTCCAATGAATGAAACATATCTTAGACCATTTTTCTGCACTGATCTTTCATACATAGCCATCGTACCATCTACTTCCATAGCACCTGATGAGCCAACATGGTTTGTTCCGCATTCAAGACTATGTTCCAGTTTCCAGTTCAAATATTTTTCAGATGATTTGTCCATGTTTTCATGGGTCTCGCCTCCTTTGCATCTCTTTGATTTGACCTCAAAGTCTAGCACTTTGCCAGTTGTCACAGACACGGCAGAAACAATGCCATTTAGAGATGCGAAGCCAGGTTTTTGCCATGATCCATCAAAGCTTGCAGCTATATCGATTGAATCCTCCTTTTCTTTTACCTCTTCAGCAGCATTCTTCATGCTCTTTTCAGCTTCTGCTACATAACTATCATGCAATGAATTTATGCTCTTCTGATAATTATTTCTGGTCATGGGTTTGTTCATGTTCATACTCATGCAAAAATTCTCAAGGCCATCATACCCAATGCCAAGGTTGCGCAAAGCCATGATAAGTCTAATATTGACTTCCAGACTGTTCTTTGCCTTTTTGCCTGGGACATTAGCATAGTGTGAAGATGCAAATTGATGCTCCCAGAGGCACGTAGAGCACTTCAACTTGAAAGTGACTGCAAGACCTTGTTTTTTATCAAAAAGCTCTTCCAAATCAACTCCTTCTTGCTTGCATCCTGGGCAACAAACAACTGAGAAAATGTTCCTCAACACACCTATACAAAACATTACGATACCATCCCCTTCTGCCTGTTCAACATCTTCAGCATAATCTCCTATTCGTTTTTGAAGCTTGTTCGACGAACTTGATGTTCTTTCAGCAATGTTTGTTGTCAGTGGTGTTTCAGCTATCGTTGATGTTGTGGGCCTAACTTCTGCATTAGTTTGTTGCGTTTCTTCATCGGTAATCTTAGCTATCTTTTCGTCTACACCGTGACACTTTGTCGCCTTTCTCTTTCTCGACGGTTTGCGTGCTCTATTTCTTGGATTCCCCATCTTTTCTAGTCTAAATTCGTAAAAATTCGTGAACGTTTGTAATCTTCGATAGACAGTCAGGCTATGAACATGAGAAGTTTGAGAATGTGTCCCAAGTACTTCATGTTAGACTCTTTCAAATGTCTCCTCCACATCTAGCAACAATTCAACTCAATCCCAGAAACCAATTACAGCGTTTTGGGGGTTATTTTAGTGGTTTTAGGGGCAATTTTTGCGTTGCTTAGGCGTTGCTAAGGAATTTTTCTGTGACTTGAAATATTTGAACCCCAAAATGAGGGGGTTTTAGGTGTTTTTTTCAATAAGTGAGACAGAACACTTGAAAGAGCATACTTCAAACCTTAATTTAAGAGGTTTTAAAAATTTAGGGGAAGAGATGAGTTTTTGGTAATATGTTGGGGGTGTAACCCCTTAAAGGAATTCCTAGCAGCCATGTTTTTCTTCCTCTAGGGATTCTTTTTCTCTTTACCTGGTGCGTCACCATTCTTTGCACGTTGGCGGACTTTTAAGAAATGGTTACCCCAAAATATGACTCATGTATGAAATTGTGTAGAGTAGATAAAATCTGAATAACAGCTCTGATCAACCTAAGCGTGCTTCTTTGCAATCATGACAAAGTAACCACGGAAAATCACAACCTTCTACAAACTAAAACGTCATGCCAACCAGTAAGAAGTTTATAGAAAGAGCACTTAAGACTGAGTCCCATATAAATCGTTGGTGAATTTGAGAGTTGAATGAATTGGAATTTCAGCGTGAGATTATTCAAAATTGCTGGTTTTTCGCTAGAAGAGCTCTAGAATAAAGAACAACAACCAAGTAAGAACGAAAGCGTTTTGCCAATTCGTAATCAAAGATGTAGGTGAAAGGATCTTAAACTGAATTGTGTTTGTTCTAATAATCTCCAAATCAATTTGAGCGTTTAATCAATTAAAACTTTAATAATTGCTCAAGTCGAAACGACTGTGTTAATTGGTTTAATTCTATTTAAGAAGAACTGACTTGCAACGAAGTAAGCACAAGTACTGTACACCGGCTTGTAATAAAAAGATTAGGGAAAGATTACTATTAACTCAGATTTTTGTGTCTATTTACCCTGAGGTAAATTTAAGTTAAGGAAAAAATTAGAAGAAAATGATGCGTTTTTTATTTAACTGTAACCTAACAGAAGTGACTGCAACCCATTAAGACAAATGCTTCATAACAGCCAGTAATAATAAACTTACAAAACAAGAGGAAAAACTAAATTTTGTGTGTCCCATTATCCCAGAGTAAATTTCATTGATTGATTGATTATATTTTGAACGTTAGATGAACATGATGCGTTTTCAATTTAACTGGAATATAAGAAAAGTGACTGCAACCCAGTAAGACAAAAGCTTCATGCAATGAAATTTTATCATATCAGTAAGAACTCCAGCCAGTGATGAGAAATTAATAGGGAAAATAACGAAAGCATAATTTTGTCTGTCCCGAAAATCCCAAAATTACTTTGACCAATTGATGGACTTAGATTTTGAGATTCAATGCTATGTTTGATTTAATTGAACTCTATTATAAGTGACCACAACCCAGTAAGATCTGAACTTTCATGCCAGCCAGTTATTAGACATTTAGAGAAATGGAACAAAAGCATGATTTAGTGTGCTTCAATAATCCAAGAATTAATTTGAGCACTTGATGGAGTTATATTGGAAGATTGGATGAAGTTGAACGTGCTATTTTTTCGCGTACATTCTATTCTTAAGTGACCACAACCCAGTAAGATCTGAACTTTCATGCCAGCCAGTTATTAGAAATTTAGAGAAATAGAACAAAAGCATTATTTGTGTGTTCCAATAATCCCAGAATTAATTTGAACACTTGATGGAGTTATATTGGAAGATTAGATGAAGTTGAACGTGCTATTTCTTCGCTGAGATTCTATTCTTAAGTGTCCACAACCCAGTAAGATCTGAACTTTCATGCCAGCCAGTTATTCGACATTTAAAGAAATAGAACAAAAGCATGATTTAGTGTGCTTCAATAATCCAAGAATTAATTTGAGCACTTGATGGACTTATATTGGAAGATTGGATGAAGTTGAACGTGCTATTTCTTCGCTGAGATTCTATTCTTAAGTGACCACAACCCAGTAAGATCTGAACTTTCATGCCAGCCAGTTATTCGACATTTAAAGAAATAGAACAAAAGCATGATTTAGTGTGCTTCAATAATCCAAGAATTAATTTGAGCACTTGATGGACTTATATTGGAAGATTGGATGAAGTTGAACGTGCCATTTTTTCGCGTACATTCTATTCTTAAGTGACCACAACCCAGTAAGATCTGAACTTTCATGCCAGCCAGTTATTCGACATTTAGAGAAATAGAACGAAAGCATTATTTGTGTGTTCCAATCATCCCAGAATTAATTTGAGCACTTGATGGACTTATATTGGAAGATTGGATGAAGTTCAACGTGCTATTTTTTCGCGTACATTCTATTCTTAAGTGACCACAACCCAGTAAGATCTGAACTTTCATGCCAGCCAGTTATTAGAAATTTAGAGAAATAGAACAAAAGCATTATTTGTGTGTTCCAATCATCCCAGAATTAATTTGAGCACTTGATGGACTTATATTGGAAGATTGGATGAAGTTGAACGTGCTATTTCTTCGCTGAGATTCTATTCTTAAGTGACCACAACCCAGTAAGATCTGAACTTTCATGCCAGCCAGTTATTCGACATTTAAAGAAATAGAACAAAAGCATGATTTAGTGTGCTTCAATAATCCAAGAATTAATTTGAGCACTTGATGAAGTTATATTGGAAGATTGGATGAAGTTGAACGTGCCATTTTTTCGCGTACATTCTATTCTTAAGTGTCCACAACCCAGTAAGATCTGAACTTTCATGCCAGCCAGTTATTCGACATTTAGAGAAATAGAACGAAAGCATGATCTTGTGTGTTCCAATCATCCCAGAATTAATTTGAGCACTTGATGGAGTTATATTGGAAGATTGGATGAAGTTGAACGTGCTATTTTTTCGCGTACATTCTATTCTTAAGTGACCACAACCCAGTAAGACCTGAACTTTCATGCCAGCCAGTTATTAGAAATTTAGAGAAATAGAACAAAAGCATTATTTGTGTGTTCCAATAATCCCAGAATTAATTTGAACACTTGATGGACTTATATTGGAAGATTGGATGAAGTTGAACGTGCTATTTTTTTGCGTACATTCTATTCTTAAGTGACCACAACCCAGTAAGATCTGAACTCTCATGCCAGCCAGTTATTCGACATTTAGAGAAATAGAACAAAAGCATGATTTAGTGTGCTCCAATAATCCAAGAATTAATTTGAGCACTTGATGGACTTATATTGGAAGATTGGATGAAGTTGAACGTGCTATTTCTTCGCTGAGATTCTATTCTTAAGTGACCACAACCCAGTTGGAACTGAAACTTTCATGCCAGCCAGTTATTTGACATTTAGAGAAATAGAATGCAAGTATGATTTTTTTGTGTTCCAATAATCCAAGAATTAATTTGAGAACTTGATGGACTTATATTGGAAGATTGGATGAAGTCGAACGTGCTATTTCTTCGCTGAGATTCTATTCTTAAGTGACCACAACCCAGTTGGAACTGAAACTTTCATGCCAGCCAGTTATTTGACATTTAAAGAAATAGAACAAAAGCATGATTTTTTGTGTTCCAATAATCCCGAAAGTGATATGAGGACCAGGTGACATGCAATTTTAGCGCGGGATCAAGTCATGCGTGTTATGTTCTTCTCAAACTGCATATTGAGTGACCGCAACCCAATAAGAACAGAGACCTAGCTACAACCAGTAAGAAGATTACGTAAAGAAGATTGCAGCGATAGAGTGAATCAAAACTAATTGTGTGTGTCCTAGTAATCCCCCAGTAGCATTGAACACTGGATCAATTAGAATTCGAGCGTTATGTTAAACCAAGCATGCTGTGTTTTCTCTGTGGCCCTGAAATTAGCGACCACAACCAAAAAAGAATAAAAGCCCCATGCCAACCCGTAAGAAGATTGCAGAAATCGCACTGAAAACTCAATTCTGTGTGTCTGACTAATCCCGAGGCGAAATTTGTTTAAGAATACGGTATTTGGGAAATGAAACATCTTTTCACAATAACAACTCTGATTTAATCATGTTATTAACAATTTATCGAATGTGGGAAATTCGCCTTCGAGAATCAAGTTTCCGTGTTGTCGACCCGCGCATTACAACTGGTGTGACAGCGTGTGCGGTGAATATGTTTCGGCTGACTTTGTTGGTCAGCTGAAAAGGTTGACCCAGATTCCCGCGTGTTAGGCTCATCAGACTAAAGATGACATTCCTCTTGAAACAAAGCTTTCCATCAATTATTCTTTCAGCATCATCGGGATGTTGTTCTGTTCGAGAAGTTTCCGGGTTCGGAGAAAGAAAACATCTAAGATCACTTTTTAACTTTTCCATGGCTCTCTTTCATAGGCCAGCAATTTGTGGTGCTAGCCTCAAAGTTTCTCTTTAGGGCTTTTGGTGGGTGAAGGTAAAGGTTAGGGTAAGGATTAGGGCCAAGGCGAGGGTTAGACCTGGGGAATTCTAAAAGAATGTGCCGTGCATCGTATGCCTAAGTTTATTAGTTGCTACACAGCCAGTTTGGTGACACCTAGCCGGGAAGGATAGATTGGTATCTCCACCAAGTACATAGATATTATGCTCTTTGCTCTTGTAGCAATTTGAGTTCTTTTCTGTATGATGATACCAATAAACAAGGGGATCACTTTGAGACTCTTGATCACATGCGCATATATCAAGAATGATTTGACCTTGAATCTTGAAGCTCAAACTGCCAAAAATTTTTAACAAGAAAAAGTGTTTCACTTTTTGAAAGTAGATGTTTCAAATACTCATTTCTTTACGCATGTATTGACGAGTTTAGATAATGTTTATCATAATTGCACTCATAAACTCATAAAGACTGTAGAGTACAAGTAATTGTACGAGAGCTATGCTTCTTCAAATGTATACATGACTTTAAACCAATATACCTTGCGTTGTGTTAACGTAGTCTAACGGACTATAGACGCAGTATAAACCTAACGAACCTAACGAATGAAGCGGATGAGTAATAGGAAAGGAAACGGGATCGAATACTTAAAAAGTCTTGTAGCTACAGAGATTGCCCAAACTATAGAGTGTGAGTACTTTTGAGTACGCACAGTCAACTCCTGCTTTGTCGAAGTCTTACGTGAAATGAAAAATTGTTCGACATAACAGGGTTTCGAGATAATGGGAGTCGAAGTTTTCTTCGACCAAATCTGGGTTTCATACGTAAAAACAATAAATAGCCATGAAAAAGATTGTTTGCTTCTGCAAACACGATAAAGATCAAAAAACGATTTAACAGGGGACAGTTTTAGCTAATCATAATATATCAATGGGTACCATGTTTATTAGTCAATGTGGCGGCCAAAAATTTGAGAAAGCCACAATGGCACCAATGACGTAGATGACAAGTAAGTATGCTGTTAGTGTGGAGAAAATGGTATAATTGTAGGACATCTACCGAAAGGGCCGAACAGCAAATTTGCAAACACCATATTCTTGTTTATCATGGCAGACGAGTTGAGTTCCTGCACGGAACGGAAGTAGTTAAAGGCAACCGATTAAACCTTGGAGATGGTCAAGGAGTCAGAGTTCCATGCAAAATACTTCTTGTTGGATAATATAGATTTATTTATGTTTTAAGAAAAGAATTGTCGTTGGCGCAGCTAATTGCTTTAGTTAGAAGTCTTGTGTGATTTCAAGAAAAAGCTATTATTCGCGTATAATTAATAAAATTTGTGTCATACTGTTAAAGACAACGGGGTTTTTTTCCTCACGGGAAATAGATTTTGCTCGAGATTGCAAAATTTTCGAGATAACGGTGTTCGAGACAAAGGGTCTCATTTGTGCACTGAACTATATATGAAAACGATGGGAAAAAGGTTTTTTTCGAAATAGTGGGAAACTCGAGATAACCAGCAATCGAGATAGCGAGAGTCGACTTTATAGGGAGTAAAACTTTATAGGGAGTACAACTTTATAGGGAGTACAACTTTATAGGGAGAACAACTTCACTCTGAATTCTTGCCAATTAAGACAGATGAATGACTTTTGATAAGCAAAACGTATGGGAATTGTTAATCGAATTCATTAACGTGTTGTTTTTTTTTAGAAACTGAAAAATCTCCCCAGTGTTGAAAATGCCTTAAATGTTTGCAATTTTGAGTGCTGAAGGTTCCTTAGGAGGAGTGTCGAAGGTGTTTCTTGAATCAACAATTTGGTTTAGGTTTAGATACTGTTGATCATATTTTTGGTTTTGGTATAGAAGTTAAAGCAGGTACAACTCTAATTTGTTCAATAGAATACTGAAACACACTCAACATTCTAAGACGAAATAGTATACTGAAACTCCTATCGCTAACCAACAATTTTAAAGATTCCTAGAAAACTTTCTTCCAGTGCTAGGGTTTCTTAAATTTCTAGTCCTGCTTCTCTGTGGCGAATTTCTTATAAAGAATTAAGTGTATTTCAACATATTTTGTAAAAATTGAGATACCAAACTAAGAGTTCCGAAGGGGGGGGATACCGATTCCGATACCTATAGCACTGAAATAACAAAATTGCCAATCCCAATGAGGAAAATACGAAAATTCCCAAAATTAAGCATATCTGAAAAACCCGATCCGAAATTTGTTTTCATCCCTAACCGCTAATGCTATCAGTCTCAAGAAATTTTTTCAGACAATAAAGATGGAAACCCCAGTCTACGCCTTCCTTACCCTCAAAAAACACTGCGACGCAGCATTCATAGAACCGTTGATTAGAAACCGTGAAAGCTGATTTCGAAACTTAAAAGACTTTGATGGGAGATTTTATAAGAATCAAAAGAGTTCTGAAACTTTTTTTGATGTAGTTGTAGGACCCTGGCTCCTCTGTTCCTGAAGAGACTGGGTACTAATTGCAATATTTCTATATTTGTAAATTACGTAGTGATTACCCCCCGCGTAGTGGTTGTAGATTTTGAATTTTCGAGTAAACCGTGATTGTGATTTTTGTAGAATTGACAAAAGGTTTGGTATGGAAATATGTTTCTTTTCGATTGTCCATCCGGACCGAACCTACATTTTAATACAGTTTTAAACAATAAGTAAAACCGAGCATTACATATCAACAAATAACTGGTAACTGTGCTAACTTATTGTCCTGGTTTAGAACAGTGGTTAGTGCGCTCGCCTATGGCGACCCGGTGGTGGCATATGTCAATTGCAGAAGCCTGCTCTGGTATTTAATTTAGTTGGTCTACATGTAAAAAAACCTTTTAGATACCTAATATTCTTATTTTAACAATGAAAAATAGTGTGATTAAACAAGGTTCAGAACTTTCTGCATCATTACTTAAGTGCTTAGTTGCTTAATCCATTTCATTGAGTCCTGGAGTTGCTTATTGTTTTGGTCAATCCAGTACTGGTTGCTTATTGACGAGTTGCGTATTGAAAAAATGTGTAGCTTCTCATAAAAAAATGAGTGTATACAATGTAGAGTGAGCCATTACATTCAAAATGTGTGAATAGGTTTATTTCTTGGTGGTCTGTCCTTATGAAAACACCTGTATTTTCGTTCAAGCAAAGAAGTGTGTGCACTGAAAAAGGAGTTTCAATACAGGACAAGTTACTTGCTTTTCGTTGAGTAATCACATTTCTCTTTCCCTGATGACGGGAGACGGATCCCTCGATCATGTTGTGTCAGAAACAGCCTTGATAAGACCGATTGTATTAACATCATCAAAGGCTCGTCATGATAAGTCCGACTATCATGTCTAATTTTCTGCAGCCTTAGGTTCTCTGGCAAAAGAAATGCAATTGAGATAATTTGTGATAATCCCATGAAATGGCCCGAGTTTGACTCGAACCCACGATATCTCGAGTGGTGCTCTTGCCCGCACGCTGTGTGGAAAAGAAATGTGTAACTTAAATGTGTTTCTTATTTCCTGATTGGAACCACTTCGGAAATGAAGATGTTGGACAGAGCTAGATGTTGTTTTCAGATCTTTTTCAGAAATATCAAATAAGAATACTAAAAGAGGTGAAATTAGCATCGAGTGAATTATCAAAATAAGGTTGAGTTTACGTAGCAGATAATATCTTACCGTCGTTTTAAGTTGTTTTTCTTAAGACGAAAGTCTTGTTCAGCAATCTCTGTGCAACCACTAATCTCATCCTTTGCTTCGCAGCGCATCCGCAAACTCCACTTTCGAGCAATGTTATCTTAGCCTTAAACTCGAGGCTTATTTAGGCAATAATGTCTGCAAGAAAAACCACTGATGCGCTCCCCAGTGATCTTCACTTGCTTTGCGAAAATCTCCAAAGTATTGACAGACGGATCGAACAACAGTTTTATGCTCATTCAGTCTATTTTTAGCTCATCGTGCCTGTAAAGAGCCTAAACAGGTGATTCTTAATAATTCATGTATGCCGTGGACGATTGAAGTCCTGTTGAATGGGGGTACGCGCTACGAATTGTCGTATGCATTTAGTTTTCAGCAATTATCAATACAGTGAAAACCTAACAACACTTTCCTTGAACCTCTACCCTAAAACTTCAGCCTTTTGAAAAACTGTTTCGTCATATTCTCCAAATAGAACTGCTCTGATGGAGTAACAAACATGGAGAGAGCAAAAGAGCTCAAAATAAAATGGTGCCATAATAATTAAGGACCTTTTAGGGTATAGCTGAAATATAGAAGTTCTTGTATGTGCATTTTTACTGTGCGTGGTTTTGTTGGGAACATTAAGCTTAAAAGAGGCTTCTGCACGACCCCCTGAATACCCTGGCCGTGCATTCGCAATAGACAGCGCGCCAGGACATTCTAGGTTGTTGTTGTTGTTGCTTTCCTTTAGAAATGTAAAAACGCGCAAAGAAATCAATGGCTCTGCAAATCAAATCAAATCGGAAATATTTTTTCAATAACACAGATATTGATATTGCAATATTCAAATCCAATGAGCATCATAAGATTTTATCAGTAGGTTAGTTATAAGTATAACATTAAAAGTGTTATACCGAAGGACACATGAAAAAACTCATGACGAGCTATCGAGTCCTGTACAATCTTTTCTTTTTATAAGAATACTTAATTTTTTCTGAGCCTCAATATTCTTTATTTTTTGCTATTTTGAGCCACGGAATATTCTTGAATTATTCTTACTGCAGAAAACAAGGATATAGCAATAAATTGTTATTATTGTCATAAATGCCAGAAATGCACACCTGCAGTATTACAAATATGGTGGCTAACAGAACAATATCCTTATTTCCTGTAAAACAGTGCTCATCGACACTTGCATCAAAATTTGGGCGAGTGTAAAAGTCACACCAATTCAGAAGTAAATAAACACTCGCTAAAATTTTTTTCCATAAGATCTGGACCTCGCATTTTTCTTAAAATATTCTTAAATTTCACCGATTTTGAGCCTTATTATTCTTATAAAATTTATTCTTATAAAAGAAAAGAGTGTACCCTGTGACATGTTTAACTAAATGAAGATTATGCATAAAGATCTGAGTATGAAATAACATTAACAGCAACAAGTGATTCATATGGATGAATGATAGTAAAAAAAATGAAAAGGTATAAAAAGATGGAATAAAGTAATAACAGGGACAAAGGTGGTAGGAAATTAATTTTGATGTGTAGAATATGTAAGGAGATGATAATAGCTGGCTCAAAACATTTTCCAGCAAATATATCTTTATCATCTTATTGAAGACAAGCTTTTTGTGAACACTTTTAAGCTCTATTGGTCAGGAGGTGCAGTTTATTTTATTAGATCTAGTTTCTCAACTAATTTAAGACTAGAAGTTGAGAAATCGAAGCGTAAAGCATACTATGTTACTTTATTGATGAACTGTATACAGGGAATCCAATAAAAAATAGAATGCGTGTGGTACATTGATTGTAGATAATAAAAAATGATGTATAATAACTTTTAGTACCATAATTTGATATAAACACATAACTCGACTCAATGACATTATTACTTTCTAAACCAAATACCTCGCTCAAGTCACGGTCCTCTTTAAGGGGACACAATAAAGTTTTGCAATTGTCTACAAATCTCCATAATAAGTTCAAGACTACTCTCAAGACTGAAATAGACAGGGTTTCGAACAAACCTGGGGGGAAGGGAAATTTTTCAAATGTAAATAAACAGAGAGTCTGTCATTAATGGCTGGTGGATAGAAGTTCTCACAAATCAAAGAAACGGGGTAGAAGTTTTAGTAGTCCCTTCAAATTTGAAACAGAAGGAAGATACACAAGATGACAGTTTCTCAAGGTCTTTATTTAAAGTTAAACAAAGAAATTAATGATTTGAAATGTTTGGAAAAAATGGTTATGCTTTGCTTAAAAAAATAACTTCTTTAACCTAAAAAAAACTATTCAAAAAAAGCCATTTACATTAAAAAAATTTGCTTCAAATTTGTAAAAGATTAAGAATCATGCTTCCCTTGATACAGAAGCCTCAAAATGATCCCGGGAAAATGATTAACAGTCTAGAATAAGATGTCCAAAAGGAGTTCATAAGCAGGGTGGGGTGTATGTCTCTTCAGGGTGTATCCCAAGAGTAGGAAACTACTCAATAATGATGTGAGACATTTGCCTGACGATCATTTATAGGATTTATTACTTTCCAGACGTAAAATATTCAATAAAAATAGCAAATATTAGGATTTTAGTTGATTCTGTAAGGCTCTTACTCAGTACAAATAATTTCAAATGAATTTCGTCTTATGAATAATCTATTTCTTTGGCCTTGAATTTCTGTCGGTGTTTTGTCTATTGTATCAATGTCTACTCCTTTGTTAACTTTCATGGTTTTAATGGCTGTGTTGGGTAGGAGGCGACTAGATAACAAATTTTTTTACCTCTTATCAAGCATTTTAAAATTTGTTTTGTGTTAAATGTTAGTTTTTAAGGGCGTCTTCTTTTCATCTTCTTTTGGCAGACGTCCTCTGTTTTCAGTAGACTCCAGGATCCTATTCTCGCCCGAGTGGAAACTCTAGATTCTCGAAACAACGTAGGAAAATAATGTCTGTCACCCTCAGGAAGTCGCTGCTTACCTTCGTACCCCCTAGGGCTTTAGCAAGAATATAAAACCCAGGGCGTGGGTTTTTCTCCCCCCTCTTCTACGCAACAAGCTGTAAGGCTTCAAAGCTTACCCTTCTGAAGAATTGTAAAACCGTCGCCTACATTGGCACAGCAGGCAGCGAATGCTGTAAGTTAAGCTTATATGTATTTCTTGTGCATTTAGGCCGGGCCAAAGTGACACGTTTCACCCTAAAAATTGCTCAAAAATAGCGTTAAAAATTTTATCAAGAATTTATAGAGCACCGTTTGCATGTCTCCTTTGCTACGGTAGCCCTGCAGAATTTTATTGTGAATTTCATAGAGCACCGTTTTGCATGTATGATTCGCTACGGAAGCCTTGCAAAAATTTTATTGAGAATTACATAGAGCACCGTTTTGCATGTGTGATTCGCTACTCAGAATTTTATTGAGAATTTTATAGAGCACCGTTTTGCATGTTCCCCTTCCGTACGGTAGCCTTTCAGAATTTTATTGAGAATTTCATAGAGCACCGTTTTGCATGTTCCCCTTCCCTACGGTAGCCTTTCAGAATTTTATTGAGAATTTCATAGAGCACCGTTTTGCATGTTCCCCTTCCCTTACGGTAGCCTTTCAGAATTTTATTGAGAATTTCATAGAGCACCGTTTTGCATGTTCCCCTTCCCCTTACGGTAGCCTTTCAGAATTTTAATGAGAATTTCATAGAGCACCGTTTTGCATGTTCCCCTTCTCTTACGGTAGCCTTTCAGAATTTTATTGAGAATTTCATAGAGCACCGTTTTGCATGTTCCCCTTCCCTTACGGTAGCCTTTCAGAATTTTATTGAGAATTTCATAGAGCACCGTTTTGCATGTTCCCCTTCACTATGGTAGCCTTTCAGAATTTTATTGAGAATTTCATAGAGCACCGTTTTGCATGTTCCCCTTCCCCTTACGGTAGCCTTTCAGAATTTTATTGAGAATTTCATAGAGCACCGTTTTGCATGTTCCCCTTCTCTTACGGTAGCCTTTCAGAATTTTATTGAGAATTTCATAAAGCACCGTTTTGCATGTTCCCCTTCCCTTACGGTAGCCTTTCAGGATTTTATTGAGAATTTCATAGAGCACCGTTTTGCATGTTCCCCTTCCCTACGGTAGCCTTTCAGAATTTTATTGAGAATTTCATAGAGCACCGTTTTGCATGTTCCCCTTCTCTTACGGTAGCCTTTCAGAATTTTATTGAGAATTTCATAAAGCACCGTTTTGCATGTTCCCCTTCCCTTACGGTAGCCTTTCAGGATTTTATTGAGAATTTCATAGAGCACCGTTTTGCATGTTCCCCTTCCCTACGGTAGCCTTTCAGAATTTTATTGAGAATTTGATAGAGCACCGTTTTGCATGTTCCCCTTCCCTACGGTAGCCTTTCAGAATTTTATTGAGAATTTCATAGAGCACCGTTTTGCATGTTCCCCTTCCCTTACGGTAGCCTTTCAGAATTTTATTGAGAATTTCATAGAGCACCGTTTTGCATGTTCCCCTTCCCCTTACGGTAGCCTTCCAGAATTTTATTGAGAATTTCATAGAGCACCGTTTTGCATGTTCCCCTTCCCTTACGGTAGCCTTTCAGAATTTTATTGAGAATTTCATAGAGCACCGTTTTGCATGTTCCCCTTCCCCTTACGGTAGCCTTTCAGAATTTTATTGAGAATTTCATAGAGCACCGTTTTGCATGTTGCCCTTCCCTTACGGTAGCCTTTCAGAATTTTATTGAGAATTTCATAGAGCACCGTTTTGCATGTTCCCCTTCCCTTACGGTAGCCTTTCAGAATTTTATTGAGAATTTCATAGAGCACCGTTTTGCATGTTCCCCTTCCCTACGGTAGCCTTTCAGAATTTTATTGAGAATTTGATAGAGCACCGTTTTGCATGTTCCCCTTCCCTACGGTAGCCTTTCAGAATTTTATTGAGAATTTCATAGAGCACCGTTTTGCATGTTCCCCTTCCCTTACGGTAGCCTTTCAGAATTTTATTGAGAATTTCATAGAGCACCGTTTTGCATGTTCCCTGCAGAATTTTATTGAGAATTTCATTGAGCATCTTTGTGAATGTTTTCTTCTGTGCAGTAGCCTTTAAGAATTTTATTGAGAATTTTTTAGAGCACCGTTTGAATATTCCCTTGCAAAATTTTATTGAGAATTTCAAAGAGCACCTTGTTTTCATGATTTCTTTGTTATGGTAGCCTTTTAAAAAAAATTTATTGCATATTCAAACAGCCAAGTTTTGCATGCTTTCCTCGCTCCGGTGGTCTATAGGGACATTTTTATTGCAAATCTAATAGAACACCGTTATGTATGCTTCCTTCGTCACTGTAGCCTTTTGAATATTTGTATAGCAATTTCACATAACACCAGTCAGCACGTTACAGTAACCGTTTCACGTTCCTTTAAATTTAGCCGAGATTTCAACAAGTACCCTTGCCGTTAGAATATCCCCCCGTAACAGTCTTCCATAAGGTTTTCCAACGTTCATTTTACATTGCTTCGTTTAAAAATTTTCATCTCTAAGGTTTACAACTCAAGTTTTCCCTTTCGTTTTGATTTAGGTTGCTGCTATAAGCACCCCACATTTGCATTTCACTTGCATTTATTAATCCCAAAAACACAATATAATTTTCAGGTAGCTTTACCCTCCTAACCACCAGTCCTAGCCACTTGGGGGTTTTTCTAAGAATCTCACACTCGGTCCGTGACTGGGTTCCTTGTGGCTGGGCCGTGTGACCCCCAACAGTAATTTCTTCATTACACCCATTTTCAACCATTACGTCTACTTCAAGATTTAGTGGTGTTTTTACTCCCTCAAACTCCCTCTTTTCTCTGGGTAGCTGGTGGGGGGCCGCTCGGCCCAGTCCCAGGGACCTTTGTCCCATATTTATTTTGCTTTGTTTAGATTCAAATCAATTTACATTCATTTAATGCAAAATGCAAAACAATTCTCAAATAAGTTGTTTCAATACGTATACCAAGAAGAATATAGCAACTTCACAATGTTACTTCAGGTGGTTGGGGAAACTGGGACAAAGCAGGGGTTTTCAAGCACGGTCTAGTCTACATTTTAATTTATTTACGATATTATTGTGCCTTACTACAAAAGAAAAAGAGAACAATATTTCATGAAAAAGTTTTTAACTGTAAGGCAACGCCTATACAATATTCCAAAGCGTTGTTTCAATAATTATTTCAATATCGTACCAATCGGCACCTACTACTGGGTTTTATTTATTCTCTTTCCATTTTCTGAGTTATGGAGGTAGATGGAGACTGAGGTGTTTAGTTGTATTTTGTCTATTTTCTTGCCCGTTTATCCTTATAATACCTTGCTTACAACAATATTCTACTTTTTAACCTGGAATATCAATCTAATTTGCCAGAGTGGCTACTTCCGAAGCACTCGGGTTTCTTAGTGATTCGGGAGGAGGAGTGGCTAATTGGGTGAGAATAGTTACCTATTATCGCCCGAGTGGAAACTCTAGATTCTCGAAACAACGTAGGAAAACAATGTCTGTCACCCTCAGGAGGCTCTGCTGCTTACCTTCGTACCCCCTAGGGCTTTAGCAAGAATATAAAACCCAGGGCGTGGGTTTTTCTCCCCCTTCTTCTACGCAACAAGCTGTAAGGCTTCAAAGCGACCCGCCCTCCTCCCTAGGCGACGTTTAAATTTTCAACGGTTAGGCGTCTTCCACTTCACTTTCACGCAGGTCCCTCCATGGGATTATACAGGTACATACTATCTCCAAGCATACCACATTAAAAAAAAAACTGTCGAAAAAATTATTTTAAAACATGCGGCAAGCCCCTATGGCGGGCGTGAAAGTGGAGTGAAACCGCCTGTTAGTCACTAATTCCTCTCGAATAGCGATCTTCCTTCGCACTCGGGTTTCTTAGTGATTCGGGAGGAGGAGTGGCTAATTGGGTGAGAATAGGTAACTATTCTTTTCACACCATCTTCTGAAAACAGTAGGTCTCTAAGGCCTTTCAAACCTTCTGCTTGCAAAGCTGGTAGACTTCGCAGAGATTCCATAGACTTATTCTGACGTCAGAAGGACATTCGAATTTCGAACTTTTTAACACGCAACATTCCTTTCCAATCATAAAGAACCTTAAAATGTCAATATTTCTGATGATATAGCGTTTACAATAAATATAATCAAACTAAGTACAAGTAACTGTTTCTAATTAACAATACTAGATGAAACGTTTCTAGTGTCAATATCACCCATTACACCAATGGGGAAATTATGTTTTCAAGACCTTGAACTTCTAATGCACAAAACAGCAGTTCTGAGTAAACAGAAACCCAACTTTCTTTTAACCCATGCACAAGTTTCACTATCAAGTATCAACTAAATGGTGGGCTTCCATTGTGTTTGGTAGGTGGCTGCTTCCCTTTCCCTTGCATTATTCCAACTGGAGGAAGTAGGTTTCTGTTGTTGTGGTTGACCCTAACCCTGCATTGGTACTTCCCGTATCTTCCAGAATTCCGTATTTCTGGTCGTGATATTATTGTGAGACAGAAGTTTCGTACCATTTGTAATGTGTCCTATTTCTTTTTTTCTTATTTGGAATGCTGTAAATTTGAATTGTAAGTGCCTTTCATGGTGGGAGCTCCGGTGACCTTGGGTCTACTTCCGCCATGACTGGCACAGTAGTTGTATTCTTTTGCATTTTAACTGTTATAAAAAAAAATAAAAATAAAAAAGTTTCACTAAAATTTTGATTGTGCTTTTCCGAAATTAATTCAGATAATCGCTGGAAGAATCTTATCTCTGATTTTATATCACAACTCCTTCTTCAAAATCATCTTGCTGAGATTTAGACCATCGCTCAAATCCCAAGTCATAGATAATTTCTTCCTCAATTTATTATTGCTTGTTGATATGAGCTATGGTTTCGGTAAAATTTCCTAAATTTTGCCACCAAAACCTTGTATTTGTGAGCTGTCTGACAAAAGTTATGGGAATTTTAATTTAGGCCTAGCCCTCACAGCTTTGCAATTTTGCCGCCATTTCGAATCGACCTGTGCAATAATTTTGATAGCCTAGTGTGCATTGTTCGGTAATGGATTTAGAGGCATCAGATTCGAATGCAGCTATCTTCGTCAAATCAGGAACACGCAATATTGTTTCGAAAGTTCTTTTTGGTTAGGAAAAAATTCGAAATTCGAACGTTCTTATGTGGAGTCTACCGTTTTTGGCAGGAGCATTCTTTTCAACTAGGCAAACTTTTCCTGCAAAGTCTACTTGTTTTAGAATTCAGAAGACCTAAATTGATGAAAAGAATACGCCCTAAATTGCATTCTGTAGACGATAAAAGGCCATTTTCTCTAACTTAGTGTTAATTGAAGGCTTCTCCAAATGTCCAAGATAGACCATCGCTTTTCATCCGATCTTGTATACTCTCGACACCACTTAAGTGCCATCAGTAGCTGTGTCTCCACGAATGTACAAGACTATTGAAAGTAGCTACTGGACAAGTCCATTTAAAATGGCGGCAAAATTGCAAAGCTGTAAGGGCTAGGCAAACACTAAAATTCCCATAACTTGTGTCAGACAGCTCACAGTTGGGAGTACCACATTAGTTAGTACTGGGCCCACTATTGTTTTGAAGAGGACGGGTATGCTGGATGAGATAAGCGTAAGTACATTTTTCTTGAAGGTTGTGGAGAGGATTTTAGTGTAATCGATAAACCAAAAATTAATAATTGTTTTCATTGAATATCTTAGCATGCTCAAATATTCAAATATAAACACAACAAAGCCACAGTTTAAGAAATCTTCTCAATGAATGTGCTCACCAAAGCTCGAAAAGTTTACTAAATGGGGGTTTGCAGCTCTATTGCAGCCTGGCCTATCTCTCGTTCTGGCTGTGAACGCTACTATACTTCTATGATATTAAAATACTACTTATGATATCAAAATACTACTGATGATGTCAAAATACTTCTTATGATATCAAAATACTACTTATGATATCAAAATACTACTTATGATATCAAAATACTACTTATGGTATCAAAATACTTCTTATGATATCAAAATACTACTTATGATATCAAAATACTTCTTATGATATCAAAATTCTACTTATGATATCAAAATTCTACTTATGATATCAAAATACTACTTATGATATCAAAATACTACTTATGATATCAAAATACTTCTTATGATATCAAAATGCTACTTATGATATCAAAATACTTCTTATGATATCAAAATACTACTTATGATATCACAATACTACGTATGATATCAAAATACTACTTATGATATTGTGTACTTGACGTTTCTGAGGTGTTTCTGATATGTAGACAATTCATTACTGTAGTTTGTGGAACAGGTCTTACTACCCGGCAATGGCAATGCTCTGATTGCTTTCCAAACCTAAGCACTGCTATGCAACTTCGAGGGCTGAAAATCAAAATGTTCAAGCATCAAAGAGAGCTAGGACCCCATTAAGTTGCTTATTCAAAACCCATTGTATTTGCCTTAGAAAAGAGATTTGGCTTAAAAAACCGTATTTCATGCTTCTCACTCGTCAATCAGGCCCAATACTTCGTGCTTGTTGTCTATTAAAAGAATATATAGACTCAACATTTGAGATTTTCAATCGAAAACCAGCTAATGTGAAATCAAAACCATTGTTTAGTTTAGTAATGAGCCTTCTGCTAATTGAAATCATAGTTTCAATCAGACTTACGAAAGGGATTGCTACCGATTTACATTTGAAAACAACATCTGTTTCTCTCTGATTATAATCGAAGACTGTTAAGAATCACGTATTTTTCACAAATGACGTAAGAAAGAAAACACAGTGCCAGAATGATTTGGTCGTGCAAAAACATGTTTAAGTTGTTTATCGAGTGTTCCTTTTTTTTTAAGAAAATAAGTCCTGGAGTAGTGCGCTGTCGTATTTATTTCATTGCCACAGTATGACAGTACTCAAAGTTCCTAAAACTATCTTGTCATTCTAATACACATAAATTACAAATATGACACGTGCTGTTTTAGGGGTAGCTTTTGATATAATAATAATTGTGATGATAATATATATTTTTTAATTTTATTTGTTATGTAGTAATAAGAATAATACAGACTAACATAAAGTAACTTGATATAATGGTTTGAGAATGTCAGTATTTAAGCTAGCATTATTAAAGTCCTTATGATATTTATACTAAAATGAATAATTATGAAAGAGGAAATTAGTTAAATAAGAAAGTAGACTGGCTCTGTGTTACTTAGGGCTTCATGCAATCATCAGACAGACTCTATGAGAAAGGAGATCCAGTTTCCTTTCTAGCTACTGATGATTTCGAACACTATGATGAAGGTATAGACCAAATAATGCTATAGAGAAAAAAGATAAAATTATATTAGATCACACAGTTTCATATTATACCCGTATCCTTTATGTGAGAACTTAATTAGCAGTACAATCAATATCCAGGAAACTCCTTCCTAGCTACATAAAACTGTACATTTGTTCAGAATGATCAATATAGATCTCGATACTCATAAGAGAAGAGAATATCAGAGAAATTAGACAAAAATCAATCTTCAGTTCAAAACTAAAGAATACAAAATTAGAAGCACATCGTATCTCGCGATTAAGTTTTAGTGTAAATTGTAGATTTTTTGTCTAATTTCTCTAAATACTTTTAGAATATATATTGGTAGATTTCCTGCAGAGTGAGTAATCACGAAAAATGCTTGTACAGATGAGTGAGTAAATTCTGGTTTTCTTTTCTGCTAAAGTCATATAACACATCGTACATGATAAAGACACAATATCAAATAATGTGTCAGAAATAGCCTAGATAAGACCGAATATATTTACTCAGATGATATCTGTAAAATCTACAATTTTACTGAAATATTTATAGCTTAACACGGTCTCTTCTAACATGTATAAGAACTTATTATTGTGCTTGGGAATGTTTTTAATTTGCTCTGCAGATTGGCACCGAAGAGAAATATGTTGGATAACTTATCAGAATAGTGACCAATAGCCCTTACAATGCTTCTGCTTTTCCTATTACAAGGAAACTGGGCTGGTAGACAGTTAATGATTTGATCGTAAACAAAACTTTGAAAATGGTGTACAAGTGTAGAAATGATCAGGCTCCCTCTTATCTTGCATGCCTGTTCATCAGGTTATCAGAAACCAGTAGCCGGGAACTTCGAAATACCCAAACTGATCTACGTGTCCCATTATTACGAACAACATGTGGTCAGAAATGCATTTCTTTTAGAGGAGCAAAATTATGGAATGGCCTAGACGAAAAATCAAAATTAACAAACAATTTCAAACTATTTAAATCCAGTCTCAAAAACTCCAGAACTTAAAGGAACACATTTTATTCTGTCCGATCAAGAACTTTTAACTACTTTTACTTTATTATTATATCTTGTATATTGTAAATTTTTAAGGGTTTATCTTTTTCTTTTTACATTGCAGCTTGTAGGGAGCTTGTAAAGCAATTTATATATATATAATTGTAGCCTTACCATGTATCAATAATTGAAAATGAAATGAAATAAGAAATGAAATGAAGTTTTGAATTTCGTTTTCATTGGGTAATTAGCTACCTTTTTGATTCGTCTGATTGTAAATGCAAATATCAATAACTTTATTTTTCTCTCAAGTGCCAACTTGAGCCATAAATAATGAACGGTACTTATCACTTCGTTTCAATACTTTGTTTCAATTCTAATCTCTTGTTACATAAAGCTCAAATGTCTGATGTACCAAAACCTTCAAAACCTTCCAAGCTCTGGATATAAAGCAAGCTACATTATTTGAAAAATGGGTCGTTATTGTGAAGTAGAAGAATCTCCCTGCCAGGTATGCTCTTTGATAGTTCAAACGATTTTCAGTATTTTGCAACAATTTTGCTACGGTTGATAACGATCGAGGAACAGTTCGAGACGATTTGAATACGATTGGCAGCAATTTTCGATGATTAAAGACAATTTTAAAGGTTTTCTTGTGACCTCACAATGGTTCGTAAGGATTGAGAAATAGTTGGATCTGGAAACGATTTGCAATAATTTCTCTACTGTTGATAGCAATCGGGAGACAGCTTGAAATGATTTGAGAACGATTCGCAGTGATTTTCAACGATATAAGTATCTTAAAGATATTTTTGTAATTGCACAATGGTTCGTAAGCATTGAGAAACGGTTGGAAACTATTTTGAAACCATTTGCAAAGGTTTTGAACAATACAAACGTTTTACAATAATTTCTCTATGGTTGATAGCAATCGAGAGACTGCTCAAAATGATTTGAGCACGATTGGCAGTGATTTTCAATGATAAAAGTATCATAAAGATTTTGTTGTAATTGCACAATGGTTCGTAAGGATTGAGAAACGGTTGGAAACTATTTTGAAACGATTTGCAAAGGTGTTGAACAATACAAATGATTCGCAATAATTTCTCTACGGTTGATAGCAATCGAGAGACGGCTAGAGATGATTTGAGCATGATTGGCAGCGATTTTCGATGATAGTACAGTAATTTACGCTAGTAAATTAAGTTTAACGCCATGCTACTATTTATTTGAAATACAACCCCCTGGATCGCTGAACTCCCTCAGGTACCAACTCCTAGTCTCAGTCCCCACACCATGCAAGCATGTGGTCTTGTTCGCCATCTTGTTCCTTTGCAACAACGAGTCCTGCTGTCTTTTCGAACAAGTCAAGGGGATGTGTGTTAAATCACTGAAACAAGAGCATGGTAGTGATGCAAAGCTTCACGAGACAAGACTCCATCGAGAGATCACATAATTACGTACAGATATTTTGGCGCGAAAAAGCAAAGAGTTGAAAAGTTTGGCTGTTTTGGTTACACGCCTGCCAAACGCAGTTCGGCTGAGTTGTGGCTTAATTGCTATCACTTCACCAAGATTGAAGCTAACCAAGACGATGCATTATTCACTCAACTCTTGCCTGGCATCAAATCATAACTAGAACTAATAGTAATTCGGATTGACGTTACCAAATAGTGATGGATAACAACTAAAAGCAGGAGACTGAACCCCCCAATAGGGCGAAATCAGAACCATCAGTTGCAAGCCGTTAAGACAAAGGCAAGAAGACAAAGACTAACAAAGAGGTAGTAAAAGGCGTTCTAAATTCACAAAGACTGCTCATGAACAGATTCAGTCAAGTACTTGAAAATCTACTTGATTTACAACAACATCAACTTCAGGGAAAGTTTATTCGAAGAGGAAGCTACATACACTCTAATGTTATAAGAACAATTTTATAAGAACACCAGCCTCACATTTGGCCAAAAGTTAAGAACAAGCTAAGAACAAACTGAAGCCGAACATTCTTGGCTAAATACGATAATTTTATGAAATGACGAAAAAACTTAGAAATAATTACAAAACAAGCAGATATGCAACACACAGATAATGTCCCATGGTCAAGAGAGCATAAATTCGCAACAATTAATACGTTATTAGCAAAAAAGCCTTCCTATTGAATGTAAAAGTAATCAATGACAACGGAAATTGCACTTTGCATAATGAATCCCTGAGGACTGAAGAGATTGAAGTCAGGAAACACAAACAGCAGCGTTATTGGCAACCAAGAAGACCAGATTGCAAATATTCTCTATTTCTAAAGGGAAGAACGTCTCGCTGGAGCGAGTCTCAAATGATAATTTGCAGCCATCACAATGAAAAGAAAAACAATCAAAAATACAAAAGCGCAAAAACTTGCTACTTTATCAGCTGCTCATGACAAGAATTGACAACCATGGGTTAAAAGGTATCTAGTCATAATTACCACATTCATACAAACCTTCTGACACATTGCTTTGTTTTATAGGAATATTCAGAGATCCCAAACTCTGAAAAAAATGGCAACAGTAATTTTTGCTCTGATTTTGTGTTTTAAAGGTGACATAAACTAAGCTACAAGAATTCGATGCAAAACAGCTATCATTACCCATGCAGGAAAACATGAATCAAAATTCATCTCAATCCCATCTCATTGATGTATTCCGTTGCAGGTCCTTAGGTAACAACATCGCACTGAAGTCTTAGGGAAAGAACGTGGGTGAATGTACCTGTAACAACAACAGCAGGCCTAAGTTATTATAGGAGAAGAACACACAAACTTGCTCGGGAATACAACAAGATTGACAAATTTTTATATGAAGCAGTGTGCTTTCATTTTTCCCCACCTCCCCTATCTTTTTTTTCCTTGCAGGTACAAAAAACTTACTTAGATAATTGCTTGCAAAATCACCAGTTCCCCCACCCCTATTTTCTATCAACACCCCTGTCTCACTGTGCTTTTTCCACCAAAGTGACAGGATAACATCACACCCTGTGGCAGGAACACATGGAAAAAAATAAATGTGGAAGAGAACAATGTGCAATCCCCTATTGACTATCTTAACTTTTCTTTTGTTTTTCCTTTTCCTGCAGATAAAAACTCAAACAAACAAAAAAGACCTGGGCAATATAAAGATTTGTATTGAACAGTGGTTAAGAATTTTGATAATGAACACCAAGAGAAGACAGCATCAACAAGAGATCTAATACTTCTCGCAAGCAAACTAACCCCCTGCCCCTTTCATTGTGCTTGTTATTGCATTCCTTCTTTGCAGGTTCAATGAACACTCAAGATCATGCCCCTACTCTGTGCATCAACAAAAATTACAGGAGATGGTCTTATGAAACTAACTATAAAGAATGATAAAATAACATGTTTGTTGGTAGATTGTGCAATCCCCTATTGACTATCTTAACTTTCCTTTTGTTTTTTCTTTTTCCTACAGAAAAGAACTTACAAAAAAAAAAGACCTGGGCAATAAAATGATTTGTATTGAACAGTGGCTAAGAATTTCGATAATGAACGCCAAGAGAAGACAGCATCAACAAAAAATCTAAGACTGCTCGCAAGCAAACTAACCCCCTGCCCCTTTCATTGTGCTTGTTTACTGCATACTTTCCTTGCAGGTTCAATGTACACGCAAGATCATGCCCCTACTCTAGGCATCAACAAAAATTAAAGGAGAAGGTCTCATAACAATAACTATAAAGAAGGATAGAATAATATCTTTGTTGGTAGATTGTGCAATCCCCTGCGCATCCTATCTTCTATCCTTGTGTTGCATTGTGTACAAACTTGCATGGAAAAAAAAAATTTGTCATCTTTGAATTTGTTACAGGATACAAAAGAACACTATTGAAATGAAGTAATGACAGAAGAATATAAAAATTTCAGGATCCTCTCCAGAAGGTTAAAAAATAACATAATCTCAGGTGGCACCATGGCAAGCCAAGCAGCAGCAACACACTGTGAAAGCATATGAAACACACTGCTTTTGCTGCAACCACGTAGTCATTGTCTGTTGTAGCCGATTTTATAAAAAAAAATTCTCAGTTATTGTTAGAATAGCCAAGGCTCTCGCTTCTTAATTTTCTTTCAACAGGTATCCAGAACTGCAAAGTCCAGTAAAAACAAAAAGAAAAGGATAGCACAGAATAAACACCTCACTACTTCAGGATTTGCTGTAGCATCTTCAGAAAAAAGAAGGAACATTTTGAGTGATCATTTACACCTCAACCAAATAAAGGACAAGGGCGCATGACCAGCAAAGATGTTGCGTAATGTATATTATACCCTCAACCACATGAAGGAAAAGGGAGTACAACCAATAAAAGTGAAATGCATTATGTATACAATTACCCTCAACCAAATGAAGGATAAGAGGGTACAACCAGTAATAGCGGCTATGCATTATGTAGGCAATTACCCTCAATGGAAAAAAAAAGGGGGTACAACGAAAAAGGGGCATTCGTTATGTAGGTAATTACCCTCAACGGAATGAAGGAAAAGGGGGTACAATCAGTGATGATGGAGAACAATTGTATGGTCACAGTGAGAGTGTCTCAATATGAAGCGGGTATGACTTTGGTGCATCGTAAAATACACCATGCAGTGCGGGATGCGGGTGGCTTTGGGGCGTATCTTGGCGCGTATCTTGGCGGTTCTTGGCCGCCCTTCAAAATGGCGGCATATATTATAGTGGATATTTACATTATAGATCGAATTGTAGTATTATTTGTAATTGTTTATACCATCTCTTTGCCTACAAGTCCCCAACCGAATGAAGGAGAAGGGGCACAACTAGCACCGTTTGATATCCTCAACCGAATGACGGGGAAGAGGATCCGCAATTAGTTAAATATCCTCAACCGAGTGACGGGGAAGAGGATCCGCAATTAGTTAAATATCCTCAACCGAATAACGGAGAAGAGGATCCGCAATTGGTTAGATATAATAGCGAATTGAAAAGATACGACCCCAATTGCTGCCAAACGCATCGTCTATCTCAATGTGTTTCTACTGGTGTTGCATGGGCTAATCACATGGAATTGGCTTTCTCCTAGCTGCAAATGTGCCCATCTGTCACTGCTCAGTTAGTAGCGCAGGGCGTTAAAAGTATCTTAAAGATTTTCTTGCGATTACACAATGTTTCTTAAGGATTGGGAAACGGTTGGAAACTATTTTGAAACGATTCGCAAAGGTGTTGAACAATACAAAAGATTCGCAATAATTTCTCTACGGTTGCTAGCAATCGGGAGACAACTCGAAATGATTTGAGCACGATTCGCAGTGATTTTCAATGATAGAAGTATCTTAAAGATTTTCTTGTGATTGCACAATGGTTCGTAAGGATAGAGAAACGGTTGGAAACTATTTTGAAACGATTTGCAAAGGTGTTGAACAATACAAACTATTTGCAATAATTTCTCTACGGTTGATAGCAATCGGGAGACCGCTCGAAATGATTTGAGCACGATTGGCAGTGATTTTCAATGATAGAAGTATCTTAAAGATATTCTTGTAATTGCACAATGGTTCGTAAGGATTGAGAAACGGTTGGAAACTATTTTGAAACGATTTGCAAAGGTGTTGAACAATACCAACGATTTACAACAATTTCGCATCAATTTCGCAACAGCAACCATTCGATTTTAAACTCGGTGCATTTGGTTAAGACCATCACGGTCCAGAATATCTAGCACCATAGTGGAACTACTGGCCAAGCTGCTTAAGCGATTTGTTGAATACAGCTGAAATTTCTAGGTCTACTTGTAAAGTCAGCATCTGAATGGGTGCCCTTTGAGGAGCTGACTAAACAATTCACTCCACCTTTCTTCGGAATAAACGTTAGGGGCCCTTTACATGAGAAAAGTCAACCCGGGTGAAGTTTCACCCCGGGTTTAGTTTAGCTGAGTGTTGCGAATTTGGCTTGCGTTTACATGAGATTTTCAACCCGGGGCGAGTTTTCACTTTCCTGTGTTGTTGTTGCTGTTGTTCTTGTGATGTTTTGTTAATTCGGTTTGACAAGATGGGGTCAAATCAACACACAATCGTCGTTACGTTTGTGTTAAAGTTTATGCTCACAACCCTCGGCGTTGCTTTACAACTGAATTTCATGCTGTTGCTTCAAATCATGCATAAGCACCAAGTTTGAAGCAGGAGGTTTTACGTGCCATAGAGGAGAAGAATCATGCGTATTACGAGAGCTTGCTTCTTCCACAGCCAAGCTCGAGTGACAAAGAATATCTTTGGCGTCAAAACACGCAAAACCTTAATTTTCAATCCCAGAGTTCTCTTCGAATTTCTCAACTCGCCCCGGGTTGAGAAAAATTAGCATTTACATGCAATTTTCGGCGAAATTTCCACCCAGGTTGAGAAAGCGAGTTGAATTCGCCCCGGGTTGAAATTTTCTCATGTAAACGATTTCAGGAATAACAAATGTTTTCCTATTATATAGCTGCCGAGTTGAAACTCAACCCGGGTTGAAACTCCACCCGGGTTGACTTTCCTCATGTAAAGGGCCTCTTAAAAGACAGCTTGAAATAAGGCCTCTGGCCTTTCGTAGGCTAGCACGTTAAACATAAACTTACTTACCAGGCTAGTATATAGAGGCATCTAACAATTCCAACCAAAAACTTAATAGTTTTGATAAAAATACGGTGTATGGTAGTTTTAACATCATCGCTAATTTTATCAATTACAACTTGTTTTGTAGACCCACCTCAAATGTGTCACTTTCTATATTGGTGAATAATCTAAGTGGAGAGTCAACAATTTTGTCTTCACCAAACAAACCTCAGATGAACATATCAGATGAGCAGCTTCATGTTCCAAAGAAGAAAAGAATAGCCCCTGAATCATCTTTAAACAGGAAGTCACAAAACGACCCTGAAATTACGCTATCTGTGAAATCAAAAACCCCTGGATTTTCCAACGAAAAGCTAGTCAAAGCACTGCTAATGGTGAGCTGCGAAGAACACGTGAATAGAAGTAAAGTATTTACTTATTATGGAGAGTAGAATACATCAACTTTCTCCATAGGCCATAAAATCAGGATTCTAAACATACCAAACTAAAATATCAAGAACAAGAAGCCCTCATATCATTCAGATGTCAGCACAAATTAAACACTTTTTTAAGGCTTATGTTCTGGATATCTTTTAAAGTGCCTCTTCACCTTTTTTTGACTTCACGTCATTCGATAGATCTAAATGCGCTAATTTCGAGAATGAAAAAATTTTTGCAATCAGAGGTGTATTTGTTGAGCTAGGGGCAGTTTTGTGCCCCATCCTGGCTGTAGAAGCGTAGGAAGAAGGAAGAGAGTTTCTTCGCGCAAATAATTCAACCAAGAGCGCTGTTGAAAGCAGTAGTTGTGCCGATGATGATGGCCTACATCAGTTCGACCTCATCGCAGTTCGCAGACGAGCAGTCCATCGTCAATTACGAAAGGGAAGTGGAGAAAGAGTTAGAAAAAGACAATGAATAGAACAGGCGATTTAAGGAGATAGCGCCTGTGGCGTCTTGGTAAGTAGGCTAAGGCCTTTTAATAGGCCAGTCTTTTTTCTTGGTTTCTGATATAATTAATTTCTTCACCAATAAACTAAGTAGGTAGAGATAAGAAAGTGTAAGGCAGGTACAAATTAGAATTCGAAACTTTTGAAGGAGCTTCAGTTATCAAACTGGAGTTAAGAAGCACTTTTTAGAACCACCTATCTTCTCTGCAACCTTCCTATATGTTATTTGTTAAAAACGCCATGAAAGACAGTAAGTACCAACCATCACCCTAGCCTAACATAATCATTTAAGGCCCGGTTCAAACGTCGAATTTTCCATGCACCGAATTAAATACCAACAATTAACTACATGGAAAGTGCGACGTTTGAATCAAATTGATTCTGCACTGTTAATTTGATTCGACTCGTTAAATAAATTCGATTGATCCACTCGCATTTAATTCATTGATTCAAACCTCGCATTTCTCATGTGCCGAATTCAATGCATAAATTATGATAATTGTTTTTTGAGGCTAAATCTATTGTCTCCAGACCTCCAAAAGCGCAAAATAAAAAAACCGCGCAATCTTTATTTTTGTTCATTCTGAATCAAAATGGCGGCAACATTCTCTGGCGATCTGTGCAGAAAGTGTAATCGTGTAACTAAATATTCCTGTATTAGATGCCATGTGGCTGTCTGTTCATTGTGCTCAGTATTTGAAGAAAACGAGCAAACAGTTGGATGGGTGGTAGGGAAGTCTGTGGGATACTGCGACATTTGTTTTTATGACGGCCGTGTAGCAACTACTCATCATGACGATGATCCTGATGATGCTCCTCATAAACCAGAAGAAAACGTTTTTATTGCAGAAGGATCCATCGAAGAATCAGACAGGTTCGTTGTTGCCTTAATTTTAATAAAATGCTCAAATCCAAACATTTAACAGCATATAAAAGTTTCATATGTAAAACCTCATCTGAACTGAATTCTGGATAGGCACCCAGACCAAACCCAAACAAAAAGCTAAAGGGGAATTTTTCTGATGGGAGCAGCCGGGGAAGGGGGGGGGGGGACGTGCAAATGGGTATACCTTTTCGTAATTTTGGTATTAATTTTGGTATAATTTTGTGCGATTTCGTTTATAGGCTTAAGTATGGGTCTCAAATTTTCAAAAGCTGGTGAAAAATGGGTATTCATCCCACAGAACCCTGCTGAAGCAGTGCTACCGAACTTTGGACAGGGCGGCAAACTTTTTTAAGGTAATAAAAGCTTTAGATTTCAGCAGTTATTATTGCATGAATACATGATTTCTTATTTATATCTTATTTCTCCAACAGAAATGCAAGGGATGATGATATCTTTCCAGAAAATGACGATAGTGATGAAAGTGATGAACCAACAAGTGAAACCAGGAAGAGAAAGAAAAAGAGTGGTAGGAAAGGCAATTGGAATTCTCACACATTAGATGATTTGGTCGACATAATAGCAAATGACGAATACTTCAAGGACAGACTGATTTTTCGAAATACAAAAACACAACAGAATGGAATGATATACGAAAAAGTATTGAAAGAATTGAAAGAAAGATGCACCGAAAGAGGGGAGCAACTCACGTTTACTGTTCCACAAATCCGTACCAAATTTAAGAAGTGTATAAGTGACTGCAAAAAAGCAGCTCTAACCATAAAAACAGCTTCAGGCATAAAAAGATTCCAGGATGAAAAGGGTATGGTGGTTGGTTTAACCAGCTATTTGCCCTAGTGAAGACCCGAGATTCTTGCCAACCAGAAAAGGCAATTGAGCCATCAGCTTCAAGCATTGAAACTCCAAGCAATGAAAGCCAAGATGCCAATGTGGTTCCTGTCCCACCCAAAATACGCAAAAAGAACAAAAGTGTACCAGGGCAAGAAGTTTCCAAAATGGTTGACATCTTGAAAGAAATGGTGGAAAAAGACCCGATGAAAGATTTGGTGGCACTGATGAGAGAAGAGCTTCAGGCAAATAGAGAGCATGAGATGCGTTTATATGAACTCATGTTTAATACCATGCATGCCCCAATTGTAACACAGCCCCATTATCAACAGAACCATCATATGCAGACAAACATGGCCTATCATTGTCCTGAGCCAAATTTTAATAATGGCTTTCTGAATGTAATGAATAATGTAAGTCCTGCCCTTATCATACATTCTTGAATTACAAATTTAGAATTGTCTTCAGGCTAGTGCCAACCATAAAATTTATGTTCATCTGCCTCTTCCAGGCCCGGCAGAATCGGTCCGGTTGGTGCAGTGTTGGCTCGACCAACTTTTGGGCCAAAATATCCCTTTTGTCAAAAATGACATATTGGTTTTTAGAACATTAGATTTTTACGGTAGCTTTCGGAATATTCACGCGGTATGGCCCCGGGCACAAGAGGTTTAGCTTGAACCGGACCAACTCTGAAGAGCCCCTGTGCCGGGCCTGTCTTCTATAAGTTTCAGGAATCTTTTGCTAACTTGCTACCATTTTTTGATTTTCCAAATAAACTTTTACCTTTTTTTCTCTAGGGCAAGCAATATGTATTTTAAATTCACTGCACTAGTTTATCAAATATCAATATATCAATATAGATTTCTACAAAGTGTATCCTATTGTGAATTCATCCGCCTGATGCATGGATACTTGGGAAGGAATATAAGAATCCCACTATCGCCTGTGCATATACAGCGATTCGAATAGCACTTCCAGTTGAAGCAGCAAACTGACTGGTTATATCAAGGAAGCAGCAATTGACTCAGATTAAATGTATTATTTCTATGCAGTAATAAATGAATTAGTGGACTTTATTTTTACTTAGTATTATTTATTCTTTGGACAATCTATAACTATTCAGTTGTATCTCATTGCTAAGCAAAGTAATAGTCATTACTTCAGGGACCTGGGAACTAGTACCCCATTCTAAAAATAGCAATAGGGGGCACAGCTTGAAGAGGGCTGAGAGTTCATCTTTGTTGCGCCAAAATACCAAGTTTCATTGCTGTATCTCATTGCTAAGCAAAGTTACAGAGTCATTATTTCAAGGACCTGGGAACTAGTACCCCATTCTGAAAATAGCAATAGGGGGCACAGCTTGAAGAGGGCAGGGAGTTCATCTTTTTCTGGGCATTGTGTTGCGCATAGATACCAAGTTTCATTGCTGTATCTCATTGCTAAGCAAAGTTACAGAGTCATTACTTCAGGGACCTGGGAACTAGTACCCCATTCTAAGAATAGCAATAGGGGGCACAGCTTGAAGAGGGTTGAAAGTTCTCTCTTTTGGACATCGTGTTGCGCATAAATACCAAGTTTCATTGCTGTATCTCAATTCTAAGTAAAGTTACAGAGTCATTACTTCAGGGACCTGGGAGCTAGAAGTACCCCATTCTAAAAATGGCAATAGGGGGCACAGCTTGAAGAGGGCAGAGAGTTCATCTTTTTCTGGGCATTGTGTTGCGCATAGATACCAAGTTTCATTGCTGTATCTCATTTCTAAGCAAAGTTACAGAGTCATTACTTCAGTGACCTGGGAACTAGTACCCCATTCTTAAAATAGCAATAGGGGGCACAGCTCGAAGATGACTGACAGATCATCTTTTTATGCGCATCGCGTTGTGCGTAAAAACCAAGGTTTTATTGTTGTGTCAATATGCTGAGCAAAGTTATTGCACTAAGAACTTTAGGGATATAGAACAATAGAGCATTGCATCCCATTCTAAAAATAGAATGGGGGCACATTTGAGAATGAAAAGTACCCTGTCGGTTTGAGCGCATCAAACTGTCCATGTGAACAAATTTTCATGCATATATCTCTATTTTTACTATTTTTAAACTATTTTTTTATTATAAGGCTTCAGTATGGGAAAAAAAACTGGGTTCCTACTATGACGTCACGCCCCGCCCTCGGCCAACGCCTATATGTAACATCGTTTTTTACGAAAAGCCCCGAATTTCACGACTTTGAGAGATCATAACTCAGCAACCACAACTCTGATCGATAGAAAAATTTTTTTTGCTTCTGAATTAGCGCATCGAGCTCTATCAAATTACGCAAAGAAAAAAAAAGGTGAAGAGGCACTTTGAATTTCAAGACTTTTAGAATTCCCAATATCGGTGGCGTAAAGGAGGCATTTGGAGCCCTCGAAGCTAAGTGAGCTGTAAGGGGAAAATGGGATTCGGGGTACTAAGAAAATATTTGAGGCATGTCCATTACTACGCCCGAAAATGAACATTAAAGAGCATCTGAAAACACTTCTTTTCAGTGATTCACTGACTGGATGAAAACAATGTTGCGGTAGCAATGATCAGTTTGGAGGTTAGCATAACCTTAAAGGCACATCTATTCAAAAACACACAATGAAAAACATTTGGGGCCCCTTCGGAACCCCTTTCACTCGGGGACCCTTAATTTTCGAACTGAAGTGCCATTAAATGCGTTACACCACTGACCAATATTCTTATGAAAAATGAGTGTTTTGCACAGGTATTAGTTGCCAAAAGAAGATGTTGAAATCCAATTTCATCAATTCATAACTACCCATCAAAGCCCCATCAACTATATGAATAAGGATGAATATGATTCAATTAAAAACATTTGTTGATTGCTTGGGCTGAAATGACCTCTTCAGCTTGTTTACATTCAATCAAAACGTTTTCAACACAAGTACACAAGGAAAGTACACAACTCAACTCTCAGGGCTCCTTTGGGTGGCTATCCACTATCAATATTTTGCTCAAGTCCCTCGGCATCTATGATGATAGAACTAGGATTGTCAGCATGAAGTCTTTCAAGAGGTATATTAGTAAATTTATTGCTCACCATTTCGAGCGATATTGGAAACGAAATGTTACATCTAGTGTAGGAAGCAGCAATGGAGGAGGCAATAAATTCCGCTCTTACAAATTGTTTAAACGCTGCTTCCATGCAGAACCTTACTTGCATCTACAAGATAGAAATTATCGCCAAATTTTAGCCAAATTCCGGTGCAGTGATCACAAATTGAATATAGAAGTCGGAAGACATAAAGGCATACCGGAAAGTGAGAGAATTTGTAAGTTCTGCAATCTGCAATGCGTAGAAAGTGAAAAACATTTTTTATTGGAATGTAGTACGTATCTCGAGCCTCGTGAAAAGCTTTTACAATTTTTTAACATAAAAGTTCCAAATTTCGCTAAACTAAATATTGATGAGAAATGTATCTTTATGTTGTCTGCTGAAGATCTTAGTTTGTTAAAAGAGTTGTGTGCTTTCCTGAGAAACGCTTTTCTTATACGTGAGCAGCTTGATAACTCATTGTAATTTGTAGTACGGTATTTGTAATTGTTATTTTTTCTAGCATGTAGTGGTATGTAGTGTTGTAGTGGATGATGATCAGCATAATGTAGCAATCCTTTTAAATGAAATACACTTTTTTCAATAACCAACTGGACAATGGACTGGTTCAAACCTTGGGCTTTGCTTAAATTTTGCGGGAAATAGCAGAGTAGCTACCTACCTTTACTCCAAACATCAATTTATCTGACCTGATTGAGGTAGCTACAAATGTGGCAACTCCCTTGTGAGGATATGTATTTATCCAGTTCCAGTTGCTTATTAATGCGGTACAACGTTCTCTTTTCTTGTAGTTTCGTATTGTATCGAAAGATTGCAACCTCGGTAGCCTGGACGGCCTCCTACGGAGAGAGTTGAAGAACAATAACTGGAGTGTTACGACTGATCGAGAGAACCCTTTCGATTACAAAAATACCTCACTGGCGGGTCAAGCATCGGAAATTAATTCGAAGTCGAACATGTCTTTTAAAGTGAAAATTTTCTCGAGGTAGATACCTCATCATTCAAATTATATTTCCAAGTTAATCAATGTAACCGTATACACTCTAAAAAACTCCTACCCTTTTATATCCTGATCTTTAACACCATATCCTTACATACCCAAACCCTGTAGACCCTAATAACCCTAATAACCCCATATACCCTAGTTACTAACTAATTCTATATACCTGACCTCTAACCAAAACCCTAACCATAATCTACTGTAAATACACTAACCCCAAAACTTTACCCCTATAAGACCTCCCATATATCCCATAACCCTAACCCTATGCACAATATCATTATATATTCTAACCCTAAACACCTTATATCTACATACCCTACCCTTATATACCTTCACTCTGAATACCCCAACACCATTTACTCAGACCCTAATATACCCTTACCCTCCCCACATTACCTTAGCCCAATATACTCAAAATTTAAACATCCTAAACCCTAATACATAAACACCTTATACTCAATATCTACATACCCTAACCCTTTACATTAGCCTTTATACTCAAACCCAACACATCCTAACCCTTTAAACCTTAGCCCAATATACTCAAACCCTAATTACCCGAGCCCCATATACTCTGAACCAATATACGTAAAGCCTATAAACCCTAACTCTAGAAGAAGAAACAATCGATAAAAAGTCATGTTTTCCTGCTACGACGAGTTTCCGATTGATATAGTCTGCCTGAAAAGTGCGGAACCACGAAACTCGGAGCAACAGAAAAACATGTCTTTATTTTGAGTCTCACTTCTTCTATTCTTCTAAGTAATTACTCTATGCCTAGCGTATATCGAGCACTTAAGCCAGGATAGGAACGCTCTTCTCGAGGTTAATTTACCCTAACTCTATACACCCTAACTCTAATACCTTAGCCCTATTTGCTCTAACCATATACACCCTAGCCTGATATACTCTAATCCTATATATCCTAACCATATAAAATGTATTTTCTTAAGGTAGCTATTTACCATTAGGAAATTTTCCTGAAATGTTCATCTTATACTATAAATGGAGTTTAAGTGAAAGTTTTATAAGTAAGCCAAGAACAAAGAACAATGAAAATGTTGATTTTGTGAAGTGGGCGTGGACTTGCAGCCACGCCTTGCAAAAATGAGTGATATTTTTTCAACAAGAATTATATGGAAGTAACATCAGTTAGGGCAATATAGTTTTTTGAGATATCTGCTTCCTAGACACCTTGATGTGGTGGGCCAAAAAAATTTTGGATATCTTTTGTAAACTTAAGGTGGCGACACTTTATATGAAAATCACCGATATTGTACAATACTAGTGATTTTAAAATAAAATTTTTATTTAACATGCAAGCATTTTTCTAGATTTCTTTGGCTCACCACACCAAGGGAGCTATAAGGAATCTTCAGCCCAAGTTTGGTGTGGCTATCACTTATACTTTTAAAATGAGTTTTGTTAGAAGTTCAGCGAACAACCGAAATTGCTGATTTTGAGAAATCGAACTTTAAACTTTTTTAACCTAAATTATATACATTATTGTTGCTCTAATAGCCCCCAGCTTCATAAACCTGTCCTTCTTTTTCAGTAAGTTGGTCTTGAAACCCTTTTCTGATGGATCTGAGTTGTTTTCTTCTTCTTTTTACTTTTTCTGAAGATTTTGACGTCATATTCTGGATGCGGCGATGGTCAATTTTCGTACCAAGATTGCGAGTATAATTTCCTGTTGGAATTCCCAGACTACAAAAGACTCTGTCAAGGCCCTTACAACCATCATTGAAGTACATGATAGCTGATGCTGCTGCTATATCAACAATTCTTTTGCATACATAAGTAGATTTAGGGCATCTTTGCCAAATTATGTTATTCAATGCCTCATTGGCATTTTGAGTTTGGCCATGCAGACATTTAGACAAGAGTTCGTCTCTGCTGAGTTCTTGAAAAACAGGTAAAACCACTTCTTTGATTGACTTGGGAAGACCATCTTTTGCCTTGTAGGTACTTTTCCCTGTAACCTTGTCAGACTGGAACTTACACCAGCTATCCTTGTTTCGCGGACAGCATTTGTGTCGATCACCTTCATTGTCATTTTCCGTCAAATGAAGCAATATGGCGAGTATAGACTTTTTCATGGCATAGAGCTGACCAGCATTTTGTCTAATGGCAAGGCCATAATAATTTTGCATTTTGTTTATGACCTTGTCAGTTAGTCTTCCTTTTCCTGAAATCTTTTTACCGTCGCTAAGGAGCTGACCCTTCATGCTCTTCCGCAAATTCCGCAACCGATTTCCCATTCGCTTCTGGACATGCCCGACGCATTCCAATTTCTTTATTTCAGTATCTCCGTATGGGGCATTAGCTTTGACACTTGGGTAGGAGTTACTGTCACCATCACCAATGTAACCAGTAAATCTTAGATTGTGCTGTGGCAATGATCTATTGAATATGGCTATGGCGCCAGCAGATTCCATAGACCCTGACGAACCAATATGATTGATTTGACAACTGTGGGAAGCCTTCCATTCATCATATTCTTTCGTCCCTCTCTTTTGCTTCCATTTCTCACAAGCTTTGCATGCTTTGCTCATTACTTCATAATCAAGGCATTTCTTATTATCACTGCTAATTGCAGTGACAATGCCGTTAAGAGAAGAGTAGCCTCGCCTCTGCCAAGTACCGTCAATTGATACAGTACAATCGACTGGATCTTCAGCCTCATTTCCTTCAGCCTTCAACTCGTCACCTGCATTCTGCATGCTCTGCATTGCAGTTTCAACATAAACATCTCTCATGTTAGCAACCATATCGTTGTAAGACTTGGATGACATTGGAGGTGGCATGTTCAAACATCTTGAAAATGTCTCCATCGAACGCAAACCTTGGCCAAATTCCCTAAAACCTGCTACCATCCTCAAATTCACTTCGTATGGTCTCTGGCCGGGTGTGTTGCTTTTTTTTACAGAACTAGAAGTTCTCCGATCAATACTCCAGCCACACTCCAAACAGTAAATCCTAACTGAGTAGCAGTACCCCATTTTTTTATCCAACTCATTCTCGACATTCAGTGTGTTCTTCTGACATTCTTGACACAGGCCTAGTTCAGATATCATGTCTTTTAAACAGCTCATACTTAATAATATAAAACCATCACTTGATTCAGAATCGTTTTGTGGTATTTCAGGCTGACTCTCAAGTTTTTTGGCTGATGTGGAAGGCTCTTCGACTTCGAGTTCCTCGTTTGGAGTCGATGATGATGGTGGCCTAGGCCGCCCGGTCGGTGTCTCTGGCAAAACAGCATCAATCCGAGCTTTCTTGGGTTTATCCGTATGTTGGTTACCTATAAACTTTCTCTTCTTCGATCTGCGTTCTTTGTATCTCTTATTACTACCCATATCTATTATTTAGGAAGTTTAAATAACATAAAAACATCGAGAATCTAAAAATCACTTCTTCACTTTATCGCGCACTCACTCCAACAACTTCAATCGACACAGAAACGTGGATTACCTCTATCCCAGTACTCAAAACGAGGCAGATTAAAACAAGCAGCTTTCAAAATAGTTTTTTGTGGATTGAGGGGGCTGAAACGGACACAGCAAGGAAAAATTAGACGCCCAACAAATTATTTTTTTTGTTGCTAAGGCGTTTCTAGGGATATTTTTTGCAACCTTGCTGTAAAAAAACTTAATTTTAAAAAAAGGTGAAAGAGATAGCATGCAAATGTTTACTGTAGGCTATACTTGATATGTTAAAGATTCTTATTTTAGAAAATGCAGACATTTGATGTTTTAGTAAAAAATGGCAATTCTAATGGTAGATAGCTACCTTAATCTTTTAGAAGTCATACTGGAGCTAACCAGCTATGACACCTCATAACTTCACTTTTTCCTGATGACTCTGAAGTTACATCTCCTCTGGATACATTAGAAAAAGTGACACACTCACTATCAAGAGAAATAGCAATGATACAGAGATTTGTAGACGGAGGTCTCGCAACTTTGAGAAACTCCACGAAAGCGAGTGATGGTGAATGTGGTGGGCAAAATGCCTAAGATTCTCTCGTGGAAGAAATGTCAGATGAGCTGGTAGGTTAATGTTTGCTGATTTCTTTTTTTTTTATTTTATGATAGTCACACACCGAAAAAGCTCTATCAAGCCCTTCCTCTCTGTTAATTCCCCTCCCCCTCTTCATACAAATAACGGCCGACTAAAATGTGTTGATATAGGAATAACTAATGGATGGATTCCGTCGTTAAATTGGAAATTTTCTAACTTGACATGGTTGGGAATTTCCGCTCCAAACCCTCTTTAAAAAGCACATTTAAGCTGTACCTCTCTCTTAGGCCATCTTAACAACATGGATTGCAAAGAAAATAATTGAATTAGAAACCGCCCATCAGTGAACAAGATGCAGAACATTCTTAGTATCCGGCAAATTTAGGCTTATGCGTTCTTGGGATGCTCTACAATTTTACTATTTCTAAAGGTTGCGTTATTATAAGCTACGTTCTTATGACAAAAAGGTTTATTTGAGGATTTTCTGCGATTTCTTGCAGAGAGAAAAGAACATGATTCCAGTAACACAGTGTTGACAGAAGACAAAGTTTAACAGATCCGTTGCGAGTTCCTCAAGAAACGCAAACGCAGTGACGCACTTGCGAAAGAGCTGACGACAGCGGTGGATCAGTCATTTTTCATGATTGCATGACTGTCGTTGGTACTTCCCGTATCTTCCAGAATTCCGCATTTCTGGTTGTGATATCAGTTGTGAGACAGATGTTTCGTACCATTTGTAATGTGTCTTATTTCTTTTTTTTCATATTTGGAATGCTGTAAATTTGAATTGTAAGTGCCTTTCATGGTGGGAGCTCCGGTGACCTTGGGTCTACTTCCGCCATGACTGGCACAGTAATTGTATTCTTTTGCATTTTAATTGTTATAAAAAAAGAAAAAAATGACTATCGTGCCCGGAATCAGATGAAATTGCCGCTTTTCTCTTTAGCTTTCAAGGAACAGAGTTCACTAAAAGCCCGTGAGAAACCCTACATCATAGAAAGACGGAAGCTCTAACTTCTATCACAATCATTATCAGTAGAAATAGTAATGATACAGAGATTTGTACACAAATGCCTCTCAACTTTGAGAAACTCCACTGTAGCAAATTAATGTGAATGTGATAGACAAAATGTCAATGATTCTCTTATGGGAGAAATATCAGATCAGCAGAAATGAGGTAAGGCAATCGTTAGGGCCGAGTGGACAAAGCCATGGACTTCCGATATTCTGACCTTTGTTCGACTCCTTGCAAGGTAAGACTTTTCATTTTTAAGATCTACAATGTTAGTTAAAAATGATAAAAAGGTAAAACCTCTGTCGTTAGGAATGGTAAGGTGGCCGAGTGGACAAAGCCATGGACTCCCGATGTTCTGACCGCTGTTCGACTCCTTGCAGGTGAGACTTTTAATTTCTAAGATTTATAATGTTTGTTTAAAATGATAAAAAGGTAAAACCTCTGTCGTTAGGAATGGTAAGGTGGCCGAGTGGACAAAGCCATGGACTTCCGATGTTCTGACCGTTGTTCGACTCCTTGCAAGGTAAGTGGATAAGTCACTCGAACAGTGAGGATCGAAAGCAGCAGTCGGAATAAAAGGTGAATCGAAGAAGGAGGAGAAAAGGTGAGTTGCAAGAAAGGGTAAGTCGAAGAAGGTGAGTCGGAGACAAAGAAGTAAGAAAGTTAAGCTTTAATGAACATCAATAATATTATTTCTTCCGACTCACCCTTTCTTCCGACTCACCCTTGGTTTCGATCTGCAACTTTCCGCTCACTGTTCGAGTGACTTATCCACTCGGCCATCCCTGCCTCCGGCAGGACAGTATTGAAGTTGATATCATTTTTGATTGAGAGTTTTGAAATCAAAAGTGTTACCTTACAGGGAGTCGAACTACAGTCCAATCATCGGAAGTCCATGGCTTAGTCCACTCTGCCAGCCAAGCTTCCTTAATGTGACAGGTTTTACTTTTTTATAATTTCTGCCAACCATTATAAATATTAGAAATGAAACGGCTCACCTTTCGAGGAGTCGAACTACGGTCTAAACATCCACAGGCCTTAGCTTAGACCACTAGACCACCTTAAGTCTCGCTAAGAAAAAGTTTTACTTTTGTATCATTTTTACCGACCATTACAAATCTTAGAAATGAGAAGTGTTACCGTGCAAGAAGTCGAACAACTGTCTGAACATAATTCTTAGAAATTGAGAGTCTTACCTTACGAAGAGTCGAAAAAACGGTCCGAACAACAAGAGCCCTTTAAGCTTAGATCAATCGGCCATCCAAGCTCTCAAGTGAGAGAGGTTTTACTTTTGTGTCATTTCTATCAAACATTATAAATCTTAGAAATCAAAGGTCTTACCTTAGGAGAAGAGCACAGCCAATTCTCTTTAGAAGTGAAAGTAAGTATAGATCCAGTAAAGGACTGCTCTGTAAATTAATTTCGTTCCCCTCTTTTTTCTCTGAAAGTGGCAGTTTTTCAGGGCCTATGCCACTAGGGGGGCCACAGGGGCTTTAACAGTATTGAAAGTGCCTGTTATTTAGAGCAGTCTTGAGCTTCAGAAATGCATGCGACTCGCGTAGTGGTTAAGAACTGAATGATGATAGATAATCTAAACATGAAATACGTACAAAGACGGGAGTTGCGTAACGAATAATTAGGATAATTAAGACACGAATATTATGATTATATGACGACAGTCCTATTACAGGGCCATGGCTCCCCACCAATTCGCCATAAATATTATTATGTTATCGAATTTCAGTAGATAAAGTCATACTAGAGCGTTTACTCTCGTAAGTGCGAAGAATTAATACATTTTTGCAATCGTCAATGACAAAGAAAAAGAGATTTTATCTGGATACAAAAACCCGGTATACAATTTGTCTCGAGTCAAAATTGCAAAGGCCTTTGGGAATATAAGTCTAATTGTATAAAGCATTTCAGAAACTTTACTAAGTCTGACTTATAAATCATAGCTAGTCAAATTTTTAGACTGTCGTTGTTGTTAGTTGAGTTTTGTTATAAAAGTAATATTCGTTAGACCTATGTTCAGATTTGGGAGTGAATATGAGGATCGAGTGTTCTTTATTGAAAAGGAATATGTCAATTTCCCATATATACGTGGTTGGCATATGTTCTGCTGATGCATTGAGTATTTAGGGGCTGTAACGTATACTGTGTTTCTATTGCTTTTCTATTATTGTGCAAGAAGATAATTTAAAGAATTCTAAGCCATTTTGAGGCCTAAACAGTGGTGAGATTTCAGGAGCTCCCGAGGGCTCCACCCCCTGAACCCCTCCCAGGGTACTACCCTGAACCCACTGGGGGAGCTTACAGCGCCCCAGACCCCTAGCTGTCTTGTGCAATAACCGAAGTTTATTGCAGTATGCCTACAGATAACCAGGGAAAACCGTACAAATTTTTCATACTTCAATTTTGACCTTCCCAATACAAAATTCATGGCGTGGGCCTACTTATGGTTTGTTTGGCGTACCGTTGTGTGTTTCAATGTAAACTTCTTTATTTCATAAGCAAGAGTTGTTTATAACCAAATGGTGCAGATGTTTACAAAAAATTTACATAGTTTTAACCATTCTGTCTTGATTTCCAACATAATATCAATTCAAAATTTCTCAGAATTGCTGTGCGACTTGTTACAGTGGTGGAACCAGGTTTTCTCCAACGGAGAAGCAGTCAACCATAAAAATCCTAAACTTTTATTTTACACAATGAAAATTTAGTATCATCTATCCTCTGACTGGGGGCTAACGTCCTCCGACAGGGGGCTGTTGCCCCCTTGTCCTTCCCTCCAGTCCAGCACTGTTTGTTAATCAATAACCTCTTGATTTGGTTTGATTCATTTCTATAGTTTTTCAGTATACATTGATGTATGTGGCTAAACTAAGGTCACTCCGCTACTTACCAACAGCTCATTGTCAAATGCAGTGGCGGAAATTGGGCATTTTGAGTGGAGGGGCAAGCATGGTGAATTTTCCGAGTCATTTTTTCGCCTGGCTAGGCAGGAGCCCTGGCAGCTGGGGGTCTTGGGACGCCGTAAGCCCCCGGAAGCTCTTGAGATTGTGCCTTTTCTGGGGGTCCAAACTGGCTTAGAATCCTGCATATGTTAGAATTAAAGTCAACCCATGTTATCTCGAACACTGTTATCTAAAACTTCCCTCTATCTTGAACAAAACCTATTTCCCCTCGTTTTCCTATAAAGTTTACGCAAATAAGACCCACTCTCGAACACCGTTCTCGAACAAAATTTCTTCCCCGTGAGCAAAAAACCCATTTGTCTCGTACATTATGACTCAAAAGTTTCAATTTGGTACAATCATACGCCAACAATAGCTTAAACTTGCACAAGACTTCTAACTTCTAAAAATGCCAATGATAACTCTGTCCTTAAAACAGAAATATGTATATTCCGATAAGAAGTATTTTGCAACGAAGTCTGATCCGATTCTTGGCTGCCAAATTGAATAAACATTGTACCGTTTGATAGATTGACAGCACACAGATATACCAGATGGTCAACAAGAGAGTCCACATTTGAACCAATTAACAAAACTGATAGCGAAAACAGACTGCCAAATCATTATAAAGTAAGAACAATTCAAGAACATTTAAGGCTGAAAATGGAGGAATATTTAAAAACAGCTAGCTTCAAATCAAAATTACTGGTTCTTATAAAAAAGAGTGTATTTGAAGTTGATATCAGTCTTGTTTAAAGTTTAGTCTGGAAATCTCGAGCCCTCGAATCCTATTTTAGAAATAAGATTATCTAAACACGACGAGAAAAGGATTCCGAAGAGATTCAAGCCAAAGCCATAGGGAAACAACGCACTACGTTATCTACCATGATAAGATATATCTACTATGAATTCATATTACGATTGATATGGCAACTACCTTAAATCACCGAAATTAGGCTGTAGGAGCACTAAAAAGCACATAAGACAAAATCTCCACGCCAAATTGGTAAAGATTTAAAAAAGCACGATGTACATGGTTTTTGGTAAAATTTGGCTGAAAATTGATGTTTTCAAATGGTTCTAAATAGGCTTTTAATCCACCTAGGACTGCTCAGGGGGTGATACCAGGCTTTAATAGCTCTAGAAAGTGCATAAAATTACCAAAAACTTTTCCTTCAAAATGAGCGAAAATTGGAAAAATGCCTAATACTTAGCCCATGCCTTTTGGTCAAAATTTGCTGAGAAAAACGGTTTCAAATAGGCTTTTAATTCACTAAGGACTGTTCAGAGGGCAATCTTAGGCTATGTTAAAGTGCCTCTTCACCTTTTCTTTTTCTTTGCGTAATGTGATAGAGCTCGATGCGCTGATTCTGAAGCAAAAAAAATTTTTACGATCAGAGTTGTGGTTGCTGAGTTATGATCTCTCAAAGTCGTGAAATTCGGGGTTTTTCGTAAAAAACGATGTTACATATAGGCGTTGGCCGAGGGCGGGGCGTGACGTCATAGTAGGAACCCAATTTTTTTCCCATACTGAAGCCTTATAATAAAAAAATAGTTTAAAAATAGTAAAAATAGAGATATATGCATGAAAATTTGTTTACATGGACAGTTTGATGCGCGCAAGACGACAGGGTACTTTTCATTCTCAAATGTGCCCCCATTCTATTTTTAGAATGGGATGCAATACTCTATTGTTCTATATCTCTAAAGTTCTCAATGCAATTAACTTTGCTCAGCTTATCAACACAACAATGAAACTTGGTTTTTATACGCCATGCGATGCACAGAAAAAGATGAACTGTCAGCCTTCTTCAAGTTGTGCCCCCTATTGCTATTTTTAGAATGGGGTACTAGTTTCCAGGTCCCTGAAGTAATGACTCCGTTACTATGCTTAGCAATGAGATACAGCAATGAAACTTGGTATTCAGATGCAACGTCATGCGCAGAAAAAGATGAACTGTGAGCCTTCTTCAAGCTGTGCCCCCTATTGCTATTTTTAGAATGGGGTACTAGTTCCCAGGACCCTGAAGTAATGACTATAACTTTGCATAGCAATGAGATACAGCAATGAAACTTGGTATTCATAAGCAATAGGAAACAACTGAATAGTTATAGATTGTCCAAGGAATAAATAATACTAAGTAAAAATAAAGTCCAGGAATATATTTATTACTGCAAAGAAATAATACATTTAATCTGAGTCAATTGCTGCTTCCTTGATATAACCAGTCAGTTTGCCTGCTTCAACTGGAAGTGCTATTCGAATTGCTGTATATGCACAGGCAGATAGTGGGATTCTTTTATTCCTTCCCAAATATCCATGCATCAGGCGGATGAATTCACAATAGGATACACTTTGTAGAAATCTATAATGATAGATTGATATTTGATAAACTAGTGCAGTGAATTTAAAATACATATTGCTTGCCCTAGAGAAAAAAAAGGTAAAAGTTTATTTGGAAAATCAAAAAATGGTAACAAGTTAGCAAAAGATACTTGAAACTTATAGAAGACAGGCCCGGGGCAGGGGCTCTTCAGAGTTGGTCCGGTTCAAGCTAAACCTCTTATGCCCAGGGCCATACCCCGTGAATATTCCGAAAGCTACCGTAAAAATCTAATGTTCTAAAAACCAATATCATTTTTGACAAAAGGGATGTTTTGGCCAAAAAGTTGGTCGAGCCAACACTGCACCAACCGGACCGATTCTGCCAGGCCTGGAAGAGGCAGATGAACATAAATTTTATGGTTGGCACAAGCCTGAAGACAATTCTAAATTTGAAATTCAAGAATGTATGATAAGGGCAGTTAAATGATTATGTTAGGCTAGGGTGATGGTTGGTACTTACTGTCTTTCATGACGTTTTAAACAAAAAAATATATAGAAAGGTTGCAGAGAAGATAGGTGGTTCTAAAAAGTGCTTCTTAACTCCAGTTTGATCACTGAAGCTCCTTCAAAAGCTTTGAATTCTAATTTGTATACCTGCCTTACACTTTCTTATCTCTACCTACTTAGTTGATGAATTGTTTATTGGTGAAGAAATTAATTATATCAGAAACAAAGAAAAAAGACTGGCCTATTAAAAGGCCTTAGCCTACTTACCAAGACGCCACAGGCTCTATCTCCTCAAATCGCCTGTTCAATTCATTGTCTTTTTTTAACTCTTTCTCCACTTCCCTTTCGTAATTGACGATGGACTACTCGTCTGCGATGAGGTCGAACTGATGTAGGCCATCATCATCAGCACAACTACTGCTTTCAACAGCGCTGTTGGTTGAATTATTTGCGCGAAGAAACTCTCTTCCTTCTTCCTACGCTTCTACAGCATATTCTGAGTTGCTCGAATCCTAAAAGTTGTTTTCTTCAGAGGAAGACATCGCGAAAAAGATAGGCCTAGCAGTTGACAGACCTGATAATCCTCGAAAGAGAGTGAAAACACTGCGGGGCAGCGCCTGCGTGACAGTTGATCATGTGATTGTGGTCGGCATGCGCCTTACCACTATGACATCAGAGATTCGCTCGTTCCCAGACTGCTCGTGTAACACCACGATTGGGCACAAAACTGCCCCTAGCTCAACAAATACACCTCTGATTGCAAAAATTTTTTCATTCTCGAAATCAGCGCATTTAGATCTATCGAATGACGTGAAGTCAAAAAAAAGGTGAAGAGGCACTTTAACAGAAAGTCAGTCTTTTATCTTGTTGCTCTACGTCATTCTTTTTTCATAAGAACCAGTAAATTTGATTTGAAGGTGCCTGTTCTTAAATATTTATCTTTTTACAGCCTGAAATGTTCTTGAATTATTCTTACTCTAAAGTGATTTGGATGTCTGTTCTCGCTATCAGTTTGCTAGTTGGTTCAAATTTGGACTCTCTTAACCATCTGATATATCTGTGTGCTGTTGTTCTGCTTGTTTTGCAATTATTTGTCAGTCATGTTTATCTCGTATCATTCTTATATTTACTTTGAAATTGTTCTTAAGATTTGGCAGAATTTGAGGCTCGTGTTCTTATAAAATTGTTCTTATAAAAAAATTGTAGTCCACTAACCACTGTCTTATCAATTCTGGTTAGAAAAGATGTTAGAGGATTACACGCAGGCCTATTTTAGCTGGGGTTCCGGTCATGAGGTAAATGGCTGAGCAGCTTTTTGTTGTGTACAGCTTAGTTTGGTCGTGTAAGGTCGACATCTGTGTTGCCTGCTGGCGCATATAAGTAACAAGCTGAAACAACACAAAGAACTCTCCGTTGTCCACGGTGAACATTCAAAATCAATCAAATCAAATAACAATTACATTAGTTTAAAGTCCATTTTCTTGACTCCAAAATCTCACGTTTTTGTTACGATTTAGCGTCTCTACTCAACTTTCTTGGATCCGCCTCGTTTCGCACTACCAAACTAAGTGCAAAATGATGGTTTTGCCTCGTGCTCGTGCTAATTCAATTCAATGAAAAGTATTTTTGTGGGGCCTACATCTGGATGGGTTATCTTTGATGTGTCAAATAACTCACTCAACCGTCCTTTGGAAGGAATGTTAAGTTAGGGTTCCTCTGTTGGAAATAATGACCTCTACCACGTTAAACGTAAACTTACTTACTTAATTTTTTGATGAGGGGAAGTCATATCAAATCGAACTAGCCCACCTTTAAGAATGCAAAAAAGATATTTTCGAATCTGTACTGTGTATTTTCAAATTAAATACTGCAAGAAATATGTAATATTACTACAAACTCAAATATATCTTCTAATACACTAACAAGTTCACTATTGGCATTGACATAAGTCCTCTGGTCACCCTTGATCATCCAATTGATGTCGAATAAGTTCCACCTGCGTAGCCTGTTTTACATTTACTTGTGGATATTTCAGCAATTATCTCGCTCGTTTCACCATTTCCACAATACATTGCACAGGCACCTGACTTGGTTAAATTACTAAAACGAGACGAGATTCACATACCATAAAACCCCCTCAAATCAAAATAGCCCCCTCGAAATAACCCCTTTAATAGAATAAATCCCCTTGAAATAGCCACAAATACCACCAATTTAAGAAGTGGAATTCTATTCTGAATTTCAACAATCTATAACCATAACCATTTCACATTGATAAACCTAACACTAGCCCTAACCCTAACACATAGCTTGGAAGTGCCTATACAAAATATGTATTCTACATTTTCAATAACTCTAACCCTAACAATAACCTTATCCCCCACTAGCCCTGACAATAGCTGTAACCCTAACACATTACTAGGAAGTATCCAAATAGAAAATTCTAGTAGAAGAAAGGAGAGATGACAATTACAAATGGTGCAAGTTAAAAGTATCAGGCAAAATAAATGCAAGTAACGGTCATAAACTTAATAAATGTGGGAATTAGATATGTTTACCTTTTTCACAATTTCTCCCTTTGAACATACGCGAACAGATGCACATGTAGTCTCCTACTACTTCAGCACAGCCTCCACCATTTTGACATGGATTAGGTTTGCAGTATTCAATTTCTAGTAAAATAAGTTAGAAATTATTCTTAGGTCTCTGCAATAGAAAGATGTCAGCGAGATTTGGCACCGTTTGGAAATTAGCACTTCCAGACAATTATCTTTGATCTATACCTTCTAAAATCTCGAGTAGCCTGCAGCTTGTTTTCAGGTACAAGCCACAGGTGTTTTGTAAAGAGATTTAGCATTGTCACTACAATAGTTAGCTTTAGTACAATGGGGGATACCATATAGGTAATTTTAAGAGGTGGTGGTATCTTGGCTATGCATAAAAAGCACCTGTAGGGTGCCGTGTCGTACTTCTACCAAAACCCTAAAGGGTTTTTTTTGTGAACACCTTTATTCCTCTGAGTGTATTGTTTAATCAAGGCTAGTCATACTCATGTTGCCATCGATTCTTCGCAAATGCACTAATAAAGTTGAAAACAGAGAGCAGGAGAGAAGATTTGCAATCTGGTGCCCTAAGCTCAAGACAATAAAACTATGGATGAAGTCAAGTAGAAATGTTTGCTCCAATTAGGATGTCATGGGAGACAGAACGTATACTAATCAAAGAAGATAATCAGTACATCAGTAAACTGCTAGCTGAGATATTTGCTTATTTTGACGTTGGTTTTTCCACACCCTTTGAATAAGGACTTTATGAGGACTACACCAAGGTGCTTGAAGAATTCCAGTTGGGTGTACTCCCCTATACCATTTCCAAGTTCGGTCGATCATTAATGTAAGCTACTGACAGCAAAGCATAGAAACATATTACTTCCACTAAAACGTTTTTGTGCATAGGATAGGCGGCAAACTAGCACATAAGATAAAGCGTAAGACTAATAACTCTTACAGTTGTAAATAGGAAGTGGTGTTATCAGTCGACAGAGCAGTGAAGGGAAGACAAAGGGCTCCATAATTCTTAGGTGATAGTTCTGTTGTGAGGTTAAGGGCATCTGACTACAATCCAGTAGCTAATGTAAGGGACAAAAATTCTCTGGTGCTTTGAAACTTAGTTTCACTAATGGTAATCTCATTCTACGGACAGATTTGTGCGTATCGAGCGTTGCTAAGTAACGTAGTAAGTTTCCTGGTTGTAGTAAGCTTAAGCATGTTAGATTTATGTTTTTTCGCTAGGGTGAATCTACAGTAGGGATTTTCTTGTCATATCATTGGATCAGGAAGAAGACACTCCCTCTACGTTCTATTGAAAATCTGTATTAAGCAGGCCTTAGATAGCAACTAGTTTACTGTGTCGACTCTGTAGCTATTTTGACACCAAACTTAATCAGTGATTATAATCATTCGGTAAAGCAAGGAGGCCTCAAAAGGTAGACCTATAACTTTGTGACACATAGGAAGAAACTACAGCTAGTGCAGCAAGCTCTATAATGTTCCCATGCACGGACTTCTTAAAATACGTGCGTTTAACCGTGTTTAGATCTAAAAGGAACGTGTAATGCCATAGAAACGTGTAGCTTAAACGCAAGTAGTAGGCAAGGCCATGGCTGTGAAAATCTGATTTCAAGCCTAACCTAGATAATTTCAATGGCTTCCTAGCCTTTCAAGCATGGAGATTCAGAATCCAAGATGGGACCAAAAATATTTTGCCTAGTTGTCACGTGATTGATGACGTAATCAAAAAAGGTAAAAATTGTAATAAATCCATTATAACTTCAAATATAGCCGTGTGATTTTGCTGTTTTTAAGCTTATTTGAAATTGCATTTCTTAAGCTTTCGAATGATGTATTAAATTATTATTTTTGCTGACGTCTTCGTTTTTGCTGACGTCAGCATTTTTTTGTGACGTCACAAGAATTTTTCAATTTCGTTGTCATTTTCTTTTTAGATATGCACAAAATATATTTTAAGATGTACCAGAGCACTGAAAGCAGTAACACGGATGGTTTTTCACATTAATTCTTGTTTTTTACAACGTAGCCCTTCTTAGTTAGACTATATTTTGTAAACTTTTCATTCATTCTCACAAATTATCTCGATTGACTATATTTTGTCGTGCTTTATATGACTCGAATAGTATTAACCATATATTAAACAAACAAATAAGAAAAAACCATCACCGAGCACAAGTTAAGGGATCCAGTCAAGCCTGTCATTGTCTTCATCACTGTCCTAGCTGCTAGTATCACCGAAATAGATTAATATCTAGCTCCTGGTTGGTATCAAAGCAATGCATTTAGCTCCAGTATCTACTTCGTCACTTTCACTTATTTCGCTGTCCTCATCTCCTTCTCTCCTTGGCTTCTTACTTTCAGTTGGGGTAATGCTTGTTTTTCTACTTCTACGCTTGCAATGAAACGATGGTGGCAATGGTTCACCTTGAAAATTAAAGTTATAAATTGCCATGGAAATTAAAATAAAGGGCTCTGATAGAGAATTTTGAAACATGACATGCATCCATTTACAGTTTCTATGCTTCAAGCAAAAAAGAATTGACAGGAAAATTGCTTCAAAAGAATGATATTTTCCTGTCTTTCGAACGACCTAAGCAGCATAGTGTCTGAGTTGAGAAGTACTCACGCTGTTTCTGACATAATGGAGATTATCTGTTTTTTAGAGGATCATCTAATTGGTAAAGAAATATTTAGAATTTGAAGCTCTTTGGTTGCCATCTATAGTGAGGTATATCAGGCTCGGATCCTAAGGGGCGTAAGGGGCGTACGCCCATCCTATTTTGGGATAAAAGTTTCACAAAGCTTTACATAGAATGACAAGAAACACTTACTGCAGCGAGTTCTGAGTCACGCAAGACTATACGTATTGCACTGCTATCACCAGAGTACGGACGTGTTTCTCAGTCTTCCCGTTTCGCTCTTTACAATTCGTTTATCATTCGATATTGCTACAAACCGGAGAAGATATGGAAGAAACCATTGAAAAGGCAATTTATAAGGCAATAAACAAAATTCGCAAGATCGACAAACAACGGCCATATCGAGAAAATATCGTGAGAGTAGCTTCGGCACAACATGGCCTAAATGAAGATGGTGTTCGAAAGCACCTAGAAGTTCTTGTCGAAAGTGGAGCTTTATATATTGAATTAACTTCTAAAGGTGAAGAGTCTTTTTTCATCTATGACTTAGAGCAGGTAACGAATGGAAAAACCAAAAATTCTCCCGGCAATGAGTGTTCGACGACTAATCTCAACAATGGATGTTCGTCAAACAGCATAACAAGCCTCGCCCTTGATGAAACCCGCCATGAAATCTCGTCGTCATCGCCTATCAAAACAGAAAATAGCACCCAAAGGTATGAATTTTTTAGATTTTTGGACATTGCAGACAAATTAATTGAGGATAATAGACGCTTACAGGAGGCCTTAACGGCTGAGAAAGATAAAAATCAAAATTTGTTGATCGAAAACTGTGAGTTGAAAATAGCAAACAATAAGCTCAAAACTCATTCCCCTTGCGGCCATGAGAAAACAGAGGAAAATGCAGTAAACAATAAGAACATTGTAATTGAAAGCATCTCAATTGATAGCGATACAATGGTGACACAAAAGAAGAAGCGACCCAACAAAAAGCAACGTAAGAACAAAAACAACAAAAAGCAGGCTAGCAATGTATGCAACACCGAAGAGATTGCCTGCAAAGAACACGCAACGAAAGCATCCGCCTTGCCGTCAACATCAAGAAAGGAAGCAGAAAATGAACAAGAAATCGCCGAGGTTCAAATCGCTAGTGCATACGAACAGTTTATTTCCCGGAAAGCCTCAGAGGAGAGCATTAGGAGAAATAGTTCAAGTCAAAAAGAAGAAGAAGTTGGTAAAGACAGACGAAGAAAAGTTGTAATTATCGGTGACTCGATGATAAAAAACGTTCATAGTTGGAAGCTCAGAGCTGCACTGAAGCAAAATGTCACCATACGATCGTTCCCTGGCGCGCGAACAGCGGATATGGTACATTACTCAAAACCAACCATCGAAGAACAAGCCGATCTCAACGTTTTACACTGCGGGACAAATGATCTCCACTCCGAACGAAGTGCTGAGGCTATAGCCAACACCATAATGGAAGTAGGCCTCTCAATGAAAACAAACAGCAACTCGTTGATCATCTCTGGCCCTCGGCCAAGAAGCGATGACGTTGATCTCAACAACAAAGCAACAGCAGTGAACAAGTCATTGAAACAGATGTGCAGCTCTAGAAATATCGGCTTCATGGACAACAGCAACATTGATGCACACAAGCACCTAGATGGAAGTAAATTACATCTTAATCGTAATGGTGATGCAGTCCTTGCTCGAAATCTACGGGATGCCATAGAAAAGTGCTGATCTGAAACGACTCCAGGTAATCAACAAGATAGTGGTTTTTTTATAACTGTAGACAATAATGATTCTATTAGTAATGAAACAGATGAAAGCTTAGGAATCGATGAAAATGCTGACATTTCCAATACAGAGGATCCAAATTCCATTTTAAAAGATTTAAGAATCAAAAACCACAATGGCATAATTCTTGCTTATTTGAACATAAATTCGATAAGAAATAAGTTTGACTTTTTGAAAGTCATCATATCAAATAACGTAAATATACTAGCCATAGCTGAAACAAAACTCGACAATACTTTTCCCACAAGTCAATTTATATTAGAAGGTTTTCACCCTCCCTTTCGCTACGATAGAAATAGGTATGAGGGTGGAATTCTTGTACATGTAAGAAATGGTGTCCCTGCTAAAGAATTAAAGGAGTATCAACTTCCAGATAATATAGAGTGTGGTTTCCTTGAAATAAATATCAACAACAAGAAGTGGCTTCTTGCAAATATATACTGTCCTCCCTCTCAAGGAGAGGGGTATTTTTCCAAGAGATAGGGAAATCATTAGATCACTTCAGCTTGAAATTCGAAAACTTCATCCTAATGGGTGATTTTAATACAGAAGAAAATGACGAAAACATCAGCAATTTCATGGAATCCTATAGCTTAAAAAATATTGTTAAAGATCCGACATGCTTTAAGTCTGAGAGACCTAGGACAATCGATCTGATTCTCACAAACAGAGTCCACAATTTTCAAAACACAATGACGGTTGAAACAGGACTCTCGGACTTCCATTGCATGATTGCAACTGTACTTAAGGGCGGCTTCGTAAAAAGGGGTCCTAAGATCATCAATTACCGGGACTACCGCAAATTTGATATTCATAGCTTCAGAGAAGATCTCCAAGATGGAATTCTAGGAGGAAGCCAACAGCCCATGACTAGCTATGATACCCTTGATGCGATAGTCCTAAGTGTGTTAAATAAACACGCCCCTATGAAAAAGAAATCAGTAAGAGCCAATAATGGGCCCTTTATGACGAAGGCACTTAGGGAAAGCCATTATGAAGAGAAGTTGCCTTCGCAACAGATTCAATAAAAACCGAACTGACGACAATAATAAGGCTTTTAAAAAACAAAGTAATTTATGCGTAAAACTTTTGCGTGAAGCCAAACGAGATTATTATGCAAATATCGATCTCAAAAGTCTTAATGACAATAGGAAATTCTGGGAAACTGTAAAACCACTTTTTTCTGGCAAAATCAAAACGTCCTCAAGTGTTACTTTGCTTGAAAATGGCGAGCTAATTTCCGATGACAAAGCTGTTTCTGAGATATTTAACGAATATTTCGCCAACATAACAAGTTCGTTGGGAATAGAAGAAACTGGATCAAACTTGGTATCAACTGATGATATCGACAATCCTGTAGAGCTCGCTGTCGTCAAGTATAGTCTACACCCAAGTATCAAGAGGATAGCCGAAAACTTTCGACCTACTGAAATGTTTGTATTTCGGCCCTCTTCGACAGAGGAGATAGAAGTTCAAATAAAAAGATTAAATCCGAAAAAAGGATCGCCAAAAGGAAGTATTCCAGCTAGAGTCTTAAAAAAAAATTCTGATTTACTTGTGCCCCATGTCATCAGCACGTACAACACGTGTATTTCCGAAGTATATTTTCCGGATGAGCTCAAAGCTGGAGATATTTCTTCACTTTATAAAAAAGATGACGCCTTCTGCAAGAAAAATTACAGACCCATTACTGTGTTGTCGTCAGTTTCCAAGGTTTTTGAACGACTCATGTATGAGCAAATAATGCCCTTTGCTGAGTGCTTTCTTTCTCCACTTTTATGTGGGTTTCGGAAGGGCTATAATACGCAACATGCGCTCTTGAAGTTCTTGGAAACCTGCAAGGCAACTATGGATAGCGGAGGCTTTGCTGGTGCAGTCCTGATGGATCTCTCCAAAGCCTTCGATTGTCTAAATCACGAGCTATTGCTAGCAAAATTGCATGCCTATGGTTTTAGTAACAGCGCACTCATGCTTATTCATAGCTATCTTTCGAACAGAAGACAAAGGGTCAAAATCAACGGTTCCTTCAGCGCATGGAAAGATACAAACTTAGGGGTGCCACAAGGCTCGGTGCTAGGACCCCTTCTTTTTAATATATATATTAATGATATTTTTCTTCTGATGAATGGAACTGAAATATGCAACTATGCAGACGATACCACGATATACTCTTGCGGCTATGACATCAGGAATATCATAATAAAACTAGAACAAGATGCTAACCATTTAGCTACATGGTTCCCAGAAAACTATATGAAACTAAATGAAGATAAATGACATTTTATTCTTTTTGGGACTAACGAAAAAGTAAATATACACATTGGAGAAGCCCAGATAGAAGAAAGTGACGAAGAAAAGTTACTGGGGATCGATCTTGATAAGAAATTAAGCTTTAAAAAGCATGTCCGAACACTATGCAAAAAGGCCAGTCAAAAACTTCATGCCCTAACACGCATTTCAGTGTACATGGAGCCTGATAAACTGAAATTGTTGATGAAAACTGCTGATCTGGATGTTTCATGACAGAAACTTAAACAATAAGATTAATAAAATACATGAAAGGGCCTTAAGAATCGCATACAAGGACGATGTTTCTAGTTTCGAAGATTTATTGAAAATTGATAATTCGGTAACCGTTCATCAGAGGAACCTGCAGTTGCTTATGGTTGAGATCTATAAAACAAAATTTAATCTAAATCCTGCTTTCATGAAAAGGTTTTTCAAAGAAAAAGAGACATCATACAATCTAAGGTGTTCTGATAAACTACAGTTACCAAAGGCAAAAACAACTTGCCTTGGAGTCGATACAGTAAGGTTTATAGGGAAAAAGGTATGGGAGACATTACCAACAGAACTTAAGCATGCAGACTCCCTCCAGATATTCAAAACTTGTATAAAGACCCATAAATGCCAAGCATGCAACTGCAGGTTATGCAAAACATTTTACGCTAATTAAGGTTTTTTATTGTAAATTTATCCTTTCTTAACAATGTATTTATTGATTTTTGTAAATAGTTGGCCTTAATTAGCAATTCTTGCTATTGTTTTTAGCCAACTTTAAATTAAAGTATTAATAATAATAATAATAATAATGAGGTGTGCCCATAAATTGAGCTCTGGTGGTGTGCCTTTGCGCTGTTAAATCAAACGCAATTGTGTATCTACATAGGAAACGTTTAGTTTTTACGAACATAGTGTGGGCTCTCGTTGCGGGGTAGGTCTCCACGGTTTCACTGGATCGACGAGCGAGAATCACTACTGCAGCGAGTTTCGCGGTGTGCTTCTGGGCGGAGTTCTTGGGGTGCATCCCCCGACGCTGTTTTAAATCAAATGCGAACGTTTATGGTAAACGGGTAGTTTTTAAGAAAGTAAGATGGATTTTCATTGCGAGATCGAGTTTCCACTTAGTTTTAAGGAAGGGATGAGAAACAATTAGTGACGTGAGTTTGCAGTGGGCAGAGATCATGTGGTGCATGCCTCAGCACTGTGTTCAATCAACCGCGAAGGTTTATTTCCATGGAAACGTGTAGTTTTTGCGTAATCTCGTTTCTCTAGGTGCGATATTGCACTCAGGGTTAAAGAGCATGTATGTGGCACCCCGTATTAAGGGGAAAGGGTCTTGATTTAATCAATAATTTCCTAGTTCTTGCTGTGTGTTCTGCTCTTTTTACAGATGCTGTTTCAGGGTGTAAAGTGGTAAATTTGGTTAAATTCCAGGCCTGACTCATCAAGACGGATAACCGGTTGTTTTGCTCAGTAAGATCGGCTACAGTCTACAAGCTGGCATATGGTGTTTAACGTCCCAAGCACCGTGGCAAAGCAGAGACTCAAGATAGAGAACATGCAGTGGTGGCAAAGCATAGACTCAAGATTGAGCAAATGCTTAGGTGGCTATCCAAAACTGGATACAGGTTGCTAACTGCCTGATCAAAAAGATCAGGGTCAGTTCAAGTGGTACACGCAAATTATTGTTACCTTTTGGGGTTGACGCCCCTAAGCTTTCGTTTATGATTTTTGGGCCATGGTTTTTGATGTTTAGCATGTATACTCATGCGATAGTTCATAGTTTCCTGCTCTGCATATGGCGTATCATTTTATCCTGCTAATAGTTTTTTGGGGTCGGGAGAGATCGTAATTAGGTTTTTTTGTAGAAGCTCTATTTATTTTCCTAATTTCCCTTTACTTATACGGTGGTGATTGTGAGGGTCAACACTTCGTGTTTCTGTGGCGGAAATTTGGCTATTTCGGGTTCAATCACCGACCGTAAGAGCGTAAATTACTGTAGTGCAGGCAAAACCGGGTCGGTGTACAACACGCCCAACTTTTCCTGCAAGACATTATAGTTAGTAGTTGCAGTTCAGTACTAATTCATTAGGTATGTATTGTATTTAATGTATTTAAGCAGGTAATTAAGTAAAGATGATCTACTATTATCAAGATGAGAAAAATCCTGAATCTGGGAGCCTTTTTAGTGCTCCCACAACCTGATTTCGGTGATTTAAGGTAGTTGCCATATAAATCGTAATATAAATTCATAGTAGATAGCTCTTATCATGGTAGATAACGTAGTGAGTTGTTTCCCTATGGCTTTGGCTTGAATCTCTTCGGAATCCTTTTCTCGTCGTGTTTAGATAATTTTATTTTTAAAATAGGACTCGAGGTTCGAGATTTCCAGACTAAACTTTAAACAAGACTGATATCAACTTCAAATACACTCTTTTTTATAAGAACCAGTAATTTTGATTTGAAGCTAGCTGTTTTTAAATATTCCTCCATTTTCAGCCTGAAATGTTCTTGAATTGTTCTTACTTTATAATGATTTGGCAGTCTGTTTTCGCTATCAATTGTTTTGATTGGTTCAAATGTGGACTCTCTTTACCATCTGGTATATCTGTTTGCTGTCAATCTACTTGTTTTGTAATTATTTCTCAGTCCCATGTTTATTTCGTATAACTCTTGAAATTTACTTTGAAATTGTTAGCTTCGGTTTGTTCTCAGCTTGTTCTTAAGATTTAGCAGAATTTGAGGCTCGTGTTCTTATAAAATTGTACTTATATAAAGAGTGTAGTAAACTAACCACTGTCTTATCAGTTCTGGTTAGAAAAGATGTTAGAGGATTGCATGTGGGAATTAGATATGTTTACCTTTTTCACAATTTCTCCCTTTGAACTTACGCGTACACATGCATCTGTAGTCTCCTACTATTTCAGCACAGCCTCCACCATTTTGACATGGATTAGGTTTGCAGTATTCAATTTCTAGTAAAATAGAATAGAAATTATTCTTAGGTCTCTGCAATAGAAAGATGTCAGCGAGATTTGGCACCGTTTGGAAATTAGCACTGCCAGACAATTATCTTTGATCTATACCGCCTAAAATCTCGAGTAGCCTGCAGCTTGTTTTCAGGTGCAAGCCACAGGTGTTTTGTAAAGAGATTTAGCATTGTCACTACAATAGTTAGCTTTAGTACAATGGGGGATATCATAAAGGTAATTTCAAGAGGTGGTGGTATCTCTTCAAGGCACTGAACATCCTCCACAGTACTGATGTTATTCCCATACAGTACTGAACACCCTTCGATGTACTCAAGGTATCCCCGACAGTACTGCTGATATCCCCCAACAGTGCTGAACATCCTCCACAGTACTGAACATCCTCCGCAGTACTGATGGTAACCTCCACAGTACTAAATAACCTCCACAGTACTAAATATCCTCCATCGTACTGAACATCCTCCACAGTAATGATGATATCCTCCACATACGGATATGGTATTTCAGAAACAGCTTTTAATAGTTAATAGAAGATCAGCCTTCCCTTAGTTGGCAATGAAAATAATGTAATTAATGTCTGCAAACTTACTGTTCGCACACAGACGTCCGGTGAATCCAGGCTTGCATTTACAAGTAAAGGTATTCTTTCCGTCTATGCATCGCTCGGTATTTGGAGAGTTGCACGGCTCGGAACGACATGGTCCTGAGGAAATAAAGTTGATGTGATTACTCTTATGACTTGTATTAATGGGGTGAGGGGGTACCCTGCACACAAATACTGACCCTTTCGGAGGTGTAGTATATACACGTATATATATGGTGGCTTGTTATGTCCACAGGCTAAGGGGTGTACTTAACGGGATGGGTGCAGCATGTTCCCAATACTGATTTGTATGGGGTGTGAAGTCCTCGAAAAAGCCCGCAGTATCAATCAGTAGGTTGAAAACCAATAATAACGAATATTCTTAAATTCAAATTTTTTGACTAAAATGAACTCAGTAAGTAAGTTATTTATATGCTTAACGCACAAGCCTACGAAATGCCGCAGGTTTTTTTTCCAGCAGGGGCACGGGAGCACTAGGGATAAACAAATACAAGGCTTTTATCAATTATTAGCTTCACAAACTTTAATTGTACTTTTTTCGATTTTTAGGTGAAAGCATTTTTATTTCTAGTATTTCTGCAGGTCAACAGCTGCTCTGAGCTGCCTTAGCAAGACCCGCATAAACAAATAGATATGCGTATGTATCTAGAAGCCATAATGTATCTATTATTGTATCTGTATTTATATTTCATTGTGTATATCTATTTTTTACTATCTGTATTTTATTGGGTATGTATCTATATTTTTAACTAGTGTCTGCCGCAGGGCGTCCGGCTTATAACTCAAGAACCACTTCACGCTCAGCTCACAAAATGAAAGATATCGTTACAACCAAAATTTATCCAGGAGTGTTTTTAGCTGAAAATATCTTATCAATCGTCTAGAAATAAAAGAAGAAAAGCAAAAATTTCCGAGAAGTTGAGATGAAATGCGTTAGAATATGGATTTTTCTAAGCCATGATGACGGGGATGACGTCAAATCAACCGCCAGTCTGTAGCTGTTTTTGGTTACAGACGTACTCAAATGGCTGAAGTTTTTATGAAATGTTTATATAATATGTATGTTTGCATGTACTGTTAAACTTTTTTTTATAAACATTTGTCAATTTTAGTTACCAAAAAATATTGGGCAAATTTTCTATAAACACCATGTTTATTAATGCAAAGCGCAGAAGATAAACGATCAACAGAATAATCTTACTGTATTCTACTATATTTTATTGATTTCAGCTTTTACTGTAGGTTTATTAGAAGTTTCTGAAATGCCATCTTCTTACTTAAGCAGTCTTTGGTAGGCACAGAACTTTAGCATGGCGAGGAAAATCGGAAACACAGCGAAAAATTATAACTACTAAGGCCTCGTTCACACTGCTCCGTATTTGAAGACGGAAAACATTGCCTGTTCACACTGCCCCGTTTTCAAGCAAATACGCTATGAATACGATGAAGATGAAGTTTTCACACTGCTCCAGGCAACTATGATGCTTCTAATCCCATTCCTAGACAGATATTCTAATTGAAAGCGGGCAGAAAAGAATAGATTTAGCTTCGTGTACGTTCAAATACGGAGCAGTGTGATAAAGGCCTAAGAACCTATTTCTACTGCTCCTTATTTGAATAAAAACGGAGCGAAAGCTATCCGTTTAAGCCTTGCCTTAACACTGAGGCCCCGTTCACACTGCTCCGTATTTGAATGAAAACGAAGCGAAACCAATTCGCTTCGGCCTTGCTTTCACACTGATACGCTTCAAATACGGAGCTGTTGGAATGCGCAAGCAAATACGAATACTTTCAAATACGGTGCGTATTTGGTACGCTCCGTTTTCAGTGTGAACACTTAATACGGAGACATTTGAATACGACGGTATTCCTTCAACGGAAATATTTGTCTTGAAATGACATTATGTAGGCACCGTATTTGCCCGGAGCAGTTTAACACTTCATCGAATTCAGAGTGTATTTCTTTGGAAACGGAGCAGTGTGAACAAGGACTGTTTTTTTTCTTCAAATACGGATACAAACAAATACGGAGCAGTGTGAACGAGGTCTCAGATTTAAGAGCTTTGCGTCTGACACTCATCGAAGTAGTACGTCTGAACAGTCTTTGATCGGTACAGAATTTGAGGATGGGCGAAGAAAATCGGAAACATAGCTAAACATATTAACTACTGAAGATTTCTGTCTGACAATCATCAAATTAGTACTTTAGAGAAACAGCTATTAATAAGTACAGAACTTCAGGATGGCAAGGAAAATCGGAAACAGCAAAAAAATAACTAAGTACTAAAGCATTACGCCTGACACTCATAAGAGAAATGCATCAGAAAGAAAATAAAACCTAGCGAATCCAACCGAACATTCTCTTCCGGAAGCTTCAGTAAGTGGGGTAGGGATTACTGGCCTATGCAGGTTTCCATAATTGAACGGAAGCTCGTCTTTCTGCACGGAATTCTTGCAGTTTTGCGACTGAACCACGCAATTCTTCATACCTGCTGGATGACAGTTTCTCGAAGCCACCCAAGATACGTGGGGATACAGAATTTTTACAAATATCTACAGATTGACGGAATTCTTCACGTATTTCACAGTAAAACAAAAGGCTTTCTCTTGGCTTTTCAGTTAAAATCATCTGACATTCAGATCAACGGAACGCCGGATGTTAGCTGAAAATTGAGAGGAAAAGTGGATATCCACCCCCTTGACCTCCTTCCACCAGTAGCTATCTTGTTTCACAATCAAACCGCAAGATACTCTTCAAAATTGCACCTACCTGAGATTTTATTCTTTTTCCAGATACATTCGACGTCTTTGTGACTCTTCAAATCCCTTTCACCGTTGACAGTCTGATACTGACCACCTCTCTTTTTCACTACATTGGTGCAAATCTCTGTCCTGTCGCACTCGAGAAACTCCATCATCAGTGATCTTCCACTTGTGTCTTTGCCGTACGTCACTTCAAAATATGAGGATGACGGTGGAGCAGAAGACATCCCAAAATACAGCAGAGTGGAGGTAGTTACGAAAATCCCTGGCAGCATATGCATTGTGGTCTTAAATTCAAACAGGTTTCTACACGAAGTAAAGCATATATATTTCGTATCATCATGTTTTCTCACGATATACAGTCTGCAACCTAAAGTTGATCAGCAATTCAACAAACGCCATTTGCCTCCTGTTTCGACTGAACGAAGGCTCTTCTTACATCTTTACACGTACAAAATCACTCTACCTCCCTGACCAAAAGCCGAGAGGTGATATGAAAGCAGCAAATGTAAAAATTTATCAGCTTAGAGGTGGCACGAAATGGCACAAATACGTTTAGTTTTTATCTTTTTATGTTGTATTACCTATTCCATCCCTCCTTCCAGCTTTCATTCAAACCTCTAGGGTCTATGTGAGAGATTATTATCCCACCCAGGTTTGATGTCACCTCTAAACGAGTGAGTTCTCCCTTCATTCTATATCTATCTAAAAATATTGCAAATTTACCTCGAAATTAAGTTAAAACCCACATTTTACTTGATGAAATGTTTTTCACATAAACAGGTGATGGAAAATACAAAGGTCGGTATTGGAAGGTGAGATCTTGCCTCCCAACTCGAGAGTTGGAAAATGCGATTACTTTGCCCATACAAACAGGCCCTCTAAGGGAGATAACCTTGCAGCCTTGCCTGGTGGGGCTAGCGTGTTTAAAGAATACAAGATGAAAATGAAAAATGAAACAACCAGAGGAATTCAGATGTGCAAACGTTATGTCAGAGTAATTATGAACAAAAGCTGAAAGGGGGTGTGAGAAAAAGACTTTAAAAGATAAAATGATACGACGTACTTACCGAAACTTCTTTTACGTTGACAGAGTCGTTTTGAGTGATCAAAAACAAAGAGACGCCTTTTATTAAACCAGGTAGCTCAGAATCAATGCAATTGCAAAAAAACTACCAAATAAGGCTTGGCCACCTGTTTGCTGGTTTCAATTGATATAAAATCCCTCTCTCCTTCGCAGTGGCTGTATTGTTATGAGGTTAGTCCCATGCAGAGATCGAAAGAGGACAAGAGGCTGACTCTGCGCGGCATATTACAAACTAAGCCTCAACGAAGGAGAGTGCTAGACTACTAGTGATTCCCTATTCTGACACACATTGTTGTCACTCAAAACAATAGATTCATGTTCAGGGTGCCATTTTGAGTTTTAGAATCTCCACATCACTGCTAAGTTCAAATTGCTGTTTGAGGAACGAAAAGTGTACATCCTTTGTCAGGCCAGAAAGGCAAGGTTTTCCTATATAAACTTCCATTTTTTTCATAATCTAAATGAATGATTTGCCAAAGCCCACAGGGAGGTACTCCATAACTTGTCACACGAAGGGCTCCATCTCAATATTCTTCAATGACCCCTAAATATTCAGCTTGATGTTTTGGAAACCTCAAATATTGGATCTAATATTTCTGAGAACCCAAAGATTTATCAGAATGACATATCTTGGTTATTGGATGGTTAGAATGCCAATAAGCTCACCAATATAAAGCACGTGTTTAGAAATCGGTTTGAAACACAGTTTTAAGGTAGAGCTGGTGAACTGGTGAAAATAGCTCAAAGCGAAGAAGGCAGGCTGGAATTGGTTAACACAAACCACTGTTCCCATTGTACTCAAAATCTATCCTTGCCAGTTCACGGTTTTTCAAGATTTCACATATTATATTACACAATAATACGATGTTAACTTTGCTTATAGAAACGAGGAAAAGAACTCCGTGTTATTCCTGAAACATCTGCATTGATAAAATTGAATATCTAGGCGACTCAGCTGTCTCAATAGAAGATAATTGAAAAAATGTGAAAGGATATTTAAAAGTTTATGTTTGCAAAATACCCTAATTGATCATTTTGCGTTATTGACATTTTAAAGTTTTAATAAGCGAAATTCCAATTTATAATTGCATTCTCATTGTTACATTTCATTAGGCATACAGCATGATAGTGCATCTGGGCTCTTTTTATTTCGCCATGAAGGTTGTAACTTGTAAATATCATTATTCATGTAGTTGAAATCTTCAATACAAGAAAGTTGAATTGGATTGAATTGAATTGGCAAATCAAAACCATTACGCCTCTAGTGTCTCATTAGGCTATCTATCCAGATCCAGTATTGAAATTGCTTAGCTTTTTGTCTTGTTGAGTACTGACTTACTTATAAAGCAGTTACTTATAAAATAAATACGTATGATATGACCAACAGGCCAAGAGAGTAAATATTTGGAACAATTTACACAAGTGATAGCAAGATCTTTATGAAAGAAAGAACAATTTAAGAACGTTTCAGCCTGAAAATAGAGGGACACTTAAAAACAGCCAGCTTCAAGCCAATTCTACTGGCTCGGCTCTTATAAAGATAAAGTGTAAAAGAAATTCATCATTTACAACTACTGTAATTCATATGCTTTTATAAGGTTGCTATATTGGAAATAACGTGAAATATGACTTTGAATGTGTAACAAATATCGATTTTATCATTCAATTTCACCAAAACGATGCAGCGTCATCACAATGCCTACCAATCCGCATCTAGAAGGCGTCAGCGCGATTATTTTTCATCGTACCACTCCGCATCTAGGAGGCGTCGGCGAAATTATTTTTCAAAAAAATACAATATTTACGCAATAAAATATTTTAAGATATAATTTAAAAGATTAAAGTAAAACTCGCAATCACAAATAACCGATATTTGGAACGAAAGGTTTGAAGAGTTTACATGTACATTCATCACCGCGCCATTGTTTTATCTTTGACCCGAAATCGCGAACAAAGTTTTGGCATTTCTTGTTCCGTCAGGGAGGCGATACCAAAGTTGGGGCCCTCTATATTGTACTGTTTCAGAGCCAAAATTTACAGTTTTTATCCTTGGTAAGAAGCAATCGCTGTCACTTTTCTTAGGTTATACCTAATTTCTCGCTTCTTGAAAATATCTCTCATAAAAGGGGGTTCAAATTGTTTTGAGTTTTAAAAATTTTTATCACGAGGGTTTGCAGATTCTTAGCATGAATAGTTACAGATTTGTCTCTTTCCAATAAAGTCTCAAAGTTTGACTCATACTCCTTGTATGCAATCTTGAAAATTTGAACGGAACATAACAGTAATATAGGATAAATTAAAAAATCGGGCTAATAAAGAAAATGAAAATAAAAAAGGGGGGAACAGGTTCAAAGGTTTGCAGAATTTTGATATTTTTAAGGGTGTTGCAGTAACCATTGCGAAAGAAAATGTTTTATTTGACATTGAGCGAGTTTCGAGTGGAATTTCAATCCATATAATAATAATGATAATTAATTAATTATTCATTTGTAGTTGGCTACATATCCCTAGCTAGTAGCTAATTTAGGCCAACTAATCTAATCTATTTACACGTTTTAAAAGCCTAAAATTGCATTTTCTTTATCTTTGCTTTGAAGATTGGAAGTGTGGGAGACTCCTTCACATCTTGAGGAAGTTTTTGCCATATTTTTTGTCCAATGAATCTTATGTTTTTTGTGCCAAAAGAGGATGTTTTGGCCTGTGGTAAAATAATACTTTTGCTTGTGCGCAGGTTATATGGCAGCTCTCTTTCAACGAAAATATTTTTCATGAAACTAGGATTTAGCTGTAGAGCAAATATAGAACATCTTTTCCAAAGCCATAGCATATAGTTTTGCAATAAGTAGATCGCAGTTTATACAATCAAAGGCCCTGGAAAGATTCATGAGTATGGCACCTGCAATACTCTTATTATCCAATACTGTTTTGCATTTTTCAAGAAAATTTACGAGGGCATGCTGGGTGCTGTAGCCTTTTCGAAATCCACAGAGTTCTGGGAAGAGTATCGTGTTTGTTTGCGGCTCCATTTGATTGTATATAAGTCTTTCATAGATTTTGGAAACTGGAGGCAAAATTGTTATAGGCCTATAGTTCTTTTTATTGGTTTGTTCATCCTTCCTATAAAAGGCTGTAATATTAACCTCTTTTAAGTTATTTGGAAAGTAGCACTTGTCAAAATTATCATTGACAACATCAGTGAGGGGTTTGCATATTACATTAGCGAATATTTTTAATATTTTGGAAGGAATACTTTTGATAGGGACCGCCTTGTTAAGTTAAAGGTGTGATAATTCAGTCATAACATCGACTGCTAAGACTTCTTTAAACTCATTTAAACTGCCTTTTTTGGCCTTATCAGATATTCTCTTTACACTTGGATGTGAGCTAAATTTCTTGATAGCGATTTCAACAGGATCTTCGAGATCACCTATTTCATTCAGATTCTCACCTTTTTCATTAATTTCAAGTGATTCAGTAATGTTGGCAAAATATCTGTTCAAAATATTTACTACCTCTTTTTCTTTTGAAATAATTACTCCATTTTCAAATAAAGTGATCGAATTCGCTTCTATCTTGTCCTAAAATACTGGCTTCACGGTTTTCCAAAATTTTATATTGTCATTTAATGCTTTAAGATCGAGGTTTTTGTAGTAATCAAACTTAGCTTGTCGTACAAGTTTTACACATTTATTCCACTGTCTCTTGAAAGTATTCCAGTTTACAGGATTTCTTTCTTTATTGTGCAATCTAGAGCGTAACATTATAACTTTTCTCAGTGTTTTGGTCATGAAAGGGCCATCATTAGCTCTAATGTATTTTTGTTTTATTGGTGCATGGTCATCCAAGATACTTTCTACAGCAGTATTGAAATCTGAGAAATCTAGATTTAAAGTCTCACATAGAGCTTGTTGTAAGTCAAACTCAAATTCCCTCTCATTAAATTTGCTAAAGTCTCTATAACTCTATAGTATGTTATCTTGGGGCCCCTTTTCCTAAAGCCACCCTTTATGACACTGTAAGTATCTTACAATGGGAGTCCGATTGTCCAGTTGTAATAGTTCCTGAATTTTGAAAAGAGGAGCTTCTGTTTGTAAATATCAAGTCAATGCAGGTTGGATTATCGGACTTGAAATAGGGCCATTTTTAACACTAATACTGGGGGGGGGGGGCAAATGCCCTCCAATTCTTCAACTTTGCCCCTCCAGTCATGGCCTTTTTTGATCCCATAATATCATCCCTTTTTGTACTGATTAGTTTGAAATAGTCTATATTGACCTTATTTCTTTGCAATCATAAAGGTGTGGTCAATAGGTGTTGTTCATAAACTATTTATATAAGCTACTTATACAGTGGCGTTTCTGAGGGCTATTGATATAATGCAAAAAGAGAAACTTAAGGATCCTAAGCCATTTTGAGACCTCGAAAATGACAAAATGTCAGGAGCTTCCAGGGGCGTCGCCCCCTGGATCCATACCAGGGCCTGTCCTGGAACCACAGCACCCCCAGACCCCCAGCTTTTTTAGCTTTATAGCTAGCGTACCCTCAGCAAATCATGACGAGACGAAAATCCCTATTATCCCTTTTTTCAATTTGCCCCCCCCCCCCACTAACAATTTTCTAAAAAAGGCTCTGACTTGAAACAGGTGAAATCTTTAATTAAACTTTTCAAATTATACGTATTCATAAAATTACTCATCGTTTCATTGTTTTCATCGGCATTAAGGTCACCTAATTAGAAGGTTCTGATAATCACAACTGTAGTAGTCAATGCCCTTTCCCATTTCATATTCAATATTTTGCTTAGGTTAGGGGTCGATAAATTCCCGATAATAGCCATTTTTTACGATGTAAATTTAGTTCTAGGAAAAGCTTTGAACATCAGCTGGAGTTTTGTAGCCCATTAGCTGCTTAGCAGGAATTTCCTCTCTAACATAAATTAGGACGCCACCGCCATTCTGGTTTCGATCGTATCGACCTCTTATGATAAATCCATCGATTTTGAATTGGGCGTTTGGAAATGAGCTATTTAATTTGGTCTCAGCGATTATGAGTACATCGACATTGTTACTTATTACAGGTCTTAACAAATCAATTTTACTCCTAAGAGAGTTAATATTCAAATATGCAACAATAATTCCACGAAATCTTTATTCGGATGTTTTTCAACTTACTTATGGGTTTTCATCAGGATTATCATTTGCATCTATCAAAAGTTGCTCTATTGGAGAGGGTTCATAGACTAAATTCACATTATGTGAAATACCTGTTTCATTTTCGTGAGTTTGACTTGAAGGAGACTCTGCAGCCCTTCATTCTTTCAAGTAATTAACAAAATAGTTCGCAAATATAGTAGTACCGACTCTTGTCAGGTGAAGGTTACTGCCGTTTAGATGCCTGTTTTCTATCCTGTCGTGGTTGATCAGGTCAAGCTTTCTTGCATCGCAAATTTTAGCTAATTCTCCTCAGATGTTTTCACCTGAAAGTTTTGGTTGTCATTTCGTCGGGTGAGCTGTGATATAACTACTTTTCTATCGTTCATCCGCATATTGTCAGTCAGCTCGAGAATGTCTGTAGCTATTTCTTTTAGCGATTTTTCAGATCTTATGTTGTTCGCTCCAATGTGTAGAACTACCAAGTCTGGCTCTTTTTGAAGAAAGGGTCTTGAGAAGTCATATATGTTGTCGATTGTAGATCCAGAGAAAGATTTCAAAACACGTTTTTCTTACCATTCAAAGATCGACTTATCTTCCTTCCGTCGACGTGTTTTGGAATAGAATCTCCCAGTATCAAAATGCTTTCTTTCTTTGCGTTAATGCTATTGTTTGAGCTCCTTTTGGGAGAAGGTCTTTGATTTGGTTCGTTGGATTCATTATCTAGTTCAATTGAGTGTTGTTTTTCCTGTTGTCTTGGCTTTGGATCGTTCGACTCTTTATCCAGCAATATTGGGCGTTGTTTTTGCTGTGAAGAGAAATTTCTGTTGTTGTTTGATTTTTTCCCCTTCTCTTCGATAAGTTTCGCTTCTTGTAATTCTTTATGTTGCATATCGAACTGGTGGAGCAGAACTGGCCCTGTGATGAATGAAACAATATAATCTTTTCGGCATTCTGTATTTATCAAAGGAAAGGAAAACTCATTTTTGTAGCTTGACGGGTTTTGTATTTATGCCTGGTTTTTTTTTTGGAATAAGCCACTTATGGGGGATGCTAAACTGTTGTTACTAATGTCATACATAAATTTAGCAGCTTCTAACTTATACATATTTTCAAAGTTTAGTATACCTAACTTTGTAAATAAAGGCTTTGAGCTACCTTGGGTGTAATAAATTTTGTGGTGTATTATAATTCACGCATTCTAAATTCGCGCACAAAGATTTCATATTTTCGCGCAGTTTTGAAATCGCGTCCGCAAGAAAATATTATGGAACGCCATAGCTACCTTACGTACCCCAATTTTTTATTATATTCTTTATTGCTGTTATGTTCCGTTGAAATTTTCAATTCAAATCTTGTATAATTATTTACTTATTAATCAAATCTATATGCGTGTAATAATTTTGTTTGACTTCAACTTTAAAATTGTTTATTCTTAACAGTTCATATCAAAAAGGGCACTGGGCTCAAAAACCTTTATGGTTTATCTTAGACCCTGTTTACACGAGCGAAAAATTCGCACACTTATTGGTTCCGTCTACACAGGGTCGCTTCTGATTCGTGTATGTGCCTTCTCAAAACACACATGCGCAATAGTTGGATAGACACCAAGCGAACGAGAACTGTTGTCGATTATGAATAGCAGCTTTGATCTCCTTTTCTTATGAAAGTTTTTCAAGAGAATTGCAAGAAGAGCGTTTAATATTGCCCGAGCTTTGCTTGATATATTAGGCTTGCATTAAGCTTTTCTTAATCTTATGAAAAAGACCCCGTTTATACGACAAACCCGCAAAATTTCGAAGTCAACAAAATAGGTTACGTGGCGAAAGTAAGGCAAAACGGAATAATGGATATGAAAACTATAGGAATGACAACTTTCATAATTTAGACCCAATATATTCAATTCATAAAATATGCTGTTTTCACACTTATTTTCTTCTAGTCTATTCCAAACTATTGTTCAAAGGGTGGAACACTGGGCAATTAGAAAACCATTGTGGTTAGTCGAAAAATTTTCCAGGGGTTACAAAAAACCTACTCTAATTGCACCCGGGCCTACCACCCTATTATTCCGGCAATTTCGGCAACAGAGCTATACTGCACTTAAGTTTCTTGATTGTTTAAAATCCGGAACTCTGGGTTCTTATAACAAGTATGTTATAAAAGAAAACAAGTTAACTACTTAGTTTCTATTCCATGAATGTTATTGGAATTCTGGTACATGGAAGCTTATTTTTTGGATTTAAATGAAGGTCAGTTACTCCACTAGCACAGCCAACGAAGGTCAATTACATACGCTAATGGTTTTTAGTTATTTACAACTGCGTATATACAAAATGTTGTTGAAGTTAACTTTGACGATGAGATGAACGTAGGAGTTATGGAATACATAAGCATGTCATGACTTCTCATAACTATCCTGTTTCGATAGGGAATCGTGGGAACCGGTTCAATGATAAAGAGTAGTGCCGGCTCGAGGGGAAAGCTTATTTATCACCCATGTGATCCAAAAGTCATGTGATATAAAAGAGGACGAATCTGCTCTGATTGCCAGTTTCAGAGGAGCAGCTGAGTGTAACATCGATTGGTGGATCTCAAAAGTCTTTTTTGTACGAGGTATGTCTTGCATCATTTTAATCATTTCCATTTAATTTACGCGTATTTTCATGAGAAATTATTTCAATTTACAAGTGTTCTAAGGAGATATCATTTCAATTTACATTTATTTTCATGAGATATCATTTCAATTTACATTTATTTTCATGAGATATCATTTCAATTTACAAGTGTTCTAATGAGATATCATTTCAATTTACAATTATTTTCATAAAAATCATTACAATTTACACGTATTTTCATGAGAAATCATTTCAATTTACAAGTGTTCTAATGAGATATCATTTCAATTTACATTTATTTTTATGAGATATCATTTCAATTTACATTTATTTTCATGAGATATCATTTCAATTTACATTTATTTTCATGAGAAATCATTTCAATTTACAATTATTTTCATAAAAATCATTACAATTTACACGTATTCTCATGAGAAATCATTTCAATTTACAAGTGTTCTAATGAGATATCATTTCAATTTACATTTATTTTCATGAGATATCATTTCAATTTACATTTATTTTCATGAGATATCATTTCAATTTACATTTATTTTCATGAGAAATCATTTCAATTTACATTTATTTTCATGAGATATCATTTCAATTTACAATTATTTTCATAAAATTCATTACAATTTACACGTATTCTCATGAGAAATCATTTCAATTTACAAGTGTTCTAATGAGATATCATTTCAATTTACATTTATTTTCATGAGATATCATTTCAATTTACAAGTGTTCTAATGAGATATCATTTCAATTTACAATTATTTTCATAAAAATCATTACAATTTACACGTATTTTCATGAGATATCATTTCAATTTACACGTATTCTCATGAGAAATCATTTCAATTTACACGTATGTTTTTGAGATATCATTTCAATTTACACGTATTCTCATGAGATATCATTTCAATTTACATTTATTTTCATGAGATATCATTTCAATTTACAAGTGTTCTAATGAGATATCATTTCAATTTACATTTATTTTCATGAGAAATCATTTCAATTTACAATTATTTTCATGAGATATCATTTCAATTTACATTTATTTTCATGAGATATCATTTCAATTTACAATTATTTTCATAAAATTCATTACAATTTACACGTATTCTCATGAGAAATCATTTCAATTTACAAGTGTTCTAATGAGATATCATTTCAATTTACATTTATTTTCATGAGATATCATTTCAATTTACAAGTGTTCTAATGAGATATCATTTCAATTTACAATTATTTTCATAAAAATCATTACAATTTACACGTATTTTCATGAGATATCATTTCAATTTGCACGTATTCTCATGAGAAATCATTTCAATTTACACGTATGTTTTTGAGATATCATTTCAATTTACACGTATTCTCATGAGATATCATTTCAATTTACATTTATTTTCATGAGATATCATTTCAATTTACAAGTGTTCTAATGAGATATCATTTCAATTTACATTTATTTTCATGAGAAATCATTTCAATTTACAATTATTTTCATGAGATATCATTTCAATTTACAAGTGTTCTAATGAGATATCATTTCAATTTACAATTATTTTCATAAAAATCATTACAATTTACACGTATTTTCATGAGAAATCATTTCAATTTACAAGTGTTCTAATGAGATATCATTTCAATTTACATTTATTTTTATGAGATATCATTTCAATTTACATTTATTTTTATGAGATATCATTTCAATTTACATTTATTTTCATGAGATATCATTTCAATTTACATTTATTTTCATGAGAAATCATTTCAATTTACAATTATTTTCATGAGATATCATTTCAATTTACAATTATTTTCATAAAAATCATTACAATTTACACGTATTCTCATGAGAAATCATTTCAATTTACAAGTGTTCTAATGAGATATCATTTCAATTTACATTTATTTTCATGAGATATCATTTCAATTTACATTTATTTTCATGACATATCATTTCAATTTACATTTATTTTCATGAGAAATCATTTCAATTTACATTTATTTTCATGAGATATCATTTCAATTTACAATTATTTTCATAAAATTCATTACAATTTACACGTATTCTCATGAGAAATCATTTCAATTTACAAGTGTTCTAATGAGATATCATTTCAATTTACATTTATTTTCATGAGATATCATTTCAATTTACAAGTGTTCTAATGAGATATCATTTCAATTTACAATTATTTTCATAAAAATCATTACAATTTACACGTATTTTCATGAGATATCATTTCAATTTACACGTATTCTCATGAGAAATCATTTCAATTTACACGTATGTTTTTGAGATATCATTTCAATTTACACGTATTCTCATGAGATATCATTTCAATTTACACGTATTCTCATGAGAAACCATTTCAATTTACACGTATTCTCATGAGAAATCATTTCAATTTACACGTATGTTTTTGAGATATCATTTCAATTTACACGTATTCTCATGAGATATCATTTCAATTTACACGTATTCTCATGAGAAATAATTTCAATTTACACGTATTCTCATGAGAAATCATTTCTATTTACACGTATTTTCATGAGTTATCATTTCAATTTACACGTATTTTCACGAGAAATTATTTCAATTTACACGTTTTTTCACAAGAAATCATTTTGATTATAAACACCGTTGTACAAGACACATTTTCTTTTTCCACAGGAACTTGACATTGAATATTCTTTTCCTTTGAAAACCTCTCAATTATCATCTTGCACATCAACAACTTGTAAATCATTAATATGTTCGTATGTTGGGAGACCATTCTGTGTATTTCATATTTTGCGTAGTTTAATCTGTGATAAATCTTCTTTTATCGTCATAATTTCTTCCTTTGTCAAAGATACCGTTGCTGTCACAGACTGTTCAAGTTCTATATCCTCCCCTTGCTTATTGGTAGGGAAATTCATTTGATTATCATCTTCACCATCGTTTGCTATCCCATGTTGAAGGGCCTCTATACAATTTTCATCTGCAGCAAATACTTATCATCATAAGAATCAATATTCATGTTGCAAGATTCGGCTGAGTGTATTGCATTTCTTTTTGCTGCAGGAATAGTCTCAGTGATATCTTCAATTGTTGGAGCAGACAATGTATCCGAACTTTTTTCGTTGATCTACAAGAGGCGTTTTTGCAGTCGAGAAAAAATTATGTCTTTGTCGCAATCGGCAGATGACAAAAATTATAACTTGTGGATTCTTTTCAAAATCCCTTACATTGTACATTGTAAAATTCACAATCGTTTAGAATGTTGTAGTCATTGCAAGAGGTATTCCATATAACTGCTCACAAGCTTGAGAACCACAGCACCAAATTCTTAGTACCTCCGGTGGACATACCCCTGTGACAACACTGTATACTAAGTTCAAGAGCATGAGAGCATTGAGTTCACTACATAAATAAGCATTGTTTGTGATAAAAAAGCCATCTTCTTTGCACTCATTGATATTGATCTTTAGCCAACACCTCCAAATCCTCATGAAAAAAACTGATTTCCAAATTTTACTTAAATGACAGAGTGCATTAAGTGACTTGTCGAAAAAAGCATCTCTAATGTTTCACGTTAAAAAAAGATATATTCTCATCCCTTTAGAGTCGTGTGAGGAAAGTAACAAGTAATTCTGCAAGGCATTCATCAGGCTTCGGTAAAAGCTCTATCTGGAATAGCTTTGCTTTTCCCTGGAATCTATGACCCGTTGGCTTAAGCCATGCTTTGCATTAAGAAAAGATTGTAGAATTTCTTTTATATGTCCTCTGCACGCTGTTTCAGAACCTAATGATAACAAGTTGGAGGGTGTTATCAAACGAGTTCTCAGTTTTGAAAGCAAGTTTACTGTGTCTTAAGCACACAAGGAATGCGTAAAAACTTCTGGCATAGCATCAAACGACTAACCTTGTGGAATAATTGAGCCTGGTAGAAATTTTGTAAAGCCCAGTTTTCTCTACCATCGCTTCCATATGACAACACTCTAATGTCTTGGTGCAACAAACCATCTTCAATGTGCATACATCGTTGAGACATTTATTTGTGAGTGTACCTTGAATCAGTACCCAAGACAAATAATAAAAATGACGGAAGAACAGAATCAATTGGTTTCACCACAACACAATGCGCATAAGAAGACACTGTTTTTGTATTTACTACCTCTTTAATTTTTTCTAAAGTTTCAAGTACGAAAGCATAAGCACAGTGCACAGGGCAACCCTTCTTTGTCAATAAGTAAGCAGAATCCTACAAAGATATCTCTTGTTTGGTCATATTCCACTCTTTTCGAAATCCTGGTATCATCCAGACGCACTTGAACATAACGCGATGCTTTCCATTTCTTCAAATGCTCCTGCAATTCATCAAAACAAAAATCACCTTCTTTGATTTTCGCCTCCCTACCGATGTTTTTCTGTGATCTTGAGACTGAATGCAAACCACTTCCAAAATTTACTCGAAGCAATTCATATGATGCTTTTCCCATCAAACAAAAAAAAGATGATGCAAATTTCAAGATGGTGCTGTCTCGCCGATATCCAGCTTTTGATACTTTTTTAGCATTCTGTTCAGCATTGTTCCTTATTTTTGCAAGGATGGGCTGAACTGTCCTTTTCTGTCAACTCCGCACATGTCATTGATTTTTTCTCGAAATGTGGCACATTCACTCGGGGGTACCTTTGGGAGTTAAATGATAGGGATGTGCCATTTTGAAAAAAAAATTTGGGCCATAATTCCGTGTCGTAATTTGAAAAAGGGACCCATAATTCCGTGTCACGGAATATGTGAAAGAAACCAAATTTCAGTAGCACCACAAAACTGTATCTGAATGAGCCAAAATATTTCTAAATCAAAGTCTCATAGCACACATCAGTGTAAATAATGTCATTCTTCTTCTTCGGTTTGTGTCAGTGAAACAATATAAGAGTATTCTGTGATCTTTGTCTGTCCTGGATTCTTGCCAGCTACTCCAATAGCCCACTGCTGTCTGAAACTTCGGCTTGACCAGCGGGCATCAGGTAGTTTTTTAAAAGCTATAAGATATTAAAAACAAAATTGGAATTTCTGTTTTCAGTTCAATTTTTAATCAACCTTTTCAGGAAATCGCTAATGTTAAGACAAAATTTTAACTTTTTGGTATTTGATTTTGTATTAGATTGTATGCAGAAAATTTCCAGGAAACTTTAGTAATTTTTGGTGTAAAACGTATCACCAAATCAGAATTAGAGTATTTGTTGGGTGCGACTAAACGGCTACATGCAAACACAGAATGGAGACGCAAATACAAAATTGGTTCCTGAAAAACTGTAAAATATATATAATTGCAAAAAAAATATGTTTCTGTTGATGCAAATAAGGTGTTCAAAGAATTTTCAGGCAAAAATCCATTTCTCACCTGTTGGCTAGGTGGTTGTGACTCCGGAAGACTCTTTTCACTTTTGTCATCTAAAATTTCTTGTTGTTGTCCAGCAATTAAAAATGAATCTTTACTTGATGTATCAAAACTAATCTGCGACTAATGTTTATCTGCACTTTTAGATGAACAGATTTTTTTTACATGTCTCTGTGCATTAGATAGAACGACAGGACCATTTTGACGAGTGGACAACACAACATCTCTCTTGTATTTACGACAGATGAACACTACTATTCCATTTTCTTCCTGAAATAAAAAATATGATTAGACTCCATTCTGTCATTTGCCATTGTCGACCAAGCGACCGTTTTTACTATTTTCAGCTTGCTAAAAGTCCTTTCATCTTTAGCAATTGTAACTGGAGCTGCTTGAGCCAGACGGTCAGCCTTGTTTGTAAGGGAAATACCGTCTTTACTGACTCTGACAGCTCTGCTGCTTCTGCTATGGATTCCAAATTTTTGCCTGACTTTTTTATGTGTTGTACGAAGAGGCAGAGCTCGACTTCCAATGCGTCAGCATCAGGTTTGAGATGTTGGGGGACAAATCCACGAGATCTTGCACATGCTCTAAATTGCTGTCTTTGTTGAGTTTCAGAAGACATAGCACCTCAAAGGGTTGATGACACTGATCAAGAACACCTTGGAAATTACTGACGAGGACATCTTGTACTGCATTGAATTCTTTTCTGTAGAGTTTGATATGGTCTATTAATTTAGCTGTGTTTGGTTCGTCATCAATTCTTCGAGCTGGTCGACGGTGGCGGTTAAAATCGCTGATCGGGTCTTCAACATGGTCGTTTGCTAACGTGAAGGATTTCAAGTTGCGCATTCATTGGATCATTGTCATTTCGAATTTGCTTCAGATTTTCCAATGATGCCTCGATGACGATGGTTGCATCTAAAACGTTTACTTTTTCACCCTGTAGGTAATCTGTCGCAATTTTATAAATAAGATTTGCCAACAATTTGTCAATAAAATGAAGAAATTTCCGATACATATAACTATACATATATATTATAATAAATATCCGAATTAAAATATTAAAATATCCGATACATATAAATTATTTTTAGGAATTTTATTGCATAGACTAAATAATGTTATTTCCCAATATGAAATTCTCAAGGAAAATCAGATTGGCTTTAGAAAAGGATACCAGACTTCGGATCACATTTTTACATTAGGTGCAATCATCGAGCATAGCTTTGAAAATTTAAAAGCGCCAGTTTATTTATAGACAGGGAATTTACCATAACATTCTAGCAAATTGGGTAACCGAAAATCTGAAGACAGTTTTGGAATCCTTGAGGGAAGGCGGTCATCTTAAGCCCTGGGGACATTCTGGGAAATGAGCCATTGTGACGTAATTGATGATGTCATGTGACCACGGTCACAACAAACCCAACCTCCGAATATTCGGTCGTTGATCACATCATTGGAAAGAGCATCGAAAACTGAGCGAATAATTGTATTATACTGATATCGGAATTTAATGAGGGAACGGTTTTTCTTAATTTTTACTGTATAGAAATGAATAAAAAATTTCAATAGGAGCCACTAAGTTGAAGTTTAAGCTAAGCTGAATAGAGTTATTGAATTTATGATTAAATTCCATTGTCCGTTTATGTCAGCTAGTTGGCAGACGAATCGTCACTTGAAGAGAAATCATACATTTCCCACGCATTTTCCCATATCACCTTCTCCAAATCCTCACCTCTGTCCTTCGTTTCCACCTTTGGTAATGCATGTGCAGTACAGTGAAGGTGTGTAGTGCGGTAAAGGATATTCAGTACAGCAGAGGCATATCATCAGTACGGCGGAGATATCTTATGCACGTATACGATGGGAGATATTCTCAGTACTGTTGAGTGTATTCAGTACAATAGAAGGATATAATCAGTGCGATAGAGGGATATCATCAGTAAGATGAAGGGATATTATAAATTCTATGGAGAAATACCGTCGGTGATCGAAGGATGTTCAGTGCTAATTGGGGTTATCATCAGTTCATAAGAGGGATACCATTAGGACAGTGGAGAGTATTCAGTACAGTGGAATATCTTCAATCAACTCTACTGTAGATATCTCTTCGCCCTACTCATCATATGCCTCTACGTATACTGATGGTATTCCTCCACCGTACTGACGATATCCCTCCAATGTGCTGAATACTCTCCACTGTACTGAAGGTATCCACACATCGTACTGATAATATGCCTTCACGATACTGATTGTATCCTTCTGCGTTACTTAATATCGTCTACCTTACAGCACAACTTCCATTGTACCGCACATACATTACCTCAGAGAATTTCTTCATCTGCATTTATTTTCTTGGGTGGTGAACCAGAAAGGCACAAAAAGCTCGGCTTTTTCATTCTATGTCCATCCATTCATTTCAGTCGAAACATCTGGAATCACTTCTTCAGTGCAGTGAAACTAATGAAATAGCTGATAATTTACTCTTTTGATGGCTCCCTCTGCTGAATCTAAATCTTTAGGAATGACACCAGACGATTTCACTTTCAGCCCCTTTTAGATTCGTGATCTGGTCGTTACATACGTTTCAGTTGTGTTTCCATTGTAGAAAAAGGTTCTAATAATGAACTCTTGCTTTCCATAGTTCTGTCTCGATGGTTTTAAAGTATGACAATAGTTTATTAATCGAACCGTTTTCTACAATGGAAACACAACTGAAACGTATGTAACGACCAGATTGCGAATCTAAGAAGAGCTGAAAGTGAAATCGTCTAGCGTCATCCCTGAAGAATTAGATTCAGCATAGGGAGCTATCAAAAAAGGAAATAGTCAGCTATTTCACTGAAATATCTTCAGTACAGTTGACGGAGGATATTCGACTGTACTGGATACAATGGAGGCTGTGCTGTAACTATAGTAGCGCAGAAGGATACAATCAGTATCGTAGAGATATATTATCAGTACGACGGGTGGATATCTTCAGTACTATGGAGGGATATCGTCAGTACGGTGGAAGGGTATATTGAGTATGACAAAGGGTTATCTTCAGTACAGTTGAAGGTATTCAGCACAGTGGAGGGATATCATCAGTACGGTGGAGGAATACCATCAGTACGTAGAGGCATATGATGAGTAGGGCGAAGAGATATCTACAGTAGAGTTGATTGAAGATATTCCACTGTACTGAATACTCTCCACTGTCCTAATGGTATCCCTCTTATGAACTGATGATAACCCCAATTAGCACTGAACATCCTTCGATCACCGACGGTATTTCTCCATAGAATTTATAATATCCCTTCATCTTACTGATGATATCGCACTGATTATATCATTCTATTGTACTGAATACACTCAACAGTACTGAGAATATCTCCCATCGTATACGTGCATAAGATATCTCCGCCGTACTGATGATATGCCTCTGCTGTACTGAATATCCTTTACCGCACTACACACCTTCACTGTACTGCACATGCATTACCAAAGGTGGAAACGAAGGACAGAGGTGAGGATTTGGAGAAGGTGATATGGGAAAATGCGTGGGAAATGTATGATTTCTCTTCAAGTGACGATTCGTCTGCCAACTAGCTGACATAAACGGACAATGGAATTTAATCATAAATTCAATAACTCTATTCAGCTTAGCTTAAACTTCAACTTAGTGGCTCCTATTGAAATTTTTTATTCATTTCTATACAGTAAAAATTAAGAAAAACCGTTCCCTCATTAAATTCCGATAAAAGAATCGAAACAAACAGACTGATACACTCAATTGCTATCCGCCATTTTGAATTTTTCAATACAATATATCTTTTGAAGGGTAAGTCAAATAATATCAGTGTAATACAATTATTCGCTCAGTTTTCGATGCTCTTTCCAATGATGTGATCAACGACCGAATATTCGGAGGTTGGGTTTTTTGTGACCGTGGTCACATGACGTCATCAATTACGTCACAATGGCTCATTTCCCAGAATGTCCCCAGGGCTTAAAATGACCGCCTTCCCTCAAGGATTCCAAAACTGTCTCAGATTTTCGGTTACCCAATTTGCTAGAATGTTATGGTAAATTCCCTGTCTATTATGTTTCATTGATTTCAGAAAAGCTTTCGATTCTGTAGATCATAAATTACTGCTACAAAAGTTGGTCACGTATGGATTAAGTGGCAATTTTTTACAAATAATAACATCTATGTATGAACAGGTCAAATCTTGTGTTAGGGGAAAAAATGGACTAACTGATATTTTTCCTTGTAACAAGGGCGTTCGACAAGGATGTCTTCTCAGTCCAATATTTTTCGCTTTATTTTTAAATGATTTAAATAAGCATATAAGAATGTCCTCAGATGGTATACTGTTAGGCGATACCTCTGTGCATACGTTATTGTATGCAGATGACCTCGTTTTAATAGGTAAAGATGCAAAAGATCTTCAAAAACAACTTGACGCTCTAGATAATTTCACAAAATTATTGAACATGGAAGTAAATTTGGGTAAAACTAAAGTCATGGTCTTTCAGAAAAATAAAAAAAAGTCTAACCCGAATTCGAAGAAAAAAACTACATGGAGGTTAGGAGTTAAAGAAATTGATGAATGTGATTCCTATAAATATCTCGGAGTAACAGTAAAAACTAATGGTTCTTTTTCTGAACATGTTGATAAAGTTAAAGACAAAGCTCAAAAAGCATACTTTTCTCTCATCACTAAAAGTAGGGAGTGGGGTGGTTTCCAGCCACGCCTCTTTCTCTATCTTTTTGACCATACGATCGTACCTATCTTAAATTATGGTTCGGAGGTCTGGGGTTTCGATGATTGGTCAAATTTAGAAACATTACACCTAAAAGCCTGTAAATACGCCTTAGGGGTAAAAACAACAACAACTACTGATGCTGTGTATGCTGAATTAGGTAGAATAAGCCTTCAACAACATCGGCATGTAAAAATTCTAAAATTTTTCTCTCGGCTATGTAATTTGGAACCTGAAAGATATGCCTCAAAAGCTTTCAATATGCTGACTCGTGATGCAGATTCCAATAAGGTAAACTGGGTTTCTAAGGCTCGTAATCTTCATGATATTTATGAACTCCAAAATTCGGATAGCAATCAAACAATTAAACTCAAAATTAAACGGCATTTTGCATCTAAGTTACGCCAAAAATTGAATATACAGATAGATGAAGATAAAAAACTTAAACTGTATGCAACCTTTAAAACATCTTTCAAATTCGAATGTTATCTGGATATAATACCTGATTTTAGAGTGAGAAGCTCTTTGGCAAAATTGCGCTTAAGCGCTCATAACCTTCATATTGAAACTGGAAGGTTTAGTAAAAATAAAACACCAAGAGATGAAAGATTTTGTTTGTATTGCAAAAAAATGGAAAATTCATTGAAAGTTGAGGATGAAATGCATTTCGTTCTGGTATGCCCTCTTTTTAAAAAAGAAAGACTAGACATGCTTCAAATCATTTACAGAAAATTTCCAAATACTGAACTGCTAACCAATGAAAATTTGTTCTTTTGGATTATGAGTCAAGAACAAAATGAGCTTATAGAATTATTGGGAAAATTTTGTACTAAGGCATTCAATGCCAGAAAACGTTATCTCAACAACCCAAGTGACTAGTACATATTTTTTTATTAAACAATTTCGTCAACACGTTTTTGTATGTATTCAATAGTTTAGTTTATTGATGATTTCTTACTCTAATTACCTTTATAACTTAGATTAATCTTTAATACTCGTTTTGTATATATTTATTATTTAGCCATATCTTTATATTATACAGTTAAGGGCCATCTCGGCCTAGATACTTGTAATGAAAAAAAAAAAAAAAAAAAAAAAAAAACTTTGGGAGGGTGCTATGAAGGCTGTTGATATAGTGTAACCCCTTTCCACGCTAACATTTCTGATTTTCTGTCACAGCACGCTTTTTTATAAGGTACCTTTTATAAGGAACCTACATGTAGAAGGTCAAAAAACTTCGAAGAACTTCTACTACTATAGGTCCAATAAATAAGGAACTTTATAAGTATAATGTCAGAATCAATGGTATAGATATGCAACTTCTTTAATGACTCTCATTAACTTTTACGTTATAAAGGCCTGGCTTAAGCTTCTTTGTATTGTAACATGTTTTATTATCAGAGTTTATTGCAAAATGTTGAATTTTAATGCTTCTCTTGCGTCAGTACAGATTTCTATCCACTACACGCATTTTTTCTAATACGGAACCGTTTATAAGGAAGCTGTGACTAGAATTTCTTGTAAAATACGATTGATTCTAAGGTTCTATTGTTTCCTGTAAGAATGGGGAACAATATAAAATTTAAGGAACTTTTTAGTACAAGGCCTTGAGGTAAGTTCCTTATAAAATTAAAAGCGTGTAAATAAACACTTTAAATTTAAGGAACTTTTAGAACTACAAAGTGGTCCAAAGAGGTCTCAAAATAAGTTACCTAAAGAACTAGGCCCTGAGCTAGGTTCTTTATAAAAAAAGCGTGTATCGGGGTGAAAGCAAAGATTTTGTGTCATTTCCACCAGTCAGGGCTAGTCTTCAACAGATAGTTGATGACTCTTATCACATTTACACTGTTGTTTTCTCACAAGAGTACAACTTTAATAATATCCTCAACCTCGATTTGCGTTTCCATCATTGTCGTGGTCGTCGTGGTTCTTAAAGCAATATTGAAACTCTATGTGGTTATGAAAATATATCCTGAGGAAAGATCCTAAAAGATATCATCATGACCGCTGAGAGGGGGGGGGGGGGCAGCCGGGGCAACTGCGGCAAATGAAGCTTTGAGTTTCTCATTAAATGTTGTTTTGATATCAAAGAGCTGGGCCCGTTAAAGAGCCTGAGAAAATAAAGTTTTATTTTTGTCCGTTACACATCTCTAGTGATATCCAAATTCATTCCTTTAGCCAGTCGTTAAGTACATTTGCTTCTTGCACGAAATCGTTAAATTCAAGCTTGGCGACATATTCCTTACGTATGCACTAGGTACCCTGTAGATATTTTACAGATTGCCAGTTACAGTCCCTAGTAGAACGTTCAAACTCAAGCTCTAGTTTATCAAAAACTTCGTGCACATTGCCAAGCAACATAAGAAACATTGAACGATGTAGCTATTCTAAGCATCAAGAGCGAACCCACAACTCACCCGATAAAATATAATTCAGTGGTATAATAGATACCTTATACTAAAAAGGGCATCTATTGACACAATTGTCGAGAAAGTGTATTTATCCATATGAATGAAGAAATCATCTTGTGTTAAGAATTATTCGTCATTTCATTGCAAAATTGCAGTCATTTTAGTGGAAGCACAGGGATGGGTCAAATATACATATGTAAAAAAAAGACTAAAAGATTCTTTGCCATTTTGAGACGTTCTAAATTGCAAAATCTCAGGAGCTTCCGGGGGTTTCGCCCCCTGGACCCCTACTAGGGCTCCGCCCTGGACCTGCTGGGGAGCTCTCAGTGCCCCCCAGACCCCCAGCTGTATTTGGCAATGACCTACGTTCATTGCATGTTTAGCTATCGCGCCTCTACCCACCAGCCAAACTGACAAAGGGCCCGTTTTCAATAATTGCCCCGGGGCCCGGCCTCGCTCCCGGCGGCCCTGGATATCATTATAAAAGACTAGAAAATAGAGGATGTGAAAAGATTTTCAAAACAAAACGGGACTGGTGTCTATTGTGTTTGTAATCCTCACTGCTGTTCTCATCTCTTCATTTGTAAACACACTAAACAATGTGGAAGAAAAATCGACAACTTAATTCTAGAATTTGAAAGAAAAATAAAAAACAGAATAAATAAATTATGGAAATCAGTGTACTAAAGCTATCACGTGACGTGATGTTTGCGGAACATGATCACCATGGCATGGCAACAACCACATTCTATTTCTTATGTTGATTGCTCAGTTTTTGCCCGAGCAGTTGAAGTAAGTGCCTAAAATCCCGTGAAATGTTGTCATCTTACCATGGATCAACTTTGATTGTCAAAAAGATGGCGTATTGTTCTAACCAGGAAGTAGAGGAGTGGGCCCGTTGACGTCTGGTTCTATTCCGGTTTGTTGTTGAGGCAGCAGCTCACTCTGTCTTGGGACTAGTGTCATCCAAATGAACTGTCACAGTGAAATTCCAACCATCCCGAGATGACGACGAGACACAGAGATTCATCTTTTATCGAAAAAGAAAGAGCAGTGAGACTCTTGAGGAGCTCGAAGGTGTGTAATGTAGGCTTTCCTGTAACTTTGTATTGGTAAATTGGTCCTGCACGTGCAGTCAGAGCAGATTTGCGTCTACTATAAATACACCCTTCCTTTTTTTCCCCTTGCCTTTGCTTTGCCCTCTGCTCTAAAAATCTGGCCCATTTAGCTCCTCCCCCATCCAGCTGGTCTTTTATGCATAAAGATTCCTATTCTGATAAGTAAAGAAAAAGCAAATGCTCTTATTGTGCTTCGATGAGAAAAGTTGTGTCATTCAGGTGGTAGGGGATGCTCTACTGGGGGGCTAACAACCCACCCCCAAAGGTGCAAATTTGTATATCTTTCCTTGGCGTAATATCCAGCGTAGCCTTTGAATGGAATTCATCCTAGCCTGTCCCTCAGTCCAGACAACTGCTCCCCTGTCGGCAGGTTTTCCTTTTTGACATCTCAAAACTCAGGTATTCCACTTTTGTGTTTTTCTTGGAACCCTTTTGAGAACTTATACATTCAAGCACTAACATTTATTATGAGTCAGATGATCTCCAATTGCTCACTAAAAGAATTAACCGAGAACTAAAAAAAGTTAAGCTTTGGCTGGACTCAAATAAACTCTCTCTTAATGTTGACAAGACGCATTTTGTGCTATTTCATAGCCCAAGGAAAACATTAACACACCCTTGCAATTTGAAAGTTGGCAAGCAGAACATCAAAAGGACACAATATGTAAAATTTTTAGGTGTACTTATGGACGAGCATCTGTCCTGGAAAATTCACACAACTGAACTTTGCAAAAAACTTTCCAGAACTGCTGGTATTTTCTTCAAAATGCGACACTACCTTCCAATGCCTGCATTCCTCTCTCTCTATAACTCGATATTTCAATCATTCCTCACCTATGGGATTTTAGTATGGGGCTTGACATATAATTCTTACTTGGAACCACTTTTTCGTCTTCAGAAGAAATTAGTAAGATGTATTAAGTTTATTTACAGTTATTTGAAAATCTAGCTTGAAAAAAGGCAGAGTAATCCCACAAGTAGAATATACATAACTCTTCCCCCTGGATACATTTTCATTTAATATTGATAGTAATCTCTTTCAAATGTTCATATCTTTGTCAATATTTGATGTGAACTGGTGATTGTTTTGTTCATCCTGACCCCTTGAGCTATCTATTTACCATTTGCGTTTGTAAGAATGCACAGTGTTCAAACAAATATTATTCAACCTTTTAGCACAGGTGAGTGAGGTTCCTTAAGTGAGGATACTTGAAAGGCCTTGTACAAACTTTCAATTTCACCCCCAGTAATAATGAGGTTGATGTTAGAAACAAAAAAGCAGATGTAATTTAAATTAATTATTTAGATAGGTGATTTTACTCATTTTTTATAAGAAGCCCTCTATAAAAAAAAGAAAGCGACCCATATTACACCAAGAAAATATAAGAGACTGTAACACTCTTTTTATATAATCTTTAAAAATGCTGAAACTCTCAGTATAGATATAAATAAAAAAGCACTTATTGATCAATTCTCCAAACGAAAACATTTGTTCAAGATGCTCAGCTGTTTGGTTTATTCTATTTTTATTCACGGTCGTGGAATTATGAGTTTTTATGGATTTGCATTGATTTAGCTCCTTATTGGAACCTAGAATTTATAAAAAAGGCCAAACTACCTTGGAGCTTAGGATCTTATAAAAAAGCTGGATGTACATTAACTCTTTTAGAGAGGGTTCCCAAGAAATAGAAGATGAAAGGAATAAGTGAAATGAAAAGAAGAAAGGTCTCAGTTAGAGCTGCCAAAGGATGGAATAATTTTGACTCACTAGTTACTTGGTTTAAAAGTTTCAGACACAGAAAAATTGAACAATGAACAGGGGGTACCAAAATAAAAGTTGGGAATATAAAATTCTTGACACCTTTAAAGGGGGTATGAATTTTGAATTTTATCTACCATATTTCTTATCTGAAACTTTTTTTATAGTTAGTTGTATATGATGAATACAAGAGCATGTTGAGATTGATTGAACGTTACCATGAAGACGTGAGGCTGTCTGGACATCAAAAGAAGAGAAAAGAAAACGACTTGAGGTACACCATTCTTTATTATCATTTTATTCTTAGTTTATGTTAGTTGCCCTTTTCAAGTTATGAAACTGGAGATATCTATTTAGATATATTATTGAATTAAACTCTTCCTATCACGTAATAGACAGTAGTTGTGCTTTTTTGAGTGTCTTTGGTCAGTACAAAACTTCCGTATACACTCTTCTTTTTTTATAGAATAATTTCATAAGAACACTAGCCTCAAATTGAAAAACAAGCTAAGAAACTTAAGAACAAGCTTAGAACAAACTGAAGCTGACCATATTCTGCTCAATACAGGAACTTTAAGAAATAACCTTAAGACTGAGAAATAATCACAAAACAAGCAGATTGGCCTCACACTGATTGGGCAGATGGTCAAGAAAGTCAAAATTTGCAACAATTACCACAACTGATAGCAAACAAAGGTTTCCATAGTATTATGAAAGTAATACAATTTAAGAACATCGGAAAATAGAGCAATATTTAAGAACAGCCAGCTTTGAACCAATTTTACTGGTTCATATAAAAAAGAAAACTTAAGCTTTTCGTCTGACACTCCACAGAGTAGAGAGTAGTTGATAAAATTAAATAGAGAACTTTATAAAATAAAGAGCTTAGTATCCATGTTTTTGCTATACTTCCAATTTTTCTGGCTGTATTGTTCGAGTGTGTTTTACATTTTTGCAAGATTGCCTTAAAGTAGGCATTTTTAATGAGGTTGTCAAGTTGTCCTTGTTTCCCATTAAATATTCGTCTGATCGAATCATCGTTCATTTGCATAATTTGAACTACTGCTTCTTACTTTGGCTGCTTTTTTCAGGCCATATCTATATGATAACGGAGATACTTACGAAAGGCCTTTTTATGCAGTATTGGTTAAGATGCTAACAGAAATAAACAGGTAATTATCATTATATTTCTTTTACTCAAATTATTGGTGGAGATCTGTGTCTCAAAACAAGAAGATCTACTATTTGGTTAATATTCAGTCCTATTATAATGAGAATCTATAAGCATATCATCATGTATTGAGTTTTTCAACCTGGAAATTATAGGGGAATTTTTCATCATTGCTCTAGGAGTCAGATGCAAGGCTTGTCAATGTAGTTTGATGTCAAGATGTAACCCACAAGGGCATTAATTTAATTTACTGATGTTGCAAGTTCTCTACCAAGAAAGCTTTTCTTCTGACACTCATCAGTGTAGTACGACAGAAAGAAACCAAGATTTGACTTGAAAATTGCGAAGAGGATATTGCCCTTTTGCTTAGAAAGAAGCTCTAAAAGGAGCTTATAGATCTTACTCTTCAAAATATTTAGATTTCACTTGTATATGAAGGATGATTATAGAAATCAACTTGAACAATTGTTTATTCTTGCAGTATGGTGAATGTGAACAAACAGATTGAGGATTTGCAGCGTGTGTATCAGTGGTATCTGGCCAACAAACAGCAGCTATGCAAAAAAGAACCGGTCAGTGTCATCTCTCTTTTTAACTTCTCAATTAATTGTAAAATCAACTGTTGTCTCAAATAAATAGTTTGTGCTTCTTGTACCCATCCATCCCACAGGCAGAACCTGACAAGGAATTTCTTCATCTAAAATTCAATCGAATAGGACTCGAACACACGACCTACTTGTCCACGTCTTAACCACTCAATGTCTGAGCTACCAGCGATATTGATTTAGTAGACCAACCAAAGAACCTAAGCCATATCAATATCACAAATTGCATCACTATTTACCCAATATAGAGACTAACTTTCATTTTCACAAACTATTTCGATTGATTTTCCGCCATCCTGTTTCTCCTCCAATGATGAATAAGTATATGATCATTAATTCTAAATTGTTTCTTTCACCATTATATGCAAATCAAAAACTGGTTTTCTCACTTCATTAGCTGTGTAGATGAACAGTGCTGTTAGCCACCTATTTTCGTTGCTAGGAAATCGTTGGAAAATCATGAGATATCTTGACCACCAGAGAGTGTTTTGTATTTAATCTTACAACGAAATTAAAGGCTCTCAGTCAACATCGATGCTTTGCGTATTTGAGGTGTGAACATGTAAATTAGTGAATAATTGAACGAAGGGCAAAATCTGTGAAATTTACTACGTTTGCCTTCAAATGATAAAACTCTAAAGGGATTTGAATCTGTTAAACTGGGCATATACCCACAACTTCTGTGTTTATTGATATCTGACAGTTAACCGAAGCTTTGTGCCGATCAGATCAAGCCTTATCGATTGTATTTTAATCACAATGTCCGTCTCGCAAGAGTTTGATGTCTTTAATGAAACAAATAAGAACTTGAGCTATGTAAGCCCTCATCTTGACTGCTGAGTCTTGAAATCGTGCCAAAGTAATTCTTGATATTTCGTGTCTTTCTATTCACAAAGATGTTTGGTGATGGGGAGAAAAGTGACCGGAGAAAATCACGGCATTTGAACCAAAGACCGTCCTCATCTGCTGGGCCTGGAAATCGCAGTGGGATTCTACGTCATGATAAAATTCGTGTAAGTGTTAATTCAAGGCCTCGCACGTCCAACCCAGCGTTGAGAAATGGATTCAGTCGTGGAATCGAGGTATCGAATCTATATTTATTCATTTTCCTCCTATCCTTTAAACATTTTTTCCCGTTTGGTATTAATTTTCAAGGAAGCTTCTTCGGGCTTCTAAAAATAGCTACTCGGCTTAATCAATAATGTCCTTAGTAGATCAAAGATAGCTATCCATGTACGAGAAGGAATACCAAGGAGAAATGAAACATGATAAACTAACTTTGGAAATCGTACCACTCCAATAATTGTCAATGAAAATCTCTATTAGTTGTTATGTCTGCTTATGTTTTTCATTTTTCTTGCTATCTACATCTGTAACACTGTTTAGTTATAGAATATTGGAATGTACATAAGTTTGTCTGTACTCAAGCATATTTCTTCTCTTAAGCATGTTATTATTAACATGAACATAACACAACTGTCTACATAAGAAAATAGTTTTTACATAGTTATTGCAGCGCTTACATAGATAATAAGCATGAGAGAATCTGGACCTTCATTGTTCTGCTCTATTTTATCGTATTCTTAATATGATCTGCAGAATTTTCTGCTAATTTCAATTAAGAAAATGGATTTATTATAAATTTGTGTTGTAAATTGCTTAGAAGAGAAGAGTGTCAGTAGGTAAGAAGGATGGTTTCAGTTTTATTTTTCCAGCAGATTCAGACTTACGTAGCCATCATTATCTCTTCATAAAGCCTTGCTAATCTTTCATGCAAGATTTTGTTTCATACAGGACTTTTATATACATGCTAGGTAGTAGTGTTTTGTTATGTGGATATGGGTTATGATGTATGCATGTTGTGCAGTACTTTGAAATAATACCGTCAGATGTGTCCACTGCTGAAAGCCAGTCGTCATAAAGACGTTTCTTGCTGGTGAAGAGTGTCTACAATGTTCTTTCTGCAAAACTTACTTTTAAGCAAAGATCTCAAATCGTCTTGCAGAAATATATAAATCACAGGATCGATAACCATGCCAATAAACCAAACAATACAAAGAGCCTCAAACACAACCTTGTTCTTTATCGTGAAGATATGGAAGAATACATCTGGAATAAGAATGAAGCACATGAACGATAGAATAATCAGTGAGACGATCTTGAAGAATTTCTTGTTATTTACAAACCATCTTCTTGATCTGATTTTAGTAAAAATTAGGCCATACGTAGTCAGACATAATATCATGAATGTCGCGTCGATAACAAGCCAGGCATACTTTTCGAAGAAAACGAACCATGCTTTATCAAGATAGAGAGATATTCCGAGAATAAACGAAGAAGCCCATATTACTAATATGATTCTGGAAATTCGTTTCTTCGTCAATAAAGATCTATATTTCAGTGGGTAAATAGTAGATATCAGTCTGTCGATTGTCAACAAATGCATGGCAAAGTAAACAAAAGGCCAGCTCGCTGCACTGATTTTCTCAAATATTGAAATGTTCTCCTCGCTGGAGAAGGATCGCAAGAAGTTGTATATTATTTGCACTGCACATATCAAGATGTCTGACGATGCCAGGTTGATGAAGAGAAGGCCACTGTTGTTTAGAGGTCTGCGAGAAGATAGCAAATATATTCCAATTGAATTTAGAAGAACTGCAGCCAGGCAAATGAAACTGCTGATAACACTCAAGAGTAAGGAAATATCCAACATGTTACTTCTAACTTCTAGAACTCAGTTTATCTTGTATATCTAGTATTTTTGCTAGATATTTCTCAATATTAGGAGCGTTTCATCATGATAAGATACAGTCGTGGAACTCAGAGTCGCATAATCAGTATTCTTCCATTTGTCCCTTATCTTCAATATTTTACAACAACTCTCTACTCTATGGAAGAACCATGAATTTTCAGTTGTTAATCTTTTGTTATTATTCACTCTCTTGAAATAAATCTTCACTCTGTTGACCAGATTCAGATCCAGAGACTATTTCTATTGAGATAACTACCCACCTATCCTCGCATACTGCAAACTGCAAACAGTACCATCAAGATACCATGACGACCAACAACGAGATACATCAAGAACAAGTGCTAGACTATTTAATTAATTATATCGAAAAGAGCCCGTCAATAAACTTATACAAATATTGAATAATAAACATTGAATGCTAATCAAACTGAGGAAATCCGCTGTATTACTCGCCGGTCAGCACAAGCTAATGAAAGTCGATGCGAAAAAGCTGGAAACACATGATTGATTTTTGTTATCATAGCAAATATAGAAATAAATGTTATGAAAACAACTCTTCAAATCACAGTCACAATTATAACACCTGCAGTAGTAATAATGGTTATTCATGTTAACAACTCCAGAATATGGCTTTAATCTTATCTTTGGTGTACGATGATGACCGATGTCACATGACCTAACTGAGTTCACAGAGTATCTGCTCAAATGCGCAGTCTGGTTGTTTATGAAATATCAAACTTTATTATGATGATTACCATTTAAAGATAGAACACAATATAGTGAGAAAGCGAGTTAACTGACGCTCATCTATAAACAGGTTGCTTTGTTGTAAGGCTTCTGAATGGCTTGGGTTCGAAACCACCTCGCCTCGAACTTGAAATTTAGTGGTTTTATAGTTGCCTGTAGTTTTCAATTACAAAAATTTTGTAGCGGAAATAGCAGCAATAAACACCATACTAGCTCATACCAAGATGATGTAGTTGCATGCTACTGTATACCTGCTGGTAATGATACTTGTGCCATTTCGTGGGCTAGCAAGTTAACCTTCCTGTAGTTACTTTAACAAAGTTAACCTTACAAACATAAACTCACCCTTTGAAGCATTAAGCAAACTACGACCTCATTTACTACTTATGTAGTGATTTAGTGCATGCTACTTTGCCTCTTCTGGAAATAAGACCTCTAATGGCCTTTGGTTGGATAGCACGTTAAACATAAACTCAGTGAACTCATACATCCACAAGGACATAATTTACTACCTATGTAGCGTACTAGCACGTTAAACATGAACTAGCACTCAACTCATAGATTCACTAGGACCTAATTTACTACCATATGTACGTAAAGATTAGCTTTGTCAAACATAAACTTACTCATTCACGCTCACCTAGAAGGATCTAGTATATGGCAGACATTCTGCTAGAAGTTTCCAATTAACTGCACACTTATATTTTTTGAGTTTAGATCTATGGAAACACAATTCTGACAAAAAGACCTGGAATACCCTATCGTTGTGGGTTACGATAACAGTCAGTCGGTTAAGTTAGACCATTGACCCAACCTGGTACTCTCATAGTAAATTTTGAACAAGGCTTATTAGATTTCTTTATTCTATTTTTCCTATTCTCAGGTTATACTTTTTGTTCCCTATCATCTATTAAATCTAAATATTTCACCTTATCTACATTATTTGGCTTTTTCAAAGTACGATCTACTTGACTTAAAGTCTTTCCCAGAGATTGTGTCTTAATTTGCAAAATGTATATCTTTTCCCTAGAATAACTCTATAAATGATGGTAGGATTCTCAACGTGAAGTTTATTGATGGCGTCAGCGCACCGGAACTACCAGAAGATCTGAACGACTACAGGCCCAACTCTCCTGCATCTTCTCCGAGACTTTTAACACGACCAGGCACAGCTCCACCCATCATAGTGGTATGTTCATGTTTGTTTGTTTATCTACTTTTCTTTGGTCAAATTATCAGTTAACAATGCTTGGTCTTGTTGCATTATTTTTTGGTTGCATACAGCCATTTTTCGGATATTATTACAGAAATACTGCGTAGTTTCTAGGCCCTTTCTAGGGCCTCATCCATGTAGGTTGTGATTCAAGCATTCACGCACAAAATGTTGACTTTTAACGCACTCACGCATTACTGTAAAATTGGATTTTGACGCTTAATTCGTCATAATTTTTCATCTTAATTCACGAAATCATGCATTTGAAAATCAGATTTCACGATTTTATGCACTAAAAATGGCCAATAATGCATGACCCTCTATTGGGGCCCCTCTTTGCTCCCTTCATACCCCTACTACATTAACCAGATGGAATGTATCGTATTTGGTGTTTATTCATGATGTAGACATGCTTATATTATATTTCAGCAAGATGAGCCGACGGATAAACCCTCGGATATCCACAAACCAACACGGAAAGAAGCTAGACGTCAGGATAATTTACGAACTGGTTTGCAATCGTAAGAACTTTTCTTTTACTGATGAACAATTCAAAGATACTTCCTAACTTACGATCCAACGATTTGATTAAATGTTCCACTATCCTCATTTGTTAGTGTACAATTTTGCTCCGTTGTAATTGCAATTTGATCTGATAGTGTAATTGAATCTTCCATTGTTCTCTTAGGTCAGTGTGTTCTTTCAATTCACTCTGATGAGCAAATCAAGTTTGCTTAAAGATCTATAAGGGCACTTGGGTCGATAACTCTCATGAGTTCTTTTCGATTTTCATAAAAACCTATCATATTTCATCACTTGAGTTGGTAGTAAAAAATCAATTTGATATATGAACTGAAATGCAGATCGAACAATAGCTGTTGCCTTCAAAAATGTCTCTAAACTATAAATCGATTCATTGCTAGCTGATGAATGTGCAATTCTCGTTTAATTCTAATCAATAGCTTAATGTACAGCACTTTAAAAGACCTTTGTTGGTTTCAAGCAGAGATTTCTCTGTGGAAGAACTGGTTTGTAAAATTAATAATTAATGTTTCCTTTTAGACCAGTATCGCAAGTCTCCGTCGATTACCATCCGCACGATCTTTCCAAGAAAGCCATTCATATTCACCTGCCGAATGGAGAAGGCCGGAATGAAATGCATCCAAATGGAGCCGGATCGAAACTTCACCATCGAACGAGAAGTGCTGATTCTGTGACAAAGACGGCTGCCCCAAAACCTGATGATAATTATGACCGTCCCCCCTCTGAGGTAGACGAAGACAGGGTTGTGCTAGATCCAGAGGAATTTTTCATGGAAGCTGACGCCGTTGATATGAAGAGTTTGAACGGGGAAGATTTCTCTAAAGACTCGAATGAATCACAAACTTCTCATCTAATGAAGAATGACTCTACTCTTCATCATAACGGCAGTGATTCCAACTCTGATGAGAATTACAAGACGTTGCGGACGAATACCCCTGCTAGCCCCCGAGAAGAGAAGTCGAAGCAAAAGAGGATCGATTCTGATCGGTTGGAGCACATCTCTAGCTATTCTAAGTTTCAGAAAGTTCAGAGTCAGAAAAATGGTGCTTCCCAGAATCGAAAATCAGAACAAGGAAAAGGTAATCAATCTTTATATTTCATTTGATTCACCCTCGAGGGACAGGGATTATTCTAAGATACCTTAGCAGCTCTTTACTTAAATTGGCTGACAGTATCGTGGGTGTTGATTGGTCTTCCTACACCATACCAATGATTCACCTCTTTTCTAATTGGCCTTTTTCGATCCACATCTGGGTATATAAATCAGTTAGGTTTTTGTTTCGTTCTCTTTCTGACGTATTACTCTGTTGAGTGTCAGACGAAAAGCTTAAGTAATCTATGTGTTCGTTTTGCTATGTTTCCGATATTTCTGGCTGTACTAAAGTTCTGTACCATCCAAAGACTGTTATTTCACCCATTATTTGGGTAAAAAACTAAGAAAAACCGTTGCTTAATCATTGATTCAAGAGAACTGGAAGTTTTGATCGACCTGGTGAGATATTGAATTAAACAGTACCAGTTAGACTGATTTGATTGTATTTTTCTTTTCAATTATTTGATTTATTACTGAGTCTGACTGTTTACCAAATAAAATGACATAATCCAATAAGTTTTTTATTGGATGTGTTCCCAGCACAGCTTGAGGCGTAGCTGTAGATATTTAATTTAAACAATTTCCAACCTTAACGTGCAGTTTATAAAGTGAAGCAGATGTTTCGATTGTATCTGTGTGATAAGATATAACTCTGCTTGTGGGAAGAACGCGTTTTAGATTTCACTTTGGTTTATCAGATATGATATTGTTGATAACATTAGTTTCACGTGCGGTTTTTACTGGATGATGATTTATAGAAAGAGATGGTTTTAAGAGGAGGGCAGGTTAAGATATCAATCAATGGTCACGAGAAAGAGATAGTCAGCACAATAGAGTAATAGCCATTGTACTCACTTGTACAGCTTCTGAAGAAAAAGTGTTTGGAAGAGGCAGGTTTGGAAAAACCAATCCATAGTCATTAGAGAGACATAATCATGAAACTAGAATAAAAGATCTCGTACTCACTTTTATATCTGCCAAAGAAATGGTGTTGGGAAGAGGCAGAATTTTGAAAACCAATCCATAGTCATTAGAGAGACATAATAGTCTGGACACTAAGAAACTATCCATTGTATTTTCTCTGCCAGCAAGTTCACTTGTAGAGCAGAACGAAAGTGCTAAAAATGAAAAACAATGGAAAATTACTTGGAGTCATTTAAGAGTCTCAAGACAAAAACTTAAAGATGATTATATTTTAATTAGGGTGATGTGTGACTCCAGCTCTCATGTAAACAGGGGCTGTTTTGACCACCTTATGTTCTAATGTGCTATAAAATGATGCTAAAGGTTATTTTTCCCTTATGCTAAGGGTTTAAAGGGAAAAACACCCCTTCTCCAGCGTAAAGCTCACAATTGAAGCTTAAAGAACAGCTAGTTTAGCAAACCATTGATATTTTTCACTCTTTGGGGCACTCTTGTACTTTCTGATGATGTAAATAATAATAATGAGATTCTATTCTGCAGGATCAGAACTGAGCAAATCAGTTTATCAAAGTCTTCTTGATGACTCTAGATCCCTGGGAAGTATTCATGGAAATCAATCGTAAGTTCATCAATTTCCATAAAGTTTTTCAATCTTCAAATATAAATTTTTCAAATGTTTGATAACAATTTGAGTTCCTTAACTCCAATAACTCTCAAATAATTAATGGATTTGCAAATATCGTATCAGTAGTATTTCTTTTTCGTTTTATTTCATCTAGTCTATCTCAAAAAAAATATCTTGTTCAGCATTGACTAATTGTACTTTTAGAGTAAAAAACGTCGTGAGCACAGCAGCAGTTCTGGAGTTAGTTACACCCATTGGACAACAGTTACTCGAGCATAAGGTAAGTTTGCAATTTTTTGTCATATACCTAAAAATTTGCAATTGTGGATCAGGTTTTTACGATTCTTGTATTGATTTAGTTGGAAAAGATAACACACTCACACACCATGGAGGCAGATGAACTTTATTTTTGGAATAAAATATCCATGAAAAGTTTGGCAGGCTGGTCTTTCATGACATATCTTCTGCATATGAAACAGTTAATGAATTCTATCTTTTTCTACAGAACCCAATCAGCCAACCTTTTCGTGGTGATTTCGACAAATATTCAAATAAAACTACAACATCTCCGCGTGACAGACCCAGTCCAAGACTTTATCTAAGGTTGGTAGAAATACTCGTTAGTGTACTCTATTCTGCCAAGAAATAGTTTTATTTTTATTCAAAAGTGCAATGTTAATGCTCTGCCAACACAAAATATGTTTCCAACAATGGGGGTGCTCTCCTCTTGTTAGTCTCCGGACTACTAGGAGAGTTCCTCCTAAGAAATTTCATTTATGTGCAAATTGACTAAAATTTAACATTTAATCATTATTGATTTTCATTGTATTCGTTTTGTTGTATTGTATTCAATTGTATTTATTAATTTTTTTTATCTTTTGTATTAAAATTGAATTTTAAATAAAATGAAATGAAAAAATGAAATGACTCGTTGTATCAATGTCAGAAAAAAATAGTTTTTTTACAAAAGCTATCCCTTTGACATACACATTAGTTGATATTCTCAATTGGGTATTGAAATCAGAATTTCTCCAAATTTTCTGTAAGTTTTCGACTAGTTACTTGAATATATTTTGGATTAGCTACTTGAATATACTATACCATACTATACCATATGAACTACTCTATAATATACTATACTATACTATGATATTCTATACTATGTTATACTATACTATATTATACTATCCTATACTATACTATACTATACTATACTATACAATACTATACTATGCTATACTAAACTATACTATACTATTCTATACTTTACTATACTATACCATACTATACTAAACTATACTATATCATACTATACTATACTATACTATACTTTACTATACTATACTATACTATACTATACTATACTATACTATACTATACTATACTATACTATGCTATACTATACTATATTTAACTATATCATACTACTTTGTAAAACTCTTGTAAAGTCATAATCGTAATATTTTGCATCATCAATCTTCATACTACAAGATTCCATATTTTTAAATGTGTTACTACCATACACGTAGGAATTAAATCAACTTTCATTTTCTCTTAGAACTGGATTGAAAACTGACCACAGAAATAGTTCCTTAAGAAAAGCTGAGATTGATTTGAAACCAGAAGAAACTCCAAGGCAGTACAAAGTTCATTTCCCCAAAAAAGTACCAACTTCGAATGTGAAACACTACAAAGTATCTGGCCCTGTCGAACCCAATTCACAAAGATATCAGTAAGATCCTTATTGCCTTGTTTTTTTATATGATTATATTCTTGTTTCTAAAAAATATTTATGGATGCATGGATGAAAATATTGCTAACATGCAATGATATTTCAAAAATTGAATCTCTGAGGTAACCCTGCTCACTAGAAAATCAGGCATAACTGATTATCCTAGATCATAGCCTCTCTACCTTATCAAAATAAGCGATTCATCTCTTCTAGGTATACTGATGACGGCTTTGGCAATAGAACGTATGTAAAGAGACTTTCAAAGTGAGTATTCACACCCTATTTTTTTTTATCCTTAATGACATAATCTGTTCATCTTATTTTTAAGAAGAACTCTCTTTTTTCCAATATCAATTACATTTTTAGTAGGATATAGGTTCATCTTCGGAACTATATACTATAACTTGAGAAGAAGCAGGATTTGGAAAATCAATGGAGATAATTTGTGAGAATTAAAATGACCCAAGTAGGACTCGAAAGCGCAACCTCTAGATTCGACTCTATTGCGCTTTATTACTTGAACTATTATGACAAAAGTAAGGTGCAAAATACAGAATTTCCATAACAGGGATATCTGGAGAATTTAGAATCTCTTTCTATGTTACCCAAATAATCCTTTTGATGTTTTTCTCTGCTGCTTCTTTAAAACTGTACTGATCAAGACCTTTCCAATCCAGTTTAAGATCAATTTTAATGTTTAAGAATTTTTATGCTTTCTGAGATTTCTATAAATTTTGAAACTGCAACAAAGTCTATTTAATTTACTGTTGTGTATTTTAAGAATTAGAAGAATTAATTTTTTTATAAAAACTTATATTTTAGCACCAAAATCTGCAAAATTTGCTTTTTTTTAAAGGTCACAAAAAGCTGAGCCTAGTAGCAAGATCAAGCCATCGATAAAGAGAATGCAGACGTCAGATACGATTTTGCAGGGCAGTAAATCACCTTTCATGAACACCAAGTCCCTCACTTCTCTCATGATTGTCAGGCATCTCGGTGGTACTGATCGCAGGTCAAGGTAATCAAGTTGGTAATATTGATAGTTCCTTCAAAGTTGGCATCTAATGTTGATATTTTTTATAAGATAAGACCAGAATGTACCATGCTTTTAAACCATTTCGATAATGATATTTTCTTCAGCTATTTTTCTTTCATTCTGCTTGAAGAAGTTTACTGGAGGAAGATATTCTTATCAAAACATTTCAAAAGCATGGTTTACTCTTTTCTTATCTTTTAAATCATTCATAAACTTAGGTAAATTGGCTCTCGTATTAGTATTTTTCCAATTTAGAACTCGTTCATCTTTTACCTGTAAACTAGAATTTAAGTCACGACACGAAGAACACTCTCGGTTTCGACTTTTAACCAGTGCAATGAAACTGCATTGATCTCGTTTATATTTGAGATAAACTCGATTATAAATGGCGTGGAAGAAACTCGACATATTATTGACTGTGACTGGTATAGTTCTTGCTAAGTATTTATAGGGAGGGCTGTAGTTAAAGCCTGGATGAGACTTGAACGTCATGTAAAGTTGTCTTTGAAAGTTCTTTACTATGATTGTAACGTTTTCTTGTACGCTGCTCTAACTTTGAACACTTCAATGAGATTTCTTAACTTTCAGTGAACGAATGTCTGGAAGTAGTGATGCAGTGCCAGTATGGGTTGCTGCACAAGATTCAACGAGTCGACCTTATGATGAGTTTGAGTACTTGAAGCTATCTAAACCTTACGAAGAAGATTCAGGTTAGATATATGTTCTTTACTTTTATTTGAATATCGGTTACTGTGTTCTCTTGTACACACCTCTGTCTTGAGCACCTCTGTGATCAGGTCTGCTGGTATCAAGACTAACACCAAGTTTAGCCTCAGCCTTAGTTTTACATACAGATTTCAATGTCCAATAACTGACGAGCTAGTCCAGTGGCCCTAATCCAGATTAATTGAGAAAGTACCTCAAACCAAATTGTTTGTTTTCGTATGAAATCTTAACAATTAAGCCATTGCTGAACTATTTTCTTTTTAGGGGACCGTTTGGCTAATAACTCTGAGCAAAAGTAAGTACTGTTTTGGTAATTAAATTTTGTCTTAGTTTTGATTCTGCTTTTATATCATTTCTGCTCTCTAAGACAGAAATGCCCTTAAAAGGATACGTCTAATTTGAAAGCTTTCTTACATCTATACATCTATTTTGTAGTACCTGAAATGTCATTACTATTTCAACTTTAAACGTCAAACGACACAGAAAGTAACTGATAACGACTGTGATACTAGTAGTAACTCTACCATCCTTTTACAAACACTCCGTTTCCACTGTTGAAATTATTACGACAGACATGTCTCTCCAATGCTGCGGTATGTGAATATACCTGGGTTGTAGTGGACAAAATTTACTACTTCCATGCTAAGATGCATCTATATAAGCAAAGCCTCGACTCAAGAAATTATTTTCCAAAAAATATCCCACATTTGTTGAGGTAGGACCCCTTTGAGATGACGATCAAAGAAAACACTCAAGTTTGATTTATGCTTTTCACCCTTCGTAAAATCAATGAATACAATACCAATGTCATGATAATAGATACAAGTCTTTTAATGAAAATGTTTAATGAATGTCTTTTTACTTGAATATCGAACCAATAAGATTCATAGAGTTCAATATCAATGAGTTTCCTGGAGCCATTGTTCGTACATCATTGTTCTTCCGATTGGGAGGCTGGATTTTCGTAGAACTATCTCGCAGTCTTCTGAGTTACTGGCTCGTTACCTTCACTCTCTATCAGGATCTTCTAAGGAGCCTCTTGAAGTATTGCATCTCCTACGACATCTGTCGTTGAAACAACCCCCTGACGTGTCTAGAAAATATAAGTATCAATTATTAGATATCTATCATATATATAAGTATCAAAGATGATACTTAAAAGATTCAGATTAGCCAAAAAATTGAGAAAGGTCAATCATTATACCTAGTATTATATATGTAAGTATAATTAAATGGATTTAAAGATTTAAAGATTTAACTAAATACGACTAAAAAACATAACATCAAAGCTGTATTGGAGAAGTTTCTTTTTAATGTAAGGAGCATGTCATTTAAGGAAGTAGAATAATATCAAATCAAAACCACATACCTTATGTACATGATTGGTCAATCAGCAGAATTTCGTCCTCTGAAAGCTCTTTCTCCTCCTTGCTTCCCTGTAATGGTCATCTTGTTTACTCTTGAACTCCCTCCCACATCTGCCTCTAGGACGGTTGCAGATGGTGCAAGACAAACGAACCTTTCGATGCCGGCAAATCGTCGGTTCTTCTAGGTTGTTTGCTGGTAAAACGTTGATTCGTGTCACATTTCCAATGCTCTGTCTTCTTGGGGTGGATTTCACCCATTCTTCATCAATGTCTGCGTTTGCAATTGCATTAGGATTTGCACTGTCATCCAGGAATTTCATTTCGTCATCTGCCAGCTGATAGTCCACCACATCACTTCCCTCTGTTCGAGGTGACAGGCAACCGCTGAAATAAAAAGAGAACTTCAAATATATATTATGGCCTTTAAAGCTTAAGACAATAATGATCTCTTTTTACGTGACAAAGAAGTTTCTTTTTTCTTATGAGTTTAACACAATCGACCTAAAGTTTTGAAACACGAGGTAAATTGAAAAACTTCACAAGTCTGGACTTAAGCTGAAGTATACTTGAGAAGATTTCAAAACAAACTTTTTCCGTCATGGTTCAAATGTGTTTCATGAAGAAGTGAAGAACTTTCGTTTTTATAAGAGGATGTTTCAAATTGAATTAAGATGTGCAAATGTAATGAAGTTAAAGCAGGAAATATTCAAAATTCATCAATACCTTTTGACTGGCTGTTTGGGAATATTGAAGGTCCTTTCCCATGAAAGATCGTACGAATTCTGAGCCATCTTATTCGCCGCTTCATTCTTCCCTGATTCACCAATTGGCTGGCTTGCAGCATTCTCTTGAGGCTGTTGTCTATCATTCCTCAGAATATGATTCTGTGAATGAATACCAACCTCCTGATGGACACCGAACTCGTTGTAATCCCAGCATACACCTTGATTCCCAAATGAGGAATTTCTTGCTGCTGCGAGTTGCTCTTCCCTCATGTCGTTGACCAGATGTCTGCTATAAGACCCGATTGGTCTTGAATTCGCATTCTGTCTCACATGTGATGTTCCAGTTAACCCTGAGAATATGTAACCTCGGTTTGAAATACCAGAGAGTGTCTGAAGTCCTCGGTTGTTAACCATGGTTCTTGATGGGGCAGAACTGGCTGGCGGTGGAACGTACCTCACATGTTTGACAGCATGGTTGGATGAATTCATGATATCCTGCTGCGGGACGTTATTCCTCGGCTCTTCTCTCTTTCCATTTGGCTCGCTCTGAGCTGACGTGTCGTTAGAGGTATCTATATTCTCTTGCACGCCTGTTGTTATGATAGAATGCACCGAGGTCAGTGCCAATGCCTCGGAGTCAGGTAATATGTTACTCTGCTCTCCTTCTCGCGGACTAGGATTCTTCGGACGATCGGCAATGCGAGGCTCGACTTCATTTATAATTCGCTTGGCGGCTGCAAACAACTCTGCATTTCTCTTCTCGACTGCTTCTCGGTTCTCGCTACGCGAAGGCGGCCTCGGATTCGGCAAATTAATAGGCATAACTCGGCAAGAGCTCGGATTTAAACACTTCGTACAATAGTTTCCCATGATAATAATATTATCGTTGGATATTCTAAACTGTTCTAACTTGACAAACGTTTTGCAACTTTATCAATAACTGAACTGGAAATTAATTGATTGCATTTCATTTCGTTGCGTTTTGGGGGGAATTTGATTGTGGCGTAATTTCATTGTGACGTCAAATTAAGATGAATTTCACAATTTAATCAACTATACTGCTGTATTTGGTTGTATGGCTGTGATGTTAGCATGGAACACAGGGAAACAAAGCTATTTCATAGGGTAGCTGATTAACTGTTATATTTTCACAACGTAAAATATTGGTTTATTTGCAAAGCACTATGGGCCACAGAAAGCTAGTCTAATTGAAACAGTATGACTGTTGTCTTTCCTTTCTATGCAACCACACCTCGTGATTGCATTTCAGCCTGGAATTACAGATAGCTGCTGTAGTAGGCTAGGTAGCCATGTTGTAAACATGGAATGGAGGCTGAATGTAAGTTTGGGAGTTTAACATGAGGAGAGGGACTGGAGATGGGAGAGTGATGAGGCTAGGATGATGATGTCTGCTTTGACACCTCGTGTATTCTTTGTGTGACTTCTGTTGAAGGGCCTGCCTAAAACAGCTGCCTCGTTTTTCGTTTCATAGGTCTGAAAGTAGGCTTGAACCCACGGCCTTTTCAATAATTCATTCAATTCAATTCAATTTTATTCATAGCATACAACCCTAATTCAAGGTTGCAAAATATTGCAAACTAAACAACACAAGAAAAGCAATGCTTATCATGCTTGGGGCGTTAAATCAAAAATGAAAGAAATTAAGTATAACAGTAACAAGGATACCAAACTACAAATTTTGAAAATAAGTAAAAGTCTATAAACTTGTATAATGATAAAATTGTTCAGATATTTTCAAGATCAACTTATATGAAATAGGCTGTAATGAAGTTTTCCTTCACTTTGCAGTTGAATGTTTTTTGTTTGATATTGATTTTAGAGGTGTCTTTAGATTGTTCCATAAGCGAGCCCCTGAATTTTGAACCGTATAATCACCCCATCTCATGCTAGATTTTCTTATTCTATAGTTATCTTTTTGTCTAGTTTCGTACATATGCAGATTTTTATTAGTTTCGAAATATTGCTCAAATACTTCTGGCAGATGATATTTATTATAGTGCACATTATGCATCAGCTTCAGAATTTTCCATTGATAAAGATCTGATATTTTAAGTATTTTTAGTTCCCTGTGTAAACGATTCGTAGTAAATCTATGTTTCTTGAAATAAATTATTTTAAGTATTCTGTTTTGCAGCGTTTTTAGTTCTTTTAAATCTTTATTTTTAGCTACACCGTAAACCTATAAGCCATATCCTATTTTAGATGCTACAAGAGAATCTTATAAGGTTAACAAGCATTGTTTAGGCATATCATATCTGAGTTTTGAAAAGATTGAAGAGAATTTAACAATATCATTTTTCACTTTACTGATATGAGGAACCCATGAAAGCTTTTCTTATATTCTTACCCCTAGATATTTTATTTCACCATATCTTTTTAGCTCTTCTTCCATAATTATCTTAGGAGTATTTGATTGGGGATTCATAGATGGCTGAAATACAGAAAAGTTTGATTTACTAGCATTTACAAGTAATTTGTTTACTGCATACCATTGAGAGACCTTATTAAGATCACTGTTTACAATGGTTGACGCTAGTAAAGTACTTTTGTTAAAACAAAACATGAAAGTATCATCAGCAAAAAGTCTTGGCTTTAAAGTAGCTGCATATTGCATGTCATTTACATAAATTGTATAAAGGATTGTGCCTAGCACAGACCCTTGAGGTACACCCTTAGGGATAATACTAAGAGTAGATTTCTTTCCATTTACATAAGTATATTGCTTTCTATCTTCGAGATAGCTAGAGAACCAGTTTCGTATTTTTCCTCGAAAACCATAGTGACTTAGTTTATGCAAAAGTACCGAGTGATCTATGGTATCGAAAGCTTTCGAAAGATCTAAGAAAATTCCAATACAAGAGGTTTTGGTATCTAAATTTGAATAAACTCTTTCAAGTAGCTCTAATAGGGCGAGAACTGTGGAGTGTCCTTCTCTAAATCCAAACTGTAGTTCATACATAACTTTGTGTTTCTTAACAAAAGATATAGCTCTAGAGGCCATGAGACGCTCCATAATTTTTTAAAAACATGACAACAGGGAAATGGGCCTATAATTTGCTGGATATGTTCTCTCCCCATTCTTAAATATAGGGATGACTTTTGCGATTTTCCAAATGTCTGGTACCACTCCTGGGCTATGTTATCTAGCAAGAACCGATTGGACATCAAATACTTTTATGTTATTTATTCCTTTCAAATATGTTACCTTATTTCTTTGCTAGCGGGCCTTATTTTCAAGAATTCTTCTCTTATTAGATATAAATTATTGTAGGCTACCCACTTTATTTTTATCATATCATTGTTATTTTTATTATTATAATTTGGCCATCTCCGTAACTTAAGACTTTTTTTTCATTTTCAAGCATTTACCCTCCTCTTTGTCCTATTTATACGTGGCCCTATGGCTGTTTCATAATGAGTTGCTTGTCCCTCTAACTGATACCACCTCACCCTTTTCTGGACATGCACATTAACTTGCAAACCCCTAACGAGTTTAGAGACAGAATAGATCCCTTCCACAATCTAATTCAATACGAGGTTAGAGATGTGATTCCCTATTAAACAAGAAATCAACATCACCTCATTATGTTGCAAATGCAAGTACTAAACGATTTCCTCCGTTGCCGAGAGTAATGAAGGTTGTTGAGATAAGGATCCACATGATATCGAGGATAGTGATGTTATTTTGTTTATTATGAATTAATGTAATTTTTTAAGTGGCCCATTAAGAGACCCCAGTCTAAAGTAAACTTCCTCTTCGTGTCAGCCTCTTACATTGAAATTAAGTGTGCTTTCAAGAAATGCTGCAACAAGGATCAGAATAAGTGTGCATGTGTGTGTTTTGTATTATATTTTTGTATTTTTGTATCGTATATTATTTATTGTTAGTTTGAAACATAGTAAGCATCTACTGATCTAAACTAACATAAGCAACTTCAAAGCTTGCATTAAAAAGACATCATCTGCTACAAAATGATCAAGCACATTTGTTTTCAAGGAACCATGTTTTGACCAAATCTCTAATTTTTTTAGTATTTCGGACTGTTTTGATATCATCTGGAGGTGCATACCAAAACTTAGGCCCTTGAAATATTAGAGATTTGATTCCAAAATTTGTATTTCTAATCTTTGTCATTGTTAGGGGTTAGAATCATATTTTTGTTTTTAAGCCAATCCTTTAGCACTGTGCAGGTGTAGCAAGGTTGACTTTGGGCCAGAGCTTGACCGACCATCACCATGTAATAACAAATGGTATTAACTGAGAGAAGAATGTGAAACAAGAATAACGAAACTTTTTTGTTTCAAAATATTTGATGTATTGAATAAAATGTTTCAAGTTCAGATAACAATCCTTCTATATTGATCATCATTGAGGTCCACAAGTTCGTTTGCGCCAGAGCAATATGTTGACAATTATAGAGTTGTTTTGTAGGAAGGATTTCAAGTTTTAGGAATCCTGGCTCGCTCCCCCTGCCATACAGTCAAAGGGAAGGCCCACTAATATCCACTATTTATGAGGTCTTTAAGGTGGAATCTCCCTGACTACGTAGCATGGGAATGACTTGGATTATTTCAACTCTGAAATCTCATTCCCCACAATGATAGATTCTTGTTGTCAAGAACTCATCGTCAGTTGGCCCTGCTATCTTCCTGGATATTCTTCTGTCTTCTGAGCATCTGGCCAACTTGGGGACTCTTCGGCCCATGGTCTCTGTCTGGGCTGAGTGTCTTGGAACCTCTGCTGGATCTAAGAAAAAAAAGTAGTGATAAGAAAGAGATTTAGAATATGAATAGATTAAGAAACGTAGTTTCACACTCTAATTCTAGCCAAAAAGGCAAACAAATCTCGTCGTCAAATTAAGAGGTACTTTCATATTGAAGCATTTTAGCCCATTCTTCTCGTCTTTTAACTGCAAACTGCCAATTTTCATATCCTTCGAATTGTTGGTTACAGATGAATATCTATAAATATGAAATGCAAAACCAATTACCTTCGATCAATTGATTCTCAGCAGAATTTGGTCCTCTGAAAGCTCTTTCTCCTCCTTGCTTCCCTGTAATGATCATCTTGTTTATTTTTGAACTCCCTCCCACATCTGCCTCTAGGACGGTTGCAGATGGTGCAAGACAAACGAGTCTTGCTATGCCGACAAATCGTCGGTTCTTCTATGTTGTTTGCTGGTAAAACGTTGATTCGTGTCACATTTCCAATGCTTTGTCTTCTTGGGGTGGATTTCACCCATTCTTCGTCAATGTCTGCGTTTGCTGTTGCATTTTGATCCTCACCATCATCGAGGAATTTCATGTCGACGTCTGAGAGGTGGTAATCAGCCACGTCATCTTCTTGCAAAGCTTGAGAAGACTGACCCATGCTAGAAGAAGAAGATCATTGTCTATGGTTGGATGTGTATAGAGGCACAAAGAACTTGTTTATTTCCTTGCCTTGTTTCTTATTCTTTCATTTACAGACTGTACATCTTTACATCTCCTGATGAATGGGAAATTATAAAGCAAGTTGCGAGTTTAGTCTGTCGACTCTTTCTTCTTCGTATATGCCAAGCTCTACGTTATGAATGGAGATCGATAGACAAACTTTGTAAAGGCATGGTTTATAACCTTGATGATATTTCAAACATACTCGATTAAGTGAGTTTCTGTTGAACGTGCTTGCCTGACTAAGGTTTTGTCTTGTCTTGATTCCAGCAAAGGCTCAGTACATGAAATACATCACTACTTAAATTAATACAAGGTCATGGTGTGTTTATTGCAACAATGTGTGATTAAGTGAGTTTCTGTTGAACGTGCTAGCCTGACTAAGGTTTTGTCTTGTCTTGATTCCAGCAAAGGCTCAGTACATGAAATACATCACTACTTAAATTAATACAAGGTCATGGTGTGTTTATTGCAACAATGTGTGATTAAGTGAGTTTCTGTTGAACGTGCTAGCCTGACTAAGGTTTTGTCTTGTCTTGATTCCAGCAAAGGCTCAGTACATGAAATACATCACTACTTAAATTAATACAAGGTCATGGTGTGTTTATTGCAACAATGTGTGATTAAGTGAGTTTCTGTTGAACGTGCTAGCCTGACTAAGGTTTTGTCTTGTCTTGATTCCAGCAAAGGCTCAGTACATGAAATACATCACTACTTAAATTAATACAAGGTCATGGTGTGTTTATTGCAACAATGTGTGATTGAGTGAGTTTCTTTTGAACGTGCTTGCCTGACTAAGTCTATACCTTGTTAGCAGCAAAGGCATGGAAGAATGAAATACATCCCTCCATAGTATAGATCAAAGTATGAGATCAAAGTGTGTCCATTTCATTAATTTACGCTGTGAAAGTATTTGATTTAATGATTACTGCCTGCTAGACAGTCCCCTTGGTTCCCCTTTACTTAGATGCAAGCTAGTGTAGAGCCTAATCTCTAACACTTAGATGCAAGCTATAGTGTAGAGCTCAATCTTTAACACTTAGCAGCTTAATGATAGGTACATGCTAAAGAATTATAAATGATCTTCAAGAGAGCCAAAGAGGGAAATGCAGAATATTTATAAAGATTTCATTTTACCTGGCTGTTGGTTTCCTTGAAATGTCGAATGCTGTATTCCATGAGAAATCATAAGAATCGTCGTTGTTCTCCACTGTCTCTCTCGACTCACCAACTCTCGTGCTTGCAGAGTTCTTGGGAAGCTGTTGTCTGTCATTCCTCAGAAAACGATTTTGGGAAGAACGTAAAGTTTGTTGATGGACACCAAACTCGTTGTAATCCCAGCGTACACCTTGATTCCCAAATGAGGAATTTCTTGCTGCTGCGAGTTGCTCCTCCCTCATGTCGTTGACCAGATGTCTGCTATAAGACCCGATTGGTCTTGAATTCGCATTCTGTCTCACATGTGATGTTCCAGTTAACCCTGAGAATATGTATCCTCGGCTTGAAATACCAGAGAGTGTCTGGAGTCCTCGATTGTTAACCATAGTTCTTGAAGGGGCAGAGCTGGCTGGAGGTGGAACGTACCTTACATGTTTGACAGCATTGCTTGCTGAACCTCCAACATTCTTCGGTGTGGAGCCATCTTCTTTCCTTCCACTTGATTCGCTCCAAGTCTGAGTGGACGTGTTGTTTGGGACATTTACTGTCTCTGTTCCACTTCTCGATGCTGCCGAATGGACTGAGCCGAGTGTTAGTATCTCTGGATCAGGCAATAGATTACCCTGCTCATGTTCTTGCGGACTGGGGTTCTTCGGACGATTGGTGAGCCAATACTCGACGTCATTCGTTGGTTGTTTCACCACTGAAAACAAATGCGAAGTTCTCTTCGCGACGGCTTCGCGGCTCTCGCTGCTGAGAGGTGCGTTTGGATTCGGTAAATCTATCGGTACGACTCTGTTAGAGTTTTGACCTATGCATGCAGAAAACATATTCCCCATGATGAACGAAAGATTTCGACTTATATTCAATATTATGAAGATATTTTTAAGTAACGGACGTTATCTCAAAGATCTCAATGCTGTTTGATAGCCTTGTCCTTTGCTCGATTTTAATGCTATCTAAATGTGACGTCATATTAATCAACGCCCTTGGATTTCAAATCGCTGTACGAATCATGTTAATTGACCTCCTTGCTTCCTTGTTTTTAGGACTGGGAAATGGTTTTGGTGCATGGGAAAGATTTTAGTAATTGTGACATCTAAGTACCAAAATATCGTTGAGTGCGATTACCCTATTCGCGCTTGATAATGCAAATTATCGTAGGTTGAAACCAGTAATGATTCGATGAATTCTAGTTGATAATTAACTTAAATTGGTCTTTATAGCGATGATATTGCTGTGCAGTGAGTTTTATGCTTAACGTTTTACCCTGACTAAGGCCGGGCATGGTTTCCAGCATTTGTGCAGCAGCATATACTTCGATCAATGCATGTATAGTAATCAATGATTTAACTTGTTTGACTACACTCATTTGTGCTTTATTCAATTGGAAAACGAGGGGCTACTACAAAATTTCTCCTTGTGGAACGTCTGTGTAGTGCTGTTGAAGATTTTCAGTAAAGGATACCATCAATATTGTAGGAGGATATATCAGTACTGTGGAGGATGATTAGTACCGTGCAGGGAAACTACAAGTTCTGTGGAGGTAATAAATGCTTGTGGTATCCATCCACAGTACTGATGATATCTTCCATAGTACTGAACACCCTCCACAGTGATACACAGACGTCCAAAGGGTGAATATTTCTATTTCAGATTAGATGCATGATGGTTTTGAGTCTAGGCATATATGCATGATTTGATGACAGAAACATTTATTTTCTTCCTTTTAATTTCAGGCCTGACAATCTAATGAAGAGTCTGAATATCGACTTTCCGGATATTCTCAGCATGGACAGAGAAATGAAAGAGAAATACATTCACTTTAACTCTCATGCTAAAACTATAAAACACGTGGCAAAACACGATTTACCAGAGGCTGACTCAAGCATCGCTGCCATTGAGCAATATAATGGTAATATAATGTTGCTGATTTTAGATGTTGTCTTTGAATCTGCAAATTTTATTGTTGTTGAATTCCCCGAATAAACGGAGCTTGAATTTTAGAATCGGGCTGTCTAATTCCTTATACAAAATGAAATATCTGGTTCCTTATGAATTATCTTTATTCTATGATAAAGACTTTTGGGTTTGAGAACTTATAGTGCTATCTTTCAGAAGTATCGTATAGCAAATCAAATACCACTGCTCTTATTAATGAGACTTATCATGTAATATCGATGGTGCAGGTCTTTTCCCTTCTCGAAAGGTAACTCTTAGTTGCTGCCTAGGCTTTTTAACTATATTTTGAGCTAATACTAACTAATAACGTGTATTTAACAATAAGTTTGCAAACAACTCGCTATTACTGAAATTCCTATTTTTTTTTAACTTTTATTTAACGTTTCAACACCTGAACCTTGGCAATAGATGGTGAAATGCAAGAGATATTTCAAGATTGTTAGCATTTTGCTTTTCCTACTTATCTAACTATAGTTTTCAATTGCTATTCCCACGTTTTTGAGCCTATTTTAAGGCTCACATGGCTCCAAACTCTAGCTTGCATAGCTATATAACAAATAAACTGTTGATTGTTGATAGGCAAATATACTAACTATCTTCATAAGGTATTGGTTTATATGCCAAACACAAAGGGCCCACTGAATGTGTAGACTAATCGAGCAGTGTGACCTTGGTCCTTTCTCTCGATGTGACCACACCTCGTCATTCCTTTTGCCTTTTCACCTGGAATGACAGAGAGCTGGCTAATTCTCTTCACACACTTACTGACAGGTCTGAAGGTGGTTTTGAACCCGGAACCTTTTCAAGAAGGTCGAGTGATCTAACCACTCGCCCATTCCTGCACAAACTATCAACATCAATTTTCTATTTAAGGAGGCTATTATCCCCTGCGTGCTCAGGGGCATGCGTTGCGAGTTGAAAACAAGATGCAGCCAAACAAGGACGATACACCTACCGAAAAAACGGACGATAGTTCAAAGGAGAAGACAGAAGACAAACAATTGGCTCGCCCATCGTCCAGTCTACGCGTTACGAACGCAAATAGGCCCACGTCAGCATGCTCGAAAACATCAAGTAGGCCTACTTCTTCGCAGTCTACAAGAAGATCTCGATCCCCTTCGCCTAAGAAATCAACTAATCAAGAACCAGTATTCAACGTGAAGGACTTCTCTCATTTCTGTTTTGATGACAACGTATGTTATTTCATTCTTTGTTATTAAATTGTCTTTTAAGATCGGATGATGAAGGTTGAAACCCATCGATGTAGAATGAAAATCATCTGAGATCACATTCCCCGCAGATAGAATGGTGCATAAGACCAAATGAAGGGAAGGGGTAGTGACGCTGTGGAGGAGTATTTTGTGACACCAGTCGTATGGAGTGTATAATTACCTTATCAATCTGTGAAAAAGTTTTCTAATTACAGTATAATCCCTTTACAACGTACTCGGTTATAACGTACTTTCGGATATAACGCACCAAAGTTGTCGGTCCCGGCACAAAGTCAATACAAAGCCTTATAAAAATACTCCGGTTATTACGTACTCGGTTATAACGTACTTTCTGATATAACGTACTCTTTTTTTGACCCCACAAGGCGAATTCCCTCGGTTATAACGTACTTTGCTAGCTTTCTTTGTTGTGACACTAAAGCATTTAAGCAAAATTGATGCAGCTGTCAATAATGCTTGGATTAAAAACACTGTACAGAAACACGTTACAGACTTCTTTAAACCATGTATTAACCATGAAAAACATAGTTAAAATTACGTTTTTACAAATGTTGTTTTAAGTTTTTAAAATCATCAATTTTTCAAGAAGAAACTTATTCGAGTCTTTATTTCAAGTATTTCTATCACAAATAGCTACAGAGGCGGCTGCTGATAGGCATATATCACTATATACATTCCGTATTTCTGGTCAATATCTGTTTACCCCGGCTATAACGTACTTCGGATATAACGTACTAGATCAGCTAGTCCCTTGAAGTACGTTATAACCGGATTATACTGTATCCATGAAAGTTTTGTTTCCTTGCCCAATCAACTGCAAGTCGTATTTAACCAATTATTTTAGTTAAGTAGTAATTGTATTTCGCTATGTTTCCGATTTTCTTCGCCATTCTCTACCCAAATTTCTTTCTACGGACATCCTGTTCTTATTTCGACACTGCTAATATATTTTATCTTGACGATTTCTATCATGTTTACATTCTTTGTACCCCATGCTTTTTCTAACGACCGTTCAAAGGATGCAATATGTAACTATGAAATCCTCCTAATTACATCTGTTTTACTTGCACCGAAATATAATTTAGCTTTATTGCCAAAATTTCATTAAAAATTAATCATCCCTGTTTATGAAGGTTTGTGCAACAAACTATTTCGAAAAAATATAGAAATCCACTTTGAAATCGACATGATGTATTGTTTCATAGATGGAATTTTCCCTTTTTCTTATTTTGCAGCCCGAGTTGGAGATAGATTACCAGCATCAGAGAATCGCAAATGCAGCTGTGGACATTCAAAGGTAGAACAATAACCGACCATCCCTTAAGCATACGCAGTCATATGGGAGGTTGGGAGGTCACCAGATAAAGGGTACATGTCTGTGCAGAGAAGGAGTGGGTTTATTCATAAGTGTGTACTTACAGGTTCTGTCCATTTTAATCTGGTAATTTCATAGATAATCTTGTTTTAAGAGTCTCAATTAATCTAATTCAAGAATTAATCCGTAATAATCGAATAATGGAATAGAAAGATAATTTTTACATTTGGAAACAGACGTAAAAACCAATATATAATTGGAAGACTTAGTTATTCTTCCAGTCAAGTCATTGAGAGTGATGACCTAATATGCTTAAGCTAGGAGGGGAAGGGGGTAAATCCAAAAGGGCATATGTGTCTGAAGGGGTGGGTGGGCTAAAATATTACGTGATAATGCGTACGTGTCTCCTCGTGTGAAATCTTACGTAGTTAGAATATTGATAAGCCCAACTTTCATTTCTATGTTTCGCTGTCTTCTCGATTTTTATGGCTATTTGAAAGATCTTTCAAAGACTTTTCTAACTTCTGAACCATGGCATATTCTTTGAGTAATTGTTCAAATTCGACTACCTCGCTATACCAGCCTATGTTCCTTGACCCATTACTTACTGTATTCATGGGTTAATGTATATTGCCTTATTATTGCAATCTTGTCTAGGTTTACAACATAACATAGAAATCGTGTTTACTTTGTCATTGCAGAATTTTTCGCGGTTACATGGCTCGAAAATATATGCAAAGTTTGAAGGCGTCTGAAAAAGAGCGAGAACGAAAAGCAGCCGTGACCCTTCAGAGGTGGGAAAGTATTAGACCTAGATATTTTAAGTTAATTGTTTTATTCATTTGCGTATTTTATTTGGTAGTCAAAACACGGCAAAACATAATAGTTACTGAAAGCTTTCAGGCCTACACTCGTCGTAGAAAGATTTGATATTCCCGATTCTTGTTATTTTGCAGTTCTTTACGCATCCAAGACTGTTAATCATATCATATTGCTATCGTCAGATACCTAATCAGCATCGCTTCTTCAGCTTATTCCGCTTGTTTTATATTCTAGTGTAATGAGAGGGTTTCTGGCCAGGAAACGAGCAATGAAGGAAAACGTGAAGAAGAGGAAGCCTGCTGTCGTCACCGTTGAGTGGGCGAAGCAATACAAAGAAGAACTCAAGAAACGTGATCAGGAACGTTTGGGGAAAGAAAAGGCACGAAGCAAAAAGTGAGAAACAAGTGTCTTGATTGCCAAGCTCGTGTCTCATTCGTTTCCTCCCAATTTCTACTCAGCAACTTTTTATTTACTATTCGATTTATGCTGGTTTCTATTCGTCTACCTATTTCCTACTCGCTTAACTAGTTTCTGTACGTTTGCTACTATTCTATTTCCCTTTAGTTTCTTTTTCTTTCTACAATCGTTGTTGCTTTCTTGATTTATGTTTGAGAAGCAATGCTGATTCATCTGACACATTGGCCTAGCTGAGTCCATGTTTTATACTGCACTGTTTCAATAAGATCATCTTTGCTACTGAAATATATCATTCTAATAGATGCGTGTTTTAAACTATCAGGTTTCAAAAGGTGAAGGTAGATCAGGAAGAAAAATTGAAGAAGGTTGTCGCAACATCAACCATATATGAGTAAGTACTGCATCTTAACTACGCAATTTACTTACAGCTTTACAAGTATCAGTCTAACTAGGCTTAGCTAATAACTTGTATGAGCTCAACTTCTTCTTATTATTTTGTAATTATTTGCATTTATAGAAAAATGAGTAAGTGAGGCAAATTTACACACATATTTTGACGTTTTCTGCTGTTCATGTACAAATATACCCTAAATGAGCTGTGAATTAGAGTCATAATGATTAAGTATCACAATTCACAAACATTGCGATGCATTGTTTGAAGAAAATTCATAATGGCTTCTATGATTCTCTTGGGAAGCTCAATAGCTAATTTCACTTAAGTGTTCGATTTATGATTTTTAATGGTGGAGACAAATTAGAATTGTAGTAACCCACTTGTGAGACTTAATTATCTCAGTGTAAGACCATGCCTTATGAATTAATGTTAATAAACATGGCCCTGAAGAAGATTTATTGCGAAAAAATAATTTATGCCTCACTGGCCTGGGGGTGTATATATTTGAGAGCTACAATGCAAACTTATTTTCCGAAATGGCATCCCATTTGTGAGAATATATTTCCCTGTGCTACACCATTTACATTACATTCATTAATTCATGTAAGTCATAGTTTATAATAAATCTTGTTTATTTCAGCATCTTTCATGACACCGGGCCAAGCAAAGCAGAGATAAAGGCAGCAGTTATTACTATACAAAGGTTTGCAATAATATCCTTCTCCTAAACTTTGATGCTGAAGATGGCATTTGTTGTAGGACAGTGCAGAGTTTTGGGTAACCAGCTCTCAGCGCCTGGTACCTAGTAAGGACCGCTGACCAGCTCATACTGAGCGGCCATCTTGGATTTAAACGTTGAACTTTGAACATTAGTACTAACTCTTCATTTGGACATTATAACCGATTGCAACTGCTCGTCTACCTATTTAATACTGACTCTTGCATGAAGGAACGAACTCCTCGTTGTCATTAACATATTTATAAACATCGAGGAGTTCGTTTCTTCAGACAGATTATAGGTTTTATTTCGGTAGACTCTCATTTATACACTAGGCTATCAAAATTATTGCACAGGTCGATTCAAAATGGCGGCAAAATTGTAAAGCTGTGAGGGCTAGGCCAAAATTAAAATTCCCATAACTTGTGTCAGACAGCTCACAAATACAAGGTTTTGGTGGCAAAATTTAGGAAATTTTACAGACACCATAGCTCATATCATCAAGCAATAATAAATTGAGGGAGAAATTATGTATGAATTGGGATTTGAGTGATGGTCAAAATATCAGCAAGAAGATTTTGAAGAAGGAGTTGTCCTCTAAAATCAGTTCAAAAGTGTTGTAGAAAGTCATTAATACGGTAAAGTGCTTTGTTACTTTGTTGCTACTGCTTTGAGGAATCCCATGGGTTTTGTGTCTTCCCTGTATGGTGACTTGAAGGGAAAATGAAGGAGGCTCAAAATATTTCATGGGTAGGGGAGAGTAATTTTTCATCTTACATCCCACACATCAGTTGCAATTTTGTCATTCTTCAAGTAAACATGTTGTTTTTTGTCCTTCTTATGCCCCTTTGATTTACATTTATGAAGTATTTTACTTGGTAATTGACCCCAAACCCAGGAATAATAGTTACAATCTTATGTATCCGATAAATTTCTTTATTTATAAAAATGTACTTCAAAATTCAAGGTCTCCTCCTTCCCTTAAAATTTTTGAGACTCCGTACTTATTTCTTTCCTCACCACAGGGACAGCTAGGACAAGACTCATGGGGCTCCTCAAAGCAGTAGCAACAAAGTAACAAAGCACTTTACCGTATTAATGACTTTCTACAACACTTTTGAACTGATTTTAGAGGACAACTCCTTCTTCAAAATCTTCTTGCTGATATTTTGACCATCACTCAAATCCCAATTCATACATAATTTCATTATGGTTCCGATTTTTCTGGCTATACATAATTTCTCCCTCAATTTATTATTGCTTGATGATATGAGCTATGGTGTCTGTAAAATTTCCTAAATTTTGCCACCAAAACCTTGTATTTGTGAGCTGTCTGACACAAGTTATGGGAATTTTAATTTTGGCCTAGTCTTTACAGCTTTGCAATTTTGCCGCCATTTTGAATCGACCTGTGCAATAATTTTAATAGCCTAGTGTACACTGTATCATCTCACAGTTATCGCTATTATAAATGCTGAACACTATAAAGTCGTGATTCTCAATTTTTTGCTGAAAAATTCTTATGTAAATATGAATCAAGTAAAAGGCCTATTAGCCTACACTCTTTTTTATAGTTACCAGTAAATTATTGCAGAAGTTCAGATGTTCTTATATCTAGATGTTTTCGATTAGAGCCTCGATGTACCTAGACTAAATACTGGATGATTTTCGCACATGTTTATCATGGTGGCAGCATGGGAAAAGGAAACGCTTACTTTGTTTTGGTTTTCATTTACAGATTTCCCTTTTTGTGAGTATCCTCTCCTGAGAGACAAACAAGTGGTCTCATTTTAGAATATGAAACCTAGAAGTAAATGTGATGTCGACTAATATTCTGATTATAGGCCAATAAAAGTAGACTTTGTTCTTATTAGAAATATTGATAAATAACTACCATTGTTTCTATCTATAAATTGTTGCCCCTCACAAGGGTTGCTCTACAAATAACTGATCGAAAGAGAAGAGGCAAATTAACTTGACTTCACATTTGCTACCATTATGGAATAACGATTTTACAACGCATGAGGAGCCTTGTTTTCAATAGACAAAAACAACAATAATTATAATACTCTAAAAAGAATGAAAAGCGATAAATGACCAGTTTTTGCAGCCCTTTATAAAATCACGATGGTCTGCGAATGGTTTGCATTAAGATGAATTAATAATGAACCAATACTGGATGAATTATGCCAATTACTTGTATTTCTAAATCAGAATGTTTTATGAATATCGGATGATCCCCTTTTTGCCAAATATTTGGCCAATTTTCCGTCATAAATTTAATGCGATTAAACTTGTCAATTAAATTAAGTCTGCTATTATCGGAAATTATTTTTGTCTCTTTAAAAAAATCGGTCTTCTTTCAGTCTCATTTCTCAGAAATTGGCTTTAATCAAGTAATTCAAGAGCTTAGTAAGAAGAAAATTGTATATAAAGTTCCGTATTGATGATAGATGTTTATACACTCAACTACACTCAAGGGCTTGTCTTGGAAAACTAATCCCTATTTCCTGGGTTTTCACTTTGTTTAACCTTTATCTAATTTCAGATATGTTCGTGGTTGGCTTGTTCGTCGATACTTTAAAAGAGCTAAGGAAAAGGTAATTGCAATCCTGTCATATGATCCCGGAAATTTTGTGGAGGTTGTTCCTGATTATTATCTATCTATGCTGAAATTCCTACTTTCCCTGTCGCCATGAACCTAAAGGCCATCAATTTGTTTGTTTTCTCTGTTGCATACTTAACTGGTTATTTCTAAGAATAAGTTTATTGAGCTCAAGATACAGCATCTTAGCTTGTTCACAACTTTATCTTAGATGTTGGCAAAATTTGAAGCTCTTTTATAAATCGAGCTTGTATAAAAAGAAGATAGTGTCTATCTTTTCTCTTGTTGATAGACGGTTTTGTTCGTCTTGTAGATCTCATAGCTGCATACTATAATGCTTTTTCAAGTAGTAAAGTAGAAGATCCAATTTTTGAATCTGTCTACGTAAAAATCAGGGACCCTATCTTGTGTATACAGGAGGAGCTAGCTTTACCATTCTTGTTAATTCCAAATTCCATTTCCATTCCAAATTTTCGAGAATTTATTAAGGCAATGTATACAAGTTTTCATGCGTGATTTGTCCCTTAACTGCAATTATTTATCATTGCTTTGTCACTGAATTAATGTTTGATTGCTGTTCTTTCAGGCAATGAAAAGAACGTTAGATTTCAATGGCTTCCTCAAATCATATGGTCTGCATTTGGAAAGGATAATGGAGAGACATGGTGTTAAAGATGCAAGAGCTACAATTAATTTCGATGAAGTTCTTGAATATATAGAGAAACGAAATAGTGAGTAAATCAATATTCATTGGCGGTTTTTATAAAAACCATTGGTTCCGATTTCAGCCTACCTACTTCTTATTTTTGAGGTGTTTTCCACCAACTCACCAACCCTACCATTCTCAAAAATTTGTTTAAAATGCTTCTCTAGGTAAGAGGTCTACATTTGTGAACTAGTCATGTGTTTATATCAAATATTTTTAGAGATGGCAGATATTCTGACCAAAATTCCAGCCTGGTTTATAAAGTTTGATCTTAAACAAAAATGTGTATTCAAGAATTGTATTGGTTGACTCTATTTTTTAATCAACATTAGCTATTTGTCATTAATATATGTCTTACGTTATTTTTAGAGTATGACATAGAATATGATAGAATTGCGAAAGGTCAGAATGGTGTGTTCTTACATGAAGACATGAAGAAGTTCTTTGAGGCGTGTGGAAAACACCCATCCAGAGTTGAAGTGGAACAAGCTGTCCAACAAGCCTTGCCAGGTACTCAAGATACGCAAGGTGCTCAAGGTACTTACATTCTTTATGCTGTCTATTTCTACTGAATTGATTAAATGTTGTTAGATAAACAAACCATAGGAAACTTCAACTTTTTCTGTAAAATAACACTAATTTTTCTGTACAAAAGTTAAGATGAGAGGATAATCATAAGTGGTTTCACCACTCTGAAATCATCTGAAACATCAGTCTTCCTGCCAAGGAGTTTTTCGGCAACATTCGACTAATCAATTCCCCTCGAAGTTGGAAATAAAAAGGCGGATAAAGTCAAGGACATTATACGTTTGGTAGCAAAATTTGAAACTTAAGTAACGATGGAGCAAAACCTACTTATATTTGTACTTACTATGTAAGCCCTTTATGAAACAGCAAATTTCTCACTTCGACGCATTATTAGACAATATTTTGATCTGAATGATTGTCTCATTTTTGTCACATTTGACTCCTGTATCAAGAAATAGGCTTTTATGAAGGAAATGTTCGTATCGAGACATATTATGTTAAATGTTAAAGGGAGGATAATTTTCATGTTAGATTTGTTTCAGCTCAAAGGTTTGGACACTTTTGAATCCCATTTTTTCCTCCTTTAGAAGAAGCTGAAGAGAGGAAAGAGCATTCATTCTCCAAAACCGAAATCGCCGAAGTGGCCTTCAACATCTACGTACCGAAAGGAACGAAACTGAAGGACACGAGAAAGTCGACGTGGATGAACCCCTTGGTTGATGGGGACGAAGCAGCTAGGCTGAAACTCACAAAGAAAATAAATGAAGAAACGAATTTAGGGAAGGTGTTCTCCTTGCTCAGCGAGTCTAAGAAGGGTTCGTTTGATAGTGACGGTCGATCATCGCAGCCTGATCAAGATGCAAAAAATGGCAAATCGAAAACTCAATCAAAGAATACTTCTAAGCAGCCGAAGAGGTGAGTTTGGTGGAGACAATCAATTTTCAGTTTCGTGACCCTCCTTTGTTGATTGCTTCAGACTCGTTTTTCTTCAAATGTAAGCGGATATCCGGATTGATCGCTATAAATTTCAGGAGGAGGTGGTTTATGAAATACATCAAGTGTCCAGCGTTGTCAATTGCCATTCTACTACCGAAGTTCGTTAGTGTTGTAACCCCTTTAATTTCAGAAGCTAACTACCTCCTTAAATGTTTATGTGTATCGTATATAATCAAAAAAATAATCCATCTAAGATGAGAATCCGTACTATTTTGCTTATGTAACTCGGTAAATTTATTTACACTTGCTTATTTGGTATTTTAGAATCATAATTACATATTTTTACTTATCTTTTATTATTCCATATTTATTCCTTATATCAGTATATATCTTCATAACATGCATCATCATTTAATGGTATTTGTAATTTGTTGCAAAATTTAGGTTATCTTTAGGTTTTATTGCAATATTCCATATTACATTTGAAAGCGTTATATAGGGTTATAGCATTCTCTTAGCTAGGGACTTCAATTTGCAAAGATATAGGAGCCAAGACGAATAAAAAATCTTGCTGAAGAAACTAGGCCCAATATTGATGAAAAGATGTATCGCTCTTCGCAGAGCTGTGTTTGAAATCATGTTGATCTTTACTGCTATCTATTTCATCATACGCTCAAAAGGCTAACTAAGATTATTAAACATAAGACATACCTCTGTGACAACTTTGAAGTCTTTAATTTGACATCAGAAAAACATCATTTTGTCAAATTCAGCTTCAATTCAAAAATAACGTCCTCCATCCATTCTGTAATATTTACAATATTTCAAGCTCGTGCTTCTACGCCAGTTTACTGACGAATAATCCAGACAATAAATTTCATGAAATATGAATTGAAAACTAGTGAAAAAGTGGAATTTAGGTCCTACGAGAGTTGTTCAATTGAGCTTACGTATCACCTTCACATGTCCCAAATGAGTTTTCGCACGAGAAAGACAAAGCAGCTTCTTTAAGTTTACTATCATTGGTCTCAGTGTACAAATGAATGAATTATTACAGATTGGAGTGAAGGCAATTGGAAGCGTTTAGATCGAGTAAGAGAAAACAAGATGTTTTTATTTTCACAAATAGAGCTTTCTCCAATGAAAAGACAAAAAGTAGGGACTTGTCTTTATTCATGTTATTAACAGTATCAAGAATTATGCTTTCAAATGAGGAAATTTAACCAGGAAATTCATGTTATTGATTCAAACTGATCATTTTCCTGAAGCAATAAAGCCTTCGATTTGAGAAATGGACCATTTTCCAGTTAATTCTACCATCTTACATCAATGCAATTCTATCCCAAAGCATCCCATAATACATTACATTGCCTCAGAATTGCAAAAAATCCTAGGATGATATTTCCCAGGGTTCTTTGCGCCAGGAGGCAAATTTGCATAAATTCAAGACGGTAGAGTTAATTGGAAAGTGGCCGATTGTTGTAATTAATTATTTTTAAACGGATTTTTTAGATATAATCTACTTATTTCTCCATGTTATTTGACTAAAATATAAAAAAGTATTCGTGTTATTATTAATTTATTTTTATATTAAATAAACGTCTACAGCAAAAAATCGCAGACAAGGACAAGAATATGAATTTACAAGAAGTAAGAAACTGAAATTTCATATTAAGAACCCCTGAATCAGGAATTGAAATTAGAAGGGTTGTTAGGATTTCTTGGACTAAACTTTATCTTACCAATGCTTAACATTACCGCAAGTGAAAACCACACATACACCCTGCACCCATATGTTGAAAACCCATGTAATATCATCGGGCCTATAAGGCTCCTAAAGTGCAAATCATCAAATGAATAAAAACGGGGTAGGGATGCCAAGTGGTTAGGTCCGTCGACCCTTCGAAAGCACTTTCAAGCATGTCACGTTCAGTGCGAGGAGAGAATTCGCCAGCTCTCTGTGATTCCCGGTGAAAAGGCAAAAGGAATCACAAGGTTCGGTCACATCGACAGGTAGGACCAGGGTCGCACTGATCGATTAGTCTTCCCATTTAGGGAGCCCTTTGTCCTTTGACTTAAACCAAGACCTTACGAAGAAAGTAAGCACATTTCTATATCAACTATCCACTAGCATATCAACAAAACTTAGAAGAAGATAGGCTACCCAAGAAACAAGGCTGACATACTTATAAACCCCATTACTCAAAAGAGGGGGCCTTCTTTCCTTCGATCACAGTTTCCCCAGCTCTTTGCATCTAACCACATTTTATGTGTCAATGGCAGCTTAAGATAAAAGCAGCGTGGTATTGTAAATTTCTTCAATCAGGTTGCTTATGTATTTCTCTCTCTGATATCTGTATTGTTATACCAAAATATGAACGTTATTATAAGTAAGCTAGGGCTGAATGTATTTTACTATACCTGTCATATATTCAATTGTATGTAATGGGAATTATAAATGTAGTCGATTCATATGTTTATGCTACTGTCATTTGGGAAATATGTTATAAATACAATTGACACATTGTGAGTTTTTTGTTCTTGGCAAAGAAACGCTCTTCCACTGTACTGAAAACCCTTGACAGTACTGCACAGACGTTTTCTAGGATGATAGTTCTACGACTCTTTTGAAAGTACTTTGGCACAACATTGTACGCACTATAATAGATCAAAAAGGGACTGGTGATTTTCAATCAGGAAAATGTTATGCTGCTCTCGGGACTGGAACTGTATCGTTGGTATTTCTGTCATATTTTGTTATACATTCTCATGCATTATGTAACCATACTGTATTACGTGACTAGAGAACGATGAACAAATGGGAGGATTCTGCCCAGGGCCCAACCAATTCCATTCCATCTACAACACCAGCACCCCCCAAACAAGATTGCTTGGTATGCCAGTAGAAACAGGCTTCGACAGGCTTAGTACAATATTTTGTTTTAGTTGTTAAGATGTCTTCGGATTAATATTTCATATCAGAATAATCTTGTTGAAAGGATGAGACGCAGCCATTAGCTATCATCTGTGTGCGAGCAGAAATATATTAATCCTGGCCACTGGGCATGCTACAATGATAGCCAAGAAAGGAAAACACCAGACCGCGGTGTTGGAAATACTTTCACTGTTAGAAACCGAGTTTGATTAGTTAGTTTATATGACTTTATATAATTCGGTGTTTTCATTCTTGAGAGAAGCTTAGTAGAAATCTCTTTTAATATATGAGATAGTGAAGGAATGAATGAAGCAATGAGAGAATGGCTGAGTACGATGAGCAACCGCCAATAGCAAACATAGGCCGTTATGGCTGTCTCTTATAAACAAACATTTACACGAGGCCAACGGGTCAAAACTGGTGTACCACAAGACTCTTGCTTAGGCCCTTTTCTTTTGACGAATCTGAACACTACTGTCAAGAAGGGTGTAACCAGGTAAGCGAACGGGAGAACTGTAACCACGAGGGGCGATAAAAGCTATACATGCTAATTCATCATAAGCTTTCTCTCAGGGGGATTTAGGCCCTGTGAATTTGGCTAAGCTCTGAACCTAACTACTTGAAAAGGGCCTAAAATGACTTAAATTTGTGGTAGGAAAATGCGAATAATACTAGCATCACATGAGCATTTAAATCAAGTTGAAATTTATCAACATGAAACTGAGAAACCTACTGCATAGACAGAATGAATCGTTCATTTCTTCATCGGTACTCTTAGGCTAATCCCAGGCAAACTCAGCTTATCGTAGCCTATTGTTTCACGGGTCACGGCACCATCCTGATTAGGTGAGAAGAATTGATTTTTGGGATCAGAGTATGGGTGAATGCATTAGTAAGACCACTACCAGCCAAACTTCTTGCTGCTTAAAATATAACCAGGCCTCCATTGAAACACTTAAAATTTCTCAACCTTGATTTACGGAACTAGCCTTGATAGAAGAAGATGAAGGCCTGTAGAGTGATGGTACCAGAGGACGAAGGTCTGGAAGGTGAGGGGTACCAGAGGATGACGGTCTGTAAGGTGACGGTAGCAGAGGATGAGGGTCTGTGGACCTAGCTGAGCTCATCAGAATTCATGAATGTCTCAGAAGATTAAAGTTGGCCGTTTCTGTTTCCATACAGCTCAATATTCGCTTTCTACATCAATAAACAAAAGTAAATTCTCTCCGTTTCGGTTTGAGGAGCGCTAACGAAGACAAACAATTGGCTTAGCGATGTCATTGTCTTGCGAATGTTTCGAGATGGATAAACCGAGAGAATAATCTCTGCTCTCTCAGTTGCTGAGCCTGAGTAGTTATGTGGTTGTGAGAGTTGCCCATCAGCAGTTGCATCCAAACGCCGATTTTTCCAAGCTCAGACAAATCTGCGAAAACTGAAGTTTTTTTGTCCTACGTTTGCAAGTTATACCGTGGACGAGAACGTTGGGTGATTTCATAAATTTTTTTATGGATTGACAAGGATGAATAGAAGAAGGAAGTCAGCTATAACGCCCCCCTCCCCAAAGCTTCTTCATCGCCCGGAATTATGGATTGTAAAAGAGGACAAGCCTTCGAGATATCGCAAAACTGTGTACAAGTCCAAGTCACTGCCTGAAAACCTTGATTTGCTCGCCAAGAAGCGGCATAGCAGCAAAAACACAGACGTGACCTTTTTCAGTAACTTGAAGAAGGAGAACACGATTTGTCGCACCAAAAGCGTCACCTTCCAGCCGGAGGTCTTGCTGGTAAATGCCGTATCAGAAGACGACGTTAAGGAGACGAAACGACTTTTGAAGGTTAAAAACATTGATGTCAATTATCGCTCCGCTTCCGGACAGAGCGTCTTGCACCACGCGGCTTATTTCGGCAGTATCAATTCTCTAAAGTTGCTTCTTGCGAAGGGAGCGAACATTAACGCCGCGGACGAAGCGGGAAGAACTGCACTTGATGTCGCCGTCCGAAATGGATTTTTCGATTGTGCTTCCGAACTGATACAAAATGGATCGAAGGTGGAACAGATCGCATCGGGTGGTGATCATTGGTAGATAATCACGTGATCTACGAGTAAGGGGCAAATTAGAAATGACTTAGACAGAACTCGCTGTTTCGTTTATTCCCACCCTTGTAACCCCCTGCCACACATCACTTTTATGAGTACTATTAACAGAGACACAGGGGGTCTATCAATCCATGGGAAAAACCCATTAAGATTATCAATCAGAGGTAGGGCTAAAAAAACAGCGAGTTTAAATACCTGATGAATACAAACGGATGGTTTAGCATTAACAGCCCATGAACCAAACATTTTTACCACAAAGGAGGGTACATACAGACATTTAGATGTTCAAATTGCCAAAAACGATAAACCATAATTTTTTTCAGCTCTGAGAGTGAATATTCTTCCATGACTATTGTTTCTAGGGGGGACGTTACGCAGGAACGGGAGGGGTGTTGTGTGAACACGAAATTCAAGGACTTTACTTAGATATTGCGCAATGAATTTTTCTGAACAATATACATAAACTTTATAGATAAAGACACGAATTCAAGAGATATCATACGTTATTCATTTGAAGCTTTTTATATAAATCAGTTAACAAACGATCTTCAAGATTCGATCCTATCAAGCCCTATTCATGATCAAAATCATGGTCATTTTTAGTTTGATCATTAATAAAGCCTGAGAGGGTCGAATCTTGAAGATCTTTCAAAAAATGATTCATATCAAGTGCCTCGAAGAAATTACGTATGAAACTCTATGATTCGTGTCTTTAACTTTGAAGATTAGCTACAAATTCCTGGATGTTCTTGTCTAAAATAATTAGTAACAAAACACTAACACAATTTTCAACTCAAATTTAATAAAGGACCATAGATTCAATTATTTTAGCTTATGTATGGTCTTTTCTAGAATTTCGACTTGATAAAGCGTAAGGTCATATTTACGGTAACTGAGGTTTAGTAGAGTTTCACTGGGTGTCTACAGAGATCCATTACGCCTACGGACACATGAAAGATGCTGCGAAAAGTAATTCATGGGTTCCTTAATACTTCTTAAAAGTGAAAATGAAGAATGAATGCAAATGTAAATGTTTGTAACTACGTATTGGAGGTAACAGCGTGTGGCACTTCGAAGTAATTCTCGATAGGCTCTTTCATGTTATTATTGTTTCCCTAGGAAACTTCTGTGCAGTTCTCTGGAGGATTTTCATTACTATGAGGGAAGGGAATAAATCAGTAATGTTGAGGATATTCAGTACCTAGGGGTATCATCAGTTATGTGGAGGATATAAACCAAAATTACTGTGGAAAATTCCAAAAATACTTGTGGTTTCCCTCAACAGTAATGGGTATCCACCACAGTATTGATGGCATTCCCCACAACAAAGTTAGTATTCCTCCACAGTATTGAAAACTCTATGTACTAATGGTACCCCCCAACCCCCAGTTAATATTCACCCATAGTACCATCTCATATAGTACAATATACATCTCATATAGTACAGTACTGAACATCCTCCACAGTACTGAACAACCTCCACAGTACAGAACATCCTCCAAAGTACAGAACATCCTCCACAGTACAGAACATCCTCCACAGTACAGAACATCCTCCACAGTACAGAACATCCTACACAGTACAGAACATCCTCCACAGTACAGAACATCCTACACAGTAGTGAACATACTACAGTGTACTGAACTCACTGATCAGACTGTAGGATGAGTAAAAACATTATTGCACAACTATGTACGTAATGCCACTATGATCTAACGTTGTTGTGCCTACATGAACGTACTAGACCGAGCTAGAACCGAGCCTGCAGCTATCCCTAAATAAAATATGTATAAGCAGCTTCGTAATGAGAGTTAAGCCATCGTACATTGTATGACAATTTGAAGTTAAATGCAACTCTACTGTATTTGCAACGCAATTGAATTAAGCGATAATCAGGGATTTGCTTTTACCGATGAAAGCATTCACAAATACCGATCAATACCAAGCATTTTTAGGCTCGTTACAACTGCCAGGGTAAGAAGAGATAAGCTGCAGCATACTAAATATTTCAGACAATACTAATCCTTAGAAAAATGTAAGTTCTGATAACAACAAGTCTAAAAGTTGTTTTAATTTTGAATCATATTGAGATGTTACTGAAATTTGAAACATTTGTTTTTGTCCTTCGTCATTTCTGCCATCCTGACTTATCTATTCCTGAGAGAAGCTACGAAAGTTGAATTATGTTCTAAAGATTTAAGTTTGCAGTTTTAATCCTCTCTGCTACAAAAGATACTTTTAAATAACTCCCTAAATCAGGGTTACTTTGTTTAGAGGTCATATCTCATATGGAATCAAATTTGATCGCTAGCAGCATCAATATGCACAAGTTTGATAGCTAGAAACATGATTTCAAGTAGTGCGTCAGTAGGATGATATCATATTGTCACCAATAGCATCATATTTGATTGCCAGGATGGCATCATCAATGATGGGGTGGTCACACTATCTTAGTTGGATCCTCATCTTGAATGGTCGCAATGATTGTCTTCGATGATAAAGGGTATCTTTGATCATTGTTTATCTAAGGAGATAGTTTGAACACCTATTGTTTGTTTTAACTTTTTGTGCAGGTATTTCTAAAATTGTGTATACAGTGTCTTGTTTTGTCATTGTTTTAGCTAACAAGGTCATAGTTGATCAAATAGAACTTACTAGAACAAAACACTTCTTTTGGTTCCTTAACTAAAAATGTTCGTAATTTATGAAGGGTTTTATAATATTGATCAATATATTTTAGTAGACCATTTTAACAGTCAAGAGAGAGGATAAGGCATACGTTGTGCACTTTCAGATACTGTTTAACATCAAATGTGAAACAAAGACGTACAACAATAGGTTTTCTAACCATCCACTTCTATAAACTATAGGCACATGTTTTGCACTTTTAGGTACTGTTCAATATCAAATGTGAAAGAAGGACGTAGAATAATAGGTCTAACCATCTACTTCTATAAACTATGCTTTGGATAATGATTGGTTTCTTTGATAGTGATTGGCATCTGTGATAATCAGTAACACAGAAGGTAAATCAGAAATATTAGAGTGGGTGGTAATAGTAACTCATCTACGATGATTAGATCATCTTTGATTGTTAGTGGTAAATACACTTCTTCCTTTTCCTGGTTTATAAAAATGTCTTTCACAGCTCAATGATAAAACCTAGGTTTATCAAGGCTTGAAGAAATGATAATATGTGTTTTATTCTTGTGTACATAATTTGTGGACGTAGCTCGTTTCTATCACATTGTTTCCATATCTACACCAGATATTGCACGAAGGACTACTCCGTATGTTGCAGATTAATGGCACCCAATACTTTTTCGTATCAATCTTATGCTCTCCCCTCGGACCCATGTAAAAGTATGGCCACGAAATGACAGATACAGTGCCTCAAGGACGTTTCCTTAAGAATTAAACATATTATCATTTCTTAAACTTTAAGTCTACCCAGGATTTACAACTGAGTCGTGTAAGGCGTTTTTCAGTTACCAGGATAAGAGAGAAATGCAAATAAATGACCCGCTCATAATAAACCGACTCTATCTCGTGTTGTCTGGTCCTATTCAACAACTGCAAATCCAAAAGCTAACTGAAAGCCTCAATCAATCTAGGGGAGCAAATAGGATTTTGGTGCAGATAATAGCAAGATAAAACGTTAAATGGCGAAGATAAGGCTCGCTTAATCCAATGAAGGCTGTTCAAATATTTCCGGTGAATCGCGATTATCTGGTAAATACTGCTTTAAATGCAAAGACTGGAGAAAATGTCATAAATGTAGACAGAATATTATCTCGGTAGAGGTGGTTTCTGCAAGTTACCCACATGAAAAAGCCAAAATTTACACCCATGTTAATAACAGTATGCCATCCTATGAGAGTTGCCTTCATAAAATTACATTAAATTTAAATAGCAAGATATTTCATAATTAGATGCTATGATTCAATCCAGTGGAAAATCTTTTTGCCTTAAAACACGTGAAAACATCTTTAAACCAATGAAAATAGCCATAATCTACACCCATGCAAATAATAGCATGCTCTCTATGTGAAAATTGCCTAAAAGGCTATGGTTACATAACATTATAATAACCAGATATTTTACAATTGCATGCTATGATGCTGTCCAATGAAAAATCCTTAGCAAAGAAAATAGCCAAATATTTGAAAGTTGACATCTAGTCAAAAAGATTTATTTCGACATGACAAGGCTACTTAAGGTTAATCCTGAGTACAAGAAACACAGGCTTCCAGATAGCAGAAATGTAGGGCCTGAGTACTGCATTAAAAAACAAGCATTTTTTAGATCTCAAATGTGCGTTAAGTTATTCATGGTTGGTTTTTTCTTGAAAGAGTAGACCCACTGTTGCTGCATATTTTGAACCCGTGATTAAAAAACACTGTTCTGGGCAAGCAGCAAGCAGATTTATTTGATTACACAGGTTCGGAGTATGTTAGCATGAAGCCAATAGGGATCTGTTCTTCAGCCTTCACCAGGGTCTAATTGTTAAGCTTGGTGAGAAGCTCTAGTTGTACAACTGGTAAAAAGAATCTGAAGACACAAAAAATCGATATTGCCAAATTATCAGAGAAAGAGTTCAAATTTTGAATGATTAGTTTCTTTAGATTAAAATCATATATCTAATCTAAATCATTTTCAGTAATATCATTCGAATTGCTTAAAAAGTTTCTGTTGATTACATGACTTTCTAAACCAGACCCCTGATCGAAATCAAGCTTAGAATCAGTTAGTTGAATGTCAATGTTATCAATGTTCACTTCACTGTCCAAGGAAGAATGCAACTGGGGTTCGGCACTGCGCAATGAATCCTGGGAAGAATTTTCCATACTGCACAGTGAATCCTGGGGCTCAATTGCATCATTGTGTGAAGAGGTCTGAGAAGGGTTTTGTGCATTTCGAAAAGAGTCCTGGGAATGAGTTTGGTCACTGCAAAATGAATTCTGGAAACAATTTTCATCTCTTGGCAACGCAGCTTCGTAAAGAACCTCGTCTTCATTCAATGAGGTCTGTGCACTAGCATTCCCAATCAAATCGTTTTCCACAACAAACGCTTGCTCGCCTGCAGCCTGTCCAAGTAATCCATCAGTAGGAGGCTCATCAATAATGGTAGCATTGTCAACTTGACAATCAGGAGCTAGTTTTTGGCCGTCAAACACATCGTCGAATAGCTGTTCAGAATTATCACTGCTATCTGTCAGCGGATCTGTTAGCCTCGATTCTGAGTGAACTTTTCGCTGTGCTTGAGCCTCGTCTAGTAAATTACTCTGAAGGGCTGGGTCTGTAGAGTTGGCTCTTTTAAGTGGCAGCCGTGGAGATTCCACCTTTCCATGTTTTGACTTTTCTTTGGAGTTCCCTTCCCCTGAAATCTGTCTGCTGAACGTTTTCGATGACGCCGTAGCTTTATCCTGTTTGACGTCAGCTCCCACAGACAAGAGGCTTTGAAAGGGGCATTCCGCATTGAGCAGAGTGGTGATTCCCCTCATTCTGTATACCAAGACGTAAGCTGAAGAACACACGACGTTGTCCTCTGGTAGTTTAGTCACGTGGTCATCATCAAAGTATCTCCAACCTTAAGAAGATTTATGTGGAAAAATTTTAGTTTCTAATCATTAGGTGGGTTCCAAAAGCCTTTGAGTCTAGTTGATAGAATGTGAAAGGGCTCGTTTCTTTGATAGCACGTCAAAGCAAGACTCAAAGGCACCTTTGGTACTTTCCTTGGCTTCTCTTAGGGGAGGGAAGAAGTTTCGCGTATATCACTTGTTATAACTTTCAAACGACTCCAGTCTGAGAATTTCTTATACCAAGTGCACCAGAAAAAACAAAGTTGAAAGTTATCAGTCTGACTGTGCGCAAGAAAGAACCCACAGTTTCTTCTCAGAACTATATTCCGGGCTGGAGGGTACATTTTCCGAAAACCGTCGTGAAATTCGCCTACTGGAAATTTCTACAGATGAAGGGAATTCTGTTAACCAGTTTGGATATACAGGTCTATAACTATTGTATGATTAGTTCTGGGTGCAAAACCAATCAGTTGTTAAACATATCTAACATGTATACTAATCGGCAGAAAAGAAACAGCACATTACTTTTTCTAATAACTAATGAAAAATTTGTTGCCTCTCGGTTTGTTTTTCAAGCCTGTACCTCCTGATGATTGGGAGATCACGAGGCAGTCTTGTAGAGTTGAAAGAGTAATTTCTTTATTCTTTTCTACCAATTAGTATTATGGCTTTATCAGCATATATTGATCACTGTTTTCTGAAACCGAAACACAGACTTCTTAACCTATATTTTACATGAAAACAAAATCAACTTACCGATATCCGTCTGACCCTGAAGACCCAGCGTTTGAACCATACAAGTATAATGGCCTATACCCATTGAACCCCTGTGGCAAATCACTCCTGTCAGATCATACACGGGTGGTATGTTCAAACTTTCTCTTGTTTCTTCCGCTATGTGATTGGAAAGATCCAAGCCACTAAAAACAAAACAACTTTTTAAACAAATAGGTATTGTTAAAACCACTTCTTAAAAGTATCTATATATGGTGGCAGCTTGAAATCAAAAGTTAATTAATTCGATTATTTTTATCCCATGTAGAAGACTTATTTTTGCTCGACTCTAAGGTCTTGCAATATTTATTTCAGCAGTCATTGGTAGAAAAAAGAAACCTCAATATCCTCAAAGGCTAATTGAGAGCTCTTACCAGATTTTCAAAGCTCTGGCTGTCCATTGAAGAAATATAAGCTTTATTTCTTCCCCGTTTTGAAAACAGTTTAAGAATGGGGACTATGATTACTTGAAGCACTTAACCATGATCAGATCAAAAATAGTGATACGTAAGAACTCAAACCATGCAGATTGAAACAAGCAATTTTGCACGGGAAAAGAAATTGCCGGTAAGATCCACAGATCTTTCAAACTAGCCTATCTTATCAATGATCGTATCAACTGTACAATTTTACCAGCTTTTCTCACTTAAGTATTGATACAAAATACAGGAAGATTTAAAACTGACTTACCTCAGAGGATAATGGATGGGCTTGCTGACTTTCTGACCATACGAAGCATAGGTGAACCTCTTAAAATGAACTAAGAGTATCGGCGGAGGATAGCTAAGAGCCATTTCTTTTTTTACAGCCTGGACGGTCTTGCATTTTGGGCACTTCCTAAAACACAAATGACAGAAAAATCAAAAATTGTTTTACGGTTTTCCGGTTCGAGAGCAGTTATCATTTAATGTCTTCGTTATATAAAAATCGTGCGGCTGCATCGCAAAAATCGTTATGATAAAAGTTCGGAGAAGTTATAAAAGAATGGAGATGGGTTGCAATAAAAATAGGGGAGTTTGAACAATTTTGGGAAAAATAAAAGTAAAACTCACGGCTCAAAGAATTTGAAATAATTCTATGAACGCTCAAACGATTTGAATATTCTCGATTTTGTTTTATAGATTTGTTTAAAAGATTCAAAGCAAGCAAATTGTTTCAAATTCGTTGCAAGTCGGTTCTTAATCACGATGAATCAATGAAAATGCGCAGATAAGTTACGAAATCTTTTAGAAATCAGCTGACAAATGTTGGATGTCGTTGCGATCGGCATCAAATTGTTGCGAAATCCTCTGCTCATAATTTCAAAATGGTTGCAAATCATCTAAAAAGATCGTTCCAAGTCGAAACAAATCGTTTCAATAGGTAAGTAATCATATGTTTAACTCGCTAGCTTGTTTAAGGCAAGAGATCTTATTTCCAGCAAGGGCACGGAAACCATAGTTCAACGTTCCTTCTGAAGAACGATTTGCAGGGATAATTGTAAAAGTTGACTTACCAGCCATCACTCTCGTGAATCCGATCAGGCTCCATGAACATCGCCAGACAATCTGCAATCGTGCACTTCTCAGAATCGCCACTCTCCTCATCCATGCAACTATCAGGAATCACGTTTACCGACGCCTGCAAGTCTTTCATGTCTTTTTCTTTAACATTGTGATTTTGCCACTCGATGCTCAAATAGCAGGCAGACGCAACAAGGTCGATTTTGAAATCTTCACTTGTCACTAAGGTCGGCTCCTGATCGGGTTTGTGAAAAGCCTTGATGAGAAATTGCTCGTTGATTTTCGATGTCGTTTTAGAAGCACCTTCCACCTTAACGGATCGGTTTCTGTCGCTTTTATCGCTTTCAGATGCGAGTAATGTCCGACTATCATCGTCTGATGCAGATAATGACGATAGACTTTCGTCAGATTTCGACAAGCGATTTTTCTCCTCGTTTAATTCTGACGATGACGACAAAAGTCGCCCAGTGTTATCGCTTGTTTTCGCAGTGTTTGTGCAGACTTCTTGCTTCGGTAAGCGATTTTTATCTTCTTGGTCGCTTTCAGACGAATCAGTATCTTTATCGTGATTTCTATTCGCTACAACCGAAATCGAAGCAAAGTTTGCAGCATTTGTTGCCAGAGTGTCATAGTTCAGTTTTGATTTGCTTAAAGTGATACAAAAAGGTAGTCCAATAGTAGCTTTATACCCTTTCCGGCAATCCTTTTGGTGAACCGGCCAATGCCTGGTTTGGCATTCTCTGCTGCAATACGCAATGTTCATGCATCGTGTGCATCGCTTTAATCGCAACTCTAAATCACTTTGCGACTTGTTACACTGACCACAGTTGCTATGACGCACTGGTTGTGGCCTGTTTTGAATGCATGGCATCCATATTAAATCAGCCTCTTTTTCGTCCTTGACCTCACACGCAACAACAATCTTGGAGCTGTTTATTGCTGATATTGGAGAGTTTTCGTCAAACACGGAGATTTGAGAGCCGCGGGATACTTGAAGAGCCCGCAGGCAATGCGCGGGAATACCGACTCGCTTCTCTAGTGTGTTTAGAAAATGCCACAGCTGTGCATGCGGGGATGAAATTTGTAAACTGGTCATGAATGGTCGCTTTGAGCTATCTCTAAATAAGACCAGCACTCTCAGTTTGTTTTTCACCATGGGAATAGGCAGAGACACTTGTGCGCATGCTTCATATGTGACTGATTTCTGAAATATGAAAGAGTTGCAACGAGATAACGAATAACACCAAATAACCCGTAGGGGGTAACTAAAGAAGCTGTGCTTCCATTGTATATAAGATATGAACTTGCTATCTATTTTATTATTCTCAGGCAAACAGGGGTATTTTTCAGAGATATCTGGTATGAATAATAGGGTAAGAAAATAGATTGTTTTTCAAGCAGAATGAAAACATCTTTTACGTCCTTCTGTTACTCTAATTTTTGTGCTTACGCACTTGTCAGACAGACTATACCAATTTGGATCGGATTGGTAAAGTCTGTCTGATGAGTGCGTAAGCACGAAACTCGGAGTCACAGAAAGACATGTCTTTTTTCAATGTGTTCATTCTGCTTTATAATTGCTCTATACTCAAGTATATCGACCACTATAGCCAGGATAGGCAGTCTCTTCTCGAGCTAGATTGTTTTTCAAATAGATTATGTGTTGAAATATCATGTTATGAAAGCAATACTAAAAATCGTATGATCCTAACCTTGTGACAACCCTGACAAGTCAACTTCGAGACCATTTGGCCATGAAATAATTTGACGATGATTGAGTTATTTCGCTTGAAATGGACATCCCAAGCCGTGTTCGGCCTCTCGCTTGACGAGACTCCATCATCATCTTTACTTGAGTTTTCATTCGTTTTCTCCAGTCTGCAGCTTTGTTTCAGATCCTGAAGAAATTGAAGTAAACAAAAAAGTTAAAGCAAGATACTTGAATCAGCAAGTAAAAAGATAACCAAGCATGGCTCAAAATGACTGATTAGAAATACCATAGTGAGAAGTAAATATATGGCTTCAAGTCCTTTAAATCAATTCCAATCTAGAAAGTTTCCGCGTTGTCTCTTCTCACTGATATGACTTGACCAGTGTTGCTTCACTGCCTTTTGGAATGAGATATTGGGGAGCATTCTTTGATATTTTAGACGAAAGGAAAAATAGGTAAATCAAAAATTTTGAACTTTCGAGATTTTTAAAATGTGAGATCATAAATGGTGTTTAGACTTGTAAAAAAGGCAGGTAGATCATATAAAAACTAGGTCCACTAGGCCCTTCATTTGAGAAGTGAATAGTATTTTTTGAGGCTATGTATGCTTCAAACAAATCATAATAGTGAAATAATCTTTTGCCATATATATCATGGTCTTATGATTTTTTATTATATTACGCACACAAACTGACGCATTCATAATAAAATCATTTAATAAAAGTTACCTCATGCAGGTTGTCAAGTAGCGTAGCGAAGAATTCTTGTGCGTCACACTGTTGTGATCCCATAAAAAGAGAGCATCGCTTTCCCATTATGTTCTAAAAGAAAGACAAAAATAATCAGATAACAGGTTCAAGGTTTAAAATTCTTTTTTTAGCCTCTTCTATCAGAAGCTCAGCAATTTTTCAATCAGACAATGGATATACATTTCTTGTAGATAATACTAAAAGATTCGGATAGGCCAAAAAGTCGAGATAGATGTGAAGAATTTCTTTATTTTTTCTTAAAAAATACATATAAACAATTTAAGCACACTAAGGCCTTTCTAGCTAATGCTTTCATCAGAGTGTGTTTCAAACAAAGTGTGTTTTTGTGTTTCAACACACTCTGATGAAAGCATTAGCTAGAAAGGCCTTAGTGTGCTTAAATTGTTTATATGTATTTTTTAAGAAAAAATAAAGAAATTCTTCACATCTATCTCGACTTTTTGGCCTATCCGAATCTTTTAGTATTATCTATTTGTCTTTGTTGTACCAATACATTTCTTGTAAAGATAGTAAATTAGTAATCAACTATTTTTTTTCTTTTTTTTATAAATCAAGTATACAGGCCGAGATGGCCCTTTACTGTATACATAACCTACAGCTAATAATTAAATACAATCTTTTATATTAGATAAAAAACGAAGCGAATATTGCAAAATGAAAAAAAAATATGGTACACTCATTTTCATAGGAAACTAGACTACGTCATTTTAATTTAGTTGCTCAGGTTTTACAATTGGAGGTGGTAGGCCTATCACGAATTTCAGCGTTGGTAAATGTTGCAAATTAAGTTCTTACGAGATGTTTTTGAAACATTTGATCGCTAAGGAGATATTTAAAATTTTCTTAACTCTTCGAAATACTTAATATCCTACATAAGTTTCTTTAGTTTGAAATATAGGGCCCTACTGCTTCTTATAACTGGCTTCCTATAAAAAATGAGTGTAATTTAATTGCAAAATAACAATCTGAATATAATGATACCGATTACAAATTAACAAAATAGAAGAGTATTTTACTTAAGTTTAAATATATAACAAAACATCGAACGAGAGAAAAAATTTGTTGCTTGGTTTTATTTCGAAACATTTGGATTATTGAAGTATTTGGTTCTTATTTCGAAAGATTTCTTGCAGAAATTTCCCAAGAGTTTTGTTGTGTTAGAATCCTCTTGGCTCATTAACCAAATAAACATATCATGTTCATTCAATGAGGCAGTGCTTGGAAAAGTTCTATAAATATTATCCAGGGTTTTTCGTCGTTCATTTTCAAAAAGGGGACACGATAAGAGGAAATGTACCTCAGTTTCAACTTGGAAAACGTTTGAAGTTTTGCAATAGATGCAAAACCTTTCGCCCCTGGGAGTTTTGTTTTTATGGAAGCGACCTGCTTCAATTTGGAGATTATGTGCACTGATCCTAAGTTTTGCCAAAGTACTTCTAATGTTGAAATCTGTTATATAATCGAGGTATGGTTCGAATTTGAAATTAGATTTAAAAGATGCACACAAATGAAGTTTTTTGTCTTTGATTATGTGCTCTCTTAATTGTCTTAATGTTTCTGACTCAAAATGTTTCCTAACCTTTGATTTAATTATTGAACGATTATCAGATTGTTGTATCTCGTAACGTTCATGTAAATTACGAGCTCGAGAAACCCAATTTGGTTGACCCAAGGCTGCATCGTTTACTATTATACTGAAAGCCTCACTGGAATAGCGTTCAGAATCTAATGCAGAAACTCGTGAAAAATAATTCAAGATATTTATATGCCTGTGATATTGAAGATTTACTCTACCTAATTCTGCATATACAGCTTCCGTGGTAGTGTTAGATCTTACCCCTAATGCATATTTGCAGGCTTTAAGATGAAGGGTTTCTAATTTCGACCATTCCTCAAAACCCCAGATTTCAGATGCATAATTTAAAATTGATATTAAAAAAAATAAATATCAATATAAAAAAATACTGGTATATTGTTGATACAACAGATTAGTACTTTACTTTGATAAGCGCACACTACACTAAGATTTTCTTTCCTTTCTGAACCAAATTTCAGAGATGTGGAAAATGATATAATATTGTATCATAAAATTCATATTTCTATACATTTTACCTTTAAGACTTGAGGTCTGACAACCGCTTTGCTTTCTGACCAAAGGGCATTGATGACTTCTGAAAATGCTTTTGCAACACGTCCACCAGAACTCAGAGGGTTGTTAGTGCTTAGTGAATTCATGAAATTCTCCCCTTAGACAAAAAAATGAAAAAAATACGATTATCTCATGATTCCATAGTAATCAAAAACAATCATTAAAAACATTAACCATCCACAACGACTATTCTCTCTAAAGAAGAACTCTCACAGCGAATCTCTCCCTCGACCCGACTTTGTAAAGGTCCGTCTTAACAAGGTATCAAGTACAAACATTCAGCATTTTCTATATGATTTGGTAGGGATTTAATACAACAACTATTAGTCTTAAAAAGGAATCTGCTTTACAGAGAAATTTGCTTGAACAGAGATGATGGTATTTTTAATGATTATGCAAACAATTCTGAAATCCCATGTATACATTGTCTTTTTTCACTCAACCTCAATTTGTATCAAAGCACAAAAGAGTAACAAACAGAGATGAACAAAAACATTAGGTGAAATATTACCTCGAAAATATTCCCGCATTTCAGGAAGATTAGCCATGACTTGAATAACAACGTTCATGTAACAGTTATTAGCATAATTTTCCAATCCAGTCAGTCCAAGAGCCTCAGTTCTGAATGATACTGCCTTGTTGACATTTTTCTTGCTTTCAGCATCCCGTGTTGAGGTTAAAGATTGCTGGTCAGTCGTAGTGCTGGTCTCTTTGTCAGGTTTTTGATCAGAATCTGCCGGCTTCTTCAGAACAGGTGTTGATTTGCCACCTGTTAAAAGCAAATCAAAGCTCCAAGTGAAAAGCTAATCAAAATTTAATTCCAGGCATTTTGGTTTATGAACTCCTAGGATAAAGCAATTCTAGCCTAGACGATTTTAGTCCAACATTATTTAGCATAGCAATTTCACAATTATCGTATTGGGGGGATTGACATTTAAAACATATCTAGGAAATCGCTTTAAGAACCCTCACCCTGTAAAGCTATTATCTTATTACATTATTAAACTTGTGCTCCTATTCACCAAAAGCTATCGCAAATTTGAAGTGAATAAATCAAACTCCTTTGCTGAGCCTTTAAGAAGTCCAGAAAATACTTATTTGTAGACCCCTCTCCAACAGATACCTTATTGACCCAAACCTCTTTGAAGGGGTTATTATCAAAATAAATTTGCGTCACGCATACCTAAGAGCTGCATACTCTCAAAAGCTTTTGATGGCATTTGACTTGAAGAACTTCTTCTGATTCCTTTGTCAGTTACTGTTGATGCTGAATTTGCAGATTTACCAATTGAGATACCATCCGTAGACTTGTGCACGAATTTGACGTCGATGTTGTTACAATTGTTTTCTGAACCAGAACAGGGGGGAGCAGCTGTGGTCTGCTTTCCACTAAGCACAGAATTACTTGGTGGTACTTTGCATTGATCTACAAAAACAACACTATGACAAATAGACCAAAAGAGAACAAGTTTTGGGAGTCTGAAGCAGCTCTTACCAAATTGGTAAGACAACCAAGAAATAAAGTGATACATTAATGACAAAACGATAATGAATAAAAATTAGACACTAAATGAAACACTATTATCACTTAATGTTTTTGTCTGACATTCATTGGAGTGGTATGAAAGACGAGTTGGAAAGGAGAATCTGAGGCAGAAAATGTTCACTAATATTTTTTTCATAAACAAGTTTGAATTCAATTGAAAAATATGCACGATCTACTACAAGAGACAGAAAGTAAATGATACGATCATGGGTTAAGGGTTGAATATTCGAAGTTATAAGAATTAGAAAAGATTAATAAGCAATGAATCAATTAAATCATATTACCAGTAAGAGATAGCTTCATCTTTTCAAGACTTGCCCATCTGCTAGGCACGACTTTAACCAGGACAAGTTCAATGACTGATTTTTTAACCTTGAACAAACTTTCATGAGGAACTATCTTTTCTCTGATGGAAAAAGCAAAAATTTTTAGTTAGGTAGTTCTTTTCTCGACAAAAGGATTCTTTTGCTGAACTATTATTAATGGCGATGAAGGGGTGAATTGGGAAATGGGATTGGACTTCTTGGGACTAGGATTTGGTAATGAAAAGTGACTTTAGATTATTTAACACATTTATATTGGTAATTCCTTTATTTTTCTCATTGTGGTTTGGATTTTTGACTATTTCAGTGCTGAGTTTGGGATCTCTAAGATGCTAGCTTGAGGTATTTGATTCAACATTCTATACAAAAAATGAACAATAATAATGCATTTGATTAGAAAAAGCTACCTGGTTGCGATTGAATATGAGAAATTCGCTTTTGAATCCAATCCATTCTCTTTCTCACCGGTATTTCCATGTATCTTGATGAAATTCAAATTCCTATAAAAAATTCATAATCATCTAATAACACTCACTTCAAAAGTGTTTCAGTCATAACAAAAACATAGGCTTTGCACTCTTTTCACAAGCTGAAAATTTTTTTGAACGTTGTTGATGCTTTAGCTAAACTTGAGATCCATACCAGAGTTATTCAGGACTTCCAAAATCATCACAAATTCAGTTTATTGAATGACTTTCAACAAATTCTGCAGGATCTGGTTGATGGACAGCATTTCAAGAAGAACAACACTACTCATTTGTCATCTATCAAAAATTTAATGTGTTTGTTCAATTTAAATGTAATCTACCGTATTTTCTTGAATAGAAGCCGCGCTTCTATTTATTCTAATGCTAGAATAATGCGGCTTATATTCAAAGGCGGCTTCAATTCAAGGGTGGCTTCTATTTTTTTATTGTAACCCCTTGAAATAAAAGAGCGCGCTAATTTTTGCTAAGTATAATCTTAAACACATGGCACCTATGAAGATACCACCTTTGCATACCGGTTAGTGCGAATAAGCTCAAAAAAACAGGTTTTAATGCACCTGTGTATCTACCTACTGTAAGGCTTCTATTCACCTTCATCTTTGCCTTTTGAAATGCGGCTTCTATTCAAGGTGGGCTTCTATTTTTTCTTTTTAATAAATTTGAGCGGCTTCTATTCAAGGTTGGCTTTTATTCAAGAAAATACAGTATTTGATTTATGAGAAACAAACTTTGCATATGCACGACTACATAGAATGGTTACCAGAAATGCGTGCTTTATGTCGCACAATCCCTAAATTAAAAACCCTAATCAAATAAAGAACTTACGTTGTTGAGAACAAGACTCTTGTGCAGTCCTCTGTGAATTCAACATTACATTCAGTAACTTCTTTGACGTAGAGGTGAACCGCCACCTTGTCATTACCCTGCAATTTTTGATCAGCACAAATAAATATCATCAAATTAAGAAATCATTTTCAAGATGGCTTTCTGAAAAAGGCCTATCCATGAAAAAATATCTATATAATCTGTTCAAGAATTTCAACTGATTTTGTACAAATTTCTTGAAGCAGAGCTTTTCCAATTTCATATTTAATTATAAATGATGATTTATAAGACTATATGATGCTGGTTTGCCAATACAAGGCTTTGTCAATGATCATCAAAATGTCTGATTATCTGCTACACAGGGCATTATCTTCATGGAGAGCTCTACCGAACTCTTACCTTCTGGAACCAATCATGCTTGAGGAATGTCAGTTGGACTGCTTTATCACCTGCAACAAATCCAAATAAACATCAACTAAAAAGCATATTGAAATATTCTTCTAATTTTTTTAAAATGTTCACACATAGCATGGGAATGGGGCAACTACCTGTGATAAACAATATAAGTAAACAGTTAATTCTTGCAGTACATGTGTCACTTTGTTGGTACAGGAAATATCATATTTCCACATTCACAGCAGCTCTATTCAAACACACATCCAAACAACCCTAACCCTAGTATGATGGGCTGTTAAGTGTGCATCTGAAATATACAGAGCTTTTCAATCCCTTGCTAGAAGCAATGTACGCTTTGCAATTGTAGTAACACATGCCAAGGCTAAGTTTCTTTGGAGATGCATTTGAATAGAACTGCCATGAATGTGAAAATGGTATAATGTTAAATTTCCAAATTATGATGCCACATCCTTTCAACATCTGACTTTATTACAATCATCATAGTAAATGCCCATTGTAGTATACAGCCTTAGGAAAAGCCGAAAAACATACCTTGAATCTATGTATATATGCACAGAAAAATAATAAGAACAATTGATATACGCAACTCCTGTCACACATTTGATACTGGGACCACTTTATGCAAGGATCTCTTGGAGCATCAAAAGAGAACAACAAGCACCCAGTTGCTCTTGGACAGTAACGACAACCTACCCTGTCAAGTTTGGATAATCACTAATGTCATTAAACCCTGCGTGCAGCAATTTGTATTATAATGGACTCCTACTATCTCAATTACAGGTTATCTCGAACTTCCAGCTATCTCCAACAAAGCCTATTTCCCGTCGCTTTCCTGTATAGTTTAGAACAGAAATAAGACAGCTGTTATCTTTAACACGGTTATCTCCAACTTTTCGCTATCTCAAGCAAAATTCCTTTCCCGTGAGCAAAAAAACCCTTTTATCTCAAACATTATGACACAAATATTTTAATTTTGTTTAATTATACGCCAATAATAGCATTTTCTTAAACTGACATAAGACTTTTAACTTCTGTAATTAACTACGCAAATGACAACTCTGTTCTTAAAACAGAAAAAATATATTTTTCCAACAAGAAATTATTTGCAAGGAACTTTGATCCCTTGAGCATATCTCCAAGGTTTAATGGGTTGCCTTTAATTAATACCGGGCAGGAACTAATCTCGACAGCCCTGAGAAAGAAAAACATCTGCCCATTTTTATCTTACCTTATGTCAATATATATTCTGACAACCTCAACCTACAACACTTGTGGAAGCTCCTGGAGTGATATTAATTGAATTCTTTAAATTGGTAGAGGCTTTCGTACAGGCCGGTTAGCCTAATTAGGAATAAACTTATATTATGTTATATCATTAAGATGGTCTTTGTGAATTTGCCATTTGGCCCTTAATTGGCAGATGTCCTAAAATTGTGTCATTTTTCTTCACGCCAACAGCATATTTGTCAACTACTCTATCCGTTCCATCATGGCTTTCAGTTTTCCTCTAATGTTTGGCTGCCATACAATTGGTAAACGTGATGCTCTTTAATAAACTATTATAAGCTATATATAACGGATACCTGTTTAGTGGTTTTTAGATTTTTTAATAGTGGTTTTCAGAAGCAAACAATCCTTTCATGGTTAATACACTGTTTTTACATATGAAGCCCCCTTAGGAAAATCTCAACTCCTGTTATAACAAAGCCATGTTAAGTTAAACAATTTTTCTTTCCCGAGAGACTTGGAGATAGCGAGAGTCAAACGGACCAATTTATACTTCTTTATACGGAACTGACTTATTGCCTTATTTACTTCTATTGGGCTTCCTATGAGTTGGATTGCCTCAAATTCAGTTCACCCACTCTAATATGGGTGTGCATTGATTGTTAATTCCAAACATACCGAATTCTGAAAACAGTAGACTTGGCAGAGATGGAAACGCATTTCCCAATCAAACGCAAAATTCTTCAAAACGACAGGTTTCAAATTCATACTGACCAAAACGTTTGTATGCAAAGATTTTGGGACGACTGTAAACAAAGATGGCGACCGATGCTGTAAAGGCGCACTTGCCATACGAATTTTTGGAAGAACATGACGCCAAATTGTTAGTAGATGATGATGAGGACGAAATCTTTCGGAGCAGAATGTTTAGCAGGCCTTCCAAACCTGCTGTTTTTGGAATTTAGGAGTCAATCAAATACGAATTCCGAACCTGCCAAGTCTACCGTTTTCAGAATTGGTACCAATCAAACACACCCTATGATGTGTTTAGCATACAGACTGCGAGTTGCCTGCCAGGGCATGGCAGTTTTTGGCAAGATCTCGCATATGCATGAGCCATTTCTATTTATCCTTTTGTTCGATTGTTAAACTAGCGTCCGCAAGTGCCACACTCTGCATGCTGCCACTGATGCCAACTGCAGGCACATATAAGGGTAAAAATTGTTGTGACAGATTCCTTTCAATTTCTCTTTGATTTGACTGAAAGAGAGCCCTTTGACTTGACATTAGAGAATGAGAAGGTTTCAGATTGGCAGTTAACTTCTAAGGTCAATCTATCAAGGACTGTAATTGGTAGGTAAAAGGTAAATGATTTTGTTCAGCCTTGCCTATTGACCTATTGAATACCTTGCCTAGGCCGGTTAATAGGCCTTCTTTTCTTATGATTTCGAAACTGGCCTGGCTGCTGAATGAACATTAGAAATGAATTTCCTTGTTTATTTTCTTTCCGCTAAGATAGGTTTTCCAGTTTTCGTTGATAAAAGTATATCTGGGAAAGGCCTTACCTTCCGTCTTTTCCATTTCAAGATATGCAAATCTTTATATTTCCAGTGTAAACATAATAAGTAGCAACAGACACTTCATTTTCGATCCTCTCTCTTCGGACATTCTCTAAATCACCGCGCATGCGTTCAACGAGTTTTCAGTCACGTGATCACTAGCTGTTCCGTTTCTTCTTTGGCCCGCGTTTTCTCGCGTTTATGCTTTCTGCGTTTTTTGTGCGGGAGCTGGCTTGCAGCGCAATCTTTGGGAAGTGAAACACGAGGTGTTCGGTGGGCCTGTGCTGCTAAAAGTCACCAATACAGCTGGGAAACTCTGATATTTCATGATCTAGACGACTTCAACTCATTCAACTCATTGCTATAAAAGCTCATCCAGCAACGGTCATAATAAGGTAAGGTTTTTGGGTATTTTATTTGGTGAAAACGATGCATTGTTCTCACTCGAATTTTAATGAAATTTCACGTATCGCCTTCTGGCCTGGACGGGCTGAACTGCCGAGTGAAAGTTCTCTTAAAACTTCAATTGTATATTTCTAGAAATGAAAGGAAACACATGTGAAAAATTTCTTTGTTCCTTACACAAAATACTGGATGAAATTCGGAGTATCCAACGTTTTATTTGGCCTGTAAATAAGCATCCTTTCTGTGCGCTTTGTTTGAAGTTGATAGGAAAGTCGATTTCGACTCGAGCCCAACCCTTGCAAATCCTTCTTAATTTTCCATTCTCCCGATTATTGATACCAAATTTGACTGAATTCTGGCAAATTATTATTTTAAGTAGCGTACTCTTATATTTTACGATCAAACGATTCAAAGATGATGAACGCGGAAAATTTTGGAGTTAAAATTAAATTAAAAATTCGTTGGGCGTCCTGCTTGCGTCCATCCTAGGCCTGGGTCTAGTAACAGAATTTGCGTCAATCAATGCTCTGACGTGCATGGTATTCTAACTCTTGGGCATTAAGGGGGAAGCTCAATGGCTGGTCCAAACCCAGAGGTTAGACGCAAATTTTGTTAGGACTTTCCACTGAAGGAAACCAAGCTTAACCCCAGAATCAACAGCAGTTTTAGGGGGCATGGCTTATTTTACCTATATTTAGGTAAAATAATCCCCCGCAAAAGCCCAAAGATGTAAATATCGCACAGAAAATGCCAAATTTCTATCAACAATCTAGACTCTAAGAATTCCACCGGTCCGGTCGAATGAAGACAAATTTCCCACAACCAGGATTACCATCGTAGCCAACCACTGGATAGGGTTGAAAAGTAATTTCAAGAAGAAAAAGGAATTGGAAAATCAATCAGATTAATTAGTAAGAAAGAAAAGTGACCCACCAGCAAAATTGTTAGTGCAATTCAAGAAAGGACTTCATTCAGTGGCGTAACAAAGGCAGTCAGGGCCCTTGTGTAGCACCCCAAAATGAAAACGCTGCGTTTCAGTATTAATCATTGACTATCATTAAGAAATAAAACTTAAGAAGTGAATAAACAAAAATAGGTAAATGAAATTAGTGTTGTGGTAGCAAAAGTAGTTAGTGAAGGGTGTAGCATGACCTTAAAAGCACTATATATTGAAAAACACTCAATGAAAAATGAAATTTTTGCCAGGGGTTCATAGTTTTCAAACAAAGATGCCCTAAACCGCGTTGTGCCACTGCTTTCATCTGCACAAAACTCTTATAGAGGGGAAGAAAAATTTGGAAACAAGTGAAACACTATAACTTGAAGCTAAGTGTCTAAAATTTTTCAGAGTATACATAGTATGCGAGTCGGAGATTTTAGAGTAGATTTTATACTGTCCAAATCAAAATGTGAGTTTAATTCTGGTCCTAAAACTCAATAGTATGTGTGATAGTTAAAGTAAAAAATTTTTTTTTTGACAGAAATGGTGATGGCTACCTTAACTCCACAGTTTATTGGGCGTGAATTTGTTCGGCAGTACTACACAATGCTGCACAAAGACCCGAAACAAATGCACAGGTAAGACCAAATCTTAGAATATATTACACACAACAAAATTTGCTTTTCTTTCAAGAGAAACAATACTGTCAAAGAAGAACTAACTATTACTATTTCTTGCTCTTGCTTTTTATCTCCATATTGTGAAAAGGAAGGAGGATAACCATGACTTTTTTGGCCACATATATGTAAGAATATTTTTGTCTATTGAAACTATATGTTCCTGATCGCCTGGCATTTAAAAGAGATCCAATGTCCTTATTTTTATAATGGTCCCCTCTTCTGATTGGCTGCATTTTCAAGAAGTCAAAGTAGCATTATTAGAATGTTGCATCTGAGCCAGACACTTCGGGGGGCAGGGTATTCAGTTGCCCTCCAATACTTTCAGAACTATTAGCATTTCGTTCTAAAATAATAGGAAACGCCACATGTTTTATTTTAAATTTTGGTCCCCCCTCAAATAATTACTTAAGTGTCTGCCACTGTATCACATCTTTGTGCCATTGAATATAAACTAATAAAATGATGACAGCAGCAATCAAATCTATATAACATGTTGATGTGGCATGGGTATTGTCTTTTTAAAAGTTTTAATTGAATTTTTTCTTCTATTTCTTCAGAATATTTTCAGATTTATTATTTGGGTTTGTTATGCAGATTTATTATTAAACATGTTTGCTTTATCTGTTATTTTCAATTCTACTTGGAGATTATTCTAAAGATGTTTGTCCTAAGTAAATTCTTTACTTGATTTGGTGCTTAGGGTTATTTGCTCAGCTGTTTTTTTGGAATTTCTACAAATTAAACTTAGGCGGCTCCCTTTAAAAATTTGTGTAGCTTGCTGATGATGGCCAGAGTGTTAGTAACAAATTTGATTGATTTTTTCAGGTTTTACATGAAGCACTCTCTGTTTACCCACGGAAGTGTACAAAACTACAGGCCCATTGATCCCATCATTGGACAAGAGGTGAGAGTTATAGTCTTTGTGAAGAAATATTTTCCTGTTTGCCATATCACTTTCAGAGTTTGTACTATCAAAAAATAAACAAAATCCCTAACCAAAAGTGCTCTGAATTCACACATATGGAAAGTCTTGGATAAAGCACAGATAGGTGGCTATACTGCATGCTGGACAGCCAATACAAGCTCTATTGATATGGTTAGACTCTGCAAGGTTTCTTTTGTCCCTAAAGAACCGTTGTGCATAAATGGTGTGTCCATGAAGGGCCTTGCCAGAGCAGTAGGCTCAAAAATCAACTCAAAAGTAAAAGTAATGGGAAAACAAAGCTCTCTACAAAGGGGATACCTGGTTTTCATTAGGGTAGATCCCGAAATCCCTGATTAAATAGTCACACTGCCTGCTTGGCAGGGGCGGCGCGCAGTGGTATTAACGTTATTAGTCTAATACCAATTTTTTCCAGAGCAAAAGTTTAATTTCCAGGAGTTTTCTATTTTTTCTGTCCCCAAAAAGAAATTTGTGATTCTTAGAAGTTCCCGTTTCAGCGTGATTCATGTTCTGAGAAATAGCCTGTGAATAATATTTGCTTAAGAGAGAGGACTGGTGAAAGACGATATTGCTGTTTTAACCCTAAATCAATTATGTGGTTTCAGATGTGTTGTTTTGTATGAGGGAATCGCCTTTGTGGAGGCATGTGACATATTCATATCGCTCCCTGCAGCTGAAAAATGAGACCAAGCAGCCACATTATTAGTTTTCGAAAAGTAATAATGTTCATGGTAGATTGTATCTTTACTCTCCGGCTATGAGTTTTTGAAAGAGTCGAGATGAATCGGGTGGTTGTCAATGATGGAATCGAGCACCAACGGAACGTTAAAAAAGCATATTACTAGGTATTCGATCCAAAAAACCTCACTTACGCACACAGTCTTTCCTAAAAATGATGGCAGACCGTGTCCTTAAAGTTACTTTAAAAAACAGGTCAATTGACTCTATTTATGAATTATTTCCCTGGATATGTAGAAACGAAGAAAAGAAAACTCTTAACTGTTAGTTTGGTAGTTGGCGATCTGTCCACCAAAGTGAAAATATTCTAAAATTCATTTTTAGTTTCTTATGCTTGAGTAATTGAAGGAATCACTGTAGTGACAGTCTCACGGTACGTTATTAGAATCGCGATTCTAATAACGTGGCTTTAGGCTAGAAATAAACGGCTCTCAGCGGTCTCCAATCTTTTTCACCTGCGAAGACACCTCCACGGCAACAGCCCTTTTTCTCAAACAATGAACGCACAGTACAGCAGTACGAAATTATATGAACTATGGAGGTAATTTTTCAATCCTTAGTTTATCAAGTTGATTAACAGGGGCAACAGGCAAACGAGAAATAATATAGGATGAAATGGTATAAGCTACATGCTGGTTAGATTCTCAAATATAATTGTTTATAGCCTTGTCAATGCTACTAATCACAAATATGGACTATACCATTTTTGCCACGCCTTTTTGGGGTATGGTCTTCTTTAAATATCTAAAGAAGACCACACCCAAAAAAGGCGTGGCAAAAATGGTAATAACACTTTTAAAATGCTGCGCACCGCCCCTGCTGCTTGGTAAAAATCAACTCCAGATACTAAATCATTGAATATTATGATATATTTGTCGGAGTTTTGCCAATGTTGTTGGTATATTAGTTGAAGTGTCAACACTGCTGTTGTTATTTGTTCCAGGCAATTCACAGCAAAATAATGCAACTTGGCTACAGTGGGTGTTACTCAAAGATCAGATCAGTTGATAGTCAGAAGACTATTAATGGTGGAGTTGTTGTTCAGGTATGATTTCTCTAGTGCTCCTAGCTGTTGTAAGTATTAGATTCCTATATATCACATAAGTGAAAAGACACACTGTTCGCCTAAAACCATTGATCACTAATGGAGAGCTTCAGCTTTAGCATTTCTCATGGTATGAGGAATACTTTCATTCACCTCTTCAATACATTATGGTTTGATTTTTTTTGGGTTATCTGACATTATTCATCAATCAAAGATTAAAGCGCAAGTTACAGTTAGTGGCTCCCATGCGCACCAACCTTGTGACGAAATTGAGCAATCCAGACATCTGTTTGTGTAACAAAGTATTTACACGCAGTAATCAATATTATTTGATTTTTGACTTCGGAAAAAGCTTGGCTTTATTCAACTAGGCATGCTGCTAGAACTCAATCGGATTTTATACATGAGTATTGAGCGTATATTGCATGCAACAACAACAACAGGTATTCGCTAACATCAACAGAGTTTATAGCTCAATGATTGGGGTTTGATAGTAGAACCTGTGACAACAAGTTTCTTTAAAAGTTCATCAGTTGAAAATTAAAGTTAAAACTCTAATTTGAAAACACAGTTCTTGGCAAACTGTTTGAGCTTGCACTCTAACGATGTCCATTAGAAAGTTTGGACAAATATAAAATACTTCCACTTGCATTGGCAGACACTTTGAGTCCTGGGGGTGCCGTCTCCCTACCCCAGTATTTTCAGAAACAATAACCTTTGTTCTAAAACAATTGGAAATTTCAAATTGTTTATTTAACAGTGGGCTTGCTTTCCCAATAATGGTAAGAATATCTGCCACTGTTTACTGGTTCTTGTGAAAAATTGTATCCCATGAAATGAAAATAATAATTCGATTCCCTCTATATCGTGTATTTCAGGTTATTGGTGAGCTTTCCAATCGTGGTATGCCAATGAGGAAGTTCACTCAGACATTTGTCTTGGAAGCAGAGGTAATTCTTTTTAGAGAGTTTTTTTATGAAATGTTTATTCATCTTTTCCTTTGGAAATTATTTTTGTGGGGCCCCTTTTTGGAGCGTTATTACCTATTAAGTCCCCCAAGAATTCAAATAGTAGAGAATTATATAATCTTAGAAATCGGCCATCTCAAACACTTATTAAGCCAAATATATCTCTATAGTGTTGCATTGATATACCTGCATCACATCACAGTGCTCGATGTACAGAAATACAGAGGGATGATGTATGAGAAACAAGAAAGAAACTTGAAGTAACAAAGAGCAAGTCCTCTTTCTTGTTACACTGAAGATAACTATCTTTCTATTTCTTGTACCACTGTTGAATTGTTGGAAGGATCTTAGTAATTCAAGAGCATTACTAGGTCCCTCACGTATCAAACAGCTTCCCCTCTCAAATATGTTGTTCTGCAAAAAGCCCCCGGGGAATGATTAACAGTTGGGCACTTTTGAAGCAACAACTCAGATTCTTAATCTCAAAAATCAAAAACTCAAAGCATGCTGCTAGAACTCAATCGGATTCTATACATGAGTATTGAGCGTATATTGCATGCAACAACAACAACAGGTATTCGCTAACACCAACAGAGTTATAAACTCAATGATTGGGGTTTGATAGTAGAACCTGATACATTTTAGGTGTTAAAAAGAAAATACAATTTCTATGTCAGAAATCACATTTCCTGCTTAATGTTTTTGTTTTTCATTTGCAGAGCCCCAAGAATTACTATGTCTACAACGACATTTTCCGCTATCAAGATGAAGAATTGGAGACTGACGAGCAAGCAGATGAAAATGCTGGTGAACTTTGTAAGCTACTTGCATTATTGTGATTTCAGATTCAAAATCTGTTGGGTCTCACTGACTTGATTAAGTTTAGCACTATTTACTCATCCTTTCAAAACTCAGCATAGAAGTCAATTATTGTAAGTATAACCTTCTTTCTACCAAGCTCTCAATTAGTATGTTGTGTCAGGCGTTAGGGCATAGCAAAAGATAGCAAAATATATGTCTGACGCTCATGTGTCATATCTGAAAGAAAAAAACTGAAACATAACAAATTGCCCATTCAGAAAGAGGTCGATCTGAATGGTTCAAATAATTTTATAAGCCTTTGCAATTTTTCTTTCATCAGGTGTTCATAGAAAATATGAATAATCTTGAACCTCTGACACATAGTTTATTTCTGCAAAGAAATATTTTGAGAAAATAATGATAGTGATTGATATAATTGGCCGATCACCCTTTTTCCAATTTTCTTAGCTAAAACAATGAACACAACAATGAATGTTAAGTTAATGGATTGATTAAAATTGCACAATAGATTCGGCAGATGAAGAGGAAATCAAAGATGAGCAAATCAGCAATGATTATGATCAGCAAATTGCCAACACCATGGAAGCTGTAGTTGCTGAAAAGACAGCTGAAGAAATACCCAGCTACGAAGATGAACAAAGTATTCCTGCCAGGTAATTGAATTTATTTTTATAATCCCTTGAAGATTATCATAATCATTTGTTTTTTATGAAAAGAATGAAGATATGCTTTTCTATGGCTATTGTATTAGGTCTGTCAGAAAACAGATGTTTTTGTATGGTTTGTTCTCAAGATCTATTAAGCAATTAAAAACCATCTTCAATGTTGCTGGATTAAAGTTAAGTTTTCATAAACTGATTTCAATATGAGCTAGATTTCATGACTTCAGCTCATCTTTAGAAACAAGCCTTCCTTATTTATTTCCCTGTGGCTTATCGGACATAGTAGTATTAATGTAGGGCCTATTAGAAATAACCACTCACCCCTAAACCTTGAAAAGGGAATGTCTTTTCAAACACGAATAAATTATAATCAATCCCTGATTGCATGTACCTTGAATTTTCTTTTTAGCCCCCCTCCTAATATAGTTCCTTTCAATAAGCTTTTGATATCTCCCTGATTTAGATTAGATCAATTAGAACCCCATTAAGGCGAGTGTCCCTATCAAATAGTATGCTAGGGCTCTAAAGATTCCCCCCTTTGCCCCTTAGACTCCAAAAAGTTAGATCTAGGCATAACCTAATAGTACTCATGCAACCTAATAGTAAGAATGCTGCTAGAACTCAATCGGATTCTATACATGAGTATTGAGCGTATATTGCATTCAACAACAACAACAGGTATTCGCTAACACCAGCAGAGTTTAACTCAATGATTGGGGTTCGATAGTAGAACCTGTGACATATGATATCATCAATGAGTACGAGAGTTTAGAATATTGAACGGAGTTGCTACTTGATAAAATTACTTATTGATTCAAATTAAAAAATATCTTCAAAGCAATCTAAACATAATGTCATAGTGATACTAATGAGGTTCTTGTTGTTAAAGTTTGACAAATGGGAACAACCTTGTTGAAGAAGAGGAGAGTGTGAACATGAATGAACCTGCTTATATTCCTGTTGCTGAGGTGAAGGAAATCGAGGTAAGACATGATTTTTCAAAAGTTTAGATGTTAAAGATGGACTTAAGAGGCCCTCATGATGAAATAGCAAACATACAAGATATTTTGCTTTCAGAGAAAAAGATTTAAACCACTTAGGATCTCACTTAGAGGGTAGGAAATTGCCTTTAGGCTTGAATGTCAATTGTAGGCATGAATGGCACATTGCATACACCAATATCTCTTGTATACATTTATCATTAATCTCATTAGACTTATAATTGTTTGTGAACAAATTTGAATTTATAAAGTAGAATGAACACATTAGAAAACAGACATGTTCTTCTGTGACTCTGAGTTTCGTGCTTACGCGCTCTTCAGACAGACTATACAAATTTGAATTTATATACTTTTAAGTCTTATCTTGCATGCTGCTAGAACTCAATCGGATTTCATACATGAGTATTGAGCGTATATTGCATGCGACAACAACAACAGGTATTCGCTAACACCAACAGAGTTCTTACTCAATGATTGGGGTTTGATAGTAGGACCTGTGACATTAAAATACAGGATATTTGAGGAGTACACTTGTAAGTTCGGTTTTAACTTTGAAATATTGATTTACTATTCTAGGATATTTATTTTAAATACTATGGCCTAGAATAAGTGTCTGTTTACTCTTTGTGTTGAGTTTTGTGTCACTATAGAGAAAGGTAACCCCTTGTACAGATAAGAAACAAGAAAGAAGACTGGCTTGTTGTCACTCCAAGTTTCATGCTTTTGCTATCATCAGTCAGATCATCTATCATTGCTCTGTACTTCTGTACATAAAGCACTGTGATGCAGGCATAGACAATGCAATGCTAAAGAGATAGCTAAAAGAAATGAATTGTATAAGAAATACCATGTGATATAATTAAAGTTGACACTAACGTTTCAGGCGTGTGCCCGTTCTCATTTGTCTTATTACAGTACCACAGGCAACAAATAATTTTTAACTTTAGAGATAGCCCTTTTAATGTAGTTTTTGCACTAGTTCTTTTATAAGTCTTCCACAATGTTAGCTGTAAAAATTGTTAACATACCTTGTTGTGGTTAAGGTACAATGAAGTATTTATCGTGTGATTGATTTATTCAGGAACCCACTGAAGAAGAGCCTGAGGAGGAGTTTAAGGAAGTTGCTGTGGAGGAGGAAAAGGAGGAACATGTTGCCCCCGAACCAGAAGAGGAAGAAATCAAACCTCCCGAACCAGTTGAACCCGAAGGACCTTCTAAGCCAGGTACATAACAACACAGGTTTTACTAGTTTTCTTATTGTATTATTTGGTCTCGGCCAATTGATGGTGAAGCCTAGTGGTGAATGAGTAGCCAGGATATTCGTTTTAGAATATTTATTCTGGGGGCTCAAGACGCAGGTCCGCATCAGCTGTAAGCTGCCACAACCCTGACCTGTGTTATCAAATTAATATGCTTGCTGGTTTCCTTCATGTTTGTTTTCCTTTCTAACTGAGCGTTGTGAAGTGTCATGACATGCACTTTCAACACTGAATAGGATCTCGCATAAATCTGCAGTGATTATAATGATGGTAAAGTGTTTGCTACCTTCTCCTGCTAGGGAAAGCCTTGTTTTTTTTACAATACCATGAAATAAAACATAAACTCACTCGTGCTCATTGATTGGGATAGTAATGAGCCTTGAATTTATGTTACTCTGAGCATTTGCTTTTTGATTTATTTTTCCCTCTGACCATTAACTTTGTGTAACCGTTTAAGTTGAAGGAATAGGCATTCAGGAATGAATCAAATTATTTTAAACAGCTATAGAGTTGGCCAAAACACCAAAAGAACTTTTTGAAAATTAGAATTTTTATGCCTTGACTTAAGTGCTGAAGAAATGATAGTTCAGTGTTTCCATTTCCACTGTTTTTAGCCTGGTCGATTTTTTAATTGTCCAATCTTCAAATTTAATGCGGATTCTCAATTCAAATTATGCATGCTGCTAGAACTCAATCGGATTCTATACATGAGCATTGAGCGTAAATTGCATGCAACAACAACAACAGGTATTTGCTAACACCAACAGAGTTTATCTCAATGATTGGGGTTTGATAGTAGAACCTGTGACAATTTTAGAATGATTGAATTGAAAATAGAAGTTAAACTTCAGTTTCAATGCATACATTTTTATAAGCAGCCATTCTTAGCATTTCCTTGCCATGGGCTTCTTAAGATGCTTCACAACCCCCTTTTACTGCAATAACCCTTTTTAAAGAGAATTCTTTGGCTTAAAACTCACATTTGAATATTTAGGATAGCAAATTATTTTAGAGGAGTTATTTGTTAACGTTCTTACTGGTAAATTGTGCATGGAAAGGGTTGGAAGAAACTGGTTTCCTGCTCTTTTTAAATGATTTGAAACTGGTACGATCTCACCCTTCTTTAAATTATCTTGTAGTTACTTGGGCTGCATTTGTGAAGAAAAGCACCCCAACTACCCCACCCCAATCAAATGCTCCTGCTCCAAGAACTACTGCTGCAAAGGTAAGAAATCGTCTAAGTCTTACCCTTGCAATTAGTTTTGCCATTTTATGCATCAGTATCCCAACAAACCGTATCTGATTTGAACTGGTTTCTCTGTTTGATTTCTGTTAACATTTCATCCAGTGGAAAGCACTTTTAAAGCATGCTGCTAGAACTCAATCGGATTCTATACATGAGTATTGAGCGTATATTGCATGCAACAACAACAACAGGTATTCGCTAAAACCAACAGAGTTATAAACTCAATGATTGGGGTTTGATAGTAGAACCTGATACATTTAATGTCATTTGTAGGCAAAAGGTTATTAATGAAGTATTATCCTTGCATCTGTGACGATCAATAAGGGTTGAAACGATCTAGAGGCATCTTGAAGCCTTGGAACGTATAATTTTGCTGATGTGTGTGATGTCTTGCTTAAACCAGATCTATAGCCTAATAAACTAAGTGAATTGTTTTCCCCTGTGATTTTGCATAGTTTTGGTCTCAAAGGTTTTCAAAGATCAAATTCATCGCTTACACGCAATCTTTCTTAAATGACTCATGTGGATCACAACGATCCTAAAACATTTTCCAACAGTATTACTGTGTCTTGAAATTATTCAAATCGTTAGAGCCTTAATAAAATAATTATTACAGCAAAACTTTTACGAAAATTCGTTCAATGCAACTATTTCGGGAGGGACGATTATTAGTTTTCATGGTCGCTTATCTAAATCAACTCTTTATTGCGAGGACTCGCTTCTTCAGGGTTTACTTTCTGAGATGGGATTCTAACAACGAATGTGTTTAGCAGGTTGTTTACTTTGTAAATTTTTTTTTGAGAATGTTAATTTAACAACAATGGTTTATTATCGATTGTTTATTTCTTTAGCAAGTATCTCCACAGCCAGCACCGATTATCAGACCACAGCAGCCGAGACGTCGTGAGGAATTACCAAAACGAGACAACAGGGATGAAGGCAGAAAGAGGTTCTCTGGCATCGCTCCAGACAGCCATCAGATTTTCATTGGAAATCTACCCAGCAATATTTCAGAAACTGATGTTAGAAATATTTTTAAAGGTGTGTAGTATTGTCAGTAACAGAGCTGTTAATGATCAAAAGAATCGTCTGAAAATTGGTCTATATCAAAATATGACGTAATTAAATTGTACCAGAGCAGGCTACTGCAATTGACATATGCCTCCACCGGGTCTCGAACCCGGGTTTGATCGGACACAGGCGGGCGCGCTAACCACTGTCCTAAACCAGGACAATAAGTTAGCACAGTAACCTTGATGTCTTCACAACTCCAGGCTTATCCACGGTGGGGCATTAATTCGTGTTTCGGATTAAATCCTTCTTCAGAGCCATGTAATATTAACATTAATTCATAAGGCATGGTCTAACACGGGCAATTAAATTGTACCAGAGCAGGCTACTGCAATTGACATATGCCTCCACTGGGTCTCGAACCCGGGTTTGATCGGACACAGGCGGGCGCGCTAACCACTGTCCTAAACCAGGACAATAAGTTAGCACAGTAACCTTGATGTCTTCACAACTCCAGGCTTATCCACGGTGGGGCATTAATTCGTGTTTCGGATTAAATCCTTCTTCAGAGCCATGTAATATTAACATTAATTCATAAGGCATGGTCTTGGTTTAGGACAGTGGTTAGCGCACCCGCCTGTGTCCGATCAAACCCGGGTTCGAGACCCGGTGGAGGCATATGTCAATTGCAGTAGCCTGCTCTGGTACAATTTAATTGCCCGTGTTAGACCATGCCTTATGAATTAATGTTAATATTACATGGCTCTGAAGAAGGATTTAATCCGAAACACGAATTAATGCCCCACCGTGGATAAGCCTGGAGTTGTGAAGACATCAAGGTTACTGTGCTAACTTATTGTCCTGGTTTAGGACAGTGGTTAGCGCGCCCGCCTGTGTCCGATCAAACCCGGGTTCGAGACCCGGTGGAGGCATATGTCAATTGCAGTAGCCTGCTCTGGTACAATTTAATTGCCCGTGTTAGACCATGCCTTATGAATTAATGAAAATATGACGTACTAATATTCCTCCTGCTCGTTATTTTTTAGAGAATTAATTCCATGTTCATTAAAGCCAACTTCAGTTTGTTTATTTACTGTGATTTTTAGAGGGCTCAAATTACTATTAACCCCCTTTTTAACAGTTAGTTTGGGCTCCCAAAACCCCTTCAATATCAGATCTGGTCAGATTAAAATTCACAAATAGAACTGGCCTCCTGACTGGCGCAAGCCTGATGATTTTTTCATTGTTTTAATTTTTATTTGTTTTCATATAATATGATTTTATTTTCATTCTCTCATCTTAGATTACGGAACAATCATAGAAGTGAGACTGAATGCAAAGGTTTGTTCAGAATTCCAATCAAATTTTCATGATTTCGAGCTCTTTATACAGATTACATTGAAAATGATTTACAAAGCTTAGTGCATACAAAACAAAATTAGATGAGCCACAGTATCAAGCTATAAGAAAATCGTCAACAAAGGGAAATATAACTAGTAAAGCTTTGCATCCGACACTCATCAGAGTAGTACACAGAAATTTGTTTCATATTCGGTTTCATAAAAATATCTTATTATATATTTTTTCGAATACCTTTGAAAGGGTAAATGAGTTGCATTGGAATTAAATTTGCGGTTTTATGCTTATAGAACGTTGAATCAACATGATAACAAGAAACTTTTTAAGTCAACAATAACACGATGAATAATTTTTTCCATAGAATTTCGGTTTCGTTGCATTTGATGCTCCAGAACCTGCAGATAAAATCCTGAAAAGTGAGAAGGTAAGAAATTCCGCATCAGTGCTTCATCTCCATTTTAACATCAGTCGTGTTATAATCACGTTGTTTTGGGATAGCAGACTTAGTCCCTTGCTTTAATTGAAAAACCCCCAATTCTCCATGAAATATCATTCTAAATAACCCCCAAACCCTTGGAACCCCTAAAATTTAGCAAGCCTTGCAGAGCTCCCAAGTGTTTTAAGGCTGCGTCAACAGATTCATGACGTCAGTCTCTTTTGTTTTCCCAGCCAATCATGTTTGGGAAGTCGGCGATCAACGTTGAAGAGAAGAGGGCAAGTGGTGGAGGATCACGTGGGGGACCAAGGAGAGAGTTTGGAAGGGTACGCAATGATTCTGGCAGCAGATCCGCTCCCATTGGAAGACAAGGACCACCACAAGGTAGTCGTGACCGACCCAGAGGGGGGCCCCCAGGCCAGCAGAAACCAAGAGGTGGAATGAACGGTGGGGAGGGAAGGGGTGAGAATTCTCGGGGACCTCGAAATCGTGATCGTGGTGCTCCTGTCGGAAACAAGCGTTAATGTTTTATGTCTGTGGTGTTAAGTTGTCGGTTTAAAGAATAATCGTAGATAAATGTGCACTTCTGTGTTTGTGTTGTTGTAAGTTAGTCGAAACCTTCGTGAGGCTAACCCGTGACCTTGCTGGCTGACGCTCTCCAATAAAAATGCCAAATAGGCCTTCACGCTGATCAATATTGAGTAAGAATGTCGATCAATTAAGAAGGACTTGAATGAACAATTGGTCCAAAACCCGCAAACAAACAGCTTATTGGAAGGTAACCAAAGAAACAGCAATACTGAATGTAAACAAAGAAACAGCAATACTGGTGGTAAACAAACAAACAGCTTAATTTATGGTAAATATAATTCCTTTCAATCTTAGAATGTCTTGCTTCACCCATATTGCTTAGTGATATAAGATTGGTTTTTAATAACTAGACCACCGAATACTTCGAAGATTAATTAATGAAAATTAGGCCGTAACAACCTGTGGCGTGCTGTAACGGCTGAGCCGTTTGAAGTAGTAGGTTGCTTGCAGGAAAATGTGAACCAGGCTTCACTTATCTGCATGCTACATAACTAAACTTCTGGAGTGCAGAAAAATCCACCAAACTAGTTCTTATTTTTCCCACAATGGTGGCAATGTTATCTGCATGAAATCCACTGCTAAAAATTTTCCCTTCGTACTTGATGCCACTAGAATGGATAAGGAGTATACTTGTTATTTGTTTAAAATGCCAAACACCAATATTATTCTTATCCCTATTTCGCATTTCCTACGCATTTCCAAAACCAGTTTACCGTACGACTAGTTCATTTCAAAACTTGTTAAAACTATGAAAAGTTGCGAACTATCACTTGATATTTTTGTCCTCGATCGATTTTCAGCCATCACTGAAAATGATAAAGGCCCAGATGTTGGCTGACTCAACATGGCCATGTAACGAGGCAAAATACCTAAATGGGCAAAATTATCTTTAAAACGTTCGTCCCTTAGTGAATTTGAAAGTTCTAAGCCCTAAATAGCTTGTAGAAAAACTTGAACTTTCAAACCATACAAATACTTTCGGGAATTTTTCAGGAAGCCTTTCGTTTTGCAAGATAGAAATCAAATTATAATTATTGTCTACTGGGTAAGATAAGATACTAACAAACTTAAAGTTTCTAAAGGTTGCAAACTCAAAAGTAACATGTATAGTTTCGTGTGTCTTTTATGAGTAACACAAGTCCACCTTTTCAATTTACTATTAGTTTAGGTGATCTGAATAATTTTCTCTTTTGGGTATATGAATTTAAATCAAAAACTTAATGTATACTAGATAAAACATCGTTAATGATTTAATAACTGTTTAGAAAATAAATCAACATTTGTACATTTATAAGAAAAGATGTGATCGAAGTTACCTAGCTGTTCGGTAGGAATAAGAAGATAAAACGAAAAGACTCGAACTCTCGTTCGAATTTTTTGTTTTAAGCTAAACGCAAATTTTTTTATTTCTCATTCCTGGCTAATTGGAAATCCTTACACGTCGATTACAATATTTTATTAATTGTACAAATGTTGTTTGATTTTCTCAATACTTATTGAATCTAAAATACCTTGGTCCATCTTATCATTGGTTATTCTTCCTGAAACCCCGCTTGCTCGGAGTCTCGTATCGATACGTGGACTAGATGAAAATAGACAGCTTGGATCTAGCCCCCCTCCAATTTCCCACATTTTCGCCTAGAGTAACAACTCAGCCCCCTTGTCAGTAAAGCAGTAATAGACCACTTTCCCAATTACGTCATCTCTATAGAAATTTCTCTTGAAACAACCTTAGCCTCGACATGATGTTCAGCACAATCCCAAAGCGTGCATTGCTTTCAAACTCACAAAGCAATTCCATTTGTTGCTAGAAGCAATGCACGCTTTGGGAATTAGGTACGCATCATGTCGAGGCTGAGTTTGTTTCGAGATGAATTTCTATAGAGATGACGTAATTGGGAAAAAGGTATATTGGCGATAATGTTTTAGAGAAGCCTAGACGTAATTTGCCATCTCGTTAATTGTAATGTTTGGCGTTAAGTGTAACGTTGTGACGTTACTTGCCCTTATAATGTTATTCAAGTATTTGTGTCGTTAGTGAGGCGTTGTAACGTTATTTGGCAGTGTAACGGTTGGACGTTTTCTAAAGTAAAATGAGAAATTAAAATGCAGGGTTTTGAGCAGATTAGAGTCTTTATATATTTGTCTAATAGATTACGTCTTCTTTTTATGTCTTTAATTCCTGAAACTAATTTAGATAGCGACTCTGAGGTACCACGGATTTATCGTTACGACTGGAAAGATTTTGCAAAGGTTTTGCCATGATTTAAAACTTTTGTTGGATGATTCAACGAAATGATTGTTATTGGAAGATTGAAAAAGATTGGAGAGTGAACTAATCGCTTTTCAATAGTCGTAAGTTCGAATCCAGCTCGGGACATTTTTAATTCAAACAAATTTTCTCAATTAATTTGAAAAGATCAAGGAGATGTTGGAGAACAACTTTGCAACGAATTTCAAACTAATGGAAATGATTTGCAGACAATTTGTAACTATATTGCAATTAAATGCTTTGAATTAGTTTATTTCAACGATTTTGTGCGAATTAGTAGCGATTATTCGTAACAGATCCCAAAGAAAGCCTTTCATTACATACTGCACGCCAGTCCTTAGTCCTGTTATCTCGTACATCCCTTAAAAGCTATTGGGATTTATGTATTTATGGGAAATTTGAAGTTTTTTGAAAAGGAAATTTCTTTTGTGCTTTATTCTCCATTAATAGTGTTGATAACTTGCCAAACTGAACATCCAGAAATCTGTAAGTATTTGAATCCCCAGGGCCACTCTCGTTTTCGAAGCGTTTGTTATCAGAAAGATTTCTGTTTTCATATTTGTCAGTTAATGAGGTTTGTAGTCTTGACAACGTATATTATCTGTCTTAATATACCATTTTTTAAAGGGAATCTAGTCTCACAAGTGGGGTTGTTGATAACGTTTTCGTTTTCACCTTCTTGTACCTCTGAAGCCAAATTTGTTTCAATTTCCTCACATAACTTTCATTTTCCAATATCCCTGATACTAACTATAAATAGCACTGTGTTCGATATATGTTCAGTTATTTGAAAACATTGATAGGATAAATTGTTGAACTGCGGCAGTTTAGATAAGTGTTCGTGATGTTGACAAGAAGAGAAGCGATGAGGTGTCTCAAAAAAGACCTTTACGTCGTGGCCGTTTTCATTATGTTGGCCATTTTGATTGTTTCGTTGGCATTGTTGTTTACAAATTCATCGCCGCATGTTAAGCATCACTATGGCGAAGGAGATGATTCTGCAAATAATGGTTCTGATTCGAGATATTACATATCCAACCAAACTTTTGAAGAAATGAAGAATAAAAGTAGGAATGTTGTTGAAACTGTGTTGCCATCGAAGATAAGAATTGGCAAGCTGTTCAAGAAAACTCGTGAAGTGGATTTTTTGGATGGGGGAAAGAAAATTGGTTTTGATGGAATAGCAAAATCAAAATCAATGCATGATTGAAGAAATACGAGGTAATTTGAAGCAACTTCATAGTCCAGCGACTACAGTAGGTTACCATATCGCAGTATTGATTACTTTGCTAGCTATGGCATAGAGCACTTTGCAACCATAAGCATGCAAGTCATATGAATGAGCTATCGAAGGGCTCAAGTTGCTACCCTGTAGCATCCTGTATACCATAAGGTGCTCGTATTTGTTTGCAAATCTCTTTCCATTTGATTTTTATTTTACTAATTATACTGAAATAAAGCAAAATATGATATAAATTCAATTGTGTAACGAATCGGTTTTAGGGGGTCCGATAAAGCCACGGTATCAGCTCTATCGAAGAGGTCAAGACAACGTTGCCTCCTAGCCTGCTGACACCAATGTACACCCCACCCCACACCCCAGTTTCATATCATGAAATACGAGCATCCCCCATACCCACGCTTTGTAGCATATTGCTAGTTTTTGGTTATTGCTAGTATGAATCAAAGTTGTTGTTGCTGCGACTCCTCCCACCTCTGAAAGAAATCGAGGAAGCATTGCCGAGCTCAGCAACAGGACAACATGTAAATTACCTCGTTTCACTTTCCGTTTCTTTGCGCCCATGAACTGGCAGATTGAGTGCCTTATCGTTATACCTAGCTGATCACAGTTGAAGGTAGGTTTAGATACGTTCAGATTTGTTTTTCTTGTGTTTTAGCCGACTCAGCGATACGGAAAACTGTGTCTTAAACAATTCTCAAAACCGCAACAGTTTTAGGCCAAACTTATCTAGCCTAGCCTCGAAGTATCTATGCTACTAGTCTTAATCAAGATCTCTATGTTGCTTATTATTGAAGGATTTTAGCAGAAGCTATAGCTTTCCATTTTCTGAAATTTTGCTGTTGAATTATAAAATAGTGTTTGTTTCTATGGAAGCTGTAATGTCAAGCAGATGAAGTTGTTGATTTTGGGCGGTTGATTTTTAGCCTGAAGTACTCATCAATCACCAACTCTCCCCTAGGGCCTGTTTATCTGAACTTGTAAAGTTCTTTCAATGATTTATTACCAAAATAGTTGAGGGCAGTTGGAAATGATTGTGGTTTGTCGATCGTGGGTTTATGGGCCTAATGAAAAATAGGGCAGGAAAAAGCCGAGATTTTAAACTGAGATTTCTAACTATCTGGACATTGCATCAAAAATGCCAGCAGGGAGATTCTAGTAAAATCTCTATCAGTACAGGAAAATTAAAAAATTTTAACTGCAAAAACCATGTGCACGTGCCCGAAAGAAGAGAGGGGGTAACTGGCAAGAATTTTCCCTAGCTTTTCTGTTGTTGACGTCAAACGCCAAATTTTGCAATTATGGAAACAAATGCGCCGATTGCCTAATTACATAGCTCGTAGCTAGCCCCGTTTTACTCCAGCAACTCACAAATGAGATAGCCCGGTTGGTTGTTGGTGCCAAAGTTGGGAGAAAACAGGGTTCCGCTGGTGCATCATGACTCAGCTGTACGAATTGAAAGGGAGCTAGCCCTCTTTCTGTGCTCACATGGAAAGATTCACCCTCTTTCAGGGAGGATCCTGGCACGCGATAACCTGGATCTTGGCAATGCAGGCTAGTCGGGCCTCCTTAAACCTCTTTGCAGAGTGTTGCACTTCTCAAAGGATCTTTTGTGTACAACAGCTATTTTCTATTGTTCTATCCTATTGTTCTATTGTCAAACTTTAGCGTACAAGTGCCAAACTCTGAAGCCTGGTATAGTAATGGAAACTGATGTTTCAAAGTTGTTACCAGATGAGTAGGATCCCTTCTTGAGTAGAAAAGTAAGGTTTTAATGCAAATTTGATGTTGGAAATAATTTGCAAAAGGTTACACAAATACAAGAAACCTTGTTTACATTTTCTACCCAAAAATCTTAGTGAATTCTTTTAAATCCCCGAAAACCTATAGAAACCCCTGGAATCCACTAGATACCTACCAAATCCTCACAAATCTTCAGTAATCCCAAGATGTTTTCCTGATTCCTCAGAGACACAAGTCTGATTTTCCCGAAACCCCAAAATTTGGGAATCCTTGCACATCTTTTCTGGCAGTGTTGTGCCATTCAATAATTTGCATGAAATAAAATATGGCTTGAAGTCAGAAGGACTAAAGCTTCTCTCCTGGAGATCATCTCCTCATGGCTCTTGAGTGCATCAACCAGCTGTATGATGGAGATTGACACAAAGCAAGCTTTTTATTAGAAACCTCAGAAACCCAATTGTCTTAAGAAACTTTTTATACATGTAGTTAAAGTATGGTTTTTGCAGATGGTTTGGCCAAAAAATTCATTTTGAATGTGAAAAGATTTTTAGCGGGGCTCATGTTAAGTGACCAAGAGTGGTCAATTTTCTTGACCAGGCCCAAAAATGAGAAAAGAGTGGCAATCTCTGACATGGCTCTATGAAATTTCTAGGGAGGCTTAGGACCTAGGCGGGAGAAACTGTACAGTTAATGTTTGACCGGCTACTACTTTCTTTTAACAAACTTGCAATTATTTCCACAATGTTCAATACACAATACTTTATTTTGACTTGTTGTATAAATGTTCAACTCTGTTTTGATTAGCAGCAAACTGGCTTCAAGTCTTAAGTAGCTGGTGCGGGAGTTTCTGTACACTAGGTGGAGTTTTTGTACACTTTTGCAAGTGTAAAATAATTTGCTTAAATATATTTCAAAATCTTCATTTTTATTTCCTAGCTTAATATATTCCTATTCTATCATTTTTTACTAAAATCTGCATTAAAAACCTATCTGTTTTATTATGAGCAAATTTTTATTGATCGCATAGAAATTGTTCGACTCACGAACGGCACACACTCATTTTGTGTCCATTATGGATAGACCTTAGTTTAATGTTTATTACTAGATGAGGAAAAGTTCTACAGCTAAGAAAATCTTAAAGAGCGGAAAGTATGAAGTCTTCTATCTAATGTTTTGCAAATTATTGCATTCAAGTTACTCGTTGAAGTTAAAATCAACTGCAAAGTTCAACTGTGCAGAAACTCCCTCTGTACAATTTCTCCCTACTAGACCCTAGCTGAGAAGTGTTTGTTACAAATATCAAAACTTTAAAAGTACATCAAAGACGCCAAGCTTTCAGAAACAGCATAAAAGCAACAAATTCAGCCTCCTAATGCCTTAGAAAATTTACTTCCAACTTCTTTTGTGTTGAATAACTAGGGAAACTCCAATTAAAAATCCTTTGATTTATAATGCTAATATTTTCAATATTTCAATATATTTCTTTGTGACAGTCACATACCTTCCAACCTGTAGAGAAGGAAAAGCGGGAGACTTCGCGAGCGGAGCGAGATTCACAAAATCAAAGAAAGTTTTGACAATTAAAAGAATTTGTTACGAAGAGCATTGAGTAATAAAATTCCAAAGTTTGGCGCCTGGCTTTATCCGATGTCGTAGTCGTAACTATTCTAACGTTTTGATTTAAATCACATAGAATCGTTTTGTCCGTTATGAAAAGGTTGCACTGATGACAGTGATCTTGATTCTTCTTTATTTCATACCAGTTTTTTATTTTTATTATAAGTTTTTTTCAAAAATCGGGAGGATTTTTTAATTGTCTGGAGATCGGGAGATGACCACTGAAATCGGGAGTCTCCCGCATATCGGGGGGGTTGGAACATATGTCAGTCAAGATAACAGAAGATATTTAAGAATTCAGGATATAGATCATATTTTGATATTCATCTGCAAAACAGAAGTAGCCTTGTTTTGACCAGCAAGTATTGTGCATGTGCAGCTTTATTTCTACCCGCAGCATTCTGGGTATTACAAAGGTATTGCACCAGAATTTCACTGGGTAATTCCCCCAGACTTAACCTTCGACCACTGCTAGAAAAACCATTGTTACATCTCTTAAGCTATAAGAAATCAAAAACGTTTCTGGTTATATCAAGTTGAACAACAATTCAGATTATGCCTTTTGTATTATTATATAGCCTTTGATCTTTACAGGAATTGAAGATGGCAAGGGAAATCGGAAACACTATGCAACATAATAAGTACTTAAAGCTTTTGTGTCTGAAACTTATCAGAGTAGTAGGTCAGAATGAAAATCAAAATCAAACGAATGGACCCATTCAATGTCCGATCTACCCCTTTGTGTAGAAATTTGTTTGGTTTCATTTTCCCTCTCTTCCAGACGTATTACTCTGATGAGTGTCAGACGCAAAGCTTCAGTAGTTATTATGCCTCATTTACAATTTGTTAGGTTTCATTTTCACTCTCTCTCAGACATATTACTCTGATGAGTGTCAGATGCAAATCTTTAGTTGTTTACATATGTTTCATTTACAATATGTTAGGTTTCATTTTCCTTCTCTTTCTGACTAACTGCAATGTTAAGAAGCTATTAACACTATGTTTCCAATTTTGTTTGTCATTAGAATTAATTTTCGTACTCCCAAACTTGACAATTTGAATAATCATTTATTGTTTGTATCACTGGACCGTTGGTGAGGATTGGTTTTTTCTGCCAGAGAGATCCTCGCTGTCGATAATCATACCTGTAAATATTTGAACCTTGAGAGGATTTACTCAGCTATAAAAGATTTTGAAACGTATACATCCTATATCAAACTATTTAAAACACTGATAAATATAAATTGCACTGAAAGATCCATCGTACGAAGAAATCTATGATTAAGGATTGGAATGGAATCAGAAATTTACGAGAAAGATTTATTGCACAGAAAAGAGAATACATACATACGGGTGCTTCTAAATTTATCTCGAAATTCTAACATGCATAAGAATCCGAGAAATACCCCCTCGTTCATTTCTATGTAATGCATAATCTGCTATCCCTGTCCAGGCTCTGCAGGGGGTCTCGCAACTCTGCCCTTAGTAACCGGGATAAATCCTAGACACCCCTTCCATCTTAGCTAAAACCTGGCAGGTATAACTTAACGTTGTGATGTGGCAGACACACATGCCAAGTGTCAAAATTGATTATTAATTCATGAAGACGCATTTTCATAAGAAAGGCAGCCTAATAGCCATTATTCCATTCGCTATAAGAATTCTGCTTTATCAAAAGAAAAGTTAATCTAATTGCAAAGACTTGAATGTAAATTATGCTGTTTACCGGGTTGACATCTGAGCAGTGCGTTTTCTTTGTAGGAGAGCTCAGTCAAGATTTACAGCCTGCTGCATAACAATAGATGATTAAATATAACATTTGACAAGAAGAAGCGAGTAAGTTTAGTTTTGAACATATCTTCAACTTTGCAATACTGTACATGGAATATCGAGTTATCCTGCTGGAGTCGGAAAGATTTATGGTGGCAGCAACAACAACAATTCTCAAAATATCATGGCAACATCTTATGTAGCAGACGAAAATCTCGACACGATTCAAAATGGCCCGTTTAGGAAAGAAGTCAAAGTTGAAACGACACTTTTCCGGTCGCGCTGGGTCATCTTATTCGTGTTTTGCCTCGTTACCTTATCTTACGGTGCGCTGTGGATCACATTCTCCTCCATCAGTGACATAGTCGTGCGTTATTACAGGATAGAGCCGTTGTTCGTTGACTGGCTTTCCATGGCTTTCTTACTCGCTTTTATGATTTTCGCTCTGCCATCTGCAATATTCTTATCGAAATACGGCCTGAGAGCTACCATATTACTAGCTGCCATTTTGAACGCGTGCGGAACATACATCAGATTCCTCGGAATAGAGACTGGGGGGTTCTCCTATATCGCTATAGGTCAATTCTGTGCTGCAATCTCTGGCCCGTTTATTCTTGCCGTGCCCCCTGAGCTTGCTGCAGTTTGGTTTGGTGACCACGAGCGGGCCATTGCAACCTCGATCGGGATGCTGATGAACTACGTAGGGGTGGCCATCGGGTTTCTTCAGCCAACCATCATGGTTCCAGATTCTCCCGATATCGACCAGGTGAGGGACGGAATTCACAACCTAGTCTGGTTCCAAGCAGCATTTTGCTCCATCACCCTCATTCTGGTCGTCTGGTTCGTGAAAGAGCGTCCCCTCATCCCCCCGTCTGTGTCTCAGGCGTTGAGAGATAAAAAACAGCACAAGCTGAGCTCTTCGTTTTTCAGCTCTTTGAAAATTCTGGCCAAGAACTGGAATTTTCACCTGACAGCCCAAGCCTACGGAATCATATTTGGCCTGTTGACAGTTATCAGCACGCTGCTCAATCAAATCGTCAAGTCGAATTTTCGCTACGTGTCCGAGTTTCAGATCGGACTGATGGGTTTCGTGGCAACGCTCGTGGGCATAGTTGGCATTCTCTTATTTGGGTTCTGGATTGAGAAATCCCAACTATACAAGGCTACATCGACTTTTGTTTATGCTGTGCATACATTGTGTCTGATTGGCCTAACTGTATTTCTCTTGTGGGTCCCCAGTTTCACGATGGTTTTCGCGCTATTTTGCATCCTCAATATCGTGGCTGTTCCCTACACGAGCTTCGGCCTGGAGCAGATTGCCGAAATCACGTACCCCCTGTCGGAATTTACGACCTGCACCGTAGCAATAGTCATCGGAAATTTCTATGGCTTCGTCCTGACTTTCGTTCATGGCTGGATGCTAGAAGTCGGCCTACTTAGGCCAGTCTGTTACTGCCTAATCGCTCTGTCAGTTCTGGGGATGATATTCGTTTTAATGGCGGACGTGCCCTTGAAAAGATCGGAGACGGACCAATCTAAGAATAACGTCATCGTTCTCACTCCTAGCAACGAGTCGGGCTACGAGTCGACGCCCGATGGGACTATCATTTAAATCCATCCCACAATACAATTGTATTCCTATCTAGAATAATTTTTTGCTACCAATAGTCCTTTGCGATCCAACTAAATTGGCAAACCGAACGAACAAATTCAACTATGATGTGGTTTACTTTTTCAAGAGACTTTATACTACAACACTTCCCACAATGCATTGCAGAATTTTCCTTCGTGAGCATACGTTGTATCTAGCAGTAGACTACACCTTCGTTCATTGAGAACTTCGTTTTGGTATCTTCAGATCAGTCTATTGTGGCTATATTGGAACTTCTCAGCGCAATAAGTCGGACATCGCTACACAATGTAACAACTCACCCTACAACAACCATATTTCATAAAGGTCATGTATACAGCCAATGCATATATCGCCATGTATTACAAAATATCTCTACCACTGCACTCGTAACAGTTTATCACCATAAGTTCGCTTTATGATGCAAACCAGCCTACTATTGAACGACATACCTAAGCATCGTACAGAGCAATAGACATACCTAAGCAGTGCGTATCTTCAATAAAATGACGAAAAAACTTTGAAAAACCCCTCAAAGAACGCCTTTGAGCAAGTTGTTGTCATGGAGATCTTGCAAGTCAGGGCAAGGCGGAGTGATGGAGGTCCAGGCACAACAGAGGAGCAAGAGATGATTAAACATTGAACATTTTCAGGTGCTTTCAAGATCAAATCCATTACATTCTCAACATTGTTGTTATTTGGTGTCCATTTATCAAACGAAGTCTTCAATAACTCAGAGGTCATCAATCAACTGATAAAACTTAACTTTAATAGACGACTCTGCAATAGATGGCTCTTATTATACGCTCGAAATGCATGATAGGAATACGTCCCTTAGCAACGCATGTCTACCAAAACTAACGGCTGCAGCTTGATAACAGCTGCGAGCAATTTAGGCCTTTTGCAATCTGGTATCTATGTGTTGCTAGGGTGCATATTCCTGTCATGCATTGAAATTAGATCAGCCATCTTATACAGAATCATCTAATGCTTTTTGATACCGAAGGACGAATTATTAGAAAATATTGACAATTTAATCTTCTGGAATATTTTGATGGCAAAGATAAAGTAACCTTATTCGAAGTTAATCCACCGCTTCCTATTATCTTGTTTATATCTTATTTATAGGGGTTGTTTTTGTTTATATTTAATCTTATTCGATATTGGATTTCTAGAAATATCATCAATAGCGCAAAAAGTGGATATTAATCTGTTTGAAACTCGTCTATGTGGAACTATGGGACTTTGTCAGAAGCTCTGCGAGTGGAGCCATATACCAATTCTAGCATTCACTTAGCGATAGTAACACGAAAAAGTTATCTGTACACAAAATACGTATGGAATTTTCTTCGAAATGGGGCAGCTACCCTTTCTGGCAACCTCCCTTTTAAAATGTGCAAATTAACGGTTTATGGTTCAGGTTTTCAAATAGCAAATAAATATTTAATTGCACTTTGAGAATGATTTGGATGGTTTTCGTGTCTTATCAGACAAAGTACTATTATGGAACTTGAGGAGAAGCAGGATTTGGAAAATCCATCGAGGTAATTCGTGAGAATGAAAATGACCCGAGTAGGACTCGAACCCACGACCTCTAGATTCGTACTTTAGAGCGCTACCACTCCCAAATGATCTCGAAAGTACTATGTGAACCTAAAAAAGTGAAAAATGGTGAACAAGGATGATCAAAGTTTTGCAAACCCCTCAGATTTCTTCTGCTTGTTTGGCTTTCTGAAAATTTTGGGCTTGAGGAAATTGGTTAACATGAATTTTTCAGGAATGAACCGTCTACAAGCAAAGTGTAGATCATTTTCATCTAGTATTTTAGCTGCTCTTCCGTTTTTAGGCTAAGGCCATTGTTGGATGTAGAAGAGGAGGGCGTGATCTTTTTTCTAGAAAATATTGGTTAACATTGGCCAAACCTCCTCTAGGCCATTGTTTTTCTTGTTTTTTAACAGAACCCAAATATGACCTTATTTTAGATATTTGGTTGAGCTGTGTGTGACGGCTCATTCATTGAACCATGAAAGAGTTTTGGTTCAATCCGTACTGAAATTCTAGTTTAAAATCTTTGAAATTAAAAACACTATAATTGTTAGAGTCGAACCTCTAGAAGCGGCCACCTTTAAATCCAAGATTAGGCGGCTTTTAGTTATTTAGAGGTGGATACTATTGGGAGATGGCCGAGGTTCGACCGTATACCTACTATACTGTACAAAGTTAAACTCCAACTCTTTGAAATACCTATAACAGGCTAAGAGCAGAATATAAAAACTATGAATACAACTGGAGAATAAATTTCTAATCATTTTGATTGATTTTATTAAAATACAGGATCAATTAATCATCATAATGGATAGAACATTTCAATATATTCTACAAAAGTTAAGTTATCTTACCAAATAATACCCAATTAACAAAAACCCGTTGTGGGAAGGGAAAATGAACTGTTCTCTATTATCTTAAAAACCAATGGCCACAGGTCAAGTACTAGACAATACTTGACATTGACAATTCACATTTGTCAAATCAATAACCATCCCATATGCAAGGCCAAATACTTTGCGTTTCCTATCTAGAATAAAGCATTTTGATTATCTATATTTGCTTTTTTCAAAAATATGAGTAGCTTCAAATGAAATTCGGTACACGAGAGAAATTAACAACCAAGGAAAAATAATTGTTGCCAAATATGAGAAACTTTGCATCAAAGCGCCGCCCGCAGCCAGCAAAAGAATATTCTAAACTATTGATACAATTACTGAAAGAGGTCTGAGCAGTCTGAAGTAGTTCAAGGCAGTTAGAAGCAGTTCTATCTTTTTTACCCAAGTGAAATAGCCACCAATAACACTGAAAGTTTGAAACACTTGATAACAATACGTTACTAAACGCATACAGCTTTCATCTTATATACATCAATTAGTCATATGTAATTAGTTGGAGATGTAAGAAAATAGTCATCTAATCCCTTCATATACTACAGAACTGTATACTCCTCATCGTCTAAGGTGGGAAGATACAAACTTTGTGACTTCAGAGATCTGCTGAAAGATCGAGACGTGTTTGGAGTGCTTTCAAATCCGTTGGGGGAGACAGGAGAGTCTATGTTCAGAGATGGTGATGACAGACTGAGGCTGCTGGTGTTTGCGTATTTCCACATCAATTCTTCTTTTTCCATCGACAGCCGCTTCACTTTTCTCGCTTCTTTCTCCAGATTTGCAGCTAGGCTCTCTCTTTCCACGGAAAGTTGCCTGTAGACAAAATTATCATTAAAAACATATTGGATATCATTAGGAACAATCCACGAATTGTTATTGCTGGTTGATGGTTTTGCAACAATTTAGCAACAATTCATAACGATAGTGGAACGTAACATAACAAATCATTTCCAACGACTCCTAAATGACTCGCAATGCTCTCAAATGATCATGGAGTGATAAGTGGCTGATTACCGAGTGGCTGGATCACTCAACCCTTTTTAAAAGGGTCTTGAGTTTGAAACTTCCTTTAGATCTGTCACATAAAGTGTGAGGAGAGAATTTTCCAGCTCTCTGTAATTCCAGCAAAAAAAGGCAAAAGGAGTCACGAGGTGTGGTCACATCGAGAGGAAGGACTAGGGAGGACTAGGGTCACACTGCTCAATTAGTTTACCTATTCAGTAGGTGCTTAGGACTTTAAGCGTATTTGCCTATCAACCAACAAATTTAAAGTTTATAACAATTCTTAAAGACTTGATTCACCACAAAACCCAAATTGAAAAATTATTAGTATGATACCAATGATTCTAGACTACAATTATTTTACTTACCTTTCACATTTTGACTTGTTTTGTAGGGCCACAGAAAGAGCTTCCTTTTCTTGAAACACTTTTGCGAATTTTCTCTCCAATTCATACATATCTTCAACCTAGATGAAATAAAGATGTTTATAGTTGCGTTTCAGAAATCACTTAGAATCACCTACAGAAGCACCCCTCCAGGTCATTGTGGTTTTCTATTTCCAACAAAGGCATCGCAGCATACACTATATCTTTTAGATAATATTGTGGGTTGCAGCATAACCGATCTTAAGGGAATTTATCAGTGCAACATTTTCATATATCTTGCAGGCCTAGGTGATCTTTTGGGGTAAGTTGTATTGACTGCACTCTCCACATTCGTCTCTCATTTATGTTTACAGTGGCAAAGGAATGATCCACTGCAATTTACTAATATCATCACTAGGAACTGTTTACATGAATCACTACAAAAAACCGTTTTATTACTGCACAAACTGGTTATCATAGCACACTGAAATTAGGTATGGGTTTCAGCCAGTGTATAGACAAATGGCTGTAGAAGTTAAGGATTCTACTTACTTTCTTTTGAAGCTCCATGTTTTGTGTTCTCGTCTTTTTGATTTCCTCATTTTTGAGCTCAATAACTGTCTGTAGACTTTCAAGCTCAGCGGGAAGGTTGTTGTATTTTGCAAGGGCCTGCTAAAATCAAAGTTAGATTGTTTCATAAGAAATAGATACAACCTAGCTTCCTAGCTTGCTATAAACACGAGACTAAATCAAATGAGTGGAGCAAACCAGCCAGTTATGTACACTTACAAGTTAAGACTGCAAACAGGAGGACTTGATTAAAAAAGTATGACAAAGGGATGGGTAGACAAATAATCGAAAAGACTGGCTCAGTGATAATGATTATTCTTTGATCGGTACAGAATTTCAGGAAAATCCAAAAAATAGCTCAACATAATGACTACCAAAACTCTGTGTGATCGACACTCATTATAGTATACTTACAAAAGTACGTCAGAAAGAGAACGAAAATGAATCTTAACGAATTATTATAGCCAAAGGTTGATAGAAATGAGTTTAAAGAGTTATATACATAGAATAATTTGAGTTGGAAATTTAGATTTGGGAGCCATATTATGACTCCGTAGTCACTCTAGTCAAGCGTATTAGCATTTAATCACATCAATTTGTGAGAATGAAATATGACCGGAGTGGGATTCGGGCCTATAACCACTGATTTGATGCATTATTACTCCACTAAATTCGTTAGTAGACCAGGGTTCGAATCCTGCATGTGTCATTTTTCATTTTCAAAAATTAATTATATTGAATTACAAAATCTTGCTTCTTCTTAAGCGTAGCATTTGCACTTTGCACTTCATAATACTGCACTTGAGCCTCAAGGCAATTGTTTTCAGCACTAAGTTTAACACTCGAAAATCGAAATCTGAAGATTTAAGTATTGTTACTATTCTTCATACGAACCTGCATTCTCGTTTCGATATCTTTATCTAACTCTTCTTGCAGTTTGGCATTTTTCACTTCGAATTCATAACATCGTTCTTGTACCGACTCTAATTGGTTCTGGAAAAGCGAACCGGGATAAGGTGGATATTGAGTACTTGATAACATACTCTTAAAAGAAGAAAAAGGAACTCTTCGTTCAAACACTTTCCAAACCCAGAGACTATATGGCAAATCTATTCAGTTTGGTCATATATACGGCTCTTATATAAAATTTCCTTAATTATGAATTTTCGCAATAAACTGTTGATAACCGAATGTCTTGGAAACTCAACATTTCTGCCAGGTTTTAGAACATTATAATTCTTCAAGCATATGTGGGGAATTTAGAAAGCCACGGACAGCGAAATGAACATACATATTTGATACTACATCATAATCTGCTTATGTGCTTCAGCAACAACGTTTCTTTAATTCAAAATTCTTGACAAAAAACCTACCTGAATAATGTTAGTTTTTCAGAGGTAGTTATTGACATATTGCTCGTTGAAAACATTTGATTTTGACAATTTTTACCTGCACGTCTTGTAAACGATCTTCGTAATCCAAACAGACTTCTTCTTTTTCTGTTTGAAACTGCGATTCGATTTCTACAGAATACAATAATATCGTTACATAAATCATTACAAAAGCTGAAAAGGAAAGCGAAATGATTGACTTGTGTCTAGATGATAACTATTCTTCTTGGGGCACATCATCATTCGAAAATAATTATCAAACTTTATTAATAACTAACTGCATACATGACGATATGAAACTTTAAGTATTTGACAAGAAACTCATAAAAACAAAAGACACTTCAATCTGGGGCATGCTCTTTTTTTTCCTAATAGGAACAATGGCGAACTAATTTACCTAATCTTCAATCAATTGGAGGGTTTTCGTCAAATTCAATTAATCTCTTGCAAGAAAGCCTTTTTTGACAGTATAAACGTTAAAGTATGATTTCCCCGTGTCCACCAGCAATGAAATCCTACCATTCTACTTAGTATCAATAAACAGACCTTTCGTTTGTTAACCTAGATTGGCTTATTTAAAATGTTTACTAAATATCATAATTCATTTACCTTTGACCGTCTTTGAATAATGTTCTTCTTTACTTTTCAAAATTTTGTTATGTTCTTCAACGTTATCTTTAGTCAATTCATCATATTCATCTTTCAGAAGATTGATCTATAGAAAAATAAAACGTTAGTTTAGATTGCAAATAGGTTCGAGTAAGTACTGGTGCACCATAAACATTCTCCACCCAAAGTTGATATTCTTTAGGTTACAGTATCAAATAATGCAAACAAATTACCTCCTCCTCATGGTTCTCCTTCAGATCTGCTATTTCGCTTTTTAGGCTATTCTTTACTGTAAACGAAGAAATATATCATGAAGCTTCACAGGCAGTAAAAACGAGAGAGATGTTACCCAACTATGGGATGAATATATTGCAAACATCACTGTAGATTAACTAACTTTAATCAATTTTCCAGTAATATTTCGAGATTCATTAACGCATTTGCCATTTTCAATTAACAGTCTATCTAGTCTAGAAAGGTCTCTTTCAAAGATTCAACCATGGGAATATCAAATTAATAAATGGGATAGATTTCTAGTTTTCCTCCAAAATAATGAATATTATACGACATAGTAATGGAGGCTTTAACTATTTGTTGGAAGCATAAAGAACTAGGTAAGATAATTTTGGTTAGACACTTTGAAGAAAGCATCTTAAGTTCTTACATCCATATTCCAAACACTTTAAGTTTCTTCTTTAAGCGGGGATTTAATGAATGATATTTCCTGAACTGTTGATTATCTGTTGGAGTTTGAAAGGATGAAAAATGTTGCTTCAAAATTACAACTTCGACCAGAAAAATAAGTTATTGAAGCAGTCAGCTTGATTGAACTCCAGACATTTCACAAACTGCTAAGATCAAAATAAACTAACCGGATCATACAAGTTTTACTTCTCTTATCATAAATAAGAATTTCTTAATAACCTTTCTGAATCTCTTTCTCTTGCTCTTCCTTCAACTGTCGTTTGACATCATCCTTCTCTAGGGCATGCACTTTCTTCAAACTTTCAATTTGTGTTTTGAAGTCTCGAGATGAACGTTCTAGCTTTTCTTGTGCTGATGTCAACTCTTGTTTGCTCGATTCTACAAAATAAAACGTGAAATATGAAAATATTAAGCCATGAAAATGCTACACCATACATCAACTGTCTCTATCATGACACTCATTGAAACGAAGTTAAAGCAAAGTTTTCTTTTTTGAAGATCAAGTTATTGAATCCTTAGAAACCAGAGACAAGCTTGATTATGTGTTTACAACTATAATTACAGTAGATGTGGGCTGACTGACCGAGAGCAGTTTGCTACAAAATTTAAGTCCAGCTTGGTTAATTTGAGGTCAACATCTGGATGAGTGAACGCCAGGGTTTTAACCGATAAAAACCACTCCACTGTCATTTGGCAGGGAAGTTAAAGTAGGGGTCCAGTGCTCGGAATCATTATTAAAAGTGGGGTCTACATCGTAGGTCCATGGAAAATAGGAAGAAAACATCGTTCAACTCGAGCAGAGCATGCCTATATTGCATACTAGAAGTAATACTCGAAGAAAATATCCTAATTTTATAGATGGATGAATAGGGAATAGAAAGTAAATACCTAGAAATGCAATATCACAATTAAATTTTCATGAAATTGTATCGAGAATACCATTTAAATATCTTACAAGTGTTTCAACCTTTCAACTGACCAGTTGCAGTATTTATATGATTTGTCGTTTATTCATCTATTCATTTCAGCGGTTTAACTAAATGAACAGGCATAGTTGTGTCATTGTGAACAGACATCATATGTCATCATTTGCCTCATTTTATACGCATTGCATTTTCTGACCCTCAACCCATCTTTGATGCAGGACTCAGGAAAACAACTTCAAACTCATTCAAGTTATAAAGAAACCCAATCAAAGACACCCGAAGGGAGAGGAATGAAATACAAGGTAATGATTCTCATATAAATTTCAACAAATATTTTCTCAGGCTACCATGTTGGGTATCCCTTGACGTATTGGTTTTTTTCAGTATTCGCAAAGGAACTTGGGAAAGCCCAGGGGGTAAACTCCTAATTCAAAGATAGTAGTCTTAACTGAGAGTCTATTCTATATGTATGACGTGATATGCTGTGACGCTCTGCAGAGGAAAACACCGCAACTCTTCAGTGGTGAATTGAACTAAAGGGTCAGTTTCACATATGGTAAATTACCTATGAAACTCTCCGTCTGTCCCAGGTCACTGTGAAGTTTATCACGTTCTTCTTTCAGAAGTTGCTGCTTTCGGCTGCTTTCCTCAATCTAAAACACAAAGTTATTGATCTTATTATCTTTATTGTAATCACGAATGAACAGCAAGGGTTCATTAATCATTTATCCGAACAGCAAGCACTTTCAACAATCTACTTACACAATCAGTAGAAAGAGTTTTTGTTAAGAACACATTGGAAACATCACAGTTGCATAGAGAAGACACCTTGTCACGCAAATCCTACTGGATAATTCGATTAGGATTGATTTAATCTATGATTAGCAATCACTCAGAATCAAAAATTTAATTAATCCAGGGGGGTCTAAAACTGAAAAGTGTTCTTCGAGAACAAAACTCAGTTGATAGTAAATACAATTCGTAATCGTCAAATTCAAAGTATCTCTGATTTGAACAAAATTTGCAAGCTTCTTGACCTGATCTTTTCCAATTCAATCCTTGGGACTTCCATTTCATTTTGCCTATAATGTCCCTTGTCAAATAAAGAGATGAATTAATGCAATCTTTCGTTCAACCACTCACCGTCTGAATGTGCTGGCGAATGACAATGATAAACGCTTCCATTCCCAAATTCTTCTCTTTCAAATCTTCTCTCATCAAATTTATTTGATTCTCACAATTTTCACATTTCGCTTTCAATTCCCTTATTTTCTTTTTGTCATCCTCTCTTGATTGAAGGTGGGCTGGGGAGCCCCCTGATTTATTCACTTTCGTACCAGGTGACTTTACTGGTATGCTTGTTCTTCGGGGGGTCTCGACGGTCTTAGCTTTGACATCTTTAGGTGCAGTACTGACTGAACTTCTTGGTGTTTTACTGACTGCAATGAAAAGAGAAAACATGATTAAAACCCTTTACTTCATTAATCAGCAATATGCAAGTCCCCCGGTTACAGGATATAAAAGTCACTATATCCCGGTCGTAAGTCCTGTACAGATTTCTACTCAGATAAAGCATTGGAAATTATAATTAGAATGGGCCTAAGTGAAATTGTTCGTAACAAATATAGACGTGACTATAGCCCAAATACCATATCAGACAGGACACGAAACTTGGTATAAATGAATTCCACCCAAATAAATCTGTAAGGATAGTTTAAATTTCATGTTTGAAAACCGTCTTGGTCCTTCTCTTCCTGAGAAGGCGATAGAATCTTGTCTCTATATGGCCCAAATAAAAAAAGAGAGGTATAAAGGCTTTATAAGTTAGCTCCTTGTTTTTTCATTCAAAAACTTTCGTCAAAAACATAATTGAAATAAAGTGGCCTTCACTCATACAATATGTTGCAGCCTTACTTGTTATTGGTTAATTCTAGACAACAAATCCTAGGACAATGTTGTATCAGTTTGGTCGTGACTCAGCTACTTTTATATTTTTCATAATAACATCATTAATCAAATAAAAAGACGGATGAGTTGAGTTATTAAGCACAACTTAGTGAAAAATAAGTTCTTTACAAAGTCAGAAATTAATTTCGAAACCGAACAAATAGAATTAAAATCAATAACTTATTCCGAGTAGGATATTTGATAAATATAATTGTTAAGCCTGCTCTCCATGGCAACATAAACCCTATTTGTATCAACACCTACAAGTTGTTGACATCCTTCAGCCATCTTAGAAGTTGGGAGTAATTTGATTCATTGTGGCCTAGTTCGTGAGTTTGTTAACTTTCACTTTTCCAATGGTTAAATGTACGGTGCATTTCACAAGCTAATGTTAGTTGATTAACTAAAGCCAGTTTTCAACAGGTGCTCAGTCTAGAATATTGTCTCTCCATCTTCTCTTTGGCTTATCTTCTTGGCTGACAGGTACCCGACATAAAAGTGACGGTTGAAAGTTTGAAACGTCCTTGGTGACGACAGCATCAGTCAAAATAATGGCCTATTCCAATATATCTATATACCCTGCAGTTGCATCTTTTGAAAAGTCAGCAATCAATCACTTGTTGATCATAATTTACGTCTTTACGCTGCTTATAGCACGGGCATGAATAAATAATTAGAAACAATAATAATAATCATTATCCATGTTGACAAGGACACTTCCAAGTCCTAGCCATTTACAACTATACAGAACACACAAACACATAATGTCGTTGATGAACTAAGCCCCCAATAAAACTACATGTTTATTTAGTGCTGGTGGCTTTCGGTTCGCTATTCTTCCTTGTTGGTTAAATATCACTTCCACAACTTTTGAGCGTATTAATCAAATGTGTAATACGAAATACGAAGTGTCAAATTCTGCTGGTAAATTACTTTGCTATACAAAGGTCATTTAAATAAGACATTAAAATGAATTTCTGAAATTATAGCTAGCTAATCAGAATCCAAATCAAAATATTTTGATAAACATAAACAAGTTCCAAATATCATACTTAGAAAGAAATAGCGAAAAAATAATATAGATTTAAAAGATAAGAAAGTCAATTTACTATTTAGTATTGACCAGTGTAATATTGCACATATTGAGTATTGACCGGTGTAATATTTCACATATTGAATATCGAGTAGATCATTTATATTTACCAGTCTAGTATTTCACATATATTGACCAAAGTAGTATTTCACATATATTGAGTATTAATTGATGTAATATTTCATATAAATACCTGAATCGCCCATTCTTGTCCTCCATGTTGGAAACTTTATAGGCCAAGAAAACATAGCGAACTGTTTACATCAGTTTCATTTTTCCACTGAATAAATTCATGAAAACAATCGTCCTTGTCTTTGCTTTGCTTACGAAACAAAGGCCGATGAATTTTTAATGTTTTGGGATAACGGACGGCAGGTGGAAATTACTGTCTTGGTGTACTTTACAATGAATAATTAAAATCCCCATTATTTTGTTTTGAATGTCCTATTTCTATCAAATATTAAGGCACAATACGTTTGAGCCTAGAGAGTAATTGAAAATAAATAGAAACATAGAAATATAAAGGATAGAGAATTGGATTTACTTCTATAGTCTAGCTTAAGGTATTTTGAATAATATTTTGTGTATTTTTCGCTGTCAATAATAGCAAAGCTAATGTGTTAAAGCTTTGTAAAGATATCAAAACATCATAGAGACACTATACACTATCGCAGTTATCGCTGCCATATCTAAAACTCTCAACCAAACCTCAACTAGTACGTCATAAGGGAAACCTCCAGACACGAACTTATAAGATTTTTAGGACCCCTTTCTAATAAGCACTCATCACAAGTGGTCTATTACAATAAACCAACATTACGGGGGGGGGGGGAATCAGAAGTATCAATATTTGAATTATCGTGGTCATTTTCGATCTTTATCATCGTGGCTAAGATTTCTCATTGAGAAACCCATTCCAGATTAAATTCAAACTCAAAACTCTGAATCATTTAAGTAGAAAATCTAGAATGGTATCTAGGCCTTAGAATTTTGCTTTCTCGACATAGGTACTTCAGAAAATAGTAATTTGATTTATCATCGTACAACCAAGTCACAGAGCGTACATCTTATACCCCAGTTTACCAATTGATACGAAGTCAATACCATAAAAACTTGCACATAAGAACTACTGCCTAGAGCTTGTACCGTAAAAATTTCAGTATCTTGGACAACTTTTTCTTGAAAGTTCTTGCAAAACTCCCCTAATGATACATGAAATATATTATGGAAGTAAAATATTTTCAAATATGCATGATTATGTCTCTTCAGACCGACCCTCCCAGTCATAGTCTAGTAAAATGTCCCTAATTATTAAGAGCCTTTTGGTTTAAAGCTGAACCATAGTAGTTCTTATATGTGGGTCTTTATTGAACAGCAATAGTGAGGGAAGAACATCGACTTTCATAATAAATTCAAGATCTAAATCACCTGAAGCATTACTTCGTGGAGTGCTGGAAGAAGAGCTGCTTCTTGGCGTTGATGTTGTCCCACTGAGGCTGGTTCTGGCTGGAGAGCCAACTTTCCTTGTCTCTTTTTCCACATATTGCTGAGAAAGAGTCTCTTTGGCTGCTAGTTCTTCCTTGTTCACCTGTGATGACTTCCGTTTCACGTGTACTGGAATACATTTTTTCGAATCCTTTTCGTTCGATTCTAAAAAAGGGAATTAGACTATTGAAGTGAAAATTAGTTACACAATTTAGAGGAAATAGCTTTTCACAAATGCACAAGTTTTTATAATGCATTTCCGTCTTATATTATACCCTCTTTCTTCTACCGATTTCCATTTCATATATTTGTAGGTAGCACACCAAACTTCTATACATATCATCATCATCATCATCATCCTATAAGGTACCGTAGTTTGGGGTTAATAGGGACAGGAAGGTGAATAGGGACAAAAAGGAACAAAGATTGTGGACTTTGAAAATTACAGAAGACCTTCTCATTTAGAAACAATTTGATCTTTATATTATACGTAATATTGTTGGGTTACAATCAGAAACTTGTAACCTAATCTTCAATGTCAAAATCTTTTGTTCCTTTTTTGTCCCTATTCACCTTCCTGTCCCTATTCGCTCAGGTACTTGGTATTCTTGGAGTGTCTCTATATTGATAGAGCATAAAATCATGTATACATCATAATCATCAGTTGATGACCATGCCTTCTATTTTGGGATAATAAATAGAATAGTTGACTCGACTCGTCAGTAGTGCTGATCAGACACCATCTTCTTGATCTTGTGTGACAGGGATTCAATACTTGATCTCGATAATGACTTGTTAAATGACTGATCATTGATATATAAGCTATGGTATGATAATAAAAGGCTTAAAGCACGAGGCTGCCGTGAAAGGACTTATGATCTCATTTAAGTAGATCCAATTTTTCAACTCCTGAGTTTACAAGTCCTTTAGATAACGATATTGCGTTGGTAAGAAAGCCTTTGCGTATAGGAGCTAACTTTGATGGGTTGTTGCACCCCATAGTGGATGTTAGTGAGCCAATCAGAAAAGAGGCGATTTTTTTACTGTGTAAAGACCAGTCAACCAATCACCATAAGTGATCCAGTACGAAAACAAATAAGATCAGCAAACGAGTCCTGATGGGAATGTGAGCTAGTTCTGTCAATGCACATGCGCACACACACACAATAAGATCCCTAGTTTTGGTGTAGATAAATTCTCAAATCCATAAATGAAAGGTTCTCCTTGCTCTGCTGATGACGCAAAAACAACTCTCACTGTAGGTTTAAGCAAATTCTGTGACGATTCCTGAGCCTTTTCTGCACTTGTATTGTATCTAGTAGAGATGTATCTAACTCATTAGCATATCTTTTGTAACCAACTAGTATATAAATCGTCTTCCCACTATAATATTTTGAGTTCTGAAGATGGAGCAAAGAACATTGTTCCAAAACGTAAACTGATTATGTCGTAACGAATTTGTCAAACTGAGCATTATCGTCGCAGTTCTTGTATTCAAATTCCCGAGTCCCTGAAACCGTTCAAATAAATATTCAATATGATCCATACGATTCAGTTTCACACGATTATATGCACAGGGCACAAATGCACAAAGAATCTGAAATTTGAGAGTTGAGAAGGATTACGGAAAAAGAAAGAGAGAGAAAGAGGATCCAGGATTCTAAACGAATCTAAAACTACGTCATACAAGCAGCATTTCTGGAGAATCCAATTTCCAAGGAACAGTGAAAAACAGCGAAAAACAGTTAAAAACAGCTAATAACTGTGAAAATCAGTTAACACAGTAATCTCCTAACACAGCTAAATAGTAGACCACCTGGCAAAGCATGAAAATTCCTCATTATTGAAATTACCAAACAGAGTCCTTATGAATGAAACAAAAGGGGATTATTTAATCAAACAGGTTGTCCATAGAAATTCTAATTGTTTTCATTCACCTAATGTGACAAATTAAATGTGTTTATAAAACATCGGTTGGTCGTGCATCGCCTCTTGAAGCATCCATTTAATAGAATAATTATCTACATAGAAGAAGCAATATAATAATTATGATAATCATCATCAACTTCACAATAAGGTTCTTCACTGTAATTATAACATCATTATCACAATTAATGTTTCCATCGCAATCATCATCACCTTGACCATCATCATCATCACCTTCTACACTTACAACTTAACATCTTCGCTGTAATGATGAATTATCACGATAAAACCTTTGGTTATCATCCACGAACATCATCATCATCATCATCATCATCATCATCATCATCATCATCATCATCATCATCATCAGCTTCATCATCTACAACCTAACTAAACATCTTCTTCGCTGTAATGATGAATTATCACGATGAAACCGTTAGTTTTCATCCATGAACATCATCATCATCATCACCATCGTAAATACAGAATGAAATTCGTCGCCACAATCATTATCATCATATTCGTTGTCTTCTTCTTGATAGTCATAATCATCATCATAATGATTTGCTTTGTTGATTACGTATATTACGCTCGTTTCTCAACTTTTTGGGCACTTTTTGTATATCTTGAACCATGTCAATCCTTTTACTTAACACTCTATCCTCTATCTTTTATTCCAATTTCTACACTCTTTTCCTTTGATCTTGTATAAAAATTTGAGCAATCTTTTACTTTGGTTTTCTATAGTAATTTATGCAATATTTCCGTTTGGTTTTTGAACACCAACTATGTGTAACGACACAGTGCACATCGTCTGCCCAAGTTTAAGAGTTGCTGCCCATAACGGCCAATCTGGTGACAACCAGAAGGGCAAATAAGGTCTTTAGATAACAAACGTATTTTTCTCGTTATCATTAAAACTTCTTGAGCACTCGCTCCCCCAACTCACTTTTGGACGTTTCTGTTCTATTTCTAGTCCACGTAGCATTTTGAGCACTCTTTGGTTATCAAAAGCAAACTATTTGTAACCGTATATTGCACGTTGCTTAACATCCAGTAGTATTGTTGCGATAGTTAGCTGGCATATTGGGTTTCTTGATTACCATCAATCGTCATGATTATTATCCTGATCAACATCGCCATCATTACCGTTCTTATCAACATCGTCATCAGAAATCTCAAATCCGCAGACGGTAGCAAACGTCATAGATAGTTAAGCACCAAGATACATTGAAAACTTAACTTTTAGAAACATAAAGTTAAAAAGTAACGAAAATTAGGAACAAATTTAATTTCTTTGGTGCTCTCTGGGTGGACTAAATACAGAAACATATATGTAGTAAGTAAACGATTCTCCCATTACACACAAGATACAGCAATGCAAGTACTCAGAACTTTTATTGGACATACCTGCATATAACAGACTTGTGTTTTCTATAAGTTTCATCCCTTCTACATTCAATAACTCTATTGGAATCATATACGTTAAATGATTCCATTGCCATTAATGATTCTATCGCCTGTATATGATATCGAAATGAGCATCGCCACCATATTATTTTGGTATCATCATCAACCTTTGAAATTATCACCAACCTCATCAAAATAGCAAGCATCTTCATTCTAATAATTATTCCAAATATTATCATCACTATCAATCTTCTTAACTGTTACACTGTTACAGAGTTAACCTTTTGAATAGCCTAAAACAACTTTATAATAATATATCCTAATCTTCATGTTATGCCATTATTTTAGTTTAAGATAATAGGTTTGAATAAACAGGTACATTTAACAGCTACCTACTGCGTTACCAACTTTAAAGATAGTGAATAAAATAACTTCTTGCAATTGATGAAAGTAAAAACCAGAAATAAAGGTCACAGGAGAAACGAAGCGGTTAAAAGTTAAAAGATACGATTGGAAAACTGCGACGAAATTAGCCACTGACTGCTAGATATAAGATACAACTTGAACATCGAAAACAGTTCATTCATTGATTTATAAACGAAGTAAAACATGTTCAACGTGTTTCTTTTTATAATAACATCAAATTAATCCTACTTCGAAACTCGAGATTATAAGATCGAATTTCCCAACATTTCTCAAAGAACTGATCGGTGTTCTTTTACATCAAAACTACGGGTATTGTTAGAAAGAACAACAAAATATACGTACACTCTAAACATGAACTTCTCAAATAACTAAAAGAAGAAAATATGAACCTTTCTTTGCCTTCTTGGGTCGCTTAATGAGGCCAGAAACATCGGCATCTCGGCTGAAAAGTTTTCTAAATTTCATGTTTCCGTGAGAGCGATCATGACGCGGCCTAACCTGCAAACCACCATAAATTGTTTGTTCTTTCGCTTGAGGGTCTTCTCGAGCAGGGTGCTTAGACATGTTGTTGTTGTTTTTCACCACAGCGTCTAACAACGGCTCTGGCCAGCGTTCCACGTTCCCGGAAGCCATTTTCGTGTACTTCCACGTTTAGAATGTTAGACTGAACATTATCCAAGGGAATTTCGTGTGATAAGTCATAGGTTGATGTGATTAATTATTAAAGGCGTAAGCACTAAATCTGGTTTTGTTTGTGCGTAATTCCACAGAATATGATCGATTGGCTCACAATGTTTTCAATAGATTAATAGATGGAGCTGTTGAAATAAAACTGCTTTTGAGAACGACCGAGAGTTCTTAACAGCTGCACGAAACTAAACAGTATAAATTTGCACTTCTTGTGATGAAATGAAGGCAAGAGCACGAAATTTACGAATTGATATTGATTTTGAGGTCGAAAAAGAATAGGTTCTAGAATTGCTGAATGCACCTACCATTCCTGAAGATGGTCATACTGAAACTTCAAAACATCGAAGCTCTTTTTAACTATTTCACCTAGATATGCTTTGAAGAAAGAAAGCAGGCAAAAGCTTCTTAGTTAGCAAATTGTTTAGTGATTAAAATGACAGGAATGAACTGAGTCTAGATAAAGAAATATTTCCAACTGTTCTTTGTGTGCACAACATGTTACTGATCACAAAAATATAATAAACAAACCATGAGTAGGGAACATTAGTTTAGTCCTTGAATACACTGAAGCTTACAGCTGATTTAAACAAACTGAGAGATCAAATGGGAATGTAAAAGGCTCTTATTTCATCAGCTGATTTTTTCGCTTGCTAGAAGTAAACATGGTGAAGAAACGATTCCCTTACAGGACTAGTCCTTTGTTTTAAAGGTAAACGCAGAGATATCCCTCACGTTTTATAAGTCTCAATTGATTCAGGAACTTTTTTATGCAATTTTCCATATTTGATATAAGACTTAAACAAATTTCATTGCATGATTTGACTGTCTTCGTTTTAGCCTTAGAACTCTTGAAGTGAGTAATCTATTGGTCAGTTCACTTCATCATGGGTGTTCATTGGTTTTCCTACACCATACCAATCATTCACCTCTTTTCTGATTGGCCTTTTTCGATCCACATCTGGGTATATAAATCTGTTATGTTTTTGGTTTGCTCTCTTTTCGACGTATTACTCTGTTCAGTGTCACACAAAAAGCTTAAGTAATCCATTTTGTTCATTTAGCTATGTTGCCGATATTTCTTCTGACTATCATGATTTGACTCCACAGAAACATGTCAGTTGGAAAATATGATATAGAAGTATTTATAATATTCAAATACATGCTCAATAGATTATCAAGCTTGAATCATTAATACAAAATTATCCATTGATGGCAAGATGACAATGAAAAATAATTTTTTAGTTTTTCAGTTGCGATATCAATAAAGATGAGGTTGATGTTAACAAGCTCAGAGACAGGAAGCATTATGATCTTTCTTTTTCCCACTTTTACAACCCTTGCTCTACGATACTGTCTTTCTAAGGTTGCTTTTATCATTTTAACAACATTGAAACAATAATGCTGCAAAAGTCTAACAGCAATGTCATCAAATTCCTACATAGCCTTACACCCTTGTCTGTGGAGATCTAAAACTGAAATGATGTGGATGAAAGTAATACAATCAAACAGTAATTCTCTCACCTGGTTTACTTTGATTAAGTTTCGAAGAGACTTTGCCAACCATACCCAATTTAACAGCTGTCTTTGTCTGAGATTCTTTTGAGTCCATCTTATCACCATCAAGCGAGTTGCTCTTTTCAAACGTGGCCACCATATCACTGACTCTCTTATTCAGCTTCTGCGGTGGTCTGACTTTGTCCTGACATTTATTTGCAGATTTGACAAACCCATTACTGAAAATACTGACAGGTTTAGATACATCAAGTTCGGAATGGCTTTGTTTAGTTGTAGTCAAATTTGATACAGGCGGTGATGTTTTCTGTTGTAGCTTAGCAGGAACGGACGTTTTGCGGGTTGTCTTTGAAGTGATTGACTTTGTGAAAATTGGCAATCCTTTCAATAGTGGCCTACTGGTAACCTTTGTCTTGCTTATCTCTTTAACCTCTTCTTTACCTCCCAGTTCATCTCTCCGTAAATTATCCAATTCGTTAACATCCTCTTGTTTATCTTTTGCATTCTCTCTTGACGAACCATCAGATTCATTAGAATAATCAAGTTTTGGAATACTTTCAACAGATCCGTTTATTTCTTGGCATTCACTCAACATTTCTGCATCCTCTTTCTCAATGATAACATCCTCGTCAGAAACATCAGTAGAAAATTCATCATCCTCATCATTAACATTCCTGTCTTTTTTAAACTCAGGAGCAGTCTTTTCTCTTCTGAGCCAAGGTTTACGTAGAAGAGGGGGTGTCTTAGGAAATCTTCCACTAGGAGATCGGACTCGCTGATAAAGAGTTACATCTGAAAGTGATCTCTCAAGAGGACGGGTAAATTTTGGCCTTTGAAAGTCATCATCAAAAGCAACATAGTTCTCTTTAGGAAATACTGTGCCGTAAGAGAATGCTTTCCGCAGCATCCCAGGTGAAGGGCTGCGCATTTGAGAGCCACGAATTCGCTTCTCGATTCCAGATAGTCTGCGCTTCAATGTTGAAGTCTGCTTTGGTATATCAGACATTTCAACATCAGATGAATCGTCACTCTCACCTAGACTTTTCAGCTTTTTTTCAACTTCTTCAATGGAAGTATTCCCGTCTAGAACTGAAGCTAGTGTCGGACAACTCTTTGGTCTAGGCGGTTTTTGTGACAATACAGGCCTCTGATGTCCTGTCACAAAGAACATCAATCCATGGTCGGCAGTTTTTGGGCTCTCGTTTGGCGTGTTATTATTATCATCATTGTTCACATTTTCCGCGATCTTTATTTTCATCGGCGTGTCTGCGATGTTGATTTCTTTTGTTATAACTCTCTTCATGTTTTGGTCTGATTCAGAATCAGCATCAATCAGCTCTTCAGAAGAGTTGGTTTTTTCAATCTTAGTGTTTACAACATCAGCATCTTTTGTGACACATTTCTTGTCGTCAGATCCTTCAAACACTACCCAGTCGTCTCCTATACTGGTATCTAACTGTTTGACTTCTAGACCGGGAGGTGCAGTATCTATTGATTTACTTTTCTTCTTAACAAGAGATGATACCCTAGACAGCGTCTTCTCCTGCTTCCCATCCCCCTTGAGACTGCCATCAAATGGTACTACCTTGTCAGCCTGGATGAAAATCCCATAATTGAACTTGCAGTCAAAGTATTTCACCCCTTTCACTGTACCATTGTTCCTGCCTTCAGGTTTTGATAACTCGATCCCACACCATACACCTGAGCTGAATTTGGTAGGTCCGAGAAATCTGACGATCCCAGAACTGGTTTTATTCGATAATGGAAACTTTACTTTGTTTCCAACTTTGATGGAGCTGGGTGAAGTTTCAGGAGTTTCAGACTTGCTCGAATTCTGAGGCTTGCTCTCTGCTTTTGGCTTTGTCTTCTTCCCAACAACTTTTGAAACAATGCGTAGGCTCGGCTGAAAAGAAAAATTAATTTTAGAATAACACATGAAATGAAATATCATTGTGGTCCGGTAGACCAGTTAGAAGGCAACTTTTCAGGGGTGTGGGTGATGCTATGCTACATGATTTTGATTAAGTAAAGTTCTTGAAAAGGCAGGGTTTGAATGATAGTGCCAAAAGATATTGATATAAGAATTAAAAAACAAATATTTATTGATAAAAATCATGATATGCAAAAGCTTTTCGGAGTATGTCCATCTTCAGTGCTATATACAAGTAAAATGAGAAAACATCAAGTTTATATTTATTTACAAGTGTAACAGAAAAGCAATCTAAAACAAATAAAATGTTTTTAAAATGCTAATTTCTTATGGGACTTCCTAAGAAATTGTCTATACATTTGCTCATGTTACTCCGTGTCGGAACAGAATTAATTGGCTCAAGTCCATTTGTTCATTCAATGTGGGCCTCTTGAGAGCTATTAACGCAACTTCTAGATTTTTGCGTTTTTGTCTATTTTCAGGGGCACCCATGATCACTTCCCAATAGAATTTATGATTTGGGAATTGATTTAGATGCTTGGCTGGTTCTGAGTCCTTTGTCGGATTTTCATGCTCATTCCATCTTGTTTTTACGTTTCTCTTTGTTTCACCAATGTAATTTTCTTTGCATAAACAAGCACCTTCATAGATCTTACAAGCAGGGTAAGGGTTCTTTTCTTTCAAGGGAAAAAGCTGTTTGACCTTTTTCGTGGACCATTTTATTGCAAAGTCAATTCGATTTTCGGTAAAAGAGTATAATTTATTGAGAAAACGTTTTGCCAGGGTTTCATTGGATTGACAAAATGGTAAATCAATCAGAATAATTTTTCTAGGCTCTTCAAAGATCTTAAGGAGATTTTAATTTGCTATCAAATTGATCAAACATGTACTGGAACGTACTGGAAATCCCGCTTTTTTAAACTTATTCATGATATTTGCCTTTTCATTTTCGAAATTCATGCTGATTAGGTGAGATCTGTTCAGGTTTCGTTGATAGCATTCCGTTTGTAGCGTTTTGGGACTTGTATTATTATTATCATTATGTATCATTATATTGATATAATAGTGTTTAAAAGTAATATTTAAGTTTAGTGTAGGATTTTAATCTTCTAGCTTTAATAATGTATTCAAAAAGATATTTGTGCCCTTTGAACCCTTGCAATAGGACTACCCTTTGATTCGTTACCTAAACATAAAAAAAATCAAATGTAGTTCTTGAAAATGCGAAATAGAAAACGTGTTCGTTAGTATAAGAACCTAGTTCTGTAAGGCTGTCAAGGATTGCATTTCGTGCTAACCCCAGAGGAAAGAAAATTGACTATAGAGGACAAAGTGGTATCCATTTCATTTCAATTTAAACATGAAATTGAAATCTAAATCACTGTTCATGAGTGAATAGAACAAATAAAAGCTCGAAGTATTTCTCTTTGATTCAGCTACTAGAACGTACAACAGGTAGAGTTTACTGAAGCACTAAGCATAAGTAAACAAACAAGAACCTTCACATCAACGTTTTGATTTTGACGAGAGTTGTAGGATGATAAAAGGCAAAAGCACCCCAAAGAAGCTCTTTTATCGGTAAACAGTGGCACACTTGAATGTATAATCTATGTAATAGTTTACGCTTTTTATTTCACACAGAATGAACAACATAACGTATCCACATCAAGGGTTAAATTCTAAAATCATCAGGCCTAAGCCAAGGCCCGAAAGTAAATGGCACCCCTTCTCTCGTGCGTAAGATTTATCAAAATAAGCAAACTTCTCAGCCAGAAATCTCAAATTAAAAAGCCTGAAATATCACTCACCATGTTGCAAGCAGGACAACACCTACATAACAAAAACGAGAGATATATCGACCATTATCTACGTTGCAGATGCCTTCCCTTTGCGAGCTGCGAAGAGACCTGTTTTTGAGCAGCCATTGATCTTTTTCGAGTGTTGTGTTTGGACATTCTACAAATATTTCCTTTGTTCTTCAGACAATCGCTATCTTCGATCACAGGTCACGTGGGTGCTATCAGACCAATCAGATCAAGGAGCCTAGATCGAGGCATCAGATTTCCATAGCAATTGCTATGGAGACTGAGGCTTTTCCGGGTAAGGGTGAAGGGTGAAAGTGGGCGAGACACGAAACACGAACCAAAACTTTTAGGAAATTTTTGGAGCACTTTGGAACCATTTCAGAAAGCTTATCGACTAAACTACGGCTAATCAAATACTTGGAATTTTGAAAATTTCATTGAACAATCGAAAGAACTTAAACAATTTTTTCATAAAAATAATTTGCCTGAACCCATGGAAAGAGAACAAAATGATTCAACAAAAGCAATTTAAACAATTTGGATTGATCCAAATGAGATTCCGTTAGCACACGAGCCTCCGATTTCAAGATACACCTTGTACATGAAACCTGGATCCCGTCCGTGCTAAAAGTTCAAACAGTTTCTTAATCTTCACAATTTTCTTGTATACATGTTTCTTCAAAGATCGTTTTACAATATTGAAGAAAAACAATTTATCAAGAATTACCATCAGGTTATAATATTGCTTATGACCTATTTATAAATATGAAATTATTTAGTTCCTTATTATCTATTTTTAATTGAACAAATCTTGAATCATTGAAGTTACCTTTTGACCATTGCAAGCCTACAGCCTAGTTGTTTAGTTCATCGTTGTATATGATCAAGAATTAGAATCAGCTACTTACAAAAATAAGAATTTGAAGCTACTCATTCATTCTTTTTTATCGAGCCCTGGAGCTTCATGATTATCGACCCAGATTTTCATGATTCTGGCGGCTTGCTCACTGGAGATTATTGTTGCTGAACAACTAAGTTGCCATCTCTCTACAACAATAACTCGATAAAACTGCTAAACCTGCTAATTAACTTTGATGAATTTTTTGAAAATGTCTTACTAGTCATGTATTGCTGGAAATCGATTTGAAAAATTTAAGCTATAGGCTAAACGACTGCAATTTAACAACTTAAAGAGCCACTCCAGTGCAATATTTTTATTTGATGAATAGACCAATTCTGGCCTGAAACGAACGAATCCGCAATTATTTTTTGTATATCTCTTACCGTTTTCTCGCAATAAGCATTTGTAAAACTCTTATTGAATTGAATTGTTTTTGAAAAAGTTTTCGGTGCTTTTCGGATTTGACGTCACACAGATTTTCGACACTCGAGAAATTTCTCGTTGTCTACTCTCACCTCAGTCGTTTTTCATGCGCGAAAGTGAACAGCTCTGACTGCTACTAAACTTCATCACCTCAAAAAATGCAAAATGAGAGTTGCAGCGAGAACAGATCATCCAATTCGGGAAGGTTGGCTTCAATCTTCAAACAATGTTCATATTGGAATGTCTGCATACTATGCTGAGTCAACTCTCAACTTCTGGTACAAACAAATCGCAAACGGCTTATTGTGGACTTGAGATCAAAAAGGGAGGATAGAGTAGAATGGTTTAGGCCAATGCTAGGGGCCAAGCGTGACAGGTCATGGGGCAGCAAGCAGCAGAACATCAGAAGGAAAGAGAAACTGAGGATTTTTTACAGACGCAAGACAATGACCAGGGCCGGATCCAAGGGGGGGCGTAAGGGGCGTACGCCCCCCTATTTTGGTAGAAAACCAATACAATTAGCTTGGTAATACCCTCTTTCTCTTACATTGTATCCTCTTAAATATGTGTTACGCCCCCCCTTTCTGTGGGTGCTGGATCCGGCCCTGATGACAATCAGAGATGTGCAATGGTTAGTTCTTGTAAAGTGTATTTCACTGAAAAATGTAGTCTACAATAAAGATTTTGCATAGACTTTAAACAAGCAATACCATTTTCCACATGAACTGGCAGGACATACAGCAGGCAGAGAGCTAGGGGTTTCAGCCTCCATCTATTTCCATTATAAAAGTTTTATTTTGAATTAATAGTTTAGTAGCATATTCAACGACGTAGGGGCCACCCCAAGATTTTGCGAAAAAAGATTTGATGTTGTTAATTTACTTAGAGAAATGGCCTCTGGTGCTTTATGAATAAAGTACCTTTGAAGTGTTGCACCCCCCAAAAAAAATTTGAGATGCTTTCTAATTTCTCTGAGCTTACTAATTTAATTCAATTGAAAGTCTATGCCTTGCCTATTTTAGACTTGGATGGACGCATCTTGCAGGAAAACATCTGTCCGTAGAAGATTTATGTGATAGTATTTTTGCCACCCTGCTTGAGGGGTTGTCAGGGGATTGACCAGATTCCAGCCCTTTTGTTAGGATGGGCAAGAGAGACAACATGCTTTTATATTCTCATCACTTCTATTTTTATTTTGAAATATATAACTCTTACAATTCTCCTTTTTAGGTTTTCATACAGTCAATACAAGATAATGATGCTAGAGAAAGTAGTTTTGATTTCATGATGTACTTCAAAAAAATATGAACTAGAGTTGGTAGAATTCCGAATGATTTTAGCCACTGGATTCATGTTTTTCCTTTTGTTGACTTTATCCCCTAAAAGAAATTGAAATATTTCATCTATTGAGCACCATTACAATAAATATTGCATCTGTTAATTGTTTCCTGGTGTTTCTAAATAGTTTAGAAAACCATAAACAAGTAATTGAGGTGTATTGACTTCATTGTCAGGGCCTTTTTTAACACTAATACTGGGGGTGGGGGCAAATGCTCTCCCATTCTTTAACTTTGCCCCTCCAGTATGGCGTTTTTGACCCAATTATATTATCCCTTTTCGTACTGATAAGTTTGGAAAAGTCTACTTTGACCTTATTTCTTTCCAATCACGAAGGTGTGGTCAATAAGTTTTTGGTATTCAGCCACTTATATCAGCTACTTATACAATGGCGTTTCTGGGGGCTACTAACAAATGCAGCAAGAGAAACTTAAGGATCCTAAGCCATTTTGAGACCTCAAAATGACAAAATGTCAAGAGCTTCCAGGGGCGTCGCCTCCTGGACCCCTACTAGGGCCCTGCCCTGGACAGGCTGGGGGGCTTACACCACCCCCAGTCCCCCAGCTTTTCTAGCTCTATTGCTTACGTATCTTCAGCAAATCATGACAAGACCCAAATTCCCATTATCCCTTTTTTCAATTTGCCCCCCCCCCATTAACAATTTCTTAGTAAAGGCTCTGTTCATTGAGCAAGATTTTCCATGCAAACAAGGCAAAGGGAAATAAGCAAGGAAAAATATGGCAAGAGGGAAACAGCTTAACACCAGATTAGATTTACCTTCCCTCAGAAGTACAAAATGGAGGGGGCAATTAACCAGGTTGGGGTTTCAGTTGGCACCCTTTGGTATTACAGTGCTGAATTCATGAAAATATAGACAGGTCTCCCTCACTGCAGTGGCATAAGCACCAAGCACCCAACTTTCAAGCCAGAAATTATGCACATGTCTTAGAAATTTTGCTACTTTTCTTTTTGGATATCTGATTTCTGGCTAAATTCTTGTTGAATAGAGGCCATGAGAGCCAAGGTAGCTGCTTTAAAGTCTAAAACCCTCCATAAAATTATAAATTTTGACCCCTGTATATAAAAGCTTCCTTTATAAGGTGTCCCTTTTTCTTATGCTCCTCCATTTTCAACACACCCCTGGCCCTCACTTTCGGGTAATTACATGGGGAATTGGGAATTACATTAAAGCCAATAAAATGAAACTAGACAAACTTAGGCCTACTCACCCATCTCTAAATGCCGAATATGTCTCCGCTGTGAATGGCTCGATCAAACAACGCGACTGTAAGCCAAATCTTGTTGCTTTTAAATCATTAGCAACCAAAGTATTGCTGTAATTCTGAACACCAGCATAGCTCGACTTCAAACTACTAAATTCTGCAACTTTTACAGCGATACTGACGGACACGAAGAAATGAGTTGATCTGTTTATCGCTTCCACTGCTTCATCGACTCGCAAATCCAAACCTGGTGCAAGTTCTGCCAAACACCGAATCACAAAGCGAAAAAAGTCGTTCTCCTCGAAACAGCCGAATCTCTCGACGGCAGTTTTACAATAGATCGGAAAGGCGAAGGGGGTGCCTTTGTGACGTCACAAGGGCACCCCTCACCGAAAAAATTTGCTCGTTTTTTTTCGGTGAAACTCAACTTTGGACACCTATTAAAGCAAGAAAATATAATATTTTTCAAAAAAAAACTTTACGACGGCTTCAAACTCACGACTAACTACCATATTACGTAAAAATCTCAGAAATTTTTTTTTGGCTGGAGTGGCCCTTTAAACAACTTAAAGCTATAAGCTACACGACTCGACTCACCAAGTCAATTTCATCTTCAATCAATATCGATGGCATGACGTCTAAGCTCTGAAATCTGCTTACGCCAACAAATCCTCTTTAAATGAATAAATCAAAGAAACCAGGACCTCGCTTATATGAGCTCCCTTCCAGAATGGTCGGGCACTTGATAGCCGTTGGCAAGTTAGATGTCATCCATCAGTTTAAGCAAGGCTTAACAATTGTGGGCAGACTGGTAGACCAGACTAACCGACGTGTCCTGACATTTACGTTGAACCCATCCCACTACTTGACATATTCTTTATAGGAAGACACCTCATGTTTTGCTTAGCTTCGATTTATTCTTTGTTTTTGTCATTTTAACTTGGCTTGTTCATGGTTCCACGATCTTTTTATCTCTTACAAACTTGTCAGTTTTTCCAGTAAAAAAAACCGTACAAACTCCTACCGAGAATTATTTCAACGTCTTGTGAATTTAATCCTAATTGGTTACAGATATCTATTCATGGATTAAACTTCCTTTCGATTTGCAAAAGAAACTGAAAATCAATTTTTACAGGATTTCAATAGTGCCTTTACTTTATTGGTGCTCTGTGGGCACACATTTCATCAAGTAAACCTGAAGGAATAACTGAGCCAAATAAACAAGGCTGCAGTGGCGAATCTAGGGTTATTGAGTAGAGGAGACGAACTAAAGGAGAGCAAAAGCAATATTATCCTAAAATTTATATAAATAAACATATACTTTATAAAATATAAACGCAATTTTCAATTCAGCCTTGAATTACTTATAACTATTTAGAAGTGAGGGGAGGGGTGGGGCTCATGGAAAAGGGTACAAAGTCATGTAGAGTAGCCTTTGATACCAAGAATTAGCACAGCATCAATAAGTCGAGTTTTAATGGATTTTTAGGAGTTCTTTGAAGTATTGTGCCTTTATGCAAGTATAATATAAAAAAAACGTTAGAAAAACCATATTAAAGCAATTGCTTGATGAATAAGAGGAATATAGTTAGAAACGCACTAGTTGTTCGTTCGCACTTATTAAGATAGCGAGTAAAATCTTACGTTTGTAACTCCTGTTTGTTATCTTGCTTCAATTCAGACGATTTCTTCCTTCAAAATCAGCAATACCTCATCCCACTTGTCTTCCATCAGCGTAATCTCATTTCCAGAGAATTCCTGGCAAAAATTGGCAGAATACGCTGTGAAAATGCTCAATTAACTTTAATCTAGCAAAAACCTTCTAAACTAATTCGTTTGTGGTTTTCTTTTTGGAGCTCAACAAGGATGGTTTCCAAGGCCCTCGCCCTGACCCATGACAAATCAGTTCTTTCAAGCGAACAACGAATTCTAAAGTTAGCTGGGCAAGCTTGACCACAATAATTGGATAAATGGATACATTTTCTTTCGGAATTCACCAATCCTATTTGAAAAGATTGAATTGATTTCAATATTCCTTAAATACAATGATCTGTGTTATCTTGTTATGGAAAATTCAGAAAACAACGAATGAGGCGTCTCGATGTTTTTAATTTGCAAACTGTATGGCACCCATCTCTAGCTAATGTTGATATCATCCAATAGATTTCCTCTACTTTAATAATGGTATCCCACCACATTAATGATTATACTCTCAACTGCACTTGCACTGGTAATCCTCTATCTTTCTGACGATTAGCCACCACCAGGGGCAGATCCAGGCTATAGAATGAAGGGTACAAAACGGGGGGGTTTTGAGGGCAAAGCTTTAAAACCATTACAAAGTCAAGACATCAAAATCTGTTTTATCTAAATTTAACGGGCACATTTGCACACTTCCTTAACCACAGTTAACTGATACTCTCAACCAACCACAGTACTGATGGTATTCCTCTACAGTAGATGATGTTCTTTTGCTGTTATGATGGTATCCTCTATTTAGATGGTATCCCTCTATACAAAGCACTGATAATATCCTTCAATTGATGGTGTTGTACTGATAACTCATGGTATCCCCAACATTACTTATGATTATACACCACAGTACTAATGGTATCTCTCTACTGTACTGATGTTATCCCTTTGCTAAAACTGATATTACACTCTACTGAACTGATGACTGATGATATCCTCAGTGATGATGCTATCCCTCAATGGTAAGCATGATAGTTCACCAAAGCAATTATTTCTCACCACAACAGTATGACATAAACACAAAATTAGGGCGAAATCACCGCAGCAGAAGTAATTATCAACAATAGTTCTAATGAATCACTAGCATTATTCTGTCCTTCTTGCTCCCAAAAAGAAGAAAGTCACTTTAATAAGATAATCAACATTCGCTGAAATCCTAAATTATCTGATCGATCAAGCAAAATCACAAGAAATAATTCGAAACAACTGTTGAGTACAAATCTTCTAACGAGAAGGTCAAATGTATTAAGAACCAAATCAAACTCTTAATCATTAGCACATCCATTTCAACACCAAACAATTACCAAGGTTTCTATCAATTTTTTACCTGAATATATCTTGTTGTTTTCTTCGCTAGAAGCCTTCACTTCGACAAAATTTCCCAATAATCTTTAAGTTCGAGATAAACAAACTAAAACCATTTTTCGCATATTGACAATGAAAGAATTAATTATTTATATGGTGGTTACGTGATTTCTAAAGATATTCAAATCTCTCGACAAATAGTTGATCAGAAATAATATAAAATGATCCTTCTTTATCTTATCAAGTTGTATCTCGCCTCGGTTTCCTCACAAAAACCCATTGAAACATATTGTTTTAAACTCCATGCAAACACTGGCCGATGACACGGACTCAAAGGTTCTTGTTCGCTTACATGAAGTAATCGCTGTATTCTAAATGTTTAATCAGAAGCTCAAACCAGTCAGAAGAGGGCAGATCCACACTGGTGCCGAAGCGACCACAAGCCTCACTGTGGTTGTAGTTCCACACGTCCAGTCAGCCACATAAGCTGTATGACGAATAGAAAATGTGGGAGTAAAGTTTTGCTCGGAATATTATTTATCATCTTATTTGGAATGAGTAGTAAACTGGAAATCAATTCTTAACTAATATTATCAACAAAGGAAGAACGTCTAGCAATGGGTTTTTCCACACAAAAAAGTTTTACCGAAATTACAAGGAAATTATAAGGAAATCAGTAATCGATGTTTAAATATCACAAAGTCTGTGTATCGATCTCCCGTAAAAGGGCCCAATACACAAAGTAGCGCTATACAAACCAAGAAGAAAGAGACTGAAAAGACATAACTCTCCATCTCCACAAGCCTATTTCGTGGCTACTCACTCATCAGGAGATGTACAGGATATTTATACTTCCATTGAGCATTTTAGGCTTCTGAATTTGCATAAACGTTATTTATTAGACTCTATCTTACATTTTTGGTATGATGCTCTGGTATTTTAGGCCGTAGGTTCTGATGTGTTAGTTCTGCTGGCTTTTAATTAGTGCCTTTTCTTTGCAGGAAGCTAATGCATCATATAAACTGATTTCAACAGATGTGCTATACAACATTGCTCTATAGCCCGTGCATGAAATACCTCTTTTGGGCTGCAGTCATTCCAATTCTGCAATACGAAATTTTCAGAAATTTTGGTAAGGGGCAAAATTTGAAATTTTTTTCATGCTCCTTCTTATCACCATCCCCACGACATATTCCAAGAACCTACGCAGTATTTCTGTAGTCTTCATTTATCCAATCCCGTCTTTTGCGAATTCTTTATGAAACAGAGTTTCCTCAAACCTGGAAACAATCTCTCTGCAACATTTGTAAATGTATAAAGGGGAAAACTTTAGTATATGTGTTAGCCTGGGCTGGCCTTTCCAATCGAAGGTCGCTCAGGTTTCTCCAGATTCAGCAGATTGATATTCAAAAAGACACAATATCGTTTTCTGCGAATATGCCTATATCTTATACAATCTTAGTAGCAATAAACTTGTTCTTTTACTTCACCTCCTACAGATCTTGTTGACTACTTTTCCCCAACTCAAACTCTCCAACCCTTTTTGACTAATCTGTTTCACTCTCCCCTCTCTCGCTCAGCCAGGGGCTCTAACTATAAATGTCTCTAGGGATTTTAGAGGACCATCTCACCTATGCACGAGACATTTCCATCGTTACTTATAGCTTTAAAATAATTCTAGTGTGACAATTAAAACAGTTCTAAGGAAACACAAAGAACAAAACGACATTATGCATCGAAGTAAGCAATTTCTCATCAAACGCGATTCGATTACTGAAATTTAAAAGATCAATTTGATAAAGCTAAAAGTGTTTATTTCATTTCAAGTCGACGATTTTAACCTTTTCCTTGCTGATGATCCATGCACTGATGACGTAACGCAATCTTATCAGCATCAGGTCTTTTCCCATCTGAATCCAACTGAATATCGGAATCATCTTCGAGCCTGAGCAATGAAATGGTAAATAATTATAATATAATATATACAATATAATATGAATAAAATAATTATCAGGAAATTAATCGGTTTATTGGCTCTAAGATACTAACTTAGGATATTTCAGTGAAAGTTTACTGCACATAGCAAAATTTGAGGATGATAGGTTTTTGTAATACATTAGATTATACCATTGTTAGTTATCATTCTTTGGAGATCATTATCCCAATATTTGACACGTTAGTCACCATTTATCATGACAAGGCCTTTGATTTTCAGTGGGACACCGTCTAGGGAGAGATCCGTCTCTCGACTTAAAAATTCTATATCAGCACACCCCTCTCCCTTAATCATGGAAATCGCTGTGGAAAGGACTTTCGTTTTCACAAATCTTTATTTACTTATCATTTCATGGAAATATTCCTCCTTTCAGACTTATTACATAGATATCTAGCTTTCGCTCATCAGAGTCATTGATTCCTTAGAGAGATTGGTCACTCTACCGACACAATCAGCATCAGCAGTTAACACAGGTATGCAATAGCAGCAATAGGCTAGGACTTTACCAACTTTCCCATACTAATTTCAATCGAGATAACTTGTGAGAATGAAAATGACCCGAGTAGCACTCGAACCCAAGACCTCTAGATTTGTACTCTAGAACGCTACCACTGCAACACCGGGGATACCGGGACTGCAGTGGTAGCGCTGTAGAGTACGAATCTAGAGGTCGTGGGTTCGAGTCCTACTCGTGTCATTTTCATTCTCACAAATTATTTCGATTGATTTTCCAAATCCTGCTTCTCCTCAAGCATACTAATTTCATAGCACATGATGTTTGCATCCCAAGCAACATAATACAAGTACATATTTCACAACGCTCTACATCAAAATGAAATTCTGCCATATTTGTAAATTGAAGTATGAAATAATGCTTACCATCTATTTCTTGCCAGTTGACTGGGACCTCTGCGATTGGAATACGAAGACATTGGGCAATGTACAGCAACTCAACATCAAAGGCCCTGGAAACACGAAAACAAAAGTTAATGAATAATTTTTTACATTTTTCTCAGGCTGACCTCTGAGGGGGCCATTGGGGCCATTATGGAAACAAGGTCTTGACCTTTTAAGGATATTCCTGTCGCAGCAGCAGGCAAAATTTTTTTGTGTTAAAAACAAAGCTTTGTTGCATTTTTCATTCAAAATCCTGCACTAGTTTAAGTTAATAGAGATTGTGCATAAACTGTTGGTCACAAAATTGGGCAATACAGATATTTAAGAAAGAACTTACCATCTCTCAACATGGAGACAGGAAAATAGACGCAGAGCTGCCTTCCTAGTAAACAGTTTGAAGCCACACTAGAAAAAAACATTAACAAATGAGTGAAGAACTTGGTTAGAAAACTGGATGATAAGATGACCAGAGCTATAATCAAACCCACCGCCTCTGAATTGATAAGTCAGCACTGTTATCTATTGAGCCATCAGGGTATACTCTCCTCGACGAGGTTTCTTAAGAAAAAACGTTTCCTTTCTTCCTTTTCTCACTTCGCTAAATTACGGACCACGGAACCCAGGACCATGGGACTACGGAACCAATAAAGAAAAACATATAGAAACCTTGCGGAGGAGAGTAATCAGGGCATATGTTTCGATTGTAACCTTAATCGTGTGGAAAAGAGTTCTTGACTCGTAAAACTAAATTTCATGGGTTTGAGTCCTGCTCGAGTTGCATCTTTTCACGATGTTTAACAATAAAATATGTTTTTCCTTCAAATAGAAATGAAACTTATTGAATTAACGCAACTAATCTTAGCTTATTTTCCAAATCCTGCTTCTTCTCAAATTAGAAAAAGTAGTTTACAGCTATACCAGTTTATTGAGAAATGAAACTGATAAAAAGGGCAACAAATAAAGAAGGGAAAATTAGCATTTACCTGGGTATCTTTGACGCCTTTGACACAGAGAAAATAAACAAGAAAATGAAATCCAAACATCAAGATGTTTCTGATCGTAGATCGCTGCAAAAATGATAAATTATCAAGTGGAAATTTTAAACTGGATCCCATTTCATTAACGGCATAGACTATTGCACATTTTAGATCATACAAAGAACCCATGAATTTTACAGTAAGCTCCTTCTCGAAGCAAATGAATCATTAAGCAAAACATTTAACATTAAATTGGGAAAAAACTTTCAAATCCTTTTCAATAAACCTCTATGATAAGACCAACCATGAATTAATGGCCAAATCAATTTTTAAATTCGGATAGTGATTCTCATTAAAGCATGATTAAAGTCATGATTGAAGAATTAAAGTTTTTGGGGCATCAGCAGATTTTGGGACGTTGTCAGTTTAACGTCTGATTGGACCAAATCTAATATCTTACAAAAAAAATCAATTGTTCTCTATTTCACACTTGTGTCGAACAATTTCTCATAATGATTTCAAGAAATTACTCAGTTTCTTGGATTAGAAAACCTTGTATATTCTAAATCCTTGTAAATACTTTGGGGATGGTTATACTAGCTCTATGATTGTTTCGAGTGGCAAGGACACTGTCTTTGTAGATAGAAGTCCTACGAATCTTTTACGAATGTAAGGAAGGAAGGAATCAAATACCGTGGCAACTGCTTCGTCCTGCAGATGAGCACGAGAACCAACTGAAATTGCCATTCCGTCGTTACCCCCTTGGAATTGATCAAGTTCTCTTTCAACACTGTTTAGGTCTTCGAACTTCGTTGCACCATCAGCATCTACCATAAGTATTTTCTCACCACGAGAGCTAAAAACACCCTACAACAAAGGAAATTATTGTCATGAATCAATAAAAAAAGCAAGCCAGGGGTATTGGTGAGCATCAGTAGCTAAGCAAGCAGAAACTCCCCAGCTATTTGAGTTCGAAAATAATTTTGATTGTTCAGCTCCTTTCTGAACTACTTCATTACTTCAAGGACTTTCTATTTTTCCACACTTTAACTACTAGGCACAAGACGAAACTTTGAAGGTTGATAAGTTCATTTTGAGGGTGATATGAAGAAAAGACATTCAAATTAATCATTCCCTATCAAAATATTTTATTTTTAAACTCACCATTCTGACAGCTCCACCTTTTCCTCGATTCTTTTTAAAGGTAAGAACTCGTATTTTATCAGAACCATATTTTTTGCCGTAATCTAACCCAACCTGTGGGAGATCGAAACAATTCAAAATAAATCAAAGATGGAGAAAAATATTGAGAGACATTAAAGATATGACAGTGATTAGTTCTACTAGCTACTACTTGTAAGTACTAGAGCCATCTAATACCAAATTTCTTCAAAATTGTTGGCCTTATATTTCCACTATTACTTAGTGTATAACAGCAATATTTCTTTGAGTAATTATAAAATTGTTAAAAAGATGGAGAGACAAAGAATACCTAAAGGTGGAGAAATACTTGCAGGAAGACATACCATTGAGATAGAGAGAACTATTCATATTACCCTTCGAGCACCAGAACTAATTAATTTCATGTAACAAATGTCTTTTGAACTTTTTTTTCCTTTTACTTTTTTCCTGTTTCGTTTGAGAAAACCATCCCTCTTTGCTCAAATTTCCTTTTAGCAATCAAACCTCGCCAATCTATCACAGGTGCCGCAAGGCCTGAGTTGCTTCAAGCCTTTTATGTGGGTTGCCTAGTTAATTTTGCTAGTATGTAAAAAGCTTAACCACTTATTCATTCAATATACCACATTTCATTAGAACTCTCTTCTCTCTTCCTTTTTTCTAGGTGGAAACCATCCCTCTTCACTTAGTTCTACTTTAGGCAGTCACATATCAAGTATCCAGCTAATGTGACCCAGCTTTTTACCTTGAGTGGCCTTTAGCCTATGTGGTGAAACTTTTGCAACGTAAAAAGCTTCACAAGTCATTCATTTAGTATAGCACATGTAATTGGAACTCTCTTTTTTCATGTTTTAAAGGTGAAACAATCGCTCTCCACTTAATTCTACTGTCAGAAATCACATATCAAGTATCCAACTAATGTGACCTGGCATTTTACTTCGAGTGGCCTTTAGCCTATGTGGTGATAAAATCAGTAAATAAGATATTCCTTCATGGTTTACTTATTCAGACAGTGTTGAAGTCGTTTGAGACACTTGATTAAAGCCAGTCTGTGATGAGAGACAACTCAACTCAATCTTTCTCAATAGTGCAATAGGAGTTGTAAATTGACCTCCAACGGACACAGTCTCTCGCCCTTCCTTTAGATAAATCTTGTAGATTATAAAATAAGACATAAAGAAATAAAAAACAAGGACCTTACTTGAGTAGTTTTGTCTTTGCTGCCATCATCAACAATTAAGATTTCATACGTAAATGAAGAATCAGCTTTCTTTAAAAAGAAAATAAATTTGCAAGTTTCAAACTCAATTACCATAAAAGAGTTAACATCAAAATGAAGAGTAAATCACTATTTATGGGAGAAACATACAAAGGAAGACCAGATAATGCTACTTTATAATTCCTATAACTGCTTAATGCTAAAACTAGATAATGCTTACTACTTATGAATGCTTTCAGATCCTATATTGTTGTATGTAAAAGATCAAGTCAAAACCAAACAAAATTTGAGAATCTGCAGTGAATTTTGTGATCGTGCTATACAAATTACCAGGGAAAGCACAAGGGTACTTGACATTAAATTGCTAAAGGACCCTATCCCATGTAATAATTTAGGTTGGTTTTGAAAAGAAAAATCTACTAGTATTTATTCTTATCTCATATCATGTAGTTATTCGTAGTTTTAAATACATGCTCTGGGTGGACTGCTGTTAAAAAGATATGTTTGCAAAATCAACATGAATAATAATGAAAAACGAAGAGTGGCAAGACCCTGTCCTTGATCTGGAGGGGTAAATTGATACCTGCTATTGATCTCAATACTGATAACGAGGCTCTGCCAGAAGCAGCACAGAACTGTCTCTATAGCTAACACAATCTCAGATCATGAATTAAACAAACAAATGAAGAGTAACAAAATTTTGAATTCATACCTCTCTTTTCTGTAAATATTCCAGGGTTTCATCTAACATAATAGGCACTGCAAGAAATAATAAATGGATCAATAAATGTATTATTGAATGCTAACTGCTAATGCTAACTACTAATGCTGACTACCGGAAGTTGATTGTTGATAGGCAATTACTATCTTTGTTAGGGTTAATTTTAGATGCAAAGCACAAAGAGCCCACTGAATAGATAGACTAATCGAGCGGTGTGACCCTGGTCCTTCGTCTCTATGTGACCACACCTCATGATTCCTTTTTTCATTTTCCCTGGAGAAATAGCAGATTCTCCCCTCACACTTTTTGACTGGTCTGCGGGTCGTTTTGAACCCAGAACCCTTTGAACAAGGGTAGAGTGATCTAGCTACTTGACCTTCCCTGCCACAGCGGAAGGAAAATATATGAAAATGATAATCAACAGCAATAAAAGAAACAGAAATAAAAAAGCCTGTTTACTGTGTGTAACCTTCAGCAGTAAAATTAACAAAGACAATATGAAATAAAAACCATCTTACATCTCAGCTCTTCGTTATATGCAGGAACTACAACTGATAATTTCACAGAAGACGAATCCCTAAGAAACGGAAAATCTTCACTCTTTCCAGTTTTGGGATCAACAAAAGACTTTTCTGCTTCATATCTGATCACTTCTGGTACTACATTTCCAGTTGTCAGCTTCACAAATATAATTCCCTGAAAAATCAATAGATTTGTGTTATTCTATGTAGTATCCCTAGAGGAAGGATGATAATGAATCAGTGATAATAAATGATTTTTATGTGATAGGAAAGATTACAGCATTTTTTTGTGTTTTTCATATAGGGGCAAAATTTATTGTATGCTTTCTCATTTTCACCTTCAGCCTCTCTCAGTCTGAAGATTGTCTACCTAGAGTCTACTCTGATTCTAAAAACATTTTTGATTTTAAAAGCATTTATCAAGATTTATAAATCAAATACCTTAAACATTTATATATAATTTCTTATACCCATGCAGTAATCAAATGTAAAAGCTAACACAATTCAATAAACAAATGTTATTCCATAAGCAAAGTTTAAACAGCTTTTCATGATATTCTAAAGAAATATACAAATAATCACCATGGAGTTAACACTACTGAAAAATATTTTAACTATTCTACTGTACAAACAAAGGTAGAATTCCTATTGTTTCCAAACAGCTACGATCTTCATAGTTGATAGTTGGCAAATATGCTCCGTTTCCTGGCATCAGCCGCAAAAAGACCCATTGCATAGCTTGATGTATAGAATGTGAGTGTGACCCTAGTTTATATGACTAATTTATATTCCTTTTGCCTTAGGCTCGGTGTCACAAGAGCTAGCATATTTTGTTCTTACCTTTCCTGTGATAGGTGATGTCAAACCCACAACCTTTTTAAGTTTTAACCGTTTTAACAAAGGTTAAGTGATCTAACAGTTGAAGAATAAGCATACTCTGCAAACCTTACAAGAGGTGCTGAATTAAATTATAATTTTTAGAACAAATTTCTAATCTATAGTTACCTATAACCTGTACCTGATGCCAGTTGAAAAATAGGCACAGGGCTAGATTTAATTTCACGCAGGTTTGAACCACACTTCCGTGAAAGGCAGAAGCAGAGCTATTTAAAGAGCATTAACTGGCATCAAACTGTGATTACGGCAGGAAAATTAATGGAATGCAAAAGGGAGCAGCGTAGATCCAAGAACATAATTTTTGTTGTTGTTCCGTGCACCCACAGGTACCTTTTGCATTTTGAAAAAGGAAGAAAGCTGGTCACATATAATCGCATTGAAGAAAGTTGCATTTGATGGCGATCAATGAAAACAACCCAATTCCAACTTTTCAAGAATGTCACATCGTCCAACAACATTGCTGCTCAAATTAATTGTGTCTACAGCACTTTCTAGAGCATCATCTTCCTTGTTATTATTATCTTTCACTGCCTTAAAAAGGGGCAGGGCCCAGGGGGCTTTTTCATTTTTTTGAAAACCCAGTGTTTGATTGACACAACAAAACTGACCAAGTAGAACGAGGAAATAAAGGCTTACCAAAACAGCTATCACAATGATCAAAACGAATAAAGAGCAGATCAAGAGTTCAACAGTAAACTCCATCTCGAAGATAAGAAACGGTCATCACTAATTTGTCACTTGTGTTGTGATCTCTTCTCTTCTGTGTCTTCAGTTCCAGTTGATTGCACACGATTTCTAATTCTGGCTATCATTTTGAATCAGTCTCGCTCTCACAAAAAGTGATTCATTTTAATGATAAGGAGGCTGCTACTAGACTTGCTCCACGAGTCGTGTTTCCCTGTGCCCACGTTGCTGTTACCTCGCTCTTTTTTGAAAATGGCGGCAGATTTTAAGTGAGTTTAGCTGTTTTCTACTTTCCATGATAATGAGATATGATTTATTCAATTTTTTCGAAAGTTTGGTTAATTTTTGTCACTTTTAGTCTTCAATTGGAATAGTAACTTCATAACCTTTTCTCCATTTTTAGAACTGCCCAGCCAGCAGAATTTTACAGAAGATTTTTGGTAAGACTAAGCTACAATCCCCTAAAAAAGTCTCGGAACACTTGCATGCACTATTTTCACAGTTTTCTACATTTTGCCCCCTCCTCTCCCCCCGTTACAATGTTGTTTCTGATAACAAAAACTAGCCCAATAACATTCAGCTAGTGTTTGGTGTGGTCTCATAAAGTTCCTTTTGTAAACAACATTGTTTTGAGGGGGGAAGGGGGGTTTGATTGGGAATAAAAGGCTCCAAAATGTAAAGTTTGCGCAAAAATTTCTAGCTCATTTTCCGTCGGCGCAAAATTCTTTTCTAGGCCAATTTCTGCGCAGATTTTCCCGCCAGTTTGCTGCGTTACCCGCGCAGTTTTCAAAAAGAGGCTGAGCAGAAATTAATGTTAAAAATGTAATGTAAAAAAACAACACAGAGTTATTATTTTATAGCATAAACATTAAAGAAATCCATAACTTGTAACAAAAATCCGCGCACAAATATTTTGCGATATAATTTATTCTGCGCAATTATTCGGAGTTAAAACCTACGTTCTCTGCACATTTAAAAAACTTTACAGTCTGGAAAAGGCTAGGAAAGCTAAAAATGTAGTTATTTGGTAAAAAAAATCAAGGGTGTTCCAACTACTTTTGGCAGGGATTGTAGGCCTAATATATTTTTGGTTCTAAATCTAATTGCTTTTTTTGCTTTGAAAGTTTTTGCCCATAATTCTAGTAAGCAAGGATAGATGCCATCATAAGAATTTGTTAATTTTGAGAGGAAAATTACCAGGCGATCATCCTTCTTTAGAGCCATCTAATATTAACATTTATTCATAAGGCATGGTCTAACACGGGTAATTAAATTATACCAGAGCAGGCTACTGCAATTGACATATGCCTCCACCGGGTCTCAAACCCAGGTTTCTGCGGACGCAGGCGAGCGCGCTGACCACCGTCCCAAACCAGGACAATAAGCTAGCACAGTAACCTTGATGTGTTCACAAATCCAGGCTTATCCATGATGAGGCATTAATTTGTGTTTCGGATAAAATCCTTCTTAAGAGCCATGTAATATTAACTTAACATTAATTCATAAGGCATGTTCTAATCCACCGGGAGGCATACGTCAATTGCAGTAGCCTGCTCTGGTATGATTTAATTACCCGTGTTAGACCATGCCTTATGAATTAATGTTGATTAGGCATGTAAAGATGTGCGATAGGCAATGCCCCAAAATACAGCAGATCTCATTTACTGCAACGCAATATTGGAAAATGCAACTTAGTTTAGCAATGCTTAGTTACCTAAAAGTAGCTGCAGCAGCAAAACGTTTAGGTTGTTGCTATTTTGGTATCAAAATGATGCCCTAAATAGGGGTTGATTGATTTAAGGATATTTATGGGTGAAGGATAAAAATGAAATTAATTTATCATAAGGTTGGTTATGATATCACATGATTGGTATTACTTTTAACATCCTTTTCGGTGTTTCTACTCTCCACCCAATATTGACTGTATGTAAACCTTATCTGATTTTTAGAAAGAGGAGGTCAGGCCAGATGGAAGGTCGTTAAAAGAGTTCAGAAAAACACTCCTGAATATTGGTGGGTTGCTTGGTATTTTGAACTCTTGATTTACTGCTGTGGTCCCTCTGTCATTGCATTAATCTATATTGTTGTTTCAACTTGGTCTGCTTCCTTACTTTATGATCCAGTAGATTTTGATTAAGATCTGTTTTTTTTAGATTCTGTGTCAACTGCTGAGGGATCTGCTCTGGTCAAGTTGGGAAACACAACTGTGATTTGTGGAATTAAAGCTGTAAGCTTTTTGAAATCTATTTTAATTCACTCCATCTTTTTCTTCTTCTTTACTAGGGCTGTCCAAACAAAAGATTCTAACTAATCGAATATTTGTTTACAATTTTACCAAATATGCGGTTATTCAGGTGTGGCTAAGAAAAAGTGCATGATAAAATATGAAGTCATAAAAGCTTTAAAACTTTTTCTAATGACATGGCAAAATTTGGTTTTTTTTACTTGATCCAAAAGTTACAACAAAATAAGTATGTATCATAACAAACCGATATATGGAATAGAAATGTCAAGATGTCAAGTTTTTTCATTAATTATTCATTAATTTCTACTTTTTCAATGCTCAGTTTTTGTATTCAATCAACTAGCCCTGGAGTTTTTAATATCCTATCAATTAGTCAATCCAGCCCTACGTTTACTGATTTCTATTTACTGATTATAAGAAGTAGGTAAATTGCAAACCTATACAGCAAATGTAAGCCACTTCAAGAATCAGGTTTCATGTTTCTATCCAAAGCCTTTTGTCTCAAGTTGCCTTTAAAAAGATTAGTGACTTTCCAACCATTCAAATAGTCAATACCAACTCAAAAAATCAGTCTATTTGACTGATCGTTAACATTCAACATTTGATCAGTCAAATGGTCGACTAGTTGACAGAATTTATATTGATCGGTCATAGCCATTCGAATAACCAAATATTCGGCTCAAGTGAGTAATTGTTATGCTTCACTGCTATTGGAATAACCAGAATATTAGAATATTCTGCTCCATGGAATAATCGTTAAACTTCACTGCTATTCGAATAGTTTGCTGCTAAGCAAATAGTGATTATTTGACCTTCGGTAGACAGGCCTATTCTTTAATGTTAATTCCAATTGCTGTCTGTTTCTTTTGTTTCAAACAACTAGGCTGATATTGCTCCATGTATTCATTGCTCAAGTTTTCAGGAGGAAGATTTTAGGAGATTTTCCATGTAATTACTTAAGAAATTTGCTGTTCTGTTAATCATTTGATGAAAGATATAATGGCAGGTGACATGAAGAAGCCAATTTATATAATGGCTCGTTTAGAAAGAAATGCCAAAAAATTCACTCTAAACGAATATTTAATTGATTAATGTTTTCCCTCTATCAGGAGTTAGCAGAACCAAAGATTGATTCAGTGAATTGTGGATACATAGGTAAATCAGTAATGGATATTTCATGATGAAATATCTAATCTTAACCCAGTAATATGCTCAAATATCACAGCGCTGGCAAGCGCGACCGTTGCTGTTGTTGGCGGTTGGCAGGCGCTGTTATACAAAATATCCATAAATTGTCAAAAATGTCAAATTTGGATGTCAATTTTTTCAAGTTAAAATTAAGCTGCAGACTTCCAACTTTGCAAACGTATCAGAAGTTGACCAAACCGTCAGTATTCCAGCTTACAAGAAAAATATTCATCAGGAAGGGTGTTTTCGGGGATGTCCTTTTTTAGACAGATTTACGTGGAATATAGATAGATAGATAGATATACAGCCAGTATATTGGTTCCCAGAGAATAGTGCTCAATACATTGAAGTAGAGCATATATAAGCACTGGTTAGCAGAAAAGAGACAGGAATCTACACTTTCATCTCGACAAGCCTGTTTCGTGATCGCTCACTCATCAGGAGATGTACTCTCCTGATGAGTGAGCAATCACGAAAATGAAAGTGTAGATTCCTGACTCTTCTCTGCTAACCAGTGCTTAGATAGATAGATAGATAGATAGATATAGAGGGATAGACGCTTTGGGCAGTGAAATGATGGAGCTTATAGAATCCGATCCAAACATAACTGTCGCATAAACGAGGTCTCATATGAAAGATAATTGTCTGGACTATGCTTTAGGCAGGGTGTGGTTTTGAAACAATGAGTTACGACGTCATGGTGACGTCATTAATTTGGGTCTTTTTGACAATTTAGCCATGAAATGATGGAGCTTATAGAATCCGATCCAAACATAACTGTCGCATAAACGAGGTCTCATATGAAAGATAATTGTCTGGACTATGCTTTAGGCAGGGTGTGGTTTTGAAACAATGAGTTACGACGTCATGGTGACGTCATTAATTTGGGTCTTTTTGACAATTAAGCCATGAAATTATGGAACTTATACAGTCCGATCCTAATATAATTGTCACATGAATGAGGTCTCATATGAAAGATAATGGTATGGACTATGCTTTCGATAGGGTGTGGTTTTGAAACAATGAGTTACAACGTCATGGTGACGTCATTAATTTGGGTCTTTTTGACAATTTAGCCATGAAATGATTGAGCTTATACAGTCCGATCCTAATATAATTGTCACATGAATGAGGTCTCATATGAAAGATAATGGTATTGACTATGCTTTCGATAGGGTGTGGTTTTGAAACAATGAGTTACAACGTCATGGTGACGTCATTAATTTGGGTCTTTTTGACAATTTAGCCATGAAATGATTGAGCTTATACAGTCCGATCCTAACATAATTGTCACATGAATGAGGTCTCATATGAAAGATAATGGTATTGACTATGCTTTAGGCAGGGCGTGGTTTTGAAACAATGAGTTACGACGTCATGGTGACGTCATTAATTTGGGTCTTTTTGACAATTAAGCCATGAAATTATGGAACTTATACAGTCCGATCCTAATATAATTGTCACATGAATGAGGTCTCATATGAAAGATAATGGTATGGACTATGCTTTAGATAGGGTGTGGTTTTGCACTCAAACAATGAGTTACAACGTCATGGTGACGTCATTAATTTGGGTCTTTTTGACAATTTAGCCATGAAATGATGGAACTTATAGAATAAATAAAGTGACATCTTCCTGAAGTACGAAATATGAAATACGAAATATAAAATACGAAATACTGAGATAGAGTTGTACTTATTCCAGACGGCATTGCTGCGTATACTCTCCAGTTAGCTTCCTTTCATAATAAAAGAACATGCAACATCTTCATGTTAGAAATTATAACATTTAATCCTTCATTACTAATAGAGAGCTATTTAAAATTTCGGGGAAATAAAATATTCGCAACGGAGTTTATATCTTAGCTACATTAAGACACAAATTGCTCTTGTTGTTCGAGAAAAAGATCTACAGCCGCAAGTGCCAAATAATTGTCTAAATTTCATCGCCAAATTTACAAAAAAATCCTTAATTCCATATATTTTTGGTTATGCGTGCATAGTCTGGATTATTTGATCGCCCTAATAGTCATAATAAATTCACAAAAGCCTAACTTGAATACTGAAATAATGAACCTAATGTTACAAGTGTATGGTGTGGCACAAATGATACAAAAGAGGTGATATGGGTGGTCTTCTGACCGTTGTCTAAAGATGATAAAACGAATAGAAGATGTGATATATTAATTTTGACCGTTAATTTTCCTCCTTCACAGCGGTCGTCTGCTAGTTTGACCGCCTTGTGTCATCAGTTCACTTATTAGTTCAATTTTGAAAAAAGGTTTTGTCTAATCTCACAGGGAGTTGCGTCATTTTTATATAGCTCACGAAGTTATGAGACTTAGACTCGTGTGGAGATACGATAATGAGATACTTTACTTGAAATAACGTCTTTCGGGAAAAAAATTGTCGTCAAAATAGGTATGTTAATCCTAAAACTATTTTGCTTTGTGCATTTATTTTATTTATATTGATGTTTCTGGTGAGTTCATTTAATTATGTATGTTATGTAATGTATATCATGAAGTTCATAATGAATAGCATTAAATATGAGGGACAAAACTGTTAGGTGTTGCAAATATTATTAATGGTCGGCAGTTAATTTATGATTCTGTACTTTAATTTATCACAAATAATATGAGGGCAGGTCTTCTCCGTTCTCTCATCTTTTCTGGAGCCAGTAGAGCACCGTCTTCTCTGGAAGTCTAACTTCTTCCGCGACCTTAATCCTGACATTTTGTCCTAGGCACAAGGTGGTCAAACTAGCAGGCGACCGCTGTGAAGGAGCGAACTTAACGGTCAAAATTACTATATCACATCTTCCATTCGTTTTAACACCTTAAAACAACGGTCAGAAGACCACCCAATTGTTGGGTTTTGGTTAAGATCATTTATACTCAAATTATCATTTGACCAGCAAGCCCATTTGAAATCTCTGGAATTTTTTCTTTATTCAATATTAAAATTTTACAACAGATAACTGACAAATACGAAGACGATGCCAGGAGGAGCAACATATCATGACTACCTCCTGGCCAAAAACATTAAATATTACAATACACTAATTATACAAAATGAATAATTACGGTTACAGCTAAGTACAAAAAAAAAGCGGACTTGGTGGTCCATTGCTTATAATTAATCTAGGGTTAAAGTCAATTAAATGGACCGGTCGTGTGGATGTAAAGCCTGGTTTCCATATGATCGTTCACGATCGCTGACGATCGCTGGGGATCGCTGGGACTCAGGATCGCAGACGATCGTTCACGATCGCTGGGGATCGCTGGACATTTGACACGCTGTTTCCATATGATCGTTTGCGATCGTTACAAAAGTTCAGCGATCGTCAGCGATCGTGAACGATCATATGGAAACCAGTCTTAAGTTATGGTCAACTCAAGTATACGTTTGTTGAGGTAAAGTGAAAAGTTTTTATCACCATATAGTAAAATTTGCATTAGAACCTCTGGAATTTGTCAAAATAAAAGCCATCAATCCCATAGCGTTTGACAGAAGTACTTTGCTCTCCTTCTGGAACTCTTTTGGTAAGGAATTAGTTGTCTCAGCAGGCCCTGGTTTCTTCACTGCACCATACCAATCCTTAACCTAATCTATAACTGGACCATATCTATCTACTTCAGGATATAAAATTGTGCTCATTTTGCTCTCTTTCTGGCATATTACTCCTTTCAGTGTCAGACAAAATTTCTTATTATAATTTCTGCACTGCTGTCAATATTCTTCGCCATTCATTTGATTATTAATTCATCTTGCAGTGCCCAATGTAGAGTTACCTCCATTATGCTCGCCAAAATTCAGACCAGGACCCCCTAGTGAACAAGCTCAAACTCTGAGCCAATTTCTGTTGGAAGTTGTTGAAAAGTAAGTGAATTTTGTTTCTTGACTTTGTGGTTCACCTTTTTTCGCTTTTGTTGATACATTATCTCATATGAGTTATCTGGACACATCAACAACGCTGAAGAGAGAAAAGGATTTGAGAAGCTTTCAGTGTGTCATGCTTAACAAAAAGAATCATATCTGCTGTTATCAAATATTACAATTATATTTTTTTAGTACAAATCGATTACCTTTTTTACAGTTCACAGATGATCAAGCTTGAAAGCTTGTGTGCAATCAAGAAAAAGGTAAGTACTGATTAATTATTTTCTTCAATTTCTTAAAATCTTTACATATTAGTTCTAGAACAATTTGTTTTTCTTACTGACTTTCTTCTGTGGGGATTAATTCATTTCTCTATTTCTAGCTAGTCTGGTGTTTATATGCCGACATCATCTGCTTGAATTATGATGGCAATATGCAAGATGCTTGTCTCACTTCATTGCTCGCTGCATTGCAAAATTGTAAGTATTTCATTTCTAAATTTACAAAGTGAGCAATAATTCCCTGAATCAAGAGGTTGCTTCTTCACTAGGACAGCTCATGATTTTAGGTGATTTTGTGCGGATGACTATTATTACAGGTTCATATGCGTTACTTCAGTTTTTATGATTTTAGGCCGTCTTCCGTCCATTTCTTATAATGAAGATACTGATGAAATTCAAGTGAATGAAGAAGAAAAGAACCCATTGAGTATCTCTTGTAGCCCTGTTGCCAGCACGTTTGGATTATTTGATGAGTAAATAACAAACAACTTTTTAAAAATTCGTGCAAAAGGATTTTCTTCACTGTTTACCATCACACATGCTCAGTATTATACAACTTGCTAGGCCGCTCTCTGCCTTCATGATTATGAAATGGGAGCCTTACATTGATTGTCACTGCTTCAACCGAACAATCTACATCATGAAAGGGGAAGTGGTGTGTAACTTGGTGTCCGGGGTACTTTCAGGATCTTCTCCAGCCTCAACCAAATCTCAAAACTGTTTGTTATTTTCCATTATATCTTTGTGAGCGTCTCCCGTACATGACCCATTACAAACGCCAATTATCAATGTCATGAGGTAAGTGTGAGAAAAACTCATGCCATGCTACTGGGAGTGTGAGGTGTACACAAAGTCTATCAATCATCTGTGTATGCCACTCAGAATCATCAGAATACCAACTATCTTTGATTTGATTTAACATGCAATGGTTAAATCTTTCCTCAATCGATTGCACAGGATACTATCTTAACCCTGACTTTATGTAAACAATATGCGACTTTTTCAATTTCTTTTATTTGATACCTTCTTGACCCTGAGTTGATACAAACAATATTGCATCATTTTCGCTTTGTTTAATTTAATAGATCAAATTTGATTGCGGATCCAACTGATGAGGAGGAAATGCTTGTCTCATCAGTTCTCACTGTTGTCACACTCGAAGATGGAAGTCTCTGCTCCGTTTATAAACCAGGTGATTTATTTTGAGCTATCAGATCAATTTTTTTGTTTTGGTCACGAAATAAACTCTTCCACTCTACAAATTGAGTGAATAAAGTTCCATATTTTCTGAATTTTCTGCTTCCAATTAATCCATGCTCTCTATCAATCCCGCTTATATTTCCATAGACTGAAAAACGCTCTCATCTCCCCTGCAATCTTGCTTGTTTTGGAATGACTGGCTGTATATGTAATTCATGTTACTGTTATTTCAAATGTAGCTCGGGACTTTGACTTTCGACGTATATGTTTTAACCAGTCAGACACGAAATCGCACGGGATCATATTCATTTCTAAATGTGGATCGTATTCATTTTGTGCTGATGTGCAAAAACACAGGCTTCTTCGTGATTCCTTTATTTTGATTTGAATATTCTATTCAAAAAGGTGGCAGTCCCATGGACGATGATTTGATTCGCCAGTGCATTGAAAGAGCTTTGCCACGTGGACAGGAGGTTAGGACGTTAATTGATGCTGTGACGTCACCAGTAGAAAGATAAAACCAAATTATAACCTCATCGCATTTATAAATCTATCTAATGTAGAATACGGTATCTTTTTTATTCATTTATAAATGTGATAAGGGGTAAGTGTGTGGTTGATTTGTGCTCTCGATTTCTATCATGGTCCTTCAGTTGTGGTTTTATTGTACGAGTATATTGTAAGACAGAGCAGTATCACACTTAAAGTAATACATCGAATATGTTTCTACACGTATCAAATATCGTTTCATCACTATTTACATCATTTATTATTTTTCTTGTTTCATATCAAAGTAACAAGTATAAAATAAAACAGTACATACAAGGGGTTGGGTCTATTATGAGGTCATTCTAGAAATATGACAAACTTTAACACAATAGATTATTATTATTATCATCATGAGAAATTATAGATCTTTTGTTCCGTTTTTATCATAAAAACCAAACTTAAACATGTGTCATAAGTTAGTTATGATGTAGATAACAAACCTTAATACTATCAGGGCATTATTTTTCTAATCATAAAGGCAACTATGTTTCAAAAGTTAAGCTATATACCATCATTTTTTTCATGTTAATCAATATTCAGTGTTTGGTATTAGACATAACATAAATTTTTGGATATGATAAGTGGGACTCATTTGGCACTATTTATGGCTCTAACTCTAAAGATCTAACTCTACTTTTATGGACTTTTATATAAATCTGACTTTTTATATTATGTGTTTCATAATAATATTTTGGATTCACCGTAAGCATGATAGGGGTCATTAACTATCATTTCTGGATCTTGTTTGCGTTTTCCTCAAATGCTTGGATGTCTTTCGCAACTTTGCCCCTGTTCATTTCCTTTCTGAAGGTTTGCTCAATCCATAAACATGACAGCCACCATAAACTATTTGTTTCCAGAGCTTGGTCTTCTTTTCCCTCCAGCGTTTGGCGGTTGTCCGCTGCTCCGTCTCCTCACAGCCGTTTTTGCCGCTTGCGAATTCTGCGGTGAAAACTGCAGCATTTGCTGATTATATTGTTGTTGTTGTTGCGAGTTTTGCTGCACTGGAATGAGGTTGACCTGTGACGTCAGAGCTGACAGAGCTGTCGATGTTGCAGAGGAACAAGTCTGGTTGCCTGGCAAACAATAAAAATGCAGAATTGGAAAAGTTATGATTTACTGGTGCATGCCACTGAATTAACCATATGGATTGCTAAACTAGTTGAAATAATCTTTATCATGGAGAAATTCTGTAGCATTTCAACAACTGTCCTGGAATACTATTCATAAAATATATGCTTCAATTCGATTCCTACCACTTGCATTACCTCGCTGCTTATTCTCTGCTGGTACCCATTGTTTAAGTCAAAACTCTCAGTTAAAAATGTAAAATAAAAAATAATTGATGAAATCATCTAGATAATCTCATATCCTTCCCAGCATTTGCTTTTGTGTAGAACAGCACAATCGTTAAGGCACTTTGTTTCTAACCAAGGGGTTGTGACTTAGATTCCTACCATCGAAAAACTAAAGCCTTTTCTGAATGTGATTCCAGTTCATGAACTAATGTAAAGTTGATGAGAAAAACTCACCAGTGAAGACCGTATTCAGCTTAGTACCATGAATTTGTTGTTGCTGTTGTTGCACGATCTGGATTGATTGAGTTGTGGAGCTTTGAGATAAACTCGTTGAGATGATTGACACTTGACCTTGCTGACCCGGATTCTGGAGCATGAAGGCTTGACCTTGACCCCCAGGCCCTCCTCCTTGAATCAAAACAGTTTGACCCTGAAGTGATGACCCTTGAACCACAGGTCCTGGTCCTTGATTCTGGTGCTGGCCTGAATATAGAAAGGATTTCAAGATATTCGAATTAAATAGTATGAAAGTGCCTTTAATAACATTGTAAAGTGGTAAATTCTAACCGTACGAAAGTCTTTTCGATGAATTTTCGGGCTTATTGATGAAGATAGGTTTTCTCTGCCTCTGTTTGCCAATTACGACTTAACCTTCTTTAACCTACTACCCTAAGTAAGGAAGGGTATTCTTGGTTTCTGGAAATTTTACATGGAGGAAGGTTGGGGACTTTTCTGACTCTGGGATTTCTTAATACTTTTCTTTATCTGAAACATAATTTCAAACTGTGTACTGATGATGGTCTAGTAGAAACATCTTTCTATTATTCTAATGTTTAAAAATGAATTTTCTGTTACCAAACAAATAGCTCACGATAAGATCTTTGCTTTAAGTAGAATACGATTTTATACCTGATAGAATTGTTCCCTGGTGTGTCCCTTGACCTTGCTGTATCATGACAGTTTGACCTTGACCCTGACCGGTCACAAGTGACTGACCTGGCTGACCTTGCAAGAAGAACGAGCCACCTTGTATGATAGCAGTAGGGCCACTTGGCAGAACCGTCGTCTGTCCCTGAAGAATGGAGGTCTGGCTGGGTATGAAGGTTGGTTGTCCCTGGATCATGGCTGTTTGGCCCTGCACCATCACTTGCTTTCCGTTGACCATGACAGAGGCCATCCCTGGCTGCAATTGTTGGCCTTTCTGCTGCCCTGTGTTTGCACCAACTCGTGTCATCTGAGAAATTGGTAGTAGGCTGCCAGGCACCTGGAAAAGGATTTTACCACAATACAGTTTCATTGTGCAACAAATATTATTTGCTGTCCTAAAATCTATAAAAAAAGTTCTAACTATTTTCAAACATCCTTTTAAATTTTCACTAAAAACTTTTCTCAAGTCTCTGTGGGCGGAGGACAAATCAGAAAGTCTGACATTCACATTTCAGAAAAATGAGATTTTATAAAAATAAAAACACCACAATAGATCGATAAAAGGCTTTGAAGAACATAAGCACCACTCTGTCGTACTTTTTGAAACAGGACTGGAGGAGGAATTGAACCCCCTGCCACTGAGATTAGGACGATATGCGAATTCAACGAACGTTAACTAATATAGTAAGATAACAAATTAACATGATGGTTTATCTAATCTTTTTACTTATCCATTATTACATATAATTATTCTTGAGGAGACCTACCAACTGAGTTGGACACTGATTTGGTAGAGCACTGCCGCGTCAAATCAGTGGACCTGGGTTAAATCATTCTCGAATTAACTTTTCATTCTCAAACTTATTCGATATAATTGATCTAACTAAGAGTTATACTTACGGCGAATTGAGCTTGGAGCCTTTGCTGACCAACTTGGACAGATTGTTGTGCAGTGCCAGTATTCTGCTGTGAAAAACAATAATATACAACATTACATAAAAAATACAATAGATACAATATTAAAATCCTCTTCAGTGCTTTACAGTCTGAGCAGCAAAATATCTTTGAGGCAGAAAGAGTTGACGGAGGTCATAAAAATCTTACCAATATAATCTAATTCTGAAATTTAACATAATTGACTTGACCAAATTACCACTGAAATACAACATTATTACCTGTAGCATTGTTATTGCAGTTGGTCCTGCAGGGCGAATATTCTGTGTTCCAGGTTTTAGCCCACCAGTTGCCAGAAACTGAGTTCCTAAGTTTCCAGGGACGATGTTGACATTTGTACCAACAATTGGGACCGCAGTAATTCCCTGACTCGTAACAGAGATGGGTGAACCAGAAACGACAGGCTAGAAAATAAACATTCGATTTAAGTAAATAAGTTGTCGCCAGGAAAACTATAAACTGGAAACATAATATGAAGTCAAATACGAGTTGTCTGATGATTGCATGAATGCTTGAAACTTAGAGCTACAAAAAGATGTGTTCTCTCTTAAAGTCTACCCCTGTATCTTACCTGTATGTAAGCAGTTGTGAATTGAACATTAGTTGATTGGTTATCCATTGCCCTGGCTCTCAAACCTCCAAATTTAGCAGAAATTGTCTTTGCACCGGACGTAGGAACGTAGTATGGGTTTCCAGATGCTGCAAGATTATACAAAATCAATTACATTCAATCAAGGGCCATTCTTTTAACTTAGTAAATCATTTTCACTTTTAATTTATGAGAATATTAATCATAAACCATGAAGTTTCTATACCCTGCTTAGGGAATCAAAATACATCTGACCATAAGACTACTGGTGCAAGAAACTTTCGACTTACAATTCCTGCAGTAAACGATTTTGAAATTGCTTACTTATCCAAACCATCATGTCTGTATTCAGGAATGGCTTTTGTGTACCATGAGCCATTGACACCCAGAATTGCAAGTTCTGTTTTTTTTTTAAGTTTGGAGGAGTGATTTATTTCTAGTTTTCAGTAACAGGAAAAGACAATTGTTTTCATGCACTGGACTGCTTAAGAGAGATTGGAAGCACAGCAAGAAACCCTTACCTGTAAGCGTGAATGCATTCGAAATAGCAGCACTGCTTGCAACCTGTGATACAGTATTCACTGTTGATGATGCTCCGGACGTGCCATTAGGCATTGACTGTGGAGTCACCCCTATCGCATTCGTTAGAATATAAGTGTTGCCTTGTGTAAATATCGCATTTGGTAATGACTGACCCGTGGCACCCTTTGATGCATCACCTGTCTGCTGATTGGCTGTTGCTGGTTGTGTTTGTGACATCACTGTTGTGACGTTGGCTGATGACGTTGACTGCTGTTGAGATGGTTGTTGCTGCTGCTGTTGTTGGTTAGCAACGTATGTTGATATTTTCACTGATTTTCTTCCTTCTTCCGTGTACAGTTCCTGGAATTGTTGAAGGTATCGTTGGGCTGCAACACGATTTCCGAGTGAGAACCTGAAATGTGAGAGATATAGGGGAATAGTTATTTGGAAAGGTAGTAGGACTGAATACAGAATTAATAAAAAAAGCAGAGATAAAGTTCAGATCTCAAAAGTCAAGACCTAATTGGACAAAGGGAACAAATAAAATTCTCAACACCAACAGGTACTGAAAACATCAAAAGCAAGGAGGAACATGGCCCACACGTATCAAATATCTTTAAACGACCATCAAGTCTTGGGGTAGGTTACATCTTTATACAAGACGAAAAAGAGGCTTTTGTGTCATTTTGTTCATCTAGTGTTTCTTTTCAATATTCACTGAAAGCATACTGATATGCTGAAATGTCGAGTGATGAAAAATTTAGTAAAAAAGAGTTATAGAAAATTTAGGACAAACCTGCAAGATTTGCCATCTTTTTTGCTGTCCTCCTTTCCACCGCCGCATTCTTCTTCCAAATACAATTCTCCGAGATATTCCCCGGTCGAAGGTCTTCGTAAAATCGTCACTTTGCAGTAATAAGCTCGATTATTCGTCTTCTCCCCCTCCAGAATGATTTCTTGGATTTTCTCAGGCGTGCTGTCAGTTCCGTATTTTGGCTGGTCGTGCATCTTCGAGTGCGAGCTCACCTGTAATGAAAAAGGATTGCAGTTGTGTTTATAATAGTAAAACTCAGCCCTTTATTCAATGGCTAAGTATATAGTTTCGGTATTTATATAATTTAATCTCCCTAATATAACCCTTGAAAATATTTTTTGGAGTGCTATCTTGCCACAGTAATCAACCGTCTTGCGCTCATCAATTCTCTTCTATTCCCTTTGAAGCTCTTCTAATTTTATCCTCCACTCTCTAGGTTTTTAATCTTTCTTTTCACCTCATATCTTCAGATGTACTTTCTTGCATTGGTATCATGTAGAAGCTAATCATACATCTAATTTTACTCGGAATAATCTTCTGTAACCAAAAAGTATACAAACTGCCGTCCAACTATAATTATTTGGCTTCTCATAATGGACCAAAGCACATGTTTCGAAACATAATGATTCTGAAAATGTTACGAATTACTCTTAACGGATTTGCCGTAAGTAATTGATTTGTCTTCATATCACTAGTTTTGATATTAGCTGAAAATGAAAATGGTATGTTTTTCTTTCTTCTTGCCCTTACCGACAATGAGAATTATTGTGGTAGTCTTTAATTTTATGAAAATTAGTCTTGAAATGATGAACTAATAATCAGTGCCAAAAAGCAAAGATTCCCGATTTTTCCAAACAAGAAAGTCTGAACTCATCTCCCAAAAATATAATCAAAGATATTTGAGAAAGATAAATGAAATCTTACGTCTATTTTGGATGGAATGGAAAGCTGCAACGTCCTCTGCTTCCACATGTCGATATTATGAGTGGTTCTATTCAGTTTATTGTGATAAGATTGAGCAGCTCTTTTATCGCGGTGTTTTCCAATGAAGTCGTAAAGACGGAATGGTTGAGGAGATGCATTTGACTCAATTTTCACTGATTTGTTTTGGTTTGCCCTTGCAAATCGCTTCACAGATCTACAGAAGAAAGTCCGAATAGGGTTGGTAATTTGGCTGCTGGGCCAAATTAAGGAATTAGAGAGCGTTTTCTTCATGTTGTTATTGGAAAAATCAGTGGCTTCTTGAAAACAGTATATCTAAATCAGTAGGTTATCTCCTTAAGAAATTCACAAGACAAATTGCTTTGTAGCTATTTAGGTTATTTGTGAAATTCTTGTCTGATATTCTACTCTTATGAAATTGGGATCTCTAAATTGAACAAGAATTCACCTTGAAAAAGAACTATTTGGGTAAAAGTTAAATGTGTAAATATACTTATGTGTTCTGGTACTTTGTTTTTAAAGTCTAACATTAACTGATTCCACATTCGTCTTTGGAATAATGTAGATAAAAAAGGAAAAGGGGGAAAGATAAGGAAGGAAAGATAAGGAAGGGTATGGAAAATACAAGATAATCTACCTATAACAGTATCCTTAAACAACATATTAGCCTCAACAAAGAAAGCAATTGCAAAACTTCACCTTTTCAGTGCTCGATTGTTGAGTTTCTTTGCATTGTATTGCTTACGATTGGCTGCTATGACAACATCAGGTGACGGATCAAGACACAGACGAGGCTGAGAAGCCAGCACAAGCTCAGCCTCGAGTTTAAGTTTTTCTTCATCAGTCCATTGAGTTGAATTGCTCGTCAAGGAATTCACATCACGAACAATTGTCTGAAATATTTCAAAAAATGAAATAACATCAACTTTAAGCTGATTGATAATGGCTTATCTGTTTGCAACAGGAAATCAAAAACCTTAGCTGACAATGAATTACGTCTTAGTACATTTTAGACTAAAAGTTTTTCAAGGTTGTATAGACTTAATATTTGGGTTAATAATACGAGAGCCTAATTATCTAAGTTTATAGAATTCTAATAGATTAATTCAAAAATAAACCATGCTTGTGAACGTTTCGATCAAATCTTCATCATTAACTATTCGAGAAAAGAATAGTTACTGATGAAGATTTGATCGAAACGTTTACAAGCATGGTTTACTTTTGAATTAATCTTAATATTTGGGGATATGTAAAGCCCAATTTCCAGTGAAAAAAATCTTTGCGAAATGTGCACAATTTCTCGAGAAATATTTCTCGCACAATGTTTCTCGAGAAATTTCAATTTCCACCCTTTGCGAAATATTCCTGCGAAATCTCATTCTTCGTGTGTTTTGGCGCCAACTTCTGAATCAAAACAAAGAAGAAATGCAAACATGGGTTGACCCTTTGCCCGGCGAGTCATTAGATGCATTCTGATTGGTCAAAATGATCACTTCGCAAGCGAACTTCGCAAAAAGTTGAACTCAGTTCAACTTTTCTTCACAGAGAAATATTTCTCCTCTGCGAACTGGCTAAATTTTTACTGCGCATGCTTGCGAAAAATTTCTCGAGAAATAATGCGCATTTCGCAGAGATTTTTCTCACTGGAAATTGGGCTTAAACAGTTTTTTTAACCATCTATAAGATTTCCAAAATTTAATCAAGATTCTCATGACAATGTGAAATATATAGTTTCTAACCAATTTCACAACAAGTGTTATTATGCGCGTAGTAGTTCAGTGTTAGATATGAGATTGTTTAAAGTTTCTGTAAATGACACACACCTATAACTTCTAAGAAGTAACACTCCTGGGAATGTGATCAATATCTTGTCGAACCCCTTCTGAACCAAATACATCGGACCCTTTACACACATTATTACATGAGGATGAATTCACGTTACATAGAAAAAGTAGCTCTCATACAGTACCTGTGAAGTGGGTTTGAGTAGCAAATATGTACATTCTTTAAAAGTCATCTGTGGATTCCTCCGATAATCACGTAGTTCAACAATGACACATCCATCATAGAACAGATCCGTCTGTTAAAATGATAACATCTAACTTGAAAACACGAGAGTACTAAAATATATCATGCCTTGAAATAGATTCAATGAATGATAATGAATTATTAACCCTCCGTAAAACAGTCCATGTTTATCTGTCTATTTGAATTGGGGTTACAATTTGAAATCAACATAGAGAAACTCCTCACTTCTTTCCTCTTATATAGAGTATAATTAAACAGTAGTCTAGTAAAAGAGTGAACAAACTATCAACCAATAAATGGTAATGAAATGAATGAAAATGTGTTTAACTTTACCTGTGATCTCTCAAGAACATCAATAAGAACAGGTGGTAACTGAAAAATCAAATAGGAAATAGAACATCGTAGGTGAAACTTTATGCTTTTTGTTTTTAAGTCTTCATGGTAGAGCAATTTTAATTGATAACACCATTTATCAATAACACCATATTTGCTTTGCTTATGCGGTTGTTATATACTATTCTATTTTGCTTATTATTTTCAGTAGTACAGTATGTGTAAGTTATTGTTTGTGTTCAAGGTTTGTGTTCAAGGATTGTGTAACTGTTAATAAAACTATATTATGCGTTTAAGATTGGAGCTTAATGTTTTCAAGTCTGCAGGGGTAGAAACATTTTAAAACAACCATTATTTATTGCCTAAAAACATGAACCTCGTTCTGGGTAAATCTTTATTTGACAGGAGCATTTGATAATCAAGAAAACTTCAGGAAAATATCAGTAGAATAATCATTAGTCTACCTTTTATTCATATAAAAAGAGTTGACAGCGTGTGGTACTATGTAGATATATGACAAAATGATAGAATTAAACAGTTTAGTACCGGAATAGTATAGATTCATGACATTTCGGGATTATACTCGTTATCAAGTGGTTTGTTATCTGTCTTTATATTTATAGGTCTTGTTTAAATTTATAGGGAGGTTTCAAAGATAAATCTCCAAAACAAATGTATTGTATAGCTTACCTCTTGTGCATCAAGATAATCAAGGAATTCAGATTCCTAAAAGAGGGAAAATAGTGAAATCAATGCTTGAAAATTGATAACATACAAGGTGGTAAAAAAGTTCTGCAATAAGTGTGGATTTGGAATAGTTCTGGTTTTGATTTGAAGTATGCCCCAAATGAGAAAGCATCTGTATTTACAAAGACAATCAACTAAAGAGATACTTTGAGAAAACTAAATATCATGTTAATCAAGAAAAAAGTTTGTGGTAACAAAGTAAACCTCGTAGGATAACTTGACAGTTTCAATTTCTTTTCCAACATTGTCTCTAAGCATGAGAGAGTAGCCATCACTTCCAGGGTACAAATTAACAATCAGAGTATTTAACGAGTCTTCTTTCACGACTCTTTCCAGCAACCAAGATTCTTTCACAGTTTTCTGGAAATTTCAAAGCAATTTATCAAACGATTTTCGTATCAAGACGGTCTAAAATCACAGGGGTAACCTAGGGTAACTAGAAATTATACAAATGCATTTGGCAATTAGTTGGACGATTCTTAATGATTAAGGAATGATTTGACATTTACAATCTTTTATGATGAAACTATATAAAACAATTTTAAGGAACAACCAGATATTTTGCTCAAATATTTTGCATTGATTCTAAAAGTCTTAGAAGAAATAAGCTTGCAAAATCTATAAATTGATAAAATGAAAATTTGAAATAAGGAATTGGATATTTTACCTTATCATCATCGTCTTTTTGTTCTTCAAGATATAACTCCAATAAACGTTGATGAATGCTTTTCCTTCAATAAAGGAAGAAATATAGTTATCCACTTAGGTAACAAAAGTATTTTTACAAGATTAATTTTGGGGTTTCAATCTCAAAATTCCATTCATTTTAGTCTGGTGGAAGTTTTACTAAAACATATGTAGTTACTTTGCTTTTTGGGAGCTAATTTCCTACCCAGACAAATTCTTACTTTGCTTCATAACTCATCATAAATTAACACCATCCAAAAGACTGATTTAAACTATACCTGAACCACAGTCTATTTTAAGATTATCCAAAAAAGGCAATCTCTTAGAAAAGACAACAAGGAAAAAGTAAATTTTTCATATTGACAATTGTTAGAGTTGTTAGATCAGCCCAACTTGTTTTGGCTCTTCCATAGTTAATGCATGCTAAATTTGATTAGTTGAATAGTGATTCTTTTCATTGACTTTCCTTTTCTATTTAACGAAGAAAGTCCACAATACTAGGCTTTGTGCCGGATCCTTTTCGTTGCTTGCGGCGAAGTAAGTAAAATAAAGTAAGACAAGAACAGCGCGAGATGACACTAACAGAAAAAATGTAGATGGATTAAATATTATAGAAAATGTTGTCAATATTTTGACCTGGTATACAAGGCTTCTTCAGGATTAAATTTACTAATGGACAAATACGGAGCTATATACAAAATTTGAAAATTGCTTACAGTGATATGGTTGGTTAGTACTTTATAATGGTGCTGCTACGCAGAGGGAACGGTGGCCATGATTATGGTGGTAGTAATAATAATAATCGTGAAAATAGATGTATCCGAAAACACAGGAGTAAGGTATGACTTTTAACAGTGATATAAAAATATATAGCTTTGAATAATAAAACAAGGTTAGATGTATAGATTATGATTATAAATAATTAGCGTTCAGTTGTTCTGTTAAGTCTATTGGGTGTCAGAGTATTGGCCAAGTCAATGAAATGATATTCTTTGGCTCGTCTAACACTTTCTCGTCCGGTGTGCAGTTTATGTATTGGCATGATCTGTAAGTCACGTACAGTATGTCCAGGTTGACAAAAATGCTCTGCCACCCCAGACTTGTCATGTTTCTTGTTGAGTATGTCTCGTCTATGTTCAACAAGTCTGTCACGTACTCGTCTACCAGTTTGTCCTATGTATTGACAGTTATTGTTGCCGTCCGTTATGCACCTCTGACATTGTTAGAGTTGCAGTCCAGTTGTGTTCCTGTGTTGCTTAATTTCCTTTTCTACTTAGCAAAGTAATGTATCTTATTTTCATTACATAGATTCATTTACCTTTTTGTTGGCTCTTCTTGGATGGAGCTGAGGATATCGTTGAACTCTGCATAGTTCTGATCTTCCCCTCGCATCAGAAAGTCATCAGGGAGAACATTTGGCATAAAATCCTAGAAATATTGAAACATTGTGACCAAAACGCATTGCGGAACAGGCTTTTGAGGATGTCATAAGGATATCATAATGCCGTATCTGGTGTTTTAGGTAGAAGAAAATCAAGTGGGTGGGAAAGAAACAGCGTAGCAAAAAGAGATAACATCCTTTGGGGCCCATCTTTGGTAAGCTCTGTTTGAAAAATAAATACAAAGATATCAAATGTTCCAGCAGATAATTTGAAAAAGGTGTTTTTAAAATTTGATAAAAGAGATAAATTATGAATAAATAGTGCAGTGTTCTTTTTTCATTGGAATTAAGAAACTGATGTTTCAAGTTTTTTTTCTAAGAGAAGTTTGGTCTCTGTACTTAATGGTGTTTGAAAACTTCAATGATTTACTGTACCTCCACTTGCATCTTGGACAGCTGTTATATTTTCTCGCTTTTAAATATTGTTGCTTTGAAATTTTCACAACTGAAAAGAAAGTATGATAAATCATTGCCCTTGGTTTTGATAAAATACCTATAGAAATTTAATCACACTTTTTTTCCTTACTGTTAACCTAGGAGAAAATTGAGAAGAACAGAAATAAACACCATCAGAAAGCCAGATGTCTGCCCGATTACACCCAGGGTGCATTTTAGAGCTAATATCAGAAAAATTCACCAATATTTCAAATAACAATCGAGAAAAGAAAACTTTACAGATTCCGTCACCGCAACAAAATATATCTTTGATGGGTAAAATTTGGTACCCCAGATTGGAAAGTTTGCCATGCGCGGGCAATAACTTGCCCGCGCACACGTGAAGAAACAATAGAAAACAATGGGCACGTGACTTTTCTTGCCCGCGCAAAATCGCAACTTTCCAGTCTGGGTGGTACCTATCTTTTGTCAGTGTCCCCAGTTTCAAAGAGTTTAATTTTAGGGCACTTCTGCCCCCTTGTTGCCCGGCATAAAAAGGGTAACAAAGGCAGCTGTGCCACAGATCTGTGGCAGATAAAGGCAATAATATCTGTTATAAAGAACAATATAGCATCAAACTGCAGCATTGGCATGCACAGCTGTTTGAGGGCTGCTATTTGGCATGCGCGATGATGATCACGTACAGTCAGTAGCTATGTTTTGGGTTTAAACTACACCTGGTTCATGGGATTCATTTTCATATCCAGTTTTCAAATCACTTTGAAACGATCAAAGGGTCGGAGGCATTAAAGTAATAATCAACGAAAAGTGTATGCCAAAGCTATAGGCCTAGGCAACCTGCTTCCCATCCTTCTGCTTGGGCCTGATCTGAATTGATATAGTAGTTTAGGCCTAATTCAAGTTTGAAGGGGTCTGGAGTTCATCAGAGACCTCATGTAAGAAATCAAAGCTTACCCAGGTGTGATCGATCTTGTTGATGTCAGTTTCAACTATCTTTTGTTTGCAAGGGATGATCAGATCGGAAAAGCCGGACAGACAAGAGATGCCCGTCTCGAAGATCATGCAAATCCCTAGCTCTCTGAATGAAACCATCCCTTTATTGAATTGAATTGTTTGTACTTCCTCGCACACTCATCTTTAGAGCAGCAAGTTTTGAATTAACTCCACATCTATTTCACAAAATTAGACCTTAATTAACATCCATTTTCAAATACCATAAAAATGGCTAAGTTCTAGAAAACGCCAACAATTGATTATTGAAAACCTTTCAATTTTCTTTCACTCAGAGTAACTGTTTACTTTAGCTTTATCACTTCTAGTCACTTTCTTTTTAGTTTTTAGGTTCTTCACTAAGATTTGGCCAAGTTTTTGTCACTGTAAGATTATACAGATGCCTTAATTAAGAATTATCTCCACCTGCCAAACTTTCATCTCTATAAGTCTCTAAAATTTATATTCTTTTATTATTTATTCCTTTCTTGTAGCGTGAATCTTATAGAAACTAAAAACTGACTAACACTGTCTTTCCAATACGTTATATTTCCTATTTTCGTGATTTTACTCTTCGTTGTGTACTTTAGTGTTTAGTTTCACTCTTATATGCAAATCAAGCAAAACCTATTCCCTGTGTAGATTCAACAGTGAATACTATCTTACTTCCCCCTCTGGCCATTGTTTGCCATGGTGCATTTAGTAATGATCATTTTGGATTATGATCTGCACAGAAGTGTTGGTAAACATAAGAAAGAAACAAAATACACTAAATTACTAAGTTAAAAGTTATAGTGCTAACATATATACGCTTGAATATTATTGATTTAATATTGTGTCAAGTGTTAAGATGATAGATATTTTCTACCAGAATTTTGTACTTTTCTTTCAAAAACTGCTGACTTTATCCTTGAGTTGTGCTCGTAGAATGGATTCATCAGCAGCTGAGGAAAGAAAATGAAATAGCAGGATTGGAAATAAATAGTATCCAGTTACATCTAATGATTTCGTTGCCTAGCACATTTTGCCATTAGAAAAGACAATTATGACGTATTAAGATACGAATACAGTCAAATCCTTCTACCATTAAAAGGAGTTTGTAGAATAGTAAGATAGTAGGAGTTGCCTGAGGATTATCTTAGAGAAAGACATGAAACTGCCAGTAGGAAAATAAAGTCATTTCTTTACTAATCTATTATGAACGCTCTACAAATGCATTGAGCATTATCTCCAACCAATCAAGAAAACAGATATTAATATATAGAGCAGTAACATTAATTCCTAGGGCATGGTCTAGCACGGGTAACAAAACTTCTTGTCTAACACAATATTTGTAGAGCAGTAAGATGGAAATAGAGTCAATTTTTCTAATTCGTATTCGTGTAATTGAAACTTTTGCTACTTTGAAAATCATGAGCCTCTTGGATATCGTTTTCAAAAAAAATTACTCTATCTGATTAGGATGAAGCATATTAACCAAATGAAAGGAAAACATTGTCAGCAGATAAAGATTACCTTAGTATATGCCTCGTAAACATCTTGAAAGAAATTTTTGATTCCATCTTCATTTCTTGCTCCATGAAGCATCATAAACCGAGCACCTATCAACATACATGAAAATGTAGTTTTGATTCATCCATCACAAAACCATGAAACGATCAGAGCAAGTTCACCCATGAAGTCCTTATTTCAGGCCCCCAAATATTGCTTTTGAGGCTGATGTAATTGTAACATAGAGAAATAATATACTTCATTTTGTTTATAAATTGGAAATGACTTTTAGAACTCAACCATAATTTTCTTCATAAGTGTTTTTTCAGTAACCACAATTAAACCCTTGAGAAGAGCGAATTACAGAAACTTTCCACCAAACCTTATTTTCCAGACCCCCAGCTCAATGGGATTTTGGACATTTTCTACGCATAAAATTTTTTCCTGATAATTAACATTATTGTTAATTATCATTATATTGTTCTATGGTACTTAACATGATATATTTTAAATATTCATGACTACGACTATTCAGATAATACTGTACTTGTGCATTATGCAAATTCAGGAATAAGATTGCAATACCTCCTGCTGTAACAAATGCTGACACAAACAAATCATTAAATTTATCCACCACTTTCAGATACCTGAAAATCAGAGAATATTTTAAGATAATGAAACAAACATCAATAAAAAGGTTGCAATGAAAATGAAACTGCAACATCAAAGTTCCATATACTAAGAAAACACCGCAATCGACACCCTTGCTTGCATTTATACTGAAGGTTGTTTGTTTGAAACCAACACATACACAAGAATTACTGTCTGCAGAATCAAGTCGTTTTGATTATGTTAAATCAATTCAACTTTGAATGTATTGTTAATGGGACGGCTTTGTTCAGTCTGTACAGTGTTGTGTGTAATATGTTCAAAACCGATGATAGTCCACAAGGATAGTAGCGTTATCTGAATTTTTTTATGTGTTAATTTTCCAAATTTTCTGCTTTCTATGGAAAATTGGGGGCAATAGCCCCATCCTCTCTTCCCAGTTTAAAGTTAGCTTAGTAATTCAAGGGCAATCAACTTCGCCTAACAAAAAAATTTGTTATCAAACAGACAACAAAACAGAAGTCACTGTATGCGATTGAAAATAGCTAAACTAAAGTTGAAAAACTCAAGAGTTGTAAAGAGTATCAAGATGTCTCACATGGTATTCATAGTCCACTGGACTTCATCTACCATATCCAGTGCAGCATGCACAACAAATTGGTTCAAATGACGGTGATCATCTTTGCTCTAGAAATTAATAATAACATGATATCAAGTTACTTCTTTGATAGATAAAGGAATTTTGTAAAGAAACCCTTATAAAAACATGATTTTTCATCTTTGAAAAATGTTTTGGTGGCCATTAACCCACTTTAAGATATAGCAAGTTTATGCTATGTCTAAAATGGTTATTGTGGCAAAACTATGAAAGGATTCAAATCGTTTTTGCTTTCATTCGTCTGTTTCAATTTCAATGAGGAAATAAATACAAGTGAATAAGTGGAGCACAGGGAAAATAATTGACTCTTAATTGACATTTGAGAAATTATTGGGAGGGTGCAATACCGTTGTTTGAAATAAATCCTGTGACATGTTCTATTGTTTTAGAACAAATTGCTATTGTTTCATGAATTATTATGAAGACCGCAACCTGTGGCCCCCCAATGTGTCTAAATCCCCTTTGCCAAGTATATCCCTTCTTGATTTAATATCAGGTGTGCACGATTGACATAATGAGGCGCCTTTCCATATTATATCATTCTATTAATAAACCTCACTGTGAAAAGTGCCGCCCTCTGCCAGTCTGGCTATGAAGTAAACCACAGTGGCTAAACTTGCGGGAAATAGTAGGAGATGCCCGAAGGCTGCTATATTCTGCCTATCAGAGGGGATAAGCCCCTTATTTTTCCTAGGCTATGGTGTTCTGGTAGGCCCTAGAGCGAATTTATGGATCACAACCTACTTCCTATTACCTGGTTCTGAGAGTCAGAACTTCCTTTGTGATTGAATTCTGCTTCGTACACCGGGTTGTCTGAGGCCCCTACAACCACAAAGTAAAAGAAACCTGACATTTTACGACGGCATTAAACTTCTAGCTACATTTCTTTCTTGTTTCTTTCTCTTCCCTTCCCTGCAACAAGCTGGAGAAGTTCTGACAATTTTGTTGATTGAATTGAATCGATGTTGTTGTTGCTGCTTCCCGGAAGTGAGGCTCATCGAAATGAGCAATCGAATGTTTACGTTGTGGTTGCCATTAGTGACAATCCTGCAAAGTGAGCAGCGATCAAAGACGAAAGAATGGCGGAGGGTAACAAGGTTAAAGTTTTCATCCGAGTTCGACCAACTGCTTCATTTGCAAACGAGAATTTGGAGCTTCACAGAGATGAGAAGTCCATCACTGTCCACTGCAAGAAAGATGAAAGACGTGGCTACATCAACAATCAAGTTCTTGACTGGAAATTCAGGTATAAACAAATCAGAAGATAAATTCATAAGGCATGGTCTAACACGGGTAATTAAATTATACCAGAGCAGGCTACTGCAATTGACATATGCCTCTACCGGGTCTCGAACCCGGGTTTGATCGGACACAGGCGAGCGTGCTAACCACTGTCCTAAACCAGGACAAAATTTAAGTTAGCACAGTAACCTTGATGTCTTCACAACTCCAGGCTTATCCACGGTGGGGCATTCACCACGGTGGAGCAAATCAGAAGATGATAGGGCACAAGCTAAGGGCAGCTGTAAGGAAGGCCCTTCCAAAAGGCTTTCATCAACGATAATTTGATAATAAGAAAAACAACTAAGATGAAAAGATCATCAAGGATGCAAAAAGCATCTTAAACTTGGGGGGAACAAAAGCTTCAACAGCACTTTTCTCATCAAGGAAGAGGGGCAATTTCTCAAAATAAATAGTGCACATCCAACAACTAGGTATGTCTACGGCAACTTCATTTTGTAAAATCTTCAATTCAACTATAGAATTTTTGAAACACGAAACACAATACAAGATATCTGATTTTTCATTCAAACAGCTTTGATGGAGTCCTACATAATGTGAGCCAAGAAGAAACCTTCAACAAATGCGCCTCGGGCCTAGTGACTAAAACACTTGATGGCTACAACAGCACGATATTCGCTTATGGAGAGACAGGAGCAGGCAAAACGTTCACAACAACTGGAACAAACGATTTTAGGCACAGAGGCATCATACCTAGAGCCTTGACGCAGCTTTTCAAAGAAATCAGGGAAAGAATTGAGCAAGATGTGTCAATTAGAATATCCTACATGCAAATTTATAAAGACAAAATGTTCGATCTGCTTGCCTCTGCCCCTGCACCCAAGAGTTCTGATGTGGGGAACTCTGATCAGATGACGGTTACAGAAGATGATAATGGCTGCACGTATGTGAAAGGGTTGTCATGCCATTCCGTCACAAATGAAGAAGAAGCACTGAATCTTTTGTTTGAGGTAAGAATGAAATATTCGTTTATCTATTCTATATTTCAAGGGACACAAAAGTGTTTCAGATGTCTACAAGTCTCAGCACAAAAATGAAAGATTACTGAGCTCAAGCTTTAAAAAAAGTTCTGTACCGTAAACTCCCGCCGTCTCGATTAACAGTTATCTCAAACTTCCCACTATCTCAGGCAGAACCTATTTCCCCTCATCTTCTTACATAAGTATAGTACGCAACAAAGCCTGGTTTTCTTGAACACCAATAACTTTTCGCTATAATGAACAAAATTTACATATAAACATTATTAGGTACATTTACCCTTTTTCTTGAAGAAAACTTTCACTACTGTTATCTTGAAACCCTGTGAAGTTGAACAATTTTTCATTTCCCGTGAGAGTCCGGATAGCAAGATTCAATATTTTTTCAAAAATTACCTGAGGGTAAGGAAGTTAAGAAAACAAGTAGAAAATGAAGGTTCGTTCTCTTCCTTCCTTTTTTCTTGCCAAGACAACTTTTTGACTCAATCTTTAAATTTTTTCCAACGGAGTTATTTCTTGGAATCAAAATTCTTGACAACTGCAATCAACAAGATTGATTCTTTTTATTGGTGGCTTCACATGAATTTCTTAAAGAAGAAAAAAGTCTTTGCAAGATGTAAATACATTTTGTTTTGCTTTTCGATGTATAACAAACAACTCACACCCTAGCTGCAAACATTTCTTCTACCCTCATTTCTTGTTTAAAGGAAATTATCAACTCAGAATACCACTTTTACCTGAAATAATCTCTTGGAACATTTGGAAATATATCCCATAGCTCTTTAAATTACTCACTGACTAGTCGTGAAGACTTAGTGTGCTAAGAATATAAAGAATCATCAAGAAACAATTATCTGTTATATTTCAGGGCGAGACAAATCGGATCATAAGCCACCATCAACTAAATCGATATTCATCACGATCGCATTGCATTTTCACGATTTTCGTCGATTCAAGATCGAGAACCATTTCTAACACGAGCTACACCCTCTCTAAACTCAATCTTGTCGACTTGGCTGGCTCTGAGAGGATTGGCAAAACGAAATCCGAGGGGAAAACGCAGGAAGAAGCTTTATACATAAACAAATCGCTGACCTTCCTGGAACAAGCAATCATTGCGCTGGCTGATCGTAAACGCGAGCATGTTCCGTTTCGACAGAGTAAGCTGACTCACGTGCTTCAAGATTCTCTTGGTGGCAAATGCCATACAGTCATGGTTGGAAATATCTGGGGAGACGTTGGCCAATTAGAAGAAACGGTTTGTTCATTTCCTTTAATTAATCCAATTCATTCTTTAGGGTGCATTTCAGGGGCATCTGGGGGGTACATTCATTGGTTCTTAAGGGAGCCGATTTCCCCTAAACTCGTCAAGTTGGTAACTATTGAAATTTATAATTTCGAAAAGAAATTGACAGGTCTTAAAAGCCATTTTAAAGCTCCGCTCTTGCTCCGTTGAACCCTCATTTGATATGTTTCTTTGCCTTTTTGCAACGCTGAAAACAATCCAATTTCGCTCTTCATTTAGTAGTTGCTTAAAAATTACAATTTCTTCCAAAAGTTATGAATCATTAATACAATAAATATCTGAGCCAATACCCTGGATGTGTACTTAAATGCAGAATAGCGCAGCATTTCTTTTATAAACGTAAGGTAAGGTAATAACACACAAACGCCATTGCACACTTTTCGATTTTTTTCACATAAACTAATCTAGCTATTTACGAATAAAAATCATTGCTTCATAAAGGATTAAGAAAATGTTGCTTTTATGTGCTGACCTTACAGGTCCATTTTTTCCGTCCAGGTTTTCTTCTTTGAATTTTGAGACCGACTTTTCTTCTTTTATACTTTTATTAAGAGTATTCCAAAGGAGACTTCCTCTAAATGATAGAGTGTATAATCCGAAGCTTTTAGTTTTTACTTGTAGAAGCTGGCTTAGATTTTGTCCTTAGGTTATAAGTAATAGATATTTTTCGTTTCGTGAAATTCCTACACAATCGATAGATTTATGTTATTCAGTGTTTTGTAGACCTCTATCATAAGCTTTTGTAGCTTCTTTGCAAGAATACTCACAGAGCCACTGCATATTACTCAAATCAATTCAATCATTGTGATTTGTTTCACTTAGAGTATAATACACCACTTTGATTTCTGGCAGTATTTGAAAATCGTTGCAAATCATAACAAAGGAAAAATAATTAGTTTCGTTTGGAGTGGTTTAATGGTTTTAATTGTAACAATAAAATTTTGCTAGGTGCCTAATATCACAAATTTTTATTCCATTGATTTCAGCTCTCAACTCTTCGCTTTGGCAACAGAGTCATGTGCGTTCCAAACGAGCCAGCAATCAATGCCATTTACGACCCAATCAAAATATGCAGATCCCTCGAAAAAGAGATTGCTGATTTGCGCAAAGAGCTCTCCATGTATGACACCCTAACTAACAGACGGCAAATCACGTACGAGCCTCTTTCTGAAACACAAGTGCGTGAAGTGAAGTCACAAGTCAGGAGGTATATTGATGGAGAGGCTCAGGATATCGAGATTATAAATATTCGACAGGTGAAGGAAGTTTTTGAGCAGTTCAAGATTCTCGTCAAGAAAGCTGAAGAGAAAAGTCGAGCTGCTGAGGTTCAGGAGAAAAAAGAGGTGACTTTGGTTGAGAAAACAGAAACACCGACTCGTGGTAGGTAGCTTTGTTCGTCATGTTTCATTAGATATGTTTTTGATTTATCTATCCTGAAGGTAATTCTTTTAAGGAATATAACTGTGAATCCGCTATCAAGCACCTATAAAAAACCTTTTTCTTCGAATAAACAACCTCTTAAGTAGGTAACTACCCTATTGTCCCTATCAGTTTTAAAATTGTTGTATCAGCTTCTAAGTACATAGGTCTGGATTCCATTAACAGTTTTCTTGGTGCAAGTTTACTACAAGTATAGGACTATATAGGGTCTTTAGGGTCTGAATCCAACAATATTCAAAACATCCTATAGATTTAATGAAGCCCTCCTCTCTGTACCTTGTACCGTCAATCTGGCTAATTTCGAACATTTCCTTGTTTTCTGTAGAAAGAACTAAGTCCTTCTATAATGGCATTTTCTTGAAACTTCGTGAAAGGTACATTAGGTGGAGTTTTCGATATCTATATTTATATAAGAAAGTGTCCAAAGTTACTCTATTGGCAATCAGTAACCAGTAGGTGTGAGTTTATCAAATATTCTTTTGAGATCAGAAGCAATTGGTATCGTCCTCCCTTTCTTTCTAAAGCTTTCTACCTCAGTGTCATTATTCTATTCTTTTGAGATCAGAAGCAATTGGTATCGTCCTCCCTTTCTTTCTAAAGCTTTCTACCTCAGTGTCATTATTCTGAAATGCATTCGCAAGCAATGCTCTATCATATCCAACTCCATTCTAGGTGCTCGAGGAAAGGCTGAAGCAGCTCATCCCCATCCAGTCGACGAGGTGGCACAGGTTGGCGAGACAGACGGGCAAAGTTTTGGAGTGGGGGTTGCCCCAAACAGTGCAAAAATGAACCAACAATCGTCTATTGCCAATTCGAAGAAAGTAAGTTGGTACAAATACTTTGTGTCTTGATTCACGTACCTTAGTTGTTTGGGAAAGTGGGTTTATGAAGAAATAAACCATCACTCATTCTACCATCTAATACCTATGCATGCTGATAAAGCTACCTCTCTTGATCTTTTCTCTCTTACGAACTTGATTGTTTGAAGTAATGAATGAAGTATTTACTCAAATTTTGAACTGTATCAAGTAACCGTAAAGGGAAAGTAAGTATGTCAGTATTTTGGCACAGTTAAACCTATTTAGCATTAAAAAGGTTCAAAGAATCTTATTTCAATAACAGCCCTTTCGATGTACCAACCATAGAATAGAAGAAAAAATAAATTGAGTTGAAATCAAACAATTCTCCATTAAATTCGAAGATGAGAATGTGCAGAAGAGTGGACCGATAAGATGGAGATTTGACAAAGAAGATGATATATTTCATATCAGCAGTTTTAAGCTAAGATGATAGATAAGATGAATTTAATTTTGTTTTATTTTTCTTAAACAGGCAAAGAGGCGAGGCAAACTGGAGAGTGAAGGAGACACAAAACGAACCCCTTCCCCACTAGATCACGTGAAAACAGCTCATCAAAATGATGACGCATTTGCGAAATCTTCGACACCCGGACAAGCTGGAATGGGGAATCACCCACTGACCACGCCACCTCGACCGAGAACACCCCCACCGAAGACAGAAGCATTTGAGCAATTCAAGAAAGAAAGGGGGGAATCGTTGAACCAGGTCTTAATGGACAACAAAGGTAAGTGCTCACTCACCAGTCTTTCGTTACACTCTTTTTTTCTTTATAAGAATACTTGAAATTTTCCTGAGCCTCAACTTTTCCGTTGTTCATTCTTAAATTTCCATTGTTCTTTGGCAATTTTGAGACTCAATATTCTTATAAAATATATTCTTATAAAGAAGAAAGAGTGTATAAGGGTTGCTGATTTCATTTGGAAACAAAAAATGAGCTTCTTATTTCACAACCTCAATTTTAATTGATTGACACATCCAGCTCAAATCAGCGTGCTACTAGCGGTGTTTGTTTTCATTTTTGCACCTATAGTGTGAATTTTGTGAAATGGACTCTGGAGTTGTGCATGTCAGTGACATCTTGGCCTTGGGACATGACAAATAGGGTTTGGAAAAAATGTATAAAGCATTCCCAATACCGTGGAGTTTCTACATATGATTCGTTAGGTTTTCATTTTCTTTTTCTGACGTACTACTCTGTTGAGTGTCAGGGCAAAAGATTTAAAACATATGGTATTTTTCGCCATGTTTCCAATCTTTTTCATTTTTCTGCAGTTCTATACCGATCTTAGAAAGCTGATACTTAATATATCAGTAAAATGAGGTATCATCCTATTAAAAGTATCATTTAAGAAGTATTTAAGAGCAAACAATCTAGAGCTTCAGTAACCGTATGAAATTTTATTTCAGAAATTTTGAAGAGCAAAAAATTAGAAGCAAAATCAGTAGTCAACGAAATAAACACCATGAAAAGACAACTCGACGTTTGTAAGGAAAAACTCGAAATAAAGCAGAGAGAGGCTGATAGTCAGGACGAGGCTGTTACAAACCAAGAAGAGCAAGTGATCGATGAAGACGAGTACTTGTTGATAAAATCGATAAGTGATTTGAAATCAAACTATCGATCAAAGTATGAGCTGCTGCAGAATTTACGCTCTGACGTATCTTATTGTGATAAAATCGTAAACCAATGCCGTCAGAGGCTGCTCAGTGAGTTCAACGCTTGGTACGCCGATTGCTTCATGCCAGCTAACGAGAATCAGGATGACTCAAAGTCAGTTGACTCCAATAAAGATGGCAAAGCTGTTAAAATTGTCGAGGACGAGCAGGAAAAGTTCGAGAGGATTCAAATGGAGCTCATGATGGAAAACCCGGAATCTGTTCCATTTTATAGCGCAAAACTTCAAACTGAGCGTCGACAGCTGTATAATGATGTTGCTAAGAAACGCAAGCCTGGTGATGTGACGTCACACGTTCGAGACAAGCCCCCAACGACATTGACGGTCAGATAATGAACAGTCAGAGGCGAGAACTGTTTTATGTGATATGGATTAGTGGTGTAATTTTTGTAATCAAAACATTGAATATATATTATCATATTTTACTGAATCTATTAGTTTATTCCATTATCAGCGTCTTGAAGGATTTTAGTTTGAAATTCTTTTTCCATATCACACTTACCTCTTGTGTTATTATAGCATTTCTTACTGACAGACATGATTTGAACGTATTTAAAAAAGAATCCCTTTAGCTTGGCAAGATGTAGTACAGAGAGTTTTAGATTTCTTTGACAAAGACAAACCAAACTGAAGCATTGATGGGGTAGATAATAGGACACTCTATCTAACACCCTTTACTCTCTTTTTATAAGAATAAAGATGCTCAATATTCGCTAAATCCAAGTACATTGTGTCAATTGTCAGTTTTGCGATTGTGTGATATTTTCATTTTTGAATTTCTCTGCTTTCCATCAATACCAGTTTTGGCATTTTCGATGTGTTGAAGTTGAAGATGAGATCAGTATGTACCGAGTATCTGTATTTCTTTTCACTCTTACATATTTAGATGCTTGAATAGAAAAATAAGAACACTGAGGCTCTTAAGGCGGGGATGGCCGAATGATTGGATCAAAGGGTCCAGGGTTCGAAACCACCTTCAGACCTGTCAAAAAGTGTGAGGAGAGAATTAGTCAGCTCTCTGTAATTCCAGGCAAAAGGGCAAAAGGAATAACGAGTAGTGGTCACATCGAGAGGAAGGACCAGGGTCGCACTGCTCGATTGGTTTACCTATTCAGTTGCCTCTTTGTGCCTAGCACATCAACCCATACCTTGCGAAAATAGTAAGCGTATGTGCCTATCAACTGCGAAAACGAATTGCTTTGATGAAATATCTAAGTAGGTACCCCTTTTCAAGCCCCTATTCATTGATTTTTCATTCCAAAGCCTGGACACTAGTGGGAAGAATTTTGACTCGTGATTGGTCATAAAGACAATAGGAAAGACAAAATGAGGCGGATTTGAATTTTTGGGATGAAAAAGGTTTCTAAACAACTTGAAGCTCGCCATCTTTAAAATATAATTTACGTTTAATATTATATTGAGAATTTATTTGAACTTATTGAAAAGTATTTTTGAGTTATTGTATTTCAGTATATACCTGGAAATTGCTTGCAGAAAATTTAGCTGAAATCCCTTGATGAAATTGACGGGAAGTCGAAGTTGAACATTATTAGGCCCACCGCGCTTTTCAGGAAGCTCAACGTTTGTTTTGTGCCCTTAGGGCTTGTGATTTATTCTTTCATCCTCTTCATCGTGGTGAATTATCTGCAGTTACTGAATGAGTATTAACTTTTGGTGCTTACAAACGGTTCCAGCTGTTGAAACGACGGGATGCCAAGCTTAAAAAAGGCCGGTAAAAAACTGCGAAAAAGAATCGAGAAACATGTTTCACCTTCGCCTTCGCGCGGGCCTAGCCAAAAGAACGTCACTGCAAGTGAAACTAGAAGTTCGTACTACCGATCTTCTGGGTGAGTGATTTTCGTAAAATAAAGTTGAATCAATTATCATTAGATTAAAAAAGATTCGTTTGTTTTTGGGACGTAATTTCTTTCGACATAGAAATCCTCAACCATTCCTTTTCATGGCGTGTGCCCCTCTTTTGTTTTCTAAGGCCTTAGACTTGTCTTTTCATGCAGACTACACTAATAACGAAAACGTTCCCGCATGGCTGGCTTAAAACCGGCATGATAATTTAATAAGATACAATAATCACTTTTGGGATACAGGAATTGAAGGGAATTGATGTGATTGAGGTTTAAAAGTCGATATCATGTTTTTTGCAAAGCAGTTCTCATTGACATTATACACAATCAGGTACAGTATATTTATGAATTAAGTAACTAAGAATAAATTCACAAGTAGCCTAGTTAAGGTTTTCAATATATGATATTCAGTTCCGGGCTTTTTGATTGTGAATCAATGAATCACACACCTGTATTCTCAGGTGAGCACCATTTGGCACGCCTCACGGCTGTACGTAAAACAGCCATGTAAGTCAGGATAAAACACTTGGGGACAAACATTGTAAAAGACAATGGAAACTGGAGGTGTTGTGTAATGAAACTGTTGAAGTTCAGGATGTTAGGGGGGCAAAGCAACCAACTGAAACCTTCTGAAATATTTGTTGAATTGTTTTTTGCAGGGAGGCTCAAGATACCCCTGTTTCTTTCCGTTGCTGTGATGACTTAGACTCAGGGAAGTTTACGAAAATTGAAAATTCTGAGTTGGAAGAAAAGGAAGCAAATGTAAAGGTATGAAAACTGTTCTTCATTCAGATAGCTCCAAGAAAGTTAATATTTTTCATATATAAGTATACTATTTCTCATTTGTATAAACTCATTACCTTTATTCATTGCTTTCTTCCTTTTTCCAGCATATTCCAATCATTAAAAGTGCCAGTAAAATTGATTTAAAAGAACAGAACCGAATGAAGGTAACTAACAAAGTTTTTTATATTTCTTTTCATTTATCGTTGGTTTACTTTACTAGTTCCTTTGGACTTATAAGGAAGGAACTTGGTGATTTAATCTTAAATAGCCTCAAGCATTTATGTTTAGGCTCATTCTTTATCTTCTTTTATTCTTCATTCTTTAGATTGTTTGCGCTACTATCACTATAAGACGACAATACATTTAATGATTTACTCGATAGCCATCCTCAAATCTTGTAGAACATGCAAAACTCATGCATTACCTAGGCAAAAACTTAAGCTGGTGACTGCAGCAAAGCGAGGCTAGAAATCTTTTTTTTACAGTCAAGCTATAGTAAAGTCAATTTTAGATATTTTGGGTTACTAGATGACATGTGGTGCAATAAATTTTGATATGAATTTATCTAGTTTTTCTTGTCTATAGAGGCTGCGTTCCAGTTCTATGACTTTACAAAGTATTGAAAATAACAAGGTAAGCTTCTGATACACTTTTCGAAATTGTCTTGGAAGGGCTTCTTCATCATTTGTATTGATTATGATGGACCTGTAGGTAAAGTTTTTGTATATGCCTTTTCTTACATCGTTATGAAGGTCTGTTGGTGCTTTCCTACTGACATCAATATTAATTTTGATTTTATTATGTCATTGATATAGATAGTTTGGTGTTGTGTTTGATCCTCCTGCATCATCCATATTTTTGATGCTTTCATGATGTCATTACCAAATGTTTTTAGTTGATGTTTTGAGAGATGATGATCATGTCACTCTCCTTATCATTTTGAAGATATGTTTGCCTTGTCTGTTAAGAAGCCATCTTATCAATTATCTTTAGATGAATTTTCCACAGATACTTCTCTTGTCATCTTGAAGATGTTGTTTTTCAATAGCTTAGTTGAAAGCCTATTCTTTATTTTTGACCTGATATCCTCATTTTTTTATTAGATCTTAATAAATAAGCCATTTAGTAAATTTTCAGCAGCGCCTTGACCCTTTGCTTGTCCATGTTAAACCACAGATGAATATTTTGGGCTTTGTTTTTTAGACCCTGAAAAGGAAATTGGATTCTAGCGATGAAAATACGGACCAAAATGCTGGGTTTTCAGAAGCAAAGGTATTAACTCTAAATAATGTATTAGTGTTTGTGATTCTAGTGACATATTTTTGCCAGTATAGTAGAGGATGCTTGATATTGTTTATTTGTGTGGTTCTGAATAAATAGAGAAGTAGCATGATATTTCTGTAAATTCCAGTAAATTTCTGGATATTGAAATGAGGAGGTGAGAAAGATTTTTTCTCGCAAGATGAATATCAAGATAAAGAGTAATTTAGGTTCCTGTTTTTCTTTGGATAGTAAGACAGGAGAGAAAAGCTGAGCATGGTGAACCCGTATAGGAAGGACAAGAAATAGGGGGATATGGGTATGATTTGAGGATGTCATGCAGAAAAGGGAAATTACCTTTCGTGCAATGCTTTATTATTCTTCCTTTACAGTAAAAACCCGCTACTAAGAACCTAAAAATTAAGAACCACTTAGCCTAAGATTTTAACATTTTGAGCGTATATTAAGGTAAAAAATGACAAAATTTAGGTTTAAAGTTTGTTAATTTTTACCGACAAATAATGGTATTCAAGGATTGTGCAAAGACCTACAAACAACCATTAAAAACCGTTATACTGCTGTTAACCATAATTTATTTAAGAACCTGTTTCTAGGCTAACTCCTAAAAATGTAGGTTCTTAGTTATGGGTTTTTACTGTGTGTAAAAATACCACTACCTTGTTTCTGTTCATTTTACATTTCTCCCACTCAAGAAATTGCCAGATCTTGATTATGATGAACTGAGTACTGTTGAATTGAAATGAAAAAAACAGGCTGTTTCAGTTTCTTTTCAACCCTTGGTTCCAAGCAGTTATGAGATACCCACTGCTTTTACCTAACTGGCACCAGAAGTTCCTCTTGTTGCCCTTAGAATTATTCCATATAAAAGATTGCATTGCCTGCGTTTTCTAGAAAATCCTGGTAGATTCTATTGTTTCAAGAACCATCAACCTAGAAATCTAACTAATAATTTATTGCCAGAAATATCGGAAACATAATGAAACGGACACATAGATTACTTAAGCTTTTCGTCTGACACTCAACAGAGTAATACGTCAGAAAGAGAAAGAAACAGAAACCTAACTGATTTATATACCCAGATGTGGATCGAAATAGGCCAATCAGAAAAGAGGTGAATGATTGGTATGGTGTAGGAAAACCAATCAACACCCAAGATACAGTGAGCTGACCAATATGATAACTTCAAGAGTCCTAAGGCGAAAACGAACTCCTTCTGTCTACACAATAGGGGATACCTGGTCTTTATGTAGACTCATTCCAAAATAGCTAAGTGAAATGTAGATCTTGCTCTGGAACCCTATTGTATCTTGCTCTTGAACCCTCTGGAACCTATAGGGGAAACCAGGGATCCCCTATTGTGTACATTTCACTTAGCTATTTTGGAATCAGTCTACATAAAAACCAGGGATCCCCTTTTGTGTAGACAGAAGGAGTTCGTTTTCGCCTTAGGACTCTTGAAGTAATCTTATTGGTCAGCTCACTGTATCTTGTGTGTTGATTGGTTTTCCTACACCATACCAATCATTCACTTCTTTTCTGATTGGCCTATTTCGATCCACATCTGGGTATATAAAGCAGTTAGGTTTCTGTTTCGTTCTCTTTCTGACGTATTACTCTGTTGAGCGTCAGACGAAAAGCTTGAGTAATCTTTGTGTTCGTTTCATTATGTTTCCGATATTTCTGGCTATCCTGAAGTTCTGTACAATCCAAAGACAGTTCAACTAACAATTTACAAAATTTGAATATTCCTCCTTTCCAGCCTCCTAAGAGGAAGTCTGCAGTTGCAAGAAGGAGCATCTTTCTTGAAGAATCTCTCAACAAGGTACTTTTTTATTTCTTTTGATTCGGAATGAAGGCTTGCTAGACAAGCTTAAGTCTCACGCACAGTATTCAATACTTTCTATAATGAAAATCAGAATTAAGATGAACACTGAAACTATGTTTTGGTACTATCATCAGAATTTTCATGTGCCATACTTATTCATAGACAAAATTCCAGGCTTCTCTTTGATGAAAGATTCAAACGATTTGAAAGGATAGTCTTGAATATTTTCGTTTATATTTTAGACTGAAAAACAGGATGATTTTGAGACTATAAGTCTGGCATCCACTGATTCCTGCTTCAAGGTAATTATAGTCTGTCTTCAATTTGTTAATTGCATAAATCTCCATATAGCCAAGAAATCAGGAAATTATATATTGAAACTATGTATATTTTATATGTAACTGAGTAAAATATCAGAAAAGAGGTCCAGCAGCCTAATGGGTAATCTTGGTGCAGCTGACGTTAAGCTTGTTCGTGTTGGGTCAACAAAGAGTACTAAAGTGTGACGTCACAAAAAATCTATTTTTAGAATTTTGGAAGTTTGGCTCCATAATGTGAAAGAGCTTCCAAAATTACATTAAGTGGATGCAAAATCACTTCTGTATGTTGAATATTAACTGAGATATAACCATTTAAAAATTGACTTTCAAGTTTATGAACAGGCTGAAAAATACAGGGATTTCCTATTGAAAGTCAATTTTTCAAATGGTTATATCTCAGTTAATATTCAACATACAGAAGTGATTTTGCATCCACTTAATGTAATTTTGGAAGCTCTTTCACATTATGGAGCCAAACTTTCAAAATTCTAAAAATAGATTTTTGTAACGTCATCACTTTAGTACTCTATTTGAATGGATGACCTTGATGTGTTTACTAAACCACCCACTCTACCGTCCTTTAGTCGGGAAGTTAAACTTAGGTCCCGTGCTCCTGCTGAACATAAGGTCTCTTGCGTTTCGCAGGCTAGCATGTTTAATTAATTTAAACTTACTTGCTGGGGAATTAGAGGTGTGAATCTTGATTTTAAATTGAGCTGAAAACAGGCAATGAAAAGGATAATGTTTTTCGAGAGTGGGAAAATTGAGGCTTTATTTCTATTTTCAGACAATATCTCGTTCGGATATGCACTTGCGTAAAAAGGAAAGCTTTTAGCATGCCTTTAGAAAGGTTCATTATAGATTATAGATAATGATAGAGAGGAGCCATAAATATTTTCACAAAATTTGATATTAAGTTTTCTGGTGCTCTAACATCTCCATCGAAATAAGAAATAGTTACTGCTTCTTTAGAGCAGTCCTTTCAAATAAATGTAGCAAATTTGCTTGTAATGTCTTGCATGACTATAAGATTCTGCTTCAGGAGAGAAATTGTTCAAATAGTAACTTTTCCATTTGCCAATTGATCTTACGAGATATTTTCCCACCAATACGTACATTTAGCTTTAATTCTCTATTTTTCCTTTTCACTTCAATTTTCAAAGAAACATCAATCCTGCATAAGAACTTAATTGTTTTTAAAGTGGCGTTTCTGATTCCTAGATGAGATGTTGTTATAACTTACAATACCCGACTGTGAGAAATCCACTTTCAAACATACATGTCCTTTGTTGAGGATAGTATCTGTGATAGTTGATAACAGATGTTGAATAATGAAAATTATATCATACGTAAATTGAAGATAATCTGCACAATTTTGAGAATGCACGTCAATAAAGAAGTTTGATAAATTGTTGATGCATTGGGTGTCCTAAATTTTGTAATTCGTATATTTGGTATTTGGACTACATGAAAAGTAATTACAGAAGTTAGCTCGTCTGTTAGAGTTGGCCAATGTGATAAACAAGGCTTGGTGGGTTGCTTCTTTAGCAATTTAGAATGATATAATCAAGTTTAAACTCGACAGTCAGCTTCAGTTGTGAGTATTACTAATAATGATTCAGTATGTTAAAAAAAAGAAATTTACCATACCCAATAAGCCGGAAAATAATCTACCCAAAGCAACAAAACAACATCAATAAGTTAAACTTTATCTATAATGACTTCTAGTGCACATAATGTTTTCAAGTACATGTTAGATTAATCTCATAACATCTCATCGACGAAGCTAGGGAGGTTGACAATATATTTTCGAGGAAACTTGTATGTTTGTTTAATAATGGTGCTTAAGATACGAGTTTATGGAAATATAACCGGTCTTACATCACAAGGGATATTTAAAGAAGCTAGCATCAAGTCTGTAGCAAATAAAATTTGTCAATTTGTCGGAAGGGTATAAAAAACTAGTATTTCCTAATGATAGGTAGGAATGCTTGTCGTTGCCTGCAGTAGGTTCGTTCCTCTGAAAATCAATAACAAACGTCTTTGCGTGATACCTCGTGGGAAATTTTCTTGTTCAGTCCTTTTATTTCTCTATCATTGTTTTCATTCCCTTGTTTCAGCGTGAAGATAGCGTTCGGACAAGTCTTAAAGAAAGGCTTCGTAGAATTGCCTCTCTTGGAACCATGTTTTCTTCACCAAGAACCTACAAACCTGCAACAGTTAAGGTTTGAAAAGTTTGTCGTTTTATGTATTCAACTATTGTCAAAAATTGGTAGAAAAAAGAGGCGAAGAAACACAACATTTATACTGCATACTTAGGCCTCTCGTACTTATGTCTTCCATAGTGTGACTTCTGATTTTTTTATCATTTCTACACCATACAACCATTGCCACATGAAATTCACTTGTGGGACATTGATAAGTTCTGTGTCTTTTTTACAAGTAATGTTACAGCTTTTTACAGAATGTCAATGATATGGTTTGTCCATGATTGGTGCCTCCTGTTGTGTCTCTTAGTTTGCCTCACGGTCAACTAAAATAATGTTTATGAATCTTTAGGACCATTCTAGAATCATAAAACCTGCAATCCCTTCCCAAACAATTAAGGAATTATCACCAAGTACTTGCAAGCCCACAACCATAAAGATAAAAAAAATCGATGATTTCTTGTCTTCATGATTGTCACGTGAAATTAGCGTGAAATTATTTGAGATATCAATAAGCAAATGTATCTAGTTTAAAAGCAATACCTTTGTAGACAGTTTGTAATGATATAATTTGTCCATAATGTGACACTACTGCCATGTCTCTTTTTAGTCTCTTTTATTCCTAACGTCAAAGTAAAAAATCTTTTGGTGAAACGTCAGGGCGAATGAAGGATTGATTTAACAGGACAGATCATTTTTTATGTGTTTTATTTTGTTTAAGAAGTATAGGTGTGAGATTTTGAATTCTCTTCTTCGTGTAAAGAAAATAAGTTTCTCTTTTGGAATTTGTTGAGTTCCTTTCCTAAGTGCAATGTCAGTTTTTTTACCATTAATCTTCTATTATTCTTAAGCGATCATCAAGTCTGAAAACAGAGGAGACAGCAAAGACGAAAATCAAGAAATACGTCCAACTTCCCACTCCAGTCAAAAAAAGAACTTCAAAGGTTAATCATTACACTTTGATTTATTTGATTTCAATCGAAGGTTTTTCTACTAAAAACTTTTCCGCCAAGAATATCTATATTCCAGCTATCTAGCTTATTATTTGTTTTAAACTCTTCCGAATATGCTATTGATGTTGGTTGGGCCGAAAAGTGTATACAAAATATTTCATGTGGTAGAAAATCTATCCAAACTTCGACGTAAACAAACCCATCTTTAATAGTGGTAAACATTGCTAGCTCTTTATTCCAAGCAATCTTATCCAGAGAAAAGTTTTGACATTATTTATGTGTTTATTCGTATAGCTCTGGTTAGATACGGTAGCAGACTTCAACAGCGACATCAAGGAGTGTATGACGATACAGCAAATCAAGAGACAAGAGGTAGATATGCTCTTCTTCACCACTTCTTAGCTGTGTCTTCTACATCCAAAATTGGAAAGTCTGCTCATGTTTTACTTGAAAGATTTAAATTGCTTATCTGCTTTTCATTATGCATAAACAAACAAGAGTATTTTTTGTGAAATTGAAAGATAAATGTCAAGAGTTTTCTACATCACTTCAACGTTTATTTTTGTGATTTTCAGGCGATATTCGAGCTCTACTCTGGAGAAAAGGATCTAGTTGAAGATTTAACACTTGTGAAAGAGGTAGGAAATCCATTAATTTTATGACGCTTAAAAACCACACATATTTTTCCTTAGGGTTGTTCTTCTAATCACTGTGATTGAAAAATAGGCTGCTACAATAAACTGAATTTATCATTTCAGTAAATTAAGAATTCTGAAAATCTGATACTTTCTAGCTTACAATGTTTGCTTGCCTCATTGGTAAGATTTATCCTGACAACTTTTGAGGTTTAAAGAATTCTGAACATTAACACAGAGCAACTATCTGTAAATTCGTGAAGAAAGCCTTCCAAGAGCCAATCATAAAAAGTATCTTGTTCCATTGGTTGCCAACCTCATTATGAATTGATACATATGAAAGGATTTCATTCGATCTGGATCCTGATTTCACTTTCCCTGCTATTAACTAACTTTCAATGATTTTTTCTCCCCTAGGCCTACCTGAACCCAATAACAAAACTGAACCTACTGAACGAATATGAGCTAGATATGCTTTTTGGTAACATCAAAGAACTCTCATTATTACACAAACGTAAGCAGTGGCTTGAAATTCTTATTTGTTGGACAAACTTGAATTTTGAGCGATGTCTCTTTGAAGTCTGAAGTTTCCACCTCATTTTGAAGAAGAGTAGTTACTTAGATATTGCACTTTATTTGAATTCTATTCGTTCACGAAAGTAGAAAGTAGATGAAGTAGATTCAATATATAGAATCCAATGATAGGTATTTCCACTGTTGCAGTTAAGGTCACTGGCGTTTCTTTCAAAGGCTAGTACGCTCATACATAGTCATTGTTGATATATAGCCTGGAATCTATAACAACATTTTTGTATTTACTAATGCATCTACAAGGAAGCTTTATTTCATTACAAGAGTAGGGCGAAATTGCACACATAAAAGCAACGAACAAAAAATGTTTTTTCAAAACGAGTTCTTATCCGTTGTTAGAGCCAAGAAAAATAAATAACGAACAAGAGGTACAAATGATAGCTAGAATGATTTATGGAAAGAAAGTCGAAACTATGAATGCAGTGTTAGTTTCCAGGCTATATTTTATGATCACGGTGAAACTCACTCACTTGATCTGGCTTGAATTTAACGAGTATTATTGCTATTTTAGATTTAAAGTTATGTATCATATTTTTCACTGTTATGGCTACCAAGATTCTAGCACTTAAAAGTCTTTATATGTCTTATATCATGATCTAACAGCAATTACTACTTTCTTTGAGTTACATGCTGGATAATTTGTTATTATTTTCATCTTTATCTCAAGATCGAAAGGAAAACCTTATTTCACGGTCTTGAATTATTAGTTGTCTCTTGTCTATTTCAAATGATTGGTTATTACATCCATTTTTATCCCAATGTATGAAAACATTTTATTGCGATCTAACAATAATTATTACTTTCTTTGTGTTTCTATCTCTTCTGTGTAAGTGGCTTCAATTTCTATTTTTCATTCGAGATCCATATTATAACTTCATTTCATGATCTGATACCATTATTTATTCCCTTTTATCCATTATCTCGTTTAGAGATCTATCTAATATTATTTCATTATATATTTATAGATCTTTATGAAAGCCTGGATCAGAAGAGAAACAAGGATGGATCGGTTGATGAAATTGGTCAGATTCTTATCAACTGGGTAAGGTTTCATTTCCTTCATTGATTGAAATCCTTCTCGATTGTTCGTTTTGATTGTGGGTTGATTCGATCTTAAGGTTTCACCTTTCACATTAAATAGACGTTTTTCCCAATTCTTCCATATGATTATGGCATCTACCTTGTTGTTCTTTATCTAATTATATCTTGGTCTGTACATTCCCACTTTCTCGATTATTATCTGGAAATAATGTTTTGGATTGTTTCTACAATTTTCGTTAAACTGAATGGTTGAATTGTTGCTGATATGTTTGTAGGATAGTTTAGATTCCTTCTTGGAAAGGTCTAGAAAGCCATTATCTTTAATTTGAGGATTGATTCGAAACAAAGACATGTGAATGAAATTAATCTGCATTGTGTCTACTTTAACAACGGAAAATGTATTCAGTTATATTCCATTCACTGAGTGTTCACTGAGTTTTGTTACTTTATGTGTTTATTGGTTGTTTCTTAACCATGCCAATGATTCAGCTCGTTCCTGATAGGCCAATTTCGATCCACATCTGGTAATAATTATTCGTTAGGTGTCATTTTCGTTCTCTTCCTGACGTACTACTCTGACGAGGGTCAGACAAAAAGCTTCAGTAGTTATGATGTTCCGCTATGTTTTTCAAATTTTCCTTTCCATCCTTAAGTTCTGTACCAATCAAAGACTGTTCTGACATACCACTCCGATGAGTGTCAGATGCAAAGCTTCAGTAGTTATTATGTCTCGCTATGTTTCTGATGTTCTCGCCATCTACAATAGGTGTCTAGATGGATTCCATCCGGGCTCCAGAAGGGTTCATGAATCTCTTTATGATTCGTGAAGGAAAGCATAATCATTGTTTAAAGATCTTGTACCAAACAATAATGAAATCATTTTCATTTTGCACCAATCTGCAAATCTAAGCACTCTGTGCTGAAAACCAAGAGAATGAATTTATAACTAAATCACTAAGTTCGATTCTGAATTTGCAAAATGATTTTTTTCAAAGATATCATCATGAAATAAAACTTTATAGGTATGCAATAATAGCTTTCATATTCTTGAAAAAAAAGCTCTAAAACTCCAACAGGAAATTTTTGAGAATACTATGCTTATTAAAAAGTCGGTATTTTGGGATGGGGACCCTACCCTTCAAATTAACACAATTTAAAACGAACAAAGAACGAATCGAGATATAGAAAGAAGCAAATCACATTGAGAGCAGATAGCACCAAAACTACTGCCCTTTTTCACTTCATATGATGCATTCTAGCACTTTTCTCCTTAAAAATGCTTGGATTGTATAGAGAGGCTTTGAAATACAATAGAAATAATATCTTCTATGCTTTTCTTCCCTTTACAGATTCCTTCATTAATGCCATACGTGCCTTACTGTGCCAGACAGATAATAAGAAAAGATATACTCGATAACAAGATCAAAGAAGACCCGGCCTTTGCTGACTTCCTACAGGTTTGATTTCTCATTCATGATTGATTCTATTGTACTGCATGCTATAGGTATAACAACAACAACAACTCAATTATGTAAAAATTAAATTCTTTTAATAACTTCTTCCCCTAGATTTCATTTTGAGATAGATATTTCTTGGTGGAATGATGAAATACGAAATAGGTTCTGGAAAAAATCAAATGAAATACAAAGCAATGTAGATTTAAGTCTCAGCTATAATCAAAACATTATATATATATATATCTTTGTGGGTTTTTACTGCACTTGATACAGGGCAGGGTTCTTGATTGAAATCCAGCCTAATGCTTTAGTGCATACACCCAGCACAAAAAATTTCAAATATTAAATATGCAAAATTTAAACCGTGATTAACCGTATTTGTATATTTGTCTAGTAATTTCGTTTCTTGATACCCAGTGATACCAGATCTTAGCTTTATCTTCCACCTTTTTTTAGAGATGTTTGGAGTCACCTTTTAGTCGAAAATTGGACTTATGGTCATTTCTTGGTAAGAAAAATTATTACAAATAACAAATTTTCAATAAAGAACTGTTTCTATCTTCTTCTAGTGTGATGTATTCTGTGATATGATAAAAGCTACTGAAATCAATGATTTTCGCATCTCGTCTTGCCTAAATCCTTTTTCAGTGCATGGTTTATACATGTGCTACAATATTGATAGCTGATATAACATTGATAATGTTTGCTGTTATCATACACCGACTTCATGCAGAATTTTCCTCCCAATCTCCCTTACCTTTATTTCTATTCTAGATGCCCCTAGAAGTCGCCTCGTGAAGTACCCCTTGTTATTCAGCACTATCGAAAAACTGGTTTGTATATTAACGCAGCTTTGATCAACTTTTATTCTAAATTAATGAATAGGCACAATCGCAATGACATGATTCTAAAATAATGAATATTAAAAGTCACAATGACATGATACAGAAACAATGTCACAGGGAGCATGTCATTATTTTTCTGTTGTAGGAATGTTGGAATACTAATTTTTAACTTTCTACACAAAGTTTTTTGAAAAAATCATTCAGTCATTTGAAATGTCATATTTGATTACTTGATAGGGAATACAGATTATTTCAAGTTAAGTCAAAACCAGTCGATTCTTCTCTATGCAATTCATATATAAGTTGTTGTTGGCTATTAGCAGTGACACTGTTATTGACCTGACACACGTGTTGTTTTGCAACGATGAACCATCATGCAGATAGGCAAATAGACCTGGTTGGCAACGACATTGAATTTATTTTGGTACATTGTTTGGTTTTGATGTGGTATCAACAAATGAAAATAACTCAATAAATTCAAATTCTTAGCGTGGTATTTTTGAGATATAAAGGAACACATCTTAAAGATAACGGCTGTGGTCTGATAGCTGTTCCATCTCCTTGTTTCGTTTCAAAACAACCGGCTTATAACACTGTTGCTTGTGACCACGCTTTCCGTTATATGCAATGCTGTGACAATGTTTAGTTATCTGGGCCAGTGTCTTTCAATACAATCGTATCTAAAACAGAGGGATCAACAAGGTGCCGACCTAGATAACAGTGTTGCTGGGTAAGTTGATTTATGGCGTTAATCACGGGGTGCTTTTACAAATGTTGGGGTAGGCACAGTGTGATTGGGTATCCTTGTATTATTGTAATACCATGATATCCGGTACTCAAGATACATCTCAAGGCATTACAACTACTCAGATTATGACAGCATTAAGTTGACTTTATGACTGCTGTAATGCAACAGAAAAAAACAATATTAGTTTGCAAAAGAGTCTCAAAAAGTGCAATGGTCCCTGTATATGATTTACAAAGAACGTCTTTGAATAGGTTCAAAAAGTATAATTTTCTTTGGAATCTATTGTTTTACTAATATTGCTATTATGGAAAGTTGTTACAAAAAATACAATGTTCATTCTTATGTTATTTTAGGAAAGAGTTGAATGATAGGTATGGTGTAGGAAGAGCTAGTGAGACAAACAAACTATGGTATTCATATGAAGAATTTTAGTGGGAAACAAACTGTAGACACAACATGGGATCCATAGTTTTTATGTAGACAAATTTCAGAGTCCCTATATTAATTGTTGACATTATTGTACCGATGTTTCGAAAACAGAGTTATCATGTTTGAATCAATTTTCGATTTTCTCGCTATCCTTAGTTCATACACTGATAAATCTGAAGATACTTTCATCTTCAACAATTCAGATACGCTGTATGCAGCAGTGTAACCGAGAGGAAAAGACATCTCCTCCCTCACTTGCTTTCCCTCCTGGAGGACAAATTCTATCACCACTACATCTCACCTCAGATATCAGAATTGTCAAACTCCTTTATCTTTATTTTAGACATTCGACAATGACAGCGATAAAGCCCTCTTAAGTGATGCGGTAAGTTGATATTTTCCTTGTTATTCAACTGTTACAATGTGAAGAATCTATCGTATGTAAACATTGATCTGAATCGCTTGCAATGTTTTGACTGGGAGCTGTTGTTATGGCCTAACTCATAATCTGAACGCTTTTGCCAAACCTCAAATCAGTGTTGAAGTCCAGATGTTCTTTGTGTCATCAAGACACATTTTTGCTAATTGATTCGACTGTCTTTGACTTTTACTTTGATGTCAACACTGCCATCTCGATGAGGTCATTTGAAATTCCTTAGCTTCAAGGGGGTGGGTTTTCAAAAGCTGTCTTTCACAAGAAATTCCTTAAAAGACTGAAAATCGATTTCTTAATGGATGGCGTCTTATGGTCTATATCATAGTGAATAGAGGGAATGTGATTGACTGCAGGAGGCAATATGCCCAGTGCCCCTGGGCACTTGTCCCATCGGTGGAAGGAAAATGCAACTTTGTCCCTCTGGCTTAAGTCAAAATGGGTCCTTTTTTAGTATTTTTATTTCGTTCGTAAAGTATTTTAAAAGAAACCTGATTGGGAATAATTGTTGGCTCTTGGTGACAGAAGTTTATTCAGCAGATATGAATTTAGGGGCCAAATTTTAAGGGCCTCTTTTCATATTTTCCCCATTAGTGACAAAACCATAAAAATCCCCTGAACTTTGCTGGATCTTTTTGGTAACCTCTTTTTCAATCAATCATATTAGTATATATTTCAATGAATAATTCGACGGACAACCTGTCTTTTGGCATATTCTAACGAGTTAAACAAACTTTGTGCTCGGTAAAGACCTCGTTGATATACAGAAGAATATGAGGGAATGAAACAAAAGGCTTCCAAACCATTCTCCTCTAATGACTATGATTTGAGGCCTCGCTCTCTCTGAATCAAATAAAACGTAAGAAATACTGAAACGACTTCCGCCCGTTCTATCTTCACTTTGTTATAACTTAATTGCATTTACTCTTTACCAACAAACTTAAAGAGATTCTTCTCCACTTTTGCTCCAGCAGATTTAGGTTTGGTGTATGCTAAACTATGCTAAGCTTTTCTCTTACTGGTCTTCTCGCAGAAGGTATGAGAGAAAAACTCTTCTACTTTTTCTGCATTGCAGAAATTCACCTTCTTAAGTGTATATCGAGCTCCAAGGTTTTTGAATTCGCATATAATTTCATAATTGATTTGACTTTTTTCCAGATGAAAGGCATGGAAGAGATCATATCTGAAGCTGACAAGGAAACAGGAAGATCAAAAGTAAGCCAAAGTCCTTAAAGTTTCACAATTAATTTTCCTGTTAAACTTATTTCTTGCTTTACATGTTGTAACTCGCACACGGAAACAAAGCAAAACATATTATAAACTAAAGCTTTTAAGCGTTTGGTCTAAGACTCACCCTATTGATATGTCAGACAGGGAATTCAGGAAATGATAGAGATGCATGTAATGTGTCTCATTGCTTTGTAGTATGTAAATAAGTCCTGGTAATGGTTTTAACCATGTCTAGGGGTCTAATTAGATGAGGTTAAAGTCATCGGATGAAAGAACAGTGGTAAATTTCAAATAAAAAGCCATCAAAATAGGAAAATAGTTGTTACTTGTTGCTCTGACAATCAAAGCCAATTCAAAGCTATGGGAAAAGCAACTGAGAAATCATGTCCAATTCAATTTCTTCGTTCTTTTTAACGAACGTTCTTAAAGAAGCATATTTTGCTATCAAATTCTCCGATTGTGGAGTGCAGGGGTAGGAAGAATATTTTACTTTCTGGGGCCATGATAATTTTCGAAAATGATATCGAGACAAATGAACTAATCAGGTATGGTCAAAAACCACTCAACCAGGTCTTCATATGGAAATTGCTATTCTTTTCAGTTTTCAAATTCACTTTCGTGTTCTCCCTTCTTTCCCCTTTCTTTTTCTCTTTTTCACTCTTTCCTTCTTCTTCTCAATTCTTTTTTCTCTCCTTTTTCTTTCTGGGGACCAAATTCCTGAGACCATTGGTGTTGTGGTCTGCTATATTTTCCACCCCTGGAGGAGTGGAGGAGTGGAGAATGGTCAGGGATGATCGAAATTCTAAGCTAAAAATGGGGCATTATGATGAAATGATTATGGTGCTACCCACCAGTGTAGCGTGGGCTTTGAGTGGATGGGTGTTTGAGTAGATCTTTTCCTGTTATTGAACACTGGGTGTGCCCCCTGTCGACTGTTCGCTTTTAATCTTGCACAGTTTCCCGGAAATTAAAAACCCTGGCAAATTTGTATGAAAACATCAAGAAATGAGACTGGACAGACTTAAATATATTTCATGAAGAATCAACCTGACGAGTCTAAGCGGCTTAAAATGTTTATCAGAAAGTCTTTATTTAATTACCTTTTTAATGAATTGTTATTCATACCAATATCCTAAAGTATATTATGAGCACTGGCCCACTGGTTGTTAATACTACACAAAGGTTGAGTCCAGTCAAATATCTAATACGAACAGCGGGTGCTCTGAAATCCAAAACGACCTCAATTTCCGAGGCTTTGCGTTCGTTTACCTTGTGTTTACGGTTCTAATTTTAATTCTGAGATTATCCCCTTGATTCCTGTTGATTCCGGCTGATCTCCAACAACGCTGGGTTAACACGGCTAAGCGATTGATTGGTCGAGATTTATGAAAGACTTAACGTAAGCCTGGCAGGGCTTAGAATTGTTTTGATGTTGCAGCCCTGGAATTTATTGAATTTATTTGGCCCCTTTAGGAGAAGCTTTAATACGGGTAGGGAGTGTTGCAGATTGCTAGGAAGTTAGAGAGTGGCGGGCCTTTTAGCAACTTCAGCCTGTCTTCAACTAAGCCTCTCCTTATTTCGCAATATTTTGATTTCTGTTTTGAATTACCCATTTAGTGAAAAGCACCACGGAGTAGTATTTTTATTAGTATAGAGAAGTCGCAGACACCTGCGTTTCGTGGCAGAAACAACTTGCCCATTTTACTCGTTTCCCCCACTACATATATGTAGCTATTACAAGAAAATTTTCCGTTGGGCTTGAAATTGCTCTGGTCTCTTTGGTAGCTACCCCCTTACCCTCATCTCTCGGTGCTCCTGACAGCTGGTATAGTTGGTGTGGTTCTCAATCCCTCTCTGTGAGCTTTCGATAGAAATTAAGCTGCAGAGCTCAAAACATTCAGGAATAACCAATCTTCAGGTTGAATATTATACGTGTAATTGCTGAAAATTTTTATTTCACTTACTTTTTTTATGCATGTCACATAATTCACCAAACTTAAGCTTCTCGCCTCCCTTCTGTTTCTGACGAACTTGTCCGATGAGTATCAGACACAAAGCTTAAGTAGCTACTGGTGTTTCGCAATTTTTCAAAATTTCCTCCAATCCTTCCTTTCCACTCTCACGAAAATGCTCGTCTCAGTTCCATTATTTCGTGTAACCGTGAAAGAATTTTCACAACATTTCCCAAAAAGGTTTTGACGAAATCCTTTGCCGCTGATATTCTCTCATTCTTATGTCGATGTTTACCAGAAATTCCTTAATTAAGGAGAATCAGTCTTATCCCATGGCAATTCAAGGAGAATGATTATTATATACTGTAATACTTTGGCTAATGTCCTCTTCTTTTCAACGCCCCTCTTGAATAAAGGTCCCTCTATTTCAACCCTTTTATGTGATAAATGCCTTCCTCAACTTGATAGATATTTGCCTTCATGTAATATTAAGTCTTTTGATTAACGCCCAGAGCGTTTAACTAGAGTATTACGGTAGTTATAGTATGGAAACCATCATCCATTAACAAGCTTAGTTAGTAAAAATTCAAAATGGAATCGAAACAACTTTTATAGATGTTGCCTTGTGGGTGATTGTTTTCAAATCATCTTCCAGTAAAGATAGGAAAAGTAGAGTATCAATACTAATAGCTGTAGTATTAAAATGCCTACTGTTGTTTCCGTTTCAGAAATAAGTCCTCCCTGCTTTTCGTGGGTTTGTTTAGCATAAACTCACCCACCCAAGATCAGCTTAAAATACGCCCTCTTTGCCTGGCTAGATACTGGGCACAGTTGTAGCTGATTGCAGACATCCATGTCCGATGATCAACAATGTTGATTGCTTCTGATAATTCATGATTTCTTACTTTGCAGTGTGAATTTTTCAAGGACAGACTTTATTTCGTCAATGAAGGGGTAAGTGGGTTATTCTTTACTTCAATAATCTAAACTAAACGAAAAAAATATACAAAATACGAAGATTCTTATTGCTTCAGAAAATAATTTTCATTGCAAAGATCAGACTTTCATGCCAATGCAGTAGCTGTCCTGCTGAATATATATTAGATTCCTCACCTTTACTTGTCTACCTAAAAGAATCCCGATTTTGCAAAATTCAGTTTCCTAGTGGCGAGTAAGTACTGATAAACAATTCCGTACATTGATTTGCAAAAATAGGAAGAATAGGAAAGACTGACACCCGATACCAAGAGAAGACAAAGGAAGCAACATTAAGTCTAGCCCCCCTCCATCTTTTTCTATTCAAGTTTTGATAAAAAGCCGAGTTGGAAAAATGACTCCTGTAGCCTAATTGTATTAGGTCTCCTGCCCTTTTGAAAGAAATGGTGCGAATGTCACATGAAGTATATGCGTTGGATATATTTGTGATAATGGCCAGAGTTTTAACCATTTTCAATGTCAAACATCACATCGAAGATTAGGCCCTAATTATGAAGCTATCTCTTAGATAAATCCAGCTTAAGTTCTATAAATAATACATGTTCTGTGTTGTTCATTTTATTACTGTAATAAGCGAATAATAGCCTGATCGAAAACTACTGGAGGCCTTAGCAGAATGGCTGGAGATCATGAGAAATTAATCGGAGAATGAAATTCTTTCATGGGTCAAATAGTTTAACTGTTGAGCCAGTTGTATCATGTGCTGGGTGTAAAAAGACCCAAGTTAACTCTTGTGTGGCTGTTAAATGCAAATCGGAAAATATGCAGCAGGCTTCCAAAGCAGGATTTGGTCAAGGGGTGTGTGACCTTGTCATGGATTGCATGCAATATTAGAACGTTCATTGATTGCTAGGACGGGTTAGTTATATATAGACTGTCCAGTGGGAGACAGATTAGTTGGGATTTCAATAGATTTCTATTTTTGAGCCGCATAATTATTTTCTCAGAGCAGGTGCGTGTTGGTAAAGGAATATATCCTCATGAGTGGGCTAACACATTTCTAATATGCCTCCATGAGGTCTCGAGCCCATTGCCTTCGTGACTTTACACGCTTTTAGAGTTAGCATCCTTTGCAGTAATTTGACAGTGAAAAGAAATCTTTAAAAGTAAACAAGAGTACACAAAAGGGCCTTTTCCATGGTTTGAATCAGAGAAGGAAAATTATCTACTGCTTCCTTGTATCTTCACTTTAAAATTATATTTCTAAGTATCAAAATTAACATATAGCTTAAAACTAAAGAGCAATTTGCTGACTCAAGGTCTTGGACAAGGCAAAGAACTAGCTGTGTAGTTAATTCATATATCAAGCTCGAAGGAATATCTACTGTTGATTCATTTATTGCGTTTCAAATAACGATCATCCTGGGGTCAATAACATTTTTCGCATGCTACCAAAATGCTTGCTTAGAATTTGCCTGTAAAATGAAATGTATAATGGTTTACTTAGTATCAAATCATGTCAGAATGTGCCTGCATGAAAATTTTTGCCTGAGCCTGAGACATAATTGTAATACGCTAAAACCAGGTCTCAAACCCGTAATCGTTTTTACCATCTAGCATATACCAATCCTCTACCAAATCAATACAATTTTCTACTTGTTCCTTGCTTACTGGGATATAGCTCCATAGCAGTATTTGATACCTGTTTAGTTTTCAGAAAATTTTGATTTGCAATTTTTTAATTTCAGCATTCAAGATATGTTGAGTCAGCCAGAAGATTGATTTGTGATGGATGCTTGAAAAACAGAAATGGAACGGTAAGGAAAACAAATTGATCCTCATCTTTCATCTTGGAATTTTGAAGTCTGTCTACATGAAAACCGTAAATCCCTTATTGAGTTGTAGAAGGTGTTTAGGGCCCTTTTGATAATTCATTGCTCAACTCAATGGAACACGAATTATGATTGGTTTCTCGCTATACCAATCATTCACCTCTTCCATTACTGACTAATATCGATCTATATCTGTGGATGATAATTGCTAGGTCTTATACTCATTCTCTTTCTAACATACTACTCCAATGAATTTAATGCGAAAAGCTTTAGTATTTTCTCCAAGTTTCTTAGTTTTCTCGATTCTATTCTTTCTCGATTCTATTCTGAACTGAAAATGCTGTATAAAATAATGTACATTAATTAAGTACTTGCATCTAATTATACCCCTATAACCATTGCGCTTTTTTTCTTGACAATTGTTGCTTAAAACTCAGTGTATATAGAATAAAGATGCCTTAGTAAATGTAACTTGATTTACCCCTGATTTCGAAATAAGGTGTGGGAGCTTTAACATTTAAGCAGGAACTCTGAATCAATTAACGCTTAATCAACAGTTGTTGTGGTAACTAATCATTTTCTGTTGTCTCTTGCGGGCTCACTCATCTCTTCTCCAATCGTTTACGAAATTTACAGGCAAAATATTTAACGAATCGGATTAAGAGATTAGACGAATAAAGCAACCAAAATTACTCGACCAAGCTTCTTAATCCTGCGATAATTTGTTTTTACCAACGAAGAATCACAATAAATGTGGTTAGAATAAACTTGTTAGAAATTAAGCCGGTTTGTTCGGAATTTATTTCATTAATATGAAGCCAAGCAAATAAATAAGCGAGCTTTGTTACTTGTTGTGTTCTAACCGGCATGCTTTTCGAGCTAAAAGACATGTAAAGTTACTTGGTAATGTTGGGAATGGTCGTCCTTCAATTGTCAACTGTCAGAGCAAAAAGAGATGAAACTGACCGAGATAGTTAACCATAAAGTTATCCATTAATCAAGTAATACTATTCATGATTTCTCGAATTTCAATGTGGACATTTTTGCTCATTTTAACCTTATTTCCGTAATAGATGTGTGATACTTGCTATGCTTGTAATTCTCGGCTTTCATTAGCCTCGATCTGCAGAGTTTTGTTACGATGTGTCTACTAAGTTAATGCTGACATTTCCGTCCTTGAAAAAAGGGTATGACCAATTAATTTTGCAATAGTTAAAGATTCTGGGTGTCTCTATAGAAGAGCCCAAGCTCTACAAAATTTTCCGACATAAACCCCAATTGTTTTGAAAAAAAATGAGCAACCTCTAGACCTTCATTTTGAAGTTTAGTTTCTTACAGACAAAATATAAATGACGAGATATAAATGACGAGAAGATGTTTTCAATTTGGATATGGCAACAATAACTTGCACTCATTTTTGCTTACAACTCATAAAAATAGGTGATATCTTGCAAACATCTAGTTAACTGGGTATCCTAGCATTTTTAAAAGAAATTCCATTTTATGATGTTAAAGTTTTGGGTTACCAAGTTTGCTAGATAGTTGTAAGATATCTCTGCCTAATTTCAAGATATAAGCAGCAAGATGGTTGAGAGTGGTTCGTGGTTTACTAACGAGTTTTAGCAATTATAAATGAATTTTTGTTTTTTTTTTCTATTCACTTTCTTTACAGTTGGTACATACAATAGCTGTTAAATATATCAGATAATTTAAACCAACTAACTAGACTACAATAAGTAAAATAAATACGACAAAGATTCTGAATGAGTATCTAAATAACATGTTTTGTATGATATATATTATCTGAGTGATATAGTCTGAGAGATATAGTTTACCAGATTAGCTATGCCTCTGTTGTGATAACATTTCCCAGGTTGGGTATAAATTGGCAATCATGAAAGTCCTTGATTAATTTAGACAATTTGAAAAGAGTAGCACACACCATATAGTCAGTGTGAACGTGTGCCCATATTATGATATACGACATAACAATATATGATAACTTATATAACAAAGTGTTTTCAGCTTAGGTGTACCAAAGACTAGAAGTAATGATTGAGATACGGGCTATGGTGGTTTTTATAGGGATTATGTTATGCAAAATGAATGAAGTGTAGACCTCGAGGTTTTGTACACACCGCTGAGCTGAAGTCCACATTCTTAACGTAGTAAATGCCATTTGAAATTTATCAATGAAAATGGCAAATCCTGAAAAAATCTACGGCTGAAGTCGTTTAAATCAGCATTAGTTTGTAAGGCGTGGAAGTGGACGTGAAAGAGCCGCTGTATGTGCCAGGCGAATTATAGTTGTTGGTGGGCAAAGTACGCCTACGATCTATACAAGGTATTGGTCTATGCACCAAGCACAAAGGACCCACTAAATAGGTAGACTAAGGGAATCAGTGTATTGATAGCAGAGGGATTCATATGCAAAGAAAATAGGGCTATTAGAATAGGTAAACTTATCGAGCAGCACGACCCTGGTCCTTCTTATGAGGTGAACTCACCTTAAGATTCCTTTTACTTTTTCACCTGGAGTTATAGAGAGCTGTCAAATTCTTCCCTTACACTCAATTTGACAAGTCTGAATGTGAAATTGAACCTTTGAACAAGGACTGAATGGTCTAACCACTCGCCTGTCCTTGCAAAGATTTTGGTATCTTGGTGCGCGAGAAAGCTGCTAATGTGTGTAAAGAGAATACCGAAGTGTTAGTTGTAAAGGCGTAGGGTGGGACTGACAGAACGGTTGGGGGTCCACGGTAGATTAACCATCTTGGTAAACTTGTAGGAATGCTGGTGGGGGTGTGAATAGAATCCTTGGGATGTTTGATGAATGAAATGACCGCAAGATAATTCTTAGTTTTATATTCATCTGATTTTACTGGTCAATTACATCATCACAGCACTAAGATGGCAATCCATCAATATAACACATTTGCCATTTGTTTTCAAGCATTGCAGAGTTAGATATATAATAAGACATTTTCTCCAAGGGTCAGGATTGAAATGCTATTTATTCACAAGCATGGTTTCCTTCCAGGGGTTCAATTTTCTCCCACCAAGGATATCTTTTAAGGAGAGATTCATGCCAGAAAACTCTAATAAGTTTGGAACACTGACTACAGAGATGAAAAGCGATTTGGCCTAACGAAGATTCTCTATGCTTCCTTTGCCAATTTGAACATAAATACTGTCAGGATCGGGAAAAAGTTATAAAAAAGTTACAAAAGTTAACACATAAAAAAGAAATACTTCTTTACCAGTGCCTTCTATAAGCTACCAGTACATATGATAGTATAAGAGCCAAACTTCCTTGGTTTATTAATAGCAAGAGAACAATGCAGAAATAAACTATGCTGTAAACGTTTTGGTGAAATCTTCTTCCATAAAGTCAAGAAGGATTTACCGAAGAAGACTTCATCGAAATTTTAAAGGAATGGTTTATTTATGTATAGTTCTACTAGTACATATGCATACATAATTAGTACCAACTGTTGCAATCTACGAAACCCCCATATTTAATTAAAGTTCTCTGTTACAATCAATCTTCTATCAGCAGTTGAACATTTAAAATCTTTCATTTCATTTTCAGAAACTTCAAGCATTTTTGTTTGATACTGTGTTCGTATTGACACGGCCTGCTACAAGACGGGGCACACTCATGTACCAAGTGTCTATTGAGGTGAGAATGATTTCATATTGGTGATGTGTATCTTTAGTATACTGCTAGTGTTCATTTCAGTCCCCTCTCAAGCAAGCCCCCTCATCTATGACACTCTCGTATTGGTAACTCAATAACGGTAACGTAAACATTGATGGATTAGCAACGTTTTTGACACAAATTTTACTTTTTGAATTTACAAACTAATGTAGAACCTCCTCTGTTTTTTTTTTCGACTCTTGTTGTTCATGATCTTTACCGATCAACAAATTTTCATCGCTAGAAAGTGGAAAAAGAGGCTCGATGAAAGAATCGGGTCATTAGTTAGGCCTGTTTCTTGTTGTTGAAAAACCATGAAAATAATGATGAAAATAATGGACAGCTGAATTTGATGTTTGCTTGCTTGAAAAAAGCCTAAAGGAGACTCGAACCCAAGATCACAATAACAAGCCCAACAAATAACTTTCCATCATTATAAGTGCTACGTTCATCTCAGTCTTTTACCGTGTGATCACAAATTTGTTTAAGGCCAACTTGGTTTTGACACAATAGCAACACATTTTATCTCTTTCAGCCAATCGCATTGTCCAATCTCAATTTTGATGATGTCCCGGATGGTGAAGTTCGTAAAAGTGGTTCATTCAAAAACTCAATTTCGAAAGGATCATCAGGTGAATATAATTTGTATTTCTTTCTGATATTGTTTGTCTTCATTCTGTTACACACTAACAATCGACCTTGAGAAAGTTGCATTTAGGGCTCCAACTGGAACCAGGTATATCATAACGTAGAAGGGACTCTCTTCACACTTGACTTAATCAATGGTCTGAATAGGGCTTTCTCCTCTCGTTCTTACTTCTCGTTTCATTGCTCGAAAAATTTTCATATGTCTTTAGTTGATTTTATAGTTAAACTTGGAAGACATGTTTGCAAGTGTTATTAAAAGCCCTTACAAATAAATTTGCTCGTGTGGGCGTGTGGACAGGTGGGCTGTCACACGTGTAAGGAAAATGATTTGTGATGAAAACCTTACTTCTATGTATGCCCCTACTAGAGGCATTCTCTCAAATAGGAAAAAGTTAGTGATGTATTTCATTCTTCTATGTCCCCACTAGCTTGCACCCTCTCTTCCTTGACCCTCTCTTCCTTGCCCCGCAAAAGACCCTGGTTCTCGCATGCTAGCATTACTCACTCACTCAATCTGCCTTCTTGTCAACCGTTTTATGACGCTAATCTCAAACTTGCTCTGTTTGGGTGATTTAGTTCCCTGCAATTCCGCTTTTTATCTTCTGAGAAAGGATTTTATCTCCAAATCCGGGAAGGATAAAGGGCCTATCCTGACAGTACTTGTGTTTGCAGAGTTTGCTTATCTAGATTCGTGCGTGATAGAGCTGACCACGGTTAACCTTCACAGTGAGCAATCGCTAAGAAATTCTCAGGAAATTCGGTTATCTCCTAAGAGCATCATTTTAAGAAGTTTTTTCTTCTAAATTTTCTCAATGACATAAGCCTGCCACAGCCCAACCACAAATGTTTTTAAGCAGAGTCACATGGCCACAGGCCTTCAAAGACCATTCTCTTTATTATGATTGGATTTAATTCGTAATAAAAGAAGTTTCGGTTTTGAGAGTAGAGAATTTAGCTCTAGGCAATGGCTGTGTTCGTTGTCCATAAGTTTATTGGGATCTTAGTGTTTTATTCCATGTCGAGGAAGGCGCAAACGTTAGATATTGGAAGCTTATCACGCCCCTGAAATCTTCTATAAAATTGCATTAATCTCTGAAAAATACTCTGTAGGACTTTAGGTCTTTAAAGGAATTTATACACGTTATTCTAACTGGGCTCTGACTTCAGTCTGGAGTTGTTGGATACAATCTTAGGTCTTCAGCTCCCAAAGTGGTTTTAGAAAATTAGTCCCAGCCTCCCCACACTCCTAACATTCTTTTACAAGAAACTAGTATGGTTCCTACTGCTAAAAGTTTGTTAATTTTACTAGTTTCTCGTTAAAAAATGTCCTTGTAATTATACATTGCAATAAGGCAATTTTGAAAATTTTTATTATGTATTTTGAAAACATGGTGATGCATGCCGAAATGGCTTTTTATTCCATGTAGAGTTCCATTTTTTTTACTAGCAGAACTGATGCAGAAATTTGCAAACGGCAAACATGAGATTAGGCACACAGCCACCGGTTGCATATTGAAAACAATATCGCTTTTAGAGACTGAGAGAGTGAAATACCTCAAAAGGGTGTGTAATAATACGCGGTATCTCAGAAATGATGCCACATTTCTCATTTGATTTATCATCTATGATTCACTTCAAATAAATCACATTTGAGAGCCTTGAGCATTGCGCTGATAATGGGCATAAAATACGATACCTCACTTGTTGGTTTCGGCATTTTTGAAAAGAGGCATTAACGAAAGTCGAGATTTCCCATCAACATCCGCCGCCTTCAAAACCAGGCCTTGTCAGAGTACAAATGTCCTAAACTTGATTTTCATAAATCAAGGAGCACTTGATAGGGACATGTACTTATTTAAGTAGGACACTGCCCTTTGACACAGAGCTACCAAGAAGTTAATGTGTTTATCCTTGCAGGATTTTGCTTGCACGATTACCACAACGCTTACTGTGAAACAATGTTTTAAGGTGTAGTGCTCTGAGAAAAAGTAGAATGTTATGCTCTAATTTATTCAGAATGCTACCATCTTGAATCAATGAGAGCCTGAGCCCTGTTGCAAAGGAATCTGGGATAGGTTGTTTGCAAATTTAAAGACATGTATTAAGAGTTGTGGGGGATTCCATTTAGTCTAAGATGGTATCACTTTACCAAAAGCAATCGAAAGCTGAGTAATTTTTGCTACACCAATTTTTCTTCCAACCAATGATTACAAAGATAAATTGCTGATTTCTCAAATGTCGGTGGTATCTTGCATACAAAAGTGTGTTGGGGTACTAATATCGGCTGTAACCTATTATTCTATAGCTGCTGCACGATTTTCATGGTCAATTGGATCAGAACTAAATTTTCAAATTGCTTAGCATTCCTCCATCCAGTACTGGAATTGCTTAAGTTTTTGTCTAGTCGAGAACTGACTTGCTTAAAAAGCAATTGCTTATAAAAAAGAGCACAGGGAGACAAGGGTTTTTGGATCAAGTCTAGTGTAGTTGGTAAGCATCGCAAATATACTTTAGCCATTCTCTTGATGCAGACAAGAATTTTAGCAATGACTCTAGTCAACAAAAACACTCATTAAAACAAATTTACTTGCGACCCTCTGTGCAAGCTCTTCAGTAAACACGCCGATTTTCTTTTGCATGCTGCTCGAGATCAATGACGGAGATAAGCCCCTGCATTCTCAATAATTGATCGTTTGTTTGCTTAATGAATTCATACTAAGGTGGAGGAATACTCGCAATGAAAACCTTTGTTTGTGTTGGTGATGCTAGAAAGTTGCCTATGTTTATTGAGAGTTTTGATAAGCTTGGTTTAGCAGGGTCACGAAATGAGTTGGTGAGCAGCATGGAATTGAAGGAGGCTTAACGTTGCAGGGGTTACTGACAATTCAATGCCTATTCTCAGAGTTCTGCAAATTGTTCTAATTAGAAAGTCAGTTGTGGTGATGATGGGTGGCTGAAAAACTCATGAATCTTAATTAGGCTTTTCTTCTTCTCTTTGGTTGTAAGTTTTACTTCGGATGGGATCCCCCCTTCTCTTTCTTCTCTTCATTTGTATGAAGATTATACTTCATGGAGCTATAAGCTGGTCAGTTTGTGCACAACAAGTAATGGAATACGAGGCACTTAACTGATTATTTCATATGCTTAAAAACTCATACCTGATTGAAAGCATTGGAGCAACGTTGCAATAACAAATGAATTTTTTTTGATGCAAGAGAAAAGAAGGTCATTTAATTTCATTGATTCAAATTACTACTTCTACAGAATCATCCACTGCAACACTGCACAATGTTAAACTAAAAATTCAGTAGTGGAATACTAGCATGTTCTGCATCACAACTTATAGTAGTAAATTAGGTCTTAGTATGCTTAATGCTTCCATTTGCGATTGAGTTTATATTAAACGTGCTAGCTTGCGAAAATCCACAAGAGGCCTTTTTCCAAAAGGGGTACAGTAACAGTTCATCACTAAGTATTTTAGTAAATTAGATCCTAGTATGTTTAATGCTCTTATTTGTGCAGCAGCAGTTCATGATTTTATTTGTGGTGACCAGAGGCCAGGGCACTCACTTATAAAGTTTTATTGATCTTCAATCTTATAAAACTTAGATCACGTAAATGAAGGCAACTTCTGCAAGGCATGTCTCATTTCAAGTATTCATTACTGCAAATAGTTTAGATTAAGTGACTGGTAACCTTATAGAAACTGCCTACAATTCAATAAAGGAGATGAAAGCAATAAACCTAATTAAGGAACTAGGCCTTGAGCTGGATTAATCACCGTGATTGAAAACGTGTAAAAACCATTATCCTTGCCACGCAGACAATCGTTACTGCTACTGTGTACAAAGTCTGTGCTCTCTCCTGCCCTTTCTAGCAAACAGTTGGGATCATCACTTCTTCTGAAATAACAAATCAAGTTGCTGGTATTTTGATGGAAGTAGAATGAATCGATATCCTAATAAATCATGAAACCTTTAAGCGATTTTAGCAAGCTTTGAAGAGGTGATCCCTGTAGGGTTTTGACCAGGGAAAGAATCAAGAAGTGAGGGTAGGTTTCTAGGCTCAGCCACAAGTCTGTAACGTTTAGAAAGTAATAAAAGATATCCAGAAATAAACTCGATCTAAAGAGGTTTTGACATGTAAATCTTCATCAGTAATATAAGTTATAATGTGTGTATCTGTAAAGATCTCTGTGCAAACTAGCGAATACGCGGTACTCTTCCTTAGTCAAACTTTGATCTTTGAAGAACCTACAGAACTAATTGCTAGAAATAACCCTCCTTATAACTCTAACTACAGACTTATCTTAAAGCAGATTACACTCTTTTTTTTATGAAAACAATTTTATAAGAACACGAGCCTCAGATTTTGCCAAATCTTAAGAACAATTTAAGAACAAACCGAGTCTGACCATTTCAAGGTCAATATCAGAATTATAAGAAATAACCACGAGACTGACAAATAATTAAAAAATAAGCAAATTGAAAGCACACAGATATATCAAATCGTCAAGAGAGTCCACATTTGAACCAATTAACGCAACTGATAGCGAAAACAGGCTTCCAAATCATTATAACGTAAGAATAATTTAAGAACATTTCAGGCTGAAAATGGAGGAATATATAAGAACAGCCAGCTTCAAATCAAATTTACTGGTTCTTATAAAAAGAAAAGAGTGTAGAACCTCATGTGAAAGAGTAAATGTTTATGAGGTAGTATGCTGACCTAGGCCTTATTTTCAACAGGGTCACGGTAACATGAACTTGCACCACATTTTGGTATATACATTGGTTTTACTTTATTCAATGCTTCCAATAGTGTTCCATGAAAAATCAATAGGACTGCCAACAAGTCAGCCCTTGAACTTGAATGCAACGTGTTGGTTCTAAAGCCACGCTGTTTAGAATGTCTAGCAGCAAACAGCTGGTTCGCAGATGCACACCACTGCACCTGCTATGGATTTAACAAGGGCAACTGTTTTTAATTGCTACAGAATGGGTTACAGCCTGTAAGGGCTATTGAAGGAACTAGTGGGTTCGATTTTAAGCTCTAGAAGTCTCCAGAGTCTTGTGCTATCAAAGGCAGATTGTCTGCTTGACTTTCTAGAGGCTCGTAGTTTTGAAGTTATTGGATGGCCGCCATTTTGTTTGGTCTGAAGGTGCATGGCAACAAAGAGACTGGGGACGAGCCAAGCAAAAATTCAACGATAGAGCAATTATGTTGATTGCCTTTGGACCTGGGACCTTTCCTATCGTAGCATCAGAAATCATGTGATGTTTACGAATGTTTCCATAATCAACTTTGTTTTGCTTTCTGCTTGTACGTGGTGTGGTCAGATATGAGAGTTGGTAATTAAGAGAATATTGCTTCTTTCAAAACGGCATGTCTTCACTGCATCACGCAAAAATATCATGAAGACATTTGATTGTGACCTTGATTACCATTCACGTATGGTTTTCACATCAAAAGGATTTCCATAACCTTCATAGTATTGGTATGGCTTCAGCTGATATTTGGAAGGGGGTTACAAAATCCTTACTCTCAATTGACACGGCATGCTCTCCTGTTCAAGTTTATGCAAGATTCTCAAAATTTATTCTCTTTCAGCCTTTCCAAGAAAGGTGAAAGGGAAAACCGTCCCATGTTTTTCTGGTCTTGAATATTTCGCATTTCTAATCATCACCCAGGTTTTATAGTTGATGAGATTGCTAAAACATAATTCATCCTTTGATAACTTACAATGGTGCAAATTGTAAAGCAAAAAAGAGTTTAAGATTTTAAGTGTGAAGGTATGGGTGTAAAGCATTAAGCATAGAAAAAGTGGAGCAGAATATTAGTTAACGTTAGAAAGGATTCTTATCTAGGGTGTACTCTATGTCTCGGTTCGTACAAGAAAACCAAGGTACTTTTGAAAATTTCAAGGTATTTCTTGGAGCTTTTTAGGGAGTAATTCGTCTCTCAGACTTTCCTTCATGCTCGCCATATTTTTAAAAGCTCCTCTTCTTGGGTGGCAAATCAATTGACATTGGAACTAAGTACTAAGACTCTACGCCCTTCAAGTTTAGTTAAGGTAAGAGAAGTCTCAGAGATGATCAGCATTTAGCATTGAATATCAGTTGTTAGGCTCTTCATCGGAATTACTCTCACCCCCCGGTCTCACTTTTCTGTGTTGTTTCCCATCAAATTGATTGTGAGAGAATTGAAAGGGTTTAATTCCAACTAATTGCAGCCTGGTTGTTCCCATGACTTCACACACAATACTGAACCTATGACTTATATATATATATACTTGGAACTCTTTGTGAAGCAAGATTGCATTTCTGATTTGAAAACAAAAGACACAAATTTCCAATTTCTAGTTGAAGATACTGCAGTAATTCTGTTTTTGAAAAGAAGCTTAAATATAGAATCTACCAGTCAATCGCAAAACAAACAAGCAAAAACAAGAAGGAATGCCTTATCTTTTTGAATCATCTTTTAGTTAGCATTGTTAAAGAAGCATGCACGAATAAGCAAGGTTCACGCATTAGTGCCAGAGTATAGCAGAGGGAGGGCTGAATATTGAGGGGCCCTTGGAAGAAGTGACCGATGTCGTTTTCAATTATCATACGATTTCTTTCGTTGCAAACATTAGCCCTGTATCCCTCACCAATTTGGGGCCCGATAAATCTCTCGACAACCCTGGTAATGAATTGTGCTGAATAAGAATCTTCCACCATCTCGCCCTCCTCATTAGCTGGCCTTGTTCAAAACTCTGTATTTTCAAGTCACTATAGGAAACTGAGAAGGAGTAAGATGCGCTACGTGGCTGCGCAGTAGATGGACTGCATCTTTATCCACGTGATGTGAAAGACCCGTGGGAAGACTCTCTCTACTGCTTCCACCAACGTCTGCACAACATCAACAGCACGGTTGCCGTGGTGACAAGCGAGTGGTAACTCCGTAATACGGCTTGAATTATTCATGTTGAGTCGATAACTTGCGACTGCACGTCAGGATAAGCAGGCATGAATATTTGCAAATTGTTTAACAAGATCTTTCAGGTTTAAGGTCGGGGTAATCATGTGCTTCACTATCAGTCTAACCATGACTTCACTTAAGTAGCAGCAAATGCAGTTTGTTAATTAGGAACAGAGCAACTCATTGTGTCACCTAATTGCTTTAAGACTTCAGCTAAAGAAATTCTAAACGGATTGTTGCTTAAGACTTTTCTTGATTGTCTATGAGAATTGCAATGTTACAACTATCTTAATTTTAATGACTATCGTTGTGCAGAGAAGCTGATGACAACAAGAGCAACAACATCAATATGAGCCTCTCTTCCATCTTGGTTTGAAAAGAGGCTCTTTAGTTTTTTTGCAAAGATTGGATAGATACTAGTCTTGGGATGTTTGTTTGCTGTTGTTGGTGATGCTATGTTTTGAATTGTTTGTTGATTTTAATTCCTTGTCCAGTACGAGGTCTCACTTTATAAACCTCATTTGTGATGAGCGAGTATATCACTAGACCGACTCAGACTTAGTTTTGTTTCAGTAGGTCTGGGGTTACGGAAGTGTGCACTAAATTCTTATAATAGTATGAGGTACTAGTGTATTTTACGGAACCCATTTGTGCTACAGAAGTTAACGAATCGAAAATTAATGATTGAAAAATCACCAACCTTCAACTCTTTAATTTCAATTGAAGATTTGAAAATATTGACATACCATCCTTGATAACTAGAGGAATACAGTTTCAGAGATAGAATAAATGGGGTAGGACACTGCCAGAAACTTTGTACATTTTCTGATCCTAAAATCCCAGCGAATCCCCCGAGATTCTGATTCAGAGACCTCTCGAGTCCTCTACAAACCTACTAGATCTGAACAAATTCTTTGAAATAATGAAAAGTTTTTCTGTGAAATCCCGAGAAACCCCAGGCCAATTTCTGGAAACTCAAAATTTCGTACTTCGTTTTTGGGGTAGTAAAGTCAAACCCCTTTTCCTAGGACCATGCATCCCAGTGCATGCACAGGACCACATTTCACATTTTCAGAGACGCATATTGTGGACAAGTCCACTCTGAATAAAATGAGTTCTGTAAGTTTTGTGTTGTTGATTTATTTCAGAACTTATTACTGCTAACACGTTAACCAACATCCCTGGAGCCTTCCTAGATTGTTAGTCGTGTTGTTTAAGCACCGCTTCATCAATCTTCATCGCAGTGAAATAGCAAGGATGCTTCACTTCATTAATAAACCATGATGCTTTTATCTCCCGTCTCAGCTGCAGGAGATCCTGTTTTATTTTCTAATAACTTTTTCTAATCCTTTTATTAGAAAGGATGCGACCCTGATCCTCTCTCCATGTTTTTCAAATCTTTTTCTTTCCTTACTCGAGCTTCAAAGCTTATTCAGTTGTCTGAGCTTGATCGTCTAGGATTCTGTTTTCACCAAAACTCTGGTTTGCACTACATCACAGGTTTTCGTCGAAATTTGGTTGATAGTGCAACATAGTTAATTTTTGTGCATAGTTGCATGATAATCGTTAATGAACCCCAGCCTAAATACTACTCGTATCTTCTTTACTTTGAAACTTGGTTCATAACTGAAATTTTCTCAGATATTTCGGTCTTGATTTTTGAAAGTTTGCTAAGACAATACTTTCATTAATCTGAGCGTAAATCATTTTGAAAAATACTGTATGCTGAAATGAAAAATTTGGTTTACTGGCAGTGTATTATCACAAAAATAATTTCCCCTCTCCAAGAAAAATTTCTACACCACATTTTTCCGATTAGGCTGGATTAAATAGCTCGTTGGCTATTCGAGAGCCTGAATTTCTTATATCAAATTTCTTAAAAGAATATATGTATCATAAACTTAAAATGTGTCATGGAGGTGTAACTATTCTATCTCATTTATGACACGTTTTTAAAGTTTAATCTGAGACTAGTGTTTCAACCAAAAGATCAATCCTTTGCACTATTTGCACAAAGTGGAATAACATCAATCCATGAATTTCACAAAATCAAATTAAAAAACTTTTATCATTTTATTGTTCAGTGAAATTACTGAAAATGAGTAAAAAATGTGTAACTATGAAGAAACCTCACTATCTAATTCTTTATTTTTCAATCCAAGATCGCAACCATAGACCAACTCGAGGTCTAATGCCATACCTCAATATTTCAGATCAAAACCATAGACCAACTCGAGGTCCGATTCTATATCTATATATTCTAGATCCCAACCATAGTGCAACTCGAGGTTCAACTTTATATTTGCATTTTCTAGATTGGACCATAGACCAACTCGAGGTCTTATTTTACATTTCTATACTCTATATTGCAACTATAGACCTAATCGAGGTCCAATGCTATATTCCTATAATCCTACATCAAAACTATAGACCAACTCGAGGTCCAATTTCAATATACTAGATTGCAACCATAAACAAACTCGAGGTCTAATTCCTTATTGTTCTTTTTCAGATCGAAATTTATTCCGTGTTTCAACTCAAGATGTAGATCACCCGAAATTTTACTCACTTCAAGCTTACGACGATCACGACAAGAAACAATGGCTGAATTCATTCAAAACCTTATTGCCAACCCAGGTAAATCATCATTATTTTTCTTTTTTTTTTGTTATTACTGAAATTTCGCTCTTTCTATTACCTTCTTCTTGGTTTCGCTTAATTTCTCACAAGATACTGCACCTTCCCATTCTACTAACGAAACTACAAATTGAGTTTGCTTTGTTTTGTTCTTTACTGTTAATTCTGATTGAATTAATAACGTGGCGTGAATTCGATTTTCAACTCCTTGATATCCAGGCAACATTAAAGAAATTGAAATATTCACGATCCACTTAAATCGATGGAGAACTCAGCTTTAGCCTTTGCTGTTTACAGACTTGACGGGTCTGTGCTTTAAAGAAGGTTTCTCTTTTTTCATGGATGGTGTTATACTATTATGGCTAGCCTCCTTCTCATCATACAGACAACCTCGTATTGTAACAGCTATCTGGGCATTACTAGAAGGCAAGAGGCTTTTCTGTAGTCATTGAATCATATGTTCCTAGGTGATGGTTGTTTTTGACTTCAGTAAGCTTATCTATCACTTAATAGACTATGTTTATGTTTTCTTTCTTAACTGTCACTTACCTCTTAGTGGCCAGGCTATCATCACGTGGCGTCGTCATATGCGAAGAACTGAACAATAGCAAATGGTATAACCAATCCTGATTGGTTCACAAACCCTTAGACCTTAGACTACACGTGATTTTTGCCATTTTTCCACCCCTGGTGCAAAGATACTACTGGTAGGAAACTTAGCCAATCTAATTCAACTCAATTTCTCGTAAACAAAAAAGGGTTGTATTTCTAACATAGACTGCTTGACTCGAATGTTCTTAAATATTGGTAGATCTATCATCGGTTGTGGAGCAGTTGCGCAAATAGACCTGGTAGAAACAAATAACGCTAAGCCACTACCTGCCACGCCAAACCTCTTTAATCCGAAATTTTGTAAACAGTTATTTGCTGCATGAATAAATTGTTTAACTATACTGTATATATTCATAGTCTCGCATTATGAGTCAAGTCTATGCATTGCCACAGCCTAGTTATATTTGAACTACACTCCTTTTTTCTTACAAGGAATTGTTTATAAGGAATCTATAATCAGAATTTCTTGTGAAAAACAATGGATTATTATGTTTTATTGTTTCCTGTAACAATGGAGAACAATAAAAAATTTAAGGAACTTTTAGTACTAGGCCTTGGGGTAGGTTCCTTATAAAATAAAAGGCGTGTATATGTTTTTTACATACATACAGCACCTGGGTTTCCAACTAGGTAAATGATGAATTCGTAATAGCTGGCCTAGGAAAACTCGAAACTAGGCCAAATCCTTCCAAGAATAGGGTCTATACAGCCACAATAATTGCCTCTGTTGTGTGCCTTTATTAGAGAAGAATTTTAAACGGTAAATCAAACTAAATTAATTTACAAGAAGCTATAACTGAAAGAAGGTATCCTATTCCTGCTGTCGAAAAATTGAAGTATCTATCAAATTCAATTCCAAGAAAGATCTTTATTTGTAATGTTTTAGATAACAATGGAAACACTAGTGCATTATAGAGTATTGTTCCCCGAATTTTTAAGTAGTCTCGATGCTAAAAAGAGGCGATGGAATTGGCTTTGCTACAAGCATTGTTCAAAAAACCTTGTAAAAGTGCTCTGAAACTGATGTAGGTGGTGTGATCAAGCTATTTAGACCAAGAAATGGCTGAATACGTTTTCATTGGATGGACGTTTTTCCATTATCAGAATATTGTTAAAAGATTAGGATCCTTGAATGGATTGAACCACCAACCCTTCACCTGTGTTGCTCAGAAAAATGTCAGTCTGGCTTATCATGTCATCTGTGTTGTGTTGTTTTACGAAAACACGAACAGAATTCGAGGCCTTTGTTTCTTCTTGCCAACATTCTAGTTTATCTTTTTGATTAGATCTTTATCTTGTTATTAAACGCCGTCTTTACAGGTCAACTCGATTCTTTGAAGCCTCAAAATCTCCCTTTACATATTTCTTCGAACATTATGGAGAAAAGCTTTATCTTTTGATGCATTAATACATTCATAGTGGCTATTAGTATGGGTGTGCCAAAATGTATTGTAGTTTTCTCTTTTAATGTTTAATGTTTTCTGGAATTTCAGGCAAGGCCTTAATTGAGTTGAATGTAGCTCTGGCCTGAAAAATTTCTACACACAGTATATAAAGCTTCATCTTTAATACACAATAGAACCTATTGTAATTTATAATGTACCCAACGCTATATGTTCGCATGAGTGTACCAGAATGCATTGCAGTATTCATTTTCAGCGTCCTCTGTTACTTGCAGTTTCAAGCAATGCCTTAGCTGAGTTGACTTGAAATTGAGTTGAACTGAGTTGAGTAGATTAAAGTCCTAACCTATTTCTCCAAATATCACAAAAACCCTTACTTTTTATGCATTCGTCTAATCAAAGCAGCTACTGTGTGCTATATTTGATGTATTGAAACATGTTAGTATGGGTGTACTAGAATGCATTGCAATATTTTTCTTTTTCAATGTTATCTACTCGCTGTGGTTTCAGGCAAGGCCTGGCTTATGCTTAGAGAATGTCTAGTCTGCTTTTGCGTTGTATCCACTATGTCTACGTTTGCTTTTCTTCAAACATTGTACAAAGATTTCATAGAATACATATTCTGATGCATTCATCGATCAATAGTTTTGAACTATATGATGTTTCAGTTCTTTGTATTGATGTATGTACCAGAATGCATTGCGGTCCACTTTTTCAATGTTGTCTATTCCCTGAGGTTTTAGAGAAGGCTGAACCTGAGTTAAGTGAAAATTGCTCTGCTTTTCGATCCATCAATGTCTGTCTACGTTTTCGTTTCTTGAAACATCATGAAAAGCCTTATCTCTTTACAATCCCCTATTGTTAGATCTGCACTACGTGATATATTAAACTCTCTTTTGTTGTATGTACCAGAATGCATTGCGGTTTTCTCTTTCAAAGTTATCTGTTCGCTTCGGTTTTAGGCAAGACCGAACTTGACTTGAGTCGAATTATGGCCTAGCATATTTCTTGAAAAATTAATAAGAGTTTTATCATGTAATGCATTATCTATTGAAAGCTCTGCACTATTTGATGCATCAGGTCTTTGTATGTTTCATGTACCAGAATGCATTGTGGTTTATCTTTTTCAATGTTATCTGTTTCCTGAGGTTTCAGTCAAGGCCTAGCTTGTGTTGAATTCTGGCCTAACATATTACCTCAGATATTTCAAAAAGCTTTATCTTTCTATGGATCAATCCAATGATTGCTGTGCAGTAGATGAGGAATCAAAATATCATCCACAGTACTGATGGTAGCATTATTTTATATCTCCCCACCACAGCACTGGTGGTATCCTTCCACAGCACTGATGGTATCGCTTCACAGTACTCATGGTATCCCTCCACAGTATTCATGGTATCCCTCCACAGTACTGAACAAAATTCAATGTACCGATGGTATTCCCTCCCTCTCACAGAACTGATGATATCCCCACAGTACTGAATATCCTCAGCAGTACTGAACATCCTTTACAGTAATGAACATCCTTCACAATACTGCACATATGTTCCCAATGGTGTCAGCATAGTGGTATGTACCAGAATCGATTTTGGGGTTCTTTCTTAATGTGTCATCAATAATTTTTTCTGGCCTCAAAGTCCTAGAGTCGAATCATCGAATGGATGTTATCATTTGGATTTACGTTTAGCCATACAGTAAGCAATATGTAATCATCCTCATAAAGCAGTATCTAAATGTGTCCGTGCGTGTTGGCATTCCGAACCACATGTCATCTTGAATTTCTGGAACATGAGCGTGTGTGATGGTACCCACGAATCGTAAACCGTGTCAGCTCTCTCTCAGCTCTTCCTGGTGACACGTGCGAATTTCACATCATTCACAACATCAGTCAACGAAGGCTGGTATTATGTTCAAGTGTGAAATTAGGCCCGGGCCTACTGATCTCGGAGACTAGGTTTTCATTTGGAACGTTAGATCCTAGATTATATCGTGGGAATGAAACTATTGGGTGGCATTATGACGTAGCATTATGCACCTCTGACCTTTTGACTGTTTTTACTTATTTTATGTTGTAGGTCATTTGGCCGAAATGTCTGTAGAAATCTACTATATTTACTTTCATGAACAACTGTTAAACTCTTTTTTGTTGCCCTCCATAATGAAAATATTGAGTTTTCGTATCTGATAATTTTGATTAGTATCGTTCCAATGTTCCAATCATCAGTTTATCAAGAAGCTGGGTTCACCACACAATAGCCCCCAGCCACCCATATTGCACTATTATGGCCGGTTATCGGCAGCTTAGGCAATAAGGAGAGCTAATGGTCAACTGAAATCCACTGAAATCAAATAATTAGAAATGATTAAGCCAAACACACAGAGACAGATTTCCCATGACCCAAAACATTATTATGCGATCGCTCATAATATGATATGCCATAGATTTCAAACCCTTTCAATCACTTGTGCTCCTTTTATCTGGGGGTTAAGTGGGGTGTATGGGCGAACGCAAAAGGGATTGGGGCAAGAAATATCTGACCCTGGAAATTTCACAAAGTTCGTTTGAGGGTTTCATGGAAGTTCTTCAAAAGGGTTACGCCCCTCTGCTACCACGTTAAGAATATTCTGTGAATGGCCTTTGGCATTGCCACCGAAAATGATCAACTACGCATGCGTTGAACCATCCTGGTGATATTACCACGTAATGAAGATTAGTTGAGCATGATAAACTGATGAGGAGTTTTCTCGTGACCTTGTAGAACGAGTTGGAATCACGAATCGATTCCATCGAAACCAGGAATAAAGTTGTGAATTATTAATTCATTCACGGAAATAAAACGATCCTTTTCCCGTTTAGATAGATAACACCAAAACCTTTTACAAACATGACTTTTAGCGGTTCTTTTCACGTTTCACAGATGAAAAACGCTCATCGCCTTTGATGGAATCCTTTCAACGTTCATTTTGACGCTTCATAAACTAATAAAACCAATCACATTCAACCATATAGCTTCTAGCACCCTCTAAATATAAACTTTCATTAAGAATGATTTTGCCATGCCTCAATTTTCTTTCAGTCTTGAAATATTTCTTGAACTATTCTTAGCAGTTCTGAAAATATGCTTAAAAATCCCTTCTAAATGAATGACGCCTCGTAAAATGATGGTTAATATTTGAGAAGAAGCAGAATTTGGAAAGTCAATCGAGATAATAAAAAATATGACTCAAGCTGTTAAACTGGACTCGAACCCATGACCTCTAGCTTTTAATTCATAAGTGCGTTCGACACCTCAAACTTCGCGCTATCCTTAAAATATTCTCGGAATTTGAGTCTCTATCTTTTCAAGTCGATGCCTATGAAACAGATCGTAGACCTGAAGCTTTTAATCTGATAAAAGATAGATTTGCTATTTCTTTGCAAATATCGCGTTATTTTTAGTCCTATTTAACTCGCACATTGTGGCTGATCTGATTGCCAGATAAAAGTAGCTTATCTGTGCATCCTGGTAATTCCTTGAACCGATTTACCAACACAATCCCACGTGTATGCATATATTATTAATAGGCCCTGCTCTGTTTGTTCTGCCAGGCAATTTTCTATGACCTAGCTTCTGGAACCAAGTTTTGTTAACAGTAAACTCTTCCATGTGTTGTCTTGTCTTGCTTGTCACGTGGCTATCTGAGTTTCCACATGGTCGTGTTAGGGATGGATGTATGTATTCTAAAACCCCTAAACCAAGTGGTGACAGATGATTGTTAAAGTCTCTCGTAAAAAAGCAGACGTCAAACTACAGATTAAAGTTAAAATCTGAACTAATAACCGATGTGGTTTTTGAGTAGCTAGGCCAAAGTCGTGCTATTTGCAGTGGTATATATTGTATCTCTGGTACCTATAATCAAATATACAAACTTTTCTTGGCCCAATCATGAAGATCCCTCGAAAACATGTCAGAAAACCTCGATTTGTGGTTTGGTCAAGACCAAATGATCTTCTTAGAGCCGAGTCTGTTGTGATTTTAAGAAATCTGCTTTGCAGATGGTTGATAGTTGATGTTGGTAGGCATTGGTTGGGGGAGGATTTTAGAATTATATGGTGGTCTACCGAGTCTAAAGCTCAAACTTCTAACAATTTTTCTCTGATAGAATTAAGCGTTTTGAGTAGCTTTTTCATGAAGTGGTACAAATAGTTTTTGGAATCTTTCTGCTCCTCGTTCCATCACTCACATTCGTCATATTTATTCTCCTGCTCGCAGCATTGTTCACCACTCGAACCCAGTACTCTTTTGTTTCAATAATTCGTCGTTTCAAATCAAGGACTTTTGAAAAGCAAAAGGATTCAATCAAGAACGCAAGGACCTCAGATACGAGCAATTGAGGACTTTCTTTGGATGGTACAAAACTTCAATATAGCCAGAAATATCGGAAACATAGTGAAACAATCACGTAGATTACTTAAGCTTTTCGTCTGACACTCAACAGAGTAATACGTCAGAATCATTCGCCTCCTTTCTGATTGGCCTATTTCGATTCACATCTGGGTATATAAATCAGGTAGGTTTCTGTTTCGTTCCCTTTCTGACGTATTACTCTGTTGAGTGTCAGACGAAAAGCTTAAGTAATCTATGTTCGTTTCGCTATGTTTCCGATATTTTTGGCTATTTTGAAATTGAGGACTTCTTAGGCGCAATAGAATGCACCAAACATGTTAATCGTATACCTCGCATACCAGTAATGTATTGCATTCGATTTCTAACTTGTTTTCCTTTCGATTTCAGAAGAACGAGGCATCGATGAGTTTATAGAAATCGTCAACAATCACAAATACTGATGAAGAGATTTCTGAAGAATCATTTAGAAGCATACTCCTGATTAACAACTAGCATTAGCTCCATCATCGGCTGAAGAACTTTGTAAAGAAACGAATGAATATACGTAAGAAATTTGATTAATGTATGTCAAAATTTCTATCCTTATACAATTAAATCTTCCAGTCATGAGAATGGGCTTATTCAAGGGGGCTTAATCGGAGATGCCTAAGCGCCTTTCCCAAACCACTAACTAGGGGGACTAGCCTAATCCCCTTTTTTTCCAAAAGACAATAAGATGCCCCTAGTAATCATACCTTAAGAAATTGGCATTAAGACGGATGGCGTTGGGGATACAAGAAACACGTATCTCGGCTACTTTCTTGTCATTTATCTTTTTGTGAGTGATTTTGTAAATATTGAAAATATAAAATTAGTTTATGAATGATAAAATTATTAATGGTTTAGTCAGAGGCTTGATTGGTTCTCTTCTTCTCCCTTAACGTCATTGCAGCGGCCTGCAGCCATATTATAAATGCCTCTGATTCATACCTGCAACTAAACTATAGCATTTTTACATCAAAGGAGCAATGGACTTCATCTCATTAACGATCTGTTCTTGATTTTGCATACCTCTAAAGATATCATATGCGAAAGAGGCCCAAGAAGAAGCCGTGGACAAATTTTTTTACCACCATACTGTATCGAGGCTATTTGAAGATGATAGACCGCTCTCCTTCGCAGAGGATTTTTTTCTGCTTCGTCATCTTTTGACGGTCGCATGGAACTTCCCCTCAATTAAAACGCCGACATAATAATCAGCATAAATCTGCAAGGCATCACTCTGATGGAGCCTCTGCGAAGGAAATATGATGGACAAACCCTGATCAGCAGGTGAGTAACAGTATTTCGATACTTTTGTTCTCGCGGCTACTATCTGCACCCTCCTCTTTTAAGCGGAACTTTGACAGTAACAAGAAATGAAGTTAGCCTAAATAGCGCGTCAAGAAGACAATCTATAGATGAATTAAGCATCATACATAATTTGCCGAACAAGAGGTTTCATTTAAGCTGCCTAAGGTTCAGAAAAATATGTTCAACACAAAGAAATAGTCTAAATTCGTTGAGAATGACACCATTCTAACGCTAAAATTATTTCGTTGTTTGATTGTTGTTAGCTAGACATGGCCTAAAGACAAGACTTTGATGCATGATTTATTCAGCTTCTTAACTTAATCTCATTTTGAGAATTACTTTCGCTCGGCTCATACGGGACGTATACCGATTTGATTATTTCAATTCTCAGCGAACATCTGAAGAACCCTTTTCAATGCAGCAGCGGCCAGAAGCCATTAATTTGTTTATTTTTTCAAAGAATTTATAATAAAAAGGGCGTCGAGGGAATAGAAAAGAATTATTCACAATATTGTTGATAATTATTACAGAGCCGTAAGAAAAAAGCTTATTTTGCGTTTAGCGTACAATTTTGTTTTCGAGAGAATTGTATTAAAGAAGTGTAACGCTGATTGGGTTGGGACGTTCAAAGTCGTGGTCTGAGTTCTACTGCAAACGGTTCGTAAAGGAAATCGAGAAATGGGAATCTCAACCTCGATCCCAGGGCTTCTTTTGATATCTGACGACAATCTTCACGAGCTAGAGCCTCACAGTAGACTTGCTCCACGATTCCTTGTTTCCCTGTGTGAACTCCTAGCAGGAGTGACGTCTGCATATCAGAGACAGCAGGGAAACAAGGACTCGGAGAGTAAGTCTAGCCTCACATTGTAAGATCGTAAGATGCCCTAGGATCGAGGTTGAGAAAATCTAGATTTCCCTCTAGAAAGTTTGGTACCCAGGGTACAAATGGCTATGACGCAGGAACGTCTCTGATACCTCAGTGGTTAGAGCACTGAAGTACAAAGTCAGATGATGTGGGTTCAAGTCCTCTTTTCATTCCACATTTGATAACTCCATCTTACTAGATTCACATTTGACAACTCCATCTTACTAGATCCATATCTGACAACTCCATCTTACTAGAAACCTGAGTTTCAAGCCAAACAGTGTTATCTCGTTTTCATAATGGAGGCCTAATTTCGATGACTACAGCACCACGTGTCGCAGCATGTCTTTCCACTCGGAGGAAACGAAGTCAGGATATTGATTATCTCAGAAAACATAGTTTTTCTCTAAATAGAGGAAGTTGAACCGTCCAAAATACTTACTAGTTAATAACTATGGCCTAAAATCAGAAATTTATGCAGATGGTATTGCGTAATCATTGGACGTGGTCGTTTTCTTAATTAAGGGGATGATTGTTGCCCAGGGGGTACTACATAATGAGTAATTGTCTATTGGTTATATTGGGTGCTATAAAATCCATTTTATGAGCAAATATATCTTAAAGTTAGGTGACAAGGGTAAATAGAAACTTAGAATAGGTTCTTATAGAAGGGATTTGGGTATCCTATAAACAGATGTAGACTCTCGACCAATAGGGTTTCAGAATCCTTTCTGGAAACAATCTGATTGGCCTAATCATTTTCAAATTCAAGAGGACTGTTTTCATTTATATTTGTCAACAAATTGGAAGTCTGTATTAGAATAAGCAATTCAGCCTAATTGATATGTGGCTGTTTTCATCCCTGCTGCATTTTGTATCCTCCAAACATGTCCCCAAAACCGCCTAGACTGTTACAATTTATCAATATTTTTATTACAGTACCAAAAATTTGATAGGAAAAATGAACGATAAGGTACAATGGATATATCTAATAACCAAAGTCCAAAATGTCCGGATTTTGATGAAGTCAGCATTTTTTATAGTGATGTCTCTTTGACTGCCGTGTTGAATTTGAAATAGAGTATCGATGTCTTTTGAAAGTGTGTCCTTATAAGAAAAAAGAATGAAGTCAAAATTCAAACTATTTTATTTTTGGTTGAGTGTAAGGCCGTATGGAAGCAGGAAAACCCCCATCCCCCTTTCATAGATAATTAAATCATAATGGTTTTTGGTAATGTTATCACAAATCTGGATAAATGGAAAAACTCTTGCCGGTGAGAAGCAAGGAATTTTCACTAGAAATCTTTTAGAAGGGCAATATTTCTTTTCCAAAATACCAACCATTCCCTTCATGACTTACCAAACCATAAGATTATGCTTTTGTGACCAATCCTGGTCGTAATTACAAGGTTTCCGTAAGCCGAGGTGACCGCAAGATGGACTTTTTTATCACCAACTATTCTGCAACAATTGGGAAAAATCCCGTTAAAATATTTGTCAAGTGATATGACAAGGCTCTTAGGAATTTCTGTTGACCACGAAGATTTGTGTTAAAATCCGGAGTTACTCAGACCTTAGGATTTCCTTCAAAACCTTCCCTCCTTCCCCTCCTTCCTTCATTGAGGACTCGATTAACCAGGGGTGCATTCTTTGCCTTCTCATTGGTCAGTTTCTTTAGTACTAATTAAACCGCATTTTCCTCATCGCGGGGGTAACGTGATGTATTATTGAAGACTCGGTTCAGGTATTAACTTGCATCACAAAGCATCACGAAATTCTCTTTTAGTATAATTAGCAACAAATTCAAGGTTTGCATGGAATTTAATCAGATGCATGCTAAAAACTTAATTTCATCAAATTTTCTCATTAAAATTCCTTTGAGTAAAATTGCTAAGGATTTAGGCTCTTTGTTCATTTGAAACAAAATAAATTGAGCTCTCGTGAGATATTTTATAGTGAATTGAACAACAAGTTAAAAACATGTTTGTATGCAAAACTGTTGTCATTTTGAAAAGTTGTTTTTGTTGTTGAATTGACTCCATGTACAATCCTGGGAAAGTCAACGAATGCTGGCATATTTTGAACTTTCACCACGAACATTTGGATAAATAAGTAAAGTTGAAATTGGATGCAGAAAAAGGCTGGAAAGGCAAAGGTAAGATTTCATCACTTATTGGAAATATGTTACTTTACACTATCGTTGAATAATTAGCTATGTACTTATGACATCAACGTACACTAAACAATTTTATATATACATCATATATTGGTTGGTCAATTCCTTAACTTTTTCATTAAAAAGAAGTTTCTTAGATTGATATTTTCCTTTGTGATGGAGTTTCTTAAATATTTAGCAAATTGAGATCAGAGTTTCTCATAACGAATTTCTTATAAAAAGAAAACGTGTACAGCAGTTTATAGGAATAAGGTTTGCAAAAAGAATATTATTTTCAACCGAATCAAAGCAAGTTATGATAATATTATTTTTTATCAAAAACTCGTTATGAAAAACCCAGACTCTCGAATGGCCAGAAATTTAAGGAAGTTATGGGCACTGGGCAGTACTGGAATAATAGTTGCTATGAAGCTTCGGCATAGAAGGTTAGATGTAACAACTGCTGTAACATATATCTTATATTATGTTTTAGCTTGAGTGTTTGTGTTTAGGTATACTTTTAATGATGAGTGTTAGTGCTCATTCTTACAAAGTAACCCCAAAAATATTATCAAAATCATTTTGATAATCTAAACTTTTATGTAATTTGTAGAAACTGCAGAGAAACTTTTAGTACTGAACACTCGAAAAATCTAAGAAACTTTCAATTCTTAGCTTTATTTTGTTTTTTATAAAGAAATACAGTTAAGTGTAATTCAAATCTTGGTGCCATGCCAATATTTCCATATGATGGGTGCAAAGCTGCATTCTGATTAGCTATCTCTCTTCATCCCATAATGAAATTATAATAGGCTAAGAACATTAAAAATTTTTCTTCACAAAGAATAACAATAGAACATTTAAGCCTCTGTAAAACTATCAAGAAAGCACTTATAAAAAAGTGTGTACTGTGGATGATGCAGTGATAGGGATATATGAAATCTGACAGTGAGTGCCCCCCTGGTTTTCAGGACGCAATTGAAGGAAGCAGCATATGAACATCGAAGTGTGGTCAGTCACCCATCGAGTAGGCGATTTTCATCCCGTGAATATCTTGTTTAATTGCGAGTGTACTTCTTCCCGTGTTTCGTACTTTATAATGGCTTTAACATAAGACGAATTGTTCAAGAATAGCAGGTAAGTGTTTCTTCTTTATTCAACATTGTTCATTTCCTTACAAGCGTCTCTGCCGTCAAAATGGGCCTAAATCGAGCCACTTCTGTCATTTGGACCGTTCTCACGCTCCGTTCTTGATCTGTTTACGCGGTTTTAACCTTGTTTCGTTGGAAAATGCTGAGCCGAGGGTGGACGATATAGTTTATCTTGTTCTTTCTGCCAGTTTAACGTTTTTTTCTAAAACGGCCATATTTGTGTCCTCGGCTGGTTAGCGTCTGAACAAGAACCACCCTATCCTATCGCTACGCTTGAAAAAGTACGAAAACCTCAGTTATAAAACTGTTTCAGAGCCCATGTTGTAAAATAGTAAACATGATTTTATAGACAACATTAAACTATCATAATATCAAAGTCTTTCAAAGAAGTAATGAAGGAGCCATTCATCTTACAGTCTTAAGATATATTTTTGTAATATTAATTGATGTTTTGGGAGATTTGGGAGGGCCGCTTAGCCTCTCCTTTCCTAAACTAACTCAACCCCTGTAGTTTTATAGAAATTTCACAAAAGTCTTCATAATCTCCCCCTTATGAGAATAATCTCATTTTATGTTCGCTTCTCAGCTCTAAAAACCTTTCTTATATGATTTTGATTATCACTTTGCTTGATAATACGAATTCTAAAGCCCATGAAATTACCTAACCTTAGAATTTGTGACTCTTCGTGTAAATTGTTATGAATTCGTGATAATTCCTCAAATAAACCTAAAATCCTAATTAAAATCCTTTTTTACTGTTTATGTGCAAAATCTAGTCTGTCTAAGAACAACATAGATCGTTCAAAACTCTGGTTTGATTTCCAAACACCTTAAAACATAGACGCCAATTTGTTCAGCTGGGTTCAAAATCTAACATGATATTCTGTCATGACTGTTTGTGGTTTTAGCAAATCCAAAGTATTTTGTTTCGGTGTTTTTGGTCTTCACTTTTTGGTTAGTTTCTCGGACAATTTAAATCCTTTTGGCGATTAGATTCTCAGGGCGTTTTGTTTACTTGCGGGTGAGGCTTTCCTTCTTTCTTCCCCTTTGCTGGAATCCGTGGGAATTTAGCAATGAGAGTAAACAATTAATTGCTTATTGTTTTTAGAAAATGATATATTTATTGATATACTTACAAAAGAGCCTAGAGTTTTAATTTCTAATTGGTCTCAATCAAAATGAATCTTTTTGAGGGATTTTAGGATTCATAGTATCAGGGATGGAAAAGTAAAAAATCATAAATGATAATTAATTAGATAAAATAATTACAGCTTTTTAGGTATAGAATATCTGATGATAAAACATTTACAAGAACTTCATATTTAATAAAAACTGGAGCCTTGGAAATCTGGTCTTAATTTTAGATATGACAGCAAATTCGGAATCCAATTTGATCAAATTTTACAAGAGTACTAAACAGATCACTTCACTCAGGCTAAAAATAGGAAAATTTTTGAAGAACTGTATGATACTTAAAAATTTTACTGATTCTTATAAGCCCTTTTATTTATCTAAGACATTTGTGCAATCTATGTAGTGAAAGACTTTCACCTTGAATTTCAATATTTTATGTAATGTAAATGATTTCTAAATCCAGCCATGTAAGAATTTTGTTTTGAATTTTTGTGGCTCCCTCATGGGAAATTTGATATCTCTGGAATTCAAAATGTGAAATAACATCTTGTCATCATTTTGTGATTCACCTCACTGTCATGTTTACTTTACTTGCATGAAAAACTGCCATAATCTTTCTCTTCCTGTTTTTATTTTTTTGTTATGATATTCTGCAGCAAAACATAAACATGGAATTTTCTAGGAATCTTCAAGCAATTTTTCTATTCCTCCTTCAGTTGCCTTCAATTGCTTGTGTTTTTGTTCTCCTGTTCACTACCCAAAATAGTCAGTCAGGCAGTTTCTTGGGACAATCCACAAAGTATTGGGTTGAACCCAGCATAATTTTGATTTCATCTGTTGGGTTGAATAAAAAGGATTTCTGGTACATTCTGAAACATTGTTTTGAGACTTGAAAATGGTTCATCAAAATTGTTCTACTTAAATGTGACGACTGCCATTTTTAATCCTCTTGCTTATAATAAATAAATAAGAGCAAATAGCATTGCCAAAGTGCGCAGGATTTTCTTAAAATCAAAAGGGTTATAGGACATTTCTTCTATTATTAATAAAGTAATAGGATTTTTTAAAGTGTACGTAAAATTTTCTGATTGGTTTTCCCCTCAAATAAATAGTGCCCCTCTATTTTTATTGTATGCCCCACTGTCATCAGTCATTACTTGTCAAAAGCTCCACCCTTTCCTCTTCTATCCAACCTAGAGAATGTTTTCCAATGACAATTTGTCAAGAGCTGTGAAGACAGAAAATAAAATCTTTTAAGATAGGATTTCCTGTCTTACAAATGCCTCCTTCAAGGGCATTACTGGCTGACCAAAATATGCTGATTTTAAATTGTTCTTGTGCTGTTCATAATGTGCCTGTTTTTTATAAGCAATTATTTTTTAAGGAAGTCTGTCATTGATAATACACAAAGTTGAGTAGTTTCAGTTCTAATAATTTGAAAACTTGCATTTCGTATTTCTTTTTTAATAAGAACATTAAGGCTAAATTTCTAATTGAGAGCAATATACTGTAGGAAGCAAGTTTTGCCTATTGTTTAAGAATTAATGACTTGATCCTCGGCCAAAATTATCTGAGGGTTCTAATGAAAAATAGTATTTTTAGTTATTGATCAAAATTAAACTGACAACATTGTACTTTTTGACATTACTTCTCTTATCTACAATTAATCTACAATTAATGTTAAAAAGGTATTAAAGAGGTAATAGTTACAGAGGTATTGCATACTTGGAAAGGTATTGATTCTTCTTAACTTTTGATAGATACCAATGAGTAATTGTTTTTAACCAGTCTAGTATGACCTGACATTTAATTTTGCTTTCAGTAATATATTTCCGAAAAACAGGGACATTAAGTTGAGAAGGGTGTTATAAGGAGGAAAATTGAAATTGAAAAATTTGTGATTATCACCCAAATGACTCAATAGATTATAAGATTTTGGTGATTTGTGTCTGAACATCTGAAAATTTGTTGGTTTCCTATAAAAAAGTTTGCACTGAATAGTCATCAATGTTGAATAGTCATCAGTCTTCTATTGGCTTCCCTTGGTTAAGCTTTTCCTGTCCTCTTTCTTCATCCAGGAAGGCCTATATTGTTTTTATCTGGTTTTTTCTTGGTGGAAGCTGTTTTCTAATTTATTCACCTCCCTCCAAGGTTTTTCCCTTGTTCGTGAAAGCCTTGCATTATTATGAAAACATGAAACTAGATTCTCTGTGGAATAAGGGATTTCTTTGTTGTGCTTGATGTCACGGGTAATTTTTAAAACGCAAGCAAAGGAGTGAAAGCAACTCCACCAGATGGGTGGGGTTTTTGTAACCTGCCCATTTTCAAATTCTTCCTCCATTCAGAATTTCAAAAGTTTTGATGGTTGTTTTTGTGTAAACCTGCTAACTTAATACGAACAATAGTTTTTAAACTGTTCTGAAATAGAAACTACTGAATGGCATACAAGAATTTAGGTGTGACCTGCTATTGACATCAGAATAGCTAAAATTAGAAATTTGCAACTTCAACTTACTGATAATGGGACACTTATGAAAAAAGGAACATGATATGACCTTGCCGCTTAAAGATAGTGAAAAGTAGAAAGCACTGAGCATTCTCATACATGTTCATTCATTATCTAAGAGAGTGATTCATTGCTCTCCTGACAGAACCTAGGATGGATAAAACTCAATATACATTATCATGTACAGTATGAGAGGTTCACCATTGATATGAGCTGATTTTCCAAAATTTCCCAATGATATCAAGTATTCTGATGTTCTATATATGCAGTGCAAGAAATGATGCAAAAGCAACTATGATGCTCTAGCATAATTGATACTTGAGTTTAAAGCTAGATTTGACAAAGCTTGGGTAAATCTTCATTACATATCTGCAGTCAGATAAATGTATCAACAAAGAAGTTGTTAGAAGTGATAGAAAAAATAAACCATCAATTGGCAACTGTCGATGTGAAGAAGAGATATCTTAAGAAAACTCTAAAATGTAAAAGTAAACCAGCAAAGGCCAGTCAAATGGGCCTATAAGCTGAAAATTACTATAAACTATTAACTGCTAATATATGTCTCGATGTAACTAATTGAGCATAACACACTTTCATACTTGCAGGGCCAGATCCAAGGGGGGGTAAGGGCGTACGCCCACCCTATTTTGGTAGAAAAACAATACAATTAGCTTGATAATACCCTATTTCCCTTACATTATCCTTCGATATGTGTGTTACTCCACCCCTTTCCATGGGTGCTGGATCCGGCCCTGTACTTGTATAAAGGGGTAATCACACTTGTGCTGATATATTAACTTACTGCACTCTCATGTTTGTTACAATCAGTGTTTTATTCGAGTCATATCTTTGACGATATGTAGAATAAGAGCCTCATTGGACGAGGTCATTGGTTCTTCTCTTAGGTGTGATGCCATGCTTCAACACTTCCTCTCTCTGCTTCCAAGCTCAGTGTCATATGGACTTGAAAATTGCTATCATGTAACTACTTTGGTAACAAAAATCTCAGGAACTCTTTTCTCCCCTTCAAATGTAATAACGGCCTGAATCGCCAACAACTGGATACAGCATTTGATAACCTATTTAAGATAATTCTTATTTGTAACAGACGGTAGAAATACTAACTGTACATTCAGCACTATCGTTTTAAACTTATTACAGTGATGTTATTTTGAAGCTTAAAATAGGTATGTTTTTTACTAGTTAATGACAGTTTTGGATCGAAAATCACCATTTTGAGAAAAACCAAAAAATTGTATCCAAATATATCTTTTTAGTACTATCAAAAGTATTATCGAAATAATGTTTTTGGCAAAAGAACCACTATTTTATATTGGAGAAATGCCAATGTGTTGAGTGCCCCCTGAACTGAACCGCTTCTTCCTTTTGTTGCAAATCCATTGGAACAGGAATAAATCCCTTTAAGCCTGGTTTTCATGCGATCGTTGTGGATCACCAACTCTCAAAATCGTCGAGGATCGCTGGCTTTGGCTGGCTTTTACCTAATTTAACTCGCTTTGTTCCCAAACGGATTTTCTATTGCTGTCTCAAATTGTATTATCTCTGCTCTTCGCTCAAACATAATGTAGACCTATTTCTATTTGTAAAAGAATCAAACGTTCCTAATGTCCCATAGTACGTTGTGTTTGGCTCTTTGGCGATGGCTCAGGGAACCTTTATTGAATATCTATTGAATTTTAGACTGAGGAATCGTTTCTAATCGCTAGAGTAGAACACGTTACATTCAAGCAAGCGCTTGCTATATGATAACTGGATATCATTTCCGTGTTAGCTATCGTTAACAACTTTTGCATAACAGCATAAGTTCCTCCTTTAGGCAATCATATAAAACCAATAGTAAAACAATCTTTTAGGGTGTTGTAGATTGATGACGCTAAAATACAATGAATTTAGAAAATAAATCAATATTTGCACATTAAACCTAAAGAGAGTCGATTTTCGAGGTTTGCTTTTCGCTACTCCTGACGAAAAGTAGTGCTTGCAACGTCAACTCTCTTTCAGTTCAAAGAACACATATTGATTTATTTCTGAACATTATTGAAATATAATCATATTGAAGCCGGGTTTGGTTAAACAAGGAGAAGAATAAATCCTCTCTTCTAGGCCTGCTGTTCTGCTAATGTATGTGTAGTGAGTATCAGGTGTAGTTAGTATCAGGGGTAGTTAGTATCAGGTGTAGTCAGTATCAGGTGTAGTTAGTATCAGGTGTAGTAAGTATGAGGTGTAGTTATTATCAGGTGTAGTAAGTATCAGGCGTAGTTAGTATCAGGTGTAGTAAGTATGAGGTGTAGTTATTATCAGGTGTAGTAAGTATCAGGCGTAGTTAGTATCAGGTGTCATCTCCTACGGGGTTTTGTTATAGTTGCATCTGTTAACCAGCTAGTTGGCACGTTTCCCAATAAAGGCTTGTCGTGACAAGGGCCTTATACGGTGCCTGAAACAGTGTTGAAAATACGAACGTAAGAACATCATATACTGCTAGTGTCTACTCAGTCTTTTTCTTCTCTAATTGATTTTAGTTTCCTATGAAATTAGGACTTCAAATTTCTGAAAGATGATTTGGTTAAAAGCTCCCTCTAAAATTCTGAATCTTTCTTAGTTGGAAATTTTGACTACACTACCCCTAATGGATTCTAAGTTAGGCAGAGTTGAAATCACGCAAAGTTAATGCATGATGTTGTTCCTTGCTGGCAAGAAGGTTTGTAGGGCCTTTTCACCAGACTTGCCCCGTGATCATTAGCTGTTATTGTTGTAAAGAGGAAGCTCGTCTATATACCCATAAACAGGCCAGCGAAGAAATGCACGTGACAGTACATGGTTGCACTGCTATCGATACAGAGAACCTGTATGTAACGAAGTCACGTGGCATTCTTGCAACGGTTCCTACCTGTCACAACGTAGCTTCGGAAGAAACTTATCTCCGATAGCTTGTGATTTATTGTAAGCATTTTTAATTTTCAATTCTCCCAACTCTGCCATTCTAAACTCTTGAAACGTATCTTAAAAAGACTTCATCCGAGGAACTGATAAGAAAGAGTTGGGTTTCTTTCAAATAGCGCGACTGAATCGACGCTAGTCGCATATCCATGGTGGTGTAATGTGATAATAAATTTTGAAAAGTCCGTCGGCGATTACAGTATTTATCTGCAGCGAAATTTATCAGCTTAATCAATTATTTATGAATTGAATTCATCGAAAATCGGATCTGATTGGGAATTTTCAAAAGTCCATCAATCGCTGACAAGATACCGTTTTCTAGAGTCGAGCTGCTTCGGTTCTGGAGATTAGTTCAGGATTGCCCCTGTGTTAACGAGGTAAGGGTTTGCTGATGTTTGGGAGAAGCTAATTCGATGAGAAGATGGCAACATTTGTTTTGTTGACGTTTTAATGGTGATGCAATGGATTTGTATTACTCAGAGCATTGTTAAATCATATTGAAAGAGTTGATTAAGAAGGTAGGCTGATATTGTATAAACATGAGAATTTTACATGTGCATGATTCTTCGAATGTCATTTAATTAGTTGATGGTACTGGAGGGGGTATGATGTATTTTATGTCGCGAGGCAATACTGTTCTGATAGGTTTTCTTTCTAGTGTTTTTTGTACAAACAAGCGTCTTGAATTTTCAAAACTACTATTGATGAAGGTTAAGTTTATATATAGGGTAAATTATGCATGGTTCTTATATCATATTCAGAAACTCGTTATGCGGTGTAGTTCCAAATTTTGCTTCTTCGACAGCACGCCCCAATCCGAGGGGAAAATCACTCCCTAAAATCTCGTACACTTTTCCTGAAAATCCTATTGTTCTGATGAAAATCTCTTGGAAATCACTGGAAATCCTTTTGTTCTTGAAAAAATCTCGTACGCTTTGAAAGGGAGTGAAACGCCCCTCGCCCCAATCAAGAACTGGCTAAATTAGCCCCCTCCTTCCCTTAAGAGTAAAGCTATTCTCATGAAGAGTTTGCAAAGAGATGTGATCTGTAACATGAATGTAACCGTTTCGTCTTGAATATTTTGAAAACGCAGATGAGGACAGTCTTTTAGTTAGCCGTTTTCCAGAAAACTATTATTAGCTCTTGTCAGTCAGCTAGGAGAGTATTAGAGAGCTCTCCTCATACGAGGTATGCCTTGATAGTTTAAGAACAAAATTTATGAGAATCATATTGTATCCATTCCTCTCGCGACCATCTTAAATTGGTAACGCATATATTTGCAGCAATATTTTGTAAGAAAATAGCGAGACGAGTTTAGCTGAATTGATTTCATGTAGTTTAGGAACGGTAGCTGTACTGTTAATTTCGATCAAAGTTCTTCGATCAACATCTCTCACACCTAATAGTAGCTAATATACTGTATATGTTAGGTAGCCGTTATACAGTCATTACTGTCAAAACCTCGTGGTAATATACAATACCCTAACCTGAGACTCGCCAAATATCCCTTCAGGGGAACCTGTCGACGTGGACGCCTATGGTAATGTAAATATGAAACCGAGTAGAATCGACAATGAAAGCCCCAAATCCTATTCCGTACTATTTTCATTCTTTCAACTTCTTCAAATAAGTATATTGACAACTTGTTCAAATACCTATGTTGACAATTCAGTTATGATGTTTATTATTGCCTGACTGGTGTTTTCAATTCTCTGTATTCAAGCAACCATAAATCGACTCGTGTTTCACAGAAACCACCCCAAAGCTAGTCGTGGGATTTTCAAGTCGCTCCCTGAAAACTTCTGTAGTTTTCTGCAGAAGCAGTTACTAGCCTCTTGAATTTTGATGCATCTCACTTGGTGTTGCTTTTTGATGCCTCTTTCATAGTGATGCCTCTTGCTTTTTGATGCCTCTATACTAGTCTTATGATGCATCTAGCCTCTTGCCTTGTGTTGCCTTTAGATTAGTGATGCCTCTAGCATTGTGACGCTTTTAAACCGGTGATAACTCTAGCATTGTGATACCCCTTGCTTTTCGATGCCTCTAGCATTGTGATGCCTCAAACGTTGTGATGCATCTAGCCACTTGCCTTGTGTTGCCTTTAGCCATGACTTACGATGTATGCATGTAGCCTCTTGCATCAAGACACTTACTCTTAAGATCTCTGAATAGGGTTGTGGAAATAATTAGAGCGCTGAAATTTTCCACAGGAAGGTTTGTTCATTGGCTCGTGCCTTGTGAATGCTTAATGAAACAGGACAATTGATGTTCCAATTGATGGCTGGAGATGGATTGGGTAGACTCCTGATTATGAAATGCGGAATTATTCTAGACATTTGTGTTAGAAATTAGTATGATTCAAATATTTGTTACAATCAAACTTCTATCAATTTCGATGAAAAGATAGCCGGGCTCGTGCCTTTTGAATGCTTTACATAAACGAGACATTACCATTAAAATCTGTGGACAGAGAGAGAGATATGCTAGACTCCTGCGTGTTGAATGTTTGATTTAAACGAGACAGTTGCCATTACCAAATGTGGTTGGGTTAGTGAAGATAACGATTCTTTGTTTTTTCTTGGCATTGATCAATTATGCATTGCTACGACGGCAGACTACACTGAACTTCCTAATGACTTTCGGATCGGTCTCTTCGAGTTGGTTCCCCCTGAAAGAAAACAGCAAGGACATTACGAAGATAGTAAGGAATACCTGAACAAATACTAAGAAGGGAGAACTACTTTAACTAGTTTAAGATACTCTGAAAGGAAAAGAATCGCCTATGCTTGGAAAGATATATGACTCAAGAAGCAGGCCATAGAGAGAAAACACCCTTATCATTAAAGATCCCCAACCCAGAAGATAACGATCCTCGCATGCAAGAGAGGTGTTGTTTTTTTAGAGATAAACTTTACCTCTTGGGAGCATAACATTAGAGAACAGAGAGCACGCCATATATCCAATTACTGCTTAGACGCAGAACAAAATGGTCACCAATCACCTTAGAATTCTTCGTCAGCTGATACGTATCCCACAATTCTTCTGGAGGGGATTTGTTTTCATGAGTTAAACTTGTTAGTTTTAGGGGGTTTGAAGCTTTTTTATGCAATGCTTTTGTAGATTTCGACTTCAGAATGCAATGAACGGCATTTGATAGATGGAGCTCGTGCAAAGTTGAATACAGTGGGAGTGGTAGGGCTGGAATAACTGCACTGAGCATGGGTACCAAGCTCTTCTCATCGCAGAGGGACTCGGTTGATATGCGAGAAGATGATGAAAGCATTCCTTCACTAAAGGCTGCCCAGCTTGATTATCAGTGACTTTGGTCACGGGCCTTGCCCTCGATTCTTTTGACTCAGGTTTAATTTCGATTTCTAAGGCATTGAATTGTGAACAAGCTCTCGAATGCCCAAAACCATTGACCAAAAATCCACGGAATGTGCTTTCATTATGAGCATGAATGGCTGGTCTGGTCGGTTCCGTTCTGTGGTCCGTCGTAATTTTGTCAGATATCTCTGACTCTGCGAGTTGCAAGTTTCGTCAGAATTTAAATGCGAAGTCACCGCTTGGCAGATTTGAGTTTTCCGTCATAGACGATTCTGAACGTTCGTGACGAACTGTTATCGGAAAGATTTATCTATAAGTTCGGTTTAAGAAATTGTGTCGCACGAGGATTTGTGTCGGTGTTTTGTTTCGTGTGTAAAGTATGATGAGGTAGGCCTATGCAACTTTTAGATATATTTTGTTTATTGTCGTAATCATTTGTATTTGCGTTGAAATGTGGTACACCAAATCATTTGCATCGATGATGGTTATCCAGATTAACTCTTGAAGATTATATCTTTCTGCAAAGAAACCTTACATGCGAGCCTTTAGAAGCAGGGGAACAGCCACACCCTAATGTTAGAAAACATAAGGAAAGAAAGTTGAAACCAAACAGTCACCGAACTACTAAAGCAGAAACCAAACAGCTACCGAACATCACCCTTACTTTAGCTTTTCAGGAGGTCATACTGCTAAACCACTTATATATCTTATTCGTTTTTTATCTTAGATTTACTAACATACTAACCATTCTACGTAATACCTATTTATAGGTCACTGTACAGTTATTGTAGATAGATAGATAGTATCTTTAGAATTTAGCTTTTGCCACTGTTGACGGACAACTAAGACATTTTCAAAAGCCAGGGATTTGATGTGATACTTAAGACGTATACAGAAGGTATTAATACTTCATATGTAGTTAAAGGATAGGGATTCTGGTGTGAGGAAAATAGGGCTTATTTGGTGGAAACGAGTAAGTAGGGAAATCGAGGACAAACGGCCTGCATCGACCTGAATTATAAGGGTTCTGTGTGTTACTCTCTCTTCAGGAGAAGTATTGATGGTTACACTCTTGCCCCTTGCAACTGGCTTGAAAGGCTCATCAAGAGCAAAATTAAACATGAGACTTGTGACTTACAAAAGCCTTTTTGGGACATTACTGAGAGAATGTTTGCCCCTCTGCCCCTTCTATGGATGAAAAACTAGGACACTATCGATCTATCTCCTCTCTGGACCATGAAGAGGAGAAGGATAAGTCAAAAGTGTATGCTTTGGATATCTTTAGAGAAGAGGAGTGAAGAGTAGGTGTGAAAGTGTACTTTGACAATGAGAGCTATGAAAACTAAAACGAACTTGCACTAGCAGACAACGCACTGATGTTGTCTTGTCTATATTGATGAATAGCCATAATAAATATTTAATGATTATTTACATTTCAAAGTTTGTTCAGCATTAACAGAAATATAGCCTCGTTTGAATCGTTTGATTCATCAACGGGTCCTATTGAGTTATGGTCAAGGCGACTCATTTCCAGGTTAAAGCCATAACATTGACACTGATTCTATATCCAAACATTTGTTAATAGTCATTTGATTTAAAACTGGGTTATTAAATTTTAAGAAAATCTGCAATGAAGAAAGATTGGCCACAAGAAGATAGGACAGCAGGGTAGAAGCTAGCAATGGCAGAAAAGCTTTAACAACGTCTTGTAACTTATATAATTAGGGTATTAGGTACCTTCTTCCAAAATTAGTGTTCTTTTTTATTTGGGTATCCACATATATTAAGGTATCTTTTTAGCAAAACTTATGTCGGGTACTCATCTAGGAAATGTTGGTAGAAAATGTTGGTTTACTTTTGGGAAATTTGGTATGGACATATCGAGGGGCATATCACTCGAAAAAATCTCGTACAATTTTTGATAAAAATCACAGGAAAATCACAGAAAAATTACAAAAAACTCACAAAGAAATCATAAAATCACAAAAATTTCACTGATTTTTGAAATCACAAAAAACTCGTACACTTTTTCGTTAGTGATATGCCCCTCGGGACATTATCACTTATGGTCTCCAGTGGCCATCCTCTGGAACGTGCGATTGCTGACCCGGAGAGACATATCGCTTGGAAGGTTGGTGAAAAAAGATGTTTCCTGCAGATTTCCATAGAACCTATCCTATATGCAGCCCTTGATTGACGTGTGATAGCCAACCATGTTTGTGTGCCTCAGAGCAGTAGCCAACCAACCATGTTGGTGTGATTTCATGCGAAGTCAACAGGTTAGGTTCATAATAAGCAACAGGTCGTCAACACTTTTCTTTCAGACCACACCAAGGGAAGTTGCTAGAAAATATTATTTTTAAGACAAATGTTTTCTTTGTGCGCCCGCTGTTAATTCTCTTTCGTGTTTACAAACACAATTAGCAGCACTGTGACATCACAGATGTCGGTTGTTTCAGGGGGTCCACATAAATCCAAATTCAAAAGCATTACAAATTTTTTTTTAAAGCAACAATATAAAACGAAAAACAAGACAAAATGTTTAGAAACTCAACCCATTTTCTTAAAAAACGTAGGCCTTTTTACAATTACTGTTGTTGCTGTTGTTACAATCATTGTTGTTGTTGTAGTTTGTATTGTTGTTGTTGTTGGACATAGATTGTGATGCTACTTCTATATCCAGGACTTCTACAATAGACTACAGGCAGCAGGATATATTATTTTGCAAATTTGGTGCCAGTCAGGGCAAGAATATCCACTCCCCAAGGACACACCCTTATGTTTCCGGCCAAGTTCCCTCGGGCTATTTCGCCATAATTCTAATTACAAAAAACAAATGGCGATTGTTCTATTTGTTCTATTTTCAATTTGAAATTGATCCCTCAGTTCTATTATACCTAGTTTATTCTTATGGATAGATTTATATATCAAGAGTTCAAGTCTATTTTTGAGATGGTTTAGACGAAATGTTGAGTATCTTGGTTCAGAAACACACCCAAACACGCAACCAATTGGTTTGAAACACACGTAATATATGTAAAAGAGGAAATTAAAGTTAAACTTGTCTGATCCTCTCCACAAATGTGGATTATCTATGTTCATTCATTGTCATAAATTTGATTTATATTTTGTTATTTTCAAGGCCACCACAATTATAAAGTTTACGGTAGTCTGTATAAGATATCATGACTTATTTTCCGGGGTGAGGCGTTGAGCAAATCGAATTAATGCTGCAACAATGTTTTTAACTTTCGAGTTTTATTTCATTAATCGTAAAAGCTAGTCACTTCCTGAGAATCCTGAGTCACATTTTTAGACAAATGCTTTTGTTATCGAAAAGCCCTGAAAAGCTTTGGAAATCCTTTTGTTTGAAAAAAGCTTGAGATACAGAGTACTCTCTATTACGTAAGAGACTAGTCTGGAGTGCATAAAGTTTACAAAATTGGCTGTTTCCCCCTTTCCTCGTTAAAAAATATGCTTCCCTTCTCTAACAGCAGATTTTTATATAAGAAAATCGTTGTTTGGAGAAACCCAGACCCTAGCATATCCAAAACACACACATTCCATCAGAAAAGAAATATAGGAGCTTCTATGTTGTCTGTAAGATATCCCCTACTTACAGTAAATTTTTTATTTTGATGTGGTGTAAAAAAAAATTTATTGGAACCGTGTTCATTTTTAGTGTTTTGTGCCCAACCTTATAGACAAAACCAAAAAAAACAATCTGCATTGCAAGGGTGATTCAATCCCGTTATTGAAAAAAGGAACACAAAAAACTTCAGATACTCGATATGCAAAAACATGCAGAGGAATGGCTGTAGTACTGCTGGGATAAATCATAGATGTCCACTCTAGTTGTATACCTTCAGTACTCTTGAGGATGCCATCAGTACTGTGGAGGATACCATCAGTAGGATAGAGGATACTCAGTACTGTGGAGGAAAACCCAAAGGTATTGTCTCTACAGTCCTTGTGGTTTCTCTCCATATTACAGATGGTATCCCCAAACAGCACTGATGGTTCCCGCCACAGTACTTATGGCACCCCCACATCACTGATGATATCCTCCTTTCTCACCCAACAGTACATCCTCTGCAGTTCAGTTCATCAGAGTGAAAAATTAAGTTACTTTCAGTGCTGGGACAAATCTGTTAGTTTCTTGTTAGAATGCATGATAATGTATAAAATGTAAATATTAAACAATTTATCTTTCTTTTGCAGTTTATGAGTGGCTGAAATCGTTGTGGATGCGCATACAGCTGGATAGATATAAAAATGTATTCGAATTCAATAAATTGTCGATGTTTGCGAGGACTAATAATGAAAAACATTTCACTGACTGTTATATTGCTGATTTTCGTATCATGTGAAGTTCAAAGAGCCTTTTCTGCACCTGATTATCACTCCCTACATGAAAGGTTGTCGTTACGAGAGAAGATGAACAAGGAAAATGTTAAGAAAATTGTCAAAAAGTCACAGCCGATAATTGCTGAAACTGGGAGAGTATTCCGCTATTCACTTGATAAGCTCCTGTCAAAGAATAAAAAAAATAAGTTACCAAAGGTGAGTTTTTATATTCTGATATGAGTTAGTTATCGATTGAACTTGAGGAGAAGTAGGATTTGGAAAATGGATTAAATTGATTTGTGAAAATGACAAATGACCCAAGCAGTATTCCAACCCAGGACCACTGGATAGGCCCAGGTCTGTCTCTACATTTGGCGAGTGTTGGTGCAATTTGTGGGATGTGGCTCAGTTTGGGTGATTAAAAAATCAGGTATCCTGATTTCTCAGTTGGTAGAGTATTGGTGTGCCAAATCAGTGGTCTTGGGTCTGAACCCTGATCAGGTCATTTTTCTCACAATTCAATTTGATTATCAAATAAACTCTAACTTCCTTACCTAATCCTAGCCCCTCCATTGAATTTTCAAATTTTTACCATTGACAAATCTGGTAAAGCCAGTGCTTGATTGCTACTTTGAAAGCAGCAGCCCTAGAGAAAGTGCCTTTTTCTGGTCACTGAAAGTGTTATAAAGGATGTTACCTCTAAATACTCTATTCCGTATTGATGTGCGTATTTTAGGTAATTACCATCAATTTTGTTCCTAGATCATATTTCTTTTCTCAATAGAATTCGTGAATATGTAAGGGGCTCAAGTTGTTACATGTTTTATAAATTTTGATCATTAGCTTGTGGAGAATATGAAAATACTTGAAAGAAAGAGTTTCATAGCAACAAAGCTTTGATATAATGGATTCATGCATTTACAAGCCTATAGAAGGGATCTATGTTTTAGAATAAGTGGTCCACCTCTAAATAAGCTCTGTCCCCCTCTTATAATTCATTTTCGAAACCTGATTGCCATATATTGTTCTTATATAAATATTGCCAAAACGCACCCAGTAATATCTAACATACGTTATGGATTGGAAAGGTCTTGCATTTATATTATTATTTTAATTATTGAAACACTCTGTGATAATTATTCTTTGCTCTTCAGGTTCACGTTTCTGAAGCGAAAGAAGGGCGCCTTCCAAACTGGCTGTCATACAACGCACATAACAACAAACTGGTTGGAATACCCTCTAAAACGGATGTCCGAAAATTGTACCTGGTCATCAAATCATCTGCCCTTGGCGTTATAGAAGTTAATAAAATTGAAATAGAAGTCCGGGAGTCAAAACGCCAGTCCTACTGTCATGACGGCAACCCTTCTTTAGTTGCAGCAGCCATTTTGAACGGAGATGTCAATGATTTCTCGGGGAGAGACAGGGTGAAGATTATGCGCCATTTTGCAGAGTACATTGATATCGAAATGCATGAATTGAACATGGCAGAAAGAAAGAGTGATCGCGCATTTGATCCTTCAATTATCACTGCAGGACCAGGTGGGAAATTAGGGAGTCAGAAAAGAAAACAAGGCATTGTTATCTCGTGGCCCGTTGCCTGTGGATTGGGTATCCCTGGTAAGTACCATTCATTATTATTCTTGTTGATTAAGTGACTTGAGTTTAAGCCTTTCTCATTTTTGTGAATTGTGGCTGCTTTTTCAGGGTTGCTTTTGACTTGTAAGTCAAATTCTAATTCATTTCAGTTCATATTCAGCAACAAAGTAAAAATTTCAATGCTAGAAATATTTTAAGGACTTAAATATAAATCAAGTTACAAATTAAATCTACTATTAACGCCCCTATACAACTTCTGAAGATTTATTGCGTGTATGTTTTGTAAGCAAAGATGACCGTACTTTTTCGACTTTGAACAACTGTTATTAATTGATTAAAAACGATTTTGATGCTAGTTAGTAGGTAGGCCTAGGATTTCTTTAAATCTAACGCATATTTTCACAATTATCAACAAATCAATAAGCAACAAGGACTAGAATGGCGAAAATGATAAGCAACTCCAGGGCCTCGACAAGATGAATTCAGTAACAGGCAGCTAAGCAACTCTGTTAAAACTTGCAGAACTCGTTTGGCTATTCAAAATGTATACTTAAGAGATAAATATTTGGTATTTTCACGGTTTCCCAAAGCAGTTTGTGATTAAAGGCTATCTTGCTTGTTTGCTTCGTTGGTTTGCTTTTTACTATGCTTTGTTTCCTTCGAAAAAAACCGCTCAGTAATGTTTATATTTAGGCGAAGACGATATTTTAGATTACCTAAATTTGGAGAGTCATTTAAAAAACATGGAAGTCCATATAGAACGAAACTTTCATTAATTGAAATACAAACAAAAGCTTTTGGGTTAAAAAATTTAGGGCTGAGACACAATAGAATTTAAATGTAACAAAACTAGCATAGGACTCTGAAAGATTTCTAAACACAAACAAATAGAAAAACCGCGATCCTGCAGTTTTCTGTGTGAGACTCGTTTGTATTCGAATCGATTGAAAGTCTACACCAAGAATTGCAATGATGGATGAAATGAAAGAACCCAGATGCTTTATAAAGCCAGTGTAATTCAGTTGAAATCGATTTTGAATCAACATGAAACCACAGTGCAAATTGTCGTTAGAGATTGTTTGTTTAGACTAAACACACCCTTCAAGATGCCTTTTAAAGCTTTTTCAAACTGGCCTGTGTTGTCCTCCGGTAATATTCATCACAGTTGATCTTAATTGTCTTCGTAACTCGGTGGCCAAATAGGGGATATTTTAATTAACAAATCAGCATTGCTCTCATCAAAAATCTAAAGATTATTTGGCATGATAAAGCGGTATTATGCAAGTATATGCCAGACATTGTGGTCAAACTTTAAAACATTACCTTGACGGACAATGTTGCTTGAAAATGTTTTGGCATAATTATGTCAACAAAGTTTCTCAATAAAATCTTTCTGGTTAATACGTTGGCCAATTTTATGTATGTTTTCCACTTTTGCTTGGGAATATCCCAAAAAACTGTTATAGTTGACGAATTTAAAGCGTTAAAACATTATTGTTTTTTGGTTCAAATCATTCATGATCATTTAAAATCTTTCTCAATCTTTCTCTATCTTTGGAAATAGATTTCTCATTTATAAATCGCTATAAGGTGTTGCATAATAGGTTTACTTGTGTGAGAGAACTCATTTGCTTGGCTGTTTTCCAATTTGAAATTCAAATCCTTACCTTTATTCACAAATCATATTTTCAGGTGACATCTCAATCAACAAGTTGAAGCTTTCATCTGGTACGGACATGATCTCCAAAAAAGTTGGATTGGGGTTCGTTGGCTGGTATGTCTTTAAACAGCAATATCGTGTTCGTAGGCAAGCGTTCCTAGGGGCCACTCCTGTTGCTACCCCTGCTGCGTCTATTCCTGTTCCTAAATCCGTCACTACGATCATTTCCGGTACGCCCGTTATTTCCCCAACACCTTCAATCGTTGTTAAGACAACTGTCCCTGTTGTCAAATCCACCACTGTGGTTCTGACACCAACCCCAGCCCCACCTACGCAACCACCCACAACAGAGGCCCCAACTACCAAACCGGTCACTACACAGAAGCTGACAACGGAAATGAAAACTACAACGGAAATGAAGGTAGAAACAACAGAGAAACCGGAAGTGACGACGAAGAAAGTAACTACTAAGCCAATGGTCACTACGGAAAAAATGACAACAACTATGGAGCCCGTAACTACAGAGAAAACAACCATGAAACCGGTGAAGACCACCATGAAACCGGTAAAGACAACAATGGAACCCGTAGAGACCACAATGAAACCAGTAGAAACCACTATGGAACCGGAAATAACAACGATGAAACCGGAAACGAAACCTCCTGTCATAACCGTGAAACCAACGATGAAGAAGGACATGAAGCCAGAGCTTGATAACTCAATCGACCTCATCGAGCTGTATCCCCGAGAGGCTCACAAACTCAAAATCAAACGCGATCTATTTGATGACGACATCGACGGTGACACGTACAACCTGACCCTGTCCCTGAAGAGAGTCAAGGTTCAGCTGCTGACTAATGCGGACGAATCTTGGATATATCTGGACACTGTTGGCAAATATTTGTACATTCTGCCAGAGATGCAACACATTGGTGACAACCACTTCGCAATTCAGGCCACCGATTCATCTGGAAACCAGCAGAATGCGGTGTTCGATGTCAAAGTGAAGGACGACAATACTGTTTACAGCAGCTTCTTTAACGTCTCCATCGACGCAGACTTTGCTATGTTTACCAAGAATGCTAAAAATAAGGTCGAACTGGTAGATAAGATTGCAACTGCCACAGACGTCGCATACAAAACCATCAGGACATTCGGGTTCTATGAAGGATCAGTTGTGATGAACTACGCGTGCGAAGCCTTGGTAAGCGCTGATCCCTGCAACAGCGTCGAGGCCCAAGCATACCAAACCAAACTAACAGGCTCGCAGTTCAAAGACTCGATGGCCCCTGAATACATCGTGGTTGGTACTTCTTCTAGTATTGCTAACTGCGGTGCAGCTGACGACCCGTTGAAAGGGAAGAAGGCACCCAATGCGCAAGCCAGGAACGAGTACAAATGGTGGGAGGTTGTTCTGATTCCTGTGATCGTCATTGCAGTTCTTTTGCTGGTCATCGGTCTGATATTCTTCTTCCTGTACCGACGAAAGCGAAGATACAACCCACAGAAGGAGGACAAGAACACCTTCTTGTACCAGAAGAAGCCGGTTATATTCAGGGAGGAGTTCGATGATAAGCCAGACCTTGTCAGCCTTCAGCCGCTCACCTTGCCCAACGAGAAAGGACCAGTGACCGACTCTGAATACCCACCACGAACCTCTACTCCAGATGGCCACGCCTCATCCTCAAACTCCACTGATGGCGAAGAGAAACATCTCATCGAGAAGTCTAGCCCCCCAGAGACCCCCGTCTCCCAAGGTCCTCCTAGATCGCCCCCCTATGGAAGGTCTCCTCCACCATACACCGAATCCTAACTACAGCGTTGTTAGCATTTTGTAAGTCCTTTTTAACATTGAAATTTTACAATAAATGGTGGCCGCGGGAGAGAATCAGCTGTATCTATGTATGACAATGAAGAGTTCGGTTTTCAAACTGAGACAACATTATTAAACATCAAACAAATTGCAGCTACATTTTCCTTTTTGCCTCGATCGAAGTTTCTGACGATCGAACTTGCGTTATATCATACCTGAAGAGAGGCAGTATTAGAGCGAGGCTATCTTGGTAACCTGAGGAACTGTATAGTCAACAAACGTTCATATCATTCAAATCTCTTAGACGAGTATCGTAATAACGGAAGTTGTTGGTGAAACACGTTTGCCTGTATTATGAAGCGTACAGTACTGATTCAAATTAATTCGCTGTGTATTATACCGTTTTAATGTTCCATTTTCAGCTTTTTGTAATGGCTATAAGAATTTAAAGACTTTTAAACATTTACTATAAATTTTCGTATTATTGTATCATTGTTGTCGTAATTATGAACGATAAATCAGTTTAAAGGGGTTCGCTATAATTTCAGCATTTGGTAAGGACATCAGGCCGTTTCCAACCTTATGTTAGACGATAAAATAACTTATCTTGACAAGCATTTGATATTAAGTAGGCTTAAGATACTAAATACCGTGCCTGCTAGATATCAAAATAGCTGTCATTTTAAGTATATTTTGTCTATTAAGGTGTCCAACGTCGTTATTCAATGCCCCTTTATGTTGGGGGGGGGGGGGCAAGAGCTCCTTGCTTCATAGGTTAGAGAGTTGTGTGGAATGGGGCTTAGTCAATGCTATTGTTCCCTTCGTAGGTCAATGTAGTACAGTACTTACCTGCCACTAAGAAACTAATGTTGCATAACAGGCTTACTAGTTTCTTATTGATTGTCAAGAAACAGGTGAAGAATTTGAAATATATTCAGTAGGACATCCACTGAATTTCAACGAGATGCCAAATTTTAATCAATCAAAATTAGTTTTTGAAGCAAAATGAATTTTCAAGCTGAAAAATCTAAACTATAAGTATAGATGCGCTTCTATCTGTAATATAGTAATAAGTGGCAGGTGCATGAATAAGATCTTAAAAGCTGTGAAATATAGATAGTTTTAAGTGTAAAAGAACGGTTTTGTCATATGAATCTACAGAGCATGCAAGTTGACGGTCTACTCCACTCTGTCCTCTAAGACTGGGAAGAGGCAAATTGCTCTCAGCAAACTGCCTCTGGATTGAAGAAGACACCATCTATACGATCACACGAACATCTAGAAGTTTGCACATTTAAATTTCACAACATTTTAGATGTTTAAATGACATTTTAAGTGTCACTGGCATACAAATATGAATTGTGGTTTTCGTCTATTATTTAGGGCCGTGTTCGGTAGGCTCAAAGAATTCTGGGTGATACGTGCATATTAGTATTTCCAACTGGGCACTGCCTGTTTTGTGTCCTTTTTAACCACTTTCCACGCAAACTTATAAATAGGTTTAGCTGAATTTTAACAGAATCTTGCCGTCTAACTTTGTGTTTCGAGCTATATTGTGGTTATTCCCATTTATATTCTTTATATTATGAGTAGGAAATAGTTCTCTAGCTTATCTTCCAGCTACTGAGAATGTTTTGGTGAGAAATAGCTGCTCTCTTCACTGGCAGCCATTATGGTCCCTTCTGCAGCGGTACTTACGTTTACGGATTACCATGAATTGCTTCATAATAAATCTGTGAGAATTGATTCAAAAGCGTTCAATTTAATAGGTTATTATTGAAACATTTTTCTAAAGTGTTTCATAAGCGTTAAAAATCATTTATACTTGCTTGCAATCGTATCAAACGTTATTGCGAACTGCAACTAAATCATTTAAAATCTTCCAAAGATTCCTAAAATCGTTAAAACCTTTTCATTTCACTATTAAAGCGATTCAAAATCGTGGCAAATCCTTTCTAAATCTTAATCATTGAAACTCATCGAAACTTATAATTCGTCGCTAAAACGTTTCAAAATTGTTTGAAAATAGTCCAAGAATCGTTGATGCTAGTCTCAATCCGTCTTTGAATCGTTTTGAAATTGTTTCCAACTGCTTCAATGTGCAACGATCCTTTGAGCATCGCCCTTCGTCAATTTTATTTTAATGTTCCACGTTTAGCCATTCTACAAACAACGCAGAAGGGCCTAGTCACCAAAATATTCTCTTTACCTTATTTTTGATATTTATTTGTTTAGCTGATGTGTAGAGGAGTATCTTTTCAACCTTTATTATTTAGGAAATTATATGTTTTTGTTAGATTTACTTCTACTCATCAATACATTGTTGAAATTTTCTGATTATCTCTGATCTTACTTGGCTGTTTTTCGCATCACATTGCCTTTGATTGCATCACATGACCTTTAACAACTTGGGGAATGCATGTCGATTTACCTCCTGTTTAAAGAAAATGTGAAAGACACCCAGAGTTTTTTGCAAATTTCAAGCAAATCAAAGGCATACGGGCATATTTTTCACTAGTCTAAGATAGTTGCAGTGCATGGAAAGAGTTCCATGAACCAATTGCTTTGTGCATATTTGAGAGACCATAAAACCCATTCCATATTTAGTGTCTCGCAGTTTGAATGGCCTCAAGTCATATAGACAGGGAATTTTCTGTAACTATCTAAGCACCTACCTAACCTTTGCTTTTATACTTGATTTCTACTAAATCGACCATGCTGATTCGAATAAGACTTTAAAACATTTTGGATTTTGACCGGAAGTGCCATTTTTGATGACGTCAATAACTGTCATTTTTAGAACTGAAATCGCTTTAACTCTTCATGTGCAAGTCTGACGTGTTCGAAAGTAGTTTAGTTAAGGCTAAAATACACGATCAGTTTTTTTCGTCAGTTTTTTCTCTTCAGCCGAAATTTGAGATGTTTCGTGACGTTTTCTGACTGATTAGTCGAGACTGATCAGTTTTTTCAAAAGATGGACGTGCTTAAACCTTCAGTTAAATGGATCAGTCAGAATGACTCTCAAGCGGAAAAGGAGGTGGTCGCTGTGGGTTTTTTTGTAAACATAGTGCAATTAAAGGATTTATATGACGCATTCAGGAAAACATTAGCATATCTTGCGGGATATAGAGAAAATATTGGAATATTTGAGCAAGTTTTTAAGGAGCATCGTCGTCTTCTTCAAAATTTCTTCAAAAACATAAAAGGCAGAGCGCGTTGAGCTAACAGAGTTCTTTATGAGTCTCTGGGAAGCAGACCCTAGTTTATGGGACGAAAGGTCGCTTATTAAGGACAAAAGGTAATCGAATGTTACTGGGCTCATTCTCAAGAGTTTCTTATGTTCGTCCTCCTCTTCTTAACGAAATTATCTTTGGAGTGTGTCGTACATCCCAAGGTTTTGGCGTTTTTGAAGCCATGGCTTTACCCAGGTTGATCTCTTTTTACGTTTTCGCTTCAAAATCACAGCAATAATCAAAGCTGCAGCAGCAAATTCCGTGTCACTCTCCACTGCTCAACTGAAAAAAACTGACGATTTTTGACTGATCGTGTATACGCGCGCCTCTTCAGTTTTTTTTCGAATAAACTGAAGAAAAAAACGGACGGGAAAAAACTGACGAAAAAAACTGATCGTGTATTTTAGCCTTTAGACAGCACTTGATCAGATCTTTCGATTGATGTATCATTTGTTGGATTTTAACAAAATCTTAGCAATTTCTATGACGTCACCGATCCAATGACGTCATATTTGGGCTATTTTTAGAATTGATTTATCTCGATTTTTTTCATTGATTTCAACTAAATCGACCGCGCAAATTTTGAATCTGAAGTTGAAGAGTAATTATCATGTACAAAAAAAGTATTTTAGGCATGTCATAATCCCCATTGTTTTGAACCATTGAGAAGTTACATGGTCTAAAAAACTTTTTCTGTGCATACTAATTGTTCATCGACTGCGAATTCGGAACCTGCGTGGTCGATTTAGTTGAAATCGATGAAAAAAATCGAGATAAATCAATTCTAAAAATAGCCCAAATATGACGTCATTGGATCGGTGACGTCCTAGAAATTGCTAAGATTTTGTTAAAATCCAACAAATGATACATCAATCGAAAGATCTGATCAAGTGCTGTCTAACTAAACTACTTTCGAACACGTCAGATTTGCACATGAAGAGTTAAAGCGATTTCAGTTCTAAAAATGACAGTTATTGACGTCATCAAAAATGGCACTTCCGGTCAAAATCCAAAATGTTTTAAAGTCTTATTCGAATCAGCATGGTCGATTTAGTAGAAATCAAGTTTAAAAGCAAAGGTTAGGTAGGTGCTTAGATAGTTACAAGAAATTCTCTGTCTAATATGATTTACGAACTTTATAGCTCGAATACATAAATAACTGTGTGAACACATAGTTTACAACTAAATATATTCATATTTGCTTTTATGAAATAATTTACTTCTGTAAACATTGGATCCTGTTTTTAAACATCATCTTCCGTTTTGATCGTTAATTTCTGCTTTCATTTATTCATTACCGGCTACAGTTCTTAATTCCCGTCTACATGAATAGATTTCCGTTTATATTACTCCGTTTTAATTTCCGTTTTCATTCATTTCCGCCATAATTTACCGACTTCCGTTTTCAGTTATCCATATTCATTTTCATTCATTGTTTTTCTTAATTACGTTCTTCCGTTTTCAGTTAAAAATTTCTGTTTTATTCACTCGTTTCCGTTTTCATTCATTCACTTCCGTTTTCATTTATGAATTTTCGCTTTTACTTACTCATTTCCCTCTAAACTTATCTCTTTCCGTTTTCATATGTTTACATCTCAAGTTTCCTTCCTTGGTGTCATAATGACAATTTCAAGAAAATAAATGCCCAAGGTTGTAAATCCGAGATACTTGATGAAATTCTTAAAACAAAACACTTAAAAGTAAAGTTGAAAAAAAACAACCACCGATCATAAAATTTATCCTTGATGAAGTTTGTGGATAATGATATTCAAATGAAATGTGGTTGTTGTTGGCAGATAAATGGCTTATCTTCAAAGCAGCCGTCTTCAAACTGTGCGTTGTATACATTACTGCTGAGCATAACCAGACCTCCACAGAGGCCTTCCTCTTTCATCTCCCCTACTTGATTTATTGATAAGCTTGCAACCACCGAGGGTGGAACAGCCGTCCCATCGCTCCAAAACACCTTCGAATGTTTATCCTGAAAATAAAGGAGAAAGCTCTAAATAGATATACTATTTCTATTAGCAAGAGAAATTCACCATTGGAAGGTGCCATCACCTAGTGTAAGCATTGTTATTAGGTGGGGAAATGCTGCCCGAATGGCTCGTTAATTTTGGCATAGAATTAGCTCATTATTTCTACAATTTACCATGTTTCAGTATAGATTTAGTAGGGCGAGAGTTATGACATGCAGCTAACCCCCTTAATATTTGGTCAATTCATCCACTTAAAATTTGGTTATCTCTTATCACGGAGTATTCAAAAATCTTAACAAGCTGAACTTCTAGGGTCCGAGATGTTCATATCCAATGTTGCATATGCAACCACTCGAGATATCCTAAACCCATTTCATAGATGCATATGATTCAATAGCGTCATTGTTACTTGTTCCCTATCATTAGTCGATCCAATGCTCATCCCCAGCTGTTTAAATCGCTAATACAGAACCTAAACACTGGCAAAATCCCCAACATATAAAACCCATTCTGACCCAGACCACAACCTAATCATACCAAAAGAAGCAATTAAGATGGATCTAATGTGGCCATTGCCTTCTTAATCCAGTCTCGGGTTGGATTAGTTGTAGATTGTTTTACCCGGCATTGGACACCCAAAATTAGCTCGATCAATCAGCCCATTAGAATATAATGGAATCTTTGTGTCACAGGGCAGCGAATACCAAATTAAAATTGTTGCTATTTCAGCCTAGACGGGATGTGCAATTTCAATGTGAAATTCTCTTGTATCAAAAAATCTAGGATACTTTGTGTGTCTATCCTAAATCATTTGAGTGCTCCATGCCATTGGCACAGCAAAATATAGAGTTAGAATCCAAAAAAGACACATATCTCTGGTGTGACTGTAAACGTGAAACTTTGAGTCGCATCAAAGTAAGGGTTTTTTAGTAGTCTAGTTCGACTTATCTCTGTATAACTATAGATTCGTAGAGTCTATCTGACGAGTGTGTCAGCAAGAAACTCAAAGTAACGGAGGGGCATGTCTATTTTAACGTGTTCATTCTGCTTTATGATTGCTCTATACTTAAGTATATCGAGCACTTTAACTAGTATAGGCACTATACTTGAGTCATATGCATAGAAGGAACTAGTGATTTTCATTTTCTAGAAAACTCTTTGACTAAACGATCCACTCACCTTTTTGATTCCGAAATGAAAGTGTTTTTGAGATGTCATTATCCGAATAAAAGCGAGTTGGATATGGGAGCTAATCTTCGCTAACCAGCCTGATTTTCGGTGGCATTCTTCTATGCTTCCAGACCAGGTCATCGGTGTAGTTTCGATTGCAAAACAAGTTTTTGTATTCCTTTCCATGCGGTAACCTTCATCGCAGGCTAAAACTAAAAGTATAAAGAAAAGGTGATAATAGCAAAAGTGAGAATTATAAGTCTGACCAAGGTATCGATGCACAGATAACTATCGATACAGATTTCATTTGCAAGCTGAACCATGCCAGTCAAAGAAATAGCGCCACTACCACGAATCATCCGAGTTCTTTCACAACAATATTGAACTTACGGAAGACCGTGGACTTTCTCATACTAATAGAAGCATTTTAGCAGCCAACCATCACTGGGTACTGGGAAGGGTTGAGAAGTTAATTTGAAAAGCAGGATTTGGCGGGAAAATAGCAATCGAGAAAGTTTTGTGGCTGAAATAGGTCAACGACACTCAAGTTAGCGTTTCAGAACTCTAACCACTTGGTAGTCGGGGCCAGAATTTTCATCAACGATAGGAGCGTCTTCAATAGGTAGAGGAAATATGATAAACTAAATTATGATTTCTAAGAAGTACCTTTTTCTTGATTCTTGTTTCCTTCACCGATCTAAAAATGGAAAAAAGTATTATAGTTGATATAGTAAAATGTTAAACGAATTTTGGGTTGAAAGTAGACCGAGTCGTCATCAAATTGGCATAATAATTGTGCAATATTTTAAACCTTTGAACTGACACGATATGAAAGGTTGACCTTGCTCTGTCGATAGTGCAAAAGCATGGATAAATGATTAAGCAGTGAGATAACTAAAAACTTGAAATAGAATTATTGCTGGGTAGCAAGAAATATCGATAACATACCGAAACATAATCCGTCACTCAATCTGTTTTCAGATGAAAAACTTTAACTAGTAGTTTTGTTATGCCGATATGTTTTCGATTTTTCCCACCAACCTTAAGTTCTGTACTGATCTTACTATTCTAAGGTACTTTACAACTGCAATGAGTTTCAACTTCAAAGCATTCGTAGTTTTTATGTTTTGCTATGTCTCCATTTTCCTCACCATCCTCATGTTCTGTGATGACCAGGAGTGATATCTGCTTACCTCGTGTGATATTCGCTTCAAACGAGTGAATGTTGCATTTTCTTGCGAAACGAAAGACAGACCAGCAATCTGAGAAGCAGCCAGCAACTCACAATAATTTCCTTCAAATCCCATCAAGAAGTTAGTTGCCTCACACAATTCATTTTGCAAGCATCTCAAGTTGCAGCCAACGATAGACACGACCTTTTCGATGCTTTTTGTTACACCGATTGCTTTTTGGTGCTGGAAAACTTCCCCGGTCGTTGCTTTCAGCATGGTCTCTTCTGATGATACATGCAGCCACCCCGTTTGACTACTGACGAGTATCAAGAGAATATTACCAAGAACTAATCTCAGCATTATTGCAATCCTCGCTAATTAACTGCTTTCAAGTGCTCTCTCTTCGTGGTAGACGCTCAATGAATTTGACATCGTGGTACCAAGTATTTGAACGGAAAATCCTTTACTCTACATAATGATTGACTACAGATAATACCTCCTGAAATATTGCTGTAATTAATTACAATATTTTCTAAGAGCAATAATTGAATGTTAGATGAGGCTAAAGTGTACCCTTTATAGTTATAAAGAATGTTATGCGGCGCTCACTAATTATCAAATAGTAGGAGAATCTGGAAATTGAAAGATTTGGATAGCAGAGCTAAAATAATCCAAGAAGCATTTGAAATGCCTAATGGCAATGCAATACATTTCGAATGGGAAACATCAACCACAGTGGAGGTAATTCCTGAAGTGCGTGTGTCTTTCCTCCACAGCACTGATAGTATCCCTTCACAATGCTGAATATCCTTCCACAGTACTGATGGTATCTCCCCAACAGTACTGATGGTATCTCCCCCGTAGTACTGATGGTATTTCCCACAGTGCTGATGGTATCCCCTGCAGTTCTGAATACCCTTTCATTTCATTTCATGTATCAATTCAAGCTTTTAATTACAGGGTTTAAGCAATAATAAAGATAGTGTAATAATGAATAAGCTTTGGACACTTGAAGAGAACTCAAAAGAGCTATCGAGCCAAGTGCCCTTATGTTACGGATGGTATCCAGCCAAACCTACAATACAATTCTAAATATATCCCCAACAAGCCACAGTGCAGAACACTCCCCACAATACAGAATATCTTTCACATCATTCAAAGCCCTCCATGATAATACAGTTAAATGAAACTTTGATTAACTTAATACAAGCAGCACGGGTAGAAAGGGCTATTCTAAGGAAAAATTAATCGACTTTATTTACCATTTACCAATCGTCTTGTGAAAACCCACGCTTCAGTTGCCAATGTGATAAACGTTGGTAACAATTAATTATTCTTTGTTAAGATTACGAGTAAAATTAGCACAAAGCAGCTGATTATTTTCACTTTCCCTAATTTTGCAGCAAAGACCTCGTCTTGTGTTGGATTTTATAATTGTTTTAATCATCAGATGAAGACAGGAGGGAATTAGGAAATTATTTTCAGCTCCCAGTTCGAATTAAGTTCACATCACTAACTGCTATTAATTAGATTAGTTCGCTATCATCATTTACCGCAGAGCGGGAAGGGGGGCTGAAGATGATAAGCCGATTCCATAAATTCAAATGACGTTTTAAGTCTACGTAAAGGAAAGTAGCTTCCAAGCTTTTGTCCAGCAGAGTAGAGGTAAAGGTTGCATTCATTGGACAACTTCGTATTGTAGTGGGTAAGGTCCTGTTAGGGTTTCATTACACCCATTTGTGATTGGGTGAGTTTCTGCAGGGGGTGATACTATGAAAGGAGAAGAGAGCATTACCAAAACTTTTCGAGGGAACATGAAAATTTTTAGGGAGAGGGAAAAAGGGAGAAACTCCAAGTATTCCGTTAGAGAAAGGATAAAGTGTATTCTTTTCAAGAAGATATTGCCAAATTTTGAACAGGAGGAGAGGGATTTCTAGTCCCAGACTCCTTTTTCTGTTAACGTGCTACCCTTGCCTAGGCAAAGACTTGCATCTGGTAGGGGTAAGGTAAAATGCACTAAATCACAGGATTTAGCAGTACGGAGTCCGTAGTATGTGTTTTGCTATTGCACCAACTTATGCTATCGAAATCTAAACAATATGAATAATGTCCCGTTTGGACATTGAATTTAAGCAGTGTTACATCACATGAAATATCACTCAAGGAAATGTCACTTTGTTTAAGGAAATCTAGAAAATTTGGTTCTGGCCGCTAGGGATACTAAGCTAGAACGGGCTAATTTTTTTAAATTAGCTCGTTCTTGCTAATTTTAGCACGTTTCGGCTAAAACAAAATCTTTTCATTAAAAATTTTGAAGCCCAAATGGGCTAAAACCAAAACTAGGAAAACGAAATTTGATTTTTGAAGTGTGAAAGCACTGGTTTGACTTGCCCCACGACTCCTTGTTTCCCTGTGTTCTCTGATATTTTGACGTCACTCCAGCAATATTCCTGATGGCCGGAGTGGGAGCACAGGGAAACAAGGACAAGGACTCATGGAGCAAGTCCAACTCTAGAATCTGGTACAAAACGTTACCGAATGCTTTCTAGCAGTAGAATGATACTCAGATTGAGAATGATATTCGGCTCAGAATGATATTCGCATGATATTCGCATGATATTCAAATCAGAATGACGCGCGAAAGCATTATATTCAAAATCAGGTAATCAACAGTAATCTTTATGATTTCATGCACATTATATCAATCTGAATATCTTTATAATTCCAACCTTGATTTATTTTTTAAGAATGACTTCAAAGCTTCGTAGCATCTTAGAGGAAAATAACTAAATGACAAAATACCGCTTCCGGGCTGAGCGATGTGCTTTTTAGCCTTATATTCGCAATAACGTCCGAAATCTTTGTGATAGAAAACTCATTTCACTCTCAAACCCTTCTACATGTTAACCTTCATCTTTCTCAACACAAATGACTTCAAAGCCTTGAAGCATCTTAGAGGAAAATAACTAAATGATAAAATACCGCTTCCGGGCTGAGCGATGTACTTTTTAGCCTTATATTCGCAATAACGTCCGAAATCTTTGTGATATAAAACTCATTTCACTCTCAAACCCTTCTACATGTTAACCTTCATCTTTCTCAACACAAATGACTTCAAAGCCTGGAAGCATCTTAGAGGAAAACAACAAAATGATAAAATACCGCTTGAAGGCCGAGCCATGTGCTTTTTAGCCTTATATTCGCAATAACGTCCGAAATCTTTGTGATATAAAATTCATTTCACTCTCAAACCCTTCTACATGTTAACCTTCATCTTTCTCAACACAAATGACTTCAAAGCCTCGAAGCATCTTAGAGGAAAACAACAAAATGATAAAATACCGCTTCCGGGCTGAGCGATATGCTTTTTAGTCTTATATTCGCAATAACGTCCGAAGTTTTTGTGATATAAAACTCATTTCACTCTCAAACCCTTCTACATGTTAACCTTCATCTTTCTCAACACAAATGACTTCAAAGCCTCGAAGCATCTTAGAGGAAAACAACAAAATGATAAAATACCGCTTCCGGGCTGAGCGATATGCTTTTTAGTCTTATATTCGCAATAACGTCCGAAATCTTTGTGATAGAAAACTTGTTTTGAAAAAATTGTATTGTGAAAGATGCAGGCTAACATGTAGAAGGGTTTGAGAGTGAAATGAGTTTTCTATCAAAAAGATTTCGGACGTTATTGCGAATATAAGGCTAAAAAGCACATCGCTTGGCCTTCAAGCGGTATTTTATCATTTTGTTGTTTTCCTCTAAGATGCTTCGAGGCTTTGAAGTCATTTGTGTTGAGAAAGATGAAGGTTAACATGTAGAAGGGTTTGAGAGTGAAATGAGTTTTATATCACAAAGATTTCGGACGTTATTGCGAATATAAGGCTAAAAAGCACATCGCTTGGCCTTCAAGCGGTATTTTATCATTTTGTTGTTTTCCTCTAAGATGCTTCGAGGCTTTGAAGTCATTTGTGTTGAGAAAGATGAAGGTTAACATGTAGAAGGGTTTGAGAGTGAAATGAATTTTATATCACAAAGATTTCGGACGTTATTGCGAATATAAGGCTAAAAAGCACATGGCTCGGCCTTCAAGCGGTATTTTATCATTTTGTTGTTTTCCTCTAAGATGCTTCCAGGCTTTGAAGTCATTTGTGTTGAGAAAGATGAAGGTTAACATGTAGAAGGGTTTGAGAGTGAAATGAGTTTTATATCACAAAGATTTCGGACGTTATTGCGAATATAAGGCTAAAAAGCACATCGCTTGGCCTTCAAGCGGTATTTTATCATTTTGTTGTTTTCCTCTAAGATGCTTCGAGGCTTTGAAGTCATTTGTGTTGAGAAAGATGAAGGTTAACATGTAGAAGGGTTTGAGAGTGAAATGAGTTTTATATCACAAAAACTTCGGACGTTATTGCGAATATAAGGCTAAAAAGCACATCGCTCAGCCCGGAAGCGGTATTTTATCATTTAGTTATTTTCCTCTAAGTTGCTACGAAGCTTTGAAGTCATTCTTAAAAAATAAATCAAGGCTGGAATTATAAAGATATTCAGATTGATATAATGTGCATGATATCATAAAGATTACTGTTGATTACCTGATTTTGAATATAATGCTTCCGCGCGTCATTCTGATTTGAATATCATGCGAATATCATGCGAATATCATTCTGAGCCGAATATCATTCTCAATCTGAATATCATTCTACTGCTAGAAAGCATTCGGTCAAAACGTGGAGTGAAACTTGCAAGCCTGAAGTCTCTGAAAGATAGGGCGTGTATTTCTAAAGAAAGAAACGATAGCTAGGTCTGTAGCAAGTGAGTTGTTGATCTCTTTATATGTATATTCTAACAGAACTGAAAGACTTTCCAGCAGGGAGGGGCCTAAAATAAAAGGACTGCCTTGAAGTTGGTTACGGATTCCAGTTACGGATTCTGAATCCGTAATGTATAAAACGAGAACTATCTACTATTTAGAGGGACGATAAAGGTATGTAGTAATTATCAGCTTATTTTTCATGTAATTACCTATTGTTTGATATGATTCTTATTGCTTTAGAAGAAGAAACCATCTTCTAAAGTTCGCTGAAAAATTGCTAAGAATTGGCCTAAGAACCTCTTCCAACTGACAAACATGGACGACGGATATTCGTTTAAAATTCGAGTTTTAGAAATATTGCCTTCAAATTTGTTCTAAACAGTACCTTTCAGGTAGTACTACCACCTTTTTTGGTTTCAAAATGAATTTTCAACCAAAAGAGAATCTAAAACAGGGGGTAACTACCCTTAGAAACGACAAACATGGACGACGGATATTCGTTTAAAACTCGAGTTTTTGGAATCAAGTCTTCAAATTTGCTTCAGACAGTACCTTTCAGGTAGTTCTACCACCTTTTTTGGTTTCAAAAAAAATTCTTAAGTGTAAGAGTATTTAAACCTGGGGGCTACTACCCCCAAAATGACAAAGATTAACGACGGATATTTGTTTAAAATTCGAGTTTTTGGAATATGGTCTTCAAATTTGTTGTAAACAGTACCATTTAGGTAGTACTACCACCTTTTTTTGGTTTCAAAATGAATTTTTGAAAACAAGAGAATCTGAAACTGGGGGTTACTACCCCCAGAAACGACAAACATGGACGACGGATATTCGTTTAAAACTCGAGTTTTTGGAATCAAGTCTTCAAATTTGCTTCAGACAGTACCTTTCAGGTAGTTCTACCACCTTTTTTTGGTTTCAAAAAAATTCTTAAGTGCAAGAGTATTTAAACCTGGGGGCTACTACCCCCAAAATGACAAAGATTAACGACGGATATTTGTTTAAAATTCGAGTTTTTGGAATATGGTCTTCAAATTTGTTGTAAACAGTACCATTTAGGTAGTACTACCACCTGTTTTTGGTTTCAAAATGAATTTTTGAAAACAAGAGAATCTGAAACTGGGGGTTACTACCCCCAGAAACGACAAACATGGACGACGGATATTCGTTTAAAACTCGAGTTTTTGGAATCAAGTCTTCAAATTTGCTTCAGACAGTACCTTTCAGGTAGTTCTACCACCTTTTTTTGGTTTCAAAAAAATTCTTAAGTGCAAGAGTATTTAAACCTGGGGGCTACTACCCCCAAAATGACAAAGATTAACGACGGATATTTGTTTAAAATTCGTGTTTTTGGAATATGGTCTTCAAATTTGTTGTAAACAGTACCATTTAGGTAGTACTAGCACCTTTTTTTGGTTTCAAAATGAATTTTCGAAAACTAGAGAATCTGAAACTGGGGGTTACTACTCCCAGAAACGACAAACATGGACGACGGATATTCGTTTAAAATACGAGTTTTAGGAATATTGCCTTCAAATTTGTTCTAAACAGTACCTTTCAGGTAGTACTACCACCTTTTTTTGGTTTCAAAAAAAATTTTCAACCAAAAGAGAATCTAAAACAGGGGGTAACTACCCCCAGAAACGACAAACATGGACGACGGATATTCGTTTAAAACTCGAGTTTTTGGAATAAAGTCTTCAAATTTGCTTCAGACAGTACCTTTCAGGTAGTTCTACCACCTTTTTCGGTTTAAAAAAAAATTCTTAAGTGCAAGAGTATTTAAACCTGGGGGCTACTACCCCCAAAATGACAAAGATTAACGACGGATATTTGTTTAAAATTCGAGTTTTTGGAATATGGTCTTCAAATTTGTTGTAAACAGTACCATTTAGGTAGTACTACCACCTGTTTTTGGTTTCAAAATGAATTTTCAAAAACAAGAGAATCTAAAACAGGGGGTAACTACCCCCAGAAACGACAAACATGGACGACGGATGCACGCATTTCTTTTTATAAGCAATTGCTTTATAAGCAAGTCAGTACTGGACAAGACAAAAACTTAAGCAATTCCAGTACTGGATCGAGGAATGTTAAGCAATTTGAAAATTATTGTTAAGATCCTATTGGCAATGAAAATCGTGCAGAATCCATAGAGAAGTAGGTTTTAGTGGATATTAGTACCCTGGCAAACGTTTGTCTGAAATTTACCATTTACATTTTTTGTACAACAGCTTGTGAGATAGTATTTTTAGAAACAAATCTTCAAGTATAAAAAGCTAAGCAATTGTTAAGCAATTTTGCGTACTCAAATTGGCCCTCAAGGTAAGCAATGTCCAGTACTGAGATCAAGCTGAAATTACTTATAAAAAATGCGTGTATTCGTTTAAAACTCGAGTTTTCAGAATAGAGTCTTCAAATTTGTTCTAAACAGTACCTTTCAGGTGGTACTACCATTCAATTTTGGTTTTCATTCTTTGTAACTTCCCATTTTTCTTAAGCAATGGTAGCACTAAACTATTTTTCCATGACTAAGGCAACTCTCCTCTATTAACTCTATTATTATTTCCTCAGGTAACTCTACCTAAATGAACCTTCAAGATTCTTAATGAAAAATGCATTCCAAAAAGTCAAGGATAAAATCCAAAGTTGAGGCAAAGACATAACCCTAACCTCAATAATTCAGTATCAGTTATGATGGAGAAATATGCTGATATTGGTGTGCTTCCTGATTTTGCAGTTTCCGGACATTGCGGTTTCCTTTGATGACTCATTGCAAAAAATAGTTAATTCTTAGTGTGATCTAGAAGAACTTTCCAAAAATTGTGTATGTGGGCAGAGAATCAACTAGAGTGCAACAAACATGAGCATACGCCAGTTTTCTATAAGAGGAACATTCAGAGACATATTATGCCAGACTCTTGGAGCTGCACCATTATCAGTTTTAAGAGTCAAATCGCTTGAAACATCAGCAAAATGTGCCGAGTAAAGCGGATAAAGCAGCGAGTAAGGGATAAAAACTTAAAAGAAAAAGATTGAAGTATTCAAAGCTTACAAAGGGCAAGAAGGTTGCAAGCAAAGGGGGTGCTACCTGCAAGGCATGAGCTTTTCCATGAAAAACGCTAAAAACTAAACATTTTGTCATACATAGTACGGTGAATTACTTCCTTAAAAACACCTCAAGGCATCTACATCTATGCATTTTATTTGTTAATCCTGAGATATGTTCTCAATATTGTATGAGGACAATTTACAGTGAATTTCATTGAGATATTTCAAAATATCCATGCAATGAAATTCATAGCAATTTTTGATTTGGTTTTCTGAAAGATCCGATTTTCGCTTGGTTGCCCTGCTTAGTCACAAAATTAAATAATGAAAACTAGATATAAATACCGCAATCTATACATCATTTTGTAGGTTAGGTTATGGCACATGCAGGTATCTGTATGAGAAATACACTACCGCATCTAGTTTCCCTATTTAGGTAGTTGAAAATTCTATCATCTACTTATTTCCAACTCATTTTAGCATTGTGCTAATAAAAAAAGTTTACATTATCTTTAAAAATTATGCAGATAACTGTATGTGCCAATGCTCTGGCTTTCATAAGATGGAAGAATTGGTCCCCTACCATACAGTATCTCACTATAGGAAAGTTGAATTAAGCAAGGGTCTTTTTTAGCTGTTATTATATCTATTCCATGGAAACAAAGATCTATTTTAAGATACTAATACTAAATTCTAAATTTCCTTGACACAGTACACTCTTTTTTTAGAACAATTGTATAAGAACACGAGCCTCAGATTTTGCCAAATCTCAAGAACAATTCAAGAACAAACCGAGACTGACCATTTAAAGGTCAATATAAGAATTATACGAAATAACCACGAGACTGACAAATAGATATATAGATAAACACACAGATATATCGAATGGTCAAGAGAGTCCACATTTTAACCAATGAGCACAATTGATAGAGAAAACAGGCCAAATTATCATAAAGTAAGAACAATCTAAGAACATTTCCGGCTGAAAATAGGGGAATATTTAAGAACAGCCAGCTTCAAATCAAATTTACTAGTTCTTATAAATAAAAAGAGTGTATATATTCATGGCAAATAAGACTTCCAACGGTATAAGATATGGAATTCAGATTCTCGATTGGTCCCATGCCTAAAAAAGCTATAGGCTTATCTCTCTGGGTTCTTGACAACACTGAATAAAATGGTATGTTTTATTGCTCTAATTTGATGTTTTTAACAACTGATTTTTTTAATTTTGCCTAAATAGCCAATCAACCACTACGTTTGTTGATTTCGGTTTACTGATTATGAAAAAGCATGTTAATTGCAAGCTTATCAATCAATCAATCAATGCAAATGCACTACCTAACGATACAAGGCATGGCAGCAAACAAGTTTAAAACTAAAAGATAAAAGATAAAAATAAAAAGAATGAACAACTGTAATGAAGGTTTTCAGGTGGTGGAACATCCAGTTACTTATTATTTGAGGAAGCTCCTTTGAGTTTGTTGGCATCAATAATGAATTTGGCAAGGGCATGAATAATATCTAAATCAACGCTACTCATGATTTTAGAAAACTCTAAGCTTTCAAGTAGACAGTTGACACTAGCTAAAGTTAGAAGAGTAGCTCTTAAGTTATCATAGGCAGGGCATGTTATCAAGAAATGGACTTCGTCCTCGAGTGCACATTTCGCATTTTCTCTCCTCTACTGCTAGACCTTTGTGCCTCCCAACCTCAATCAAAAGAGTATGATCACTGCATCTGAATTTACAAAGGGCTTGACGTTTTTCAAAGCATAGATTTTGGGTTAGATAATATTCTAGCTTTAGGTTAGATTTGAAGGTTTTATAGGTACGTAGTTTACTGTTACGGATAGAGTCTTTCTTTGCAATAGAGAGTTCCGAGAGCCAAAAACCTTTAAATAGGGATGTAGCCTTTTCTTTCAACCTTGAGGTGACTTGATTAGATGAAAATCTAGAGGGTTTATTCCAGATTGAGGAGAGGCCTAATAAGTTTAGAACTGTTTTCACAGTGTTTAGCCAATTTGAGTTATCTGATAACGATGTGGTTTCACCAAGTGCTTTATTAACAAGAGTGCCTCCTTTTGAGCACCAACGATAGCTTATACACCAACGATAGCCACATCAAGAATCAGGTTTCATGTTTCTATCAAAAGCCTCTTGTCTCAAGTTGCCCATGAAGAGATCGGCTAGTTCTATATACTGGAACCGAGAATATTGGAATATGGAATTCGGAATGTGAGAACCGGGGAACGTAAATCTCTAAAAAAGGGAACATCGCAATGGCACTTCCTATCGCAATGGCGTTTACACCAATGGAAAGGGCTGCCCTCCTACAACCCCACACCAAGCTCTTAGGTTCCCTGAGTGTGCAAAATAGCCCTAATCAAAGTTTCATCAGAACGTGGATTTCTCCTGCAGTCTGACTATCGCAAAAGTCTCAAACATTTTGCAGTGGGATTTTTTTAGGCCTTTTAGTAAGTTAATTTGTAGTACACGCATTTTTTTATAAGCAATTTCAGCTTGAGCTCAGTACTGAAAATTGCTTAGCTAGAGGGCGAATTTGAGTACTAAAAATTGCTTAGCAATTGCTTAGCTTTTCATACTTGAAGATTTGTTTCTTAGAATACTATCTCACAAGTTTTTGTACAACAAATGTAAATGGTATCTTGCATAAAAAAGTGTACCAGGGTACTAATATCCACTAAACCTACTTTTCTATAGCTTGCTGCACTGCCAATAGCATCTTAACAATAATTTTCAAATTGCTTAGCATTCCTCGATCCATTACTGGAATTGCTTAAATTTTTGTCTTGTCCAGTACTGACTTGCTTATAAAGCTATTGCTTATAAAAGAAATGCGTTTATTTTCCTTAGTTAGGCTATTTAGAACAGAATGGTCATTCAGGTCGGTTTTGGTAACATCTACTAGAGCTAGAGCTCAGTACCAAAATTGCTTAGCTGGAGGGCAAATTTGAGTACCCAAATTGCTTAGCAATTGCATAGCTTTTTTCACCTCAGAGTTTGTCCTTTAGAGTTCTGTATCACAAGATGGTGTACAACAAATGTCTTCCCTGTAAACCCAGGGTACTAATATCCACTGAAACCTACTTCCTATAGCCACTGCAAGATTTCCATTGCTAATTGGATCAGAACTAGAACTTACATTGCCTAACAATCTGCTATCCAGTTCTGGAATTGCTTAAGTGCTTAGTCTTGTCGAGTACTGACCTGCACATAAAGCAATGCTAGAAAATAACACGTGTGGGGCAGGTCACTTTCTTAAAATCGATTAACAAACGTTCTGTGTGGTAATCAAGACATATGTAAAATCCCCCTGACGTCCACAGCCAATAGAAAACTAATCAGAAAAGCAATTAAGATGATTGTGTCTCTTGGTTGGGCGGGACTAGTTTCACCACTTGACTGTGGAATTTAGAAATTCGCTTTGATACATTTCGACACAGTGTTTTTGTAAAAAGCCGTTTATAAGAAACCGTAGGGCAAGATTTTCAAAACTAAAGAAACTTTGGTTGGAGATTTCGTTGGCAATTGCTTAGCTTTGTTTACTTCTAAGTTAGTTCCTTAGAGCACTGTACACGTTTTTTTATAAGAAACCTAGCTTGGGTCCTGGTTTTAAAAGTTTCTTGATTTTTCACCAGTTTCTTGTACTCAAAAGATACGCACTCAACATCAAATTTTGCACTTTCCATCGCATATTTCTTGTATTAGAGTCAACCCCACCTACTAATACAAGTAGACTCAACATCCTGTGTTCCTATAAATAAAATCGTGTAGCAAACTTAAATCAAGCAAAATCTATTGTTGACATATCATTTTCGGCTCAGAAAGTCCCCTTTTTTGGAGTTTCTTATAGATATTGATGTAGTTCTAAAAGTTTCTTAAATTTTTGAGGTTCTAGTACTAGGTTTCTTATAAACCGGTTTCTTATAAAGAAAACGTGTTTCACAAGTTGGTGTACAACAAATATCAATGGTATCTTGCATATCAAAGTATACTTGAAGAGAAGCAGGATTTGGAAAATCAATCGAGATAGTGTCAAAGAGCCCGGATAGGTTCGTCTCTGCATTTGGTGAGTGGTGGTGCAACAATTTGTGTGAATGAAATAGCCTGAGTTTCTCGTAGCCCCGGTGGCGCAGTGGTAGCGTTCTAGAGATCAAATCTAGAGGTCGTGGGTTCGAGTCCTACTCAGGTCATTTTCATTCTCACAAATTATCTCGATATCAAAGTATACCCAGGGTACTTATATCCACTGTAACCTACTTTCTAAAAGCTACTGCAAGATTTTCACTGCTAATTGGATCTGAACTAAAACTTATATTGCCTAACATTCTGCTATCCAGTACTGGATTTGCTTAAGTTTCGTCTTGTCGAGCACTGCCAACGCGTGTGGGGCAGGTCACTTTCTTAAAATCGATTAATAAATGTGCTTTGTGCTCACGGAGACATAAATAAATCCCTCTTGACGCTCACAGCCAATAAAGAAACAATCAATATGTTTCTCTATCATAGTTGGATGGTACAAGTTTCACCACTTGACTGTGGGATTTAGAAATTGGAATTTCTAAATTCTACAGTCAAGTGGTGAAACTTGTACCACCCAGCCATGAATACAGAAATATCCTGATTGCTTTTGTATTGGCTGTAAATGTCAACAGAGTTTTACTCATGTCTCCATGCTTATCCCGCACATTTGTTAATCGATTTTAAGAAAACGACCTGCCCCACACGCGTTGGCAGGACTCGACAAGACAAAGAACTTAAGCAAATCCAGTACTGAATAGCAGAATGTTAGGCAATGTAAGTTTTAGTTCAGACCCAATTAGCAATGACAATCTTGCAGTAGCTATAGTAAAGTAGGTTACAGTGGATATTAGTATCCTGGGTACACTTTGATATGCAAGATACCATTTACATTTGTCGTACAAAAACTTGTGAGATAGTATTCTAAGAAACAAATCTTCAAGCATGAAAAGCTAAGCAATTGCTAAGCAATTTTTAGTACTCAAATTCGCCCTCTAGGTAAGCAATTTTCAGTACTGAGCTCAAGCTGAAATTGCTTATAAAAAAATGCGTGTACTACAAATTAACTTACTAAAAGGCCTAAAAAAATCCCACTGCAAAATGTTTGAGACTTTTGCGAAAGTCAGACTGCAGGAGAAATCCACGTTCTGATGAAACTTTGATTAGGGCTATTTTGCACACTCAGGGAACCTAAGAGCTTGGTGTGGGGGTTGTAGGAGGGCAGCCCTTTCCATTGGTGTAAACGCCATTGCGATAGGAAGTGCCATTGCGATGTTCCCTTTTTTAGAGATTTACGCTCCCCGGTTCTCACGGTTCCAAGTTCCATATTCCAATATTCTCGGTTCCGGTATATAGAACTAGCCCTGTTGACGCTCACAGCCAATAAAAAACTAATCAAGATGATCCAGTCTCAGGGCTGGGCGGGACAAGTTTCACCACTTGACTGTGGAATTTAAAAATTCGCTTCGATACATTTCGACACATTGTTTTTGTAAAAAGCCGTTTATAAGAAACCGCTCGAGCTCAGAACCAAAAATTGCTTAGCTGGAGTGCAAATTTTAGTACTCAAACTCAGGGCCTTTTTTAACATACTAACTGGGGGGGCAATTGCCCCTCCAGCCTTTTGCCTTCTCATTGTTCTAAACAATAGCCTATTGTCCCTTTTTTTTAATAGACAATAGATTGCCCCCCCCAGTGATGTTCCCTTCAAAAAGGCACTGCTCAAACTGGCTTGGCAATTGCTTAGCTTTGTTTACCTCTAAGTTAGTTCCTTAGAGTACTGTATCACAAGTTGGTGTACAACAAATGTCGATGGTATCTTGCATATCAAAGTGTACCCAGGGCACTAATATCCACTGTAACCAACTTTCCTATAGCTACTGCAAGAATTTGATATAGAGAAGCAAAGATGAAAGCAATTTTCCCTACAGACAGCTAAATATCCTATAAAATGTAATCAATCTGAACCTAGGAAAATAGACGAGCACGTTCCGGGCTAAAGTCTCGTTAAGAGGAATCTGGAGAGATTCTCAACTTGTTTGGTTTACACGAAATATCCAACCAAAGTTTCTTAAGATTTGAAAATCTGGCCCTACGGTTTCTTATAAATGGCTTTTTACAAAAACAATGTGTAGAAATCTATCAATGTGAATTGCTAAATTCCACAGTCAAGTGGTGAAACTTGTACCACCCAGCCATGAATACAGAAAAATCTTGATTGCTTTTGTATTGGCTGTAAATGTCAACAGGGTTTTATACATGTCTCCATGCTTATCCCGCACATTTGTTAATCGATTTTAAGAAAACGCCTGCCCCACACGCGTTGGCAGTAATCGACAAGACTAAGAACTTAAGCAATTCCAGAACTGGATAGCAGTTGTAAGGCAATGTATGTTTTAGTTCTGATCCAATTAGCAAAGAAAATCTTGCAGTAGCTATAGGAAAGTGGGTTACAGTGGATATTAGTACCCTGGGTTTGCAGCGAAGAGATTTGTTGTACACCATCTTGTGATACAGAACTCTAAGGGACAAACTCTGAGGTGAAAAAAGCTATGCAATTGCTAAGCAATTTGGGTACTCAAATTTGCCCTCCAGCTAAGCAATTTTGGTACTGAGCTCTAGCTCTAGTAGATGTTACCAAAACCGACCTGAATGACCATTCTGTTCTAAATAGCCTAACTAAGGAAAATAAACGCATTTCTTTTATAAGTAATTGCTTTGTAAGCAAGTCAGTACTCGACATGACAAAAACTTAAGCAATTCCAGTACTGGATCGCGGAATGCTAAGCAATTTGATAAATATTGTTAAGATCCTATTGGCAATGAAAATCATGCAGCAGCTATAGAGAAGAAGGTTACAGTGGATATTAGTACCCTGGCACACTTTTGTATGCAAGATACCTTTAAGCTTTGTTGTACAAAAACTTGTGAGATAGTATTCTAAGATCTTCAGGTATAAAAGGCTAAGCAATTTTGAGTACTCAAATTGGCCCTCTAGCTAAGCAATTTTCAGTACTGAGCTCAAGCTGAAATTGCTTATAAAAAAAATGCGTGTAGTGAAGCAGACGCAGACGCAAGTGAGATAAGCATGCGCAGTTAGTTTGTCAAGCACTGCATTTGTTCACTGCGCATGTCTACCTCACTAACGTCTGCGTCTGCTTCACTAGTGTTATTCAAATAGTGCACTGCTAAACTGGACATGCCTAGCATCAGTGGCGTAGCTAAGGTGTCTGGGGCCCATAGTGAAGTAGGAGGTCCTTGCCAGTAAGTTTTTCAGTATTGGTGGTTCCGCCCTTAAGGTAACAACCGCCGGCTATGCCACTGCCTAGCATTAACTATTTCGTCCCCTTCATTTTATATATTCATTAGCCTTTCACAGTACTCTTGCCACGCTTCGACCTTTTCTTCCACTTGCATTTTCAACAATCCGCGTTTGTCCCTAACACACGGTACACCCACAACGTCCTTTTCCCTCCTTCTTCCACTGTTTCGCCCGTCATCCAAACTATCCTGTCTTTCTCCGTTTCATGAACCCTTTACTACCTCCGCACACCTCAGCTTAATCTATTAATTTCTACTCTAAACATGACCATTTCTTCGCAGCTGTCGTGCCTTCTAACCTTACATCATCCACTGCACCCTTAAACCGATTCTTGCTTTCCTCTGATCTTAGCTTCCAGGTCTTCAATCTCCCTTATCTTACCTCGGTTCCCTTAGCCTGTACCAAAAGCCTGTGCCCCTCAATCACCTTATAATTTCCTACCCTACGATGCTCTACCTGTGTTGTATGCTCCCCAGGTTTGTATGTAATCAACTAACTATCCACCTTCTTAAAACACGTGTTCGTCACTACCATGATGCCTACCCCAAAATGAAATCCCCCTCTGCATTCACTACCCCCTTATCCGTACCCACCATGACTGGTAAATTCATCTTTTGTCAAAGCGACATGTCCGTTCCAGTCCACTTAATATTACAGATCTCTTTTTACTCTGCCTTTCAGCCAACACAATTCATGATAAAAACCATCCTTTTTAGCCTCTTTCAACCCTTCTTGAGGTGCATAGACAACAAGGAAACTGAGAGAACTGCCATCCACACATCAAGCTCAAAAAGTTTGAACACCTACCACTGCCCTTGACAACTCCTTTTTCACTGCTATTCCCACTCCATTGGCCTACCCTCTGAACCTTTCTAAAACTATATGTAACATCTCCCATTCCCCCTTGTCATCCTTGATCCCTCTGCCTGAAAAACCACCCACATCAACCCTTCGCCTCTCAAACATGTCTGTCCTCTCTACACTTCTTCCCGACCCGGATAGACACATGGTTTTCGGGCCTAGTGGCTGTCATTATGCATGGCATAGTCGGTCCCTGGTTCTTCTGGGGTTTTACCATATTATGTCTGATGAAGGCAGACGGTGGCAACGCCAGAACGCCACTCCAGGGTTTGATGGCCCCACGTAATTGAATGCCCATGAATTTTGTTATGGGGCGATGTTGTATGACCGGATGTCGTTTCTGACGCCAACCCTTAGAATACAGTGGATAAATTCTGAACCTCGTGCACAGAAGTCTACTGACTCAAACAGCGGCTGAATCAATCCTTGTCAAGAAGTTTCTTTCACGAACTGATCGAAATGTAGAAAAATGAAAAGTAGAGGAAAGATAAAAAACATATTAAATTTCAAATTCATCGACCAGCTTGGGGTAACCGAGCGAAAATGGGGCCTTAGAGGAAACCCAAGTGTTGGTTCTGGCAAGCGGCAGAGAGCGAAAAAGTGGAGATTGGGGATAAGCGGGAAGCAAAACCGAAGCATAAATCTTCCCGATGAAAACGATGATGGAAACAATTTGGTAAGTTATTTCACTCATAGTCATACCTTCATCTCACTCTTAGGAATCTTTATTTATAAAATGCTTTTAGGGCAATTATTTCATTAGTTTTATATTGAACTAATTAACTATTTCTGTTGCGATATCTTTCGTTATATCTAACATATCTTTCGATATCAATAATGGCTTTTTTATAGATTTAGCTCTCAATATTTGTTAGCATTTCAGGGTTTACAATCCTTAATCAATCGATTCATTCTATTATCAGGTGTGCGTTTTTTCGGATTCGCAACTCAGGCCAGTAGTACAAGGCAGTTACCAGTCCTTACCCGACAACTGGTTCATAAATTCAACACCAGGTAAGCTTTACAATACCAATTAAGTAGTGTGCAAGGATTATTTGGATACTCTCCACTGCTATTCTTGGTAGAGAAAAGATCTGAAATCACTTCCTCTATAAAATGTTACAACCAGGTTTTCTCTACCAGAAACAGCACGCCCTACAGAAGAGCTCTTCTAAATTACAAATTAGAAATCCACTTTATTGCAAATAAAATGAAATATCTATTTAAAGACTAGCGTAGATCACCTTAGCTATTACAGGGTAGCACTCATATTGGTTTTCCGGATGGATGAACCAGAAAATTGATAGAAGAATTAATCGATGCGATTTTTATGTATCTATTTATTCTATCTGCATTATTGAAATTATTTTTGTTTCATTCGATCCTGTGATATTTCTTTTTTATCATTTGTAGGTGGAACATTTCGCGATGTAGCTGCTGAATTGTCAGGGTGTAAAATTCCTAATAAATGCCACCCACAAGCCGTCGTTATCTTATGCGGGACGAATGACATGGCAAGGCACTTTCTTTTGGGAACAGCAGAAAAACATTTCGCTGGGCTTCTGCTCACTGCCAAGGAACGTTTTCTCAAAGCCAAGGTCATTATATCATATTTGGTACTTTGAAGGTTTTAATACGTGTAGATTATCAATCAGTTTAGGTTTTGGGGTACAGGTATATGTTTATTGCTATTAAATTCGAAGAACGCCCATGTTGTCATGAATGCTAAATATTTGTCCTAAATTCGATCCATTCATGCTTTGTGCCAATAATTGTTTTGGAGTGAAGTCTAAGGGGCTGTTTATATGAGGTGGGCTGTCCCGTTAGCGAGCTGGCTTGCCTTGAGGTTAAATCCTACTAGGTCAGAGGTTCGATCTGGAAAAATCAGTTGTGTTTATATATATGTTCGGCTGGCCCACCTTGCCGAAATTCCGCTTCTCGGCTGCTTGGAATTCCGCCTCAATCAGGCTGACTGTACTCATTTAAATGGAAGAAACGGGCTAAGCTCGCCTGTAACCGCGACGACTAGGTCGTGAGGCACGTGCAGAGTGACTCGATGCATTTTAAACATGACTTTTCACACATTATTTCTTTATATTTTGGAGTTAAGGGCGGAATGGCTCGGGGCTTGCTTGTTATTGCATCTGTCATATAAAACGGGGCTAGCTTGAAAGCGAGCCAGCTCCCTAATAGACCAGCCCGCCTCATATTGACCGGCACTAACTGTTCTGAGGTGCTGTGCATGAATACATAATAGTTGAATTTTTATCAATTGAAAATATTACTATTTACGAGAATTAATTTAAATTTTTAGTGCCTTGCTGTGTCCATCCTCCCAAGGCTGGACGATGTGGAGGCGAGAAGAATGGGCTACAACGGTGTCTTGCAGAAGGTCTGCACCCGATTGGGTGTAGATTTTTTGAACGTGGACAACAACTTTCGTGGGGATTCTGATCTCTGGTCGAGTAGAGACAGTATCCATATCAGCGAGGATAAGGGTATCCCGCTCATCATGAGCCTTATCTCGCAAAGGGTACGCTCTCTACTTGAGCAGAGAGAGGAGCCCCCCAAAAACGTCTCTGCGGAGCAGCAACCTGCCGTGGCACACTGCCCAAATTTCATCTGGCGGGAATTGCGTCATCACAAAACGGAAGGTACGCTTATATGCATTTCACTAGTGGAAGGCTAAGGTTCTAGGGGCGTAAACGCGTGATATCTCGAGGGGAAGATTGAAAAACAAAATATTTCTCAAAGAAATAATGTTCCATAACGGTTAATGCAAGATAGAATCGTAAGTAAAGGTCAAGTATAACTTAAATTGTTTAGACGATGAGCACGGTTGAATCTTCATAACCTGTGAAAATTAGCTTAATTGCATTTTTTCAATCCTTTTCCGTACCCCAAAGCCCCCTGCAGTTTGGTTAACGTCTGAAAGGTTCCAAAAGGGAAAATTTATAACGATTTTGACCAGGTAATGCCAATGGTTTCAAGAAATACCACAAAGCTTATTTGATTTGGTCATGCAATGTGTAAACAATTATCAAAGTAGAAGATTAATATCAACAATATTACAACCCTGACACGACCAATAATATTTTTCCCTGTGCAAGGTTTCCAGAAATGTAATGTACCCTATGATTATAATAGTAAGGATAATTCATTTTCTTAAAGTTCGCTACTACAAAAATAGCTCAAAGCTAACTAAAGCCAACAACGTTACAGGAATACTGAAAATATAAAGCGATACTTATTAAAAGTTATAATTCAGTTAATGTACCCTGAACTTTTTATAAATAGGACATAATCTGCAGGTGCAATGGTTGGGATTCCACTTTTTGAAGCTATGTTTGAATTATTTTAAGGGATTGACAGTTTTTAAGGTCATTAGATGTGGATGACCGTAGAATGCAACCTCTGTATTCAATATCTTCTGCTCCATAGTCTTCTATTCTGTTCCATACTATAATGTGCGATTCCGTTGCTCTTTCAGATGATCATTATTTCTCAACAAGTAATTTTGTGCTGATTTTTCTTCAAATATATCGTTCATAAATAAAGGGCTGAGGTTATGTTTTAATTTATAAACGTCAATTAGCAGCAAATGTATTTGCTATGATTACAGATCATAGGTTACTTAAAGTTCCTTTCTCCTAACAGCTAGAATGGCAACGTGTTTTAATGATAGACAATTATTAATCTGCAGGAAGAGTGCCAAATCTCCTTAAACAAGAGCTCGAGGAGAAGAGAAAAAGACTGCAAAAGATAGCAGATGATATGAGCGCTTCCCTAATGCGGTTAGTGAAGACCATCTTTTGTATATACCATGAGAATTGAGTGAATGTTGGTGTTGTTGACTTCTTAGTGTGTCAAGAAAGCCTTGTACAATACGTCATTCTAGATTAGAAACTTAAAATGGTGACTAGAAGAGGAAGAAGAGGTAGAGATAGAGTAGTCATACAGCTTAACAATGCTACCTTATGCGTTTGGATTTGTTTTGAGTTTCAAATGTTAAAAATTTGTTCTGTCCATAATCTTTCTTAATCTGTTTTGTCTGACTATCTGTGTCTATGGCAGTCACTTGTAAGGAATCTGTTATGCTATTTCTGCTCTACGCTAATGTATCTCTTCATCTTTATGCAGAAAAAACCGATCCAACCGTTGGAAACCAACCAACTAAAAAAAACACCAATCCCCGAAGGGATACAGCACGATGGTGTTTTATTGAAGAATTCCTTACCGCAGTGGTATGGTAGAAATATCAGAAAGGTATTTATTCTCTATTCATATTTCTTTAGTTGCTGAAGACAGCAAAAGCGAGACCTTAACAATGATAAGATAAATATTACGATTGAAAGGTACACAAGTTTCTTTATTTGGTTCTTAGAAAAATAAAGATTACTTGTTATTATTGGCTGGCTTCATTTCTTTAATCAATGCCCTTATTTTCTTTTTTGATGTGATATACCAGCGAATTTCTTGCTCTTCTCCTTATTGGTAACGCCTTTATATGTAACCAATTGTAAAAATATTTCTTTTTGCCTTTTAGGATGAATCCGAAAAGCCTAAAAAAGTGCATGTGGTAAAGAAATCCCGTAAAAGTGGTGAGTGTACTTTTATGGAAGGGAAGAAAATGTATTTAACACTCAGAAGGTTTGTTTTCCACTATGATACACAAACAGCGCATAATGAGGGCGTTTAATCTTTGGGTTTTAGTTTCAAACTTCTTGAATCTTCGGCTATACTCTCTTCTCTATAATTACCAGTAGATTGGATGAAGCTGGCTGTTCGTAAGTATTCCCCTGCTTACGTGTTATACATTATCCTATTTCAGTAAGTTATTTCAGGTGTCTTAAAGAAATATATTCTCTCAAATTTTGTAGTTAGATAGATGGCCAGACTGGAAGCCGAAAAGAAGATTGCAGCCTCCAACAAAGAATTCTTTGGTATTTTTTTTTGAGTTCCACAAGTACTTTTGTTATTCGATTCATAGATATCATAACATTCTGTTCTAGAATATAACACATATTCATAAATATCAAACCTCAGTAGAAAAACTTGATTTATAAAGTAAATGTCCAACTTTAAAGTGAAGCCTTTATTTGATTTGAATACTTTAGCAAGTGCCAAAATCTCTTTCAAAAAAGAAACTAAGATATACCAAACTTTACTATTTTTAGTTACTTAATATCTTTCCTCGCCACTTTGCGAGGGGAAAAATATAGTTTGCCGTCTTTATTATTAGTCGCTGACAGCTCTACAATGTATCTTTTAGATTGTCTCCCTTAGTCTTGTTATTTCGAGTAATGACGGATCAGCTTTTGATCCAAAACTTTTATTTGATCCAAAACTTTTATTATGTTAAAGCTCAAATTAATTTTTTATCAAAAAATATATATACTGCATCCAATGTATTAATGTTATCAAGGTTTGATTTAAAATCAAATTTTAACGAATATCCATCGTCCATGTTTGTCGTCTGCTTTAGATTCTCTTTTGGTTGAAAATATTTTTTGAGTGAAAATCAAATCTGAAACTGGGGCCTGATACCCCCAGAAACGACAAACATGGACGACGATTAATCGCTTAAAATTCGAGTTTTTGGAATTTTCACTTCAAATTGGATTTAAACAGTAGCATTCAGGTAGTAGTAGCTACTAATTTTGGTCTCAAAAAGATTTTCAGTGAAAATCAAATCTCAGAGTAGGGGGCAAGTACCCCCAGAAATGATAAACATGAACGATGATTAATCGCTTAAAATTCGAGTTCTTGGCATTTTCACCTCAAATTTGTTTTAAACAGTAGCATTCAGGTAGTAGTAGCGACTAATTTTGGTCTCAAAAAGATTTTCAGTGAAAATCAAATCTGAAACTGGGGTCTGATACCCCCAGAAACGACAAACATGGACGATGATTAATCGCTTAAAATTCGAGTTTTTGGAATATTGACTTCAAATTTGTTTTAAACAGTAGCATTCAGGTAGTAGTAGCTACTAATTTTGGTCTCAAAAAGATTTTCAGTGAAAATCAAATCTCAGAGTAGGGGGCAAGTACCCCCAGAAATGATAAACATGGACGACGATTAATCGCTTAAAATTCGAGTTTTTGGAATTTTCACCTCAAATTTGTTTTAAACAGTAGCATTCAGGTAGTAGTAGCGACTAATTTTGGTCTCAAAAAGATTTCCAGTGAACATCAAATCTGAAACTGGGGCCTGATACCCCCAGAAACGACAAACATGGACGACGATTAATCGCTTAAAATTCGAGTTTTTGGAATTTTCACTTCAAATTTGTTTTAAACAGTAGCTTTCAGGTAGTAGTAGCGACTAATTTTGGTCTAAAAAAGATTTTCAGTGAAAATCAAATCTCAGAGTAGGGGGCAAGTACCCCCAGAAATGATAAACATGGACGACGATTAATCGCTTAAAATTCGAGTTTTTGGAATATTCACTTCAAATTTGTTTTAAACAGTAGCATTCAGGTAGTAGTAGCGACTAATTTTGGTCTCAAAAAGATTTTCAGTGAAAATCAAATCTGAAACTGGGGCCTGATACCCCCAGAAACGACAAACATGGACGACGATTAATCGTTTAAAATTCGAGTTTTTGGAATATTGACTTCAAATTTGTTTTAAACAGTAGCATTCAGGTAGTAGTAGCTACTAATTTTGGTCTAAAAAAGATTTTCAGTGAAAATCAAATCTCAGAGTAGGGGGCAAGTACCCCCAGAAATGATAAACATGGACGACGATTAATCGCTTAAAATTCGAGTTTTTGGAATTTTCACTTCAAATTTGTTTTAAACAGTAGTATTCAGGTAGTAGTAGCGACTAATTTTGGTCTCAAAAAGATTTTCAGTGAAAATCAAATCTGAAACTGGGGTCTGATACCCCCAGAAACGACAAACATGGACGACGATTAATCGTTTAAAATTCGAGTTTTTGGAATATTGACTTCAAATTTGTTTTAAACAGTAGCATTCAGGTAGTAGTAGCGACTAATTTTGGTGTCAAAAAGATTTACAGCGAAAAATTCGAGTATTTAGAATATTAATATCTTTTAGGTACCCATCCAGTTACTACAGTACACTTCTGACTTGAACTTGGTACGTAAGAAAAAAGCACGAGGACGAGGGAGGAGTTGAAGTGATTACGTGCTTCTAATAAACAATCATTTCTAACTTGACAGTTCATGACAGATGTGTGAAACCTCGATGCTAGTTTGACCTGAGGAATGTCCTTACGAATAAGGACTGAAGTTCAGGAATGTGGCGTTTGGCATTCTTAGGTCACATTTAGCGCATTTTAGGGCTCTCTTGTAGATGGAGCCTATTTGACCAGTCGTTTACATTCAAATGGTCGACTAGTTAACTAGTTGACTGATCCATCGATTATAGGTATTGTCCTGTACGCCCACCTACCAAGTCCAATCAGTGGCGGTTTTAGGAATTGCGAGGCCTGGGGCCGAATAAATTTGCGGGGCCCCTATCCACGGTAAAAGATTTAGTCCTGATATTATTTTTTGCGTTTTCTTTTCAGATAACTTTTACAACTCCAATTTTTGCTATGTCTGGGCATAACGTTATTTCAAACGTTGTTTTAATGTTACTAAAATGTTTTCGACTACGTGTGTGTATATTTCATTATGAAGGAGCGGATTTTTTTATGTTATGAAAGGTGCGGGGCCCCTTTTTTCTAGCAAAATTGCGGGGCCTGGGGCCACGGCCCTCCTGGCCCCCCTAAAACTGCCACTGAGTCCAATACCAAAAGCCTGTGTCCCTCAAAAAACTTCTTCTCCAGCAATCACCTTACAATTTCTCACCCTAGACGCTCTACCTTATCTAGGAAGATGTAGTCAATCTGTGTTGTACGCTCCCCGCTCCCCAGATTTGTATGTAACCAACTAACTATCCTCCTTCTTAAAACACGTGTTCGTCAATACCATCGTGCTTACCCCAAAATGAAATCCCCTCTGCATTCACCACCCCCATATCCATACCAACCATGACTGGCAAATCCATCTTTTGCCATACCGACATGTCCATTCCAGTCACTTAATATTACGCACCTGTTTTTGTCCTGCCTTTCAGCCTACACAATACATCATAAAAACCAGCCTTCTTAGCCTTATTTAATCCTACTCTAGGTGCATAGACAACAAAAATATTACCAAATTGCCACCCACAGCTAAATTAAGCTCCAAAATTCTGTACAACTTCCACTGCCTATGAAAACTCCTCTTTCACTGCTATTCCTACCCCTTTTGGCCCACCGTCTGACCTTTCCAAAACCATTTGTAATTTCGCCCATTCCCTTTCGTCATCCTTGATACCTCTGCCTTGAAAACCACACACAGCAATAATTCATCTTTCCAATATATCTGCCACCTATACACTTCTTCCCTTCATTGCCCCATATTTGCCGTCCCGACCGGGATAGAGAGCAGCAGTAATAGAAGAGACCAACCCTACTAAATTCAATGAGTTAATGTCGAATCACAACCCCGTGTTTGAGCTCATGGCAGCATTTGAAAGCTCATTTTCAGAAACCCACGCCGGTCCTTTGGCTATGTTCTGGTTTTCGTTCTTGCAGATGATGAGAACTTTATTGGCTTTCATCCGCTCTGTACGTCAAGGAGACTGGAATCTGCATCTACTCGCAACTCAAAGAATGCTTCCTTGGATGTTTGCCTACGATCGTCCGAATTATTCTCGTTTCTTGACGCTCTATTGGGCTGAAATGCAAAAACTTCCACAGACCCATCCAGAAGTGTATAACGAGTTTTGGTAAGCGGAGCTTTTTATTTTATTCAAAAGTTGCATTCAATATCATAGTACACATGAATGTCAGTCTGTTATTTTGGACCTCACTCATAGTCATAGATTCGACAATGTATTCTGACCTATTTTTAGTTTGGTTCTCGTTTTTACATCTGCAAATGCTTACCAAAACTTACATTTTATGACACTTTGCAAGGCTATTGCAGCTAATTCATTATACATTTATATTTCAGCATGGGCAGTTTTGCAGTGAAACGTCAGCCAGGGAAATTCAATGCGATTCCTTCCGATCAGTGCATCGAGCAAACAATTAATCGGCAACAAAAATGTCGAGGCGGCATCAAAGGTTACAGTACCTCAACTGGAACGATTCAAAGATGGGTATTCACTAGCCACACTGCTGCAAAATGCATTGACAAATTGGAAACACTCATTGGCATAGAGGAGAAGCTTTCCGTGACGAAGGATATCGGAAAAAGTCGAATTGGATTAGATGAGAAAGCAGTTCTTCGAACATACGATCTTTTAAAGTCCTGGGGAAATCCATTCGAGCATAGTTTGACTCTTACCAACATAGCGTCTGGCGTCGTAGCAAGCCCAGTAGTCCAAGAAGATCTTCTGCATGCTCACACAATGGGAACAGCAACTTTGGAATCTTTCATCAGCAATCGCCTGGAATCAAACGCTGTTTCTTTCTATGACCCGATAAAGCGCTTAAATCTGAAGTCATTCGCTGAAATGAAAGTCAAAAAGCTGTGCAAGGTAAAAGAAAAGTCAGTGACTATAACTGCAGAACGGAGCATATTTGCTAAACTGATAGTCATCAGCGAGAAAAGGCAATCAGTGAGTATGAAGGATGTTTTGCGGTACTCTCTCGGCCCGATACCATGGTCTCTTGCTCTGCCAGATGGTGGACTTGTGAAGACAGTCAAGTCAAAGCTCTTAAATGTGGTTGAAGTGGGGGTGGAAACTGTGGCATCAGCACCCATGGGTTCTGTTGTTATCTATGACGGAATGGTCCTGCTGCAGCAACTCGATGGCATTCAACTAGACACATTTGGTGAAATGTCACAACATGTATTAGAAAGAATCTTGAAGAACAACGCTGAAGTTATCTACTTCGTTACTGATCAGTACAAAGTAGATTCTGTCAAGGGGCTGGAAAGAGCTAAAAGAGCGTCGTCTGGGACTATTCATGTCAACATTGGAAGGCCAGATCAAAAACGTCCGCAGCAATTTAAGAAGTTCCTCGGTAATCCTCGGAATAAGCTAGAGCTTGTGCAGTTTCTTTTGAATGACTGGAGTCATCCTACTCGTTACCTGGAAAAATTAAGAAATCGCCAGATTTTTGCTACGCTGGAAGAAAGATGCTTCTCTATTCGAATCGAGAATGGGAGTATCATCATGTCTGAAGTCGAAGAGTTAAAGTGTAGTCAAGAGGAAGCAGATACAAAAATCTTCTTTTGCTGTCAACATGCGAGTGTACTGGGATTTCAAAAGGCCACCATTATTACAGTTGATAGTGATGTCGCCTTATATGCCATTCACTTCTCGATCACTCTTGACATTCAGCTTTTTGTACAGATTGGTACGAAACAGAAAACCAGGATTTTGGACATCACGGCTATAAAAGAAAATCTAGGTGAACCAGTTTCACGATGTCTCCCTGCTCTGCACTGCTTTACAGGATGCGACTACACGAGCGCCTTTCATGGAATTGGGAAAGCAAAAGCATACAAGATATTGCAGAAGAATGAGAGGTTTCAAGAGGTTTTTGCCCTGCTGGGTGATACGTATGATTTCAACGAGGATCTTTTTCAATGTTTGCAAGAATTCGTTTGCATTATGTATGGCATTAAGAAAGTCAAAGATGTAAATCAAGCGAGATACTTAAAGTTCTGCAGCAAGAAAGGTCAAATTCCAGAGCCGCAACAGCTGCCGCCAACATCAGATGAGCTTCACATGCACTGCAAACGTGTATCGTATTCCACTGCCATCGTCAAAAGAGCACTTCAGAGTGACCCGATGGTTCCCTCTCCTGATGGTTATGGTTGGAAAATTCTTCCAGGAAACAACCTTGAAGTCGATTGGATGACAGGAAAACCTGCACCTCAGTCTATTCTGGAGCTAGTTTCTTGTGCCTGCAAGAAGTCAAAGTGCCAAGACCTGAATTGCGTTTGTAAGTCATACGGACTCACGTGCACAGATCTCTGCGCATGCAATAAATGCGAAAACTCTTTGGACGTCGAAGACAACGAAGAAATCTTCGAAGAAATCGATGAAGCGCAAGAATCAGACGAAGAGTCTTGGAGTGAGGCAACTGAAGATGATGAGACAGACTTTGGAAACTACATATAGTATTAATCAAATTAACCCATTGCGACGAAATTCCAATAAAGGAACTGAATACCCTTATTGTGATATATTTTAAGTAATAATAGCTAGCACGTATTGAGGGAAGCGGAGGACAGTTATCCCTTATCTTGTAGCTTACCACAAAATTCAAAAAAATTGAAAAAGACGATTTTGCTCTCAAGCTTTTCTTGTACTTTAATTTTCAGTTCTGCATTTTTCGATTAGTTAATTATTAAACAGGTATTCTGTACTTTAGGCATGTAGGTCATAGCGTAGGTAAAGCCTTTCATTTCCTCATTTTTACTGTATTTTTTTATGCGGCAAACGGTTGCAACCCCAAAAGGGGCCCCTCAAAATAACTTCAATGTCTTCAGTACGTGCTCGCACAGTGACATATTCATAACTAGTCGTTTATTCTATATTTTCGTAACTTGCATGGTCAAACAACGCTTTACATGTGAAAAAAATATCCAGAATTCCAAAAATTCCTGTCACTTTGTCCTGAAAAGGTGCCCCTCGTCCACCACGCCCCTACTTTTGCTTTTCTGAAGGCAAGTTTTTGGCTTTTTTTGCCCATTCAAAGTATGAAAAACACCCCCCCCCCATCAGTGAAAATTGGAGTTTAACCCCCGGAAATAGTCTCGATTAAGCTTTAGCCTCGTATTCATTCAGGAATTCCAACAGAAAAATGGCGGCTTTTGGTGAAAAGTGGCCTAAATCACTCGAAGAATATAATCGTCTCGGACGCAGCTATAAAGTAAATTCAGCATGGCCAACAAGTGAAATCGTATTATCAAGGTTATAATTGATGTTTTCATCCAAAAATTATAAGGCCCGCCCAAATTTCCAGTTTGTCTTGCCGCTAGCACCCGGACTACTGGTCCTTCCGGGGTTCTACCATATTGTGTCTGTTGAAGGCAGCACGCCACTTCGGGGTTTGATGGCCAGACGTAATTGACTCTCTATGAATTTTGTTATGGGGAGATGTTGTATGACCGGATGTCGTTTCTGACGCCAACCCTTAGGGATACGGTGGATAAATTCTGACCCCCATGCACAGAAGTCTACTGACTCAATCAGTAGCTGACTCAATCCGTGGCTAGTCGTTTCTTTCCGTAACTGATCGAAATGTAGAAAAATGAGAAGTAGAGTTAAGATCAAAAACATTTTGAATTTTAAACTTGTTAACCGGCTTAGCAGTTCGGGATTTAAGGTAAATCGGGAAGCGACTTCCAGATCAGGAAGCAACTTCTCGATCGGGAAGCAGTTTCCCGATCTGGAAGTAAAATTGCTTCTCGATCTGGAAGTCGCTTCCCGATCTGGAAGCAAAAAATGACGTTTTTTCGCCATTTTTCGTTTTTTCAAAAAACGCTCAAAACGAGGCAAAACCGCGCGCTCTAGATACTTTAATCGCATTCAGCGTAAAAAAACACGCAAATTGACCGTTGCAAAACAAAACTTCACCGATGCGTTTTTGAGATATTGCAACATCACGTTGCGAGAACGACAGTCGAACGCAAGCACGAAACGCATCGTTTTCAGGGTCGCATACCACTTTGAATTTGATAGTATTTCGTGGTCTTGTGGTTAAATATCGTGGCTTTACCGTGGGCTAGGGGGTAAGTTATTCAGTGAAGAAACAGTCTGCAGTAAAGGAATAACAAAGAGAAGAAGAAAACGCAATGGATGAGGGTGAATGAAACTTTATTGTTGGAAATTCAATTTATGATTGGCAATGTTATTCGCTTTCTTAAAAGTGTTGCCTGAAAAGGATTTCTGCAATACACTTTTTTTTAATAGGAATACTTCGAATTTATATTGTTTATTCTTAAATTTCGATTGTTGTTTGACAATTTGGCGCCTCAATACTCATGTAAAATTTATTATTTTCAAGGAAAAATGAGTTTAGTAAATCTAATTAGAAATATATGTTTAGGGAACGGAGTTAAAAAACTTGAAAAAGATATTTCAGAGAGTTATTTCATAACCCTTGAAATGACTGACAAATATTTGATGACCACTTTTTTCTATAAGAAACAAGATTGTAAGAGAGACAATGCTTGAATTCAGGGGCACACCCAGAAGAAATCTGAAGCGGGGAAGCTGATTTATGGGGCCCCAAATAAATGCTACTCTTGAACAGAAATATCTAGTATCGGTTTTTCCTTGTGGGGGGGGGGGGGATGCAAAGTACCTAGAAAGTGGGTGGGGAAAGATTTTTTGATAGCAAAGTTATGTCATGGTCAATTACACGTTTTTTTTATAAGAAACCTAGCTTAGGTCCTAGTACTAAAAGTTTCTTAATTTTTCACCAGTTTCTAGTACTAAAAGTTTCTTTAAAGTTTCTTATTTTTAGATACGCACTTAACATCAAATTTTGCACTTTCAATTGCATATTTCTTGTATTAAAGTGAAACCCACCTACTAATACAAGTAGACTAAACATCCTGTGTTCCTCTAAATAAAAACATGTAGCAAACTTAAATCAAGCATGTGTTGGTGACATATTACTTTCCGTCTCGGAAAGTCCTCTTTTTTTTCTGAGTGTCTTAAAGATGTTGATGTAGTTCTAAAAGTTTCTTAAATTTCTGGGGCTCTAGTACTAGGTTTCTTATAAACCGGTTTTTTATAAAAAAACGTGTATCGACAGTTGATAATACCAATTTGTCAATTCTTGTTTTTAGTGCTTTTATCACCCTAAATATTGAGTACCATGACAAGTAAGGGTTAACAAAAAAACCTAACAGAAAAATATATTAGTAAGACAGCTCCGCAAAATAAGAGGTTACACTCTTTTTATAAGAATACTTAATTTTTTTCTGAGCCTCAATTTTCTTAATTTTTTTGCTATTTTGAGCCTCGGAATATTCTCAGAATATTCTTACTGCAGAAAACACGGATATAGCAATAAATTGTTATTACATATTGTCATAAAGGCCAAAAAAGGCAAAACATTCTTCAATCAGTAACATATCCTTATTTGCTGTAAAACAGAGCTCATCAACACTTGCATCAAGATTCGGATGAGTGCATTTAAAACCACTTTCTGGTTAAAACCTGTAAAAAGCACACCATTCAGAAGTAAAAAAACACTCGCTAAAATATTGTTCAATAAGGTCTGAGCCTCACAATATTCTTAAAATATTCTTAGATTTCTCCGATTTTGAACCTTATTATTCTTATAAAATTTATTCTCATGAAAAAAAGAGTGCAATTAATTCAAATACTGATTCGAAGAAAAATCTATAAGTTAAAAGTTTTTGTTTTCATTACCTACTTGCTACTTTAAAAAAATTGAGTCATCAAATAATCAGGAATAACCTGAAAGGTGTTGAAATTTTGCATATAAGAGCCTTCCTGTGCATAATTAACAATAATACTTGTTATGTACTAAAAATGAAATTTTTAAATTAGCTTTGAAGACTTCCATTAATTGATGAGATTGCTTAAATTTTTCTGTTGTAAAGAGCCTCCTTTACAGTTGATACTTATAAAAATGGGTGCACAGATGATGTTCTGTATTACACGCATTTCTTTTTGTAAGCAATTGCTTTATAAGCAAGTCAGTACTGGACAAGACAAAAACTTAAGCAATTCCAGTACTGGATCGAGGAATGCTAAGCAATTTGAAAATTATTGTTAAAATCCTATTCGCAATGAAAGTCATGCAGAAGCTATAGAGAAGTAGGTTTAGTGGATATTAGTACCCTGGCAAACTTTTTTGTGAAAGATAACATTTACATTTGTTGTACAACAGCTTGTGAGAATTCTTAGAAACAAATCTTAAAGTATAAAAAGCTAAGCAATTGCTAAGCAATTTTGAGTACTCAAATTGGCCCTGTAGCTAAGCAATTTTCAGTACTGAGCTCAAGCCGAAATTACTTATAAAAAAAAATGCGTGTAGTTAATTGTGTTGTTGAAAAAGAGCCCTGTAACTGGACAAGCTAGTTTCTGGCCACTCAAATCCTAACACAGTTAGATATTTGTTCACTGGATAAGGGTACCTTTTGTACCAAGGTATTCTGTACAAAATATTTTTACCAATACCTTATCCACACCACACATACAACTTCATTTTCCATTCCTACTTTAGGCCACCAAAAGTGTTTGAAGCATGTAAACACAGCATCACGAAGCGCCAGGGGGATCGCTTTGAAATACAAGCTGTTTATTTTGATCCAAAGCATGCCGCTTCAGAATATGCACGAGAGCACACGTAACCACGCATGAACACTATATTGGCATTCTTACACGTCTTTCAGACATTTTCAGACTTCGTGTCAATCCTCGAAAAAAACGCTTCTCGATTGGGAAGCAGCTTCCCGATCGGGGAGCAACTTCCAGATGAAGAAGCAAAGTCGCTTCCAGATCAGGAAGCAACTTCTCGATCAGGAAGCGCTTCCCGTTCTGGAAGTCGCTTCCCGATTTACCTTAAATCCCGAACTGCTTAGGGTTACCGAGCGAAAATGGGGCGTTAGAGGAAACCCAAGTGTTGGATCTGGCAAGCGGCAGAGAGCGAGAAAATGGAGAGTGGGGATAAGCGGGAAGCAAAACCGAAGCATAAATCTTCCCGATGAAAATGATGATGGAAACAATTTGGTAACTTACTTCACTGATATATTCATCTCATTCTTAGGAATCTTAATTTATGAAATGCTATTAGAGCAATTATTTCATTAGTTCTATATCATCGAGCCAAGATAAAATAAGGAACTAGTTCCTTATTTTATCTTGATTGAACCAATTCACTATTTCTTATGCAATATCTTTTGTTATATCTTACATATCTTTCGATATCAATATGGTATGGCTTTCTTAAAAATCTAGCTCTCATAGTCAGTACTGCAGGATTTATGATTTCTAACCATGCGTTTTATTTTTTATCAGGTGTGCGTTTTTTCAGACTCACAACTCAGGCCAGTAGTGCAAGGCAGCTTTCAGTCCTTACCCGACAACTGGTACGTTAATTCAACACCAGGTAAGCCTCACAATATCAAATACACGCATTTTTTTTTATAAGCAATTGCTTTATAAGCAAGTCAGCACTGGGCAAGCTAAAAAGCTAAGCAATTTTCAGTACTGGATTGAAGACTGTTAAGCAATTGGAAACATTTTTTTGGATTTTGTGGGAATGGAGCTTTGAGCAGATCGCTAAATAACTTTAGAAAGAGCTAATATCTTGAACAAAGATATTATATTTGGTTGAGTTGGTGTTCATGAATAACAAGCGCTAACAACATCAATCAATAATTTGTTTCAACATCTTCCATTGATTATGCCTTCTGACATGTATGTGGCCCTATATTTACCCTTTTCTAGTCTATTTCCAAAAAAACACGAACAAAAAGTTAAGCAATTGCTAAGCAATTTTGAGTACTCAAAATGCAATTCAAGCTAAGCAATTTCGAGTACTGAGCCCAAACTGAAATTGCTTATAAAAGAAAATGCGTATAAGTAGTGTGCAAGGATTATTTGGATTACCTCCTCTGCAATTCTTGGTAGAGAAATGATTCGAAATCACTTCCTCTATAAAATATTACAAGCAGGTTCTCTTTACCGGAAAGAGCACAATCTACAGAAGGGATCTTCCAAATAACAAATAAGAAATTCACTTTACTGCAAACGAAATGTAATATAATTTTAATGGTTAGCCTAGATCACCTTGTCCATTACAGGGTAGCGCTCATGTAGGTTTTCCGGATGCATAAACTAGAAAATTATTAGGAGAATTAATCGATGCGATTCTTATTCATGTTTATTTTATCAGCATTATTGCTTTTTTTTGTCCTATTAGATCCTGTGATATTTCTTTTTTATGATTTGAAGGTGGTACATTTCGCGATGTTTCTGCTGAATTGACAAATTGTAAAATTCCAAGAAAATGTCAACCAGAAGCCGTCGTTATCTTATGCGGGACGAATGACATGGCAAGGCACTTTCTTTTGGGAACGGCAGAGAAACATTTCGCTGGGCTTCTGCTCACTGCCAAGGAACGTTTTCCTAAAGCCAAGGTCATTATATCATATTTGGTACTTTGAAGCTTGGAAGGTTTTGATACGTGTAGATTATCTATTAGTATAGGTTTTGGGGTACAGGTAAATGTTTATCGCTATTGAATTCGGGGAATGCTCATGTTGTCATGAACGGAAATTACTTGTCCGAATTCGATCCATTCATGCTTTGTGCCAATTATATTGGAATCAATTTTTAGTAATTGTTCTGGAGTGAAGTCTGAGGGGCTGGCTCGCCTTCAGGTTATGCTACAAGGTCAGAGTTTTGTAAAAGTCAGTTTGCCTTTCTATGAATCCCGGGCTGGCCCGCCTTGCCGAAATACCGGTTTTCGGCTGCCGGGATGCCGCCTCAAGCAGGCTGACTTTTTTCATATAAATGGAAGAAACGGGCCAGCCCGCCTGTGACCGCGACGAGTAGGTCATGACGCACAGGCAGAGTGACTCAATGCGTTCACACATTATTTGTTTACATTTTGGCAGTAAGTGCGGGCTGGCTCGACTAGCCTATTATTGCATCTCTCACTCAAAAAGGGGCTAGCTTGAAGGTGAGCCAGCTTCCTAACGGACCAGCAGCCCGCCTCATATTGACAGGCCCTAACTGTTCTGAGTTGCTGTGCATGAATACATAATAGTTAAATTTTGATCTGTTTAAAAGATTACTATTTACAGGAATTAATATTAATTTTTCAGTGCCTTGCTGTGTCCATCCTCCCAAGGCTGGACGATGTGGAGGCAAGAAGAATGGGCTACAACGGTGTCTTGCAGAAGGTCTGCACCCGATTGGGTGTAGATTTTTTGAACGTGGACAACAACTGTCGTGGGGATTCTGATCTCTGGTCGAGTAGAGACAGTATCCATATCAGCGAGGATAAGGGTATTCCGCTCATCATGAGCCTTATATCGCAACGGGTACGCTATGTACTTGAGCAGGGAGAGGAGTCCCCAAAAACGTCTCTGCGGAGCAGCAACCTTCCGTGGCACACTGCCCAAATTTCATCTGGCGGGAATTGCGTCATCATAAAACGGAAGGTACGCTTATATGCATTTCATTAGTGGAAGACTAAGGTTCTAGGGGCGTAAACGCGTGATATCTTAAGGGGAAGATTGAAAGCAAAATATTTCTTAAAAAAATCATGTTTCTTAACAGTCTATGCAAGATAAAATCATAAGTAAGGACAAGTATAACTTGAGTGTTATCAAATTGTTTAGACGATGAGTAAGTGACGAATAAGTATGCCCAGCACGGTTGAATCTTCATAACCTATAACAATTAGCTGATTTCCATTTTTTAATACTTTCCCGTACCACAAAGCCCTCTCTACCTTAGTAAACTCCGGAAAGGTCCCAAAAGGGAAAATTTATAACGATTTTGGTCAGGCAATGCCAATGGTTTCAAGAAATACTACGAAGCTAATTTAATTGGTCATGCAATGTGTAAACAATTATCAAATTAGTAGATTAATATCAACAATATTACAACCTTGGCACAACCCAGATTTCAAATATTATTTCCTGTGGAAAGGTTTCCAAAAATTTAATGTATGCTATAATGATGATAACAATAATTTATTTTCTTAAAGTTGGCTACACTCTTTTTTCTTTACAAGAATAAATTTCATCAGAACATTGAGGCTCAAAATCGCCAAAGAACAATGGAAATTTAAGAATAAACAATGGAAAAGTTGAGGCTCAGGAAAATTTGAAGTATTCTTAGAAAGAAAAAGAGTGACCTACAATAATAGCTATAAGCTTATTAAAGCCAACTACATTACAGGAATACTAAAACTTAAAGCGATACTAATTAATAATTAAAAGATATAATTCAGTTAATTTACTTTAAATGTTGTGGAAATAAACGACATAATCAGCAAGGGCAATTATCAGCTTTTCATTGTTTGATGCTGTGTTTGAATTGTTTAACGGATCGATAGTTTTTTAGATCATTGGATAGGGATGATCATAGAATGCAACCTCTGTATTTGATATCTTCTGTTCCATACGCTAATGTTAGAACTCGTGGTTCTTTCAGATGATTATTTGTTCTCAACGAGTAGTAAAGTTCCTTTCTCTTAACAGCTAGAATGTAAACGTGTTTTAATGATAGACAATTATCAATCTGCAGGAAGAGTGCCAAATCTCCTAAAAGTAGAGCTCGAGGAGAAGAGGAAAAGGCTGCAAAAGATAGCAGATGATATGAGCGCTTCCTTAATCCGGTTAGTGACGACAGTCTTTTGGGTATGCGATGAAAATTTGAGTGAATGTTGGTGTTACTGACTTCTTAGTGTTTCAAGAGAGCCTAGTACAATACGTCATTCTAGATTAGAAACTAGAAAAAGTGACTATGAGAGGAAGAAGAGATAAAGATAGAGTAGTCGTACAGCTTAACAACGTAACCTTTTGCTTTTGCTTTTGTTTTGAGTTTCTAATGTTAAAACTTTTTCTCTCCATAACCTTTCTAAATATTTTTTGTCGGACTATCTGTGTCTCTGACAGTCACTTGTAAGGACTCTCTTATGCTATTTCTGTTTTACGCTAATGAATCTCTTCATCTTTCTGCAGAAAAAACCGATCCAACCGTTGGAAACCAACCAACTAAAAAGAAAACCAATTCCCGAAGGGATACAGCACGATGGTGTTTTATTGAAGAATTCCTTACCGCAGTGGTATGGTAGAAATATCAGAAAGGTATTTTTTCTTCATTCATATTTCTTTAGTTGCTGAAGACAGCAAAAGCAAGACCCTACCTATGATAAGATATATATTATTATTGAAAGGTACACGAGTTTCTCTATTTGGTTTTTTAGGTATACAGAGGTCACTTGTTATTATGGGTTGGTTTCATATCTTTTAACTATTCCCTTATTTTCTTTTTCAATGTGATATACCAGTGAACATCTTGCTCCTCTCCTTATTGGTAGCGCCCTTATATATTACCAAGTGTAAAAATATTTCTTGCCTTTTAGGATGAACCGCATAAGCCTGAAAGAATTCCTGCCGTAAAGAAATCTGGTAGGAGTGGTAAGTGTTCAAAGTTTTCATAGAACTTTTGTTCTTTTATGAAAGGGGAGAGAATGTATTTCGCACTCAGAAGACTTTCTTTCCACTATGATGCGTAACCGAGGAAGTGTATTTTTTGGGTTTGGGTTTCAAACTTCTTGAATCGTTGGGTATACTATTTTCTCTATAAGAACCACTAGATTGGTATGAAGCTAGCTGTTCGTAAATATTCCCTGTTTCAGTGTTATACATTATCCTATTTCAGTAAGTTATTTTAGGTGTTTTTAAAGAAATATATTCTCTCAAATTTTGTAGTTAGATAGATGGCCAGACTGGAAGCCGAAAAGAAGATTGCAGCTTCCAACAAAGCATTTTTCGGTATTTTTTTTTGAGTTCCACAAGTACTCTTGTTATTCGATTCATAAATATTTTAACACTCTGTTCTAGAATATAGCACATACTCATCAAAAAAAGAACCCCAGTAGAAAAAACTTCATTTATAAAGTAATTTTTCAACTCTAGAGTTAAGCCTTTATTTTATTCGAATCCTTTAGCAAGTGCCGAAATCTTTTTAAAAAAAAACTAAGATATACCAAAGATAGAGTTTAAATGCCAGATCTTATAATAATTGTTCCATATCTTTCCTCGGCACCTTGCTGGAAGATCTATATTTGTTTCGCTGTCTTTATCACTGGTCACTAACTGCTTTACAATATATATTTTAGATTGTCTCCCTGATGCAACTCCTCGCACTGTGGAGAAGGCAATTCAAATAGTTGAGGAAACGGCTGGAAGAAAAATCGTAGCTAGAAAAGTTACCGAATGCAGCCCGAAGCTACCTGGAGTAGGCCACTTTAGTAAGGTGATCAATGTAAGCAGCATTATGTCAGCCCCCTCTTTTAGCAGCAGTCTGACTTATCAAGGTAGCCAAATGACTCGCTTTCTTTGCCACAGCCGCAAAGAAATTTGGTTATTTTGGTAACGATGAACTGCTGAATAGGATTGGAAATGGAATTTGCAATGAATACATTGGCAAACTAGAATGCTTTTTGAATGCCAAAGGCACCATGAATAACTGGTCCAAGCACGGTGAAATGACTCCTCCCATAAAAGTTCTTCGCCCAATGTCAGCGCCTTCCAAAAACTATAATCAGAACAGAATGCCTATTTCCATCAAGCCTCGTTTGGTTTCCAATGACGTCTCTATAAGGAAACAGACCCAAATACCAAGTTTGAATTCAGGAATCCGTTTCTGTTTACCAAAAGATGATCAGTTTTCCTCCAAACATGTAAAAAACATTGCCAATAATGTTCTAAGAGTAGGTACCCCTAATACTGTTTTACCATGTGAAGGTTTTGATTATAAACCCACATTCGATAATGACAGTATTAACCAACACTATTCTGTGCTGCCTAAGAGCCTAGTGGGAGGAGGTCGTCCAAGGATAGGGAAAGAGTTTCATAATAAGGCTAATATTGAAAAATTGATAGCAGCTCTTTCCAGCATTGGGTACAGAGGCAATGAAGGAGTATACGGGCTAACCAAACCCATATTAAAGGAAGTATGCCGTAGATTTTTCAACATTCCTAGAATCGCAACCAAGAAACAAATGAAAAAAATTGCAAGTCTTTACAGGATCCAAAAAACCTTTATCGATAACCAAATTGAAGTTGGTATAGTCACTGGAAGCCAATCAAACAGCCATTATCTCCCCTTCTCTAATTCAAAAAGTAATGTAGAATCAACGGACGATACAGCTTGTCACTCTGATTACGAACAGTACTTTGATAAGAATTTAGAAACAACGAGTAATACAATAGGTGATAAAGATATGAGCGACGTACATGAACAACTGATGATTGACCACGAAGACAGTATAGAGTTCGAGAGTGAAACAGTGCGTTACGGGGAGGTGAATGACTGTGTAACGTTTAATCAAACAGAAGCTACCGCAACAGAACTAAACGCCATATCAGAATCGCAACAGTCTGACGAAAGACTATTCGAACAAGTAGCTATTAATGAAACACTTCCAGAAGTCGACAAACATACTGACTGTACAAACTATGTCGATGAGGAAAACGATGACTTCAACTTGTACGATTTCCAAGAGACCGACAGAGTTTCTAGGTACAGTAACCGTAGCTACGCTCAAGGTAAGGAATACGATGATCGGCCACAGCAAGGGTTTTTTAATAATGACACAGATCGCGATGCACTATTAGCTGCAGAGGCAAAATATATTGGGTTGATTGGGAAACAGATCTTTCTTAGTGTGGTAGAACGCAGATTTCCTATTGAGACGCCAAACACTGAGAGGGCAAGAATCCGGAACACACCACCGTTAACACAAAACGGTCTTGATTCATTCATTAACGTAAGTGCTGATGCTTATAGGCATCGCATGTCAAATGATAATGATAATGATTTCGAACCAGTGAATTCTTCCCCTTCAAGAGTTTTACCAAATTCTTGTGTTGGCAGTACCAATAATGTGTTTAGTGCTTCGTTGGGGAAAACAACTGAAAAACCTTCCGTATATAGTGACCAATTACTTACTTCGCTTTCAAGATCGAAACAAACTCCAGGTATCCAGCTGTCGGTAGTAGGGAAAGAAATACGTCACATTCTTCCAGAAGAATGGAGGAATATCCCCATTATCAACAAGCAGTCTGGCCCTAACAGGTACAGATCTTTTGGCCCTGAATATGCTAGTTTCTTTGCAAGAATATTGTCAGAAAATAACAAACATTGTGTTTTTGCCTTTAAAAAAAACTACATAAAAGCCCCTAATTCAATGAAACGCAATAGTACATTTTTCGTCGGTGCAGCAAAGTGTACAATACCAGAATGTGATCTAAAAGTTAATTTGAAAATTCCTAGCGAACATAGTAATGATCTATTAATAACATTTAGTGGCTCGGTAAACCATCCCAGGCATAGCGTAAAAGCAAGGCATGTGAAGGGCGATGCGCGAAACAGGCTTTCGTCAATCTTTAAAGAGAATCCCCATCTCCCCCCTTCTGCACAGTATAGGAAAGATTTAAACACACTTGACAGCACATCTTTTGCATCAGGAAACTTGACCGGAGCGTCGGTAACAAAGATGGCCTACCAAAAAATTGCTTCAGATGCTAGATGCGAGGCAAAAAGTGTTGATGCTTTACGCAAGGGTATAGACAGTCTAAGGCAGGAACTCCGAGACTCTGATGAAAAGGAGTGTCTGGAAAAGGCTATGACCCACCGAACCAATTTTGGATATATTCATAGAGCACTGATCGATGATGAACAATTACAAATTATCCTTATGGATCAGGTTATGGCCGCCCTATACCATGAGCATGTAAGAAACGACATTCTCTATATTGATGCAACTGGCTCGGTTACGAATAGAATTAAACGCTTAAACAGAATTTTGTATTATGCGGCAGTTATACGCCATCCATATGGAAAAACTCCCCCACTACCTGTTGGCGAATTTATAACCAGTAAGCACGATCAGTTCTCAATTGGAAGTTTCTTAAAGGCTATTCACGAAAAGGAATTTCAAAGATACCAGCGTACCACCAACCCGAGATTGATATTAATGGATTTCAGCTGGGCAATAATTCTAGCCTGTGTGCGAGAGTTTTGTGGAGAGGACATAATCGAATATCTAAACAGGACTAAACGCATAGTTAACGGTCTAGCAACGGACGTGGATATAAGCAAACCACTCTTGCACATTTGTGCTGCCCATATGATGAAGGCCACCAAAAACAACATTATCACTAAATATTCTACTGATTTGAATAAGCAAAGCCAAGTACATTTTGCCATGCGGTCAATGGGTCGTCTCATTAACTGCAAGTCTTTACCAGAAGCTGTTAAGATAGTTAAGTGGATGCAGATAATCATGACATCTAAGTTCGCCAGTGATGTAGTTGTTAGTAGCTTGCAGCGTCTTGGAAACAGTATCAATACTTTCGAAGAAGAACTTGACGATGGTGTTGAATTAAACAAATTGACAGAGAGTAGCTGCTTAAAAACAGAAAAAGCTGAGCAAACCCAGGCTGAAAAGGAACATGCTGATACCGATAAGGAACCCTTTTCTATCGATAAGAGCAAAGATAGAAATTCAAATATGCATGACTTCTGCCGGGCTAAGATCCTTGAACAGAAAAATAGATTGTTAAACATCCCAAACACGAACAACGAAAAAAACAGGTATTTTATGCCAAACTTTTTTTCTTGGCTAGAGGCTAAATTGCCCTACATAATGTTGTGGAGCAATTTATGCCTGGGCGACTTGAGAAGGTTTAACAGTACCTACAATTTTACGATTCCCTCCATTAGTGGCAACACTTTTTTGATAGGAAATAGGACGAACGCATCCGCTGAGCAATTTTTCAACATGAAAAAGGCAAACAAGGCTGAACTGCAACTGACCTTAAACCAATTTATTTTGAAGTGCTGGGAAGATAACAGGGGACTGCGTCGCCAATTCTATAATGAATGGAGAAAATGCGCTGATGATGACAGCGAAAACGCAAAACGCGAACAGGAACCTAAATTGAAAAAATTCAAAAAAGATATTGATAGTGCTAAAAAATGTCCTCTCGATAAAAATGACATCGTACACGATAAATCACCATCAAAAACAATTGTAGAGACTTGGAATAAGAAAAGAAAAAAGCCTTGCAAAAAGAATAAAACATCTAGTACATACCAAAAGCCACCCCCAAATGATTTACACTTTTCCGCGACAGAAAGTACGAAACAGCCACGTAAACAAGGTAAAGTCTCCAAACCAGACAGTTGCATCAATACGAGTGTCGATAACCAATCGATAGATCTTACTCGTGAAATTCAAACAAAATCACCCCAAAAAACACCATGCTTTTATATTGATAGTAATGATGATTCGTTACATATCGAGCGGGATGGTATTGACGATAGCCTGTTAGACACATCTATGGGATACAGCTTATATAAACGTGCTGTTTATGATGAGGTAAAACGAAAACATGCATCTGTAAGTGATGCGAGAAAAACAATTAGACGGTCCTGGGATAAATTGAGCGATACCGAGAAATCGGTGTATACAGAACAAGCCAATAATGAAGTATGCAGTTCGTGTGGAAAAGAGGATGGAGAGAGAGGGAATGGAGATACTAACTACTGGATACTTTGTTCTTTCTGTACATCATGGTACCACATTTCATGTTTAATGCTTGATAATGCTTATGCTTGCGCTGCCTTGACGTTCACTTGCCCAGATTGCTGCAAAGCTGCCTTGGATGGTTTATCGAATTTCATCTATCACTACCGCAATTACCCAGTGGCGGAGATAGATGTACACGATATTATAGAACAATGAACAGAGTTGACCCCATGCGCAAAGGACACCGTTAGGAGACATATCTACCCTTTTATTGACATTTTTAAGAAGGTAAACATAGGCCCTGTCCGAATTCTAAGTGGAAGGGGAATAACGAACTTATACAATAACTGTTGGGCAAGTTCGATTTTCCACGTTCTTTGTGGCACTATCATTTCCAGGCTATTAGCATTCCCATCCAGAAAAGGCCAAAGTGACATTCTAGCGGATCTAAATACAATTGCCAGGGATCTACAATCAAGCTCTGGTACATTGCAATTTACCTCTGCCATGAAGCGTCTGACACGTAGAATAATGGGTCGTGATCTAACCCGTGACAAAAACCAGGAAGATGCCGCTGAATTTTATCAAAAACTAGTTCGCTCGCTCCTTGATCTTAGAGGAATGGATTTCCAAGACCTTCTAACTGTCAAAACAGCTAATTTAACTAAGTGTCTGTCTTGCAATTGTTCGAAAATGACGATGTATTCGAAATCATTTCTCACGTTGCCCATTTCTGATAGAGAAGCTGCTAACTTTTGTGTTTATTCTTTTTTGTGGGACTGGTGCACTATGAATGACAGGGAAAATACACTGAATCGCTGTAAATGCCCTGATAATGTCCGCAACGTAGTCAACAGATCATTTTTCATGTCAGCTCCACCGATCCTGGGAATTCTCGTTGACAGGGTCCGACATGATGGATCGTTAAATCATGCCCCTATCCAGGTTACAATGAAACTGGATGTCAAACCCCTTCTTGCAGGCAACATTGATACCGAAAGTGTGGAATATACATTGCTAGGCCTTGTAAAGCATTATGGAGTAACTTCCAGTCAAGGTCATTACAACTCGCTTCTGTTTGATGACCGCGACAATGTTGTAAGTTTTGATGACACACATTTGAAACAATTTTCCGCCAAAAGCTGTCTTAAGTCTCCTGACGTTAAGCAATATTCGAGAATGTTATTCTACGTTCGTAGGTCAGTTGTGTCCAACAATCAAACAGTGGGCAGAGATGTCGCTAAGTCACTTAACCTTTCACTAAATGATTTGATAGGGATTGAAGAGCGTTGGTTTAGCATATATAGCAAAACGGACTCATTAGAAAAACAAGAAGACCTAAGATTGGCAGGAAATAGTGAACTAACAGGGGACTTGATATATTCATGCCTAAAAAGTTTGGCTCTTAACGCATCAAATGACCAGAACAATGAGGCGGAGAACATTGATGACAAAGTTGATACCAATGTTTTATCTAATAATATCTTCAGTGATATTTACGATGGAAAGAACTCTAGACTATTAAACATTGCTGTTCAGGAGAGCAAATTATATTGGGGAGGGACTTGTCAAACAATCCTGTTACCAGTGCATCAAAGGGAAAGAAACCATTGGAGCGTGGTTGCGATATACCCGAAGAAACATGTGATAGTCCACTGCGATTCAATGGGAGATGATGATGCGGATAAAATTGTATTCAATCTGACGGCACAATTCATTGCTAAGTGTTGTAAGTTTTTAGGAAGACCACTTTCAACAAAAAAATGGAAAATACTTCCCTTACATAACTATGGTCTTCATCAACAGAAAGATAATTACAACTGTGGGGTATTTGCCTGTCTATATGCTTATTCGCTGTTGACTTTCAAAGATTTACCGGTCAGACAAAGCCATTTGAAAATCGTTAGGTATTGGATTTCAAAGCATGCAGACATAGGTAGAGGTATAGAAAACCGCGCCAGGTGTCACAATAGCACATTGTGGCAGAGCATTTCAGCCGAAACCCCTGTCTTTCAAGTGCACCCGACCTTTCCCAAATGCAGTAGCAACAATGTATATTCAGCGTTAAAAGACTTACTGTTTCCAAAATAAGCAGTCGAAAATTCCACCTATCATCTTTATTAAATGTTTGAGGAGGGTGACATAATGTTGATGCTGCAATAAGCACTTACTTGCATAACTATTATTGATTTTAATTAACCCTTCTACTGTAACCTACAATAACTTCTGTAAAAAACTCGCTTTTCACCATCAATATCGTGTACTGCATCTGTTGGAAATATCCGTAATATTTCTTAAATAGTGGTCATGAAGATTAAAGACAATTGAATCATAGTCTTGAATTGAAATAATGAAGCCAAATCAAAGTATTTTATCCCTCTCTTATTATCAATTGGTTCGTATGTAATGTAGTATATTATGTGGTTAAAGTTGTTAATATGAATACCTTAAGCATTTTAACGTTTGATATTGTATTATTCCTGTCCTGCAGAACCGGTCTTGTTAATTCGACTGATAAAAGATCAGCTTTTGAGCCAAAACAAATTGAACCACGATTTTACGTTTCCAATATATTTCAACTATCAAAAGAAAATCGCAACTCTGGTGCCTGTGTTGTATGCATTTTACGGTTCAACAACTGGGTCAATTTTCCCAGCCTTCCGCAGGACTTACTGTTTTATAACAACAATAATATCCGTAATGTATGAATGTTATATTTACAATTTCAACAAAATCCATATGCCATTAATCATAGTCTATTTTTGTCATTGCTACTCTGAGATTTGATTTTCACTGTAGTGAAAATTCCAAAAACTCGAATTTTAAGCGATTAATCGTCGTCCATGTTTGTCATTTCAGGGGGAATCAGGCCCCAGTTTCAGATTTGATTTTCACTGAAAATCTTTTTGAGACCAAAATTAGTCGCTACTACTACCTGAATGCTACTGTTTAAAACAAATTTGAGGTGAAAATTCCAAAAACTCGAATTTTAAGCGATTAATCGTCGTCCATGTTTATCATTTCTGGGGGTACTTGCCCCCTACTCTGAGATTTGATTTTCACTGAAAATCTTTTTGAAACCAAATATAGTCGCTACTACTACCTGAAAGCTACTGTTTAAAATAAATTAGAAGTGAAAATTCCAAAAACTCGAATTCTAAGCGATTAATCGTCGTCCATGCTTGTCATTTCAGGGGGTATCAGGCCCCAGTTTCAGATTTGATTTTCACTGAAAATCTTTTTGAGACCAAAATTAGTCGCTACTACTACCTGAATGCTACTGTTTAAAACAAATTTGAGGTGAAAATTCCAAAAACTCGAATTTTAAGCGATTAATCGTCGTCCATGTTTATCATTTCTGGGGGTACTTGCCCCCTACTCTGAGATTTGATTTTCACTGAAAATCTTTTTGAGACCAAAATTAGTAGCTACTACTACCTGAATGCTACTGTTTAAAACAAATTTGAAGTCAATATTCCAAAAACTCGAATTTTAAGCGATTAATCGTCGTCCATGTTTGTCGTTTCTGGGGGTATCAGGCCCCAGTTTCAGATTGGATTTTCACTGAAAATATTTTTAAGACCAAAATTAGTCGCTACTACTACCTGAATGCTACTGTTTAAAACAAATTTGAGGTAAAAATTCCAAAAACTCGAATTTTAAGCGATTAATCGTCGTCCATGTTTATCATTTCAGGGGGTATCAGGCCCCAGTTTCAGATTTAATTTTCACTGAAAATCTTTTTGAGACCAAAATTAGTCGCTACTGCTACCTGAATGCTACTGTTTAAAACAAATTTGAGGTGAAAATTCCAAAAACTCGAATTTTAAGCGATTAATCGTCGTCCATGTTTATCATTTCTGGGGGTACTTGCCCCCTACTCTGAGATTTGATTTTCACTGAAAATCTTTTTTAGACCAAAATAAGTCGCTACTACTACCTGAAAGCTACTGTTTAAAACAAATTTGAAGTGAAAATTCCAAAAACTCGAATTTTAAGCGATTAATCGTCGTCCATGTTTATCATTTCAGGGGGTACTTGCCCCCTACTCTGAGATTTGATTTTCACTGAAAATCTTTTTGAGACCAAAATTAGTAGCTACTACTACCTGAATGCTACTGTTTAAAACAAATTTGAAGTCAATATTCCAAAAACTCGAATTTTAAGCGATTAATCGTCGTCCATGTTTGTCGTTTCTGGGGGTATCAGGCCCCAGTTTCAGATTGGATTTTCACTGAAAATATTTTTAAGACCAAAATTAGTCGCTACTACTGTTTAAAACAAATTTGAGGTAAAAATTCCAAAAACTCGAATTTTAAGCGATTAATCGTCGTCCATGTTTATCATTTCAGGGGGTATCAGGCCCCAGTTTCAGATTTGATTTTCACTGAAAATCTTTTTGAGACCAAAATTAGTCGCTACTGCTACCTGAATGCTACTGTTTAAAACAAATTTGAGGTGAAAATTCCAAAAACTCGAATTTAAAGCGATTAATCGTCGTCCATGTTTATCATTTCTGGGGGTACTTGCCCCCTACTCTGAGATTTGATTTTCACTGAAAATCTTTTTGAGACCAAAATTAGTAGCTACTACTACCTGAAAGCTACTGTTTAAAACAAATTTGAAGTCAATATTCCAAAAACTCGAATTTTAAGCGATTAATCGTCGTCCATGTTTGTCGTTTCTGGGGGTATCAGGCCCCAGTTTCAGATTGGATTTTCACTGAAAATATTTTTAAGACCAAAATTAGTCGCTACTACTACCTGAATGCTACTGTTTAAAACAAATTTGAGGTGAAAATTCCAAAAACTCGAATTTTAAGCAATTAATCGTCGTCCATGTTTATCATTTCAGGGGGTATCAGGCCCCAGTTTCAGATTTGATTTTCACTGAAAATCTTTTTGAGACCAAAATTAGTCGCTACTGCTACCTGAATGCTACTGTTTAAAACAAATTTGAGGTGAAAATTCCAAAAACTCGAATTTTAAGCGATTAATCGTCGTCCATGTTTATCATTTCTAGGGGTACTTGCCCCCTACTCTGAGATTTGATTTTCACTGAAAATCTTTTTGAGACCAAAATTAGTAGCTACTACTACCTGAATGCTACTGTTTAAAACAAATTTGAAGTCAATATTCCAAAAACTCGAATTTTAAGCGATTAATCGTCGTCCATGTTTGTCGTTTCTGAGGGTATCAGACCCGAGTTTCATATTGGATTTTCACTAAAAATATTTTTGAGACCAAAATTAGTCGCTACTACTATCTGAATGCTACTGTTTAAAACAAATTTGAGGTGAAAATTCCAAAAACTCGAATTTTAAGCGATTAATCGTCGTCCATGTTTATCATTTCAGGGGGTATCAGGCCCCAGTTTCAGATTTGATTTTCACTGAAAATCTTTTTGAGACCAAAATTAGTCGCTACTGCTACCTGAATGCTACTGTTTAAAACAAATTTGAGGTGAAAATTCCAAAAACTCGAATTTCAAGCGATTAATCGTCGTCCATGTTTATCATTTCTCGGGGTACTTGCCCCCTACTCTGAGATTTGATTTTCACCAAAAATCTTTTTGAAACCAAAATTAATCGCTACTACTACCTGAAAGCTACTGTTTAAAACAAATTAGAAGTGAAAATTTCAAAAACTCGAATTCTAAGCGATTAATCGTCGTCCATGTTTGTCATTTCAGAGGGTATCAGGCCCCAGTTTCAGATTTGATTTTCAACGAAAATCTTTTTAAAACTAAAATTAGTCGCTAATACTACCTGAATGCTACTGTTTAAAACAAATTTGAGGTAAAAATTCCAAAAACTCGAATTTTAAGCGATTAATCTTCGTCCATGTTTATCATTTCAGGGGGTATCAGGCCCCAGTTTCAGATTTGATTTTCACTGAAAATCTTTTTGAGACGAAAATTAGTCGCTACTGCTACCTGAATGCTACTGTTTAAAACAAATTTGAGGTGAGAATTCCAAAAACTCGAATTTTAAGCGATTAATCGTCGTCCATGTTTATCATTTCTGGGGGTACTTGCCCCCTACTCTGAGATTTGATTTTCACTGAAAATCTTTTTGAGACCAAAATTAGTAGCTACTACTACCTGAATGCTACTGTTTAAAACAAATTTGAAGTCAATATTCCAAAAACTCGAATTTTAAGCGATTAATCGTCGTCCATGTTTGTCGTTTCTGGGGGTATCAGACCCCAGTTTCAGATTGGATTTTCACTGAAAATATTTTTGAGACCAAAATTAGTCGCTACTACTATCTGAATGCTACTGTTTAAAACAAATTTGAGGTGAAAATTCCAAAAACTCGAATTTTAAGCAATTAATCGTCGTCCATGTTTATCATTTCTGGGGGTACTTGCCCCCTACTCTGAGATTTGATTTTCACTGAAAATCTTTTTGAGACCAAAATTAGTAGCTACTACTACCTAAAAGCTACTGTTTAAAACAAATTTGAAGTCAATATCCCAAAAACTCGAATTTTAAGCGATTAATCGTCGTCCATGTTTGTCGTTTCTGGGGGTATCAGGCCCCAGTTTCAGATTGGATTTTCACTGAAAATATTTTTAAGACCAAAATTAGTCGCTACTACTACCTGAATGCTACTGTTTAAAACAAATTTGAGGTGAAAATTCCAAAAACTCGAATTTTAAGCAATTAATCGTCGTCCATGTTTATCATTTCAGGGGGTATCAGGCCCCAGTTTGAGATTTGATTTTCACTGAAAATCTTTTTGAGACCAAAATTAGTCGCTACTGCTACCTGGATGCTACTGTTTAAAACAAATTTGAGGTGAAAATTCCAAAAACTCGAATTTTAAGCGATTAATCGTCGTCCATGTTTATCATTTCAGGGGGTATCAGGCCCCAGTTTCAGATTTGATTTTCACTGAAAATCTTTTTGAGACCAAAATTAGTCGCTACTGCTACCTGAATGCTACTGTTTAAAATAAATTTGAGGTGAAAATTCCAAAAACTCGAATTTTAAGCGATTAATCGTCGTCCATGTTTATCATTTCTGGGGGTACTTGCCCCCTACTCTGAGATTTGATTTTCACTGAAAATCTTTTTGAGACCAAAATTAGTAGCTACTACTACCTGAAAGCTACTGTTTAAAACAAATTTGAAGTCAATATTCCAAAAACTCGAATTTTAAGCGATTAATCGTCGTCCATGTTTGTCGTTTCTGGGGGTATCAGGCCCCAGTTTCAGATTGGATTTTCACTGGAAATATTTTTAAGACCAAAATTAGTCGCTACTACTACCTGAATGCTACTGTTTAAAACAAATTTGAGGTGAAAATTCCAAAAACTCGAATTTTAAGCAATTAATCGTCGTCCATGTTTATCATTTCAGGGGGTATCAGGCCCCAGTTTCAGATTTGATTTTCACTGAAAATCTTTTTGAGACCAAAATTAGTCGCTACTGCTACCTGAATGCTACTGTTTAAAACAAATTTGAGGTGAAAATTCCAAAAACTCGAATTTTAAGCGATTAATCGTCGTCCATGTTTATCATTTCTGGGGGTACTTGCCCCCTACTCTGAGATTTGATTTTCACTGAAAATCTTTTCGAGACCAAAATTAGTAGCTACTACTACCTGAAAGCTACTGTTTAAAACAAATTTGAAGTCAATATTTTAAAAACTCGAATTTTAAGCGATTAATCGTCGTCCATGTTTGTCGTTTCTGGGGGTATCAGACCCCAGTTTCAGATTGGATTTTCACTGAAAATATTTTTGAGACCCAAAATTAGTCGCTACTACTATCTGAATGCTACTGTTTAAAACAAATTTGAGGTGAAAATTCAAAAAACTCGAATTTTAAGCGATTAATCGTCGTCCATGTTTATCATTTCAGGGGGTATCAGGCCCCAGTTTCAGATTTGATTTTCACTGAAAATCTTTTTGAGACCAAAATTAGTCGCTACTGCTACCTGAATGCTACTGTTTAAAATAAATTTGAGGTGAAAATTCCAAAAACTCGAATTTTAAGCGATTAATCGTCGTCCATGTTTATCATTTCTGGGGGTACTTGCCCCCTACTCTGAGATTTGATTTTCACTGAAAATCTTTTCGAGACCAAAATTAGTAGCTACTACTACCTGTAAGCTACTGTTTAAAACAAATTTGAAGTCAATATTTCAAAAACTCGAATTTTAAGCGATTAATCGTCGTCCATGTTTGTCGTTTCTGGGGGTATCAGGCCCCAGTTTCAGATTGGATTTTCACTGAAAATATTTTTAAGACCAAAATTAGTCGCTACTACTACCTGAATGCTACTGTTTAAAACAAATTTGAGGTAAAAATTCCAAAAACTCGAATTTTAAGCAATTAATCGTCGTCCATGTTTATCATTTCAGGGGGTATCAGGCCCCAGTTTCAGATTTGATTTTCACTGAAAATCTTTTTGAGACCAAAATTAGTCGCTACTGCTACCTGAATGCTACTGTTTAAAATAAATTTGAGGTGAAAATTCCAAAAACTCGAATTTTAAGCGATTAATCGTCGTCCATGTTTATCATTTCTGGGGGTACTTGCCCCCTACTCTGAGATTTGATTTTCACTGAAAATCTTTTCGAGACCAAAATTAGTAGCTACTACTACCTGTAAGCTACTGTTTAAAACAAATTTGAAGTCAATATTTCAAAAACTCGAATTTTAAGCGATTAATCGTCGTCCATGTTTGTCGTTTCTGGGGGTATCAGGCCCCAGTTTCAGATTGGATTTTCACTGAAAATATTTTTAAGACCAAAATTAGTCGCTACTACTACCTGAATGCTACTGTTTAAAACAAATTTGAGGTGAAAATTCCAAAAACTCGAATTTTAAGCAATTAATCGTCGTCCATGTTTATCATTTCAGGGGGTATCAGGCCCCAGTTTCAGATTTGATTTTCACTGAAAATCTTTTTGAGACCAAAATTAGTCGCTACTGCTACCTGAATGCTACTGTTTAAAACAAATTTGAGGTGAAAATTCCAAAAACTCGAATTTCAAGCGATTAATCGTCGTCCATGTTTATCATTTCTCGGGGTACTTGCCCCCTACTCTGAGATTTGATTTTCACCAAAAATCTTTTTGAAACCAAAATTAATCGCTACTACTACCTGAAAGCTACTGTTTAAAACAAATTTGAGGTGAAAATTCTAAAAACTCGAATTTTAAGCGATTAATCGTCGTCCATGTTTGTCATTTCAGAGGGTATCAGGCCCCAGTTTCAGATTTGATTTTCAACGAAAATCTTTTTGAAACCAAAATTAGTCGCTAATACTACTTGAATGCTACTGTTTAAAACAAATTTGAAGTGAAAATTCCAAAAACTCGAATTTTAAGCGATTAATCGTCGTCCATGTTTGTCGTTTCTGGGGGTATCAGGCCCCAGTTTCAGATTTGATGTTCACTGAAAATCTTTTTGAGACCAAAATTAGTCGCTACACTACCTGAATGCTACTGTTTAAATCAAATATGAAGTGAAAATTCCAAAAACTCGAATTTTAAGCGATTAATCGTCGTCCATGTTTATCATTTCTGGGGGTACTCGCCCCCTACTCTGAGATTTGATTTTCACCAAAAATCTTTTTGAAACCAAAATTAGTCGCTACTACTACCTGGAAGCTACAGTTTAAAACAAATTAGAAGTGAAAATTCTAAAAACTCGAATTTTAAGCGATTAATCGTCGTCCATGTTTGTCATTTCAGGGGGTATCAGGCCCCAGTTTCAGATTTGATTTTCAACGAAAATCTTTTTGAAACCAAAATTAGTCGCTACTACTACCTGAATGCTACTGTTTAAAACAAATTTGAGGTGAAAATTCCAAAAACTCGAATTTTAAGCGATTAATCGTCGTCCATGTTTATCATTTCAGGGGGTATCAGGCCCCAGTTTCAGATTTGATTTTCAACGAAAACCTTTTTGAAACCAAAATTAGTCGCTACTACTACCTGAATGCTACTGTTTAAAACAAATTTGAAGTCAATATTCCAAAAACTGGATTTTTAAGCGATTAATTGTCGTCCATGTTTATCATTTCTTGGGGTACTTGCCCCCTACTCTGAGATTTGATTTCTACCGAAAATCTTTTTGAGACCAAAATTAGTCGCTACTACTACCTGAAAGCTACTGTTTAAAACAAATTTGAAGACAATATTCCAAAAACTCGAATTTTAAGCGATTAATCGTCGTCCATGTTTGTCAGTTGGAAGGGGTTCTTAGGCTGACTCTTAGGAATTTTTCAGCGAACTTTAGAAAATGTATTCTTATTCTAAAAAAATAAGAATCATATCAAACGGTAGGTAATTGCATGAGAAATAAGCTGATTATTACTACAAACCTTTATCGGCCCTTTAAATAGTAGATAGTTCTCGTTTTATCATGTCTATTATCCGCAACCAAATTCAACTCACTAGACAGCCCAGTTACGGATGCGTTACGACTTCTTAATCCGTAACGGGAATCCGTAACTAACTTCAAGGCAGTTTCTAGGGTTAGTGTTGAATAAGGGTTCAGAAGAGCTCTGTGGATTTGAGGGCTTAGGAGGGTTCAGTGAGGGTTAGCAGGGTTTAAGTAGAATTTAAGGGTTTACTGCATGCCAAGATTTCAGTTCCATTCACTTCAACTACATAAAAGTTGCGAAAGTTATTTTGAAGCTAGGAAAAAACCGTCAACCCTAAAAAAGATACCTCAAACCCCACCATTGCTTCCATATTTCTACATTCTTTAGTACTAAAACAAAAAGAGAATAAAAAGAGCCATGGTAAAGCCTTGGCCATGGCACTATTGAGTAGTAAAAAGGGTCCCGCACATTTCATAAAATAAAAAAATTCTCTCCTTCATAATGAAATAGTTCCCTATTTTCACTGGATTTGCCACCCCTCCTTCCAATCCGGAAAGATATGGGGTGCGAAGAAGATTTCGCTATTGGAAGGAGAGAGTGACAATTTGCGGGACAGATCACTCGTCTGTGATAACCAGTTACCTAAAACATAAATTAAAGACAACATCAAGTACAGTGAGAATATGACTTTAATATATACTCTTAGCGTAGGAGAGGTGGACGAGGGATCTGGCCTGGGCCTGCGAGCCGAAACTGGGGAGGAGGGAGGGATCATGAAGTATCTTGCCGGAGAGCTTGTTGCTAGAAGAATGAAACCTGGCATGCTTGTGCTTTTATACTTGGTCTCCTGGGAGTTAGGGAATCTCTTTCCTTTGTTATCTGGGGTGATCTCCCCAGTGAGAATAGTTCCCTATTTTCACTGGATTTGCCACCCCTCCTTCCAATCCGGAAAGATATGGGGTGCTTCGAAGATATTGCGATATCTGATTGAGAATGTGGGAGAACATAGGAAAAAGGCAATCGGGTAGTGGCATAAAATTATATATGATGGATGACCTCTCCATTGCTCAAGTAGAAGCTTGGTATTTTGGGTATTACAGGGCAAGTAGATTACATAACCTTCACATTTCATATATTTTTTATATTGTTAACAAAGTTCCAATTAAAATTGTTTCAAACTTGAAACTGATATAATATGGGTCAAAGATGGGCATGAGAAAGAATATTTTACATATGACTGTGTGCTGCAACGCCAGATTTCAGAGTATTTGAAGTAAGGGGGAAGTGTAGACTCAAAACTACATATATTGTTAGTGTTTTTTGCTGTCACCTATGTGCATGAGAGTCTTCTTAGGATATCCAAGTTATGCGAAATAAGGTTCTGCAAGGGGAATTCCGGGATGGCAAGGTGGGAGACCCCCTCCCAGTTACTCCTTTTTTGAATGTGTCTTTATGTTTCACCCTTGTAAATTTCCAAAAGCTTGTGTTTTGCCTGTAAGGTAATAATTATGGCTAAAGATGAAAATAATCACCTGGAGGGTGTAAATAAGCATTAAAGGGGAGGAGGCCCTCCCACCTAGCCACCCGGAACCCAATCCCACGGATCGGATGCAGGTTATGAGAAGAACCCCCAAGTGGCTAGGCAGAAAAAGCCGTTTAATGTATAGAAGTTACTATTTGGAGGATTTTAGTCCATTTTGCGGGACTAATAAAGATTTTCTGAAATTGCGTGGAGCCTTATTTGCTTGCCTCGTGTTTGGTTCATTTCATTACAACTGCTATTGCATGCTTCATAATATTTCAATTAATTTCATTACTGCTAGTGCATGCTTCATAATATTTCAATTCATTTCATTACTGCTAGTGCATGCTTCATTTCATGTTTTTCAATTCACTTCAATTCATTCATTTCATTTCATTTCATTGCAATTCATACTTCATTTCATTTCAATTCATACTTCATTTCATGTTTTTCAATTCATTTCATTACTGCTACTGCATGCTTCATAATATGTCGATTCATTTCATTACTGCTACTACATGCTTCATAATATTTAAATTCATTTCATTACTGCTACTGCATGCTTCATTTCATGTTTTTCAATTCATTTCAATTCATTTCAATTCATTTCATTTCATTTCATTTCAATTCATGCTTCATTTCATGTTTTTCAATTCGTTTCATTTCATTTCAATTCATACTTCATTTCATGTTTTTCAATTCATTTCATTACTGCTAATGCATGCTTCATAATATTTCAATTCATCTCATTACTGCTACTGCATGCTTCATAATATTTCATTTCATTTCATTTCAATTCATACTTCATTTCATGTTTTTCAATTCATTTCATTACTGCTAATGCATGCTTCATAATATTTCAATTCATCTCATTACTGCTACTGCATGCTTCATAATATTTCATTTCATTTCATTTCAATTCATACTTCATTTCATGTTTTTCAATTCATTTCATTTCTGCTACTGCATGCTTCATAATATTTGAATTCATTTCATTACTGCTATTGCATGCTTCATAATATTTCAATTCATTTCATTACTGCTACTACATGCTTCATAATATTTCATTTCATTTCATTTCATTTCATTTCAATTCATACTTCATTTCATGTTTTTCAATTCATTTTATTACTGCTACTGCATGCTTCATAATATTTCAATTCATTTCATTACTGCTATTGCATGCTTCATAATATTTCAATTCATTTACTGCTATTGCATGCTTATAATATTTCTCAATTCATTTCATTACTGCTATTGTATGCTTTATAATATTTCTCAATTCATTTCAATACTGCTACTGTATGCTTATAATATTTCCAAATCATTTCAATACTGTTGTTACTGTTGCTCAATGCTGGTTGGGTGGGGGGGGGGGGGAGGGGGGAGGGGTATAGGAAAAATAAATTTGAAAAGGGTTCTGCTATTGAATGCTTCATAATATTTAAATTCATTTCATTACTGCTATCGCATGCTTCATAATATTTCAATTCATTTCATTACTGCTATTGCATGCTTCATAATATTTCAATTAATTTCATTACTGCTACTGCATGCTTCATAATATTTCAATTCATTTCATTACTGCTACTGCATGCTTCATAATATTTCAATTCATTTTATTACTGCTATTGCATGCTTCATAATATTTCAATTCATTTCATTACTGCTACTGCATGCTTCATAATATTTCAATTCATTTCATTACTGCTATTGCATGCTTCATAATATTTCATTTCATTTCATTTCATTTCAATTCATACTTCATTTCATGTTTTTCAATTCATTTCATTACTGCTACTGCATGCTTCATAATATTTCAATTCATTTCATTACTGCTATTGCATGCTTCATAATATTTCAATTCATTTCATAACTGCTATTGCATGCTTCATAATATTTCAATTCATTTCATTACTGCTACTGCATGCTTCATAATGTTTCAATTCATTTCATTACTGCTATTGCATGCTTCATAATATTTCAATTCATTTCATTACTGCTATGCATGCTTCATCATATTTCAATTCATTTCATTACTGCTACTGCATGCATCATAATATATCAATTTATTTCATTACTGCTATACATGCTTCATAATAATTCTCAATTTTTTTCAATACTGTTGTTGCTGTTGCTCAATGCTGGTGGGGGGGGGGGGAGGGATATAGGAAAAAGAAATTTAAAAAGGGTTCTGGCCTTCCACAGTTGGAATATGCATTTTTATATTGGCTGGAGACATTTTGTCGTGGTTAAGGAACACATAAATTGCATGCAAAATAGGGAGATAATGTCAATAAGGCAGGGGAAAGTAATTTGTAAAAAACCTGATAATTGCGTAAATTGTGTTGTGGGCGGAGGAAAACGAAGCTTGCTGCTTGCGATATCGGCGTTGCTCGACACGTGCTGATGTGCGTTTGGTTTTTCGGTGCAATTCCCTTGCAATAAATCTTAACAGGAGCCAGTTCGGGTTGTATTGTATCTCTATCAGCAGATTCTGTGGCTTAGGCCTTGACAATTTCAAAAGGCAATCGGGTAGAAGCAGAGAGGCGAGCAGGCTGGTGATGCGAGAGCTTAGGCCAAAAATCGTGAAGTATCTTGCCGGAGAGCTCGTTGCTAGAAGAATGAAACCTGGCATGCTTGTGCTTTTATACTTGGTCTCCTGGGAGTTAGGGAATCTCTTTCCTTTGTTATCTGGGGTGATCTCCCCAGTGAGAATAGGTAAGTAAGCTATACTGTACTGTTTGTTTTACTTTTTATTTGGTTTGAAATAAAGTTATGCTCAGACTTCGCAAAAATTTGAGTTGTTCTAGGTCTCTGTAAAGAAAACGCAAAGATAATATTAGGACCAAATTTTTTAACGGGGGTACGAGCCCCGTAAATATTTTCGGCCCCAGGCCTCGCAGTTTCTAAAATCGCCACTGCTAGGCTTAGAGTTTGAAGTCTTAGCCTATTGAATGAAAACATCTAATCCCTAGTCCTCCCCCATGTGCAAACTTTAAAAAGAGGCTAGGTGCCAGGGTGGTGTCCGTTTACCCCACATGCCATTAAAGGCCTATGCCCCAATTTCTATTGCCATTGTCACTTCCTTTGTTTTCATCAATTCCAGCCGTAAGAGGTCTTTGACTGAAAGGCCCTCGATTCTAGAATGGGCTGGATCTTAAAACAAAACAACCCACGAAGATGGATTCAATGTACGGCCAGGGAAAGAGCTTTTGGTGTTACCTCTCTCATGGTACATTTTCTGTACTATTACCATCTTGTTGTTCCCAGTTTCCTGAAAAAAGTATTTTGAAATAGTCTATTCTTCTGAGGGGTCATTCCTGTCAAGTGCACAATATAATTACCTCAAGCCTGGGGTTATACCCCTGTTTTCATTCAATATTGATAGTTCTTGTTGTTTGGATTTTAGAAAATTTTGGTGTGGGTGATATTTCACTCAATTTAAGCTAGAATCATAAAAAAGAGCTGCATTGCAGTTCTAGCAACCCTTGTTATGTCGACTTTCTAACCACTTTTTACGCAGCAGGAAACCTGAAAAGAGCCCCTGAAATATTTCTGTCTAAATTTAGGTTGCTTGAGATCATGTTCAATAACAGCGTGACATTTCTCGTGATCCAAAAAAGGGAAAATATGGTTTTTCGTTGATGACTTATCAAATTTTTGAAATATATCCATGAGAATTGATACCATAACAGATATTCCTAATATCTAGGTAATTCTAAAGATTAAATGGTTAAGGAGCAAGACAGAAGGCTTTAGGACAACTTACCGTATTTTCTTGAATAAAATCCACCCTTGAATAGAAGCCGCCTTTGAATATAAGCTGCACAAATCTAATAAAAAGAAAAAATAGAACCCGCCCTTGAATAGAAGCTTCATTACAAAAGGCCAAGGTGAAGGTGAATAGAAGCCGCATTAGAAATACAAAACACTACTTCTTTTCTCATGTTATGATTTTTATGCCACCTTCTAAAATTCATTGTTTCATCATCGTTTCAATACTTTTAAACCTTTACAGTAGGTAGGTACACAGGTGTGTTAAAACGTGGTTTTTTGAGCTTATTCGCACTTACCGGTATGCAAACGTGGTATCTTCAAAGGCACCATGTGTTTAAAAATATACTTAGCAAAATTAGCGCGCTCTTTTATTTCAAGGCATTACAATCAAAACAATAGAAGCCGCCCTTGAATAGAAGCTGACTTTGAATATAAGCTGCACTATTTTAGCATTAAAATAAATAGAAGCCGCGGCTTCTATTCAAGAAAATACGGTATGTGTTTTGTAAGCCACAACTACAACCAACTAAGCTAACTGAAAAACAGAACAGTCTTTGGATGGTACAAAACTTCAATATAGCCAGAAATATTGGAAATATAGCGAAACGAACACATAGATTACTTAAGCTTTTCATCTGACATTAAACAGAGTAAGTCAGAAAGAAAACGAAACAAAAACTTAACTGATTTATATACCCAGATGTGGATCGAAATAGGCCAATCAGAAAAGAGGTGAATGATTGGTATGGTGTGGGAAAACCAATCAACACCCATATTACAGTGAGTGGTACATGTGTTCATTTCGCTATGTTTCCGATATTTCTGGTTGTTTTTAACTGAAAAATGTGTTTCTACTTCCCTGCCGGAAGCTTCTAAATAGATAAAAGAGCAACATTTTGTCTTAGTTAAAGGAGCAAATAATGGCTTACATTTTAGTTTTGAGGTAACTGGAGATTTACTTAGAATAGGTCCCTAAAAACAACGTTTTTCCCACTAAATAATTATAGCCAAAGATGTATGAAAGAATATATTCAATTTAAGGATGCTTTAAACTGGTTAAATGAATAAACAAAAATATACCAGCATATTTATGTACTTTAATGACTATTTGCCACTTATCATTACTCAGTTCAACATTGTCAGCAATTGAAAATGCTCTGTTAGCAATCCTTAAAGGTTATATTATCCAGTCTAACTATTTTAACATCCATGCTGGTAATGAATTCTCGAATGAATTATCCTATGGTCCAAAGGAAACTCCATGTAACCATATCTTTGAAGGGCCCCTTCTCTTTTGTAAGCCAAACAAGTGTTTATTTAGCGTCTCACAGTATCACAAATATATCATTTTATTGGAATGTTGTAAGTTTACTATTCCACACCTCTTACCATAACATGTAGATCTTGTAGATCTCAATTATTCGAAAAGATTTCTCACTATATGCTTGAGCACTTGCAGGGTTGTCGTGCAAATTTTGACCTAAAGCAGAGTCATGTTTAAGATTTATTTTAGTTTTAGAGGCGCGAGATGGATGTTTTCGATGTGGTACAGTCTTTTGGCGTATGCTAGACGGCACGTGTCTTTTCACATAACTGCTGAGATGTGCGTCTTATGTACCTGGCTTCACACCGGCACGAGAATTCGTAATATAATACGAGGCAGCTCAAGCCTAAAATGAGAATTGTTTTCGAATAATTGGCAGAGCAACATCTACATTTCAGATTTCACTTAGGTATTTTGGAATCTGTCTACATAAAAACCAGGAATCCCCAATTGTGTAGACAAAAAGAGTTCGGTTTTGCCTCAGGACTCTTAAAGTATACTTATTGGTCAGCTCACTGCATCGTGGTTGTTGATTGGTTTTCCTACGCTATACCAATATACGAATCATTCGCCTCTTTTCTGATTAGCCTATTTCGATCTACATCTGGGTACATAAATCAGTTAGGTTTCTGTTTCGCTCTTTTTTTGACGTATTACTCTGTTCAGTGTCAGACGAAAAGCTTAAGTAATCTATGTGTTCGTTTCGCTATGTTTCCAATATTTCTGGCTATACTGAAGTTCTGTACCATCCAAAGACTGTTCGAAAACTTTCCACCAGGCTTGATTTCATTTCTCTCTCCCATAAAATGATCAACTTTGTAAGCCACATAAACGATTAATGATCTAATCAACCATATCTTTTGATCTAGTAAGCCCATTCAATCTGCTACAAATAGAAAGTCAAGACTAACTATTGTAGTTATTTATTTGAAGGATTTGTTTATCAGCCACCAATATTACTAATTTAATGGAAAGAAATTTTGGCTGATTCTAGAAATGCCACAAAATATGCTTTTATTTTTGAACACCATCTTGAACTGGATGAAGGCAAAGTCAATCGGTCGTACTCATGGCAGCCCTGCCAATCATTAATCATCCCTATCAAAGAGAACAAAGCTGTTCATGGCAGCCCTGCAAATCGTTAATCATCCCTATCAAAGAGAACTAAAGCTCTTCACAGCAAAATTGCCAATCATTAATCATCCCTATTACCGAGAGCAAAGTTCTTGACGGCAACCCTCCCAATTGTTAATCATCCATATCAAAGAGAGCGAAGCTCTTCAGGGTGACCCTGTCAATCATTAATCATCCCTATCAAAGAGAACAAAGCTCTTCATGGCAACCCTGCCAATCATTAATCATCTTTATCAAAGAGAACAAATTTACATTTGAGCATAACATTGCAGGATGAGATTTTTGCAATATTTTCTCATGAGAAAGTTAAGCGAACTGCAACTAGACAGACAAAAGGATTTTCTTAAGACAAAGTTTTGACAAAACAAACCATGCTCGTGAAGCAAGTCACACGTAATCTGCAAAAATAATTTCAGTCTCTGCCGCAATTTTTAATTAAAATCTTAGGCCCTGCAGATGACAGTTGAATTGAAAAGAGATCCATTAGTGTTGTTCTAATCTCAACAGACAGGTTTTAATGTAAACGGGATCATGAATGAAAACAAGATTTTCATTATCCTGGAAATGATTTGGCTCAAGCGTCCTTAGCAACTGACGAATATGATTGCTTGGAATTGGGGATTTAGTCGTGAGTTGTGCTGAATCAAATGACGAAAGAACAAACATGCAAAGATAACATGTTCAAGTGAGCAAACATGAGACAAGTTCAAGCAGGCAAATCTAAGGTGTGGAGTTATGAACAATTTGTGATGTAAAGATTCGAAAATGTGCATTTTTAAATTAGAACAGTGTTGAATCTTCCATCAAGCAAAAAACCAGACATAACATAAAAAAAATAGCATGATTCAAGGTTCTATGCATCAATGCTATTTTAGCTTCCTTTCTCTGCCATTCCTATATCTGAATTTCAGGTATCACTCAGGTATCACTTAAGGTAAGGTATTTTATCCAACCAACCCCGTCAGGCTCTGCGCACCTCAAACCAACGAACTATACTTTTTAAAAACCTGTTGCCTTCCCTCCCTACTGCATCAAATACACTACTAGGGCCTCTAAATGAGGAAAATTGGAAACATAGCGAAGCATAATAACCCTACTAAAGCTTTGCGTCTGACACTCATCAGAGTTGTACATCAGAACAGTCTTTGATCGATACAGAACTTGAGTTGAAGATGAAGAGAATCGGAAACAAAGGGAAACATAATAACTAGGCAATTGAAGTCTGCGTCGAACTAGAGCAGTACGTCAGAATTAGAACGAAAATGAAGCCTAACGAATTATCTATCTGATTAGTCCTTGCTCTCTGTATCCGACTCTTACTGCTGCAAGTTACAATCTTGTATTTTCAGAATTGTTTCAAATGATCTGTCACGCCTAATCCGAATCCGTCACGGTTATTTCTGGTCTTTGCACGGGAAATGATATTTTGTATACCGTTTTCGAAAACATTTTCGTTGCATTGCGGTTAGAAAGACGTTTTAGTGTAAATGGAAGGCTGATTCGGTATGATTTCGCACCGCTTTCCCTTAGAAACAGCAATGTTTAAACGGGGTCATCAAAAGGCTAATCCGGTATGAGTTCGTTCCTTTTTCGTTTAGAAACGCCCTCGTGTAAACAGGAACTTAGCATTTTCCTTTCCTCGTCTTAATTACTCGAGTCAATATTTAACGTGAGTAGGTAATTCATTCCGTTTGTGTGCTCACTAAAACAACGAGGATAATTATTAGCAAAGCTAATCGAGTCGTGAGACCCTGGTCCTTCCTCTCGATATGACCACACCTTGTTTTCCCATCAACTTTTTGCCTGGAATTACGAAACAACAGCCATTCTGCAGAGAGATTGCTCAAAGCTTACGAAATGAATACCTTAATTCTTCAATTCTGCTCAGATTTCGGCATGCTTTGAATAAATATGACAAGCCGAAACTTATCAAAATCAAAAATTTGTATGGGGCGATTTCTCTGTACACAATACCTTAGCAGGTCGTATTAAGATAAGCAATACAGCAGGTCGCGGCTCGATTCCCAATGTTTTGCTGTTTGATTGATTGACAAAAGGGGATGTGACGGTTGGCTTCTGACAAACAGTCAGAAATCTCGACCAGGAAGGTGCAAGCATGAGCTCAAAATGCCGCAATCTGTTTCTGTAAGTTATCATTCTTATATCCACGTTTTTATAGCAAGCAGTTGTTATACAGGTAGTGAAAATTTTGTTCATGTTATACTGACTATTTATTCTTGGATACCAAACAAATCAAGAAATAAACAATGATATGATAAAGAACAACAATTTTTACAAAAAGTACCAAACAATCAATGATATCGTATAAAATAAACATTTTTACTGATAACACCTGGAACCTGTTAATCACTCTTAAATGTGCTGAAATAAGTTGGGATTTTATTTAAGCCTCTTAAAAATTTTAGAGGAAGCAGGATTTTGGAATTAAGTCGTCAGTTAAGTTGTGAGATGTGCAGTGGTAGCGCACTAGAACACGAATCTAGAGGTCGTGGGTTCGAGTCAAACTGGGGTCAATATCATTATCACAAATTATCCAGACACTTAAATATCCTTCAGAATCTAAAGCCGAAGTGATTTGCTTTCTGAGTTTGTTATCTTCAAAAATAACGAAGAAAGCTATTTTCACCCTCGTTTTGCAAGAAACTAGAGCTTTTTGGACAGATGTGATGTAGCGTTAAATGTTTTTGAAAAGAAAGCCTTTGGTATTGAATTGGACAAAATGATGACAACAAAGACCCTTTGCTATGTCCAGTTCAGAAATGAAATATTTTTAGGAAGAAAATGTGTGTCGATTCAGTGTTGGAGCAAATCTGCTTTTATTGAAAATAGTATCACTTTTCAACAACTGAGACGTTTTTTTTACATTTTAGCTTGTTATGGACCACTGTTTTGCTGGCTAGAGCAAGAATATTGCGACTGGAGTGTAAAAGTTACGCTGCGTACAGGTATTTGTTACAGTACATCCTTAGTTATTGTATTGTATTATTCATTTATTTAGTATTAGTAATAACAATAGTTTGTATACACTAACTTATACTAACATGAGCAACTTCCAGGATTACATGAATTAAGCTACATACTAAAGAATGAATAGTTATCAGAGTAGGTTGAGCTCAAATTTATCTTGGGCTGTTCGGATACGCTAGAAACTCAGGTAATTGAGGAAGATGAAAAGTAAGTAACATTAGGAATTCGTTGAAATGAAGGTTTGATCAGTGTGAACAGCTCAAAGAGTTCATATTGTGATTTCTCCGTAGCGTTTGCACAATGCAATAAATGATTTGTAGTGTAAAAGCAGCCCCAAGGTTATTTTAGATAGGTTTCTCAAGAATTGGCTTTCAAACCTTTTGAAAATCAAGAATGCAACTTGTTACATTTCTAGGCTGAACATATTATAAGGTCTTTATTTTCATCATTATTTTCAATCTAATACCAAAGGTTTGTCCTTTTAAATTGTCCATATCATGCCTCAAACCGTATTAAATGATTATTGCCTAGGAAGATCCCGCAAAACATTGTGGATCTCTGAGTAAATACATTTAGTCTTATCAAGGTCAAGGCTGCTTTTGACACAATATTTGACATGATAGTGACCGCTTTTCACTACAAGCCTTTGATATTTATTGGGGCAACGTTAATACATTTGGTTTTATCAAGGCTGTTTCTGACACAATATTTGACATGATAGTCATCACTTGTTATTACAAGCCTTTGATTTTTAGTAGGACAACGTTTTGTATAGTTGCATTGTGGATCTCATTCCTGCAATGCATGATAGGAATTTGCCCCTTAGCAACGCATAGCTACCGAATTGTATCTCTGTTAGTTGCAGTCGAGATGGGATTGATTGTTTTGGTGTATTAGTGAAGCTAAATCCCATACCTAATTCTAAGGAAGATTTATCACATTATGATACATTTCGCAACACAAATGGTGTAAAGTTAAGGGTTGGTTGCACAGGAAGCTTACACGCGTCCTAATTATTCGCCACAGTTTACGGCTAGATTGCCAGTCAGTTCTAGTCTTGGAAATAGTGGCACGTTGGATATCGAGGCTGGAGATTACATTGCAGCTCCAGCGGCTGCTTCTTCTTTTGTCATGGACAAATGCTGGTTCGGAAGACGCCTGAAACCATGTAAAGTCAAGGGGTGTACGCACAGGAAGCTCACGCGAGTGACCTAATTATCCGTCATCATGCTGATTACCAACAGAACAACAACTACAATATTATAATGTTACATGTGGGGCTACAACAGACACTACATTTCTTAAAAGAAGTTATAATGTATGATGGAGCTCCTGACTCCAAGGATGAAAAGCGAATGTTCAGTGAAATTTACCAGTTTGTCCCCAGGGTAGAACTGAGGCTTTAGAAAGGGTAATCAATCTCTAAGATCAGTGGCAGTTTTAGGAACAGCGAGGCCTGGGACCAAAAAAACTTGCGGGGCCCCTACCCCCGGTAAAAAATTTGGTCCTAATATTATTAAATTATTATTTAACAAGTACTTGATATGTTATAAAAAAACCAAATAAAAAGTAAAACAAACAGTTCAGTATAGCTTATATTTCATTATGAAGGAGATGATTTTTTTTATTTTATGAAAGGTGCGGGGTCCCTTTTTTCTAGCAAAAGCGCAGGGCCTGGGGCCTTGGCCCCCCTCGTCATGTAGATGGTAAAAGTGTCTTATTTCTAAAAGTGCTTGAATTTTTTAATCTCAGGTATGTTAACAAGACTACAGACTGCGTGGAGCCCTTATCGCTACATACCACCGACCACTTGGGGAATATGAAGTTGAATGTGTGTCGGATCCCAGATGTAAATCTTTAAACTCAAACTCAGAAAAGAACATCTGTGAGTTGAATAGCAAAACAATATCAGATAGAACTGATAATTGCACTGTGGATGATGGCAACACTACCACGACACCAAGAACAGTGACCACAGAGCCCAAAAAATGCCGAATGAGGTATAAGCCAGGATGGATTTTCAAATCAACAGATTTCTCATACCCACTGGTGAGTAAACCATAATACTAAATAATCTGAGATCTTACCCTGCCATTTTTTATCAGATAGCCCTACACCTGATAGTTCAACCCTGATGGTCCACCCCTGATAGTTCACCCCTGATAGTTCACCCCTGATAGTTCACCCCTGATAGTCCTACTCTTGGTACAATCTTTTTTTTATGAAAACCAGTAAACTTGATTTGAAGCTAGCTGTTCTTAAATATTCCTCTATTTTCAGCTTGAAATGTTCTTAAATTGTTCTTACTTTATAATGATTTGGAAGCCTGTTTTCGCTATCAGGACTTTCTTGACCATATGATATATCTATTTGCTGTTAATTTGCTTGTTTTGTAATTATTTGTCAGTCTTGTGGTTATTTAATATAATTCTTATATTGACCTTAAATGGGCAGCATCGGTTTGTTCTTAGCGTGTTCTTAGTTTGTTCTCAAGATTTGGTAAAATTTGAGGCTCTTGTTCTTACAAAATTGTTCTTATAAAAAAAAGAGTGTAGTCCCACCCCGAGTACTCCCACCCTTTGCAGTCCTCTTCTTAGTAATCCTACCCCTGATGGTCCCATTCCTAGTTCTCATAGCCTTAGAAGCCCTTGACAGTGCAGCCTACGAATATGGAATTTTTGAATGTCAAGCCTTTTAAAAGCAAAGCAAAATTAGACTAATGAATAAATAACTGATTTCTTCAATATCAATGGGACCACAGAGTGAATTCAAACTAGGGAGCCTCAGGTATGAAACCATTCACAGAGTCCGCTGTTTCATCACCAGCAATACTGAAGCGTGTGATTTGAAACGTAAATTGAAGTAGTTTATAAGTCGGTAGTTAAGAGTCAGTTTATTTGACTGCTTGTGGTAAGACTAAAGGAAGACCCAGGGTAAAATACCCAAATCTAATGATTCTGGTTAAACGAAGTCCCTTTTAATGCCCATAAACACTGAGGGGGAGGATGGAATATTTTACACACTGTCTTATGGTTTTTGATCATACACATAACCATGACCTATACCAGGTGTGCTCTATGTTATGCATTGAAAGTTAGTCATGAATTTTGATATTGTTTTATTGTTGTAGGTTGGGCCGAACTGTAATAACACAGACCCCTGCGGTAATCGGAATTTCGACAAGGAGTATTTGTGCACGGATACTTGTCAATGCCCGGGGTATGAATGCACACATTGCAGTGCTCTAAAAGATTACGAATGTCCAGGTTTCGATTTCCCTGATTTTTTGGTATCCTATTGATTTAATTTTTCTTTTTATCTTTTTGATTCAAGTATCTTTGATTAAAGTATAATTTATGCATTTCTACATCATTTGTAATTCAGCTCTTTCTTGAGGTTGTATAAATGTTTCTCTTCATATTTTCATCATATTTTTATCATACCGTAAAGCATCAAATAAGTGCCCCCCTCAAATAAGTGGCTCCCTGCGTATAAGAGCTCTTTTTATGATGGGGATAGCTGAATGAAACCTGCCTGCTGAGTTATTTATTGACGATACTGAGTCCAGAAACGAAATTTCATGTTATTTTGAAGATATTTGGTTTTGTTTTTGATCTTAGAGAGACCAATCTTGAATGAGAATACAGCTTGAGGACCTACGAACTTTATAAATGCCTGGGTGCTTATTCAAGCTTTACGGTATTTACATGATGTGTAATCTGTTTGGTGAAAATTAAAGTTGATCACTTTCCATGATCATCTAAAATCCCAGAAATTTCATCAGTCTATTTTTAGGCTCAATCCTTTGATCATAGTTAAAAAATCAACTTCGATTGGTATTTCTTGACATCAAGACGACCCCATGGTTTATTTTTCTCACTTGTTTACTTTTTTTGACATGAGGATGATGGGGTTTGAGAAGGGGATGGTAAGCGAGAGTGAGATGCGGAGGAGATAAATCCATGGATGGGTCGACCCCTACTAGCGAGGAAAACGGCCTGGATAATGCTGTTTGTTTGCGTATACATTTTGTTGATCCGCCCGGTTTATAGAAAGATATTCCAAAACGTTATTCAAAAAGTCAAAACCCCATTTGTCATTAATGGTGTATCAAAAATAATTTTTGTTCCCACAGCGCCGTGTGAATCTAATCCGTGTAAGAATGGTGCAGAATGCATCAATAATGGGAAGATTAAGTTTACCTGCAACTGCAAGCCTGGGTATACTGGACCTCAATGTGAACAAGGTTAGAGCTTTCTTTATTCTTAGCTTCCACCGATTGTACTTTTGTGATGAGCTTACCCAAGGCTAACATTGCAAGAGATTTATTATGGTATATAAATATTTCATAGTTAAGACACCAATCATAGAAATATCATATGTTATTCCTTTGATACATCAACATGATCGTTTCTTGAACTATGAAGGTTTCGAATTAATTAATGGTCTCGTCAAGAATTATAAGAAACAAAGCAATATTTATTGCATTTTCTTTTTGCATGCATTTTTTAAAGCAATTTCAGCTCGAGCTCAGTACTAAAAATTGCTTAGCTGGAGGGCAAATTTGAGTACTCAAAATTGCTTAGCTTTTTTACTTAAAAATGCGTTTCTTAGAATGCTATCTCACAAGGTGCTGTGCAAACAAATGTTGATGGTATCTTGCAAACAAAAGTGTGCTGGGGTACTATCTATGACGGAAGACATTAGAGATCAAAGGCGTTAGATTCTTTGAGAAGAGAATGCGACAATCTTTGAACTCGGGTACTAGGAATTTGTTATATGTATTGCACTCATTTTTTGATAAGAAATCGGTAATAAGAAACCATAGGCCCAGATTTCCAAAACTTAGGAAACTTTGGTAGGAGATTTTGTGTGAACACAAAATGTTAAAAAAAATATATATTTTGAAAAAATGTTGAAAAAATACATAGAAAAACAACTGCCACACTACAGTCTCACAGAACGTTGACTTCTAACGTGTCTGGTTTTGTTCCTTATTCAGTCTGGTTACATCTAATAACATATATTAGATGTTTAAAATGAAATTTGCATTTATTTTCATTCTCTATATCCAATTCATTCTTGGTAGTGATAGAAAATAAAGAAATAACGGTATATGAAGGAAAATTAGACTTTTATGTCAAAAAAATTGCAAAGAAAATTATCGTACCAAGATTGGGGTGAAAGTTAAGAAACTCTGATACGAAGATTTAGCGTAGTTCCTTATAAAAATGAGTTTATCTCATTTATCTACTTGAACTTGTTCATAATTCTATTTTTATGTCCTCTATCTTTTTTGCAATGTTACCTTATTGCATCCAACAAACTAAGGAATTTACCTTGCTGAGCCTCTCCCTTGAAGCCCCCCAATTCAATGTTTGATGGGCGAACTGTCAAATAAAAATAATTTTTCCTCTATTGATTCATTGTTGAAACATTTAAGCGCTTATTACTGACCACTGCACGAAATACCTTTTTGAAGTCAATGTACATTAATTGTAGATAAACTGATAGTATTTACTTTTCTAGATATCAATTAATGCAATTCCGACCCATGCATCTCAGGTAATACTATGCAATGCTCAAACGAAATAAACAGCTACCGTTGTGTTTGCAATCTAGGCTACACGGGTACACAATGTGAAACAGGTAAGTATTTTTTCTTGCTTACTTTTTACATCATCTCAAGTCATAAATTTTATCGTAATGACTCTTCATTTTTGAAAACGAATAACAAGTACAGTGGTCTCCAAATATAAGGAATTTTTAAATTTCTTATAATTTAGGCCTAGCTGTTTGTATGCTTCTCTCGACCGACTTTTACTTCATTATTTCTAATTCCAGCTCTACCACCTTCTTGCGAGACAATTTACTGTCAAAATGGAGGAACTTGTGCGGATGATACAAGTGGTGCTAAATGTATTTGCGCTTCTGGATTCACTGATATTCATTGCCAAACGAGGACTAGCTAATAAAACAAATGATCTCCAGATTTTGATGGACAAATAACTCGCATACTACCTTTGATATTTGCGTAATTGCGTAAATACTTTTGACGACTGGAAAATAGCATAGGATCTAACGAGGACCTACAATCGGTTGTTGGAAACTAATTGAGATACTGAGCTCTTCCTGAAGAGGTTTGTATGTCACAAGCTCAATGAACCTGAAAAACTTAAAAACTGCATATCTTCTTTCATTGCTATACGCACAATACTGACATGTGTAATTCAATTAGATGGCAAGAGAGAAGCAATCTTCCATCAGATGGTGATTATATTTAGTACAGAAAACTGGGCTATACTGTTTACACTGCTTAGTGGATAGCGTTTTGTTGCACATTTGATATTGAACGGAATTGGCTTGCAACCTAGCAATGATGACATTGAACGACTGAAAATTTGAAAAGGATGAATCATGAAAATCACGCAAAAATTTAAATCAACCAATAAAAAATTTGAAAAGAAATGAAACATGCGATGCAAAAGTTTTTTATGGGCAAACGGGGGTTTGTAGGGGTAACTCCCAAGAAGGGGTGAAGCAGACATAGTACAGTGGTTTAATTATTTTTTTAGCAATGTCAACTTTACGAAACGAACGAAAAATTTGAGCAAGCCTAATACATGAAACCTTAATGCAAAAGGTATTTGGGGGCTGGGGTGTTGGGTTTGGGGGCCGTAGTCCCTATTTGAGAAACATACATAATAAAGTAGCCGCATTGCAATTTAGCTCTTGTTTGAGTAAGTGTGATATTTTTCTACCATTTACCTGGAGAACATCAATTGCCTTTCAATTCAGTTTGATTTTTGATTTGTAACAAAAAAGTGTCTGCTAAAAGTGCATTTTCCCGACAAATAGCGTAAATTGAGAATAGTATCAGTTGACAATCAAATCAGCCTATCACGGGCAGGCAGTTAATGAAATCAAACAATTAATCAAATTATTTAGAATTTCTTGTTTATAAGAACTCTGCGATAATATAATTGATACACTGTTGCAAACTGGTTTTGATCGAACCTAGAATGAAATTAACCAAGGCCCATTTGCTTTCTTCTCGTAAGATAACTTCAAATAAGTATCGCAGCCGAATGATTTGCATAGCATCCTAGAGTCCGCCTTTTCATTGATTATGATACCCGTCAGGCCATTTAGGGTATTGATACAAAAGAAGTCTTTCTCTTACAGAGAATTGAATACAAATTATATTTATCATAATTTGTGGAATCAAGCAAACCCACAATCGAAACTATACACATCGAAACAGTTGATTTGTCAAAGCAGACGAGTTATTGATGGTAGTTTGCCAAGCTAGCAAAAATTCTCAGTTTTCAGGCTCTAGGGATCTTACAGCTGCACCCGCAGGTGTCTAAATATTTCGAAATTTTCTTCTTATAAATTGGTGATCGAGTATTTAAGGTGTTGGGATGTGATGTTAACTCACAAGGGGCTAGTCTTTTATCTTAAGGGGGTGGGGTGGGTAAGCTTATAGGGGCAAGGGTGTAGGCAGATAGGGAGAGCTGAAGAAAATTCTATTCGTTGTTTGTAGTTATTACATTCTACGTTATTATCAAAAAGTGAATGCTGGAAGTGGTTAACTTCTATGTCAGAGCTTCTGGCTATCTTCCGGTAAAAGAACATTTCATCTGGCAAATGCAAGATGGCAGAAGTGAAGGAACTGGGGGCACGTACCCCTCAGATTTCCCAAATAGACCAAAGTTGCTCTTTTTAACCGCCCTTCTTATTTGCCCTTTTAGGCTGGGAAATTTTTCCAACGATGACCTAGTTTTTTTTTAAATTACTGTAGTGTGGTGTTTTTGCCAAGCAAATACAATGTGCATTCATAAATAATGAAGTGACACCTCCGTTCAAACGTGTAGTGACAGGGGGTATGAATCCTCGAGGTTAAATCCTCGAATCAATAAGAAAGGCAATTGAAAATTCATTCCCATTGCAAGTCAAACCAATAACCTGTTTGTGGAAATATTGAGGAAGGCGGAGGAAGATGGACTATGCTCTTTGCCCAAACAATCCTGCTGAACAAATTAGTTAGTCACCTGTTTTTTTATAAGAAACCCTGACTCGTGAATACCCAATGATTTAAGAAACACCAGCACTGAAATGAAATTTGATAAGAAACACAAACTTGGTCACAATGTAAGAGCTGCTATTTTGTGAACTTAATTAGTTTCGAGTTCTGTGTCTTTCAGTTCTAAGACTGTTTTATTAGGGGTTGAACAGGATTCTAAATCTCCCCCTGCCCTTTTTTGGCAATTTCTCCTTCCCCTCGTGAAAAAATAAAGTTTCTACTTTCCATGACTGAGTATCTAAAGTTTCTTTCTTTTCCCTCCATCTAATATCTCCCTTTCCCTCGTAAAGTTTTAGCAGTCCTCCCTTGTTAGTAATACCTCTCTGTTTTATGTAGTTGTGTTTTTATTGATTGAACGTCAAAGGGATCTAACTCTGTTAATTTGGGCATATACCCACAACTTCCGTGTTGATTAATATCTATCCAATGAGAAATCGTCTTGACACTCAACCGGAGCTTTGTGCCAATTGGATCCTTTAATGGATGCAAATGTAGCGAGTGTGCCATTAAATCGAATGCATCTATATGGAAGGGACGTACGCTATGAAGACCAGAATATACCTGAAACTACATAGAGTAGGCACATTGTCCGATAAAATCATTTGCATATATTCCTTTGCCCAAACCATTTGCAGCACTGCTAAGATGTAAGAATATTCATCCTAATCACAGAACGTAAGAAAACTTTCTCCTGGGCCAATGGCTAAGTTGGGTAAAACTCATTTAACAGTAGAGATTATACAATTATATATAGTATGATTGGTTTGGGGTGGGTAAAACATATTTCAATATACTCACAGTTGGGTGAAAGGTTTTTCACCAACAAAGTCACTTCTCTTCAGTACGCATCCTGGTCTTTTCATAGATGATAGAAAAAAACCTGGGCTTAGTAGATGCCAAACCAGATTTGAATAAGACACCAATAGACGAAATGATTTCAAAGCTTGAATGACTTATTAAAGATAGAAATGTGTGGAGAGGTATGGTGAAGGACATAAATGTTAAAAATATGTCAGTTTTGGACGGTGCCAAAATTTCAATACAGCCAGAAAAATCGGAAGCATAGTGAAGCGAAAAAATCGATTATTACTTAGGCATTTCCTCTTACACTCAACAGAGTAATATGCCAGAAAGAGAATGGAACAAAAACCTTACAAATCATTACACCCAGATGTGCCTATTTTGATCCACATCTGGGTAGAATAATTCGGTTCGGTTTTTGTTTTGTTCTCTATCTGACGTATTACTCTGTTGAGTGTCATACGAAAAGCTCAAGTTATCAATGTCTTCGTCTCTCTATGCTTCTAATCTTTCTGGCCATATCAAAAATAATCATAAATATATGATTTAAGAACCCCGGGCTAAACAATGAGTGGTCCCTTACTAGGTAGATATTTAGTTTCCTTTAAAAAACGTGTCTCACAGCAGGTTGCAATTCAGCTCTATATTTGATAACCATACATAAGACGATAAGACGTTTTTGATGTAGATGACATCTCAACGAGGACGATGCGGACATGAGTTCCAAATGCTTCACAGTATTTCTGTAAGTTTTATTTAAATTTGTGATTTACTATCTCCAGATTATAAGATTATGCTTAGGTGCTGAGATAATCTTCAGCCTATTAGAGACTTTGTTATGTCTTTTGAATAAGCAAAACATTGTAAACTATTTATCTTCGGTATTGTTTTTCGAAACGAGTTTTCTGGCCGAGTTAGTCTTTTACTGCAAAGGAGTCAGATGATGAAGTTGTACAATTTTGGGAAAACATTGAATGACTGTAGAAAGAATTTTTTAATATGTAGAAAAATCTAGGATTGATTCCAGTACAATTTTTACTAATTTTTCTTTAGTTTGTATTCCGAAATGTTTCTCAAATTCCTTGGTTTCAAATGTTTTTAGCATTTGGTATATCATACCTATAATTAGGAAAATATTCCGTCCGATCGAATTAGGAGAATTAACTTCTTGCCTCTAAAGAGAACTTCGGTTTACTTTCACTAACACGTTTTATTTCACATTTTAGCTGCCTATGCACCGCTGTTTTGCTGGCAAGAGCAAGGATATTGCGACTGCAGTGTAAAAGTTATGCTGCGTACAGGTATCAACTCTTTACAATAATTTTCAAATTAAAGATTGTAGTTTCTTGTACAGTGATATACCAGAAGTATGGCAAGGGCTGCAGCTAAATCTTTAACTGTCAAGCTAAGACGATCGTAGCAATAACACTGCCAGCCCATCCTAGCCGATCCCTAGACTGCTGGAGATGCAAAAGAGTAGGTTCAGCTGAGATACAACTATTTTTGTTTTGTGGCAAGCTGAACGAATTCGACCTCATATTAAAGAGCACATGAAGCAAAAACTTTTATTAGTGGAAATGATAGCTACTGTTGATTCATAAGAAACTCTGTGAAAAGTTTGTTGATATCTCATTTGGTTTTCAAGCTATCCACCATTTTGTAGGATTGGCTGATGACGTCACATTGTTTGTAAAAGGTCCAGAAAATATACCATGTTGACTCCATTTCCAAGAGAAATGCAATCACGATATTTCTTATCGATTAGTATGCTTTTCCAAAAATCATGCACACATGTTAAATAACCTGCATTAGCTACATTATGCAGCTCTGCAACAAGATTTCTTGCAACTCAAATCTTTCCATGATGAGATACAGCTATTTCCCCATATGTAAACCTAATAATTTGCAAACGCTATGACGTCATCCTCTGATAATTCAAGTTAGTGGATAATTTGAAAACAAGAGAAGATATCAAAATAATCTAAACGGCGTTTTCTATCATTCAACATTACCTATCATTTCCACCAATAAAAAGTTTTGCTTCATGTGCTCTTTAAAGAGATTGGACGAAGAGAGCTTGAGGATGGCGAGGAAAATCGTAAACATAGCTAAACGTAATAACTATTGAAGCTTTGCGTCATAGTTTTCTGAAAAGTAATAAAATTCTTTAGAAATCTTATTTCATAATTTCAGGTATGTGAAACAAGACTACAAACTGGTTGGAGCTCCGATCGTCAGACTCAAAAACAAACCACTCGGGGACTGCGAAGTCGACTGCGTGTCCGAACCGAAATGCAAGTCTTTAAACTGGAAAGGGGACGTCTGTGAGTTGAACAGCAAAACCATATCGGATGAAACTGATAATTGCACAGAATCTAACAATTGGAAGTCCAAGCCTGGATCATGGGCAAATGCAACAAAATGCACGCTGAAAAGACAGGATGGGTGGATTTTCAAATCGACAGATTACACACGTCTCTTGGTGAGAATATGTTAGAATGCGTGGTAATGAAATCTGTCAGAAGTTCATGATGGCCAGAGAAATCCGAAGCAGAGCTAAAGATAATAATAACTTCTAAAGCTCTGCGTCTGACACGAATCAGAGTAGTACATCAGAAGAGTTTTTTATCGGTACAAAAGTTCATTATAGGGAGGAAAATCGGAAAGATTGTTTAACATGATAACAACTAAAAAGCTGGCGTCTGACACTCATTACAGTAGTGCGTCAGAACAGTCTTTTATCGGTTCAGAAGTTCATGATTGTGAGGAAATTCGGAAAGATAGCTAGTGAAACATAATAACTACTAAAGCTTTGCGTCTGACACTCATCAGAATTGTACATCTGAAAGAGGATGAAAACGAAACCAAACGAATTGTTATGTACGTAGACGTGGATAGATATTGGCCAGTAAGAAAGGAGGAAATTGTTTGGTAATAATAAACAACCAATCAAATCCTCACCGGAAGTCTGGTGAGATGAAAAATTAACTGTTTTGTCTTCATCTCACTCCATGTGCTTACTGTATGCAGTATATCAATCACTTTTAAATTTCATGCTATTTATTTCATGCAGGTTGGGCCTAACTGTGAAAACGTGAACCCGTGCAGAACAGATGAGTTGTGCTTGGACTCCTGCGAGTGTCCCGGATATCAATGCATACATTGCAGCAAAGTGCAGAATTTACCATGCCCAGGTAAGCTTTCTATCATTCACTGACATATAGAAAAAACCTGTAACCTTAATTTTTAAAAGCAATAGTCTGAACAGGTTCCTCAATAAATTGTAGCTACTCAAGAGCAGTAATAGGGAACAGAGAGTAAGTAAATGGTACTTTTAGCTCATGGGAGACCCTAGAAAATGGCGTACCACAAGGATCCATTCTAGGACCTCTTCTTTTTAACATATTTATAAATGATATCTTTTATGCTGTAAAAGATGGTTCTTTGTGTAATTTTGCTGATGACAATACAATTTTTGCTGATGCTAAAGATGAAGTAGAGCTAACTGAGAAAATAAAATCGAACGTAAAAGACTGTATTAAATGGTTTTATGATAATAGAATGTCAGCAAATCCATCCAAATTTCAAGCAATTAAGATAGGAAATAAGAATAAAGATTTCAAATCATTTCCAATAAGTGATAATTTTGAAATAGAAACCACAACTGAAGTTTCCCTATTAGGCATTCAAATTGATAATAAATTAAATTTTGACAAACATGTAGAATTAATTTGCCAAAAAGCATCTCGTCAACTGAATGCACTTTAAAGATTAGCAAACTACCTAGAAGAGAAAGAAAAACGTATTTTAGTCAACTCTTTTATCCTATGTCATTTTACTTACTGCCCTTTAGTATAGCTTTTCTGCAATAAAAAGAGCAAAAATAGAATAGAAAAAATAAATGAAAGAGCCCTACGCATAATCCATACAGATTATTCATTAAATTATAACGATCTCCTTAAAAAGGATGAAGACACTACAATTCATATCAACATGATTCGAAACTTGGCATTAGAGGTTTACAAAACTCTTAATAAGCTAAACCCTCCATTTATGCAAAATCTTTTTGAAGAATCGCATACCAAGTATGATCTCAGAGGAATAAAAATCCTTAGATATCCCAAAAGTAAATACCAAGAAGTATGGGATCCAATCTTTGAAATATCTTGGGCCCAAAATCTGGAATTCACTCCCGGATGAAGTTAAGTTAGCTCCCTCTGCGAATCATTTTAAAACATTGACAAAAACTTGGTTTCTTGAAAACGTATGTTGCTGTTCTTTTTTCCAAAAATAACCCGTCATGAGAGCGGTCATAATTGATGTAACTTTAGTTACTTTATGTTAGTTTATATTAGTCTCTGTACTACGTAACGACTAACATTAAAAAAGATATATCATTATTATTATCATTAATAATGATGGCCTTTTTACGTCACTAATTCATAGGCCTTTTTACGCCCCTCAACTACCATTATTACCATTGATAGTAATAACCTTAAAATTGCAATTCATACCACAGTCATGATGGTAGCAAAGAGGTAGGAACAAAAACAAAATGAATTGCAAACAGAGTAGATCTCCCATCATACACCCCCTAGCCTGTGTACAGAAAAAACTGCTTTCAGGATTGTATGTATACATGCTTTTTTATAAAGAACCTAGCTCAGAACCTAGTTCTTAAGTTCCTTATTTTGAGACCTCTTTTTGCCACTTTTTAGTTCTAAAAGTTCCTTAATAGTTCCTTGATCTAAAATGCTCATTTAGTGGATAGGAATTAGTACCAACGCAAGAAAAGCATTAAAATTCAACATTTTGCAATAAACTCTGCTAATAAACATGTTACAACACAAAGAAGCTTCACCCAGGCCTATACAACGTAAAAGTTCACGGGAGTTATCAAAGAAGTTGCATACCTACACCATTGATAATGTTATGTTAATTATTAAGTTCCTTAGTTATTGAACCTTTAGTAGTAGAAGTTCCTTAAGTTTCTCGACATTCTACATGTAGGTTCCTTATAAAAGGTTCCTTATAAAAAGCATGTACTACAGTTCTGAAAGGGTCAGTATCTGTGTGCAGGGTACCCCTTACCCTTAAACCCATTGATAATGGTCATAAAAATAATAACGGCAACTTTATTTCCTCAGGACCATGTCATTCCGGGCCGTGCAACTCGCAAAATACCGAGCAATGCATGGACGGAAAGAATATCTTCACTTGTAAATGCAAGCCTGGATTCACCGGACGTCTGTGTACGGACGGTAAGTGTACAGACACTAATTACATTATTTTTCATTGCCAACTAAGGGAATTATTTCTTATTTTTCCTGTGAAAAGGTATTTCTGAATCATCACGTGTGTGTAAAAACTGTGTAGAGTGTTCGGTACTGTCGAGGAAATTAAATATTGCAGGCATGTCAGCAGTACTGTGCGGATATACTTTAAGTACATTGGACGGTATTCAGTACTGCATTGGAATAACATCAGCGTTGTGGACAGTGGCGGTTTTAGAAACTGCGAGGCCTGGGGCCAAAAAAAAAAAAATTTGCGGGGCCCCTACTCCCGGTAAAACATTTGCTCCTAATATTATTTTTTTCGTTTTCGTTACAGAGAGCTTGTAATTTGCTGTTGTTGTAACAAAAAGTACAGTAACAAACAGAACTGTAACAAACAGTTCAGTATAGCTAATATGTTTCATTATGAAGGAGAGAATGTTTTTATTTTATGAAAGGTGCGGGGCCCCTTTTTTCTAGCAAAAGCATGGGGCCTGGGGCCATGGCCCCCCTGGCACCCCCCTAAAACCGCCACTGATTGTGGAGGATGTTCAGTGATGTAGGGGGATACCATAAGTTCTGTGGGGAATTATATATACTGTGGAGTATGTTCAGTACTGTGTAGGATGATAAGTAGTGTTGAGGATGTTTTCGTAATATGGAGGATGTTCAGTACTATCATAGTTTATCGAAAATAATGGTTTAGAAACCCTTTGTTGTATGTCTTTGTTTCATAGGTGATGTTGAGCAGTACTTGAAAGTGCACAACGTATGTTTTATCTTCTCTCTTTACTGTTAAAATATTGCATGTAAATATTGCCTACATAAATATGATGCTGAATATTATAAAATCTTTTCTAAATAACGAATATTTCTGGTTAGGGAACCAAAAAAAGCGTTTTGGTATATTCGCTCAACCATGACCCTGTTGGCTAAAACAATGGCAAAACAAAAGACTGTGCACTCTCAACTTACACAAAAAGATAGAACAATAGTTTTTTAAACCATTATTTTCGATAAACTATGGAGGATATCTAGTACTGTTTGGGATAACTTCAGTACTGTGGAGGATAACATCGGTACTGTGGGGGATATTCAGTACTATGGAGGATATTTCGTACTGTGGAGGATATCAGCTGTACACACTTTTTTTATAAAGAACCTTTTATAAGGAATCTACATGTCGAAGGTCGAAAAACTTAAGGAACTTTTACTAGTAAAGGTCAAATCACTAAGGAACTTTATAATTTTGCATACATGCATTTGGTGTAGATATGCAAGTTCTCTAATGACAACGTAACTAACTTTTACGTTTTATAGGCCTAGCCTAAGCGTGTTATGATATGTTTCATGTTTCCTTATCACGAGTTTATTGCAAAATGTTGAATTTTAATGCTTTTCTTGCGTCGATACTTATTCCTATTTATTAAATTAACACTTGAAATTAAGGAACTACTAAGGAACTTTTAGAACCACAAAGTAGTCAAAAGAGGTCTCAAAATAATGATCTTAATAACTAGGTTCTGAGCTGGGTTCTTTATAAAAAAAAGCGTGTACTGTGGAGGATATCAAAACTGCACCATTTTTTTCCTGTATCGTTTAGTTGACGCGTTTACGCATGCAAAGTCGGTGGATTCCCTGAAATGGAATTATAGATAATTAATTTCCACATGCTACCTCTAAAATTTTTACTAATGTCTATTTCGTTGGTTTGCGTTTAAGGATCATAGGGTCCAAATCAGCTTGTGACCTTTAATGTATTCGACAGACCAAGAAAGTGACCTTGACCACCCTCTCCCTCGAAGCCCCCCTATTCACTGTTCGATGGCAATGCTGCTGTGAATTACCTTCACCCTTATAAATCAACAATGGTCACACTGTCAAATTATGATGATTCTTTCTCTATTGATTTATTATTGAAACCTTTAACCGTTTATTACTAACCGCTGCACGAATTATCTTTTGAAGGTCATTGTAGATTTATTGTAGATAAATAGATAGTAATTACTTTTCCAGATATTAATGAATGCAAATCCAACCCATGCCAATCTCCTGGCACTTTACAATGCTCAGACGAAATAAACAAATACCTTTGTATTTGCAATCTAGGCTACACGGGTACACAATGTGAAAAAGGTAAGTATTTTTTCTCGCTACCCTTTAACATCTTCTCAGATCATAATTTAATTGAAATAATTTCAAGCGTTTCGAAATGACTCTGTGTTTTGAAAAACGAATGTAGAATACAGTAGTCCTCAAATATAAGAAATTCAGATTTTCAAATCAGGCTGTCCAGGATCTTTTTACAAAGGAATTATTTCTTCATCAAATGTGGATTATTGCCCAAGAGAATGGCATGAAGATTTCAATATTTGAGGTGTCGTGAATACATCTTTATCTTCATCCCCCCCAAATGATTCTTATTCTTATTCGACTGAAGCAATCGAAGACTAACATTAGAAGATTCCTTGCCTGCTCCACTACTGCATTGTCGTGAATACTATATCTGAAGTCACATTATCTATAGGGGATTTAACTTGCACTTACCTTACACTAGGTTCGTGATTTTGCTGACCTGAACAGTTTTCTCTCCAATATTGTTTATTAATTTATGCAACTATCTTATTTACAATATTGGAATTTGTACATTTTTCAATCACCCATAGAATTATAACTAGGCCAAGCTGTCTGTATGTCTTCTCTCAACCACGATTCTATCTCCTTACTCGATTCTATTGCATTTTCAGCTCTTCTGCCTAGTTGCAAAACGGTTATCTGTCAAAATAGAGGCACTTGCGAGGATACTTCAAGTGGTCCTAAATGCAATTGTGCTCCTGGCTACACAGGTACTAGATGCGAAACGGCGATTGGCTGATAAAACATATGACCACCGGATTTCGACTAACAAGTAACTCGCATACGAAGTTTGATATTTGCATCAATAATTTTGACGACTGGAAAATAGCATAGAATCTAACGAGGACCTACAATTGTGATTCAATTAAATGGAAAGAGTGAAGCGATCTTCTATTAGATGGTGATTATATTTAGTACAGACAACTATACTGTTTACACTGCTTAGTGGATAGCGTTTTGTTGCACATTTGAAATTGAACGGAATCGACTTGCAACCAGTGGCGAAGCTAGGTAGCAATGAGTGGTCATGCTATCTGGGAAAAATTTTTGATGGTGGCAAAAAGTGTGTAAGGTGTGCCATAGGTACACATGCAATCACCACTTTGCTATTTCTGAGGTGTGAAAATGGCTTAGGATCCGAAAAATCCAACTGTGTTATGAAATAAAAAAGCCTTAGATAAACCAAAGGGTGCTAATAGGAGATAGCCTAGCAATGACAAGGGAGCAAGTTTTTGGAAATGCAGATTGTAAGATACATCATCAAGCAAAGCCAATTTATGTATTTTAGCATTGCTATTGATATCAAGAATTCCCATGAATAGCTGATAAATAGATGCATTCAAGAGCAGATTACTTTTTCAAAACAGAAGTACTTTTGGCCTAGATTATGGAAAAAGAAGGCAATAAACATCATGATTATTTTGATGTCCCAATACATAAATAGAGAAACTTTGGTATAATAGATTCACTTCCATAAGGCTAGTTCTTTCTTGTGTACCAATCTTCCTGACAAACTTGATCTTTGTTTTGACTTTAGAAAAATCCAAGGGCCTAGATTGCACAATGGCCTCCTGCTCACTTAGATTACTTGCACCAAATGACTTGTTCAACAACCGAGAAACGCTGTCTCAATCAGTAAGACTTAGTTCAGCTAAACTTTCAGCCATTTATAGATTATGCGATAGCAGTAAACCTTGAGGGAACGAGAAAGAAAACTACGGCAAGGCCACAACAACAAACGCGTTTCTCGAAGAAATGTGAACTTCAACAAAACAGGGGGTTCGTGCGTGAATCATGCTTTCAGAAATGAGCAGGACCTTGAGGTTTCTGAGAACGCGCGACGGGGTAATTTAAGCCAATCAGAATCAAATATACTTCTAGAGTTCTGATGATTATTATTGCTAAGGTCCTGCTATTTCAGATGAGCAGTCCTTCTATTGTCTTTTTCTATTGTTAAGCATGACCAAACGCAAAGGCGTATGGGAAGGCTCCATTGTTAAGCATGACCGAACATAGGGTTTAGTCTTGCTATATTTGTAGAGCAGGAGAAGAAATTTTCACAATGAATGTATATGTATCATAATATGGAAACCCTATGATCGATTACACACAGGGATACAGGAACTTAAAAATGCCGACAGAAAAGAGATCGACCCTGTGGAGGGGTGGTGGGTTGTTTTGGACCCTGTTAAAGCTGCTTTTAGCAAAAATTAGTGAAATGAAAAAATTTCTGCTTGAAAATTTTTAGTCATGCTCAGCATGACCAGCATGACCCTTAGCTTCGCCACTGCTTGCAACCTAGCAATGATGACATTGAAAGACTGAAAATTTTAAAAGGATGAATCATGAAAATCGCGCAAAAATTTAAATCAACCAATAAAAAATTTGAAAAGAAATGAAACATGCGATGCAAAAGTTTTTTGTGGGCCAACGGGGGTTTGTGGGCGTAACTCCCAAGAAGGGGTGAAGCAGACATAGTACAGTGGTTTAATTGCTTTTTTTAGCAATGTCAACTTTACGAAACGAACGAAAAATTTGAGCAGCCCTAATACATGAAACGTTAATGCAAAAGGTATTTGGGGGCTAGGGTGTTGGGTTTGGGGGCCGTAGTCCCTATTTGAGAAACATACATAATAAAGTAGCCGAATTGCATTTTAGCATATAAGAACTGTGCGATAATATAATTTATACACTGTAGCAAACTAGTTTTGATCAAGCCTAGAATGAAATTAACCAAGGCCCATTGCTTTCTTCTCCTAAGATAACTTCAAATAAGTATCGCAGCCGAATGATTTTCATAGCATCCTAGAGTCCGCCTTTTCATTGATTATGATACCCGTCAGGCCATTCAAGGTATTGATACAAAAGAAGTCTTTATCTTACAGAGAATTGAATACAAATTATATTTATCATAATTTGTGGAATCAAACAATCCCACAATCGAAACCATTCACATCAAAACAGTTGATTTGTCAAAACAGTCAAGTTATTGATTGTAGTTCGCCAAGCTAGCAGAAATTCTCAGTTTTCAGGCTCCAGGGATCTTACAGCTGCACCCGCAGGTGTATAAATATGTTGAGATTTTCTTCATAAAAATTGGTGATCGAGTATTTAAGATGCTGGCCGGTAATGTAAACTTACAAGGTGCTAGTCTTTTGTATTAAGGGGGTGGGGTGGGTACGCTTATAGGGGCAAGGGTGTAGGCAGATGGGGGGAGCCGAAGACAATTCTATTCGTTGTTTGTAGTTATCACATTATACGTTATTATCAAAAAGTGAGTACTTGAAATGGTTAACGCCCCCTCCCTTTTCAGAGCTTCTGGCTATCTCCCGGTAAAAGGACATTTCATCTGGCAAATGCAAGATGGCAGAAGTGAGAGAACTAGGGGCGCGTACTCCTCAGATTTCACAAATAGACCAAAGTTGCTCCTCTTAACTGCCCTTCTTATTTGCCCTTTTAGGCTGGGCAATTTTTCCAACGATGACCTAATTTTTTAAAACTGCTGTAGTGTGATGTTTTTGCAGAGCAAATACAAGATGCATTCATAACTTATGAAGTGACACCCCCGTTCAACTGTCTTGTGACAGGGGGTATGAATCCTCGAGGTTAAAATCCCCGAATCAATAAGAAAGGCAATTGAAAATTCATTCCTATTGCAAGTCAAACCAATAACCTGTTTGTGGAAATATTGAGAAAGGCAGAGGAAGATGGACTATGCTCTTTGCCCAAAAAATCCTACTGAACAAATTAGTTAGTCGCCTGTTTTTTTATAAGAAACCCTGACTCGTGAATACCCAATGATTTAAGAAACACCAGCACTGAAATGAAATTTGATAAGAAACACAAATTTGGTCACAATGTAAGAGCTGCTATTATGCGAACTTTATAAGTTTCGAGTTCTGTGTTTTTCAGTTTTAAGACTGTTTTTTTAGGGGGATGGCACAGGATTCTAAATCTCCCCCTGCCCTTTATTGGCAATTTCTCCTTCCCGTTGTGAAAAAATAAAGTTTCTCACTGATGAGTGAAGAAATTTTCACCAACAAATTCACTTCTCTTCAGTATCAACCCTGCATGGTCTTTTCCTAAACAATAGAAAAAGACCTGTGCTTAATAGATACCAACTAGATTTGAATAAGACACCACTAGAAGAAATGATTTCAAAGCTTGAATGACTTGTTAAAGATAGAAATATGTGGAGAGGTATGGTGAAGGACATAACTGTTTAACATATGTCAATTTTGTACAGTGCAAAATTTCAATACAGCCAGAAAAATCGGATGCATAGTGAAGTGAGAAAATGGATCACTACTTAAGCATTTCGTCTTAAACTTAACACAGTAATATGCCAGAAAGAGAATGGATGTACCTTACCCAGATGTGCCTTTTGATCCACGTCTGGGTAGATAATTCGTGCGGTTTTTGTTTCGTTCTCCATCTGACGTATTGCTCTGTTGAGTGTAAGACGAAAAGCCAAAGTAATCAATGTCTTCGCCTCTCTATGCTTCTTATCTTTCTAACCATATCGAAAATAATCATAAATATATGATTTAAGAACCCCGGGCTAAACAATGAGTGGTCCCTTACTAGGTAGATATTTAGTTTCCTTTAAAAAACGTGTCTCACAGCAGGTTGTAATTCAACTCTATATTTGATTACCATTCATAAGACGATAAGACGTTTTTGATGTGGATGACATCTCAACGAGGACGATGCGGACATGAGCTACAAATACTTGAGAGTATTTCTGTAAGTTTTGTTTGAATTTGTGATTTACTATCTCCAGATAATAAGATTATGCTTAGGTGCTGAGATAATCTTCAGCCTATTAGAGACTTTGTTATGTCTTTTGAATAAGCAAAGCATTGTAAACTATTCATCTTCGGTATTGTTTTTCAAAACAAGTTTTCTGGCCGAGTTGGTCTTTTACTGCAAGAAAGTCAGATGATAAAGTTGTACAATTTTGGGAAAACATTGAATGATTGTAGAAAGAATTTTTTAATATGTAGAAAAATCTAGGATTGATTCCAGTACAATTTTTCCTAATTTTTCTTTAGTTTGTATTCCGAAATGTTTATCAAATTCCTTGGTTTCAAATGTTTTTAGCATTTGGTATATCATACCTATAATTAGGAAAATATTCCGTCCGATCGAATTAGGAGAATTAACTTCTTGCCTCTAAAGAGAACTTCGGTTTACTTTCACTAACACGTTTTATTTCACATTTTAGCTGCCTATGCACCGCTGTTTTGCTGGCAAGAGCAAGGATATTGCGACTGCAGTGTAAAAGTTATGCTGCGTACAGGTATCAACTCTTTACAACAATTTTCAAATTAAAGATTGTGGTATCTTGTACAGTGATATACCAGAAGTACGGCAAGGGCTGCAGCTAAATCTGTAACTGTCAAGCTAAGACGATCGCTAACAATAACACTGGCAGCCCATCCTAGCCGATCCCTAGACTACTGGAGATGCAAAAGAGTAGGTTCAGCTGAGACACAACTATTTTGTTTGGTGGCAAGCTGAATAAACTCGACCTCATTAAAGGGATTGGACTCTGCCGAATTGCACGATTAACAGTAGACTTTGATCAGTGCAGAGCTTGAGGAAGGCGAGGAAAATCGAAAACATTGCTAAACATAATAACTATTGAAGCTTTGCGTCTGACATTCATGAGATGAGAGTAGTACATCAGAACAGTAGTATTTGATTAGTACAGAACTTGAGGATGCCGAGAAAAATCGTAACCAACAAATTAAATACTAGCTAAAATAATGGTAGTGGCAACAACAAAATTATAGTTTTCTGAAACGTATTTTCTCAAAAATTATTCAGAATTTTTACTTCGTAATTTCAGGTATGTGAAACAAGACTACAAACTGGTTGGAGCTCCGATCGTCAGACTCAGAAACAAACCACTCGGGGACTGCGAAGTCGACTGCGTGTCCGAACCGAAATGCAAGTCTTTAAACTGGAAAGGGGACGTCTGTGAGTTGAATAGCAAAACCATATCGGATGAAACTGATAATTGCACAGAATCTAATAATGGGAAGTCCATGCCTGGATCATGGGCAAATGCAACAAAATGTACGCTGAAAAGACAGGATGGGTGGATTTTCAAATCGACAGATTACACACGTCTCTTGGTGAGAATATGTTAGAATGCGTAGGAATGAAATCTGTATTCATCGGTACAGAAGTTCATGATGGCCAGAGAAACCCGAAGCATAGCTAAAGATACTAATAACTAGCTACTAAAGCTTTGCGTCTGTCACGAATCAGAGTAGTACGTCAGAAGAGTCTTTTATCTGTATCAAAGTTCATAATAGGGAGGAAAATTGGAAGGATTGTTTAACATGATAACAACGAAAAAGCTTGCGTCTGAAATTCATTACACTAGTGCGTAGGAACAGTCTTTTATCGGTTCAGAAGTTCATGATGTTGGTGAGCATTTCGGAAAGATAGTGAAACATAATGACTACTAAAGCTTTGCGTCTGACACTCCTCAGAGTCTGAAAGAGAACGACAACGAAACGAAATCAATTGTTATGTAAGCAGATGTGGATAGATATTGCCCAATAAGAAAGGAGGAAAATGATTTGGTAATAATAAACAACCAATCAAATCATCAAAATTAAAGAGTTAAGTACCGAGTTGAAAAAGTATTAAATTTTTAGAAATTGTTAGAAATTTAATACTTTTTCAACTCGGTACTTAACTCTTTAATTTTGTCGTTTTATTATACACCTAAAGTACTACACGCAGTCAAATCTTTCAATCAAATCATCACCGGAAGTCTGATGAGATGAACAATTAACTGTTGTGTCTTCATCTCACTCCATGTGCTTACTGTATGCAGTATATCAATCACTTTTAACTTTCATGCTATTTATCTCCTGCAGATTGGGCCTAACTGTGAAAACGTGAACCCGTGCAGAACAGACGAGTTATGCTTGGACTCCTGCGAATTTCCCGGATATCAATGCATACGTTGCAGCACAGTGCAGAATTTGCCATGCCCAGGTTGGTTTTCTTTCAGTCACCGACATACAGAAAAAACCTGTAACCTTAATTTTTAAAAGCTATAGCCTGAAATGGTTCATGAATTGTACTTATGCAGTAAAACTGATGGCGTTTTGTTATCTATAGGCCTATTAACACCCCTCAACTATCATTATCATCATTGATAGTTATAACCTTTAAACATTAAATTTCCAATTCATATCACAGTCATGATAGTAAGAGGTAGGAACAAAAACAAAAGGCTTTGCCAACAGAGTAGAACGAGATTGCACAGCAACAGTAGGAGGGCGTGAAAATTAGTATGATTTCTGCACAAAAAGGTAAAACAAAGGACTCTCCTAGTTTATCTCTCTCCGAGCAGTAATAATCGGGCTAGTTCTATATACTATACTGGAACCAGGAATATTGGAATATGGAACTTGGGAATATGGGAACTGGGGAACGTAAAATCTCTAAAAGAGGGAACATCGCAATGGCACTTCCTATTGCAATGGTGTTTACACCCATCGAAAGGGCTGCCCTCCTACAACCCCCACATCAAGCTCGTAGGTTCCCTGAGTGTGCAAAATAGCCCTAATCAAAGTTTCATCAGAACGTGGATCTCTGGTGCAGTCTGACTTTTGCGAAGGTCTCAAACATTCAGCAGTGGGATTTTTTTTAGGCGTTTTAGTAAGTTAATTTGTAGTATTTTCCTTAGTTAGGCTATTTAGAACAAAATGGTCATTCAGGTCGGCTTTGGGAACATCGGCTCGAGCTCAGTACTAAAATTACTTAGCTGGAGGGCAAATTTGAGCACCCAAATTGCTTAGCAATTGCATAGCTTTTTTCACCTCAGAGTTTGTCCCTTAGAGTTCTGTATCACAAGATGGTGTACAACAAATGTCTTCGCTGCAAACCCATGGTACTAATATCCACTGTCACCTACTTTCCTATAGTTACTGCAAGATTTTCATTGCTAATTGGATCTGAACTAAAACTTACATTGCCTAACATTTTGCTATCCAGTACTGAAATTGCTCAAGTTCTTTGTTTTGTCGAGTACACGCATTTTTTTATAAGCAATTTCAGCTTGAGCCTAGTACTGAAAATTGCATAGCTAGAGGGTCAATTTGAGTACTCAAAATTGCTTACCAATTGCTTAGTTTTTTATACTTGAAGATTTGTTTCTTAGAATACTATCTCACAAATTTTTGTACAACAAATGTAAATGGTATCTTGCATACAAAAGAGTGCCAGGATACTAATATCCACTAAAACCTACCCCCTATAGCTGCTGCACGATTTTCATTGCCAATAGGATCTTAACAATAATTTTCAAATTGCTTAGCTTTCCCCGATCCAGTACTGGAATTGCTTAAGTTTTTGTCATGTCGAGTACTGACTTGCTTATAAAGCAATTGCTTATAAAAAAATGCGCGTACTGCCTTGAACATAAAGCAATCGCTTATAGAAAATAACGCGTGTGGGGCAGGTCAGTTTCTTAAAATCGATTAACAAATGTGCGGGATGAGCATGGAGACATGTATAAAACCCTGTTGACGCTCACAGCCAATAGAAAAGTAATCAAGATGTTTCTGTATTCATGGCTGGGTGGGACAAGTTTTACCACTTGACTGTGGAATTTAGCAATTCACATTGATAGATTTCTACAAATTGTTTTTGTAAAAAGCTATTTATAAGAAACCGTAGGGCCAGATTTTCAAAACTTAAGAAACTTTGGTTCGATGTTTTGTGTGAACCAAACAAGTTGATAAACTTTCCAGATTTTTCTAAAGGAGACTTTAGCCTGGAACGTGCTCGTCTTTTTTCCTAGGTTCAGATTGGTTACATTTTATAGGATATTTAGCTGTCTGTTAGGAAACATGCTTTCATCTCTGCTGCTCTATATCAAATTCATGTTTGGTAGCGAGGGTGTGCCTTTATAAAGAAAAATTAGGTTTTTATGTCCAAGAAACTTTTCGAACCCTAACTGGGGTTCAGCCCAAGAAACTCTGGTACGAAGGTTTAGCATAGTTGTTGAACGTTGCAGTTGTTCAGTCCCAGCTCTACTCTGGAAGGTAATTCACTGACAGCATGTTTTGTTGAACTGGATGGTAGGGGAGTACTATGGCCCATAAACGCTAGACAAAACTGTTACTTTACTGGACAGACTGTTGCTTCACTGGACAAAACTGGTACTTCAGTGGACAAAACTTTTACTTCACTGGACAAAACTTTTACTTCACTGGACAAAACTTTTACAACTGTGGACAAAACTTTTACAAGTGTGGGCAAAAGTCCAGTGAAGTAAAAGTTTTGTCCACTGAACTAACAGTTAAGTCAAAGAAGTTAAGTTCCTGAAGTTAAGCTGGACTGTACGAGGTCGGCATCTGGATGGATTTTCTAGGACCTGTAGTAATTCACACCCCATACAAATAAGTATTGGGATTGATAATGCACCCATCGTAGATCCCCTAGCCAGGGCCGCCGAGAGCGAGGCCGGGCCCCGGGGCAATTATTGAAAACGGGCCCCTGTCAGTTTAGCTGGTGGTGGGTAGAGGCGCGATAGCTAAACATGCAATGACCGTAGGTCATTGCCAAATACAGCTGGGGGTCTGGGGGGCGTTGAGAGCCCCCCAGCAGGTCCAGGGCAGAGCCCTGGTTGGGGTCCAGGGGGCGAAGCCCCCGGAAGCTTCTGAGATTTTGCAATTTAGAACGTCTCAAAATGGCTAAGAATCCTTTAGTCTTTTTTTTTTTAATATGTATGTTTGACCCACCCCTGTGCTTCCACTAAAATGACTGCAATTTGGCAATGAAATGACGAATTATTCTTAATACAAGATAATTTCTTCATTCATATGGATAAATACACTTTCTCGACAATTGTGTCAATAGATGCCCTTTTTAGTTTAAGGTATCTATTATACCACTAAATTATATTTTCTCGGTTGAGTTGGGAGTTCCCTCTTGATGCCTAGAATAGCTACATCGTTCAATGTTTCTTATGTTGCTTGGCAATGTGCACGAAGTTTTTGATAAGCTAGAGCTTGAGCTTGAACGTTCTACTAGAGACTGTAACTGGCAATCTGTAAAATATCTACAGGGTAATGCATACGTTAGGAATATGTCACCAAGCTTGAATTTAACGATTTCGTGAAAGAAGCAAATGTACATAACGACTGGCTAAAGGAATGAATTGGGATATCAATAGAGATTTGTAACGGACAGAAAGAAAACTTCATTTTTTCCGGCTCTTTACGGGCCTAGCCCTTTTATATCAAAACGACATTTAATGAAAACCTCAAAGCTTCATTTTCCGGGCCCCTTGCAGGGCCCGGGCCCCGGGGCAGTTGCCCCGGCTACCCCCCCCTCTTGGCGGTCCTGCCCCTAGCCTATGCGCAGAACAAACTGCTTTCAGGATTGTATGTATACACGCTTTTTTATAAAGAACCTAGCTCAGAACCTAGTTGTTAAGTTCCTTATTTTGACCTCTTTCTGCCACTTTTTAGTTCTAAAAGTTCCTCAACAGTTCCTTAATCTAAAGTGCTCATTTAGTGGATAGGAATTAGTACCAACGCAAGAAAAGCATTAAAATTCAACATTTTGCAATAAACTCTGCTAATAAACATGTAGCAACACAAAGAGTATAAGCCAGGCCTATACTACGTAAAAGTTAACGGGAGTTATCAAAGAAGTTGCATACATACACCATTAATAATATCATGTTAATTATAAAGTTCCTTAGTGATTGAACCTTTAGTAGTAGAAATTCTCGACATTCTACATGTAGTTTCCTTATAAAAGGTTCCTTATAAAAAGCGTGTACTACAATTCTGAAAGGGTCAGTATCTGTGTGCAGGGTACACCTTACCCTTAAACCCATTGATAATGGTCATAAAAATAATCACATCAACTTTATTTCCTCAGGACCATGTCATTCCGGGCCGTGCAACTCGCAAAATACCGAGCAATGCATAGACGGAAAGAATATCTTCACTTGTAAATGCAAGCCTGGATTCACCGGACGTCTGTGTACGGACAGTAAGTTTGCAGACATTAATCACATTATTTTTCATTGCCAACTAGGGGAAGGATCTTTATCGATTAATTATTGAAAGCTATTTCTGAATAACCATATCCTTATTCCATATCCTAGGATGGATGGTAAAAAAGATTAGAAACACGGCGAAATGACTGCCATATCTTTTCTTCTTACTTTCATCAGAGTAGCACGTTATGGGAACGTATTTTTAGAACTGTGGAGGGTGTTCGGTACTGTCGAGGAAATTAAATATTGCAGGCATGTCAGCAGTACTGTGCGGATATACTTTAAGTACATCGGAGGGTGTTCTGTACTGCATAGGAATAACATCAGCACTGTGGAGGATGTTCAGTGATGTTGGGGGATACCATCAGTACTGTGGGGATGTTCAATACTGTAGAGAATATTTAGTGCTATTCAGGATATCAGTAGTACTGTGAAGGATATCTCTATTACAGTGGAGTATGTTTTGTACTATATAGGAATAACATCAGTATTGTGGAGGGATACCATTAGTACTGTGAAGGGAAACTACAAGCACTGGAAATTACCTAGATTATATCTTTCACTACTAAACTTAACTATTGTAGTGACAATGCTAAATCTCTTCACAAAACACCTGTAGCTTGCACCTGAAAACAAGCTGCTTGACACTCGAGATTTTAGGCGGTATAGCTGCCTCTCTGGCAGTGCTAACCCCCAAGTATTTCCAAACAGTGCCAAATATCGCTGACATCTTTCTTTTGCAGACCCCTAAGAAAAAGTTTTGTTTCATTTTACTAGAAATTGAATACTGCAAACCTTATCCATGTAAAAATGGTGGAATCTGTGGTGAAACAGTAGGAGACTACATGTGCATGTGTCCATCGGTGTTCCAAGGGAAAAACTGTGAAACAGGTAAACATATCTACTTCTATTATTTATTCAGTATATGACCGTTACTTACTTTCATTTTTCCTGATACTTTCAAGTTACGCCATTTTTAATTGCCACCCCTTCTCTCTCTCACTAGAATGTTTATTTGGTTACTTCCTGGTAATTAAGATAATTCAGTTAGGGTTAGGGTTACTTTTAGGGTTAGGCTTAACATTGTTGTTAGGGTTAGGGTCAGTAAAGAATTACAATAAAATATTTCTATATGGGTACTTTCTAGCTATGTTTTAGGGTTAGGAATAGGATATTATTGTTGGGTTATCATTGATATTGAATTGAAATTAAATTGAAAACAATTGTTTTGGTTATAGATTGCTAAAACTCAGGATAGAATGGATGGTATTCGATGCTATTTCGAGGGGTTTATTCTTAAGGGGGTTATTTCGAGGGGGTTTTATGGTATGCGAATCTCGTTTCATTTTTATATCTAGTCAAGCCGGGTGCCTGTATTCTGCTTTGTGAAAATGGTGGAACATGCGAGATAAATGCTGCTGGAAAATCCAAATGTAAATGTCAAACAGGCTACGAAGGTAAAACTTGTTCCACATCAATTGGATGATCAAGGATGACCAGAGGACTTGTGTTAATGCCAACTGTGAAGTTGTAAGTCTATCAGGGGAGATTTTTGAGTTTGTAGTAATATTACATATTTCTTGCAGTATTTAATTTGAAAATACACAGTACCGATTCGAAAATATATTTTTTGCATTCTGAAAGGTGGGCTAGTTCGATTTGATATGCCTTCACCTCACCAGGAAATTAAGTAAGTAAGTTTACGTTTAACGTGGTAGCTTACAAAAGACCAGAGTTCTTATTTCAAACAGAGGAACCTTAACTTAACAATCCTTCCAAAGGACGGTTGAGTGACATGATAACCACATCAAGGGTAACCCATCCAGATGTCGACCTCACACGACCAAGCTTTATTGACGGTTAAACGTTTAGTTTGAACCGAAGTTAATCACCCGTGTACACTTGCTGATTGCCATTGTTAGGCGAATTCGGTACTGTTGTTTGCAGTGGTGAGCGGCAGGGGGTCTGTGGGCTCATAGGCAGATAAAGACAAGGTGCAAGACTAAGTTAACCTTCAAATTTGCAGACAAGCAGCATGCGGGAAATTGCCTAAATACTTTAATTGGAAGCTCTAATCTCGTTGACATAGCTTACAGTTTCTAGCAAGCTCAGCGGTTAGTTTTCTCAAGTTACGGCAAATGAAATAAACGTCGTGGATGAGCTTGAATCGGTGCACTCCCTCTCTTGTGGTATTGTGGCCTAAATGTTGTAAATGGCAAAAACGACTCAGTTGATAACTGGTTTGTCACGGAAAGCTGCAGGTCGAGGAGGTTGCTGCAAATCTCAAGATATTCCCGGTGATGTAGTTTCTAAACATTTGGTACCTCTTTTCTTTTTGCTTTACTGTGGGGATTTTAGGGGCCTAGTTTGGAGATTGTGCTGTCAACCTCGTGTGGTAAATTTTTGAGAGGTATACCCAAAATGGGTTCCCTTGCAGCGTTGCCACGTGCAGTGTTGTGTTTTCACTTGTGGCATTGTGAGTTTTACTTATCAACTAGGAAAACGCTGTTTCTATTTTCCAGGGTCTTATTCATTGGGGATCTACAAATATTTAATAACCTTATTTACTGTTCAATTTTCAAGAACTAATTAGCTATTTTGAGTACAATGCCTTACGTAGGGTCATGGCTTGAAAAAATTCTTATCAAGACAATTTGGCAACTAATGTTTCAAAGCAAGGGATTAATATACAGAATCAGTAACAAAACTTCCAGTGGTTGAGTATTTAATCTCTTTATTTTCATTGGCTATGCGTTACAATGTAGACATAGCTACCTGCTTGCATTCATAGCGTGCAAGTTATATGAATAATAAATGCGCAACTATTAGCTGAGGTCAAGTAAGTGTCAAGGTTGAGAGTACCAGCCCTTTGGAGTCGAGAGTACCAGCTCTCCAGTCAAGGTCGAGAGTAACACCAAATCTTTGCAGCAGTTGGTGTTCATTTGCAGAATCTGTTCCAACTAATCTAAGCAAGCGTAGCTAATCAGTACAAGAGGAGTAGAGGGGATGCCTTGATTTCGCATGGCACATAGATACCCATCTCGAAATTTATTCAAATTGACAGAGGCAAAAGATGCCTTTGCTAGATTTTTTTTTTCTGGAGTAATATTCTGCATCCCTATCAAGAACGAAGGAATAAAACAAATTGCTCTGATGTACTAAGGCATAGCTTGAACCCACTCTTACGACAGCTTTCCTTATTGACTCAAGTATAGTTCACCCATTACACGCAGAATCGGCGGTTTTTTCTACTAGTTGTTCCTTTATCGCACATTAATTTGCATGTTGTCAATACAAAGAAAAATGCGGGGTATTCGTGATTTCTAGGAGTGCTAATCCAAGCTGCAGAATTGGGATCGTTGTTGTTCTCCCACCTGTCCATCAGTATGTGACTAGCGCAAGTGCTTGTATTTGTAAGAGTCAAAATAAAAGAAAACAGTATGATAATCAAGAGTCTGTAAATGCCTGTTGACCTAAATGGCGGTTACAGTGGTAAGTGACACATTATTCCCCGAGCATAAACATATCTTCCATATATACAAGCAAAACGCCCTGATTGCCAAAATAAATGATACGGCTGATATAAGCTTGAGAAGCCAAACGTTCCTGAAAACTCTATCCGTTGGGGTGGCATAGGTTCTAGGGCATTATGTTGGTATCATAGGTTGCTGTATCTTACATCCGCAACTTGGCTGTCCATCATTGTAATGTGTTGTCACTACTGGAAAATAACGAAATAACATAGGCAATGGCTATTTATGTTAGCCCGTGGCAGGTAACCCTCTCTTGGGGGTTCTCGATATGGGTCGTAAAACTCTCAGGTATGGTTGATCCCTGTCTATTAACAATAGCGTCACACTTTGAACTCCCGTCATGAAGAACAGGTATCAGCCCTCTGCGTTGGCAGTTTTAATCAATTTGGGAAGCACATAGCATACAGGGATTTCAGTTATGAACAAAGATTGATCTGCCTTATCTGATTGGATGACATTGCTTACCGTAGGTGACAGGCATACAACAGGGGTTAATGGTTAAAACCTTCCATGTAGCAAGGCAGCAGGGGGTATCCCTTAAATATACAAAATTCCGCCAACCAAGCTTCAATAATTTTCTTTCATTGTCCTACTTAAGACAATACTGGGTCGATAGTAGGGATATAGCATGGATACCCACATCCGAAGAAAATTTTTATGTTGTTAGGTCAATAAGCCTGTCCTCAAGGTCAGGAGATATGTGTTTGGTTCCACCATCCCAGCATTCGTTTGGTATTTGTCTTTCCCACCGGGATCTTGTTTTAAAGTGCAGCGTCATGGTGGGTGGACAAGCGTCCCAAAATTCAAACTTTCTGCCATGATATCGCGTCGGTCAGACAAGCGTCCAATAATCCCGACATTCTGCCGTGATGTCTCGTTGGTCGGACAAGCGTCCAATAATCCCAACAGTTTTGCTGCTAGCGTGGTGTTGGTCAGACAAGCGCCCAATAATTCCAACAGTTTTTTGCTGCTAATTTTCGTGTTGGTCGGACAAGCGTCCAATAAGTCCGACAGTTTTGCTGCTGATGTCGTGTTGGTCGGACGAGCTTCCAATAAATCCAACAGTTTTCCTATTGATGTAGTTTTGGTCGGAAAAGCGTCCAATAAATCCAACAGTTTTGCTGCTAACGTTGTGTTGGTCGGACAAGCGTCCAATAAGTCCAACAGTTTTTGCTGCTGATTTCGCGTTGGTCGGACAAGCGTCCAATAATTCCAACAGTTTTTACTGCTTATTTTCGTGTTGGTCGGACAAGCGTCCAATAAGTCCGACAGTTTGCTGCTGATGTCGTGTTGGTCGGACGAGCATCCAATAAATCCAACAGTTTTGCTGCCGATGTAGTTTTGGTCGAACAAGCGTCCAATAAATCCAACAGTTTTGCTGCTAACGTTGTGTTGGTCGGACAAGCGTCCAATAAGTCCAACAGTTTTTGCCGCTGATGTCGCGTTGGTCGGACAAGCGTCCAATAATTCCAACAATTTTTTGCTTCTAATGTTTGTGTTGGTCAGACAAGCGTCCAATAATTCCAACAGTTTTTACTGCAGATTTTCGTGTTGGTCGGACAAGCGTCCAATAATTCCAACAGTTATTGCTGCTAATTTTCGTGTTGGTCGGACAAGCGTCCAATAATTCCAACAGTTTTTACTGCTGATTTTCGTGTTGGTCGGACAAGCGTCCAATAAATCCAACAGTTTTGCTGCTAATGTTGTGTTGGTCGGACGAGCATCCAATAAATCCAACAGTTTTTTGCTGCTAGTTTTCGGGTTGGTCGGACAAGTGTCCAATAATTCCAACAGTTATTGCCGCTAATTTTCGTGTTAGTCGGACAAGCGTCCAATAAGTCCAACAGTTTTTGCTGCTAATTTTCGTGTTGGTTGGACGAGCATCAAATAAATCCAACAGTTTTGCTGCCGATGTAGTTTTGGTCGGACCAGCATCCAATAAATCCAACAGTGTTGCTGCTAACGTTGTGTTGGTCGGACGAGCATCCAATAAGTCCAACAAATTTTGCTGCTGATTTCGCGTTGGTCGGACAAGCGTCCAATAATTCCAACAGTTTTTACTGCTTATTTTCGTGTTGGTCGGACAAGCGTCCAATAAGTCTGACAGCTTGCTGCTGATGTCGTGTTGGTCGGACGAGCATCCAATAAATCCAACAGTTTTGCTGCCGATGTAGTTTTGGTCGAACAAGCGTCCAATAAATCCAACAGTTTTGCTGCTAACGTTGTGTTGGTCGGACAAGCGTCCAATAAGTCCAACAGTTTTTGCTGCTGATGTCGCGTTGGTCGGACAAGCGTCCAATAATTCCAACAATTTTTTGCTGCTAATGTTCGTGTTGATCGGACAAGCGTCCAATAATTCCAACAGTTTTTACTGCAGATTTTGGTGTTGGTCGGACAAGCGTCCAATAATTCCAACAGTTATTGCTGCTAATTTTCGTGTTGGTCGGACAAGCGTCCAATAATTCCAACAGTTTTTACTGCTGATTTTCGTGTTGGTCGGACAAGCGTCCAATAAATCCAACAGTTTTGCTGCTAATGTTGAGTTGGTCGGACGAGCATCCAATAAATCCAACAGTTTTTTGCTGCTAATTTTCGTGTTGGTCGGACAAGCGTCCAATAAGTCCAACAGTTTTTGCTGCTAATTTTCGTGTTGGTTGGACGAGCATCAAATAAATCCAACAGTTTTGCTGCCGATGTAGTTTTGGTCGAACAAGCGTCCAATAAATCCGACAGTTTTGCTGCTAACGTTGTGTTGGTCGGACAAGCGTCCAATAAGTCCAACAGTTTTGCTGCTGATGTCGCATTGGTCGGACAAGCGTCCAATAATTCCAACAGTTTTCACTGCTGATTTTCGTGTTGGTCGGACAAGCGTCCAATAAGTCCGACAGTTTGCTGCTGATGTCGTGTTGGTCGGACGAGCATCCAATAAATCCAACAGTTTTGCTGCCGTTGTAGTTTTGGTCGAACAAGCGTCCAATAAATCCAACAGTTTTGCTGCTAACGTTGTGTTGGTCGGACAAGCGTCCAATAAGTCCAACAGTTTTTGCTGCTGATTTCGCGTTGGTCGGACAAGCGTCCAATAATTCCAACAATTTTTTGCTGCTAATGTTCGTGTTGGTCGGACAAGCGTCCAATAATTCCAACAGTTTTTACTGCTGATTTTCGTGTTGGTCGGACAAGCGTCCAATAATTCCAACCGTTATTGCTGCTAATTTTCGTGTTGGTCGGACAAGCGTCCAATAAGTCCAACAGTTTTTGCTGCTAATTTTCGTGGTGGTTGGACAAGCGTCCAATAAGTCCAACAGTTTTTGCTGCTGATGTCGCGTTGGTCGGACAAGCGTCCAATAATTCCAACAATTTTTTGCTGCTAATGTTCGTGTTGATCGGACAAGCGTCCAATAATTCCAACAGTTTTTACTGCAGATTTTCGTGTTGGTCGGACAAGCGTCCAATAATGCCAACAGTTATTGCTGCTAATTTTCGTGTTGGTCGGACAAGCGTCCAATAATTCCAACAGTTTTTACTGCTGATTTTCGTGTTGGTCGGACAAGCGTCCAATAAATCCAACAGTTTTGCTGCTAATGTTGTGTTGGTCGGACGAGCATCCAATAAATCCAACAGTTTTTTGCTGCTAATTTTCGTGTTGGTCGGACAAGCGTCCAATAAGTCCAACAGTTTTTGCTGCTAATTTTCGTGTTGGTTGGACGAGCATCAAATAAATCCAACAGTTTTGCTGCCGATGTAGTTTTGGTCGAACAAGCGTCCAATAAATCCAACAGTTTTGCTGCTAACGTTGTGTTGGTCGGACAAGCGTCCAATAAGTCCAACAGTTTTGCTGCTGATGTCGCATTGGTCGGACAAGCGTCCAATAATTCCAACAGTTTTCACTGCTGATTTTCGTGTTGGTCGGACAAGCGTCCAATAAGTCCGACAGTTTGCTGCTGATGTCGTGTTGGTCGGACGAGCATCCAATAAATCCAACAGTTTTGCTGCCGTTGTAGTTTTGGTCGAACAAGCGTCCAATAAATCCAACAGTTTTGCTGCTAACGTTGTGTTGGTCGGACAAGCGTCCAATAAGTCCAACAGTTTTTGCTGCTGATTTCGCGTTGGTCGGACAAGCGTCCAATAATTCCAACAATTTTTTGCTGCTAATGTTCGTGTTGGTCGGACAAGCGTCCAATAATTCCAACAGTTTTTACTGCTGATTTTCGTGTTGGTCGGACAAGCGTCCAATAATTCCAACCGTTATTGCTGCTAATTTTCGTGTTGGTCGGACAAGCGTCCAATAATTCCAACAGTTTTTACTGCTGATTTTCGTGTTGGTCAGACAAGCGTCCAATAATTCCAACAGTTATTGCTGCTAATTTTCGTGTTGGTCGGACAAGCGTCCAATAAGTCCAACAGTTTTTGCTGCTAATTTTCGTGGTGGTTGGACGAGCATCCAATAAATCCAACAGTTTTTCTGCTGACGAAGTTTTGGTCGGACAAGCGTCCAATAAATCCAACAGTTTTGCTGCTGATGTCGTGTTGGTCGGACGAGCTTCCAATAAATCCAACAGTTTTCCTATTGATGTAGTTTTGGTCGGAAAAGCGTCCAATAAATCCAACAGTTTTGCTGCTAACGTTGTGTTGGTCGGACAAGCGTCCAATAAGTCCAACAGTTTTTGCTGCTGATTTCGCGTTGGTCGGACAAGCGTCCAATAATTCCAACAGTTTTTACTGCTTATTTTCGTGTTGGTTGGACAAGCGTCCAATAAGTCCGACAGTTTGCTGCTGATGTCGTGTTGGTCGGACGAGCATCCAATAAAGCCAACAGTTTTGCTGCCGATGTAGTTTTGGTCGAACAAGCGTCCAATAAATCCAACAGTTTTGCTGCTAACGTTGTGTTGGTCGGACAAGCGTCCAATAAGTCCAACAGTTTTTGCTGCTGATGTCGCGTTGGTCGGACAAGCGTCCAATAATTCCAACAATTTTTTGCTTCTAATGTTCGTGTTGGTCGGACAAGCGTCCAATAATTCCAACAGTTTTTACTGCAGATTTTCGTGTTGGTCGGACAAGCGTCCAATAATTCCAACAGTTATTGCTGCTAATTTTCGTGTTGGTCGGACAAGCGTCCAATAATTCCAACAGTTTTTACTGCTGATTTTCGTGTTGGTCGGACAAGCGTCCAATAAATCCAACAGTTTTGCTGCTAATGTTGTGTTGGTCGGACGAGCATCCAATAAATCCAACAGTTTTTTGCTGCTAGTTTTCGGGTTGGTCGGACAAGTGTCCAATAATTCCAACAGTTATTGCTGCTAATTTTCGTGTTGGTCGGACAAGCGTCCAATAAGTCCAACAGTTTTTGCTGCTAATTTTCGTGTTGGTTGGACGAGCATCAAATAAATCCAACAGTTTTGCTGCCGATGTAGTTTTGGTCGGACCAGCATCCAATAAATCCAACAGTGTTGCTGCTAACGTTGTGTTGGTCGGACGAGCATCCAATAAGTCCAACAGTTTTTGCTGCTGATTTCGCGTTGGTCGGACAAGCGTCCAATAATTCCAACAGTTTTTACTGCTTATTTTCGTGTTGGTCGGACAAGCGTCCAATAAGTCTGACAGCTTGCTGCTGATGTCGTGTTGGTCGGACGAGCATCCAATAAATCCAACAGTTTTGCTGCCGATGTAGTTTTGGTCGAACAAGCGTCCAATAAATCCAACAGTTTTGCTGCTAACGTTGTGTTGGTCGGACAAGCGTCCAATAAGTCCAACAGTTTTTGCTGCTGATGTCGCGTTGGTCGGACAAGCGTCCAATAATTCCAACAATTTTTTGCTGCTAATGTTCGTGTTGATCGGACAAGCGTCCAATAATTCCAACAGTTTTTACTGCAGATTTTTGTGTTGGTCGGACAAGCGTCCAATAATTCCAACAGTTATTGCTGCTAATTTTCGTGTTGGTCGGACAAGCGTCCAATAATTCCAACAGTTTTTACTGCTGATTTTCGTGCTGGTCGGACAAGCGTCCAATAAATCCAACAGTTTTGCTGCTAATGTTGTGTTGGTCGGACGAGCATCCAATAAATCCAACAGTTTTTTGCTGCTAATTTTCGTGTTGGTCGGACAAGCGTCCAATAAGTCCAACAGTTTTTGCTGCTAATTTTCGTGTTGGTTGGACGAGCATCAAATAAATCCAACAGTTTTGCTGCCAATGTAGTTTTGGTCGAACAAGCGTCCAATAAATCCAACAGTTTTGCTGCTAACGTTGTGTTGGTCGGACAAGCGTCCAATAAGTCCAACAGTTTTGCTGCTGATGTCGCATTGGTCGGACAAGCGTCCAATAATTCCAACAGTTTTTACTGCTGATTTTCGTGTTGGTCGGACAAGCGTCCAATAAGTCCGACAGTTTGCTGCTGATGTCGTGTTGGTCGGACGAGCATCCAATAAATCCAACAGTTTTGCTGCCGTTGTAGTTTTGGTCGAACAAGCGTCCAATAAATCCAACAGTTTTGCTGCTAACGTTGTGTTGGTCGGACAAGCGTCCAATAAGTCCAACAGTTTTTGCTGCTGATGTCGCGTTGGTCGGACAAGCGTCCAATAATTCCAACAATTTTTTGCTCCTAATGTTCGTGTTGGTCGGACAAGCGTCCAATAATTCCAACAGTTTTTACTGCTGATTTTCGTGTTGGTCGGACAAGCGTCCAATAATTCCAACAGTTATTGCTGCTAATTTTCGTGTTGGTCGGACAAGCGTCCAATAAGTCCAACAGTTTTTGCTGCTAATTTTCGTGGTGGTTGGACGAGCATCCAATAAATCCAACAGTTTTTCTGCTGACGAAGTTTTGGTCGGACAAGCGTCCAATAAATCCAACAGTTTTGCTGCTAATGTTGTGTTGGTCCGACGAGCATCCAATAAAACCAACAGTTTTTTGCTGCTAGTTTTCGGGTTGGTCGGACAAGCGTTCAATAATTCCAACAGTTATTGCTGCTAATTTTCGTGTTGGTCGGACAAGCGTCCAATAAGTCCAACACTTTTTGCTGCTAATTTTCGTGTTGGTTGGACGAGCATCCAATAAATCCAACAGTTTTGCTGCTGATGTTGTGTTGGTCAGACGAGCATCCAATAAATCCAACAGTTTTGCTGCTAACGCTGTGTTGGTCGGACAGGGGTCCAATAAGTCCAACAGTTTTTGCTGCTGATGTCGCGTTGGTCGGACAAGCGTCCAATAATTCCAACAGTTTTTTGCTGCTAATTTTCGTGTTGGTCGGATGAGCATCCAATAAATCCAACAATGTTGCTGCTAACGTTGTGTTGGTCGGACGAGCATCCAATAAAACCAACAATTTTTTGCTGCTAATTTTCGTGTTGGTCGGACAAGCGTCCAATAAGTCCAACAGTTTTTTGCTGCTAATTTTCGTGTTGGTCGGACGAGCATGCAATAAATCCTACAGTTTTGCTGCTGATGTAGTTTTGGTCTGACAAGCGTCCAATAAATTCAACAGTTTTGCTGCTAACGTTGTCTTGGTCGAACGAGCATCCAATAAATCAAACAGTTTTTTGCTGCTAATTTTCGTGTTAGTCGGACAAGCGTCCAATAATTCCAACAGTTTTTTGCTGCTAATTTTCGTGTTGGTCGGACAAGCGTCCAATAAATCCAACAGTTGTGCTACTGATGTCGCGTTGGTCGGACAAGCGTCCAATAAATCAAAAAGTTTTGCTGCTGATGGTGTGTTGGTCGGACAAGCGTCCAATATATCCAACAGTTTTGCTGCTAACTTCGTGTTGGTGGGACAAGTGTCCAATCATTCCAACAGTTTTGCTGCTAATTTCGTGTTGATCGGACAAGCGTCCAATAATTCCAACAGTTTTTACTGCCGATGTCGCGTTAGTCGGACAAGCGTCCAATAATTCCGACAGTTTTGCTGCTGATGTCATGTTGGTTGGACGAGCATCCAATAAATCCAACAGTTTTGCTGCTGATGTAGTTCCGGTCGGACAAGCCTCCTATAAATACAACAGTTTTGCTGCTAACGTCGAGTTGGTCGGACAAGCGTCCAATAATTCCAATAGTTTTTGCTACCGATGTCGTGTTGGTCGAACAAGTGTCCAATAATTCCAACAGTTTTGCTGCTGATGTCGTGTGGGTCGGACAAGCGTCCAATAATTCCAACAGTTTTTGCTGCTGATGTCGTGTTGGTCGGACGAGCATCCAATAAATCCAACAGTTTTGCTGCCGATGTAGTTTTGGGCGGACAAGCGTCCAATAAATACAACATTTTTGCTGCTAACGTCGTGTTGGTCGGACAAGCGTCCAATAAGTCCAACAGTTTTTGCTGCTGATGTCGCGTTGGTCGGACAAGCGTCCAATAATTCCAACAATTTTTCGCTGCTAATTTTCATGTTGGTCGGACAAGCGTCCAATAATTCCAACAGTTTGACTGCTGATGTCGCGTTGATCGAACATTCGTCCAATAATTCCAACAGTTTTTTGCTGCTAATTTTCGTGTTCGTCGGACAAGCGTTCAATAAATTCAACAGTTTTTCTGCTAACGTCGTGTTGGTCGGACAAGCGTCCAATAGTCCCAACTTGTTGCTGCTGATGTCGGGTTGGTCGGACAAGCGTCCAATAATCCTAACTTTTTGCTGCTGATATCGCGTTGGTCGGACAAGCGTCCAATAATCCCAACTTGTTGCTGCTGATATTGCGTTGGTCGGACAAGCGTCCAATAATCCCAACAGTTTGCTGCTGATATCACGTTGGTCGGACAAGCAGCGTCTGTATGTTTTTATGTTGAAATTAATTATTAGTTTGTATTGTCTTTTATTTCTTTGTATTTAATGTAAAGGTCATGGGGTAGATATGAACTTTAGTACTCCCCATGGTATCGTCTCTGTATTTGTTGATTGTAATATTTTATGAATGTACAAAAAAAAAAAAAAAAAAGCAGCGTCCAATAATCCCAACAGTTTGCTGTGATGTCGTGTTGGTTGGACAAGCGTCCAATAATCCCAACTTGCTGCTACTGATATCACGTTGGTCGGACAAGCAGCGTCCAATAATCCCAACAGTTTGCTGTGATATCGTGTTGGTCGGACAGGCAGCGTCCAATAATCCCAACAGTTTGCCGTGATGTTGTGTTGGTCGGACAAGCAGCGTCCTTAAAAAACAACACTCTGCGGTTGCTGTCATGTTGGTCGGACAAGCGTCCAAAAAGGCTCCAACAAAAGTTCACCAACCCCTTTCTTTCTTCGCCTCTAATCTTCGCTGTCCCTTAGGGTCCTTCTTGGCCCTTAATTATCTTTTCTACAGAGGGTTTTCAATTTTTCCAGAAGTGGCTAGTTTCCTTACTGATGGGTTGCACCGTTTTGCAGAGTGTTATGCTGTCAGGTTATGGTCGAGCAGGCTAATCCACTATGACCACTATTTCACAAGAGAATTATTATATTCTGGCTCAGTCGCAAGGTTCTTAGATGTAGCAAGTCAGCATTAGGTAGACTAGAGTAGGTCAGAGTTAGTAAGATCGAGGTATAGGAATATGGCCAGTGCTGGGTGGACACCTGGGTGTGTCCTTGGGCTGGAAATCCTTTTTCCCTTCTCCAGGCACTGGCCTTTGTCCTTGGGAGGCATATGCTCTGTCCAGGTCCTTGGAGGCTGCTCACGGTGGCTATTGCACAAAAGCCCAACTTCCTGATATGGGTCACGGGATAGGGATTAATTGACGGTTAAACGTTTAGTTTGAACCGAAGTTAATCACCCTTGTACACTTGCTGATTGCCATTGTTGGGCGAATTCGGTGCTGTTGTTTGCAGTGGTCAGCGGCAGGGGGTTTGTGGGCTCATAGGCAGATAAAGACAAGGTGCAAGATTAAATTAACCTTCAAATTTGCAGACAAGCAGCATGCGGGAAATTGCCAAAATACCCTCCCTCCCTTCCCTAGGGTTATTTTCCCAGTAGGTAGCAGTAGAAGCTCTGTTAGCTAGTTAGTCAATTTTGCCTAACCTTTCCTGTTTCCTTTTTCTTCTGGTAATGTTTTCACTGTCCCCTCTTTTTCTCACCACACCTCTTTTCGCGGTGGGACGTGTGCATGGTCACCAACCTTAAAAGCTCGTTTTGATCAGGCAGTAATGGGCAGCATGGCTAGAGAGCCGGGGACCTGGGGGCATTCCCTGTTTGTGGTGGTTATAGAGGCTGGAAATCCTTTTTCCCTTCTCCAGGCACTGGCCTTTGTCCTTGGGAGGCATATGCTCTGTCCAGGTCCTTGGAGGCTGCTCACGGTGGCTATTGCACAAAAGCCCAACTTCCTGATATGGGTCACGGGATAGGGATTAACTTCAGTTGCACATAACAAAAAGCTGCTCAGCCATTTACCTCATGACCGGGACCCCAGCTAAAATTGGCCTGCGTGCAATCCTCTAACCTCTGTACTAACCGGGACTAATAAGACACTGGTTCGTGGACTATTTGAAGTTGATATCAGTCTTGTTTAAGGTTTAGGAATCAAAAGTCTTAATTTACGTGGAATCGTACTATGGTGTTGCCCTTGGCTTAGACCACTTGGCCATCCATGTTTTCGTTATGAGAGAGGTATAACTTTTGTATCATTTTTACCAAACATTATAAATCGAAAGCTTTTCATACCGATTTACCTAAGTCCCGAACCCTCGCTAATACCATTGGAACTAGAAAGGAATTGATTTTAGAAATAAGATATTTCAAGCACAAAAAGAAAAGGATGCCAAAAAGATTCAAGAAAAAGCCATAGGGACTCTAAGCGACTCATTTCGTCATCTACCAAGATTAGTTCTATCTACTATCACTTAACATTACGAATTATTTGGCAACTACCTTACATCACCTAAATCAGGCTGCAGGAGAATCAAAAAGCCCGTAAAGATCAAATCTTCGGTGATACCGAATTACACCGTAAATTCTGGCTGGTTCACCTATGTCGAGGACCGAATGGTCAACGTCCAATTAAAATAAACAACAACTAAAATACTCCAAAACCAAAAGAAAGAGGGACAGGGCGGGAGGGAGACTTCGGGACCTTCCTGATCGAGAGATTTTGTTTGACCAACTTAGGAGACAGATGTAGTCAACCAAAGAGAAGTACCGTTGCGCCTGGATGGATTACACTCTTTTTTTTATAAGAACCAGATAATTTTTGCCGAGGCTCGATGTTCTTAATTTTTTCATAATTTGAGCCTCGAATATTCTTAAAAGTGTTCTTATTTTACGAGCGATTTTTTTCCTAAAATTTATTGGAAACTACATACAGTACAGTGTACAGTATAGTTAAGTATAGCTTTTAAGAGAAAAGCATTTACAACGTTTTCCAACAACTTTGAGGGCTGGGACAAGAGTCCAATTGCTTACTGTATTGAAAAAAAGTGTAATTTGTTAATTTCAATCAAACCCAACTTTTAATCAAAACAAACTGTTGAAAAAAGAGAGAAAAGGAAGTCACGAATATAATCAAAAGCGCCAAAGTCACAAAAAATTGTTAAAATCGATGATTTGCACTAACAGCAATGTCAAGTAATGTATCCGGTCAAGTTATGAAAAAGATTTATTTTGATGATAAACTTGCTTTGGCAACACGGCAGCAATCATTCTGCAGTTCACTTCCATTATGTCCAGCAAAAAAAAGCAACTTACTCTCGGGGTATTTGGATTCACGAAAAAGGTTAAACATCGCGAAGAGGAGACGGTGGTGAAGATACCCGAATCGATAGATGTCGAGAGCACAGCCAAGGTGAAATGCAACCATTGCCCTCAGCTATTTAAAAGTCCCCAAGGCTTGAGTATCCATGTTCGATGTCATCATCCTGAAGTACAGAAGAAAGGTCCAGCCGGTCCAGCGCATTGCTTAAGCTTTGACGAAGAAAAGGCTCTCACTTCCACTGTTTCATCTGTGATCAAAACCTGCTGGATACAGTTGAACAAAAACTGGAAAAAGAGGTTGAAACAGACCAAAACGAGAAGGAAATCCTACCTCATTCGGAGAAAAAAAGTTTAAGGCAGGGACAGAGTCGTCGTGGAAAGTATTCAGCGATCTTCAAATCGAATGTCATTGCAGATGCCGAAACGGGAGATAGTCACGATGAACTGGCCTTGAAGTATAAAATCAATCGCTCGTTGGTGTCTAAATGGCTGAAGGACAAATCTAAAATACTGAAAGCAGCTGATGGCGAATATAAGAAACATCTTAAAAATAGGCCATCAAGGAAATACAACGATCTTTATGTGTTTGTTTTTTTATGAATGTCCCAAACCGTGATTTTTGACTGAGTAACTTTGATGAACCATAGAGATTGCAATTATTCTAAATAAAATTTAGGAATTTTTTTACAGACAAACAAGATGCTAAATTGTAAACTCCCGCTGTTTCGAAATGAATAGGTACAGGGGTTAAGGAGCTACAAGTGATTAAAATTAGGAGCACTTTTTGTGCAAAATATTCCAAATGAGGAGTGACACAAATATTCTAAGGTAAAAATAAGTATTTTGCAGTGGAATTTTTGTGCTCAAATTTTTCTAAAGATTTCATTGAACACTCATGAGTTGATTTTTGGTGAAAAATTCCAATTCAAGAAAGCACTTTAGGTGCAATTATTCCATTTCAATAAAAAACAGTCGAAAATAAATTGCAGCGTGCACATAAAGTGCTCCCATGATAAAGTTCTTTTTTTGAAAGTTTGTTAATGGTGTCTGACTGGTTCTTGTGATTTACATTAACTTGGTTTCAGGAGCATTGTAAGTGATTTTCCTTCCATCCAAATTTAGCTATAGTGACAACTTATATACTATGACACCCAAAGTGCTCCGAAAAGTGCTCTTCGATGTTCCTCCATAAAAATATATCATTGGGGATATATATGTTTAGAAAACTTTACGAGTATTCCATTAAAAAGGAGCTTGTTAGGTGCAAAAATGTAAATATACAGCTTATGGAATAATGGCACCTGATGTACTCTCAGAAAGAACGTAGAAGCACGCACAACGTAAAGACTGGTCACATGACAAATTTTCGACAAAAAAATATCATCTTATGAGCAATTTGTGTGGAAAAATGTATTTATTTACGTTTTCAAAATTTTGATTTGGGACATTCATAAAAAAACAAACACTTATCTGGCATTGAAAGAGAAATTTTAAACTGCTCCAGGAAAAGGTCACCGAGTAAACTTCAATTGGCTTTGGAGTAAAGCAAGAGTTCTTTACAGAAAAATGACGGGAGATGAAAATGCAGTTCTTCGCAAGCACGTGATTGTGAATTTTATCAAACAGCATAATATACGCATGCGATCTCGACAGCGCAATAAAAACCTGCCCAAGGAAAGTTTTCGTGACAAGCTTACACAGTGGCATGTGACAACCCGAGAAAGGCTTGTGCGAACAGGAAAGGATGACAGCTATGATACGATGACAGATATAATAATGAAAGGATGACAGATATAATAGTGAAATTTGGACGCAACTTAGCCCTCAACAGATCAAAATTTTCAGGAAAATCGAAAACGTCACTGGTCAAACGAAATTTATTTTGTTTTTTGAATCATTACTCCCAAATACTGATACTTTACATCTAAAAATGTGTAAAAGTATTCTGGGAGTAAACAGAAGCTGTTCCAACTTAGCTGTATTTGGTGAACTCGGGAGACTCCCAATGGTTGCCAATTGCATTAAAAGAATGCTCTTGTTTTTTCACCGTCTTTTAAGCCTAAGCGACGATAGCCTTTTAGCCAATGCAGCTATAGAAAGCATTTCCTTACACGAAGAGGGAAAATTTAGTTGGATGTCTTCAGCTCTTGGTTTTCTAAAGGCGCTTGGAATTGACCCAGATATTAGTAGAATAAAAAACTTGCGTTTTTCCACCTTCAAGCGCATGGTCAGTGTCTCTTTAAAGAATTGTTATGAACGATATTGGGCTAAGAATATCAAGGATAGTACTGGTACCTCTAATAAAGGAGGAAATAAACTGCGCACTTGTGCCATCTTTAAACGTATTTTTCATTGTGAACCTTACACAAAGTTAAGTGATAAGGAATCAAGAAGATGGCTAGCAAAGTTCCGCTGTAGTGATCATTCACTTAGGATTGAAACTAGTGGCGGTTTTAGGTACTGCGAGGCCTGGGGCCAACAAAATTTGCGGGGCCCCTACCCCCGGTAAAAATTTGGTCCTAACATTATTTTTTGCGTTTTGTAACATGTGCTTGATATTCTATAAAAAAATCAAATAAAAAGTAAAACAAACAGTACAGTATAGCTTATATATTTCATTATGAAAGAGAGAATTTTTTATTTCATGAATGGTGCGGGGCCCCTTTTTTATAGCAAAAGTGCAGGGCCTGGGGCCATGCCCCCCTGGCCCCTCCCTAAAACCGCCACTGATTGAAACTGGAAGACGACAAGGTCTAAAGCCAGAGGAACGGATTTGCCTTATGTGCGACAATACGACTGTTGAAGATGAATTCCATTTTCTTATATCATGCCCCAAATATGATCAGTTGCGACTTAAACTTTTCAAATATATAAGTGAGAAAGTTCCAAATTTTGATAACCTGCCTCAAAGACATAAATTCACATATATTTTATCGTGTGAAAATATGAATATTATTAGGCGGTTAGTGTCCTTTTTAAAAGATGCTTTTGCTTCGCGATCTGCAGCGGAAAAGTCTCCGTAAAGCTTCTGCAGCTTTACCTGATCACATTTAGTACAGTTTTTTTATCTTATTGCTGTGTGTAATACTTTATGATTAGTTTTGTTATTGTTTTTACTTTTATGTAGTGTAGTATGATGACGCTCCAAAAATTTGTGTAGCAAATCATTATTAATAAAATGAAAAAAAACTGATACGAGATGGGGTCGTTTTCAACCAATGCAGCGACTAAACGTGGATCAGAGCCCGCTACCATTTGTCTGTGATGTTAAGCGCACATACCACATGTTTGATAGTGATGAAGACAAGAAAAAGTCTAAAGTGTGGATTTCACAGCCTGGCAGCAGGCTTGACAAGCGGCAGTGCACCCTCCAAATATGCTTTTCTCTAGTGGGTCAGCAACCACGATTGGCTATCATTTTCAGAGGGAAGGGAAAACGCATCAGTGATGACGAAAAGGCTGCATGGCATGAAAATGTTGATGTTTATTTTCAGGAAAATGGTTGGGCTGACACTGCTTTTTCGGTAGAGTGGGCAAAAAAAACTCTTGCCCCTTTTGTTGCCGATCACGGACACTTCGCATTGTTTTGTGACAACCTGTCTGCCCAAGTTTCAGAAGAATTTAAGAAAGCAATTTCGCAATTAAACGGTGTCTGTTGGTATGGACTTCCCAATGCAACTGACCTTTGGCAACCGGTTGATGCAGGCTACGGCTCGCTTCTCAAAGTTTTCATACAGCAAGCACACAGCCGATGGCTCGACAGCGATGAAAATGCTGACAGATGGTACGGCAACGTACAGCCGTACAGTGCAAAGGAACGGCGTATATTAATTTTCCATTGGGCAGGGGAGGCATACAAAAAGCTGATTTCAGACGAGTATAACGAATTTTGTCTACGCATGTGGCAAAAGACAGGATGTCTTATTACGGCAGATGGATCAGAAGATCATCTTATCAATCCAGAAGGTTTACCAAATTATGAAGTCCCCAAGCCAATGATATATTTTCCCCCGGCAGTGGCACCAGCTACGTCCAACGGCGCTACTAACAGTGACCCAACAGAAATTTCTGAAGCATCTTCAGAACAACAGGATGAAGTGGAGCCTGGTGAAGAAGAGGAGATAATGGACGATGCAAAAGATCGGCTGTTTGATCATGAGCTGGTTGGTAGAAAGGTGAAGGCTTGTTACGAGAATGGGTGGTTTATTGGTGATATCATGTATTTTAATACCCAACTATCTGAATTCAAAGTAGACTTTCTAGACGGTACATCTGATTATATACAGTTGGAAGATATTGATGGCATAGAAATAATTTTACAGGACTACATATTAGATCAGAACTGTAACATTGTTTTGGCTATAGCTACTTTACTACCACATAATACGTTGTCTTGATTTATGAATGACTTTTGTTTAGGAATTGCATGGTTTTGTTTTGTTAAAGTGAAAAAATTCAAAAATCACCTTCTTTTTTCTTATTTAATTTCTCATCTGAGGCTGAGCATGTTCTAAATTTGTTCTTATTTTTTTGGGAAATCGAGCCTCAGTGTTCTTATAAAGTGTGTTCTTATAAAAAAAGAGAGTGTAGCACGAGTAGTTGTTGTCTGACAATGACAAATGTTATTGTTTGGCACCAGACCGGACATCAACTTGTAAATTGACTCTAGTATAGGGGATAAGGATTCTTGAGACAAATAATATGATTTAAAGCACCTTGTTTTTTTAAATCTCATTCATTCTACAATTTTCGTTTTCGTGAGGTTCTTTTTGCCCATGCAGAGCACAGAGCCTGAAGCCATGCCCCCTGGCCCCCCTAAAACCGCCATTGCTTTTTACTGGGGTAGCCAAAGATCAATTTTCGCCATTGCCGTGTTGTGTACACCAGACCCAAAAAAAAAGGACAAAGAATAGGCAGGGCCATGGCTGTGAAAATCTGATTTTAAGCCTAACCTAGATAATTTCAATGGTTATCTAGACTTTCGAGCATGGAGATTCAGAATCCAAGATGGGACCAAAAAAATTTTACCTAGTTGTCACGTGATAGATGACGTAATCAAAAAAGGCAAAAATTGTAATAAATCCATTATAACTTCAAGTATAGCCATGTGATTTTGCTGTTATTAAGCTTATTTGAAAGCACATTTTTTAAGCTCTCGAATGATGTATTCAATTATAATTTACAAAAAATGCTGACGTCAGCAAAAATGAAGACGTCAGCATTTTTTGTGACGTCACAAGATTTTTTCAATTTCGTTGTCATTTTCGTTTTAGATATGCACAAAATATCTTTTAAGATGTACCAGAGCATTGAAAGCAGTAACATGGATGGTTTTTCACATTAATTCTTGCATTTTACAACGTAGCCCTTCTTAGTTAGACTATATTTTGTCGTGCTTTATATGACTCGAATAGTATTAACCATATATTAAACAAACAAATAAGAAAAAACCATCTCCGAACACAAGTTAAGGTATCCAGTCAAGCCTGTCATCGTCTTCATCACTGTCCTAGCTGCTAGTATCACCGAAATAGATTAATATCTAGCTCCTGGTTGGTATCAAAGCAATGCATTTAGTTCCAGTATCTACTTCGTCCCTTTCACTTATTTCACTGTCCTCGTCTCTTTCTCTCTTTGGCTTCTTACTGTCAGTTGGGGTTGTGCTTGTTTTTTTACTTCTACGCTTGGAATGAAGCGATGTTGGCAATTGTTTACCTTGAAAATTAAAGTTATGAATTGCTATGGAAATCAAAATAAAGGGCTCTGAAAGAGAAATTTGAAACATGACATGCATCCATTTACAGTATCTGTGCTTCAAGCAAAAAAGAATCGACAGGAAAGTTGCTTCAAAATAATGATATTTTCCTGTCTTTCGAACGACCTAAGCAGCACAGTGTCTGAGTCGAGAAGTACTCACGCTATTTTTGACATTATGGAGATTATTTGTTTTTTTAGAGGATCGTCTAATTGGTAAAGATATAATTAGAATTTGAAGCTCTTTGGTTGCCATCTATAGTGAGGTATATCAGGCCCGGATCCAAGGGGGCAAAAGAGGCGTACGCCCATCCTATTTCGGTAGAAAAATAATACAATTACCTTGATAATACCCTATTTCCCTTACATTATCCTTTGATATATGATTTACGCCTCACCTTTCAGTGGGTGCTGAATCCAGCCCTGTATATAGATATAAAATTATCTTATACCTGTTAACCATACTGGCAGCACGCTGTCCTCAGCATCGACGTACCATCCGTTATTCTCCGTATTGAAGTTTGTAATTTCTAATTGTTGAAATGCTAGCCAGTAGTTTGACTTCAAACTAACACAAATGATAGCTTGTGATAGTGAGTTTGGGTGGGTATAAAGGCAAAGCTTCCGAGATTTTCGTTTTTTAATCCTCTATATAACCGAATCCGTGTTTCAACTAAAGATTCTTCAAAATTGCAGGTATACAGATCTTTTGAACGTATCGTTTAGCATCTACTATTCCTTAGTGGCTTAAATGTCCTGCTTTTCCTTTTTCATTCAGCAAACAAGAGATTCATCATCTTTTTTCAGGTTTTTCAGAACTTCTACCTTCCAACTCCATAGAAAAATGAAGTTGTATCACACCCAGTAATGGCATGTAATTGTGGAAAGTAGATTATGGTTTTTCCCCTAGGAATGTGTGGACTTTGCTTACATCTTCAAATTTGTCATGGTTTATGCTCGTGCGCCAACTCTGTCTATTGGCTGTACTAGAATCAATGTCCTTTGATACGAAAACAATATTCATATCTTGAAGGCAGTTATGAAGGACGAGCGGAACCTTGTGTTGGTCTTTACTTTATTACAATAGAAAACGATTTTGAGGCTATCCTTTGTGGCTTCAAGTTTCTTTCCATCGCTCAAAATTACCGGCACCAAAAACTTACTTCTTGTTTCATTCCTTTTCATGTACTTTTACTACAAGTGAGATGAGGTCAGTTTGGTTCTTAATGTTATTGAAAAATAGTGACCATGCATTTCCTTGAGGTATCTTTTGCTCAAACCCTTGAACTTGTTAAACGGAGAAAAAGATGCTCACGAAGGTAGAGTAGACCATGACAAATTTGAGGATGTAAGCAAAGTCCACATGTTCCTGTAGGGGAAAGAATCTCAACCTATTTACCTCCATTGCATGCCATTACTGGATGTGATACAACTTCATTTTTTCTATTGATTTGGGAAGGTGTAACTTTTTGAAAAAAACTGAAAAAGGATGAGAAAATCTTTTCTTTTGCTAAATGAAATAGGAAAAGCAAAACATTAAAGCCAGAAAGGAATAAAGGATATCACTCGATTCGTACAAACGATCATTTATACTGGCAAGTTTCAAGAATGTTTAGTCGAATCAAGGTCAGTCATACAATTTTTAACGAAAGGATTGAAAGTGAAAGGCTTAGGAGCTTTGCCTCTAGACCCAGGATTTGCAGACTTCCAGTCATCCTACTGGCAACAATTTCAAGAAATCACAAACATCAATTTGGAGAATAACGGATGGTACGTCGATGCTGAGGACAGAGTGCTGCTAGTATCGTTTACAGGTATAAGATAATTTTATATTTATTTACCTCACTATAGATGGCTACCAAAGAGCTTTAAATTCTAAATATTTCTTTACCAATTAGACGATCCTCTAAAAAACAGATGATCTCCATAATGTCAGAAATAGCGTGAATACTTCTCAACTCAGACACTGTGCTGCTTAGGTCGTTCGAAAGACAGGAAAATATCATTATTTTGAAGCAACTTTCCTGTCAATTCTGTTTTGCTTGAAGCACAGATACTGTAAATGGATGCATGTCAAATTCTCTTTCAGAGCCCTTTATTTTGATTTCCATGGCAATTCATAACTTTAATTTTCAAGGTGAACAATTGCCACCACCGCTTCATTCCAAGCGTAGAGGTAGAAAAACAAGCACTATCCAAACTGACAGTAAGAAGCCAAAGAGAGAAGGAGACGAGGACAGCGAAATAAGTGAAAGGGACGAAGTAGATACTAGAACTAAATGAATTGCTTTGATACCAACCAGGAGCTAGATATCAACCTATTTCGGTGATACTAGCAGCTAGGACAGTGATGAAGACGATGACAGGCTTGACTGGATACCTTAACTTGTGTTCGGAGATGGTTTTTTCTTATTTTTTTGTTTAATATATGGTTAATACTATTCGAGTCATGTAAAGCACGACAAAATATAGTCTAACTAAGAAGGGCTACGTTGTAGAATACAAGAATTAATGCGAAAAACCATCCGTATTACTGCTTTCAGTGCTCTGGTACATCTTAAAAGATATTTTGTGCATATCTAAAACGAAAATGACAACGAAATTGAAAAAATCTTGTGACCTCACAAAAATGCTGACGTCAGCAAAAACGAACACGTCAGCAAAAATAATAATTGAATACATCATTGGAGAGCTTAAAAAATGCGCTTTCAAATAAGTTTAAAAACAGCAAAATCACATGGCTATACTTGAAGTTATAATGGATTTATTACAATTTTTGCCTTTTATGATTACGTCATCAATCACGTGACAACTAGGTAAAATGTTTTTGGTCCCATCTTGGATTCTGAATCTCCATGCTCGAAAGTTTAGGAAACCATTGAAATTATTTAGGTTAGGCTTGAAATCAGATTTTCACAGCCATGGCCCTGCCTAGAAGCTCGAGGTAAAAATTTTTTCATGATTCAAATTATTTCCAATAATTTTGAAGGATGATATTGCGCATGATTTGTGTAAGGAATCTCCAGGATTTGCGGTGAGCTAGTTGTGCCTAGTTATTAGTCTGAATTCAATAAACTTAACATTGTAGAATCATCAATAGCTATTGCATCGTTTAAGGCCGCCTCGTAGTGCTCGATGTAGACGGTACACAGCGATATAGAAAAGAAACAAGGAAGAAGACCGATTCTCTGTTACTTCATGTTCCATGCGTGCGCAATCATCCATGCTTGTGCAACTGTGATTACGTGAGCATGAAACTTTCAGTGACAGAGAGCCAGTCTCGTTTCTTGCTCCTTTTCTAAATAGTATGTCTCCTTTCTTGTTCCTCTTCTTGTTCCTCTTCGAAGGACCAAATATACCTATCCAGTTAGATGTTCATCGACGAAAATAATCTTCGGCCATGTTATATTTTATGACGTCTCCTTGGGTTTAAGTTTATCATGATTATTACTATCGTCATGAACAAAAGGATAAATCATTTTTTTTTTTTATATCAATCGATAAAATTTTACAAGAACTTACAAACACATCTAACGTTACAATGACGATACCCTGGGAAGCAAAAGTTCATGACTATCCCAGGGCCATTACACTAAATGATTACATCTAAATTCTAATTTCAACATTTTTATGTAAACAATTAAAACAAAATTATACATGGAGTTTCGAGACAAAGGAACAAAAAAAATGAAATTAATAAGAGGAATTTGTGGTTGTGTGGCGCGTATCAAGAAAACAAGAAATACGAATTACTTTGTTAATCAAACCGACCTGATCTATGAATAAAATTTAGAGTTAGTTCAAGTATCTTTTTATTAATAATATCAGGAAATCTTTCATCTCCATATATTAAAATTTTTGTAAGATCATTATTAGAAAGGCTGTTTACTTCAATGAACGGTCGTACTACTTCTGAAACTCCAGCGAGAAGATCCTTTCATTGGGTGTCAAACGAGTGGCAAAACAACAGGTAGTGTTTTGTGTTTTCAATGCCATCGTTTATAGGGCATAAGGGGCTAAATGTGTCCTGAAAATTGTGTTTAAATTTATGGAAATTCAGTCTGCTGAGACCAACCCTTAATTGGGAAAGGTATGATAACCCTAACGGATCATGAATTCCAAAGACAGATCTTGGAGAAGGGCGAACTAATGATAAAATCTTTGATTTAAAAACAGATATAGACGGTGCATGCCTGATATCAGGATCAAGTTTGTTCCATTCAGACGTGCAGTTGGGATAAAAACTAGATTGAAATTTTTCTGTTCTTGCTCTTATTTGCCCAATAACATTCTAATTGCGAAGGAAGTAACTTGGCTCATGACGATGCGGGATGGGCTCCTTAGTGTACAAGGGAGTAATATTTTTCATAATTTTATAAAACCTCCGTATACCGTATACCCGCAAAATTTGGCATTATGATAAAGCTGATATTGATGCTATTATGCAGAGCATCGCAATGTTTAACTGGCGTGAGCATTTTGACGAAATCGCATGCCCTGACGTTCTTTTTTTTTGTTCCTTTGTCTCGAAACTCCATGTATAATTTTGTTTTAATTGTTTACATAAAAATGTTGAAATTAGAATTTAGATGTAATCATTTAGTGTAATGGCCCTGGGATAGTCATGAACTTTTGTTTCCCAGGGTATCGTCATTGTAACGTTAGATGTGTTTGTAAGTTCTTGTAAAATTTTATCAATTGATATAAAAAAAAAAAGAATCGAGCGAGAAGTAATCAGTCTTCCTGTACGTTTTGGAGGACTTGGTATACCGGTATTCTCAGAGATAGCTAATCAGTCACATGAACAGAAACCTAGACTGCTTAGAGAATCTATGACACCAGATCAACCTAAAGCAAATGAGCTGTCTTGTATGAAAGGTGCATCGTCGTGGCTCACTTCCCTTTGAAAGCTGAAAACTTTGTTCACAACAAACGTGAATTCTACGACCCGCTCCGCTTGAGGTATAGTTGGCATTTAAGATTCATGCCAGCAGTTTGTGTATGCGGAAAAAATTTTCCGTCAACCATGCGATGTCTTGTCAAAAAGGTGGATATATTCACCATCGACCCAATGAATTACGACATCTTCTCCGCAAGTTTGCAACTGAAAATTTGAAAGACGTTAGTATTGAGCCAGCTCTGCAGACTCTTAGTGGTGAACAACTGCGGAGAAATTCAAACACATCAGAAGAAGTGAGACTTAATATTAGCGTACGTGGCTTCTGGCTGAGGGAACAAAGTGCATTTTTTGATGTAAGGGTTTTCAACCAATTTGCAACGTCATACCGAGACCAAAAGCTAGAGAACGCGTTCGCAGCCAATGAAAGAGAGAAGAAACGAGCGTACAGTCCATGCGTTTTAAAAGTTGAGCATGGCTCATTCATACCTTTAGTTTTTGCCCACAATGGTGGTTCAGGAACAGAAGCCGAAAAATTTATATCGGTATTATATACAAAGATCGCAGAAAAACGAGATCTGCCATTTTCATCCGTCACAAACTGGATTTGTTCAAAACTGTCTTTTGCCCTTCTTCCCAGTGCTATATTGTGCATTCCAGGCTCCAGGAATAGGCGAACAAAGGTTGAAGTTGATACAGCAAACATTGAATAAGTCTAAGCAATATGCAGGATTGATTAACTTAAATTTATATGTTGTACATAAAGTAGAATATCGTTTTGTTTTTGTTGAGACATGTGAGCAGTTTGTGTATGCGGATAAAAATTTTCCGTCAACCATGCGATGTCTTGTCAAAAAGGCGGATATATTCACCATCGACACAATGAATTACGACATCTTCTCGGCAAGTTTGCAACTGAAAATTTGAAAGACGTTAGTATTGAGCCAGCTCTGCAGACTCTTAGTGGTGAACAACTGCGGAGAAATTCAAACACATCAGAAGAAGTGAGACTTTATATTAGCGTACGTGGCTTCTGGCTGAGGGAACAAAGTGCATTTTTTGATGTAAGGGTTTTCAACCAATTTGCAACGTCATACCGAGACCAAAAGCTAGAGAACGCGTTCGCAGCCAATGAAAGAGAGAAGAAACGAGCGTACAGTCCATGCGTTTTAAAAGTTGAGCATGGCTCATTCATACCTTTAGTTTTTGTCCACAATGGTGGTTCAGGAACAGAAGCCGAAAAATTTATATCGGTATTATATACAAAGATCGCAGAAAAACGAGATCTGCCATTTTCATCCGTCACAAACTGGATTTGTTCAAAACTGTCTTTTGCCCTTCTTCCCATTGCTATATTGTGCATTCCAGGCTCCAGGAATAGGCGAACAAAGGTTGAAGTTGATACAGCAAACATTGAATGAGTCGAAGCAATATGCAGGATTGATTAACTTAAATTTATATGTTGTACATAAAGTAGAATATCGTTTTGTTTTTGTTGAGACATGTGAACCGGCGGCCTTTCGGTCTAAAAACATGGCCAAATGTTGATTCAATTATTTAGCCTCGATTAATGAATTTTTAGGGGAATTAACTAGCTTTTCTGGCTTTTTCACAATATTTTAGCTGTTTTGCGATTAAATTGGAATTGATTTTTATACCCAATTCAAGTTTGGCACTGATAGAAAACTTCATTTGAGTTTAGAAAACTTTTTCAGAGGAAATGCTTCAGCCAAATTTGTAAGGTCCATGGTTTTGAAAAATATATGTATTTCTAATGGAACATGCCAGTAACAATAGAATCCATTCTACTTTACCAAAGATCTTAGTTGAATACTGCCCTCCCCGAGATCGTAGATAAGACCCAACAGCCTTATAGCGAGTCATTTATAAATTTGCTCTTGCTTAGTGTTACTTGATTGTAAGCTACTCTGGAGAGGCTGCATGACCTACAGCAGAACAGGCCACGAGGGTTTGCTGCTGAGATCTGAAAAGCATACCAACTTATTATTTCAAAATAGCCAGGAAAATCGGGAGCATAGCGGAACGAAAACATAGATTACTTAAGCTTTTCGTCTGACACTCAACAGAGTAATACGTCAGAAAGAGAACGAAACAGAAACCTAACTGATTATATACCCAGAGGTGGATCGAAATAGGCCAATCAGAAAAGGGGTGAATGATTGGTATAGTGTAGGAAAACCAATCAACACCCACGATACAGTGAGCTGACCAATAGGATTACTTTAAGAGTCCTAAGGCGAAAACGAACTCTTTCTGTCTACACAATAGGGGATCCCTGGTTTTTATGTAGACTGATTCCAAAATACCTAAGTGAAATGTGGATCTTGCTCTGCCAATAATTCGAAAGCAATTCTCACTGTAGGCTTTAGCACACTCTGGATTGTCGAGCAAATGTTGACCTATAACAGAGTCATGTTTCAGTGATCTTTTAGTTTTTGAGGCGCGAGATGGTTGTTCTCGTTGCGGCACAGTGTTTTGGCGTATGCTAGACGGCACGTGTTGTTTAATTCTATCACATAACCGCTAGGATGTGCGACCTACGTACCTGGCATCACACCGGCACGAGTATTCATAAACTACTAGGCTGTTTTGTGTGGTAGGCACACTATCTTTGCGGATAGATGGAATTATCTTCTTAGAGGAAAAGACAAGACGGGGGCTGACCGTAGCGTAGCACTTAGTTATGGCCGTTTTAATTTGTCTTTCGAATCGCAAGGAGACGTTACCAATGTAAGGCAGTTTTAGATAAACAGGGCACTTTTGTGGACCAATCTTTTTGTCAGCCGAGAAACCTGCGATTTTATTACGAAAGCAAGCCGAAATTAGATCTTCTGGATATCCATTGTTGATGAGGGTAGATTTTATTTCTGCCAATTCTAAATTGAGTTTTGGTTCGGAACAGATCATAAGTGCCCGGTGAACCAAGGTGTTAATCAAATTAATTTTGATTTGTTTGGCACAAAAGGAATCCCAACGTGTATATAGGCCGCTAAAAGTTGGTTTCCTGTAAACACTGGTAAGAAAACCAGGTTCAGTTTTCTCTACAGAAACGTCAAGAAATGGCAAGGAGTTGTTTTCTTCCTTTTCAAAGGTGAATTTTAGAGACTGATGCAATGAGTTGAGTTTGGAAAGAAAAGTATCGCATTCAGACTCTTTTTTCAAAAACCGCGAAAGTGTCATCAACATAGCGAAAATAAACAAGGGGCTTTTGATGGCAGTTAAAGAGTTTATGCTCATGGAAGCCGACAAATATGTTCGCTAGCACTGGTCCCAAAGGAGTGCCCATGGCAACACCGTCCTTTTGGCGGTACATCTCATTGTTGAAACTGAACTCCACAGAGCTAGTTGCAGATTTCATCAATTCAATGAAAACCTCCTCAGGGAACGACGGCCTTTCAAGCTCACTTTAGTACAACGCGTCGGCCCAGATCTTTATCGTTTCATCCAGAGGAACATTAGTAAACAAACTGCTGACGTCGAAAGAGCACATAAAAGTTTTAGTGGGGTTGAGCTCTAGGTTTTGGATAAATTTGGTGAAAGTGAACGAGTCCGAAATGCAATTTTCAGAGTACATGTGGAGAACTGGTTCCAAAGTCTCTGAAAGCCATTTCGCAAGTTGATGTTGAGCCTAGCCAACCATGGATAAAATGGGCCTTAGAGGATTTTGAATCAAAAAGACTACATTACCAAAATGGGTGATGTCCTTAACGACAATATTAAATTTGAAAAACTTGGCGATGTCGAACAGTTTGACAAAACGGCTAGACTAGAGCAGAAACTCCAAAAACGCCTTCTAGAATTAGTCAACAAAAAACAGTTGGCTCGGGGAATTTATGATAGGATTCGACCCACTGGCTCGCAGCGTCCACGTATGTATGGTCTCCCCAAAACTCACAAACAAAGCATCCCTCTAAGGCCCATTTTATCCATGGTTGGCTCGGCTCAACATCAACTTGCGAAATGGCTTTCAGAGACTTTGGAACCAGTTCTCCACATGTACTCTGAAAATTGCATTTCGGACTCGTTCACTTTCACCAAATTTATCCAAAACCTAGAGCTCAACCCCACTAAAACTTTTATGTGCTCTTTCGACGTCAGCAGTTTGTTTACTAATGTTCCTCTGGATGAAACGATAAAGATCTGGGCCGACGCGTTGTACTAAAGTGAGCTTGAAAGGCCGTCGTTCCCTGAGGAGGTTTTCATTGAATTGATGAAATCTGCAACTAGCTCTGTGGAGTTCAGTTTCAACAATGAGATGTACCGCCAAAAGGACGGTGTTGCCATGGGCACTCCTTTGGGACCAGTGCTAGCGAACATATTTGTCGGCTTCCATGAGCATAAACTCTTTAACTGCCATCAAAAGCCCCTTGTTTATTTTCGCTATGTTGATGACACTTTCGCGGTTTTTGAAAAAAGAGTCTGAATGCGATACTTTTCTTTCCAAACTCAACTCATTGCATCAGTCTCTAAAATTCACCTTTGAAAAGGAAGAAAACAACTCCTTGCCATTTCTTGACGTTTCTGTAGAGAAAACTGAACCTGGTTTTCTTACCAGTGTTTACAGGAAACCAACTTTTAGCGGCCTATATACACGTTGGGATTCCTTTTGTGCCAAACAAATCAAAATTAATTTGATTAACACCTTGGTTCACCGGGCACTTATGATCTGTTCCGAACCAAAACTCAATTTAGAATTGGCAGAAATAAAATCTACCCTCATCAACAATGGATATCCAGAAGATCTAATTTCGGCTTGCTTTCGTAATAAAATCGCAGGTTTCTCGGCTGACAAAAAGATTGGTCCACAAAAGTGCCCTGTTTATCTAAAACTGCCTTACATTGGTAACGTCTCCTTGCGATTCGAAAGACAAATTAAAACGGCCATAACTAAGTGCTACGCTACGGTCAGCCCCCGTCTTGTCTTTTCCTCTAAGAAGATAATTCCATCTATCCGCAAAGATAGTGTGCCTACCACACAAAACAGCCTAGTAGTTTATGAATACTCGTGCCGGTGTGATGCCAGGTACGTAGGTCGCACATCCCAGCGGTTATGTGATAGAATTAAACAACACGTGCCGTCTAGCATACGCCAAAACACTGTGCCGCAACGAGAACAACCATCTCGCGCCTCAAAAAGTAAAAGATCACTGAAACATGACTCTGTTATAGGTCAACATTTGCTCGACAATCCAGAGTGTGCTAAAGCCTACAGTGAGAATTGCTTTCGAATTATTGGCAGAGCAAGATCCACATTTCACTTAGGTATTTTGGAATCAGTCTACATAAAAACCAGGGATCCCCTATTGTGTAGACAGAAAGAGTTCGTTTTCGCCTTAGGACTCTTAAAGTAATCCTATTGGTCAGCTCACTGTATCGTGGGTGTTGATTGGTTTTCCTACACTATACCAATCATTCACCCCTTTTCTGATTGGCCTATTTCGATCCACCTCTGGGTATATAATCAGTTAGGTTTCTGTTTCGTTCTCTTTCTGACGTATTACTCTGTTGAGTGTCAGACGAAAAGCTTAAGTAATCTATGTTTTCGTTCCGCTATGCTCCCGATTTTCCTGGCTATTTTGAAGTTCTGTACCATCCAAAGACTGAACTTATTATTTCTATAATTACCATAAATACACAACTTTCTACTAACTTATGGTATCCATTTTATAGTAAATGAACATTATGAATGAGACAGTGGAAAGGTACCCAATTTCTTGTGAATGTTCATCATTTATGGACAAAATTTTGACTAACCTTTATAATAAGTTAATTCATAGTTTCATACCCATTAATATGCAATTTGAGTGAAAAATCGTGCCAATATTTGGAAAACATTTGATATATTAGTAGCATATACCTACAATTTTATGCTTTGCTCCTTTCCCCCTAGGCTCTTACATCTCAAAAAATCAGAAAAGTTTCTTAGCATTATTTTCATTTTGAAAGCCTAGGGTTACATACTTCATTTCAAAAATATGTATATTTTCCTGACCCCATCACCTTTGAAATTCTTCATAACTATCAACCCCCAACCCATCAATGTCAGGATAATGCAAAATAGAACAAAATCGATGTACCTTAAATTGAATAGTAATCAGAGGTGAGACAAGGCGTAAGAAAGAATATCTATTAAGTCTTGTCTTTCCTCTAAACTTCTGTGATACCCAAAACAATTTTAAAGTTGACTAAATTCAGGTAAACATAGCTGATAATATCCTTATTGCATTATAGTCAAGTGGCATATGTACACTTACACTTACACGGACGGGTTGATTACCCGGACCAATCTGATTTTCTCCCTCCAAATATCCCGGTCCGCCATCAAGGTCTCAAGCTCCTGGGTTGTTTGGCAGCCAGCGTCTTCAACAAGTTGTTGATAGTATGTTTTGTGTGGTCTACCAACATTTGATCTTCCTCGTCTTGGTTGCCATGTTATGACTTCACTGGCAAGTTCGTCTTTGTTTCTGAATACGTGGCCAGCAAATCTCATGCGAGTTTTAATTATTGTGGACGAGAGTGGTGGAAGTTGGCCATAAAGGCGCTCTTTGGTTGGATGCTCTCGCCATGAGATGTTTAATACGACTCTAAGCATTCTGGTGTAAGTACCATCTAAACATTTCAGAAGGCTTTTGGTGAGTGTCCAGGTTGGTGAGCCATAGATCAACACTGATTCTACTGTGGCACGGAAGAAATCTCGCTTCGTTTTTTCTGGGAGATTTGAGTTCCAAATTATGCCTAGTTTGTCCAGCGCTGCCCAGCCTTTGGCGATTCTCACTTCTACATCCTTTTCAGAAGAGGCTATATTGCTGCCAAGATAGATGAATTCTTCTACCAGTTTAAGAATAGTCTGGTTTAAAGATCGGATATCACCGTTGATGTTGAAGGTCATGTATTCGGTCTTTTTTGAGTTCACATGAAGACCGATATTGGCAGCAGAAGCTTTAAGAATATGGAGGAGTTTTTCTGCATCTTCTGGGCTATCTGCGAGCAGGGCAATGTCGTCGGCGTAATCTGCATCTGTCAGGTAGATTGCTGGGTGACGTCTGCTTCGTGCTTTTTGAAGAGTGAATCCAAGTGAGTTATGTCGGTCGATTGTCTTTAGCACGTAGTTCAAACAGAGTATGAATAGAAATGGAGCCAGCGTGTCCCCTTGAAGAACCCCAGCAGATATGTTGAATGGATCGGTATCACCATCGGGAGATCTCACAATAGCATTTGTACCGTGGTAAAGTGTCATAATGGCGTTGACAATGTGTTGAGGGATGACTGTTGATTACTTGCAGCATTTTCGATCTTGTCGATTTGAGCTTGGATGTATTTTTGTTTCTCTGAGAGGTAGGCCTCGTTAAGTTCTTTTAAGGCTTTCTCTCTGGCTCTTTGACGTAGGAGGGTAGGGTACTTTGAAACTTGCTCGGTTAAACTTTTCAATTTTTCCCTTTTCAAGATAATAGTGTCATTTTCCCAGGGAGCTAAACGTTTAACCTTTGGGCGAAGTGGAATGAACTTTTCAGCTGCGGAATGATGTGATTTGATGAAGTTTTCATACGATGTGTTTGGTGTTGGATTCTCCTCTGAAGATTGAAGGGCATCAAAACGATTGTGAACTTCAATTGTGTATGCATTCTTTATGGCAGGGTTCTTCGTGAGTTGGGACCAGTCATAAGAGGGATTTCTGGGTTTTTTGACCATATTTTTACGTAAGCTGAGGCGGATTTTTCCAGTCACGATTCGATGGTCGGATGATACCCCATAGAAGGAGTTATAGGCTTCGGAGTTATGACAGCTATTGATCCATTTTTTGTTTATGAGAAGAAAGTCTATTTGAGATTTGAATCCGTTTGGATGTATGTGAGTCCACTTTTTGCCGATCTTCTTTTCGAAACGAGTATTGAGACAGACAAGTTTGTTTTCGAGTAGGAATGTGTGAAGATGCTCGCCATTTCTATTTGTAGAATCGTGATAGGAAAACTTGTGTTGTACTTTGTCTCTTCCAAGGTGGGCATTCAGATCGCCTCCAATAATAAGAAGATTGTGTTTGGGAACAGATCTAACGCAAGGGGAGAGATCATCGTAAAAGTCGATTACATCTTGTTCATCTGAGACATTTGTTGGACTGTAGCATGCGATGACATTAAATGCAGGATTGCCGTTAAAGCTAGCAATTACGATGCGTGAAGATATCTTTTCCACACTATTCAGAGATTCAAGTGCAAGAGGGCTTAGGAGAAGACCAACCCCGCCTATTGTGCTTTTTCCAGAGTTTTTAGTAGCTGATGAGGTGATTAAGGTCCATTTACGTTCAAGGTCGTGATACATAAGTGGAGTAGTATCATGATGAATTCGATGTTCTTGAATGCATATAATGTCAATCTTTTGGCTTATGGCAGAAGCGACAAGTTCAGAGATTTGGCTGATCGAGGAAAGAGTGCGTGTGTTGAAGGTCGAAACTAGAAGTGTACGTTTGCATTTAAGCAGTCTTGTTTTTGTTTTTGGCTCTGTAGCTAATTTTTCGATTGCAGCCAGAGCCGGAACTCCAGGACGCGGGCCTTGGTTAACCGCGGGACGACCGATGCGGGATGGAATATTGTTTTGGTTTCGATTCATGATTAGTCTTTCGATAGCTATGTTAATCATAGTGGTGCGCCAAGCCTACCATGATGCGCAGTAGTCAGGTTTTGACTGTTGTGCCCTCTGCCGTTGTTGTCCGAAAACAATCCTCTGCCAGACAGCTGCGATGCTGGACCAGATCGACGATATGCTGTAGACTGCTTCAGCAACTATCCGATTTCCTGCTGCCGAAATCTTCACCACTGACCCGGGCCGGGCAGCTTCCGGGTACTATGCCTTGCCGAAGGGCAACCCGTGCTTATTTTTGTATTCGCAGCTAACCTCCATATCTGAAGGCCGTTCCACTATCCGCAACCTGTGGACCCGGTGGATGGGAGTTATCTTCACCACACCACTAATATGTAATTCCCCTGTATTTGTTGTTAAAAGCAATAATTATTCATTTCCATACCAAATGAGCTTTGCTGGACGCGAAAAAAGTAGTCTTGAATTTTTCTGACAACTGCGTCTATCAATATGCATGTGTAGAAATTATCATTTTTTGTCAGAGTTTTTATAAGCATATAAGCGTTTGTTTCACTGAATTTCAATGTTAAAAGGAGAATCCTTTCCACATCGAAGAGCTCTGATAAACTTAGTTCTCGTTTTTACTGAAAAATACCTTCTATTACTATGCATGTGTAAGAATAATAATCATGTATGCGCTTTTATGACGGCTCAAAACATCAAAATTAGCTTGAAGAAAATTCAAATTATTGCTTAACATATAGCATTACTCAATCTGATCAATAATAACATAACTCAATCTGCATCAGTACTGGTGTCACTCTCATAGTCTATCTCACTGCCATCAATGTGACTTTGACACTCCTGATTGCTGCAATCTTTGCAAGAACATGCTGGTGTACATTTCAGACTGTTGTTCGGCATGAGCAATGTCCTGTTGCACAGTCAGACTTACAACCACATTTAATCAGTTCCAGCATCTCATCTGGAGCAGGCTTTTTCAAATATGGCACAGGTACAAAGCTATCATTTTCCAAGACCCAGCCATGTCCTTAGGGAGTTGACAATGCTTGTATTGACAGATGCCAGTTTTTCCAACAATGGAATACATAGTTTGCTCTAGATATGTGCGGAATGAGTGTTGCTTGTGTCGGAGGTAGCTTTTCACCTTCCTTTCCTCTGAAAAAAGTCCCCATCGTAGCCCTTTAAGGGATTGTGACTTTGAAGTTTTGCAGTAAACAGAACATGCAAATCTCTCGAAACTTTTGATATGTTAGCAAGGTTATAGCCTGTGAACGGCCGACAAAAATTGAAAAAATAGGGAAACTGCAGAGGAGGAGAAAAGAAAAGTGAGAGCGGGGAGAGGGAAGGGCCTGTAGGAATGAGTGAGAAAAATGAATTCCATATACTCGATTCGAGGTATATGGCTCTGATTTGCTGATAATTAATTATTCTAATTTATCATGATTCTCGAAATAGCGCGGTAAATTTCAAAATGGCGGACGAAAAATGCGAGCTGGGGGGAACGTTCTCCTCTCGTTTCTTTCCTCTCTCCTCCTGTCTTCTCCCCGATTTCTTCATTTGCATTCATTCTGATGAAATGAATGCTCACGGTGATGAAGTGAATGCTCCTACACACAGCTTTCCGTTTGTTTCTGCCTGCTTTGGCCATCTCTTCGAATCAAAATGGACGAAGTGCTAGTCGAAGCTTGCTCTCCAGATAGTACCATCTGTAACGCTGCAAAACTTTTCCCAAACGTGAAGTCGTTGCAGAAAGAACAAATTTCAGCAATCAAAGGTATTATCTATGGAAAGAGGGACACCATAGTTCTTCTGCCAACAGGTTATGGCAAGAGCCTGATTTATCAGTTGCTGCCAGAAGTTCACAAATTGAGAATGGACGGGAGAGGTGTAGTGATAGTTGTAAGTCTGCTAAATGCTATAATGGAAGAGCAGGTACGAGAGCAAAAAGAATTTGGCATCAAAGCTGCAATATTGGGAGAAGATGAAGGCATTTCCAGCAGCATATCTGATGCATCCATTATGAGGGGTGAAGCTGAAATAATTTTTGGCAGTGCTGAAAAATGGCTCTCAAAAAAGTGGAGGCATGAGCTCCAAAATGGTTACCCTGGAAAGCATGTGTCTGAGATAGCAGTTGATGAAGCACACACAGTTTTAGAATGGTAAGTTGAATAACCTACATAACAGGCAATTAATTTGTGTGAAACAGATTGATAATAGTCAAGATATGATGTTTATTTGAGCTTTTCTTATGTGTTAAATGTCCTGCCTAGGGTGATCCCCTGTTTGGAAAGTTTGGCACTTACACATCCATGGAAAACAATAGTGCATCGAAAACAGACAATTGATAAACAATAGAAGACTCTTCTTGCACACGCGGGATCTTGGCAAAAATTGCCCTGGTTTCCATACTGGTGGGTGATCCCTGTGTACTAGATATTGGAACTTTTTGAAGAACAAAATCAAAAATTGGTCATCAGTAAAAATCTAGATGATGAGGCATCAGACTTGAAAACATGAATCACCCTCCTTACAAATTCAATTTAAAGTTTACACCTATATCCATTCTTTTTCAGGGGTTTCAAGTCATCAAAGTCAAGGAGAGATAAGGGCAAAGAGCCATTCAGAGCTGAATTTGCAAAGCTAGGTGAATTACGAGCTATTATCCCTGAATGCCCAATAGTGGCTCTAACTGTATCCCTGAGAATTCCCTATCGCAAGTCCCTTCAAACAATACTGCAGTTGCAAAATCCAAATATCATAAATGCAAGCCCAAATAAGACCAATGTCCGTATGTCATCAGTGAAGATGAAGAGTCAGTAAGAAGCTTTAAAAAGGTTGGACTGGTTAGTTGATCTGGTACTTCAGGATGGTCAGAATTCGCCAAAGACCATAATATTCTGTAACGCTATTACAGATATTGCTCATGTCCTTGGATACCTGTTGCTAAAACTAGGATCTCATGCATTTGTTGAAAAAGATGGCAGCAAACAATATCTTATTGGTGTATACCATGCAAAATCTTGGGACTCCTCTAAAAAGTCCATATCTGAAGATTTCAAAATATTGGGAGGAAGTGAAATTAGTATTATCATTGCAACTTCTGCTCTTGGCATGGGGGTGAATTATCCTGATGTGAGATATGTTACCAATTTTGGATCCCCAGGCCGTAGCTTAGAAGGACACATCCAGCAGCTAGGCAGGGGAGGTAGAGATGGCTTGCAAGCACATAATTTTATCATTATTTTAGGAAGAGGTCTGTCTCATTGTGAGCCAGAAATTCAAAAAGTTTTTCGTGGTGAGACAGCTTGCATTAGGGTGAATCTTTTCAAGCATTTTGATGAAGACACTGCAGCAATTGAGCCAAAGCACTTGTGCTGTTCACACTGTACAGAGGCATGTATGTGTGCAGGTACAAATTGTTCTTTTGAAATCCCTATCTTTGAGAAGAGTACAGAAAAATCAGTGGCTGCTCCCACTGTGAAACGAGTTGTGACTGAGGTTGACAAGCAAGAAATGATGACAGCTCTTCAAAGTGAAAAAGATAAATTGACTTTTTTTGAGGGTGGTGAAAGTGTAAGTGGAGCTGAAACTTTGTATGGATTTTCAGATGAACTCATTGCAGAGGTTATCAAAAACTTGTCATAAATTGATTCGTCAAAAGATATATATAATTTGTTGCCAATATTTGACATACACCATGCAAGGATAATTTTAGAATTGATAAATGAATTTTTCAATAATGTTCCAAATTTTGAAGATCAAATTGAGAAACTTTGTGATGGCAAAACTTCTGTTGACCAGGTTGATGAATTTTTCAAATTGCTTAGCATTTTCTCTGAAAGTGACTCTGAAATGGAATAATTAATTACCAATGATATTGATGCTGATGATGATGAAGATGTAGAATTTGACTCTGCCCTAATTAAAGAATTGGGGTTATCACTTTAGCATAATCATGAGACATTGCAACAAAAGTTTGGTTTAATCTCCATTGCGTAGTTCAAAGGGCATATGCACTTATTTCCTTTTCGATATTCCAAGACCGCATATCAAACCAGATTTGTGAAATGAGGGCAGAGCTTACACAAACAGTACACCGGTATTTTTAGAGCCTTAACAAAATTATCGAGTAATTCTCAATTTATATATCAATATAATCTACATATGCAAGCTCAGTGGCGTAGCGTGACTTTCAGTAGTGGGTATTCAGTTGAGATTCAAGTTAGGCCCTCAAATTGGCGTAGATCCTAAAAATCACTCAAAATCTACCTTGCACTTACGTTCTTACTTGTTTTCGTATAATGAGCTCAGGCCATCTAAGCAAAATATCTATTCAAATATTATACTGCAAAAGCGACGACGAAATTTGGGTTTCATGTTGACCTATTTATATTCATATGTTGATTTTAATCTGTTCACGATCTCAATTCTGTTTTACTTCCGTCTTCTTGCCTATGATTGTTTGAGCCTCGGAATCAGTTTTGATCATCTAAGTCGAGAAAGGAGGCTGTACGCAGAGATTTCTCTGCGTACAGCTCTTTTGTTTTCTCGATCTGAAAGGTCAATTTGAGGTCAAATACTGGCGAAATGGAGAGTTCTGATTGGTGGAAACTACCGGAAGAGATTCAGTGCGTACCGTAGACCTCTGCTGTGATTTATACAATGAAATTCAATCGTTTACTGTTCTCATAAACAATTACACATAACCGCTAATCCATTTAGGAATGTTTCCTCTGCTCAACTAGAGATCTTTATCAAAAAAATGGAACACGGAATCAAATACAGTGGAATGGAATAGATGGAACATACACAAATCGTGTTGGGTTCCGTTCAACAACTAGAAATGTAGAAAATACTATGACGTGTATAACCCAAACGTTAAAAAAGGTCTTCTTGTTTAGCAAAATCTTATATTTAAGCAATTTTTTTTATTTTTTGCTCAAAATCCCAGGGTATTCACTGAATACCTTGAATACCCAGACGCTACGCCACTGTGCAAGCTACATGTTCGCTACATACGGTTAAATACAGTACGTGGGGGGGTTGCTGGTTCGTGCAAGCTATGGGTAAGCCAATGAGCGACAGGGGAAAGTATGTTCTTTCCCCTTCGCCTACAGCCCCCAGCAACCACAGGGTGTAGTTTTTGTGAGGGTTGCTGGTTCGTGCAAGTTCTGGGTTTGCCAGTGAGCGACAGGGGAAAGTATGTGCTTTCCCCTTCGCCTACAGCCCCCAGCAACCCTCTAGGCAGGATTAGCTACCATATCAAAAGGCATTGTTTTGTTGCCATTTTAAGCAAGGATTCGGAGGTTGAGGGTAGTCATGAAAGGTAAATGCAAAGATTGCACAATATTAAACCAAATGGGTTAGTGGCAGGGTGGAGGTCGAGGGTAGTGGTGAAAGGAATATTTACACAAATGTTTCAAGATACACAATTCTTAACAAACTACATACAGTATGTGGGGTTCGGGAAGTGTCGTTAGTGGCAGGGTGTTTTTGTGAGGGTTGCTGGTTCGTGCACGTGCTGGGTGAGCCAGTAAACGAAAGAGGCAAGTATGTGCTTCCTCTTCCGCCTGCAGCCTCCAGCAACACTCCAGGCAGGATATGCTGCCATAACAAATTATTGTACGAGATGATCTTGGGGAGAGTGTAAAGAATTTGCACTTCCTGTGTCCTACTAACGACACCTCCATTTTAATAACAAATGATTGTCTCTAGTTGGGGCGCTATTAATATACGCTGGTCTTTCCACTGTGCCTGAGCGCTATTAAAATACGCTTTTTCTCTGAAAACTACCAAGATACGTTAAACGCTTCGCGCTATTTATATACGCTGGTGTTTAATATACGCTGGTGTTAATATACGCTGGGAGAAACTTCCTTTCAGGGGTCAAAAATCAAAGAGTTTTCAATTTTTCAAAATATCAGTTTTCTGTTAGATTAATGCATGTAGATTCATATCTGCTAGGTGTTTTTCTTACCTGCGTCCCTTATTCCCTAGAAAAACCGTTTCACTGCAACCTACCCCAAAAAATTTTCCTTAGCAACCCCATAGCAACCCCATAGCAACGTAAAATCACCGTGTTCAATCCTCAAAAACTCACCCCAGATGACATCACTAGCCTTCAAAGCTCTCCCTGTCAGTTCCCTGTGGCATTGCAACAACAACAACAATAAGAAAAACGTGTTTTCGAAACTGAACGTGCAAGCAAGTAGTCACATTTTCTCTCGCTCTTGTTTGCACGTTTTATTTTATCATGGATAATTCACAGGCAGTTAAAAAAAAGAAAGCTCGTTCTGTATATCGAAAGAAGCATGTTTTTAAAGGAAATAGATACACAAAGTTGTGGAGCAGCGAGAAGAGGAAGACATGTTACCTAATGTTGGGCCTAGCCATCAGGATGAAACTCCTGCCACACCTGTCACAGCAAGATCAGAAAAGAAGTCTGTTTCAGCAAAGAAAATTGCAAGTCATAACCATGGAAATGATGCAAAAATGAAAGAGTACAGGCAAACCCCGACAGGGTTTCGGTTTATGGATTTGGAAGTTCTTTCCACAGTTATTTCACTTCTAGCTTGCCCTGAGTGCTGTCATATTGCACTGATGCTGCTTGAGATACCTTCTAAGCGAAAAGGCTGTGCATCATTTCTTCATTTAGAATGCAAACAATGCAGCTGGAAAAATGTTTTTCACACAAGTGGCAAAACAAAGAGGACTTTTACTGTAAACAGACAACCAACCTATGCTATGAGATCTGTTGGTTTGGGAAGAAACGGAGCAGAAAAGATTTGCTGTGTCATGAACATGCCACCACCTCCGTTATACAAATCTTATAAGGCTCATGCACATGCTGTTAAAAATGCTGCAAAAGGAGTGGCTGAAGATACCATGCTGGAAGCTGCTGCTGAAATAAGGGCAAAGAAAGGTGGTGCTGAGTTTGTTGAAGTAGGGGTGTCAGGTGATGGATCGTGGCAGAAGCGAGGTTATTCTTCTCTCCATGGGACTGTAAATGTTATGTCGATGGAGACTGGGAAGGTTCTAGACACTGAAGTTCTCACTCAGTTTTGTAGGGAGTGCTCCTTGCATGAGCAAGATAACAAAAAAGAGCTTGCTTATGAAGTATGGAAGACAGAACACATGCCAAAGTGTAAAGCAAATTTTTCAGGTTCCTCTGGAGCAATGGAACCAAAAGGAATTGAGAACATCTTTGGCCACTCTGCACAGAGCCGTAACTTGCTGTACACAGAGTTTTACTGTGATGGTGACAGTAAGAGCTTTGACCGAATAAAGCATGTCTATTTACAGAACCATGGTAAAGATGTAAAGAGACTTCAGTGTGTTGGCCATGTGCAAAAAAGAGTTGGAACTCCTCTACGAAAACTAAAAAAAAATGTAAAGGGCCTTGGTGGGAGAGGAAAACTAACCAAAGCTCTTATCGATAAGTTGCAAAACTATTATGGTATTGCTATAAGATCTAATGTTGGCGATCTTGCAGGCATGAAAAAGAGTATTGATGCCAGTCTGTTTCACTGCATAGCAACGAAAGAACAAGCACATTTTCATGTGCATTGTCCAGATGAAAAGGATTCTTGGTGTAAGTTCAAAAGAGATCAGGCAGAAAACACCAATACCTATAAGCCAACAGTAGGGATCCCAAAAGAAGTGCTAAAGGAGATCAGGCCTATCTATGCAAGGCTAAGTGAGAAAAGCTTACTTGAACAGTGTCTTCACGGGAAAACACAGAATCAGAATGAGTCTCTGAATGCAATGATTTGGCAAAGAGCTCCAAAAGAATTATTTGTGGGATCTGAATGCATTGAGACAGCAAATTATGATGCCATAGCACACTTTAATATAGGTGCAACTGATTCAGTGAAAATCCTGGAGAAACTGGATATTCCACCTGGCCAACACACCATTCAAGCATGCTCAAAAATTGATGAAAGACGGATCAATAATGCCGAATATAAGGAAAAGGAAAGTGTGAAAAAGGCAAAAAAGCAAAAGAGAGGAAGAAAGAAAAGAAAAATAGACAGGCAGGAGGCTGAAGAGGGACCTCAATATGGACCTGGACAATTTTCAATGTGATTGACTTTGTTTTTGAAGTGATATCTTCAGTATTTCATGTGAAAATCAAGTAGCCTTTCTTTGTTTGCCGTTTTCGCAGAACCCATTTTTTGAACGTTCTTTCAGGTAAAAATGGATATTTTCATTACCATTAGAGATATTGAAGTCAAATTTTCAACATTGGTTCCATATGGTATGATCATTGTGACCTACTAGATTGAGTCACCTAGAATGAACATTGACTAAGTAGTTATAAGTTAAACATGGGTCAAAATTCATGATTTCAAAAACAGTTTCTATTTACATTTATGGTCACCAAAAAGATCTCACTATAGTAGGAAACATAGCTGTGGCAGTTGTCTACAGGCCCAAAAAAAATTGAGCCCCTATCTTATCTCTGTCATTTTAAATATTTTTTTCTGCGAACCCACCATTTTTCGCAAATATAGCCATTGTATTCGTAACCATGGCAACATAATTGGCCATTGTATATATTTTCTTCTAATTTTGTTAGGTATGTTACTTTGGTGGCATGCATACTAGTAAGTTAGGACTGCAAGGGAAACAACCATCTGAAAGGATCTTTCTCCCTTATATACGCTGGTGTTTAATATACGCTGGTGTTTTAATATACGCTGGTGTTTGATATACGCTGGTGATTAATATACTCTGGTGATTAATATACGCTGGTGCTATTAAGATACGCTCTTTCTCTGAAAACTACAAAATACGTTCAACGCTTTGCACTATTAATATACGCTGGTGCTATTAAAATACGCTTTTTTTTCGAACTATCAAAATACGTTAAACGTTTCGCGCTATTAATATACGCTGGTGCTATTAAAATACGCTTTTTCTCTGAAAACTACCAAAATACGTTAAACACTTCGCGCTATTAATATACGCTGGTGATTAATATACGCTGGTGATTAATATACGCTGGTGATTAATATACGCCGGTGATTAATATACGCTGGCGATTAATATACGCTGGCGATTAATATACGCTGGTGATTAATATACGCTGGAGCTATTAGAATACGCTTTTTTTTTAAAAAACTACCAAAATACGTTAAACGCTTCGCGCCATTAATATACGCTGGTGCCATTACAATACGCTGGTCTTTCTCTGAAAACTACCAAAATTTATTAAAATTTTTCTATTGGACGGATTATAACATACTTTTAAAAGGAACACAAGAGTTGCAAATAAGCTTAATAGAGACAAGGGAAGTGGGGTGGGAGGGAGTTTTCTTTTCTTGCGTCAGGACGTTTATTTTGAGCAGCTGGTTGACTACTTTCAGGCTTAGAAATTTTTAAAAGAAAGTTGGAAAGGGGAATCTGGGTTTTCATGTTGAATATTCGTAGGAAGCTGGGACTAGTCAAACTCTACACACGAGGTTGAACATTCCTTACAAGTTGAAAATCCTTAAGGAATAGATATATCGACGTCTTTTGTTCCCGTGAATGCAGCATTCAGTGGATTCAAAACTTTGAACAATGGGCAAAAGAATGCTGCTTTTCGTCCTCATCAGAGGGTTTTATGTTTATGGAGAAAAACAGGGGGTATGGCTTGAACAACTTATATCGATTAACCACAGTTCACGCTTTGCCAGAATTTTCATAAATTTCTCACTTTCAGTTTTGTTGAGAGGCTATTGTATTACGTACTGTCTAAGTAAAACAAGTTAACACATTTGGCATGCTGTGGAAAAAAGTACATGGCAAATATTCAAAATAAGATATTGATCAATCAGTCAATTAGATTTGAAAATTTGTGATGGAAAGATCACATATCTTTTAGACCCAGAAACTATAGTGATAAGGGGTTTGTATTGGGAATGAGAATTCTGCATTTGATTCTGGCCCATGAATTACTTGCTGTCTAAGTTAGCCTTTCACTGACAGATTAAGATTTTATTTTTTAGTATCAGCCACATAATTTTCTTCACAGCCTGTCAAATGTGTTAACAATTTTTTTACTCACACCTGGTAGATAATGTATACTGTAGATTGAAATGACGAAGAATTCACAAGCCTCACACACTTTGATCAAAATCTTTATTGGAACATATTACTATTCATAAATTGCACTCCACAACTTCAAGAGCCTATCAATCCAATTGTAATATTTGTGAAATTCAAATTTTTCTAGACAGTTTTTCTTAAATCCTTTAAAGCTTGGATACTCCCTGGCATCTTCATGCACAAAACCTTCATTGCTGTCAAATCCTTTACAACAGTCTCAACAGTTTCTCTTAACCCTATTATGGCCGGGGGGGGGGGGGGGGGGCACAAAGTGCCCGCGGCAAATTAAAAATGCTGTATCTCTAAAAAAACACGTAATATTCTACTCAAACCTGTTCGACTTTTCCTCAAATTTATCAGAGAGCCTGAAAAAAATATTTTAGTTACTATCACACCTTCACTGATGACGTGGCACCTCTTTTGTCAACAAGCGGTCAGGTGTTAAAATGTTTAAGGGCCCATATATCTGCAACTAAATTATATAGAGACTTGCTTGAAGCACCATTGGCTTTGTTTTGAAAAGGGCTTTTGAATGATATATAATTTACTAGTATTTGCTGACGTAAGCAAAATTTAAAATCTATGACGTCATCAATTTTTATGACGTCATATCTATAAAAGACAATTATTTTTTTCATTTAAAATTTTTTTTTGGCATTCCTGAATACAGATAAACTAAAAAAAATCTATTTTTCAATCTGAATAGCTATTTTATCTTATTTTTCTTCAATGTAAAATTCATCGACTTGAACATTTATGAAAAAAATGGTAAAAATATAAAAAAATATAAAATAATGTCAAAAAAATCATAGATTATGATTTGAAAATGCTTTTTGTTTATAAATAGACCATTTTAGAGGTAAAAATACAATAAGGATAGCTTCAATAACAAGCTAAATGCCCATAAGTAGTTATCATGGTTTGTCAGACTTATGACGTCACTGTGACGTCATTGGTAGCCATTATGGTTTTAAAAACACCACTAATCGATAGAGCAAGTAAAGTTCTATAGTTCTACCAAGTTTCAAGCTCTTATCGCGTTTCTAACAAGAATTATAGGGGGCGGGCACAATGTGCCCCCCCCCGGTAGTACAAGAGTCCAAAAAGCCCGGTAGTAATAGGGTTAAGTGTTTGCTGCTGTGATGGCCTGATCTTTTTGCCAAATTGATATAAACATCTATGTTATCAATTAGTTTTTCTACATGCCCCAATGACCTTGCAATTCTCTGTGCACCTTTGATATCAATATTTGCACCCAGTTGTTTTAATGAAAGCTTATTAAATAGCCGTACCATATGCTCCATTCTTAAGTCATATGGAATATTATTCCCTGCTCCACCTTTTTTATTCCAAAAGCGATCATAAATGAGCTCATGTGCAAAGCTTTTAGATAAGATTGCATAAACTTTCACAAGGTGTAGAAGACAAACATAGGCATATTTGGTCCTCCTATAATGGTGGAAAAGCATCAAAACATAAGGCAGTGCTTTCAACAGTGAGTATCCATCCCCTTCTTTTATTGCATCTCTTATGTAGAGGCAACCAAACCAAATCGTAGTCGAGCAGCATGGTAATTCATGACGTGGTCTTCATTCTTTGAAGTTTTGTTGGGAGGCTTCTCAATTCGTACTATTTCTTGTCCTGGGTGCTTACTTTTCTCATGCCTACAAGATAAGTGGTAATTTACGGATCTGCAGGATTTCAAAAGCATTCAAGCAAATTTTATCTACTACCTATTCAGCTTTATATGCTTTACCATATCATACTTTCTTGTTTTCAGCTTTATGTTTGCAGCTTTAAGCTTTAACTTATGGTGGATGTCATTGGATACATTTTGTTATATCTATTACAGATTAAGCAATGCATTCAGTAATAAAGAACTTGGGCTGAATGATGAAAGATAATACTATACTGTTAGGTTCTGTTAGGTTAGGCATACTACTTGAATATCATCCACCTGTTTCTTCCTGGCTTGGATCGAAATGTATGACCACAGTTCACTCTACAATAGTAATTCCAAAACTGTCTTGTTCTGATTCATTGCTCTCTATAGGTAGTATCAAGTCAGTATGACTGTTTCTTTCATGGCTGATAAAAGAAAAGTTCAGTGATGAGGTTTTAGAAATTTAAATGTCATTTCAATTATTTCTTTTTGTACAGTTGTACCATATGGCAATTGATTTAAGAAGTATCTTTATCTTTATCGGTTAAGACAAAACCTTGTTACAAATACCTTTTTTGACTTACTGGGGTCTAATAGATCCTAGAAGTGAACAATAAAGGGAATGTAGTTGACAGTTTGGATTTGTTTCTCTTACATTCAAAGAGAGGCCATGGAGATTTAATAGTATTCTGCGACCATAAGGTAATATACATAGATTTGATGATAACTTACTTTACTCTTCCTGAGTGATATCTGAATTTTCTTTGGCAGCCAGGAGATGTACAGGGGTACCCATGATTGTCTAACTGCCTTAAATTTGTTATCTCTTCTGATATCAGATCTAACTGCTGTGAGGTATCAGCATCAAACACATATTCATGCAAAAAATCATTTTTGTGACTGTTAAGTAGCTGCCTGCGTTCTGTTGATCCCATACTTTTAATGTCATGTGGAATTTTCTTGACTGTAGGTTTTCCTAACATTAAAGAGCACATTATTTTCAACAACAGTAAAACAGAGTTGTGGATGCTAAAATTTTGTAGGGCATAAAATTTTCCATTATCATCATTATTATTAATAATAATCATCATCATCATCATCATTGTGCCAAAATGACTCTATTTCAAATATTCACCATCTAAAGATTCCATGACTGAAAAAACCATTCAAGATGCAAAGATATGTCCTTCAGTCTCTGAGATGTGAAAATTCTTGAAAGCATTGTAATCACGTTTTGGTCCTTTTTGGAGTTTGAGCTTCCAGTGCGAGTCATTAGAGATTCTGTTGTTCCAAGGTCAGCTGCAGATGTTGTCTTATGGAATATCTTGTTACTCACCTGCCATGAAATCAAAAGTAAAACCAATAATACGTATTAATACATTTGTATATTTAGTATATTAGATAAAAAGAGAATCAGTGCAGAAAATCAAATAATGAAATCATCTGTTTTAGTATGGACTCTATCTTATCTACAATCTAATCCTGTGAATGGGTTGCCATCTGTTCACAGGAGATCTGTCTGTTACTGTTTGGGATGGGAAATTGATAAAGAAGAAGTTCAGTCCTGGTTCCAGCTCGACTTCAATCTGATATTCTTGGGCTGGAAATTTCTCAAGCATAGTAACATAAACTGTAAATCTTCCTGTGAAAAGGTGTAATTTACATACCTCATAAAGACACATTTTCATGTGGAACTCTGCAAATGTCATTTCTAGCCCTCTTAACTGTTTGAACTCTGTCTCACCAAGCCTGTATGTCCACTGAACATGCCTCCCTCTTTCTTCAGTGCCCACATCACCATGGATTACTGTAGGTTTGAGAATAATTTCTTCTTTTCTTGGTACATAGTCCTCTTGAAGCTCTTGCAAAATTTCAGCCATATCACCAGACTTGTTAGGGTTTTTTGGTTTGATTCCAAGGAGACACTAACAATAAAAATTTATGAACAAATTAAAGTTTATATTTTTAATTCTTATTGCTCTGCATAGTCAGTCACTTGACATGATTTCAATAGTGGTTTGCATCAACAGTCTTTTTATGGTGAAAATTTTATAGAAATTCTATTGTAGATTTCAAATTGAGTGTCAACAGCTAGGGATACTAAGCTAGAACGGGCTAATTTTTTTGAAATTAGCTCGTTCTGGCTAATTTTAGCCCGTTTTGGCTAATAAAAAATTATTTTCTTGAAAATTTTGAAGCTCAAACGGATTTCCAGGAACCGGGCCGCTATTTTGACGCAATATTTGGGTTCTACGCATCAAGAAACGGGGACTCATGTAAAAAAATTTGGGGGTTTCTCCGGGGGAAGTTTGAGAAAAATGCGACTTTAACTTTTGTGACGTTTCCTATTGTTCTTTCTGATGCGGTTAAGTCCGCGTAATGACACCCGTGCCGTGCGGGGAAGCTTCAGAAACAAGGCTTTTATGAGTGGAACTTTAATTTAAACATTTTTGTAATTTACGTTGTATTAATAAACATCTTATTAGAAGACCTCATTATAGAAACGTACAAAGCTGGTGTTAAAGTCTGAATTATCTATTTTTTTCATTTCGCCGCACGGCACGGGCGTCATTACGCGGACTTAACCGCATCAGAAAGAACAATAGAAAACGTCACAAAAGTTAAAGTCGCATTTTTCTCAAACTTCCGCCAGAGAAACCCACAAATTTTTTTACATGAATCCCCGTTTCTTGATGCGAAGAACCCAAATATCGCGTCAAAATAGCGGCCCGGTTCCTGGAAATCCAAGAAATCGACGTTTTAGCCCATTTGAGCTTCAAAATTTTCAAGAAAATAATTTTTTATTAGCCGAAACGGGCTAAAATTAGCCAGAACGAACTAATTTCAAAAAAATTAGCCCGTTCTAGCTTAGTATCCCTAGCTGGTCAAGCTAATGTGATGCAGTAGATATTTTTATATATATGAACAGTTGCATCACCAGGGGGTGGACTAGAATGGACATTTCCACCTCAATTTCTCAGAGTGGTATTACTCACCAGCAAAAATGGTGTAGAAATGGCTGGGTATACAGTAGAGTATCTTATAGAACCAAGGATAATTCTTTACCTTGCCCAATCCACTTTAACAAGAGTGTTGAGACATGCTTTGTAACATTTTGTTACACCATCCAAAATTGTAATGCAGCGGACGAATGATTAACAGTACATACCGTATGTAACATAAAATTTGGCACAAATCTAGCCCCCTGTCAAAGTAAGATTTTTCCCGACCTACTGTAGATGGAATTTGTTAGGACTTTTTAATGCTCCTGCTGATACCCCTAGCCGCTCAACATTATGCACAGTAGTTATTGAACAACCCCTTACACAGTACCTGGTGAGACGGCTCCGCCATTTCTTTTGAATACCGATGAGGAATATGCTTTGTAACATCATTTTTAAAAACTTTGTAAGATGGCATGTACTTGACAAGAATTCTTGCTACTAATGTAGGAAAGGTTGATTTGAATGCATCCATTGTTGGCTTTCCAGGGAGAAGTTTGTTCATTTCAAGATGTTTAATTGGGCATTGTGGTGCATTAAGAAACCAGGTAGAGTCACTGACAGGTCTTCTAATTCGTGATTTCACTGCAAACTGAAGGGTCCAGTTACGCATTTTGTTTTGAGATGATGCTGATTGATGTCTTGAAATTGTGAAAATGTCACAGTTATCAGCCACAAGACTAAAAGCAAACAAAAACAAGACATTGGATTGTGGGTTTTGTCTTTTACATTTCTATAAAATGGTGAAAACAATTAAAAATTTTCCAGTGATACAATGCCCATTTAAAACTATGATGTTTCAAGCTTTCTAAGTCCTCGGGTTAGCAACTAAAAGGTCAGTAAAAGATAACAGGTGGCAGGAAAGGGCTGTGGATAAAATAGGACTGGGTGCAGAAGAAAGAAAAAGGCAGCCTTATTTACAGTTAGTAGTAAATGTATACTATTCAGTACCTGTAATCCTCAATTGAAACTTTCACATCACACATCAACTTTTTAACCTTTGCTAAGGACTGAAGAAATGCTCCAGGGTCTTCTCTATACTTCTTTTGTATCTCCAACTGGATGTTATCCCAAGCATTTTGGTCAAATGATGAAATAGACTCTACCTTCTGCACAGTCAATGCTTTGCAAGATGAATCAGCAACTTCAGCAATTTCTGTCAGATTTCACAACATCACTTCTTTTTTGGCTAAATCATCCCTCCACTTCTTGACATCATTACTGAATTCTTTTGCCATTTTATTTTGCATTTTAATGCCTGATGAATGGAACATTAAGACTCCTTGCATGTTCATGCGGTTAACATCTAAAGATCTACTCCCTCCATTCATCATCAGTAAGGTATTTCGATAAAGCAAGGCTGACATTGTTGGAAAGTGTTGCTTCAACAGTATTGAAACAGCATTTGCAATCGCATTGCTCTTGGAAACATCTGATTCTCTTAATGATGGCATTTTCTTTCCTTGTCTACTTGTCTGCTTCCTTGTTCTTTTCATTGCATTTGTTCCAATGTTTAACATTATCACCATCCTTCTTTTCGATCTTCAGACCTGACACTGCTCCCAGGACCTTAATCGTTATGGGCAGGTCTGACCAAAGCTCCTCCTTTAAATCTTTCATTTGCAAGTTACAAATGTCCGTTGGATTTCTTCCTTTGTACATACATTCTAAGGAGATTAAGGAGGTTACTTTTCTTGAAATATTCAACTGACTCTGTGGTTAATAATGTTGCCAAATGTTCTATCATTGCAGACTTCCACATTGGTGATTAAAGAGCAGCTCTTGCAAGGGTTCCCGGATTTTCAAATACTATTGCTCTTGCAATAGTTTTTTCAAGACCATTGCACTCATATGTGGTACATTTACCCCCTAGGCTACAGACAATTATCTTAGTAACTCGAGCCAATTTGGAACAATCCTCCTGTTTTTGAATGGTGATTGCCTTCACATTTGAATTCTCCTTATTTTGCTCCTCGGAGTCTGAATTTAAAACAATCTTCTTTCTAGCTCGCGGTGAAACAGTTTTTGTTTTTTCGCAAGATATTTTGCTGCAAGGGGAACCAGGAGAACCAATTTGCTGTCTCTTACTCCCAGTACTTGATGGCTTTCTGGTCTGAAACAGTTTTCTAATTACTGAATATGACCGCACAAGTGAACGAGTATATAGTAAACCACAAGTACCTGATGAAGAATCGCTAGAATTTATCTCTTCGCCAGGCCTGCAAAGCTCGTTCGCAATTTCTTGCAACACCACTGCTTCCACGCCAAGAGGTGAAGTAAATTCCTTGTTCTTTAACGGCTTAAAAAGATCTGCCCTTGGCATTGCATAGCTTCCTATGGAAGCAGCCAAAATGAGCTTGCCACAAAATCTACAATCATGATTTCTGTGTCATGATTTCTAAATCTAAAGCAGGGGACCTGCAAAGGTAAAACAAGTTGTGTTTAATCGAAAGCCTTTGACGTCCTGAGTACGAAAATGAAAATATTTTTTGAAATTGAAGCCCCGTTTGTCCGTAAAAAGCGATTTAAAGTGCATTTTCTGACGCGCGGGACAACTTTTTCATTTCAGTCTCGTTTTCGATTTTGACGTCAGAGGTGAATAATGAAATTCGGGCCTAAGTAATTTCCATACAGAAGTAACAGTAATCATTGCTCGGGTTACGGCGCAGAAGGTGCTTTATAAACAACAAAAATCCGTTTTAAAGCCAAAATATCAAATTTAGGATAAAACTGCGATTCCAAAGAGATATCAGTGTGAGTTTTTACGGAATAGAACGAATTTCAAAGCTCATCTAAAAGTGGTGTGGTGTGCGTGGATTCGACTCGAAGAGAACTCACTTTGCCGGGCGAAATATTTTCGCTTTGCCTATTCACGAAGATACAATATTACAAGGTAGAAACTTGCTTAATTAAATATCGATATATAAATTGCTATAAGAGTGTATTAAAAATATTCAATGGTAAGAAGGCTGCGGCTGGTTAGGGGTTGTATGTGGGATTGTAGGGAGTAGGGGGCAAGCTTCGCTCGAAAGAAGTTGAACTTTGAAGAAGGCCCAAAAGTTCAAATGTAAATAATTTTTACATCTCAAGTCTGTAGCCCAAAATTTTATTTTACTTACTAATTTCTGTTTACAATTACTTAATTAATTAGACTTTATTTATGTTTTATTATTATCAATTTTTCATTTTTTTATCTTTTTATTTCTAATTTCCTTTGTACTTATTGGGGTCTACTGGGGTAAAATGGGTAACACGGGGTAAAATGAGTAGTTGCTTAAGCTTACATGCATGGCCTAAGTTGACAATATCTCACTTTTTATTATCAAGTTTTAGTTCTGGTTATTTTTGATCCTCTGAGAGTATTAGCGTAAAAAAAACAAAATGATCAACATTAAGTTATTTATACAAGATTACAAAACTACTCATTTTACTCCGTGTTACTCCTTTTATCCCAGTAGACCCTAGTCTTTATTGAATTTTTTTTTACTTGTAATTATCATTCTATTTTTTTTACTTTCTGCCTATATTCTTATTTTGTTTTATTTGTTTACTTAGCTGCCATACCTGAAAATAGTGTTTTTGCCATATGACAATGATGATGAGAAAACAAAAAACGACAGAAAATTTAAGAAACTTTTAATACTTGGGATCCAGGCAAGTTTCTTATAGAATATGTTTTTCAATTGTTTTTTTTAAGAGTACTGTCTTTTTTATAAGAAAAATTTCATAAGAAAACAAGCCTAAAGGCTGAAATACACTATGCATTTAGTTGGATTCGATTTATTGGTTGTTTCGATTAATTGGATGAGAGCGTGCGTTTACACTATCCAATTAATTGAAACGTTTTTTGTCGGAATCTCTCATTTCATCATGGACTCTGAAAGTGAATATACTGCAGCTGTGATTATAGTTGCTGCAATAAGTAAAAAGAGAAAGAAAAGGCTAAGGTCGATATGGGTGAAGCCATGGCTAGGTCGTAGAAATGATCTTGGCGTTGATAACACTCTGTTACGAGAATTTAGGCTGGAAGACAGCGATGAATACAAAAAGTTCTTAAGAATGTCCTCGGAAAATTTTGACGAACTTCTAGACCTCGTTGAATTGGATATTCAAAAAAGACACCGCGTTGCGCGAAGCCATACCCGCAGGAAAAAAGGGTGTATTTGAAGAAGTATTTTCAAGAAATAGTTGAGTCAAGTTCCGTTCGCTGAATCAGGTCTCGTTCGGCGCCATAAACACAATAGGGATTAAAGAATACAATAGAGAAAAGTTGGATGAAAGTTGAACACGTCCAACTTTTGAAACTGAGTTTTCGATTTGTCGAAACAGTCATTACATCATCCAATTTTCGTGTTTACACTATCAAATTTGTCGAAATCGATAAATCGAATCCAACTAAATGCATAGTGTATTTCAGCCTTTAAATTTTACATCTTATAATTTGGTACACTAACTACCCTTGTTTATTGTTGAAACTTTTTGAAGTTGAAAGAAATGTGAGAAGAAAACAATCGTGCAGTTTGGTCCATCTTCTTGAAAAAGTTTTTCTTCCACTTTCCCCATACCTTGTTTTTCTAATATTGGAAAAACATTTTTCACCCTGTTATAATAATATCATAGATAACAACATCCAAATTCCGCTGTTTATAACCTAAAACAGTAATCATGTTCTTACTTCCCTGCCCAACATGATTCCTCAAGTCATGTGCATCAATAAAAGGTATCTAGATGACTGAAATTTATAGTTGTTTGCAATGTGGCTTGCGCAGCTTACAATTGTTTCAATAACTTAAGTAATAAAACAAAAATCAAGATAATTTACTGAAAAAGAAAGTGACTTTTCACAAGTTCTCAAAGAATACAGCCCTCCAAAAAATATGGATACAGAACATGAGGCTAGCAAATTTGTTCTGCAACCATACTCACGTCTTTGCCAAGACCATTTTACAGAAGAAAGTTATCAGCGTGGCCCAAAATTGTTGAAGTCTTTAGGCTTAATGAGAGATTACTTTTGAAAGATTATTTTTGACAGAGGGTCACCAAAAGGAAAAAGGCATGTGAAGGGTTATAAGAAATTCAAGGCAAAACACAACTGTCCCTCAGCTCTCCACTCAGTCCTAAAAAAATGGCCCTTTGGAAGAATCATCATAAACAATGAAAAACTGACAGAAGAACTAAACAGGCTGAGGGATAACCCTTTTCGGAGGGGTTACAACCTGTCCAATATTCAGAACCAATTCAGCAAAGCTATGTAGCACACTCAACATGAATTAATATTCAAGGATAAAACACCAACTTTATTCTACCATTTGATAACACATTCAAATTGGAGCAATATTGAAGCAACATTGGCATCTGATAACCAAGGATGAAACTCTAAAATACATTTGGGCCACACCTCCTTTCCTGGCACTTAAAAAGCATAAAAACTTCAAGGATGTCCTAGTTCATTCTAGATTCACTAGATAAACCCATAAATAAAAAATAGCAATAAACATAACAAAGATGCAAAGGTGGTCCCGGACGCGGGTCTGCTAGAGCACCTAACACAACAAGACATTCTGATTTAAATACCCTGAAATGTCTATGTTAGGGTATCGGCTGATGATTTGCATCTATAAAAACCCAGGATTAATGGCAATTATACTATTTGACAGACGGTCGGAAATGCAAAGATAACCACTCTCTCCCTAAGAAACTCTATAATCAGTCAAAGAAAAAATAAAAAATGAAAGTCAAAATGGTAAATGCAATCTTGTTCCAAAATACTAAAATACTAAATCCTTACTACTATGGCATTGCTGAGTTGGTTGGGGCTGGGGGGCTGTAGAGGGGACAATGGCAGGGCTGGCTGGTTGGGACTACCCTCTATAATTTTATATATTATCATAATTTTATCTTTCCCTTGTTTACCCTCTTTTTTTCATTTTTTATACAATACATACTTTTAGCATACATATTTTTTTAAGTCAAACTCTGCTCTTAAAAGAAATTGATAGATAGCTTGTTTCAAGGACATCCAAGTTCAGACAAACTGGAGCAAAATCATTAACTTCTGTAATGCACTCGGAGTTTGATTCCTTTGCTTTGGTCGAAGTTCTTTGCACTTCTTTGCAGCAAAGGCTTTCAATTCCTCTTATCATTCCTCCTAGCATTTACCACAAGTACACCTAAACAATTGAAATCAGTAAACAATTTAAACAAATAGGATTTTGATAAAGAGCAACAAATTTGAATGTTTTGAGTGGATGGCCTAAATTGGGCCTAAATACTCCGTCTTGTACTTTTATAAATATATTATTAATTCACCCATTATTTGAGTTTTAGATAAAGATTTGGTCATATAAGTTTTGTATAAGTTGTAATGGAAACGATTTTACTAAAAAACATACCAATCAACATTGACAATTCTTTGAATATTTACATCTTCTTCTACCTTGTCTTTGCTGGCGCTGCTCTCATCGGTATTTGAGGACCGTTCTTCTCGTCTGTTTTTAGGCAACGGTTAGAACAAATACGGCTGAATATTTATCTCATGGTTATCAACGGCTCCATATTCTAATCCTTCATCGCTGTATTCCATTTTTTTTAACGAAAAAGTGACGAAAATCAACTTTATATCGAGCGAGTTTCAATACCAATTCCAGTGTGATCCGTCGAGCGTCTCATTTCTTTATTCACCTCTGACGTCAGAGAGAAAACGCGGGCAAACCCGTCCTCAAAACAAAATGGCGCCCAACATGCAAAATCGTGAACTTTCAGCTGTCATAACTCAAAAACTGTTCCAATTATTGCATTTTTAATGCCGAATTCGGACTCCCCGTATGTGAATTGACCGTAATAGCTTGTTGATAGCTAAACTTTTTTTACCTTTGCAGGTCCCCTTTAAGCATGGAGTAGCTCTGGCAAAGATCCCACTTAAATGCCCAAAGCACAAAGAGCAATAGAGAGTTACAACTGTAGGTCAATAAAGGGGAAAAGTTTCATTCTATACTGTTGCGTTTTGTTGAGAAAGATGTTATTTTGATAGCTAATATATTACATGCTTCATACGTTTGTTAATCTTTTGGGTTTGTTGTGATATACAAGTTATTTCCAGGTGTATTCTATTTTTAAAAATGTCATTGTTCTGATGTAAAGTCCCCATAGTAAAGAAGCAAATATTAATAATATAGTAGAAGCAAGACTAGAAATATGCAAGTTTATTAGAAACTTGTCTATTTCCTAGTCTTGCTTTTACTGGATATAAGTTATTGATTCCAACAAAAACTAACCCACCTGATCGAGCTTGTCTGCATTTCTGAATGCTGGCAGCCAGTCATCATCTGTTCGGACGCCCTTACTTAACACCCAGCTTTTCCCCAGCTTGTGGATTTCTTCAAGGCAGGCATCACCTCCTTGATAATTCCCAACATTACCTGTTCTGCTTTGAGATACAGAGAAACCTACAATTGCTTTTAAATTTGCTGGCATCATAGTTTGCATGTACTTATCAACAGACATTATTCTTTTATAATTAGGATGATTTCTACCATAGAATAGTTGCGATAGCTTCTCCTTTGAAACATCAACAGCCTTTGGATCACATTGGCGAGTGCCACTGCGATAGAGCGAAACCGCATGCAAAAATGTGAAAACCATTTGTTGCATGTATATGCAATTCGGGTCTTTCACAACGTCATTGCTCCATGACCATTATCCCTTTGCAGTTGGCTGTTCGTTTCTTTGCAGGCAGTGACAAACTTATTGAGCCAAAAGTTCATCTGCTACTGATATATATGTGATTTCCAGCAGCCGCCGTGTTTTGTGATGATCGGAGCATTTTCTGGCGTACTCCAAAGCTTTGGGTGACAGAAAACCAAGCGCTTCAGCAAAATTAATCACGAATATGTTCCAGTTAAGACCAACAAACGCTTTACATGCATTCATCTCTATATGCAAAGTTCCTGGAAGCAGAACAATCCAATCAAATTGTCGAACGAGTGTAGATGGCTCAGAATGCTACATCTGCGGTGATCGAAGCTTTCATCTCTATAATAGGATGTGCTGCAAGTGTTACAACAAAAGACCTTGAAAATCAGTTGTTTCACTATCAAATAAATTGTACCGTCAGCTTCTAAAAGTAGCCACTCGCGTTTAGTGCCTCCATATCTTGACAGCCCTGCTCTTAATCCGAGATTTTGCAATATTTGGCAAATGCTTTCATAGCTGTTTGGATTATAGAAATCTGGCTCCCCTACTATTACGTTAATGTTGTTTCGGTTTAATTTAACAATTCCGTCAAAATCAAAATGCGTGGTGGGTGTAACCGGCTCTTTGTCTTGAAAAGTAGAACTGTAGTCAACTTGAACTTTAGTGAGCGATCCATCACCATCTGGAACTCTACAGGTTTTGTAGCTAGGATCATTGAGTGCTCCACAAGCAAATGTTTTCTTTGCCTTTTGACTTTGAGATATTAATGATTTCATCAACAAAGTCCACCACTTTCTCGTTCATCTCTTGTTCATCACTGACAGTTTTTATCCTTTCTTCTATAAATGCATTTCTTGTCGATCTGAAATAACTGTTTTGATCTTCAGATGTTTCCAGAAACAGTTCTGCTTGTTTATCTGAGGGCATATCGAAAAGCCAGTTTGAAGTAATGTAAGTTTTGTCCTCCTGAATACTACTCGCCTCATCAATTGCAATATATGTGTGGCTTGTGATAACACTCATGGGGACCTTGTTATCCGCTTTTATTGTCCTTGTCTTGCCAATAATTTGTTCGTTATGAAAGACACTTTTACTTGAACCTTGTGGATTTGGAATAGGCTCTGAGGCTTGATTGGAAAGCCAGTCTATTAAATAGGAATAACTCCCCGAGGGTGACGTCCTACTATGAAAAGAGGCAAGCTGTTTGCTGTGTGTCAGAAAATATGGTAAAAGGTTATGTTGAAATGACAAAGGTAAAACTAGATTTGAGTTCCGGCACGAATTAATCAGTTCAACTAATTTTGCCAGCATAAAATGAACTTCAGGTTTGCTGCGAGATCATGATCGGTGATAGAGCAAATAAAACGTAACAAGGCTATAAGATCATTGGGCCTGTCCGTTAACCAACTTCCAGCATCATAGTTCTGGAGAGTTTCAAAAGTAAACTTTCCTTTTTTGTGCTGTTAAGTTCTTCATATCTTCATTTATTATAGTCGAAATCTTCCCTCCTGTCATTTTGCAATGTTCTGTAAAGCTTAAATGCACTGAGCTTTCTTGATTCTCAGTGTCCTCTGATTCGTCACTCTTGTGACCACTCTCGTCAGACAAATCAACTATACAACTGCTTATCTATCAGAGATAAAAGTCTTTAAGGCTCTTTGCTAGTATTATCAGAATGCCGAATACTGCCACAATGCTTTGAATAATTTCCATCACTGGATCTCTTTTGCTTTGCACGCCACAATTTGGGCGCCATTTTATTTGTTTAGGAAAAGGTTACGATGAACTCCAATTCTCCTAATCGGGGGAAGATAAAAGTTTCTGCCCTGATACTACTTATTGCTTTAACTGTTGCTGCGTGCTTTTGCAGTTGTACTCTCAAATTTACTTGCATGCAAATATGGCTCAGTTACAGTCTGTAACAGCTTCCTGAATACGTCCAAAGCTATGTGTCAGCTGGAGTATCAAAGGCTATCATATTTTTAAAATAAGGCCTCACGTTGCAATTGATATGAATGTTTGTTTAGAGGAGATGAATCCAGTTGATCCAATGGCAATGAAGGTAGTAATGCCAACCCTATCCAATATTACTGAAGAGCTGCATCATGCTACAACTAAACCTGCTGATGCAAGAAGACCACTACAGACCATTCATGATATAGTTGGATGTCAAGTTGGAAGGGTTCCAGCAAACCTGTGTAAATTTTTCAGGACAATCTTGAAGAGAGGTTATGTTACAGGAGACCAAATTCACTGCAGCTACACTGGCCGTACAGCTCCTACTGCAGCACCACCTACTCTTCAAGCTTTTAAGAAAGGAAGAAAGGGCAGAATGGACAGGCAAGGTGGAGGAGTAGAAATAGAATGCGACTATTATTGTCACATCACAAGAGAGGAATATCTGCCACAGGTTAGATCCCTCTGGGACAGCTTCATTCCGAAGATCGACAGAAATATTAGACCATTGAGGCTAACTATGTCTTCTTGAACTGTGTGACAATAATTTATATTACATGCTTTACATATAAAAAAGATTTCTTGTATTGTGCATTTTTATTTGTCTTCTCTGCGTATGCATCTAAATATCTCCGCCTGCATTTTAATGGTATTTTACAAGTTTTCTTGAAAGCGAAACATTGCAAAATACCATTTGATTTTCTCAATCTTTCTAGCTTTTTATATCGATTTTGGGATAATAACCTGATTTTGTGAAACCCTAAATATCAGAAAAAATGTTTTTAAAAAATAGTATATCATTTGACAATTTTCATTGATCTGAAGACTTTCTGTGAATCAGAAGAAATTCTCCAAATCAGGGGATGGCAAAAGGTGGACGGGGTGGAAATGATGCAAGAAAAGTTCCCATCAGACCAAAGGCATCTTAAATTGAACTGATCAGCAACTGTACTTGTTAAAACTTTCATTGTTTCCGTGCGTTCTTTTTCCTACTCCTTTTGCTGCTTGAGCAATTCTTTTTTCAGCTCGATGTCTTCCTTCATATATTCCAGCATTTGTGTCTCATAGCCCACCTTCTTTTCAAATGTTTTTCTTGTGATTCAGCAAAGACTCATTCAACACAACAAAGGTCTTCTTTTTCTATTTTCCTCGGCTCCTTCTTCAATGGGAGTGGATTGGCTTTGGAGTGATGAAACATACGTGGAAATATCTAAAAGGTGATCTAAAAGAATGAATGAATATCTAAAAGGTGAATCTTTCTCAATTATTTCGTTAACATTGCTCTCTTGCTCTTGATATAGTTGCTCGTAATCTGCTCTGATGCTCTCTAAATTAAATGTTGAAGTGTCAATGCCAGGGTTTATCATGTGTGTTGCTGAAAAACCACCCCAGATACTTTCACATTGATCAAAATACAGCAGAACTACTCTCCCTTGGCCACTTTTTCTGCCTGTGTTTACTGCACTTCTATAGTTACAACCCAGCCGGGACACGACGTCAGAAAGACGTCGATATGAAGTCGAATCCTGGTCTGGCCGTCGACCAATGTCATTTCAATGTCTACTGACGTCGGATGTGATTTTGTGATTGCATGTTAAAAGAACTCAATAGAAAGATGTTTAATCGACGTCGCTAAAACTACACAAAATGTTTGAAGTCATCTGACCTCATATCGACTTATTTTCCAACTGTTTGTTTTTCTTGCAGAGCAAAGGGTTTTCTTTGGTTTCTTTAAAATTCAGGGGCGTAGGAAGGAAAATTGTTTTGTGGGCATTTTGTTTTAAAACAATAGAACAATGGGCATTACACATAAGAACAATAGAAGTTGGCAATTATTTGGAGGCTCAGGCCTCTCTGCCCCCCTCCCCCCCCCAGGAGGTACGCCCGTGAAATTTCAGAGTTGCGCTCCACATGGACAAAAGGAGGAAAGAAGTACAGTTGGTTGGGCAAATTGTTGAGAGGGGTAGTAAAAACACAAACACAATTCAGTGGCTCTTGAACCCAATTTGCCGCCATTCTCATTCAAAACTTGCTGCAATGCCTCATTGCAACAACGAACATCTATCCGGGATATTAACAATTGATTTTCAGTGGCGGGAAAATAATTTCTGTCATTGGCCATCCTATTGATACGGTGCATCATGGGATATAATTTGAACCAAGAGAGCGCGCTTTTTGCGTCGGATGGCCTGTACACAAGCAGCTAGGGATACTAAGCTAGAACAGGCTAATTTTTTTGAAATTAGCTTGTTCTGGCTAATTTTAGCCCGTTTTGGCTAAAAACAATTTATTTTCTTGAAAATTTTGAAGCCCAGACGGGCTAAAACGTTGATTTCTTGGATTTTCAGGAACTGGGCCACTATTTTGACGTGATATTTGAGTTCTACGCATCAAGAAACGCAAATTTATGTAAAAAAATTTGGGGGTTTCTCTGGCGGAAGTTTTAGAAAAATGCGACTTTGACTTTTTTGACGTTTTTCTATTGTTCTTTCTGATGCTCAAAATGTCTAATTCAGCATATTTAAGTCACTGGAGTAAGATAAAGGCCAGGGTAAATGCAATGGTTGCAGAAAACAGTGATAATAAGGATTTGGGCCCAAAAGTCTTCATCTCAGACTCGGGTTCAGAAAGGGAAAGGGACAGGAAGGGATTTTACAGATGAAGTAAGTCATTTAAGTGATGGATATGATGCAGAAGAACAAGAGCACGAACTTTCCTCTCTAGAATAGAGTGCTGCTACTGCTGGGGTAGAAGAAAGCCCAATTTTTGATTCATGTGACTCATCATCTGATGATGATCAGGAGCCCAATTGTTAACACCTTGGTAGAGGCTGCCCAGCAGGGGGAGATAATGCTGATGAAAGCATTGAAGCAAAATCGCTTCAGGAGGAGCTTGCCTCATGGGTATCTAGGAATAAGTGCACACGTGAAGCCATAAATGAACTTTTAGAGATACTCAGAAACAATGGCCACAGCAGTCTTCCTAAAGATTCTCGTACCCTTCTACATAGACCAGGCGGAGAGAGGGGGTAGGGTCCCCCGACGGGGAAATTTATGGGAACAAGTGAATTTGGTCAATTTTGGGGCGCTGAGTTCAAAAATCGTTGGTATACGGGCGATGGGCGGGGCCTTCAGCCTCCTTTTCACGTTTTAATGTCTCGTTTTCATGAAAATTCCTTTGATGTACGCAAAACGTATAAAATCACAAGAAGCCTAGATAAAAGAGGATATATACAGCCAATCTAGGCTTAAGATATCAAATAGATGAAAACCGTTAATAGGCGTGGCTTTTAGCCTCGTTTTCACGATTTACAGTGTCGCTTTTACGATCAGCATTTTCAACATTGTGGAAGCAAAAACATCAAAATTCTTGATAAAAAGAGGCAATTACCTTTGTTTGTTAACTATTGAACCGAAGGCATCGCAAACTTGAGGTATGATCTCCAACCTCGTTTTCATTTTCATAGTATTGTTTTGAAATAAACTATTTAGTCATTCATGGAGCGAAAAACGAAAAACAAGTTGGATCTGGTTTACCAGGCTCATCACTTTGCTAACTCTTGCTATCTAGAACAAGGCTATTCACGCCTTTGGATCCCTTTATCATTGCTTTTACTTTATATGTGTTCAAACATAACAACTAAATAGCCAGAGAGTAATCGAAGTATCTACAAGTAATCTTTTTAAAATATGGTTAGCCTTCATCATCCTCTATCACAACTCGAGAATCTTCTTCAAAATCACTTTGCACCCCTCATTCTGTCTTCATTTTCTTCGTTATTAACCAGCAACTCGCAAACATCATCGGGGTGGGAAATTCCGCTCCACATCACTTTGCTTCTCTCGTCCCAGCCATCCAATGCTTGATAGATGTCAAGAAATCAGAGTTATATACTCCATATACTCACTAGTATTCAAACTCTTTCGCTTAGTTAATCTCTACTAGTTACCAGATTTCTTAAATATCTAACGCCGTTTCCCCCCATATTTCTAATTTGCTTCATTTGATATATTAACTCATTCGTTACGCTTTTACTCCGCTTATAGTGTATTAGAGTGCGTTATAACAGTGCAATGGATATAGGTTTATAATCATGTATACACTAAGAAGAAAAAGACTCAAAAGACAAAACTCTCCATCTAACTATTCAAATATTTGAAGCATAACTCTTGTGTCTTCCTTACTTGTGTACCCCACAATTGGTCTTCTAGATTGAGTATTAAGCGATCCGTTTTCCTAAAAATCGATGCGACGTAATTTGCATGCAAGATATGAAGCTTCACATTCAATTGACAAGGCGGCAAGAAACTGAAGTCTACTATTTTCTTCTCTTTCTCAAACATTCTTTGCTAGAAAATTGAATACTGCAGCTCGTTTATTAATGAGATCTTTTGGTTTCCATAAAACACGCAGACGTGTATGACGCAAGCAGCTAGCGTCACTACTGAAGAAGCAGCAATGGTTCGATCTCCTTCCATTGATAATGATATCTTTACATTGCTCATGGCTCGTGACTTCCAAAGGGCTCGTATTCTTATCGATAGCATTCCAGGAAAAAGCTAGAAAATTTTAGATGAAACGTCTTTGTCAATGAGTGTCAAGAAAAAACAACTTCTGTGACAATGACTATGTCTCGAGCTTCTTCAGGAAAGGTAAATTGGCACTTTTGAAAGCCGTGTTAAAACACCAAGAATTCATTCATTTATTTGCAAACCTGGGAAGTCGTCCTGTTTCTGAAAGCACTTTACAGGTTTTTGCAAACATCGGAGAAATTCGTCGATACGGTTCATGGAAACCAAAGGATCTTATGAATTAAGGGGCTGAAGTATTCAATTTTCTAGCAAAGAATGTTTGAGAAAGAGAAGAAAATAGTAGACTTCAGCTTCTTGCCGCCTTGTCAATTGAATGTGAAGCTTCATATCTTGCATGCAAATTACGTCGCATCGATTTTCAGGAAAACGGATCGCTTAATACTCGATCTAGAAGACCAAGTGTGGGGTACACAAGTAAGGAAGACACAAGAGTTATGCTTCAAATATTTAAAGAATTAGATGGAGAGTTTTGTCTTTTGAGTCTTTTTCTTCTTAGTGTATACATGATTATAAACCTATATCCATTGCACTGTTATAATGCACTCTAATACACTATAAGCGGAGTAAAAGCGTAACGAATGAGTTAATATATCAAATGAAGCGAATGAGTGATAAGGGGGGAAACGGCGTTAGATATTTAAGAAATCTGGTAACTAGTAGAGATTAACTAAACTAAAGATTCTGAGTACTAATGAGTATATGGAGTATATCACTCTGATTTCTTGACATCTATCAAGCATTGGATGGCTGGGACGAGAGAAGCAAAGTGATGTGGAGCGGAATTTCCCACCCCGATGATGTTTGCGAGTTAAACCTAAGGTAATTGCCTCTTTTTATCAAGAATTGTGATGTTTTTGCTTCCACAATGTTGAAAATGCTGATCGTAAAAGCGACACTGTAAATCGTGAAAACGAGGCTAAAAGCCACGCCCATGAACGGTTTTCATCTATTTGATATCTAAAGCCTAGATTGGCTGTATATATCCTCTTTTATCTAGGCTTCTTGTGATTTTATACGTTTTGAGTACATCAAAGGAATTTTCATGAAAACGAGACATTAAAACGTGAATATGAGGCTGAAGGCCCCGCCCATCGCTCGTATACCAACGATTTTTGAACTCAGCGCCCAAAATTGACCAATTTCACTAGTTCCCATAAATTTCCCCGTCGGGGGACCCTACCCCCTCTCTCCGCCTGGTCTAACAGACTCCATGTATCATCCAATCCATTGAACATTAACCAACCATGCTGCGCTTTGTGCAAATAACAGTGACATTAAATGGATGTTTAATATTGATGGGATACCACTGTTTAAGTCATCTAATGTCCAGATGTGGCCAATTCTCTGCAGCTTCAATAGATATGAAGTATTCATTGTTGCTTTATATTGTGGAATTTCAAAGCCAACATCTGTGGAGGAATATTTGAAAGACTACTCTTACTGCAAATTGAACAGTCTTTCAAGGAAAATCCATGAATGTCATCACCCACTGTATTGCTTGTGATGCACCTGACAGGGCTTTTCTTAAGATAAATCAGCAAAATTTCAAATCAATTAACTCAGTTTAAGGGGAGGATGCCCTCCGAATTCGTAAGACAACCAAGATCTCTGTTTGAGTCTGACAGGTGGAAAGCAACAGAATTTAGGAAATTTCTTCTATACACTGGGACTATTGTGTTAAAGTCAGTCTTACCAAATGCTACTTGTCGCCATTTCTTGTCGTTATCTATTGCAATGTCTATTATGCTGGAGTCAGATCCAAGAAAGAGAGAAAGATATATTGACTATGCCAAAAAGTTACTGCATTATATTGTAGAAAACTGCAAATTCATTTGTGAAAAGATTTGTAAGGAATGCACATAACCCTGTAGTTCAAGTGGCAAAACAACATTCTGAGTTAGAAACAGTATCAACAAAGATTCCTTCAACACAACCTTGCAATAAGATTGCTGTGAACGCAAAAGATAACTGTTTCCTCATAGATAGACAAAAAGTTTGCCTATGTTAGAGAGATCCGATCCAGAGGGCAATTTTTATGTGACTTTTTGATTTGCATAGTCTTGAGAATATTTCCACATTACCAGCTGATTCAAAACATTCAACATTGGCTACTGTGAAAACATTGAGAGAATCAGGAAGAGAAGGGAAAGGCAGATTTTATTAGAAAAGTGGTTTGTTTGCCATTTTGTTCTTTTTTATATTCATTTAAAACTTTAAAAAAAAAGGATAATGTTGGTACATAATTATGTACCAGGCATAGCCGGAAAAGACATGTAGTCATCAAGGCCCCACTATGGCTGGCACTTACAATTCAAATCTAATAATTTAAAGTTAAAGAAAAACAAGCAAAATACAGAAAAACAAAGGGAAAGGGAAAGAGGCTACTTATTCGTTGTGCAGTAATATAGGCAAACCAGCTGAGTTGAAAACTTTCAACTCATATGGAACCACTCATTCAAAACGTTTCGTTTTATCTATAAATGTTGTTGTGGCTTCAATTATGATTTGGTTAGACAAAATATTTAATTTGGAATTTCCAAATAAAAGTAGTTCGCATAGGGCATTTGAATCAAAATTATTGATATTTAAGCCTTGAATATCATCGGGTTGACCAAACAGATCTCTACGCATTGGATTAAGCATATAAAGTTTGCCATTGGGTGATGGAAAAGCCTTGTTTCCAATGCTTCACAATGCAGAAAGATAACATTGTTACCAGGCGGTAGGCTGCATAAGAAACTTTATGTAGTTTTAGTAGTTTTTTTAGTAATTAAGAATTTTTTATTCTTAAGATAACTTGCATGTTACTGTAGGAGCACAATCAAAAAACCAAATAAGTGCTGTTTATCTTTGAAAATCCTTTTTGATATTATTGTCTCGGAAGTGAACTAGGGATCTTTTTATAACATGTGAACAAAGTGATCTTTTCCAAATGCAGCATGAAGATCATTTGTATAATTTACCCAAGGAATGCCTAAGATCATCCCATTTTAGGGGAATTTGCTAAGTGTTAAACCACCAGGTCTTTTTGCCTGATTTGTGTGATCACATTAGCTGGAAAATATTTAGATTTATGTTTATCATGTGTTTTTTCACACATAATAAACTTTCTTGTTTTAAAATAGTAAAAATAGTGATGGCACTTCCTACTTTTCCAGCATGTGTGATCACATTTTTCAGCATGTGGCAACAATGTCCATGATCCAACAGTGCTTACTGTCAACAACCCTCATTAATCAAAATTGACTAGAAAGGGGCAATATCACAGTGCCTAGTACTTTCAGCTATATAGGACACTCCCACTTACACAGTTAATCAGATGATGGTATATTCAAATCATGTCTGATGAGTTTTTTATTACTATATATATTCATATAAAAAATAGAATTTAGACTCCTTGATGACAAGACAAGTTCTCTGTTACTCCGAGTTTCATGTTTGCGCATTCATTTGTCTTGTCTTTTCATTGACTCTAAATTCTATTTTGATATTGTTCTGTACTTTTGTATATCGAGCACATTAGTCAGAATATGCATCTGGAGTTAATTGTATATATTTATATATATGTGCTAAATATAGTGTAAGATTTAACGTATATTCCCTCATTGTTTACAGAATGGAATGGTCAAGAGCTGTATGGCCTGAAGGGAAGCGCGATGAAGAAGGAACAGTGCTAAGCTCGTGGATAAAAGGAGAGAAACTATTTAGGCCCGCAGGTGTAAATGCTTTGCGAGCAATGTCTGAAGGCCGTTCACCAAATGCAAAATTGAAGCAGTTTCCTATTTTGAAGATCAAAATTACATCAGGTCAGTCCAATTTAAAAGTATTTTGATATATTTTTCTAGGGTAATCCTTACCTTTCAATCTCTTAGGAAGCTATCGACTCTTTAATTAATCATTAAATGCCCAACAAGTCAGTTCACCCCAAAAACCAAGCAAAATGTTGGAAAGTATTAGCGAAACAAATTCTCTTACTTTAATGGCTTCATTTGAAAGTCCTATTGAAAACATCATTTCGAAAGGCTACTCAAATGAACAATAAGTTCCTGAATCATTTCAAAATGTCTATTAATCAGAAAAAATTGACTGTCAGGCTCAGGACATCAAGAAGTACGACAATGGGGCTGTTTCAATCTCAGTAGTGATATACATGACTTTCGTGTATCATGAAGCACATTCTTCTTATAAAGCATTTGTTAGCTGAACATGGTTGCTGACTTGCAAATGCAAAGTCCTTTCAATGAACCTCAAATTTATTTTGAAATTCTCAAGTTGTATCTACCAAACATCTTTCTGTTTTCAAGGTTAAAGGAAATTATGCGAGGACTACGATTTTACAACTACTGCTGAGTTGAGGGAGACAGATGATGATTATGATGATGATGATGATGATGATGACAGTGCTGGAAAAGGAGACGCAAAAAAAATAGAAAATAATCAGATCCAATGAAAGATATCACACATACTTTATTTAATGCCTCTTATTTTGATTTGACACTGTAGAACAATGACTCACCTGTTACTAGGGAAACACTGGGAAGGAGACTATCTCCTTCTTCATGGACAAACAGACAGTACACACACGTATGATTACCTTGTTGTTATGTTACGTTTCATTTAGTATATAGTGTTGTTTATATACTCTGCTTTTCTCTGTCTGTTCTCTCTACTGCCATTGGCATTGCACGACTCTTCATGGCGCAGTTGATAGGATTTGACGAAATATTCAACCTATAAACGTCGACGTGCAACCCGCCATAACGTTTCCTGAAACACCACAACACGCAAAGCAACAAATAGGCCCATCACGTGATAAGCCAAACTCAGTGTTCTGCGGACTGCAAACCGGACCTTTGGAATCAAGGACACGGGAATACCTGCCAACTACCCAGGCCCCGGAATTCAGACCCTGCCTACTTTTAAAAGATAATTCCCATTTTCAAGCATGGAGCACTGCACTGAAGGTCATCCCATATTGGCAGGTCAGGATTCTTGTGCCCATGGACACCCAGGAGCCCTTCTCGCGTCTCGAGGGGCCACTGCACCCCCACCCCCGCCTGATCCAGTTGCCTTGATGCTCCAAACTCAGCAAATGATGCAGGCAACCATGCAACAGCTACTGCAGGGTCTGACAACGGCCACAAGCCCAGGCGCTACCCAAGGGGGCAGGGTCAAACGTCTCGACAGGCCTGTTATTGATGGAGATGCAACTGACAGTGATTGGGCAATGTTCATCGACTCCTTGGATCGTTACAAGACCATGACCAAAATAAGTGACCCAGTGGAGATCTGGAATGAGCTGCGTTCAACATGCTCTCCAGTGATAAACAAACTTCTCTTTGACTTCGTGGGAGCCAGCACACTAAACTCGTGCACCGAGCAACAACTCTTGGCCCACATCAAGTTAGTGGCCGTCAAGGGGGTTCACAAAGAAGTACACCGCCAAAATTTTCATAGTCTTCAACAATCACCAGGTATTTGACCAGAATAAAAGGCCAAGCAGCTCTTTGTGAATTTCATGTCACTTGCCCCAACGGGACTTGCTTTGCTCCAGTCAGTTATGCGGAGGACATGGTTGCCGGTCAACTGATTGCTGGTTGGGCAAATGTCGAACACCAAGGAAAAACTTAAGCTGAGGCTGCAACCCTGATTACTCTACAAGCAAAGTTTGATAGGCTCGCTAGCCTGGAGACAACGGATCAGTCCACATCTCACCTCCACTCAGCATCTCCCAAGCCTATGATTTCAGAGTCGGCAGCTCAACGATCGCAATATGGAGGGTTTTTTTTGACTCCCTAATCGGAGATTCTGATCTCTTGCTTGAACAGGCCAACTTACATGGAAGGGGAGTACTTGACTGATGAGAATCTTTTCTTTTTGCTGGTTGTTGCTCGGCTCTTGGTGGTGGTGTTGGTGTGCGGCAGTTATTTGCTCAGTTTTTAATGCTTTTTCCAGTGATGGGATCAGCGATTGAATATTCGGAGGTTGGATTTTTTTGACCGTGGTCACATGACGTCATCAACTACGTCACAATGGCTCATTTCCCAGAATGTTCACAGGGCTTAAAATAACCGCTTTCTCTCAAGGATTCCAAAACTACCTTCAGTAGCTTGTTCAACTAGAAAAAAAAGAAAGGGCTGGTGCTAAATTGTTTAATTAAAAAAAAATAAATTGATACGTTACAGAGCAATCAAATGATCAATTTTTGATAGACAAAGAAGAAAAATATTCTTGTTGCTGTCAAAATTTGCTTGATCTTAGCAAGATTTAAAGCGATGTGAAGAAAAACAAACTTAACAGATATGATCACTATCTAAGACCAAACACACCAGTATGAAGATAAACCACTGAAAGGAGATACATACAAGAAAACTTGGAGAATAGATCCGTAAATTCATCCAATACACTCTATAAGTGAAGCTAGAAATAAATAGCCAATAGAAAAAGAATGGAGACAAATCTTTAAAAACATATCTAAGATAACTGAAGAAAAGGATTAAAATAAGATCCCTATCAAGGCCATGATACAAGTAACAAAATAGTATCCGAACAGTCTTTGGATGGTACAGAACTTCAGTTTAGCCAGAAATATTGGAAACATAATGAAATGAACACATAAATTACTGAAGCTTTTCTTCTGACACTCAAAAGAGCAATTAGTCAGAGAGAGAACAAAACAGTGCGAAACAAGATTTTATCGTCTTTTGGTCTTGTTTAATACAGCTTATGCAGTTTTGCTCCGAATGTTTTTTGCCTGCATCAGTGATAAGTGTTACAAAAAAGGTGTGATGCTTAAGGTCGAAAGGCTGTGCAAAGATGGCCATGTATCAACATGGTTCTCTACACCCAGGACACGGGGAATGTCTTTGGGTAACCTCGAATTGTCTGAAGCAACACTGTGTACAGGCAACACATTTACCAGGATTTAGGAATTGATGTCCCTTTGCCAAGTTTCGTTTCTGAACCGCACATCTTACCATGATATTCAAAAGAAAATGTTATTCCCCGTGATTGATCTCTTTTACAATAACTCCAGAAGCGAAATTATTTCTAAAATACAGGGTCCCTTAAATTTAGCAGGAGATGGTAGATGTGACTTGCCAGGCTATTCTACCAAGAACAGCACTTACACGGTCATGGATACGCAAACAAATAAGATTGTAGACATCTGGGTTGTTCTTCTTGGTATGGTTGCCAATTCATCAGCAATGGAAAAACAAGGCTTGGTGAACTGCTTGGCGTCTTTGGAGAGTGAGGGGGTAGAGATCAAATCGTTGACAACAGACCGCCATGTGCAAATTAAGGCTTACAAAAAGAACAGAAAAGTTATATTGAACATCAATTTGATATTTGGCATGTGGGAAAAAACATCAAGAAAAAATTAGTGAAAGCGGCCAAAAAGAAATCTTGCTGAGATTTGAATGGCTGGCTTAGATCTATCATAAACCATTTCTGGTGGTTCTGCGCAACCTGTGATGGGATTCCAGTTTTTTTGCAAGAGAAATGGGAAAAAATGCAACAATCTACAAGCGATGTGCGCATGAGAGATTAACGAAAAGAGAGAAGCTTGAAAAAGTCTGGCTAGCTGAAGGCTCACCCGCTTATGCTGCGCTTGAAATTGTTGTTGACGATAAGTTTTTGTTGAGCGACTTGAAATATTTCACGGCATTTTTTCACACTGGGAAGCTTGATGTGTATCATTCCATGTACAACAAGTACTGCCCAAAACCATTGTATTTTGGAAAGGAGGGAATGATGGCCAGGACGGAGCTTGCAATATTTGATCATAACTCCGGTACAGATTGGAAGCAGGCTAAAACAGCATACGAGAAAGACCGCCATAAACTCTCATTTTCCAGGGTTACCCAAAACTTGGTTGTAAAAAAGATTTCGGAAAAGAAAGATAAGTCTTACTTGCATGAATTGATGGAAGAAACAAAAAAAGCCAAAGGAGAGAAAAGGAATTACAAGCAATCAAACTACCTGCTGGGATTCCATCAAATATCACCCAAAAAGAAAAACTGAACAATGAAGAGGCTATTAAGAAAAAACGCACGCGTTTTCAAACATAATTTGCAACTAATTTTGAATTAATTAGATTTTATTTGAAATAAATAGATAATAGGTATAGGCTATTTCTAATCATTCTCCATCATTGTTTTGAAGTCTTTCGTCCTCATGTCGACTTTCCGTAAATGGCACATACATGCCATCTTCAGATGGAAAAGTGTGGCCAATTGCCCATACAGCACACGATGGAATTACTCTATGTACTCCTTTTCCAAGGCCATTGTGTATCCACCACGTATACTGTTTGTACGCTGCATATCGTAGACCTCTGTAAAGTAATTTTTGGAAAAAGATAATACAAAAACACCTACAGCTAATGAATAGAAATCAAGTAGCAAGTAGAAAACGTTTCCAGGTCCAAAACAGGGAACTGTATGAGAAAATGTAATTATCCTACTTGTTGCCAGCGGCCATCCTATCTCCCCTTAAGTTGTTTCAAGGACCGGTCTTGTCAAGCAAACCAATCTGAAATCTTTTGATGACGCTATGCATTGTTTGCCTATAAAAGAGACTAGAATCAAATATCATACAGTGAAGAATGCGTGGCTTAACACAGTAAACATAGAAAACCCCCTTTTCAGACAATGGTCTTTGGGACTCTACATAAAGTAAAGAATATTGTCGATTAATAAGTTCTTCTTCTAATAGGTGTGGTCAGGGGCGTGGCTCAACATTTACCCCACATCGTTTCCCTTTATTGTTGTCCTATGGCAATTTATTCAGCCTATTGTTTTTCTGAATCAAAAATAAAATATTCTCATTTCTATATATTTCTATTTGGGGTAGCTCTAAAAAAGGAGATTGGTAGCCCCTCAGAGTTTCTAATGTATTCATGTAAGGCTATTAAATAGATAATTATGTATAATCTATTACCTTGAAAATATGTTTCTGGAATTTCGTTGGTTTCTTGGCAGCAAAGACTCTCTGTGTATGTATGTCTCCATCGCTTCGCATTTTTCCCCACAAACACACCATTCGTTATTACCTATCCTTTCATTGTGGAGTTCTTCTTCGTCAGAATTCAGCAAATCTCACTAGCAAGCTGTTCAAGCTCATTTTCCTTTAACCCTATTACGACCATGGGGGCACAGAGTGCCCGCGGAAAATGTAAAATGCTCCCAGAAAACACGTAATATTCTACCTGTGCGACTTTTCCTAAATATTATCAGAGCACCTAAAATAATTATTTTCGTTACTATTACACCTTCGTTAATCACGTGACACTTCTTTTGTCAATAAGCAGTCAGGTGTAAAAATTTTAAGGACCCATAACTCTGCCACTATACCACATAAAGACTAGCTTGAAGCACCATTGGCTTTGTTTTGATAAGGGCTTTTGAATGATATATAATTCATTTGTATTTGCTGAGGTAAACTAAATTTAAAATATATGACGTCATCAATGTTTATGACGTCTTATCTATAAAAGACAATTATTTTTTTCAATAGAAATTCCTTTTTTGGTTTTTCTAATTAAAGATAAACTAGAAAAAATTATATTTTTCAATCTGATTGGTGATTTTATCTTATTTTTCTTCATTATAAACTTTATCAACTTGAACATGTATGAGAAAAATGGTAAAAAAATGTTAAAATATAGAAAAAGTCAAGTAAATTGATAAATTATGATTTAAAAGTGCTTTTTGTTTATCAATAGACCAGTTGAGAGGCAAAAAACCATAAGATTAGCTTCAATTACAAGCTAAATGCCTATAAGTAGTTATCATGGTTTTTCAGACTCGTGACGTCGCTGTGACGTCATTGGTGGCCATTATGGTTTTCAAAACACCTTCAATCAATAGAGCAAGTGAAATTCTATAGTTTTACTAAGTTTCAAGCCTTTATCGCGTTCCTAGCAAGAATTACAGGGGGCGGGCACAAAAGGGTCCAAAAAGCCCGGTAGTAGTAAGGGTTAATTTTCTCACAGGTTCCATATCAAAAGGTTTTAAACGAATAACATCAGGAACTTCTAAGTCTTCTTCATCGGTACTTTCTTCGTCGTTACTAATTTGTTCAAATTCTTTCGAAGTTTCAATACTTGTTTCAGCCATCTTATGTTTTAGTTTGAGTTATGTCTGTTGATATTGCAGTTTTTAACTTATTTCAAGTTGTAGAATAAATTTCTAACCCATTGTATTGTGTCATAAAAACAAGGATGATTCAGAATTATTACAAGAGGTTTTGTCTGCAATACGTGTTTCCTTCCATAATTTTTTCTTTTGACCGTGATGACGTCAGAAACAACAACAACATTCTTGCTCAGATTTTCGAGAATGGCTGCCTAAAATCATGCGACTTTTTGCAACGGATATTTGTGGATTATCAACACCGGGAGGAAGGTAAGAATTAAAATTGTATTCTAAAATGACTTAGACCCAATTTACACGGTAGCAGATCACTTTTGATCCGATTCAAAAAGTGTTGCGGATCTGCCTCCCTTTTACACGAGCTTGAAGTGATCCGGTACACTTCTGCTCCACTATCCGCATCAATTTTTATCCTGCTACGAAAGCGAACTCGTTTTGTGTCTGATCACTTTCGTATCGGATCACTTCTGCTCTTCCCCGTGTAAACGCAAGTGATCCGCATCAATTTTGACTCGGATTCATTGTAAGGGTATTTTTCATACAAACGAGGTTCAATCGTAATTGCAGTTTTGTTTTGATTTTTCCCCTTTGCTTCATCTTATCCAGATCGAACGAAACGAAATATCAGTATTACAAACAGCAAACAAAATAAGATGAATCAGTGGAAAAGAGATCTTATTGTGTTACTCATGTCGTTGCTCAGCTCGTTTGCAGCTGCAGCTAAGCTGAATGCGGTCTTAGCCGTTTGGTGTGAGTCCACTTTTTGTAGACGAAGGAAGGGACTTGCTTCGGTAGTCAAGGAAACCTCTATCAGAATTGATCGAATACGACACATCCTACAGAAACGTTTGAGAAGATCATCGCCAAAACGATTTTGGATTAGGCCAGGTAGAACTGATGCCTGGTGGAATAACTTCACGAGGAATTTGGTTGTTGCTGAAGAGTCAAAAGAGAATTTTCGGGTTTCACATGAAAGCTTCGACATTTTGTGTGCCCAACTATGGCCTTACATAGAACAGCAACCTACAAATATGCGACAACCGATTTCAGTTAAAAAATAGGTCGCAATTACACTATATTACCTGGCCGATGAGGGACGTTACCGTAAAGTTGCAAACGCATTTGGCGTTTCTAGATCAGCAGTATCAATTGTGGTACGAAGGGTTTGCCATGCTATAACAGGCAAGCTTGGACCCAAATACAAAAGACTGCCACAAACAGAGGAGGAAGTTGAATTTGCTGCAAAGAAGTTTGAAGAAAGGCATGGATTTCCGCAGGGTATCGGGGCCATAGATGGGACTCACATTTTTATCAAGAGACCCACAGAAAATCAAACCGATTATTCAAACAGAAAAAATCGCTACTCCCTGAATGTACAAGCCATGTGTGATCACAGCTATCGTTTCACAGATGTGGTGGTCAAGTGGCCCAGATGCGTGCATGATGCACGAATATTTGCTAATTCAAAACTTAATGAGTTAATGAGATCTGGAGGAATTCCAAGATGCCCTAAAAATAGTAGAAGTTGAGGATCCAGTTGGAGTCTACATCCTTGGAGATCCAGCCTACCCCCTGCTGCTATTTCTTTTGAAAGAATTTCCTGGTGGGGGAAGTAATGCTGCAGAACAATTTTTTGGGTAGCACCTTTCCTCTGCGAGAACGGCGATTGAATGTTGCTTTGGCAGGCTGAAGGGACAGTTTGGGGCAATTAGGCGAGAGATGGACATCAACACAGCGCATTTACATTACGTGATATATGCTTGCTTTGTGCTTCACAACTTTTGTGAAATGAAAAATGAGCTTTTCAATGATGAAACAGTAGCAAATATCATTCGACAAGAATTAAATGACCAGCCACCAATTGCAGGGAACAGATATTCATTGGGAAATAGTGATGAATCTGCTGGCAAAAGAGTCAGGAATGTGTTAATGAATTACTTTTGTAAAGTTGGATTTGCTGTGATTTACTTGTCAGATACAGAAAGCATACCTGTCACAATTTAGATTTACTATCAAGACAACTCGTGTGTTACGAGTGGTCCCCATTCAGGGTCCTGGAGCTGTAAAATGGAACCTGTAAATTAGAATTGAGAGCCTGATTTTGTTTTAAATGATACTCTTTGTTTTGCTGGGACTGGGATTAGCAGATGTGGGTCAGGGGATATGAAAATGGCAAGTAAAATTTACCATAAGAGGGACTGATTGTTGCTGCCTGAGAAACATCTCTTGTTCTCTTCCTTGCAGTAATTGTACAAAGAACTGTTAGTTTGTTAGAACCTAACACACTGCTAACAAAAATTGGTACGTCTTAAATTTTGACAGGTATGTCGTTAGCATATCGTTAGTCATGTTACGTTTGTTAGGTGTGACAGCTGTGTTAGGTCTGTTAGGCAGTTTACTGTAGATGTGTTAGGTTTGTTAGTTATATTAGGTCTGTTAGTTAAACTCTCCTTAGGTTCGTTTGGTGTGTTAGTTATGTTTGTTCTATTATGTTTGTTAGGCCTGTTAGGCGTTTTAGTTATGTTAGGTTTGTTACCTGTCTTAGTTATGTAATTCATTTGAGTTGTTTTAGGTTTGAAAATTGTGCTTCTTTCACTAGGCATTAGCAAATACTGACCAAGATCTGACACAAAAGAATGTGATGTCCTCTTAAAATACAAATTAACTTTTTCTTCAAGTATCAACATTACTAAAAGTTTCATCTAAAAAGAAACACTGGGGATGCACACATGATAACAGCTGTTAGGTTGTTATGACCTAATACACTATCAACAAAAATTGGCCTGGCTTATCATGACACATTTGGGTATGCAATTGTAAAATAGGTTGATTCTGCTCATTCTAAGATATCATAGCAGTAATTTTTGCATGAATTGAGATCCCCTCAGACCACGAGACCATCAATCAAAATTCGAAAAAAATATATTTTGGATGTGAGCCTCAAATGTTTCTTTTAAGTAGGGGGCTAATTATTGTCAGTAGCCCAAAAGTTTATATTGGGTCATTTCTTAAGTACAGGGTCCTACTGTATTTGTAGCCTATGGACACCAGGCTTAGCCTTTTGGAATAGGCCACATTTTTTAGTTCCCAAGGCCTGAGGGTTTATTGTTGTTTGTCCCAAATTTCAATATCGTAAATGATGAAAATGGTTATATTGATCAGTCTTATGTGTTACTAGTATCGTGGGACTTCAGAGTATCAGTTTCAAGGAAAATGACAAAGAAAGCCATATACCTCAAATCAGGTACATGAAATACAACAAATGCAGCCCATTCCTACAAGCCCTTCCCTCTCTTTTTACTCCTCCAGAGCTCCTTGATAAGGGCTATTTGTTGAATTTCATTCTGACGGGCCTGGTCACATTTCAATCAAAGTAGCCATTTAATAATTGTCATTGTCCACATAACCTTTGAAGCTGAAAGTTTCGCTACTATACTGCTGGCTCTGACTTCCCATATTATTGTTTGTTTGAGGGTGGAATCCCATGTTTTGAAACTCATGATTCTGAAGTGAGGGTTCAGCATCCCTTGCAACATTGTGAATCCAATGGATATGACATTTGTGAGAAATGTTATGCTGTCTGCAAATGTTTTCATGTTTTCCTCGTGTTTCCTATCTCCTTCCTCGATCTTTCCCAATGCTCTTTTCTTCAAAGCAACTTCCTGAGCTGCAATGTCCAATAACTTTGCATCAGTTGACAAACGTTTGGACAATTTTGAGTCCTTTTCCTCCTGCAAGTTTTTGATCAGGTTCCTTCGAACTGCCCCCATATCTTTAATCTTGAGTTGAGATGAATTTCCATCTGTATCTTCTTCGTTGCTGAGAATAGGTTCAATATCAAGTGTATTGATGGAAGAAAAGGAGTGATCTTTGTCAGCTACATTTTCAGCATTTTCTTTATCTGGGGTAGTTACTCCACCTAGAAGAGTGGTGGTTTCTATACCGTCAAGGATGCTACCAACAGCAGGTGATCCAGCCTATACCTCTGCACACTCATCGTATAGAGCCAGCACAACTCGTCCTCCGCCACTCTTTCTACCACAATCAACTGCTTTTCGGTAATTATTTTTTATTCTTTTTAGTTTAAGGCAAATTCTATTTTTATTGATGACTGTTGGATCGTCGCAGTTGGGAAATTCATCTACAGAAGAATTCTCTTTGTCTGGATAAGCTTGTTGAAATCTTGCTGCAATTTCTTCACACTTGTGTTTCACCGTTTCCCAGTTTAGGCTCTCCTTGCTTTTCGAGGCTTTGTAGTCTATCACTATTGGCATCAAGAGGGCGACTTCCTCGGTTGTCCATGAAAAGGTTTTCTTTGTGGAGTTGGTTGGATGCTTCTTTGGTGGCATCTTGAAATGTTGGCGTTGATTCAGCTGAAGGAAATTTAGGGAATCACAGACAGGAGCAGAGTATCTGACAAGATCTTGAACGTGACCGCTGATCTGTCGGTGTATGTGATGTGCCGCTGATCCGGTTCCGTGTAAACGAGGGCGTGATCCGCAACACTTTTGATCCACTACTGTGTGGACGGGAGGGTGATCCGTAACACTTTGATCCGCTACTGTGTAAACGGGGTCTTAAGAACACATTTACAACGAAATTGGAGATTTTTTTGACCGAATTTCCCCTTTAAGTTTTTCAAAAAGCGCTTCTAGCCATTGATTTGTAACCCTGAGTCCTAGTTTTACAGAGAGGGATTCAAACATTTGCTCCGGCAATGAGCTATGATAATGGAACAACAACAGGCGCATGGAGAGGTTCATCGACAGAAAAGTTGTATGCAGAACTTGGTTGGGAATCATTGAGTTCCAGAAGATGGAGTAGACGCCTTATGTTATTCTACAAAATGATAAATAATCTTACGCCAGAATATACAACAGACCCTATCCCTGAACTTCAACAACCACATTACTCTCTTCGCAACCTGGATGTTATTGGAAAAATAGGGGCTAGGGGCAAGAACTGAAAAACTGAGATCTAGTTTCTACCCCAATTGTTTGTCAGAATTGAACAACCTGGATTCAGAAATTAGACTATCAAACTCGGTTGTCGTTTTCAAGAAAAAACTAACCTCCCTCATCCGCCCCTCTCCTAAACCAGTCTTTGGAATTCATGATCCGTTAGGATTATCATATCTTACCCAACATAGAGTAGGACTTAGTAAATTGTGCTTTCACAAATTTAGACACAACTTTAGGGATACTGTAAATCCAATATGTCCTACTAATTATGGTATTGAGACTACGAAACACTTTCTGTTGCTCTGCCCATCCTTTGAGGCTGAGCGTCGCAGTCTTCTTGCTGATGTTTTTGACTTAATATACCTATTTGGATATGATGATCTTTCGAAACTTTTACTGTATGGTGATAACAACCTTTCATTTAACCTCAACAAACTTATACTTGAGTTGACCATGAATTCAGTGGCGTTCCGTCCGGGTATTCAGGGTATTCAGAGAATACCCTAGCGTTTCCACACAAAAAATACTTTCTATGCTTTAAATTTCTTATTCAGATCATTTCGTTTAAAAGATACAATAAAACATTTATTGCTTTTCATACTGTTAAAAACCATATTCATAAAATTTCTGAAGTAATTGCCATCAGATAAGTTTTCCTTATGCGCTCGCAAACCGATCTCGTGTTGTACAGTTTCTTTGCAAACAAAGGGCTTTAGGTTACGGCCAGTAGGCAGCTTTTTGATAGTTGGTAATTGTCTGTATGTCTTTTTGACAATGTATCGCGGTTGATATTGCGGCCTCAGCGGAATATTTGTTGACCTCACTCTTAGAGCCTGCTTGTAGAGCGGACAGATACTTTTCTAAGCTTTTGACCTAAGTTCCTCGAAGGGAACCTTGAAGCCCCTTTAGCCAATCAAAATCCATGTTGGTAAAATCACTGAAGCGGTAAGTCCTATAGGTTTGTATTAGCAAAAGACGCACATTAAGATCCTGCGTCCACCTCAGGTCGAATTTCATTTTTGAAATTGGCGCTGTAAAACCCGTACATGCAATCTCCTTTCCTTTGTTATTTAACTCTCACACTGTGTTGGTAAATACCTTCAAGTTCACGAGGCGCGTTTTCCATATCGATTAAACGACATAAACAAATCGAATAAAGGGAAGAAAATAATTTGTCAAATAGTCTAAGCAAGAAAGAAGGAAACTTTTAGAATCTTAATGCTGATGTTGCAAAAGACAGAAAGCAACTAGCTTGAAGTTAAGTAAAGAATATTTTATATCTTACTTTTGTTGTTGTAAGCTATATGGGCCTATAAGGCCACACTGATAGGCCTGAAATCTTCTCACTCTTTGTCAGAGCATCCGTTCTATAGGTGATAGTTAGGGTAGTCTTATCAGAATATCGTTTTTTCTGTTTCGATGGTCCTTACAGTATCAATCTGATGTGTATGGGTTTGTGTTTGGGATATCGATCCTACTTTTTGTGTGATATTATAGTGATATTATGTTTAAAATGAAGTTTTATTTGCATAAATTTACTACTCCTAATTTTGTAATATTTAAGCTAAAGTAAAGCAGCGAAAATCAACTAATTTGATAATTCCATTAAATTTTATTAGGGCGTGGCCCAGTCCTTGTTAGAATTTTTGGGTGTGGTCAGAAAAAATTATCCTCAGAATACTCTATCTTTGAACTCACGGAACGCCACTGCATAAATTACATCCATATGAACGGTCAATTCGGTTAACATTAAGCAATGAACCACAAAGCCCACTTCTTTTTTGGATTTATCTGTTTGCGTAATTATTTATTTTTGTATCATTAGTGTATTGTATTATTCTATGTTTATTTCTGGAAGGTAGTCATGACTTTTTGCTCCTCCTGATTTTGTAATGTAGATGTTTGTTTGTTACCTCTGGTAATATTTTATATTGATTAAAAAAAGAAAGATTAATGAAAAATTTACAAAATGCATGGGTGCAGAGAGAGAGGCCAAAAACTGATAGGGTCAAAGCCTCTGGGAGCTTTCCAGATTTTGTAATTTCTGAGGCCTCAAAATGGTTAAAAATCCTTTCATTTCTCTTTCTACATATGTATGTTTGTTTTCCATTTCTACATATGTTGTGTCTTTATAACAAAATGATCACAACATATTTTGCAATAAAATGACGAATCGTCTTAAAATCAGTAGATATATGTGGAAAAATGCAAGAATGCCTCAAACAAACGGCTGTTCCAGACAAAATATACAGCATGGGTAATTTTTTGCTATCTGACTATGAAATTGATATCTTCAATCAAAGACCTAGCTATATTAAAAGAGTTCCAATATGAGATATTTTAAAGGCCTATTCTGACTACAGAAGACGTATTCTACTCCACTATCACTTTTATATCAACTCAACCAACTATCATCCTGAGAAATTCCGTAAGAAATCCAACTGGTAACCACTCAATCAAAATCAAGTATCTATACAAAATTTCTTATCAGTAATCAAGAAAGAAATCCTTGCGACCATCCCGAACCGAAGAGAGAATTTAAGAAACCTTAGCCAAGAGGGACAAACAGTTCTGCCCTCCCTGAAGAACATTTAAGTGTTCCTTATAAAACCTACTAACAAGAGGGGCAAAATGGTTCTCTCTGGCCAACTCAATCCTATGTAGTGGGAGCCTATAACCAATTAGGTAATCAACTTCGCTATGAACAGATAGAGACTAATCCCACTGCTGGGTTGGAAATGGAAAGTGAAACATTCTTAACACACCTTGAGACAAGAGGCTTTTTTGATAGTGACTGTCATAAGTTCCTCTCTCCTTCTTCCAATACAGTACCCCTACTTTTTATATGCTACCGAAAATTCACAAACCAAATTTTAATGGCCCACAAATCATCTCTGGCTGTCAGTCACCAACATGGGCCCCATCTCCATACCTAGATATTCATCTTAAGCCCATTGTCAAAAAGATACCATTCTAAATTAAAGATACCAACCACTTTTTTACCATATTTACCCTTGTACAAGAAACCAATCCAGCAGCCTCCTTGATGTCAAATCCTTTTACACAAACATACACTTAAAGAGTATTACCATGACCAATTACTAATACAAATTTGATACCTGAAACAAATTTTTCAACTTTGTTCTCAAACAACTTTTTTGAGTTTGATAATAAATACTACCGACAAATCCATGATACCACAATGGGTTCCCTATTTGCTCCAAACTTTGCCAATATATTCATGCACTATTGTTAGAAATACATATTCAACCATGCACCAAACAATAAATTAACATTCATTTAGAAATGTTCATTGACGATATATTTGTAGTTTGGAGACAGGTGATGTTGCCCTCAATGAATTTTTTGATTCCTGAACCAATGCTTTCCCACCATAAAATTGACTTCCGAGGGGTCATTATCTAATGTAAATGTTCTTGATACCACAATTTATTTCAATGATTAAGGTCTTCTGGAGAGTACCTTGTATGTTAAAACCGAATGATATATCCACTCTCTCACAATGATTTCTTTCACCCTGAAAGCTGCAAGAAGGGAATAGAGGTATAGGGTCTTCAGTTAAATACGACCCAGTCACGGCTGGAGAATTTGAACCAGGCTATAAGTGAACTGATTACATTTACTTCAACCTTTCTTGATAAAAGGGATGATATCGATATTGATGTCGAAAATATTAGTAAAGCTTATTCTTCGACTAGTATTGGGGGCTCAAGGATCAAGTAGAAAACAAAGAGAAATTTCGAAAGAGCAGCTGGAATATCTTTGTTCCCTTTATCCTTAAAGCTGGAATAGCTTTGTTCCTCATATCAACATTGCAGCATCGAAAAAAACATTACGGCTTTACGAGCCAAAGGTTCAAGTCATTTTCAGACATTACAGATTATGAGCTCGAGCTGACATTGCTTATAAAAAATGCGAGTAATCTATCTTTTGCGTTTGAATTCAGGAAATAGTCTCTTGACAAGCGCATGGTTCCATGTCTTCAAATTATTTGGTGGTATTTTTCATAATGCAATAGGTGAATAGAGAACATTTAAGGAATTATTTGCATTTCATAGATATAAATTTTAATGTTCTAAGCCTTCTACCTGTTGAAGTTGACAGACTAAACGGAAGAAGAAGATTTAGAAAAAGTAAATCTATACATTACTGCAGTACGGCAGTCAACTCCGACTTGTACAGAGCAGAGTATGCCTATCCACTCTGCCAGGAAATATTTGTTGTCGAGAGGCTCTAATTTCGGAAATATTTCTTGCCAAAAGCGACTAAATATGATTGAAGCTTTGATTACATTCACTGCATGACGTCTTTATCGACATCGGAAAATTGCCAGAAAGACATGCAGCGATAACGGCGTCACTGAAGAGGAAACAAAATCGAAAGGGCAATCCAAGAAAAAGGGATAATAAAAGTCAGCCTACCATGAAGCCATTTATTTCGGTGCACCAGGGGGAAAGAATCAATGTCAAAAAGTATTGCAATGCACCAGTAATTAGTAAGATACCGCTCCATAGAAAATTACCGCCAGAGGAGGTAAGGACTGTTTGCTTTTACTATTATAAAGATAAGTTTTACTCACCTGCTGATTTATGGAGACTAACTAAATTTCATAACTCCAATTTTGCATTAATAGCTAATGTTCTGAGCGGTGCTAGCAATCAAAAGTCAAAGAAGTACCAAAATTACAGATAAAACCATCTGCATAAGAGAGAACAGTTCAAGATAAACCTGGCATGCGCCATAATTGAAAATGTTTGTTCAGGTTCTCACGTCACCAATAAAGAGAAGAAGAAGTGAAAAGAAATAGCCAAAGAGGTATGCGCTGCAATACACCAATTCATCATTCGGGAAACTTTCGTGCGGCCAGAGGCTTTGTGAGAGTTATTGGGCGAAAAAGTCTCTCTTGTGTTTAAGCATCGTTAAAACAACAACTGTTTGTTCGGCTCAGAGAAAATTCAAGTATTTACTCGCTGCTTGTTCACTTTTATGGGAAATTACCTAGTTTGTTATCTTGGGAAAAGTTTTTTTAAACTTTCAAAAGTACCTCGCTCTGCCAGGCTACGCATCAAACAAATTTCATAATTTTCCACGGCTTCTGGTCGCTTTCATGGAAGACAAAGAAAGATGGATATCGACATGGTTAGCAAAGTGAAAGTAGAGGAGTTGAAGGCTTTCTTACGTTTGCTTGGATTGAAGCTGGGTCGAAAGAAGGAAGAATTGTGGGCTCGAGTTTTCATCGCTATTGCAAATAATGTGGAGATCTTGCCAACAGCTGTACAAGTTAAAAAACAGTTAGCCAGGGATTACTCCGAAAAATTGAAGATACACGAAGAGGGGACTCAAATTCCTGACCCTTTCCTGTTCGACAGTGGGTGTAGTGATGAAGATAGTAGAATGAAGTACTATCCCCAAACTACTTATCCTGATACTTTTAATTTCTTGGCGTTCTTTCCAGCTGAACTAGCTAGTAAAGACCTCAGCGACTATAAAACTTCAAAGGCCTACAGTTATTTCAGTGATGGTTGGCTAGAGACGTTGAAATATCATGCAATTGATGAACAAAACAAGTACTGCCTTATAAAAACTAGATGTAGGCCATCCCAAAGAATAAACAATGTTCCACACAAACTATGGATCTGTTTGAATAAGAAAGATGGCAAGATATTGACTTCCCATTGCACATGTATGGCCGGCTGCTGCACTATTTAGACTGGAGGCAGCTGTTCCAATGGGGCTAACCAGACCAGCATCCGAATCAACAGCAAATAGGCACCAAGTCTGTAAAACCAGATAGACTGCAGAACATGAAATGAGTGTTGTTTGTGGTGAAACTGACTCAATGATTTTTGCAGCATTTGCCAAAACTAAAAGTAAAAATCAAGGTGAAAAATCTCAGCCTTTATCAATAAATGACCTGCTGGATATGTCTGAGAATAAAGACGAATTTTTGAAAAACTGAATGTAAGAGAAATCGATCAAGCAACAAGAGGACAAAGAGCTAATGACTTTGGGTTTTCAAAGAGAAAACATGTGATTAGTGGTTCAAAAGCACATGATGTAAAAACGAAAATGGATAGCTGGAGAAAAAAAAATAGTGCTATTTTCATTTATGGACTCCTTATTGGTCTTTTATGGAATGCCTCAAACTGGATGAGAGGCTCTGGGATGATAAACTGAAGCAAAATTTCAGAGACTTTTATACTGAATTTATATCCCAACCTTTTTTAACAATGAACAATGATTAATGGTTGAAGTATTTAATGACACTAAAACCTATATAGGTATGTTAGCGGTCGATGCACATTAAATTGACAATCTCAATAAAGTTTAGTATTATATCATATACTGGGTGCGCCAGAAAATAATAAACACATTTTAAACATTTTCTCTCAAAATCTGTGCAGCAAAAAATCACAAATCCTTCTCAAAGGTAATCTTAAATCTTGGGGTATGCTTATTTGATAAATTTTAGATATTCAAAAACAGGAGTCATTTTCATCGCAATTTGGAAGAAATTCTTGGTTTTTGGTCACATAAAAAGTTTCTTCACACACTCAAATCCTGGCTGTTATTAATTTTACATTCTGGATATATAAACTTAATCAAAGCAGTATGGATGGCTTCCCAATATTAAGTTTGCGTTTAGATGTTTGAGAAGAAATTGAGATTTTCTGTGGTATCAGATTTTGAGAGATAGCTCTGCAAAAATATCTTATTTTATTTGGTGCTTGTTTGTATATAGTGGTTATACAACGCTTCTATGTGCAGCCACCAATGTTTTACAATTAACAGTCTCAATAAAGTTAACTTATGGTTCTTTAATGAAAGGGGCTTCTATGTTGCATAATGCTGCACAAGTTAAAATAATATCATCCACAAGTGGTAGCAATGTTAGTAGAAGTGTGTTCTTCAATATTCTAAAAGTTTTTATACGGTTAATTGCTTTTTCGACTGTATTCTTAAATTTGCAACCTCTTTGGTTTCGGCACATTCCTGTTTGGTCATCTGAACCTTTATTCTTGCACCAGGTAGAATACTTAGCTTGCAATAATATTAGTGGAGGTCTTCCTGTATTTGAAAACCTCTATCTGCCATCAACTCATCTCCATATTCTAAAAGCTTATAAAAGCCACTATCTTGGCATATAAATTGGTCAGATGCTCTTCCACCATAACATTTTGAAACATAGGTTATGTAACCTGATGGTGCGATTGCCACTAAAAACTTTATAGTGTTATTTTTTTATCATCGGACCATGTCTTGGCTTGGTTTTCAAGAGACTTTGGTCTATCTATGTAAACCTCAGTGCAATCAATTATGCACCAGGTCTTGCCATATTTTCCTTCAAACGACTTGGGCAGATTGCTTCTTACAATATCGCATTCTAACAACATCACCAGTGGTGTACTGACCTTTCTCAAGAGTTTTATCCAGCTTGTAAAGATCACAGAGCAAGTTGCAGGTAAAATGTCAAATCAATAAGCAAGATCATTGTTTAACAGCCCTAGCCGAAGCTTTATTAAGGTTAGGAGAATTGGTCTTTCTTGCTAAGTTTATGGCTTATTTGGCTGTCTCTCTGATGTTTTTTTCCTTGCTCGACAGAATCTGCTTTGCTCCTCTCCCCATAAATAACATTTACGAGGTATTTTGCAATCAATGTGAATATCATATTGAATATTGCCACATTCGGAATACCTGTATAGAATTTAATCCTGTTATTATCTTTAATACAGGCCGCAGAGATTTTCCTGGCATTTTTAAGCTCTATATTTTGCTACAAGAGTTTTTCCTCTAGTTTCTTTTTATCCTCTTCTAACTTGGAGGCTTTAGTCATTTCATCAAGTTTTTGTTTGTAATGACGCCACCAAATCATTGTTTCTGCTGCTGTTGCTATTAGATGGCTGGATTTCATTAATTAAATTTACCTCATGATCAACAGCTTCAGGTTCTATGTCCATCAGTTCAGTATCTGATCTGCAATCTTGCATAGTAGAGACAGAATGGCGCATTAACTAGGTATGTGGACAAAAAACTTGGCAAAGTTTTATGGGCTTTCTGCTGTTTCCATCAAATAGGAAATGAAAACAGCTTTTAAACGAGCCATCATTGAGCACTCCAACAGATCCAGAAGCTGAATTACATAAAAAGGAAAAAGCATATGATTGCACACTTTTTGTACTCTTGAAATAGACAAAATTCTGTGATAAAAACTGCGCTATGCAAGTAGAATTAATCACAGACAGCCAAATTCACATTTCTATTTAGTAATGCTTCAAAAATGGCTCTAGAATGAAAAACGAAGCATCAAAAAGCAAAATCTGCAACATAATGTCTGTCAAAGTTTATTACTTAGTTCATTTATTCATTATTTATTTATACCAGTTGGTATTTATTTCCTTAAAAGCCCTAACACCTAATGCAAAGAGTCTAAAAAGCCTTAAAACCATTCAAAAATGTAAAAGATAACAAAATCTGGCCATGACATTAAATTTTGTCATTATGACGTCATTAACTTTGATGACGTCATTAACTTTGAAAATGCTGACATCATGAAAAAACAATAAGATTATACATCATCTGAAAGCCCTCATTACGAGCTATCAAATTGTGATATTTTCAATAACCCATGATCATTGTGAGCAAAATTAGACTAAATTCTTTGTTTTCCCAAGAGACCACATGTTAAAAAGAGGTTGGCTGCTTTAAATAGACAAATAACAAGTTTCATTTGTAAAAACCATAAGCTAAAATAAGGACAGTACAGCACACTGTCTAACTGGAACAGCATGTTATGCTCTTTTTCGCAATGCCATATTCCAATCTTGTCTGTTGCAAAGCTTAACATTACACCATTTAAAGTACTGGAGATGTGGAGCATTTGACTTACGCTAAAATTTTCATTGAACTCAAGTTCTATTTACTTTATTTTAAACTCCACCAAAACCCACCGAGCCTTATGCAAACTCTCATGCAAGACAAAGTGCCAAATCAAAACTTCAAGAGTTTTACTATTCATGGAGCAACCTTCATGTGCACAAGTAAGTAGAGTTGTTCTAAAGGTATTTAGTAGTGTATTGCATTTAGCTTGTAGAAACCATGCGTAAAATTTGTTTTAAGTATGTTTGAAAATAGTTTGTAAAGAATTTGAATTCTGCATAAAACAAGTTTGTGGTATAGCTTTTTGAGGTTTCTTGAAAGCATATGCAGATCTGAGCAAACTCCATAAAAATTTACAAACTCCGAAAGAACAATAGAACATACTCACTGCAAACTGACTGCAAAGTTTGCGCAAACTGTATTTTCTACTTCTGGATTTTACTATGTAAAAGCTACTGTACTTTAAAAGGAGAAGAATAACTCTTAATTGATCAAATCTGCACCAAGTTCATCAAGAGATATGTCATAGTCAACAGCATCTTCATGTGTTTCCTCTTGCACATCCCAATAGCCAACTTTCCTTGCTTTGATATTTTCTATCCTCCCCATAAAACTCTTCTTCTCTCCATCTTCTTCCTGCCACACATGAAAAAAGTCCCTACCTATAGAATTGCCTGAAAGCAATTCTCTCATTTCTTCACTAGTCTTTCTTTCAAAGTCTGGGAATTCTTTGTCAATCTCTTCCACTGTTTCCATCCTTTTTAGTTATTTCTTCAATTTTCTCCTGTCTTTCATCTCTTACTTTTGCTTGTTCCAAGCATCTCTATCTGCTATTTGCCTCTGAATTTCTTTTTTTTTCAGCCTTTTTTCTTTCGATCTTTACTGGCAATTGGGACACTTTTGTTAATCAAATCCTCTCTAAGCTTTTCATCTAGATGGTCTAAGTTGGATACTGTGTTATTTTTCTTTGATTGCATTTTTGCTGAAAGATAACAGAGTGTAGCATTGGGTGCTCTATTCTTTGCTGCACTAAGCATGGCCATGACTTCCTCACAGTCAATATTGTTGAGCCTGCAAGACTTTGCTTCCTCCTCTAAAATTTCTGGCAATACCTCTTCAGAGAAACTACCCTCGGCTGCTGTCAAGGGACAGACAGTAGCCAGAAGATCAGACAAAAAGTCCCTTTGTTGCTGTCTTTGTAGAATTGAAAAGGAGGAGAGACTACTTTCCGTTGTGGCGACTGTAAATCGGTTAGCTATTGTAGCAAGAAATGACAAATCAATGCATGGGGGCAGCACAAACCCATATGTATATCCATTTAAGCCCTGTCAAGAAATAATAATGAGGGCATTGAGCCAAGTATAAGTGACAATGAAAATGCGAATATCTATACAACAAATGTAACACTAAAGGAAAAGGCACGTGTAGTTGAACTCATAGGGAAGAAATGTACTGTCCTTTGTAAGTTGAATGGAATAGAAATTTCTGTATTGCTAGACACAGGGGCCCAGGTCTCAATCATTAGCTTGCAACAACTAAAGGACCATCTTAAAAAAACTAGAATCAATAAAGTGGAAGATCTTCTTGACCCTGATGTAAATCTAGAACTTACAACCGCTAATGGGAGAGTTTTACCCTATTTGGGTTGGGTTTAGGTGCAATGTGAATTAAAAGGAGATGACAAGGAAGAAGGGGCTATTACTCTTTCAATGCTTGTTACTAACTCCCATATAGACCACCCAATAATTGGCTATAATGTCTTTGAATATTTGATCAGCAAATATGAAACAACTTCAGGAGAAGAAGAGGTAGCCAGAGCATTATCAATCAGTTTACAGCAGGAAGTTTCGGGAAAAATAAACAATTTGGTAACTCTTATTCAATCTCAAAGCGAACCTTATTTATGTTCAGTGAAAACATGTAAAAGGGATGTTACGATTCCTGCTGGAGAGGTAAAACAGGTTTCATGCCGTATAAACTCCGGATTTTTGGAAAATCCCAGTTATGTTTGAGAGCGATATCAATAGACCCCTTCCTGATGGCATCGAGATAGATAATTCCCTACTCTATCTAAAACGTGGAAACTGTTCGAGCCTTAAGTTAGTTGATTCTAATACTAGTCGGCATGACGTAATTTTGAGAAACCGCAAGGTAATTGGGACACTCCAGTTAGTGAGATCAGTAACACTTGTTGATGTAGAGCTTAAAAGCAGAACGAATTTGATTTACGACGTGAAAGTGATGAACAATCAGACTCATACCAAGAAGAACTGGTTTCAGAAATTTCTTTAAGCGATAGTCTGACTAAAGAGCAAAAACAAAAAGTACGTGAAATGCTGTTCTGAGAACATGAATCTACCCTGGATCAGAGTATTTTTAGTGATTTTTTTGAAAAAAAATAGATAACATAAAAAAAATGGAAAAGAAAAGAGGAGAAAGGAAAAATACTCTGGAGACATGCGACCTCCTTTGTGTCTTCTCGACCAATCAGAGCCAACGGCCTTGAGAATAGCCGTGATCTTGTAAACGAGGCAAACAAACAAACCAGACTGTTTCCGAAATGGCGACCGACCAATTTGATGTTGACCTTGAAAGCTGCGTGAATATTTCCCTGGCAAAATTCTTCCCAGAAATTGAGAATACCACGGAGCAGCAGATGGAGGCGTGGAAAGGGTTGTTTAGGGGAAAGGATGTATTTGCGATACTGCCAACGGGAGCCGGGAAGTCGCTGATCTATCAGCTCATTCCCTTGATCACCAAAGAGCTTGAAAAGAAGGGGTACAGCAAATGGAAAGGGAAGAAATTCGTATTTTGATTTTTAATGAATTTTGATTTAGTAAATATACTTTCACCGGTGTAACCACAGCAGTTCTTCCATCGTCCATTTTTTAGGCCATTTCACGTGGGCATGTTCTGTTTGATATCGAATTTCAAATTTCCGGCCATTTTCTTACTAAACACCAGAACGAGGTTACCGTCGCATGTCTCCAGAGTATTTTTCCTTTCTCCTCTTTTCTTTTCTTTTTTTTCTTTATTTTTTTCAAATTTATTTTTTCAAAAAATGCACTAAAAATACTCTGATCCAGGGTAACATGAATCGTTCTGTAAAGACGATAATGACATCGGTTGTGCGACTGATCTTCAGATGAAAAGAGGAAGCGTAGATAATACACCAGTTGCAAAGAATTACGTTGATGTGCTACGCCCTTTAATAGGAGAGCTAAAAGAGTATGTTGAAGACTTACTAAATAAAGGGTTCATACAGAAGTCAAGGTCTTCAAACAGCAGTCCTTGTGTCGTCGTACGGAAGAAAGATGGAACAATGAGACTATGTATCAATTAAAGACAGTTGAATAACAAAACAATGACAGATCGCCATCCTATTCCCCGTATACAAGATAAGCTTGATGGATTCGCTGGGCCAAAATGGTTTTCAACACTAGACCAAGGAAAGGCCCACCATCCATGTTTTATACACCCTGATAATCGACACTTAACAGCTTTTGTCACTCCATCGGGGTTTTTCGAATGGAAAAGGATCCCTTTTGGCCTTAAAAATGCTCCTAGTGAGTTCCAGCGATATATGGAGACAGTTCTCAGTGACTATCGTGACAAGTTCTGTATACCCTCCCTCGATGACGTAATTATCTACTCTCGGACGTTTGACGATCACATGGAGCATGTTAGTAAGATTCTATGAAATTGCGAGAAAAAGGAGTTAAATTAAAAGCGAAAAAATGTCATTACGTATTGTTTCTGCAAACCGGTATCAGCCTGACCCAAAACATTCTGATTCAATAAGGAAGCTGAAGCAATGGAAGCCAAAGACAATAGCCGAGGTTCGACAACTCATGGGTCTTTTAGGCTATTATCGTCGATATAGCGAACTTTTTCAAGATAGCAAAAGTTTCAAAACAGAGAAACTTTGGCAAAAAGTTCCCCAGATAGCAAGACAGCACACGCTAACTGCATGTTGTTGGTATAAACTTTATTTAATTTTGGAGATGAATTCCATGTACCTCGTGTCCTTCAGAGCAGGCAGGCAAATTTCACCTCACAAAAATTGCCACAAAAAGATTGATGTGTCAGAGCTACATCATTGTGGCAAAGCTTGCAACTGACAAGGCTAAAAAGCTGCTTGATCTTTTGAGCAGTGCAGATAAATTTCTTGTCATTTATCATTTCTAGATTAGCTGGGTTGGCTTCACCTAAAAATCCCTCTTCGTAATTCCTGGGTAAGCGTTCTTTGTTCTTAGGATCTCTGCCCAGCATAATTTTACCTGTGTTCGACTCTAAACACTCCCACTCCATATCGTTTATCTCAAAATTTGTGCTTGATTTATTGATTCCATAATCATGCTAGGTAATAGAACTTATGTCCATCCTTTCATTTATGATCATGGTGTCCATATGCATATCTATTTGCAGAAGCTCTTCGTCGTTTAATTTTCCCTCTCTCAGTGACATATCCATTTCCTTTCTAGTTCTCTCTAGGCTAGTATCAGGGCAAAGTGAGAACTGCTGGATATTCACACCTCTAAAAATGTCCCCATCATCTCTATATTGTAAGGACAGCTCCAAAATATCTTCTTCATCTGAACCTAAATCTGACACATCACATTCTCCACTCTCACTTCCTTCTGAATCTTCACCCTACTTGCCAGTTCCTCCAGCATTCTTTTTTGCTGTGCTTGTTTGTTTTCTAACATCATCAGCCAGTGACCTAGTATATAGATAAATCAAAGATGGAAAGTATTGAAGAAGATTCCATTATAGATGGGTTCAACAAGTAGCGCTTAATTCATTAAAGAACCTCGATAGTCCAGTATATTATAACAGGGGGCCACAAAAATAATTAACAGGGGGGCTAGAGGAAAGTATACCAATAAAGATGAAATAATGACATCAATATTACTAATATTGGTATACCTAGTATACTGAGAATTTTCTTGATCAGGTTCTCTGAGAATCGATTTAGTTTAGATTTATTTTAGTCTGGAAGGTAACCGACACAGCGGATAAATCAGCATCAAGCAATGCAGTATTCCCTGGAGCTATTGGTGTTGAAAATCTTGCAATTGTTGCAGGATTATTGATTTCAGTTGATGAAGTGAATTCGCTGAAATGAAGAGGGAAAGGTATAGCTGTATCTATAATTTAAAGAAAGTGCTTAGTAGTTATTATGTTTCGCCTTCTTAGGGGGCAAATATTTTTGCCCCCCCCCCCAACCACAGCACCCTTGGCTACGCCACTGTTTGCTATGTTTCCATTTTTTCTTGCTATCCTAAAGTGGTTAATAAGAAAGTATAGCTAACTTAACTGAAGTTAAAAAAATTAGCTCATAGATATAAGCTTTCCAACTTTGACTAAGTAATATTGGAAGGGGGGCTATCCCCTAACCAAACCCCCTAAGCTAAGCCTCCTTCAGGATTATGTGAATTCAGCGCAATCTTGTTGGTAGGGCCCCTGGTGGAATCCTTGTACGCCATATGCCACAGTTTGACGCCAATTCTCTTGTTATTTTTAAAGTTCTATTGTTCTCATTGCCTTTATCTGCCACAGATCTGTGGCGTCAAGGGCCTAAATTCCAGAGTAGCGTAGGGCCTCCTACAGGAGAATTCGTAAGTTTGGTTAAAAAGTTCAAAAAATGCTGAACAATAAATAGTAGTTAGTCTACAAGGGATGTAAAAAAATTCATGTTCTATCTGTATACCAGGCCATCAGCCTTTGGTTTTGGCTTTGGGTTAGGCCTAGGCCACCTACTACTAGAAGAGGCCTAATATGAACAACTTCCAGCACGCAGCAGGTAGACACTCCGCTGCTCTGTCTCTGGAAAATAATTAAACGTTGCAAAAATGACATAGAAATGACAAAATAATAACCCACCTTTCTATCTTTCTTTTGTAAAATGCCATTAAATGACCAGCCAGGAATCTGTTCTGAACCCGATTTCTTGGTGCAGATACCTCAAGTCGTCACAAACACTACTTTCCAGCGTAATTGGGTGAAACGATTTAACGATAAGCTTGTTTTTTCGACCTCTTTTAGGTGGCTTCATTTCAGCATAGTTAAGTGTTGATTTGTGGAAACCGTGATACAGCAGTCGGTCATTTCGGAACTAACAGAAGTGCAGACGGCAATGTTCAGTAAATTGCTTTGTCCGCCATTTTCCACAAACATCGCAAGGCAATTTTTGTCTCTTAATTTTGCTCATGACATATGACCTTTGATCGTGATTACGATTGGCTTTGGAATGGAGTTTCGAAACAAGGCTTTATTTTACTTAAGTGAAAATTCAATGGAAACAACAATAAACGACATATGCCCTTTAACTTCAGAACTCATTACAAGACCAAAAAACCTATACATATAATTTAAAGGAGACGAAATAATATATTCAGTGCTAGAAGTTTCTTCACTTTTAAGTTTCTTGCCAATTTCATGACTTTACCAATGTTATATTTGTCAGTCTTATTTTGATTGATATTATAGTTTAGTCATTTAGGTGCTGCATTTCTTATCCTTAAAGGGTGGGCTGGAATCCACAAACGGTCAAGAACTAAAAACGCTCAGCCAACTTAGCTATAAATCCTTCAAATGTTAGCTAAAACTACCCTAGATATTCCTCCTAGAGTAGTAATTCTGTGAGCAAAGCCTTCAGGTTCATATCAGCTGTTAAGCCATATTCAAATCAAACTCAAAATATTTTATCAGTAAAAATTAATATTATCTACAGTACACAAAATGCTCAAATTAAAATAAAAAACTATCAAGTGATGGACTCAGAATGTGAAACAATTGTAGATGCAGTCTTTTTTATGACTGCAGAAGGAGTAATTTGATCAACTTATTGAAGGAATGTACGCTGCGGGTATTCTTATTTTGGATTGGCAGATAATTCCAGAGTTTCACCCCATCAAATGTTAAAACAAAAATTTCTGATTTTTTTTATTGATTAAAAACAAAAAAGTAATTACCTACGTGCCATCCATAATGGGAAGGGACTTATAGTCAGCGAGTTCCCATTCTGTATGACACTTACAATTGAATTCTAATATATTTTGATTATAGACAGGTCCCATCCCAGAAAAATTGGAAAACGTTTCCAGTCAAGGTTCTGAAAACTGATTTGGGATCTTTAAGCATAGCAGAATCGAGTTTCACTTGGAGACTTTTGATTTTTATTTACTTCTTTCAAAATGGCCGCTTAAATGTACAATGGCGGATTTTTGATAAATTCTTGTACATAAATTAGGCTTCTGCTAACTCAAACGCCTATTTTTAGATTCAATACGCTGAAAGACTATTGTATTTGCGAATATTTAAAAGAAAATCATATTTTGACTTATTTCTTTCATAATGGCGGCATGAATTCTAAATGTCGGACTTACAAAATTGATCATGGATCTAATTTTTTTATTCCTTTTTATGTTGTCTTTGGATGGAAGAAAGCAATCAATAAGCTTCTAAGGAAAGTGATTCCTTTGAAATTCTAAAAATAGCCCTGAGATGATTCTCTAACAAGACCCAAGGTCAACATCAAGAGCCTCTTTACGTTATTTTCGTAACATATGATATCATAATGTCCATAAGTAACAAAAAGTTATTTGCGAAAGTAAATATTTTGACTTCGAACCTCTTCAACTCCAAAAATACATCAAAACTCTCAAAATAGCAAGTTCTATTGCTCAAGCTTCACAGAGTCTTTTCACTTTCGGTTTTGTTGCGAGTAGTGCAAAGAAGTCCAAAGCATCCTGACGCTATCTAAAGCATGTTGTTGACGCTATCTTGTCCTTACAAGTCCATGTAAAGAGCCATCATGCCTGCTGTTTTTCGAATTTGGGGTGGTAAGTAGCGAGTTGATTCGTCTTTACAAAAATTAGACTTAATTTTCCTGTAACCGTCTATTGTCATGAAAAGGCCTTTTCCCACAACCAATAAAGGGTGTGGATAGTTGAATTACTGTATAGGGCAACTGTGATATTCACTGCCTTTGTACATCTTCGTCATTATTCTTAATTAGAACCTTTTGTAGCGCAAAAATGATATCATCCAAGCCATTCTTGGTACATTGCTCAGAAAGATGCCTACTTTGCAACTCTCCTATCAAAGAAAAAGAAAAGAAAGCTGTTCATGAGGCAGGTTTCCAAACTATAAGAAACAACGCTGTACTCTGGGCTCAGATAGATGAGCGAGTTTGCCAGGAGGATCCTTATAGATCATTTAGAGAGGCATTATTTAGATTACCAAATGAATTTCAGGAGGCACTGCTCATACATCAGGCATGTGGTATTACCTTCAGAAATAAGGTGAAGACCATACAGAATCAATCGGAAAGGCTTAGGAAAGTGGAAAGAGAAGGTAACACAGAAACAGAAGATACAGGGAGCTAACGTGTCGAAGTCACATAGAGAAAGAGGCTTCTACGAGAAAAGAGCAACGCCAGTATAAAACTGACAAAGACGAGGATGCATACAATGATGGTGGGCTGGCTCGCTGCTCGGAGCAGCGATCAGCTCAGAAGTTGAAACAAAAGTTGGAGCAACGTATGGTCAATGAGTCTGACCCATTTTATGAAGCAGTTAAACTTTTAGACATTTTTCTAAGTGGAACATCGCATGATGTATTTGCAGCAGATGTGTTCTACCATAAAAAGTAATTTTATTTTGAATCAAGATGAAATACAACTTTTGAACAAAGGACTGAGCTTTGTCTTAGCCCCAGATGAGATACAAGGCCCCACAGTATCTGAAGCTTGGCTTGACTTTAAAAGACGTATACACTTTCATTATCATTTCTTCATCAACCCAACAAATAATGAAATTAAGAAATTTCACAAAAAATCCAATTGGCAACCACCCAATCTAAATTGTACACCATTGAATACTTACCTCACCAAGGTACATACTGATATTCAAACTTTACTGGCCAACCCAGAAGATAATATCCAAAATCTAAGCAAATCTGAACGAGAAGCAATTACGTCTCTCAGAAATAAGAAGGAAATGATTGTAAAACCAGCGGACGAAGGGGGTAAAATTGTCCTTTGGCCGAGAGCGGCATATTTGGAGAAGGCAAACAGACAACTGAATGATACGGATTATTATCAATTACAACATGAAGATCCAACTGCTAATTTAGCAATGGAAATTGAGACATTTCTTACGCACCTTGAGGCAAAGGGTTTAATAGATGGGAACTGTCATGAGTTCTTATCTCCTGGTGCCCAAGTATCAATACCAAACTTTTATATGCTCCCAAAAATACATAAAGCTAATTTCCCGGGGAGACCGATTATATCTGGCTGTCAGTCCCCTACAAGGGCTTTATCTCAATATCTGGATTTCTATCTTAAACCAATTGTCAAGGAAATTCCTTCTTACATAAAAGACACAGACCATTTTCTTAGGGAAATTTTCACCCTTCGAAATCAAATCAAAGTAGGAGATTTTTTGGTAACAATGGATGTAAAATCTCTCTACACAAAGATTCCTCATGATGTTGGAATAGACTGCTGCCTTGAGAGGTTATCCCATTTCTACCAAAACAACCTACCATTACCTATACAACATCTGGAACAGATGTTCACTTTCATATTGAAACAAAATTACTTTGAATTTGATAAAAAATTCTATCTACAAATTCATGGCACTGCAATGGGCTCTCCTTTTGCTCCTAATTTTGCAAATATATTTATGCATTACTGTGAACAACACATTCTTTCTAATGCCCCTAATGATTCTAAGCCGCTAATTTGGATACGATTTATTGATGATATTTTCATGATCTGGAGACATGGGGAGGATGAATTGGAAACCTTTTTGCAGTTCTGCAACCAATGTTTTCCAACTATAAATTCACAGCAGAGAAATCTCTTTCCAAGATTAATTTCCTGGACACAACCATCTATTTCAATGACCATGGGAAAGCTGCAAAAAAGGCATTATTTATAGTCAAGCTTTGAGATATAGAAGAATAATCACAGATGATATGAAATTATTGACCAATTTGGAGAAACTCAGAAGCAATCTTATAAAGAGAGGATACCACCTTGCAGACATCACATCACAATTTGACAGAGTAATGCAATACTCTCAACATGAGTTGTTATTTCTATAAGAAAATAGGTAACAACACAGCAAATAAGAATCTCCCTTTCATCATTCCTTATGATAATGCCACTATTAAAATTGGCCCAATCCTAAAGAAACACTGGCACATAATAACAAATGATAACACGCTCAACCAAATCTGGAATAATCCTCCCTTTTTAGCTCTTAAAAGGAATAAGAATATAAAGGAACACTTGGTTCGCTCCAAGTTTTCTTAATTTCAAACTATCTTATAGACTTTATCAATGAACCATCTAGCACGGTGCAATGGTGTACTAGGACGCTAGTATGCTGGGGCACCTAACACAACAAGACATTCTGGTTTAAGTGCCCCGAAATGTCTCTGTTAGGACATCGGCTGATGAATTGCACCATAAGAAAGGCCAAGATATATCTCTCACAAAATAAAGACCAAAATAACTTTTAACTTTAAATCATGAATCAAGAAATCAATATACATTACTCCATTAAATAATAATTTCATATATCCTTATCAACTCTAATAAAGTCACTCTCTTTAATTTTTAATTATGAGATTGCTGTGTCTCTGGGACCCATCTGGGCATTTGATTAGGGGGTTGGGACTACCCTCTTTATTTTTCTATGTTACTTCTTTATATTCGTTTTTTCTGCCTTCCACCTCACCAAACAATTCATGTTACTTTTGACAATTCTGATGGAAAACAGCAGACACTCACCGGCACTGACATATCCCATCATACAGCAGGAACAGTTTTCCAAATTTCATTGAGATTGTTCAAAATAATCTAATTGATGATTATAAGCAAGATTATGGGTCCTACAAAATTCCTCGAAGCCAGAAAGACCCACCCACGTTTCCAGACCATGTCGACGAATTCGAATACTCACCGCTGATTGAAGAATCTCTGAAGAAGGACTTACTAATGCCATTTGAACAGAATGCCTAATGGACGTCAAGCAAGACTTCGATATATCCAACTTGGAAGAAATAGGAGCATGGACACGTTTCATGATGAAAACAACAATCGCCGTTACAGATAAGTGTAAGCTGGAATACCTCCCAGTTGTACCTTTTCCGCCAAAAGATGACGTAACTAAGAGGTACATGGACGCAATTCTGCAAATGGCCGACAATCTTGCTGTCAATCACGTTTTTGTTCATGCAGATGAGGCAATCAATTCAAAACTGCTTATCATTTCTTGGCTTCACGACGGCAAATACGACAAGATTTTCACCTTCATGGGGGGGTTTTCATACAATTTTGATAAGCTTGGAGATTCTGGGAAAGAAGTTTGCTTGTCTTGGCTTGAGGAGTTGGTGGATTGATGCTGGAATCATAGCTGAAGGATCAGTAGACAAGACAATGGAAGGTCGTCACTATCATCGCAGTGTCAGACTCCATAAGCAATCTTTCTAAACACTCTTGCACTTTAGAATCAAGCAGCTAACAACAGTGCATGCTCTTGATAATGATTTGAAAGAATCGCTTACAGCTCTACGTGTAAAGCAATCACCAGCAACGCTTGCAACTGTTCTTGTACAACCTGCATTTCAGCTGCTCTTCGAAAGTGTATTATCAAACCACACTGAAACACAAGCTAAGATGATTGTAGAGTATCTAAGAGATGTTTCAGCAATATTGTGCCTCATCAGTTCGGTTAGAGAGAGTTCTATAGAGCAGCATCTTGCAGCCAAAAGAGTAATAATACCCAAATGCTTTACTTTTGGCCATCCAAATTATTCTCGCTACCTGTCCTTCCAGCATGCAAAGCTTTAGGACATAAAAAGGAACCACGCAGACATATGGGAAGACCTTTGTCGAAACAGATTCGGAGGATCGATTTCTGGTGAGCTGTTTTCCACCACTCACGGTGATTTGATAACAGAGACTACCATAAACAGGGAAGTAAAGGCAAAAGGAGGACCAATGTAAGGAGGCTTCAGTACAGATGTAGCTGCAGTAGATACATTCATGAAGACGAGCCACATCATCACAAATCTTCGCGTGAAATTGAAAGAAAGATTAAGAGTATTCACAAAATCATCCCATAAGGAAACCAGCAAAGGAGCACGGAAGAAACACGATGTAATCATACAGAGCCTTGTCAGCAAACTGAACAGCTACTTCGATCCATTTCTAGCTGGCCGTCAAATTGATGATGACAGGATCAGCATTTTTGAAAGTGTGCAATACCCGAAATTGAAAATAGGTCTAGAGAAACCGAAAAAAGTGCCAAAGATTATCAGCAGCCTAACAGAAGATCGGCAAGCATTTGGTGCAATGATTGGCAGAAAAAGTCTCCAGAAGAATTGCTTTCATACCCGCTCACAAGTGTTCCCTTAGCTCTAGCATTGGTAGATGGTGATCTCCGACAGGGCTCGAAGGCCACATTAAGAAATCACCTGATAGAAGATGCAAATACCCTGACGACAGCCAGCAACAGGAGCGTTTTGGATCGTTGACGGTATGGCAGTGATGAGGTTAATTCTCCGTAAGGGAACATGGGGTGAATACGCAACGGCATTCTTCAGTTTCTGTACGCCAGGTAGAGACTCGTTTCCATTAAGATTAGGCATTCTCTTCAATTGCTACAAAGAAAGCAACATCAAACAGCTCACACAATTGCGCCGTGGAAAGCCAGCAAGACGGGTCTTAATTACCAGCCTCCAACAAAGTATGCCTAAGCAGAACGAGTGGAGCTCTTTCTTCAAAACCCCGAGAATAAGACTGAGCTTATTCACTTTCTCGTTTCATTCCTCAAAGAAAACCAGTCACGTCTTGTAAGAATACCAACTACCATCACGGAAAATAAGAAGTCTTGGCTGCTCACACCAACAAGGATCACTGAGTTAGAGGACTGTAATCACTACGAAGCTGATACCCGTCTTATTTATGTTGTTACCCAAGACGACATGCCTGTTATCATTAGAGCGACAGACACAGATGTTCTAATCTTGATGGTGCACATCTATTCATGGAGGAATATAGATTGGCCTTGGCAAATGAAAATCGGTCATGAGAGTTTCGTAAACATCAGTTCGATCTGTGATAAAATTAGTTTGGAAGCATGTAACATTTTACCAGCGTTTCATAGTATAACTGGCTGTGACACAACATCATTCCCATTCAGAGCTGGAAAAGTTGCCCCATGGAAGAAGCTGATGAAAATTCGCTCGTTTGACCTTCTTTCTACATTTGGATGTAGAGTGTTGTCGGATGATGGATGGCCTGCTTGCAGCAAAACAATTCTTTCAGAAGATCGTATACAACGGAGAAAAGGATGAAAGCTATATTGGTACAAGAGTATGCATGTATCGAAATCAAAAGTGAAGTCAGGAGAAGGAATCACTCCGGATGAAAACAGTGCTCTGCAACACCTAAAAAGAAGTTGGTTGCAGTGCTATATTTGGTGTCATTGTACCGACAGTCAAATTGATTTTCCTGCCATTGATGAGACTTTCGGATGGAGGCAGAACGATGGTTTCATCCAGCCATTATGGTATTAATGCAACCAATTCCCACCAGACTTGAGTGATGCTGAGAAAGAAGGAGAAGCTATTGGTAAGTTCTAAAAGCTTGAATGCCATCATAATATAGTTGAACCTCAATATCTCGAACACAGTTAACTAGAACCCCTTTATATCTCGAACTGTCTTTCATTTTCTTTTCATTAAATTGAATACTAGTGCTAAATATTGTTCATTTCCCTTCAAGGTTCGAGCATATCGAGGTTCACCTGTACCTCTAATGACACTCTGTTCTTTCTGAAAAGCAGGTTTCCGTGTTTAAAACTTTTTCTTAGCGTACTTAAATCTGATCACTGTTCGTTCTTTCCACTTGAATTTATAAGATATTATTATTCCAGATGCGGGTGTGCAATCAGATGTGGAGAATGAATTAAGTGATGGACAGCAACCACCGGAGAAGCGGAGAAGAACAGCAACCATAGAAGAAAGAAGTACAGAAAGTGATGGTGCCCTGACATCAGAAGATGAAACGGATGAATCTAGTGATGACGATGACCGGGATGAAGATTCCGATTCAGACAGCTCTTTGGAGTGTTTTGACTTTTAGCATCAGACAAGCCGAAATAGTATAGTATTTGTTTTGTTGGCAGAAGAACCTAATCAAGCTACAGTTTAAATTTTTTTTCGAAGATGCTCCATCAATCGAATCAAGTAATTTCTTATGAATCCACCATTATGGATTTTACCTATTGTTGTGATCTAAGGCACAGCTATTACCTTTTATTACCCAAATATGACATTTTCTCCATCCACACATTTACCAGTCAAGGTTTAAATCAGGTACTGCACGCAATCTTCACCGACATAAAAAATTTTGTAAGTCCGCCATTTTAAATACATGCCGCCATTATGAAATAAATGAGTCAATATATGATTTTCTTTTAAATATTCACAAATACAATAGTCTTTCATCGTATTAAATCTAAAAATAGGCGTTTGAGTTAGCAGAAGCCTAATTTATGTACAAGAATTTGTCAATCCCCCATCTTACATTGAAGCTGCCATTTTGAAAAAAGTAAAAAGAATGCAAAAGTCCCCAAGTGAAACTCGATTCTGCTATGCCTTAAGATCCCAAATCAGTTTTCAGAACCTTGACTGGAAACTTTTTCCGATTTTTCTGGGATGGAACCTGTCTATTATGATTATAGCTGTAGGAGAGGCACACCCAAGGTCAATCGGCCAAGAAGTTTAACAAGCAATGTGCATGCACCTTTGGAAGTCCATACCCAAGCAGCATCAATCGGAAGCTAAAAATGTTGCATATCTGGCAAGAGCCATGCGCAGCTTTTAAAAGTGGTATTAGCATATTTTTATCACGCCCTTTTTGGTGCGGTCTTCTTAAAGTGCCCCTGACACAAAAATTTTTATCGACGTTATGGAATGAAAAAATGGCAAAAATCTCAAAAATCACATTTTTAATTTTATTGAAAGGGGGCTTCCTTCCCATTTGGGGGGTCAGAGCCCGAAATTGTAGCTTTAAAAATGGCAAGAGGTCTGGGGACGAAACTACGTATGAGCAGGAACTGATTTTTGACGAAAACAACCGCAAATGTTCATTTGCGCCTCTTTCTATGCAAGACTTTCGCACAAATATGTGATATTTTGCTAAAAAATCACACCAAAGCACTGGATGCGATTCAATTAAAGAAATAAATTTTGATGAGAAGGAAAGGGTTTTGACGCTGTTTATAGACCGTACGAAAATAAGCCACTGTGGAAGCAGTAGCAGGTAAAAGACAACAGTAAGAAGGCAGAGAGGCTCGCTCGATCCAAGACGGCCTAGCTTTACGAACCATCTCAGCAAGATTTGACGGTGAAGAATTGGTTAATTAATGTTAAACTATAACTATGTTAAACAATTTTTACTTTTTTTGTTTATCGTATTAATTATTTCTGGGCTTTAATGTGAAATTGGAGTTATCCCTCATTATTTTGGCAATTGATGCACAGCACGAAAATAGAACGAAACATAAGGCCAAAATAATTCGTGTTTCCTGAACAGACTAATGACAATTTGTCCAGCACCAATTCCAGTTGAATCTTAGTTATTCATGATATTTTGCTAATAGATAAGTTCTTAAGTTATCAAAACCTCATTGAGCCCTAACCAAACTAAATTAAGATCACATTTAGGCAATTTATTTTGAACCTAATTTATTATTTATCATCGGACAAGATATTGTACTATAACAAACTGGACATGGATAATAGAGTAATACTAGACTACCAGATGACCTTCTACTTCTAGCTACACCTAACAGCAATGCAATCGTAATTTTCTAGAATGGACAGGAACTCAATTATCAAAAGGGCCGTTCAATAATTACATCATGCTATGGGGCTGGGTTATCCTTCCTGTAGTGTATAGTTTATTTTTACTATAGAAAAGTGACTTGCAGAGGTAGGCACCGAGGGCCCGCACCTAATGAGGGAAGTTATTGCCTAAAGTAGCCAGGCAATAGATATTAACTAGATGTAAACTAGAAATTGAAATGTTTTTTGCAATTAAACTTCTGGGACCAAGGAGCATTTCACTTCCTTTCAAAGCGTGCAAGATTTCTCATGAACAAAGGATTTCCAGTGATTCTCAAAAGATTTCAATTAAAACAATAGGATTGTTAGGAAGACTGCATCGGATTTTCAGGGAGTGGTTTGCCCTCGTTTGGAACCAGACTTACTTTATTGTTGCTTAGAGTTTCACAGTAAGTGTGATATCATTATTGTGTATTAGATGTTTTTCAAACAAATTGCCCAGAAAGATTGCCATTTTCTTTTCAATGCCCCCCTAAAATATCAAAAATTTATATACCCGAATACCCGAAGCACTTAATCCGTAAATTGCACTAAAAATATCCTTATAGGAAACATAGCCCAAGCCTTAATACTAAAAGTTTCCTAAATTTTCTAATGTTTTTGTTTAGGGAGCCACTTTTTTAAAACTTGATAATTTTGATTCCTCTAAAAATTACATAAAATTTTGGGGGGTAAGGCATCTTAGAATTTAAGGCATTCAAGAATCTAAGTTGCCTAAAAACTTGAGTGGTAAGGTATCTTATTCGATTTTTAAAATATGTTCTCTTGTGTCAGACATGAAAATCTACACCTATTGGCTCTATTTCAAAGGGAGTTTCCCAAAGATATGAAGGGCAAGGTGCCAAAAGATTTCCGGAGGCTCTGCCTCTGCACCACCATCTTCCAATACCCAAACACTCTGTGGAAGATGCCGTCAACACTACTTTTAAAATGAAAAGTTGGTTTAATGAGAGCAATTTATGTTACATGTGCAAATATTCTTTTTTTAAGAAATTAAAGTACTGGCACAGAACTGAAAGTTTCTTAAATCTCTCAAATTTTGAGTATTGACAGTTTCTTAAGAGTTTTTAAATTTGTTGAACAATTATACTTCTTGAACAATTTGTTTTTCTTCTATCCATCGTTTTACTGCTGCCAACTTTACCTTTGAATCAAAAAAGTATATCTTTGTAGAAAATCCAACAATGGAAAGCCCAGTCTAGCCTTATTGGCCTAGGCCTACACAATCAACCAACCGCGCGAGCAAAGATTGTGACAAGAAAGCAAGATGGTTACAATTTAATATTTATGGTCTCAATTGGATCAAATCCTTCAATTTCTTTATCATTTACATCGTTGTGTCTTTCAATTATGTTTTTACACAGAAAAACAAAACAGGGGAAAGAGCTTATGCGGCCTAATTTAGGCCGGCATTCGATTTGCACTCATTGCTACCAACAGCACAATGAAAATGACATACGTGTGAAAATATAACGTGAGAAATATCATGAATCACAAAAACAATATTAAATAGATTGAAATAAATTGCTAACGTGAAAATGATAATATTTACTGTACCAATATTCACCGCAAAATTGAAACCTTTATCCATATTGCTGCTCCTGCTCTTTACGTCACGAAGGAATTCTGACAACGTTTCAATTTAGCCACATTTTTGGTCGACTAGGCACATTTAAAACTTAAATAACTTTTGTTGTATAATCTTCAGGAAAAAACGGTTTTCACTTTCGTTCTCAGCGTGCCTTTATTAATCTATTTTATAAATAAAAATTTTCGTATCAGGGGCACTTTAAGGAATGCCGTTTTGCTGACTAGTAACTTTGACGTGGTTCAAAGCAATTTTATTTGTATACAAGTAGATAAGTGTATATCTCTAGCCAGCATGTAGTTTATACTCTTCATCCTATATAATTTCTCGTTTGCCTCTTACCACTATTGCACAATTCAATGAACTAGGACTTTAATAGTACCTGTTAGACAGCAGAGAGTTAAAAATTCTCATCGCAAAATCTTCAAACGATCCTCTTTTTCAAAACAAATATATAATTTGAATAATACATAGACTAGAAACTGGATTAAAAAATCTTATATACAGTATATCACAGGAACACGTTATTTTTTAGAAAATCTTTGAAGGCGGCACTCATTATAAGATTTAAACCTTGAAACCACATTTTGTTTAAATAATGGCTTCGTAGCAATGTAGCGCAACAGTTTGTGTTCCACTTGTAGGACTACAAGCATTTCTTTCCGAGCTTTGTTTCATTGTTGACCGTGAAGGGGTAACCACACGCTTCCTCCTACTGAAGACACGCTTGCAATGAACACTGGTCAGCAGTGTTGTAGCGGCGAGTTCCAGTAACAGTAAGGCTTGTTGGAGTGCTTCTTCAAGCTCTGCTTGCTTGATAACATGCAGCAAGTCTTGGATGCTGACAGAGCCTTCTCTGATAAGTCCTCAGCAACATCAACCTCAAATTCATCGACTTCTTCCACTGCTGTAGCTTCTTCTCTAGCCTGCTCTTCGTCTTCTTCTGCTGTTTCGGTACCTTTCACTTCTGTCGCAAACCTTTTCTTTTTATCTCTTTTCTTTGCAGCATGTTGTTCACCAACCAATTTTTTTAACAGAATGGCAATCTCTTTATTATTGTACAGAACTTCAAGATTGTTTTCTGTTGCTAAGATATCTGGTACTGCGAATGGGTAAATCATCTTCAGTTTGTTTAACATGGACCTTTGCTGAGCGGTGGTCGCTTTCCTTTTCTGCTCAAATTTCGATGGATGTATCAATTTCATCCATCGGAATCTCTTCAAATTTTCAAAGCGCTACAGCATTTGCTCTAAAAACGCACTGGTCACCTGCCTTGCAACAACTTCAAGGGACGCATTCCAATGAAGTCTTGAGCCATTAGTATTTTCTTCCATGGCTCACCATCCTTCTTTTGTGCGAACAGCCGGAAAGTCTGGGTTTGCTAGAAGAGCATTTTCCTAGACTTTTTCATAGTCAAAATCACTCAAAACCATCTGGAAATCTTCAAGCATTGACCTTAATTGCAAAGGATCCATGGTAGGCTTCTGTATTACTGTAATTATCCGAGTGCAGTACTCAAAAATTCTCCTATACAGCTAGCATTTGCATACCTAGCCCTCTTTCTGTTGCTTGAGTCTCCGGCTTCTCTGTCCTCTTGTTTGCTATTTCATACAGCACGGTCCCAAATTCTTCGTAGTATGTATCAACTGCACTTGTATTAGTGGCACGTGAAAGCCACCAGCGGGTATCTCCAGGCCTTGGAATGCTGTGACCAAGGTTGTGTGCTTGCTTTGGCCTGCTTCTGAAAAAACTGACCAGTTTATCAAGCAAAGCAAAGAAACTGGCTATTTTGGGGATTTTCATAGCTGATTGCGAAGCACAGAGTGACCTTCTATGTGCAACACAGTGGTTGAAGTAGGCTGCAGGGTATTGTTGTTGTATCTGTTTCTGCACTCCATTAAGCTCACCACTAATTGTAGGAGCACCATCATATGATTGTCCAATCACCTTCACTCTCCAACGTGCTCAACATGATATCGGTCAGGCTATTGGCTGACTGGTCAGCAGAAGCATCAATCAAACCAAGCAGATGCTCTTCGATCTCACCATTGTGGACAAGGCAAACAGAAACGGCAGATTGTTCAATGTTACTGACATCAATTGTGTCGGCCACCATTACTGATATGAATTTCGATGACTCGACACGATTTTGAATTTCTTGCTTCACTTCTTGGTAAATTCACTCTATGAAAGTTCTCACGACTGGAAGATTTTTTTGTTTCATTGTGGGCACACAAAGCAAGTCCTTGGGCGGCAAGAAAAGTCACCACATCAACATGGCGCTCCAGCATTTTTGAATATTTCGAAGCATTGTGATTATGTCGTATGACAGCACCGCTGGCTTGCTTCATCCAAGGCACATGCTACATCAACATTCCCAATTAACTTATATGATGTGTGGTTGGTGACATGTTTTCTCTATTCTTCATGGCGCTTCCCTACATTCCAGAGGTACGATCCTGACGTTGCATATCCCTTTTCTTGCACAAAAGACACATTTTTCATCTAAAAAGAGAACGTTTTCCACTTTACCCCTTGGTATAGTAATTTGTCAGGTTCTTACATAAAGGAATAAACTTTGTAAAAACTTGCTTTTGAGATCAACTTAAAAGGTAATTCTACAAAAAAATTTCATCAGCAATACAAACACCTTAGGACTCGCACAAAATAAGAAAAAAGTTTGAATAGACGCTTTTCAGTAAGCAACAAAGTTTTCGAATAACAGGGGAGCGTAACAATTATTTGCTTGAGCCGAATATTCGGTTCTTCGATCACCTGGCTATGATCGATTGATCACTCAACTGACCAAATGTGGATGATCAATCGAAAAGACCGACACCTCCATTTGGTATTGACAATTCGAATAGTTGGAATGTCGCTGCTATTTTAATGGGCAACTTGAGACAAAGGGCTTTGGATAGAAACATGAAACCTGTTTATTGTATTTTTACTTTATAGCAATGCATTTCACCTGCTTTTTTAAAATTAGTGAATTGAAATAAGCCCGCCTAAAGCTGGAATGACTCTTTGATTCGATAAAGTTATTTTATATCATTTGAAACATTGGTTTGAATGTATTCCAATAGACAGCAGTGAGTTATAATTGAAGAAATAAAGTTCATATTGTTTCGTACTGCTGTAGATACTGTACTACACGCATTTTTTTGAAAGCAATTTCAGCATGAACTTAGTACTGAAAATTGCTCAGCTCAAGGTTAGATTTGAGAACTTAATGTTGCTTAGCAATTGCTCAGCTTTTTTATTTAAAAGTTTGTTTCTTAGAATACTATCTCACTAATTGTTTACAACGAATGTCCATTGTATCTTGCATACAAAAGTGTGCTGGGGTACTAATATCCACTGTAACTTTCTCCTTTTTAGGTGCTGCATAATTTTATTGCCATTTGATAAGAACAAAAAATTCTCAAATTGCTTAGCATTCCTCTTTCCAGTACAGGAATTGCTTAAGTTTTTGTCTTGTCGAGTTCTGACCTGCTTATAAAGCAGTTGCTTATAAATAAAAATGCGTGTATTCGCCCTGTGTTTGAGAAAAAGGGCTGTAGCCGTCAAGGTGCCATTGCAGATAGAAAAGATTGGAAACCGCTGAGAGCCGTTTATTTCTATCCTGAAGCCACGTTATTAGAATTGCGATTCTAATAGCGTATGGTAGAACTACCACTCCTACTGGAGTATTCCCTTCAAATCAAGCAAGACAAAACTAAAGAGAAATCCTAAAATATTTTCACTTACCGTTGACAAATCACCAACAACCAAACAAGGCTAGCAGTAAAAAGTGTTATTTTCTTCGTCTCCACATATCCAGGAGAATACCTCGTATACAGAGTCACTTGAACTGTTTTTCAACGGTACTTTAGAACACGGTCTGCCATTGTTTTTCAGACGAAGATGGTGCTTATAAGTGAGTTTTCCTTGCTCGGATATCAAGGAGAATACTTTTTTAACGTTCCATCGGTGCTCTTTTCCATAATTGACAACCAGCTGATTCATATCTACTCTTTCAAAAGCTCATACAAGGAGAGCAAAGATACAACCTACAATGAACGTTATTACTTTCCGAAAACTAATTACGTGACTGCTGGGTCTCGTATATCAGCCGCAGAGAGTGATATAAGTACGTCACAAACAACATACCTGAAACCACAATGGGATAACTGATGTTGGGTTAACACAGCCATATCGCCTTTCATCAGTCCTCGCTCCTAAGCTATGATCATACACAGGCTATCCTACCGAACTTCAATTACGTTAAGGCAGAATAGGAATTTCTAAGAATCACATATTTCATAAAATCTATTGCTTCTTTTTGGGGACAGAAAGCTTATAGAGGAACTCTTGAACATTGAGATTTTGCTCTGGAAAGAAGTGGTATTAGACTAATAACGTTAATACCACTATGCGCCGCCCCTGATATCCAGGCCATCTCTCTTCTAAAGCCATGCTAGAATTTAAAAAAAAGCTACACATACAATAACATACAAACACGCACGCACATATACATAACACACGCATGAGCAAACATAAAACAAAAACTACATACATAGACAGATGAAGATCGTTAAGTTCCTGTTTTCAAAGGTCATCAATTTTCGAAGTCTAATGGGAGAAAGCGTTTGGATGATTTTATGTACTCTACTGTTGCTTCAACAATCATTCTTTTGACAATATATGGAAGTTCAGAATTTCCATACAACATCAGTGAGCAGACAAAATCGTCATAGAAATTGTAGACATCCATGCTAAGACTCTCTGAGAGCTTTTTGAAATTTGTCGATATAGAGGGAAGACAGAAACCAAGATTGGACTATTTTCTCGTAATATGAGAATGTAATTTTAAATAAACAGATGGATATACTTGCTTTTGGTTAGCTTAGCATGCAGATTTCGTTCATAGCAGGCTAAACAAAAGTAAATATGAATGAGGATATTTTAGGTTTTAGCTTTCTCCTACCAGGTTTATACAAAAAATAACTATCAAGATAAAGGTAGAATAGCAAGCCATGGATTGTTCTCAGCTTGTCTAAATTGAAACGATACTTCAGGCTCCTGTTCTTACAAAATCATATGAAAATAGGGTTATTCTAATGTCAAAATTACAATTGTAACTATTTTATATGGAAAGCTTATTTGAATTTTGGAAACCCCTAGGACTTACTACAGGCTTAGCCATGATTTTTATAATTAGGCAGAAATTTAAAGCTTGAGGGCTTTAGGGGAAATGTCAAATTCTTACCTGAGATTTTTTAAGATCGAGTAAAGGATGTGCTCTCATCTCATAATCTATATAATCTATAAAATAGGGACCACCACATCCATTTTTATTAAAGTTATCAGCCCATTGAGAGTTAACATTCTTGGTGAGCACAAATATAATTCCAGTTTGAGATTTATGAGTGGGCCTTCAATGGTGATGCCATAATGTCATCAGAGTTTAGCTCATTTGATATCCGGAGTGCATTTAAATGTCCTTCCTCGACGGCAATGAGAACAATATAAAGTTGTCTAAACAACTCAATGCTGCAGAAATCTAGTACAGCGGGATCACACTAAGGTTCAAAATCAATTTCCAGGCAAATATCTTGATAGAAAAAGAATTTGATTTTCCTTTAACTATGAAGTAACAAATCAGGGAGAGAACAATTGTGGTTTATTAAATATATCCTATAGCTTCTCCCCTAATACACACGTCTTTCAAGACTACCTAAAAGCTCTTCGGCAACCCTCAATCGAATTTCCAAAGGAAAATTAGCATACAAAAATATTCGAAATCTTCAAAAAAGAGTATTGTATCATTAACATCAGGGCACTTTTCTTACCTTAAAATCACTTTTTCTTTTGTTAAAAGTAGTTCCCAAGAGGCGAATTTGCAGATCACCGAGCTTGAACAGTTCCAAACACAGAGGGCGCAATATTGGGAACATTGCTTATTCTTAAGCAATTTTCCCATTAAATCTTGCACCAAGCAAATTCAAAACAGGTTGCGACCCCCTTAAGGAGATTTGAACGTCATAGCTGAAGCCTTAGCTCATTGGCTGCTACATGCACGTGACACTTGCAAATCCCTGAAGCTCCCTTTGCGACGGAGCTCCCTTTACCATGCTATATATGTGTTTGATGATTTGCACATACGCAAATGACGTCATTATGACGTTAAAAGTTTGAAAATTCACTTTTTTCCTTTACCTTCTTATCAAATTGATGTAGGTTTCAGAATGGCTATGCGCATAAGGACGTCACTATGAAACAGTTTCAAGTAGAAAAACGACCGTGACAATTGTATTTGGCCCACAAGGAAACCCTTTATACCACTCATTTACGTCTTTGGCCATTTGTGCCAGAAATTTGGACCAGAAGTCGACCCATGATGAAGTCTCAAAATCAATGGGCCTAGGCACTCACCTCAAAATCCAGTTGCTGTGGGCGTCTGCCCAATATAACAACTTTTTAACTGCGGACAACGATCTCTAGCACTTGACAACTTTCAGGGGCAGGTAAATATGTGCCGAAATGGTTCAAAAAAGTTGCTCTAACGGTTTTAGTGGCATAACTTTTGACTGAGACGTCTGATCTCGACAATATTTGCAGCGACAGCATTAGATTCAAAACGTGACGTTTGGAAATTGATATGTTTTGGTGAAATTATCACAAAATAAGCTTATTGATATGTCGAAAAGTTGCTGTGTAACACACTGTCACACAAATAAGATTTAAAATAAAGACTTAGGCTATTATATGATTCGACTGAGTGAAGCGACTGAGCCACACCACTGATCTAAAAAAGGGACTGGATCGAGCAACCTATTGTTTGAGTGCCCACAATTTTGCTGCAACCACAAATTTCTCGCGCCGCCATAGCTAAACATCAGCTGAACATCACGATTCGTCACAATCAGCACAGGTCAAATTTTCAAAAGACGTCAAGTTGCTTCTATGTACATTTAAAGACCTTGGAAATCCCTTTCTTGAAGACAGCAATGATCTATACGCTCTAGATACAAAACTAGTGGCCAGCCAAGACGCTGTCAAGAATCTTCATCAAATCCACGACATTGGAAAATCACAATTCGAGGAGTTTGTCCAGAAAAGGCTATGGACTTCATCAAAACCAATAAGTGACACCATTCCCAAGAATAAATTAAACTTCTTTGCCAATTTAAAGAGCCATAAAGCATCAAGCAAGGATGAAAAGCTGAAGAGTGCTAAACAGAATGTTACGCTGTTCTCCAGACTCTTTATCGCTTGCCAAGCTCGTGATGGAAACTTAGAGGAATATTTTGCGCATGAAAATCAATCTTCTCCTCCTGCCTTGTCAGAAAAGGGAGACATTCGCCCAGCAAAAAATAAATCAGCTGTACTAAATTGCATCATTCAGGCAGACCATTCCCAACCAGGCGAAGCTCCTATTGTTGATGTTAAGATATTTGATGGTCCTGCTCTTGTGAATATGCTTCAACCTTCAAATTGTAAAACGTTTCACGACTATGCAAAAGATGTTTTCACAGCATATATACGCAATCAATCCCAATCTGTCTGCAGAGTTGATTTGGTGTGGGATCGTTATTTTGACGACAGCCTGAAAGGTAGAACAAGAAGCAATCGTGGAGTTGGCATTCGACGAAAAGTAACCAGCTGTTGTTGATAGTTGTTGATAGGCACATACACTCGCTATCTTCGCAAGGTATGGGTTTATGTGCTAAGCACAAAGGGTCCACTGAATAGGTAAACTAATCGAGCAGTGCGACCCTGGTCCTTCCTCTCGATGTGACCACACCTCATGATTCCTTTTGCCTTTTTGCCTGGAATTACAGAGAGCTGGCTAATTCTCTCCTCACACTTTGTGGCAGGTCTGAAGGTGGTTTCGAACCCGGGACCCTTCAAGCAAGGGTCAAGTGATCGAACCACTCGGCCATCCCCGCCAACATCCCCGCCAACCAGCAATGGTATTCTACCAAAGAACTGGGCTACATTTCTTCGTTGCAGTGAAAACAAAAAAGAGCTGTTTCCTTATCTCTCAAGACATGTGATCGACGAAGCCACTTCGACAAAACAATTTGTTGCCACTCATGATGAAAATGTTCTCTACAACAATAATATCGATGCTTCTGACATGATGCCTTGTACCATTGAAGAAGCTGATGAACGCATTTTTGTTCATGCAAATCATGCTGCAAAGACATACAGCAGACTTTTAATTAAGACAGTGGACAGTGATGTCATCATTATTGCTGTGGCAGCCTTTCATAGAATTCGTGGATTGACGGAGTTGTGGGTTGAATTTGGAGTAGGAAAATCATTGAGGATTTATTCCCGTCCATGAAATTGCTTCAGGCTTGGGAAAGGCAAAATCAAATGCATTTCTCTTCTTTCACGCAGTCAGTGGCTGCGATACAAATTCATCTGTTGCGGGAAAAGGAAAAAAGTCTTTTTACGATGCATGGGACCTTCTCCCTTCCGTGACAACTGTCTTTGAAAAGCTGGTGACCATCTCTGATCGCGAAGAAATCTTAACAGAAGATTATAAGCTTCTCGAGCGATATTTTGTTGTACTTTACAGCCCAACATGCAACACAGACAACGTGAATATTGCTCGCAGACTTCTCTTTTCACAAGGAAGATCTATTGAAAATATTCCACCAACAGCAGCTTCAATAAAACAGCACGTTCTGAGAGCGGCATTGCAAGGAAGTAGGTGGTACAGATGCCTTGAAAAGGGGCGCACAACTGTCGATCCGACTCTTTGGGGCTGGAAGCGGTCTGGTACTGGATATATTCCATTCTGGAGTGAGCTACCGGAGGCCTCTATTGCTTGCCGGGTTCTTACTAAGTGTGGCTGCAAGTTGTCATGTAAAGGACGTTGTAAATGCAGTAGTCAAGAGCTTCCTTGCACTGAGTTGTGCAGATGTGCTGGACAGTGTGCGAATTAAAAAAAAAACGTAAAAATCAGAAACGAAAATCCGCCATTTTGATGACGTCATACATTTTAAAAACAGTTATAACTTTTGAACTATCAATTATATTGTGTTAGTGTTTTTGGATTTTTTGTTCACTTTTCGATTCTCTTTCGAATGATGTGACCAAAAACTCAAAATTCTGAAATTAAAATTTCACTTGGGGCCAATGCCCCCAGATTCGAACTTTACCCCGTAATTACAGTTTCCCGCATCCGAATCTGGTGGCACCCCTTCGGATATTAATGTACACATGTTGGGGGAGCTGTGTACCGAATTTCAGACTTTATTCACGATTTGAACGATGCATTCCCTTAGCACCCTCACTAACATGATAAATTCTTAGAAGCTTAACCATTCAGTACAGCTAAAGAGAATCTTTATAGATTTGTCAAAAACATGCTTAATTATGTCTGTGCTTATAAGAAACTAGTACTAGGATTTTTCGGAAAAAACAATAGATTCTATTGTTCTTTTGTTTCCTTTAACAATAGAAAACAATAGAAAATTTAAGAAACTTTTAGTACTAGGGCTTGAGCCAAGTTGCTTATAAATAAAAAAAAGTGTAAAAGAATTGGCACATGCTGTGTTATATTATTTTAGTACGTTGTTTTTAATATATAAAAATATTATATATTTAATAAAATGTAATAAAGTTCATATAATACAGCATGTGCTATGTCTTATCTATATATTATATGTGTTCATGATAATATGTTAAATATTTTTTCTACAGGTTTCCTAGAGACGCAGAGAGACAAAAAAGGTGGATTGCCAAGTTACACCGGGACGGTTGGAATCCAAGTGCTCACTCACTGATCTGCTCTGATCATTTTCGGGAGGCTGATATTGATAGGTCTGGTAATGTTGTGAAACTGAAAGCAAACGCAGAGCCATCCAGGCTTAAGGCTTTTCCGGAACACCTAAAAAAGTAAGATTGACCCCTAAATTTCTCTAAGTTTCTGTCACCAAGGCCGTACGCAGAAATTTTTCAGTGTGGGGGGGGGGGCAAGAGTCCTTCTGAAGAACTTTTTGAGGAAATCCTCTATAGGAAAGTATATAGTTTTGAGAATTTCTTGGGGGCAACTGCCCACCTTGCCCCCCTGCTGCATACGGCCATGTCTATCACCAATATGTACAGTGATGTTCAGTGAGTGTAGCAATAACTTGGACTTCAACTTTCATATAAACTTTGTTACAATATACTTATTAGCCATGCAACAAACAGTTGTACTGAGATAGCTTGGGTTGGTAGTTTTGCAAAAGCAATTTTGCTCTTAAATTTTGCATTTATCATAAAGAGGATAAACAGAGACAGAGAAGCAAAAGCCATATAAGGTAGATAGGACCAAGTCTAAAAAACCATCAAAATGTATAACACTATTATAGTGTCATTACTTTCTAAATACTACCCCTGAACTCTAATTTAGCATGTTTTTTGACACTTTCAAAATTATACTGAGTGTCTACTTGCATCCTAGTCAATTCTGAAGGGTCGAAACCCCATTTTCTCCCCACTTAAAACCTCAGGCTGTCTCAGTCAATTAGGAACTAAACAATTGATGCATAAAAGCATATTTTTGCTTGAACTTAGCATCTTATTGTTTATCAAATGAAAATGTAATAATTTATGTGAAATACATGTTACTTCAAGAATTCTTTGTGCAATTGTTTTGTTTCCTTTAAATCTATAATGCAGCCTCTGCAAACTATGTTATACCATGGTGGAGAAGGGGGAATTTTATGGCAGAATCAAGTAGCAACATGAAAGACGATTTGTTTTACTTTCTCAGGTTCCAAAAGAGCGCAAACAGCCAAAGAGACGTTTGATGCCAGACAAAAATGAATTGCCATCACAAGATGCACTTGAAGCTGAAATTCCTCCTCCTCCACCAGTGAAAAAGCAGAAGCTAACCCTAATGGATCATAACTATCATTTTAATTAGTCTCCTAACGCGCTAAAAAAAGCTTGATAAAAATATAGACAATCTAACAAAAAAAGGCAATTAAAGCTTGCAAAGGAGAAGTCACGTAGGCTAAAGAAAAGGGTGACTTCCTTGAAATCAGTAGTGCAGTGTCTCAAAAAACGCGGTCTCATATCTTTAAGTTGCCAAGATCAACTTGAACAATCTGTTTCAGGCGTTCCTGTACATATAATGAAGCGACTAACATCAAATAAAAGATCTGGTAGGGGCTGTAAATATCCAGCAGAGCTTAAGTCGTTTGCTTTAACATTGCAGTTATATTCAGCCAAAGCATATGAGTACGTAAGAAAAACATTTAACCTTGCTCTTACACACCAAGCTGCTATTCGAAAATGGTACAGTAAAGTTCCCGCAGAACCAGGCTTTACTGAACCAGCATTTACTGCCATTAAGAGTAGGGTAGATGCGGCTAAGATTAAAGATGAGAAGGTTCTGCTATCAGTCATGTTAGATGAAATGAGCATCAAAAAACATATAGCTTGGGATGGTATCAAATTTAGAGGTTATGTCGATCTTGGAAAAGGAAATGAAGCAGATCACTCTTTGCTTGTAGCTGAGGATGTTCTTGTTTTCATGGCTTTCTGTGTGAATGGTTCTTGGAAAGTCCCACTTGCATATATCTTTATAGAAGGCTTAAGTTGCAAAGAGCGTGCCAATTTGATAAAAGTTTGTTTGCAGCGTTTGCATGATACAGGGGCAGATGTTTTATCAATCACTTGTGATGGTCCATCATGTCACTTCAGTATGATGTCTGATTTAGGAGCCAGCTTGAATCCCAGAAATCTTAAAGTTTATCTTAATCACCCCTGTGAGGAAAGCAAAGTTGTTTACGTGTTCCTTGACATTTGCCATATGTTGAAACTAGTAAGAAATACACTGGGTGAATAACAGGTGCTTGCAGATGATAATGGCAACAAGATTCTCTGGCAGTACATCAGTGAGCTCCACAAACTACAAGACAAAGAAGGACTTAGACTTAGCAACAAATCAAAATCAGCGCATATACAATGGCAACAACAGAAAATGAAATTTAACATAGCTGCACAAACACTCAGCGCAAGTGTAGCAGATGCAATTGAATATTGCAGAACCATGCTAAATCTCAAACAATTCCAAGGCTCTGAAGCTACTGTACATTTCATCAGGATTTTCGATAGACCACCAACGATTCACCAACCAACGATGGCTTCATCAAGTATGGACGTGCGCGAGGAAGCTCCTAACGAAATAGGCTTGGAAATAATTACTGAAGCAATAGACAATATTCGAGAGGCACGTAAGAGGCCAGACGATGAGTCTATCAGCCTGTATCTTGTAAAAAAGGGTTTTTTAAGTAATGATGTTGACTCGGATGAAAGAATTTCTGCTGCGATTCGACATTTTGTAAACATTGGCCTAATCATAAACCGGCCTACCAAGGATGGAGACTCCTACGTCGCCTCCAAACTGCCTCCTAAAACTTTGGATAGTAGAATACCTGCTACTATAACTGCAGAAGATAAAATAACCAAACCAAGCACAAGAAATCATGACAAACCAGAGTTGTCCTCGGATTTTGGCATGCAATTTTGCACCGGCAGTATCAACTTTACACCTTATAGCGAATTCATCACGTTGCGAAATCAAGTAGAAGAGCTCGTAGAGACTACAAAAAATAAAGATTTGAAGTTAATGAAAGAGAGGGTTAACATCTTAGAAAGAGAAAAGAGAAACTTATCAAATGAAAATATCTCTTTAAAACGACAACTTATAAAATTGCAGGATCTCTTGGCAAACCATCGCAACACCTCTAGGGACGAGCCAACAATTGAAAACACGAATTTGTCAAATAATAGAACTAAATCAGGTGAACAAAACATCATAGAATATAGAACAACAACGCAAAGAAATCAAACCAGAAGTTATCCAAGAGCGTCAACAACTACAAACTTTCTTCTGGAGAAGCCAAATCTTGAATTAAGAAACCGATTCTAACATCTTTCCAATTTACCAGAGTCGAGAGAGGGTACATATGCAGAAATCGCCTCCAAGAGACCCTATGTGGGGACAGAAATGACAGCATCATATGCAGGGGCAGCATTTTGGAACACGAGAAATGCAAATCAGGATAGGGGAACAGCAGTGGGGATCACAAGAGATGCAAGGGATCAACCACCTGAGAGCATCTATGGTCAGAAAAAGAAAGTTATAATCATTGGGGACTCCATGCTTAAACAAATAAAAAGAAAAGATATTAATTATAACTTACAAGACACCGTCACCCACGTAAAAACCTTCCCAGGCACCACCAGCGAAGATATGTCATCCTACATCGAGCCCACCCTCAAGTCAAATCCAGATGAAGTAATCCTTCACTGCGGAACGAACGATTTAAGACATGAAGAGCCGAAAGAGATTGCTGAGAGGATCGTAGGAATCGCTAAAGAAATCGAATCACGTGGACAAAAAGCCACCGTATCAGGACTAATCAGAAGAACAGATTCGCCCGAATTGGAGACTAAAAGAAGATCGGTAAATGTGTTTCTTGGGGAAATGCTGCTAGGAAGTACAACAAGATTCATAAGTCACGAGAATGTTCACCCGTTTCACTTAAATAGATGGGGGCTACATCTGAATCAATACGGATCCAAGATAATAACAGAAAACTTCGTAAGGTATTTAACTAATAACTGACTACCAGGTAATAATAGAGACACTTCATCTAGTTTTTCATCTTTAAGTACGAATTCAACTTCAAAAAATCTAAACGAATCAGCCACATCCATAGGAGAGCATATCCTAAGAGAAAATGAAAACACAATTATTGATACTGAGGACGAGCTTTCTGAATTAGAAGATTTAAATAGGCTGAGAAATAAGTACCCAAATAATCCACTAATTGCATATTTAAACATAAATAGTTTAAGAAACAAGATATTCGATCTTAGAGAGGTACTGCAGAAAGCTTTGCCAGATGTTTTGGTAGTTGCAGAAACAAAACTAAATAGCGATTTCCCAACTCAAAATTTCGTTATTGAAAACTATCAAAACCCACTACGAAGAGACAGAAATGAACATGGCGGAGGTCTTATGCAATTCACTAGAAAAGGAGTTAAATGCAACAGAGTTCCAACTCTAGAAAGTGATGATTTAGAAATTATCTGCACTGAGCTAAACATAAATAAAAAAAAGTGGGCCCTTTTCGCTGTTTACAGACCCCCTGTATCATTAAACCTGACAACATTTTTCCAGAAGCTATCATCTTGCATGAATAAGGCTTTCGATAAGTACGAAAATATTATCATTTATGGGGACATAAACATAGACTGGCTAAATTGCAGGCATCCTGGCTTTGAGAATCTTAAAGAGTTCTGTGACGTTTTTGATCTTGATAATTTAGTAAGGGGCAAAACCTGCTTCACAAGCAATCATAGTTCTTCCATAGACGTGATTCTTACAAATGGCAAACGGAGCTTTCAAAAAACATCTGCTTTTGAAACGGGTTTGAGTGACTGCCATCTTTTGTTTGCCACGTGCATGAAGTCTTGCATTCCGCGCCTCAAGCCTAAGAAAATTACTTATAGGAGTTACAAAAAGTTCTCTCCCGAAAATTTCCTACTGGATGTAAAAAATGCTAGCCTCTTATGTTTTTCGGATGATCCAAATTTTTGCTATGAGGATTTGGAAAATAAGTTTCGTAAAATCATAGATAAACATGCCCCCCTGCGCACCAAAATTGTCAGAGGGAACGACGCACCCTTTATGAATAAAACATGGAGAAAAGAAATATATAACGCTGCCTGCATAAAGAATTCAAGAAAAACCCCTCCAGAGAAAGTGAGCTTAATTTCAAAAAGCAGAGGAATAAATGTGTTTCTCTTAGAAAAAAAGCAATCAAATCTCATTTCAAAAAGGTTACAGAAAATGGGTTGATGACAAATAAAGATTTCTGGAATTTAGTAAAACCATTCCTGACAAATAAAGGGGGTTTATCAGGGAGTGACATTTTGCTTGTAAAGGACAATGAGATTATCTCAAATGATCGCGAGCTTGCTGAGACTTTTAACGATCATTACATTAATATAGTCGAAAAGTCAAGTGGGAACAAACCTCAAAGCCTAGCTGATTCAAATAAACAAACAAGTGATAGAAACATTGTGAAATTGATTCTTGAAAAATACGCAAATCACCCTAGTATTTTAGCTATACTTCAAAATCCGGAAAACAATTTTTCAAGCTTCTCATTTCGGGCGGTTGAATCGAATGAAGTCTTGAAAATGCTAAAAAACGTAAATAGAAAAAAGTCAACTGGGGAAGATCAAATCCCGCCTAAGCTAGTGCTTTTAGCCTCTGAAGAACTTGCCGTACCGCTAACAAATGCAATAAACAATAGTTTTAAGAAATGTCAGTTTCCAGATAAGGCAAAGCGGGCTGCAGTCACTCCCTTAGACAAAGGTGAGCCAGTTCGGACCACAGAGAAAAACTTTCGACCCGTCAGCGTTTTAAACGCTTTTTCCAAAATCTACGAAAAAATAATCAAGGAGCAGCTCATTCCCCACCTTGACCATTGTCTTTCACAGTTCATAGCGGCGTATAGACATCATTACAACACACAACATGTTTTAATACGAATGATTGAAGAATTGAGACGTAATCTTGACAACGATAATGTCGTAGGTGCCATCCTTATGGACCTTTCAAAGGCTTTTGACTGTATCCCGCATGATCTCCTGATTGCGAAACTATCTGCCTATGGTTTTCACGAGGATGCACTTGTTTATATTTACTCCTACCTAAAACGAAGACAACAGTCGGTGCGAATCAATAACACCTACAGCACTTTTCAACTCGTGATCTCTGGTGTACCACAGGGATCTGTTCTCGGTCCTATTTTATTTAACTTATATATTAATGATCTTTTTCTCTATATAAAGAAGGCGACTCTGCACAATTACGCAGATGATAACACTTTGACAGCATTCTCAAACACCTTCTCCAATCTGATTAGAATCTTAGAACAAGAATCAAATGTTGCAATAGACTGGCTGGAAAGGAACCAAATGATTGCTAACCCGGATAAATTTCATGCTCTACTTGCTAACAAAGGAAGGGACGACACAACTGAAAAGACGATAACTATACACAGGAAACAGATACAATCAGAAGATTCAGTAAAACTTTTGGGTGTAAAAATTGACCAAGGCTTAACTTTCGATGAACATATTTCTGATCTATGCAGAAAAGCTGCTGCGCAACTTAACGCCTTAAAAAGACTTAAAGTGCTAATGCAGCCAAATTTGACATACGGTTTTTTTTACTTCATATGAAAATTTCATCTTTTCTGATTAGTTTGGTACAATTTTCACTGTTTTCTGACGAGCGATCGATTTTATATGAATATTTAAAAACACGCACTTCGCTAGACACAGCTCCTCATTTGTGACGTCACATTGATGACTCCTGTTTTGCTGTCTATAGGATTTTGTATGGGAAATGACGAGCACGCGTTACATTTTTTTTCATAGCTCGCGTTCAGGTCAACCGATTTCGATTATGAATACAGCAGCCAAAGCGCAAATCTTTTCTCCACAATACCAATATTTTTTCGTAATTTTTTTATTCCGTTTTGAGCTGGAAATTAATCGTTGAAAATTAGCAACTCTTCACCAGGCGTGACGTCACACTGATGCGCCTTATTGTTCTTTCGCCGTTCCACAGGGAAACACTGTTTGCAGTTTATGGTTGTTCGCACTCTCCATTGTATGTCCCTGCTACGCAAGAGCGGCCACGCGATTTCTTTCTTTTGAATTCAGTCGCCGTTTTGAATATGTAACAATGCTTTTCGAAGTGTCATTCAATCAGCGATTTTGCGGGCCGCAAAGCCTACAGGGATTGCGCATCAATGTGATGTCACAACTTGTCCTAAATTGTCTAGTCAAAAATGCTCAAAAGTCCGACTTTGACAAGCCATAGCGAAAAAACTACAAAGAATTGGGAGATTCTGTTTACACCATGTTAATTAGGAGGTTGAAAACTATAGAATGAGGCAATAAAATCGATATGTAAAATTTGGCTGCATTAGCACTTTAAGGGATACATGGGTTTCGATGCCAAAAAAATATTAATTCAAAACTTTGTATGTTCGAATTTTAACTACTGCCCTTTAGTATGGCATTTTTCGTCCACAAAATCTGTTGAAAAAATTGAGAAGATCCAAGAAAGAGCTCTTAGATTACTCTTTAATGACTCTACAAGCTCGTATGACAACTTACTTTCAAAAGCAGGAAAATGTTCAATGAGAATCAGCCGTCTAAGAACTCTTTGTATTGAAATTTATAAAACAGTCTCAAAGCTGAATCCCCCTTTTATACAAAACATTTTTAAACTAAAAGAAACAACAAGGTCAGCAAGGAATCCAAAAGAATTGATTCATCATAGACCAAACCAAGTAACTTTTGGTTCGAAAAGTCTCTTGTCGCTAGGACCACAAATTTGGAATGCCTTACCAAAAGAAATTAAACTGGCGGAAAACATCCAAACCTTCAAGAAACTAATAAAACAGTGGAACGGGCCCTCCTGTAAATGCAATGCTTGCAAGGTCTGCAGTTAATTTTATCTCCCTTTCAAATGAAATTGTTGTATGTAGTTAAATATTCGATTTAGATTAGTTTTTCTTGTAAAAGCTATTAAAATATTGAATTAAAATAAGATGACAAACAAAAAAACAAATAGACTTTTCGATACTCTGAACTCAAGAAATCTATTTGCAAAGGGGTACAAAGCTGCTTTACGAATAAGTACTAAGTCAACTTGGAACGACGTTTTCCTCCTTTCAAAATACTGGTTCTCCTAATCCTGGAGTAGAGTACTGTTCTGTGCTCTGGTCTCCAAAAAGGTTGGCAGTATCCAGAAGATAGAACAAATTCAATGGTCTTTTATTCGAAAAAAAAGAACCGACATTGAGAAAGACTATTGGCAACGTTTAAAGGCCTAAAACTTTATTCGCCGCCGCGAACGTTACAGAATTATCTACTCATGGAAAATTCTTGAGGGCCTTGTACCAAACGTAAACAAAAAGATATCCGGCAATGTACACGCACGACATGGACGTGAATGCAAAATCCAGAACGTGCCAAATGGAAACGGCAATATAAAAGAAAGAAGCTAGTTTTCTGTCTCACGGAGCAAAGTTGTTCAATGTGCTGCCCAAGTATCTGCACGACCTGACGAACGTAAAAATTGACGTTTTCAAGCAAGCACTTCATAAGTTTCTGAAGCTGGTGCCCATGAGCCACTGATTTAAATATCAACTTCAGCCTTGGTGATTCACTTAAGTAGACAATAGAGATCCTTGGATTTAGGTTTATCTTCCCATTTCAAGTCATGTTATCACACTCCCGGGAAGATTTAGTATTATTCTACTTTTTGCATTCAGGGCACGATTTTGCCTGCCACGAAATAGGTTAGAAAAAATAATAGACGTTTTTCCCAAGAGTAAAGTAACGTGACTTGAAATGGGAAACAAAACCTAAATCCGACGAGGTCTATTTTTTGTAGCCAATGAAAGATTATGCATTTTAGGTGAACACAGTCCAAGAACTATGTTTCTTATTCAAAAGTACATCCCTAGTCTGCAGCTTCTTTTCAGATGCCTTCGGCAGTAAGTTTAGCGTGGCGTGAAGTACCGTAACCATGCTAAACTCAAAACTTTGCTGGAATTCAGTCAGGCACTGGCGAAGATAATGAATGTAAACATTTCCACGATACACTACCTGCTTGTCCTGCATATTTGTGTACGGACAATCACCTTCTGTTTTCAAAAAACCCAATCAAGATCAGAAAACAACCTTTTACATGCTTGACAACGCTTCACGGAAGTTGGGGTGTTTTTCTTATCAGTCTATGTACCAAAAAGAAGGCCGTTGTATTTTCTCTGTCTGGGTTGAGGGGATCATAGCTGTTGGTTGCCGTTGCTTTTGCCGTCGCTTTTGGAAGAACTGCCCATTCTGGTTCCTTAGCATTTTTAGCAGATGTGCTTGGTGTAACTTTTCTCACTTTTGTAGTGGTAATCTGACGAGGCTCTTCATTGGCTTCTGTCACATGATCAAAGAAGAGTTCTGGCTCGCCTTTTTCTGATCTTCTCTTCAATCTGGGGGCGGTTTTTAAGCCAGCTGCAGCAGGTTTTTTGAAGAGCTGACTTTGAGTAGGCTTGTACTGCATAAAAATATCTATGTGCTGTTGGCGCCTTATTGGGCTCCAAATATTCCGTTTGGATGGATCCAAGAAAAAATGCTCATAGCCATTGGCCAAGCGAAATTTACCCAAACCCCTGTATTGCTCTTACGGCCTCATCAAAATATTCAGAACACCATTGCCATAACACATTGTTGACATCTGTGGCATTTTTAGCGCTATTCTCTTCCCGCCAGGATCTTCTCCCACGTTCCAAGTGACAGAGGCATATAAAAAAATGGGAAGTTGATCTTTTTCAATTCATCAAGCCCCTTTGAATAGATGTTGTACATATCAACTTGCTTTTCAGGGTTACTCTCTTTGCTAAGCTCAGCATGTACACCATAATCAAGGATGTCAAAATATTTGGCGCTTTGTCAAAAGAATTCCTCAAGTGAAGAGATGTTTTCTGGCTAGGCCTGCTTCTGGAAATGCTTCGTCTGATTTGAAACTCAAAGCCGGAAATCTTGTTTAACATATTCTTTTTTCATCAAAACAGGAGGTAACATTGTTTGGTGAAGGACTTCTATGGTCTCCTTGCGTTTGAATAGAACCATCTCGCCTTCAAACAAATTTTTTTGGTAAGAGGTTGAACCATCAGGAAGCCTATTTTGTAAATTCCTGATGGATGAGCTTCAATAACCTCTCCAACTATGTTATAAGAGGAAAGAGGAACCTTACCTTAAAGGCACTCTTAGTTGTTTTTCGGTTAGGATTTGAATCAACATCAAATCACCAATGTTGAATTTATCCACATGGCATCTTTTAGCTTCAACTCTATGTTCTTTTAAATGGTATTTTCAGTTGATTCAAGAATTGAAAGTATCCAGACCTGTAAAGTTTGAATTATAAGAATGAGTGAGAAACAGGAAAGACAAGATTGGCTGAAATTGCCTCTCGCAGCATAACTTCTATGTAACATAACTTATAGTGCTACTACTGGCATTGGCACTCGATGATAAAAAAGGTCTGCTGTCGTTTGTTTTTTCTTCTTAACAGGAGGGCAGTCTTTGTGCCCCTGCTTTCATCGTCAATGCCGCTGTTGCTCATATTTTCACGTTCAGAACAGAAAGGGATACGAAAACATCAATTGGTCAAAGTAGTCAAAGTCGAAGCACAAAAGAGAAAGGTCTATCGCGCCTAACTGAATTCATTCAAATTGGAAAATAAATACCGTTTTCCCGTTTTGTTTGTACGTTCGCATTCATTTCCATTTAAAAATCGGAACTTCTTGATTTTTTTAAAATGTGTTACAATTTTCCTTTGATGCGTACGCGTGTGAGAACGAATCAAATTGCGTGTGTCTTAAGTCGGATCTCCACTAGGCGGAAAAATGTCGCGGCGGGCGATTTTGGTTGCAGTAATTTTCCGCCGCGGAAAACAAAGCATGATCTCCACATGATTTTTGTTTTGGTAAGTTTTTTGAATATTCTTGGAATCAAAAATTGCGGCCGTAAATTTAAGATATTTGCTTTTGCTGCGGAAAGCTCGATTGTATCACTATTTCTTGTGGAGGAAGAGAGAAAGCCTATTCAGAAAGAAATCAAGACGCTTTTGGGTTAGGAAGGTTTATGCTGAGAGGAAGGAGAAGGGTGAATATTATACGCTGGTTAAAGATCTCAGGCTTCATGAGCACGAAATGTTTTTTAGATACTTTTAGATATCTCCAACTACCTATGAAAAGCTGCTGAGTTACATTGGTGCTGATCTCCAGAAAGTTACCACAAAATGCGTGAGCCTGTTAGTCCTGATGAGCGACTAATCATTACTTTGAGATACCTAACAACAGGTGATGCACAAACAACTATTGGTGCAAATTATCGAATGAGTCCCACTACGGTCGGAAGGATAATAAATGAAACGTGTAAGTCCATATGGAACAGAATGTCTGAACAAGATTACTTAAAAGTTCCAACTACAGAAGCTGAATGGGAAAGAATTGCCAAATAATTTGAGGACCGTTGGAATTTTCAGCATGCTGTTGGTGCAACTGACGGAAAACATGTGGCTATGTTTGCACCTGCAGGTTCAGGCTCAGGTTATTTCAATTACAAGAGAACTCATAGCATCGTTCTATTGGGTGTATGTGATGCTAAATACAAGTTCATTCTTGTTGATATAGGAGATAGTGGTAGGCAAAGTGACGGAAGTGTCTACCACAACAGTCACTTAAGATATGCAATTGAGAACAAAAAGTTAAATATTCCTAACGATTGCCCCCTCAGACATACCAACAGAGTATTGCGCTATGTTTTCGTGGCAGATGATGCATTTGGGCTGAAGAGACACATGATGAAGCCTTACCCTTTTACAAACCTATCCAAAGATAAACAGATTTTTAATTATCCGCTCAGTCGGGCACGAAGAGTTATTGAAAATACCTTTGGTATTGCTGCCAGTAGGTTTCGTGTGTTTTATAGGCCAATAATAGCTTCAGTAGAAAAAGTTAAAGAGATAACCAAAGCTGTTGTTGCACTACACAACTTCCTAATGACTGAAAATGAACTCAACAATAAAAATTATTGTCCACCAACGTACACAGACCGCGATGGTCCAAATGGTTTGCAGCTTGGTGAGTGGAGGCTTGATCAACAAAACATACAAGCCTTGTTACCGATTGGTAACAATGCATCCAATAATTACTCAGAGGATGCGCGTATGGTTAGAGAGGGCTATTAAGACTATTTTAACAATGAGGGTGCTTTAGAATGGCAATTGGACAGAGTAAACAGAACATTTTGAAGACCTTGTTAATATAAATTCTGGGAATGCCTGTACATTTCATTTTACAAAAATTATGATACTATATATTTTCCAGGAATAAAAGTGAACAAGTTAGATATCACAAAAGTTTATCACTTCAAATATTTTCAGGGTCATTCCCAAATTCAATGTCATAAAGCAAGGAGCTTATCTTGACCTTTGCAAACCTTTTCTTTCTCAATGGCAATCCACGAAGAATAGGAACAAGGCTTTTACAAAAAAGATCATCTTCACAATCTTCTCTTGATTCTTCTGTCTTCTCTTCCATAGTTTTGATTATTTTATCATCAAATTCCTTCATCTGTCGAAGGAATATAACATCAGAATTTAGGCTGATTAGTGCAGCTGTTGACTTCTGCTTAGTGCCTTTCTTTGGTTCAGAACATGTTGGTGATACAAAACCTACATCCACACTGCCAACACTAGAGCATGGAGATGGTGCTGCTGAATAGCTGGGACTTTCTGTGGATGTTGTGGGCTTTTGCAGCATCATCTGGCTTTGGCTGAGTGTTTGAATGTCCTGTCTTTGACTGAACAAATGAGTGTCAGCAACTTGCATGCTCACAGGACTTCGCAGACTCTCTGACAACATTACACTGTCTTCCATCAATTGTGTTTGTGAGATGTTACTTTCCGTTGGTTTGTTTTGTGTTTTTTCATGCAGCAAAGCCATCAAATCAAAATACTTGCAGGATGGTAATGTAGAGTATGCAGCCCCAGACCTAGTCAATGCATTTCTTCGATCAAGGCATCTCTTTAAATTATCCTTCAAGTTTTTTAGGGTTCTTTCAAGGAATGGCACTAAAACGAGATGTGAATGGATATAAATAACTGATAAAACTAGAGTAAGTCTAGAAATTGCCTCGGACACCTTACATAAATCACCCTCTCTAATAGTGTTAAAAAAAAGTGTACATACCGTCCCTGTGAAAAATTGCTGCCAGCTGTCTCCAGCTGTTAGATTTAATGTTCCTATCCTTGTACGTTTTATCATTAACATCCCATAGGCAACGAAACTTCCTCACTGCTTCTATGAATGCTTCCTTATTCAGCTCTACGTCTGCCTGCAATTCAAAGTCGACTTGCACTTGCCCTTCAGCCATTTTCTTTTCGCTATCTCAGTGTTGTTGTGTTTCAACGGAAAATAAATTATTCCTATTGGTTATTTCTCGGACGGAAAAATGGCAAGCCGCGAAAAGTAGGAATGGGTTCTACTTTTCAGAATGCGTGAGACATGAAAGATCTGAAGTATCTTTGATTGACTAACCTTGGCAATCTCGAAAAGTGCAGAAGAGAATTTGTGGGTGCTAAATTGCTCTTCGTCAATGCATGGTTCGCTATCCTTGCTACAAGAATCATCCTCTAAATCTCTAGATTTGCATGAATATTCATTTTCAAATGATGTTGTTGAGAGGAGCCAAGACATGATTGCATCAAATCTGATGCTGCAACATAGGAAAGAGATATATCTGACTCTAATTTAGAGCAAGATTCATCATCAGTGCTAAATTCATCATCATCTACACCCAAACAACCATCATCATCATCAACGAAGACTTTAAAAAGATTGTCCCATCACCCATTGTCCTGCCCAATATCCAGTTCTAAATCAGCTATGCTGTCTTCTGGAACAATGGTGGAACATATCAAGTTTACGTCTGATTTCTGTACACACCAAATGGTAAGTCATCAATGGTAAAATGATATGAATGATTGATGCAGTTTGCAATACTAGGAAGCAAAAGAGGCCAATCTTTTGCTTCATCTTCTTTCGTTCATTTTTGCAAAAAAAATTCAGGTAAACTTTAACAGTACCATTAAGCCTTTCAGCCTAACCCTGGTGTACATATATGGTTTTTGTCTTACCAGACGGAATCCAAAATCTTCGCTCAATTCACAAATTAACAAACTCTTTGCCGGTATCAAACTGAAGGATCTCAGAGGGTTCTTCCACATCAAAAAGAAATTTCAATACCTTGTGAACATCGGTAGCTGACTTTTTTTGCAATGGAAAAAGTCAACAATATTTGCTGAAGCAACATTTGATACTTAAATATAGAAAAATTCCAAGGGTTTTCACTCACGAAAGGGCATTTTTTGAAAGGAGCCATATCAATAAGATCGTACTGGATTCTTCCATGCGCCCTGTAAGAGCAAATAGGTTTTGGAGGTGCAGCTTGCATCATTTGAAGAGGAATATTGATTTTGCAATATTTGCAGTTTTTCAAAATTGATCTAATTTCTGCAAAGACTCCTTTGTTGAAATACAAAGATTGGAACAAATTGCACATTTCATTTATGCTTGTTGGTCTACAAGTTTAACTGCCATCAACAGTTTTCTCATAATACAATTCATGCAATATGTTTGGAAGGATCTCCTTAAAGACTACTTGCTGTGCGGAGGAGATAACAGTTTGGCACTTTGTTGAATATTTTGTATGTAGAACTACTGGTAAGCCAGTTTCTTTACCAACAACAAAATCTCAAAACGCATTCAGTTTGAGAGAGTACACTGGCTTAGACAAATTCCTGTAGCTAAGTAAACATGGAAAATTAATAAGCTTTTCTCTCCTTTCCTTACTCCATGTGTTTTCTGCCATTGAGTAAGCATAGGATCCACCAGAACGTAAAACTAAAGGCTGAAGGATTTTGGTGAATAATGATCTGGTCATAGGACCTTCGATAGATGGATTCAAAGCATCAGCCAGAAGGTTGATTACAATATTAATAAACTTCGTATTCCTTTTTACAGGAAAAAGAGCTGAGATGGATGACCTTTGCCCAGAAGAGTAAGAGGCATTAGTATAAGTTGGCCACCAAGGAGCCGCACCTTCACAAGGTACAACAGAGGGTATGGTATGTAATTTACCATTTGTAACAGAAGATGACACAGGCACAGTTTCAGTTTCAGTTTTCATTGACAAATATATCTAAATACATGATACGAATATTTACAATTGGATTTACCTATATTAACTAAAACAATCAAAATACATAACAATCAACTATGCGAAAATAGGGTAACAAAGAATTCACCAATGACAAGGGGGAGGTTGGAATGATATAGTAAATGCATTTGCAAAATATATGTCATTGAATGAAAATACAGAAAGAATTGATTTTTTTAATATTATGAAATTTTCCCATGTGAGTGCAGTCAGATGTGATTTTAAAATTGGAATGCTAAATTAGTCTTTCTCATGATAATGTATATCATATATAATATGATACAGTGTAAATGACCTAATCAATGGTAAGGAGAATCAAAATCCAAGGGAAACCCTTATTTTGAAAAAGGTCTTCCTTTTAGTTCCTCATCATAAAAATATGGTATGGTTATAACAAAAAACCAACCCATGAAATTATCAGTCAGTTTTTTTTCACTCCAATCTTCTGTATTCATCATTACTGTTCTACTGAATGATCTTAGTATAACTCCATTTTACATTAGCTGTTGGAAAATGATATGACTGCTTTTGAACAATGAATTGTTTTCAAGAAAAATTAATCCTTTTTGTACTTTGTTAATTTTTCTAAAGGGTTAACCAAGCTATCCGCAGCAGTGTCAAATTCTGCTAGGGATGGGTTGGTTTCCTTTGGTACAACATTTTTATTTTCAGTTCTAGAGTTTTTGTTCATCTTCCTACCTTGATATGGATGATGACGCCTTTTCCTGGTGCCATTTATTTTAATGTGCACAACGGATCCATGTCTGAAATAGAAGAATAAGAAATATTAATGGCAAAACCAAACGAATTATCATGTCATGATGAAATTTGGGAAACAATGTTATGTATTGAAGTAAGTTGTACAATTAACCTCTCCATAATATTTTGATTACTATTGCAAAGCAAAATACCACTTACTCTTTATGCTGGTCTTTTACTTCATCTTTTTCCTGGAGTTCGAAGAAATCATCTTCATGTATGGTGAATGTTTTTGCAATTGTACACTTCAACTTGAAGAACGATTGCCCCTCTTTCCAAATCATTTTCTAAAATGATAGAGTTGAATTTTATACAACATAATGTAGCATTAAGTTAGAGATCATAATATGAAAATACTTGGAATTTCTAATAAGTATCTTCATATTGATTATATAATGGTTTCATTTTATTCCAATTTTTCAATATATTTTTCCACTACATACTATTACCATAGACAGATTTTAGATTGCATCAGTAATGTAATATAGATACCATCTAATACAGATATAATAAGTTACTCAATAATGTGATACTAATGTTTGGATAATGGATACTAATGTATCTTTGGAATGATTCCTTGTGCCGAAATTTTTGATTTTCTTTTTATTTCAACAAGGGGAAGATGAATCTTACATCACAAATTTACCTAGTATCACAAGTTTACTTTATATGGTAAAGGGTTAATAATGGTCATGTGACTTGATTACGTTGATAGATGACATCTTAAACTTGATATGGATCATTATGGTGACACACTAGGCTTTCCCGTTATCATTGATTGTGAAAAGGCAAAAAAGCGTTTTCCTTCTCTGCAGAGGCAAAACCCTTTGCTCTTTAATTATTAAACCCCCGTATTTGCCACCGAGACCCCTACAGATGCCTGTTCACCGCAATTTGTCTTATACTGGAGTGTCTGGAAATTTGAAAATCATAGTTCGAATTTCTTTGCCTTAAGGTGGTACCTACCACCAGTATAACCTGGTCTATAAAACAAATTTTAAGCAAATTTGATTCCTGTTACGACAAAATCTACTATTTCAGATAATAAAACGAATAATGTGTTATCAAAATGAATTAGAAAATATTATACACACAGAAGAGTCTTGACAAGTAATTTTTTCTTGGTTCTGACGACAACAGAAAATTTGCAAGTTTGGGTCTTTCATGAATGGACGACAACTCAGTGAAATGGTGATTCCTCTGACTGCGCTCGTTCTCAGACCACTAAAAGTCATTGTCATGAGATGCGTTCTGAATCGAAAACAGGTTATTGCTGGAATAACACAAGTTAACATATCATTCCCAGGCAGCCCCTTCTGCTCTTACACTGGAACCCTTATAGTTTCTGCCGCTCATTTCCAGCCACTGGAGTGTGTTTTGGGATGAGATTTTATCACCTCAATGGCTTTGCAGCTGTTGTCTGCTGGGGATGGGACATATCGTATTTTAGGTAAACACAGCTCTACAACCTTAAGCACTCGTGGAGTCTAAAGGCTCCCCGTTAATTGATTCCAAGTCCTTGGATATCCACACCTCAGATCTATTTTCACACTATTGCAGATCTACTTACAGTGGGGAAAGACTCCTCAAATTCTTTTAATAAGAATTAAGGCTAAAATATAAACAGGATCAAATAAAGAAAGAACATATATGTTGCTTAGTGGTCACTGCATACTCGTTGAATATTTGAGATCGTCTGAGAGAGATGGTCTGCATTGTTTTGCTACTGCAGAATTTCCTGCGTTATAAATGGTTTGAAGCTTACATTGGTCAGTCATAATGTAAACTCAAAAGGAGAACTAGATTCTTGTTTATATATGTTTTTGCATAACAGAAAGCTGGTATAAAGGTGATATAAAATTTATATGGGGAAAGAGCTAATTTTCAACCGACTGAAATACAAACAGCCAAGCTAACCAAAACCATTTTTGAAGTAGGATAAAGTGAGTCATGGGCATCAAAGACCATTCCTTAATATGGAACTTCAAAGTAATCTTGATAATTTATTAAACTGTGAAGGCATGACACTGGTTGAAAGTTTTAAGTGAGGCAAACTAAACTCCAGAGGACAAAATTTTCGACAAGGGGGGCTACTTGATTTGCTCTATTCAGCTATGCAAAAATTATTTGGACATTACTTCCGGTTTTCATGGTACCCATGGAAACAATGCAAAAACTTTCATACTTTTTGTGCGGGCAGATTATTTTTTCTTTTCAGCTTCAAACCAGTCATCCAATTCATCAAACTAACCCCCTAGAACATGGAGAGTACCCCCCAGCTTTTTCTTTTCATGTTGCTTTCATACAGAACAAGTACTTTCTGAATATTTTGAAAATCAGGATATTGAAACACCCAAATGAAAGTAAATAATCAGTTTTTTGAAAAATTTACACAAAACCTTGAATCGTAAGTTGTTAAATATATGTTTCTTCATCATTCTTTTCTTATTTCTAGAGTTTTTACTGTTCTATCAATAAAAGTTTCAATAGTGAGAACCTTCTGATGCATATTTGCACACTTGTCGCCATTCTTCCTATGTTCTTTTCATAATCTTGATTATTTAAAATCCTTTCTATGGTTCTTCTCACTTCACTGATTTCCTTCTCTGCTTTCTTTAATCTGATGCTGTTCTTCTTCTTTGCTGATCTGATTAGTGTGTTTCTAGGTTCTATATTCAAAATGTTGCAGATTGCATCTTTGAATGTTACCCCCAGAGAAAAATTTACCAGCAGCAAACGCCACAGCTACTTCCAGCGTCTTTTTTCCAACAAAGATCAACAACAAACCCCAAAGATTTCTTCTTTTGATTGCTTGGGAACTTCCTTATCATCACGCTCTTTGCAACATAGGCACTCAACTTCTCTGTCCATTATCTGACAATTCTCGCATAAGTACCTTTGAAAAAGCCAAATACAAAAACATGTCAAAATATTTGGATGAGCATGCATGATTAGGCCTACCCCAGTAGATCAATGCTGTAGATAAATAGTTACCATTATACCATTTACGAAGGGTTTTGGCTACATGTCCGGTTAGTTTCAGAAAGAAATGTTTGGCAAATATAATAGCAAATTGCCCTTACTTACTAGTCCAGGTTATCAAGTCGCAGGTTTTCTTTGTCTTGCTGCTGCTCCATCAAAAAGTTATGTAGCTCGAAATTGTAGGGCCTTATATGCCCAACATTGTCTTCATCTACACTTTGATCGGTATCAACACTTGATGACGTGCTGTTGCTCTAACTGTTGCTCTCAGTTGAAATCTCAGATTTGGATTCATAGCACACTGTCTATATGAAATGTTTAAACATTTATTGAATAAATGCCAAAAAAATTATTGAAGGCAATTTATGTTGTCTTTATTATTTTTCATTGCTCATCAAACAGAAATAAAAAGTGTATTTGTCCTGCTGGTTGTCAAACAGACCACTGCGGAAAATTCAACCACAATGGGCCTGACAAAAAAAATGCATATAAATGCAAATTTTGGCACATATCTCAGCTGTTAAATTCAAAAGAGTGCATCTTAATCTACCTGCCACTACAAAATGTAATAAGGACCAAAGGCAGTTTTTTGCAATTTCCATTTAGACGTAGATCATCGAAAAGGATTTCAGGATGTCCCCTTGGTGTCAAAAGTTGCTCTAATACTTCAGCATAACAGTCCAATAATCGGAGAGGAAATCATACTTGTGATCTTGGCAGGAGGCTAGAAATGAAATTGGCTACCCCCTTTTTCTCTTTTTGAGTTTTTCAAGAGACCAAAGCTGTGCAGACGCATAATTGCCGACTGGTCAGCAGTCGCACACGTTTTTCCTCTATGTATGTTCAAAAAAGGTCGTTTTGATTAAACAAGAAGTACTGGTCCTGGCCCTTTGGTTTATGACACACAGCCACTAACCCCTTTTCTTTTTTTCTACTTATATTTTCCTCTCTCTTCTTACGAATTTATTGTGCGTTAAATCTTAGTATTTTTATGTATTAAGTGTAATGGCCCTTGGATATCCATGAACTTTGCTTCCCAGGGTATCGTCAATGTTATGTATTTATTTATAGTCCTGTTAGTTTTTATCCACTTATTGTGAAAAAAGATAGGGAACAAACCTTTCATAAAAGTCATTATTTCAAAGACTTCGCATAGTGTTTGACCACATCCAATTCTCTGAATATATGCATTGGGGGATAAAAGATTACTTTATAACCTTAGTTGATACATCTGTGAAAATTTCAGGTCATTCTCAGTACTTATGTGTTAGCCACAATTATTTTAAATTTATGACTGTTACCAAAATTCAGTCTGCGGAATAACGCAGTCAAAGTGTTTAAACATATTTTCACTTCATTTTCATTTGTAGAATGATCTTCAAAGGTATGATTTATCCTTCTGTCTCTATGTTTCTGTCTTAATTTTGTTTCTTCTTTTATTGTTTTCCGTTTGACTTAGTCATCATATTGAAATTCTTGTCTTATCAGCCAATAATGCTTCATTATACATATTTTTCGCACATTTCAAACCCAAATGTTTTGCAACATTTAGCAGTCCAATCTTACCATCATTGAAAGTCAATCGGAGCTGATTATATTGCCATCTCCAGAACATCTCTCATAACAAATACAGACTTTGGGCATTTGTTTCCAATGTTATGGTTCAATGATTCATTTGCATTTTATGTTTTTCTGTGCAAGCACTTACTCAGTAATTCATCAGGTCACAAATTTTTAAGGATGTGCATCAATACACCTTTAATTGCCAGTGGCAAATTAATCTTCATTTTAGTATCGGAATTTTCACCATACTCCTTATTTTCTCGCCATTTACACCAGCTTTCTTTTCCTGTAGGGAAAAACCAGTGCCCCATTTGTTGATTTGAGACATTGGAGCAATGGTACAAAACTGTACCCACTGCTTTTTTAATTGAATACAACCTTTTTTGGTTCTGTCTTATGGTCGTGCCATAATAGTTTTGTATTAACAGTCCTTTGAATAGTCCTTTTCCTTGAAATTCCTTTCCCATTTATTAATTTCTCACCTTTCAAGGATTTTCAAAGAGAACAACATCCCATTCCAACACGCTGCTGCACATGCCCTATGCATTCAAGCACTTTTATGTCAAGTTCTCCATAGGGTTTAGAATTTTGAACTTCTGAAAATGATGATGAATCTCCATCACAAATCTATTCAGTGCAGTGCAGCTTATGCTTTTCTATGGATATTTTGAACGTTGAGGCTACGCCTACACTTTCCATTGAACCGAATGACTTGATGTGATTTACTTCACATTTGTGTCACCTTCCATTGTATTTAGGGTTAGGTACCTTTTCGATTTGACCATAATTAAAACTTTGGCACATTTCGGACAACACTATGTAATCAAGATATTTCCCAGTTTTGCTAGAAAGCAAAGTGACCACCCCATTGAGCGATGAGTGGCCTTTTTTCTCCCAATTATATTCAACAGATACTTGACAATTGGCTGGCCTGCCTTCCTTGTTTTCAGCTGTCATAATCTCAAAAGTTTGCTTGCCGGCCTTTCCAATACTCTTTTAAGCCAAAACCCGGTATGCATCCTAGAGGGCATAATTTATTTTAGTGTACTTTCCTCTTGTCATTGGCAGTGGCATATTCATGTTATGGCGAACGATGAAAGAGACTTATGTATTTTTCCCATCTCTCAAAAAGCATACACCATTCTCAAGTTAATTTCTAATGGCAGTTTTCCACGCGTAGCTTGAGTCTTTCCAGTAGGAGGAAATGTCGGAAATTGTTGTTTCCATTAACATTTGGTACCGAAAATGCTAGTTTATAGGAAAAAACACTGCTTGCTTTCAAGTTCCATTCCTAAATTTCACAGAGCCATTACATAAAGAATACTGGCCAATCACACTGCATATTTTCTCAAGCATTAATATGTTTACAAGCATGTAATAACTTTAACCTTTAAATTCTTTTCTTAATTTTCCATCAAGATATCTTGTCACTGCTGTTTTGATCAATCTCCTCAACATCAACATCTTCAATTGGGCCTATGTAAGCCTCTTCATTTTCATCTTCTTTCAAGCCAAGCCTAACAAATTTATTTCCTTGGAATTTCTTTTTTTACTCTTGCCTTACTTCTTCCCATGCCACTTTCGAAAAATAGAGTATTTTCAATTTTTCTTCTCAGCCAAGTTGGGCAGATTTCTTCAAATTCAAAGAACAAACTTGCGCACATCTATTGTTCTTTTATGCGTATACACCACTTGCAATTATCAACATCAACCCAAAACGATGATACCTAGGGGCTTGAATTTTTCTGTAGGTACTCTCTGATATCCAACCTCCATTTTGAACTAATATTTGCCCACCTACTTGGTTAACTCTTTAGTTAATAATCTTGCGAAACCTGTTTCACTAGGTTTTTGGTTAAGTTTCTTATTTTTTAAATGTTCTAAGCCAGATTGGAAACTTTGTCACGCACGGGCAATAATTTGCCCGCGCACAAAACTGAGCGGCAATTCCACTTGCCCGCGCAAATGCTTTCAAGCGTCTCATCTTCCCGCGCAAGTAAGAATTTTCCGACTATTCTCATTTCTCAACGCGCACCGCGACCTGACAACCTGACAACAGAGACCTGAGTAAGAGAATGTTCTGACAAATGTCATGGGGTAGCAGAACAATACAGATTCATGTAAATGTCAATCACAACAACCGCGTGCATGTGCTAGACAAGAGCCATGATAGAGGACGGTGATGGTGATCGCGGGGATGGTAAGTTCAGTTATTAGAGGTGTTGGTTTTAATTTTCAAGCTATTGTCATGCTGTAATTAAATGATGAAGCAAGGTATTTGTTGAGGGATAATATTCTTTATATCATGGAGATGATGGCTGAATCAGCCCAACCAAAGATCAATCGGTCTGAGATCCCACGTGGAAGATTTGAAATGCATGGCCTAAAAAACATATTTGGTGTCTGAGACTTGAGACTGTACTGTACCACAAAAGTGATCAGTATTCTACAATTCTACAATTTATATGAGAATATATTCCAGATTCAAATCAGAGCTACTAGGTTTTTATGAGTGATTAGAAATCAGTTGTGCAGGAGTGGAGTGGGATTTGACAAAAAATTGTTTTTATTAGTAATTATTTTAGGCCCAAAATATTTCAACTTAATAATGTTGAGGAAAGGTGGTGATTTGCAGTACATAGAAATGTTTTCACATCGCATTTAAGCAATGAACAGTTGTTTTGGTTGAAACCTTTTTGCTCATTGTTCGTCTTTTTTCCACTGCATTCTTAGTAAAAGAAGGATGTGTGAAACAACCAGTAACCAGTCAAAAATAAACTTAGCCCATACATGCACTTTATCTATCTATCTATCTACCAAATAATTCAAACTTCATCAAACTGAAGGTTATTGCATATAACAAAAAGGAAACAGAGAAAAATAAAGGAAAAGGTATGATGTACCCCTCTGAGTAGGAAATTTTTAGACAGGGAATACCGTAGCACTCCCTTCAATTCAGGCGTGGATTTGCAATTTCTTTTGATCAATCCCTTTTGGAGGGTATTCATCAGATTTTAAAAAGCTATTAAACAAGGGCCCTGGAATAAGTCACCAAGCATTAAAATCTCCTACTAAAAGGCGTAGACTGTATTATGTTCCCTTGTCGTTTGTAAGCTGTTTCTGCATGTTAAGCCTGGTTCTCATATGTCGCAGACCATCGGCGATCATCGTCTTGCGACGTTTGCGATATATGAGAACATGAATTTTCAATGATCGCCGATGATCGCCGACGATCGCCGACGATCGCCGATGAACCAAAAAAGTTTGTTTCTTGCGATGGTCGGCGACGATCGCCGATGGGAAAATTCAAATGAGAACATCATCCGCGATCATGTCTGGGTTCCAATCCTCTATTTCTGCGGAAACGCATGCGCAACCCCACCATCTCTTCTCGATTAAAATGGCGGAACTGGAAAACTCGCGGTCATTGCAAGAAAACACACAATCTGTATCTGATGTGCAGTTCATGGAAGAGATTCGGAAATATGAAGCCATTTACGACAAATCGTGTAAAGGCTTTCAAGATAAGAGAGTGAAAGCCAACTGCTGGAAGCGAATTGCAGAAAGCCTTGGGATGAATATGAGTGAAGCTGAGCGACGATACAAAACAATTCGAACTGCTTTTTCAAGATATTTGTCGAAAATCAGTGGAAAATCTGGCAGCGGCACTAGTGAAGTAGCCTCTATCGATCCAAAATATGAGCATATGGGCTGGTTGATGCTGTTTATTAAGTCCAGACAAAGTTTCAGCAATTTGAGCACCACAAGATTAGAAGAAGAGCCCAAAGAAAACGAACAAGAAGTTGGATATGAGATGTCAGAGGCTTCTTTGTCAACCATTGATGAGCCAGAGGAGACAAATTCTAACCAGCATTTCGATGGCACGTTTAATAAAGCTGAGAGAGTTCAAACTCAGTCCCCTGAAGTCCCTGTTAAAGGCAGGCCTGTGCCTACTTCAACAGAAATGGAAGAGATATCCTTAAAAAAGAGAAAAAAGAATCCAAGCAAAAACTGGATTGGCTCAAATGTCAGTGCCAAAGCAGAACTTGAGCAGACTGACAGTGACATAAAGCAAGCAATCCTCAGTCTTGATAAGACGCTCGAAGTGCTAAACAAGAGCAGTAATAGCCAAGAAATGGACGAAGACAGCTATTACTGCAACAGCTTGGCATCCAGACTACGTCGCCTAGATCCAAGAAGGAAGGCAATAGCAAGAAATAGGATTGAAGCAGTCTTGCTTGATGTAGAATTTGGCTTCCCAAACACATCTAGTGGTCTTGAACAAGACCAAGGGTACCGTAATGTCAATATGCAAAGCACACCAAACTCTTACATGTTTAAAGGGAGAAGAGACTCCAGTCAAATTTTTGTTGATACTGCATCTAATAACACATATCAAGAACTATAATAACGCTTTAAACAATGGATACTTCAAGTCCTTAACTCTTTTTTTGTTTGGTAAGTTACGTTTATTTTCTTGAAAGCATAGTGGAAATAAACATATGTGCTATTTATTTCTTTGTTTTTGAAACATACTTGACCTGCCATGGTAAAGGACCTTCCTCACTTGTGAAATACTTTTTGAAAGAATCTCTAACACTGCAAGCATCTGAACATGATCTGTTATGAGACCTGCTTTTTGAAACAGATTGCAAGGCACATGCTCCTCCTGTAACTTTGCGCCAGTCACCTGGGATTGTGTTGCCACTGCTGTCTTCACAATCCACAAATCCTGCTGGAACATACTGTGCATTTGATGTGAGCCTTAAGTAATTATGAAGGCAAAGACATGCCTTTGTGATTGAATCGACTGTTTCTGGCTTTGCTTCGATAGGTCGACGGAATATGCGCCATCTTGCTGCTAGAATTCCAAAACAATTTTCGATAGTACGTCTGCAACGACTCAGGCGGTAATTAAAAATCTCTTCTTGTTGTGGCAATCCTTTACCACCATACGGTTCCATGAGCCAAGGTTTTAATGCAAATATCTCATCTGAGACAATAACAAATGGCAAATGATGACCATCAATTGCTCTTGGGGATGGGACATTAAGTTCTTCATTGTTAAAAGCTCTTCCCATCATAGAGTTGTTAAAAATGTGGGCATCATTATCCCTGCCAAAGTTTCCAATGTCCACAAGGGTAAAACAATACTTAGAATCACACATTGCCATCAGTACCAAACTATAAAATTTCTTATAGTTATAATAATTAGAGCCGCTATTTGCGGGGCATTCAATAGCAATGTGCTTTCCATCAAGGGCACCAATACAATTTGGAAAATTCCAATCTTCAAACATACCATCAGCAATTTTTTTCCATTCATCTGAACAAGTTGGTGCTTTAAGGTAAATATGGTTCATAGCTAACCATATTCCACCACATGTTTCCTTGATAACATTGCATGCAGTGCTTCGACCAACCCTGAAATTAAATGCCTGTGACAGTTGAGAATGTTGCTAAATATCTTATAGTTATCACCATTCTTTCCGCAGGAGAAAGTGGAGTCCTGCTTCTGCAGTGTTTCTTCTTTATAAATGGGGAGACTATTCCAACCAAATGCTCGAACCTTTCAGGGCTCATTCGTAGATATTTAAAGAAATATTCTCTGTCAAATAATTCAAGTTCTTTAAATAGACTGTGATATTGGCTAAACTGCTGTCTTTTCTTCAGCATATCTCGGACCCAAAATCTTCTAGGTTTAGATTTTATAAAGCTGTTCTTTATTATTTGGCGTCGCCTTTTTGAAAGCAGAATTAATAACTTCAACTGCTTGATGAGAACAATTTGGTAATTCACTGCTGCGGACATGTTTCCTACTCTGTTTTCTCCCGCCAGCAGCAATGTAATTGAAGAATGGCGCGCAAATTCTAATCATAACGAGGCTCTTTGTTTTCTGGGTAACACGTGACAACACAGGGGACGGAGGATCACTGATCATTGCGGACAAGTAGCATATGTGAACACTTCGTCGGCGATGATCGCAGACTGTCGCCGACGGTCTGCGATCACTTCTGCGACATATGAGAACCAGGCTTTACTAGTCATTTCTAATCGTTTCCTGCTTGTTTCCTGATCATGAGTGTAGGGGAGATAAAATTTATGGGGGCTGCCAAAAAACATCCATTATTTACGGAAATGTTCCCTGAGTTAAGGTCAATTTTCTGCCTGATTATGGCTGAATTTTGAAATGTTTTCCATTTTTGTCTCCTATGCCTATACGTTCCTGTTGGTTTCTGTGGTACTTGTTTTGTGCTGTAAGCAAATACAGTGTTGGAAGTTTTAAATTCTATAGGACTTTTATCTTCTTAAAACTTTTTCAGATGAAGATGTCAACTTAATGCAAGAATATAATGGCTCACACAAATGTAAAAGATGCAAGCTTCCTTGTAATGCAATTGAGCCATGTATTTGAAGCAAGAAAAATGAAGAAGAAGGATATGGTGCGGAAGTCATTTGAAGGAATTGCACGCCCAAGAAAATTAACTCAATGCGCAAAGATGTTTCATGTAAGTTAACACAGAATGTGTTTGCATTTGTGTATAATGTATAGAATGCCTTGCTGTTTAACTGAACATCTTCTCAGGTGCCTAATATAAACTGCTATTATGCTCAGGAGATCTTTCTCTTCTCTGCCCTAAAATCTTTCATGATAATTCCTGATGTGCGCTTCTTGGTAGGATGGCCTCCAAAGCTACGATTGTAATTGAATGAGATAGGGATAAGAATGTTCAAGCAAATACTATGAATTGGTTTATCCTCAACACTGATCCTTGAAGACTAAGCTAAAATTGCTAAAAGCTGTGTTTGCCATTTAAAGATAGAGTTTTAGTTCGTCAAATTTTTGAAACTCGGTAGCTTCAGAAGTTGGTGATATACTTGTCCGAAAGATAAGAAGTCATTGCAGTGTTCTCGTAAACTAAGTAGAATGTTTTCTTTTAGACATTCAAGTCGTTGCAGTGTACTTGAAACAAATTGAAATGTTTTCTTATAGAAAAACAGTTGAAGAAAAAGTTATTTTTGTCAAGAAAATTTTTTTATTTACATTTGTTCCTTGAAGAGCTCTAACCATACAAAATGTACTCACCTTCTTAACGTAAAAACTAGGGCTGTCCAAACGAAAGATTTGAACTATTCGAATATTCATTTACAATTTTACCGAATATTCGTTTACAATTTTACCGAATATTCGGTTATTTAGGTGTGGCCAAATATGACGTCAAAAGGGCGTGGCAAAATATGACGTCGTCAAACCTTTAAAAATTTTCCAAATCAATAGCAAAATTTCGTTTCTTTTATTCCATCATCCAAAAGTCGCCACAAAATAAGTTGGCCATGTTATTATAAGAAACAGATATATGCAATAAAAATATCAAGAGAGTTCATTAATCAAGGTCTATTTGTTCAATGCTTAGTATTTTATTTAATCAACTCACCCCAGAGTTGTTCATTTCGATGCAGCTCAACCTAACTGATTTTGATTCACTCATTATAAAAAAGCAGATCCATTGCAAACCTATACAGCAAGCGTAAGCCGTGAGCCACACTTGAAGCATCAGGTTTTATGTTTCTATCCAAAACCCTTTTGCTCAAGTTGCCCATTAAAAGATCAGTGACATTCCAACGATTCGAATAGTCAATAGAAACTCGAAGAATCGATCTATTCGAATAGTGTAATCGAACAGTCTTTGGATGGTACAGAACTTAAGTATAGCCAGAAAATTATTTTTATCAATATATTTCCGACTTTTCTGGCTATACTGAATAGTGAAATCGTTGACATTCGATCAGTCGAATGGTCGACTAGTCGACTGATCGATGGATCATAGCTATTTGAATAACGGAATATTCGGTTCAAGCGAATAATTGTTACGCATCACTACTATTCGAATAGTTCGATTATTCGGTTGGAGCAAATAATTGTTACGCTTCACTGCTATTCGAATAGTTCGCTGCTAACCGAATAGCGATTATTCGACCTTCGGTGGACAGCCCTAATAAAAACCTCTTTTACAAATTTCTGACCCCCCCCCGTGTTTTCCACCCCCTATTATTAATACCCCCTTGTATTATGCACCTGAGTATAGGCTCAATACATTTTTTGTTTGCAGCAATTTTGAAGAGCTTCAATTACAAGAGACAAAACGAAAGTGGCATCAACATGGAAACTGCAAAAAAACGACCAAAATCTGGACATGAAAATGCAAAGATAGCTTTCTGCCTCCAGTGTTTCGAAGACAAGAAAGGCAAGTTTTGGCTGAGCAGATATAATAAATCCACAATTGGACAACAAATCAAATCCACACACAAAGGGAAACACATTAATGAATCACAAATTTTTCCTGCAACCTCAGTCTTGGCAAGGAATGCGAATAGAGAATACATGAGACTTCAAGAAAAGGGTTCGTGATATGTTGATTTGACAGTGGATTCTTGACCAAATTTTGATTGAGACTTTACTAGAACCATCTATATCATAAAATCTCTCAAATTTGCAGACATCTTCTCCCTTGTCTGCATTTTCAGTTAGGAAAATTACACAGCTATTTCAACTTTATGCTCTTTAGTAAGAATGCATCCAGCCCCAATTCTGTTTTCTACCACCTTCTTGTTAGTGACTCCTAACCTCAACTTTGTAAGCTACTCTGGACCATTCTACACAAGCAATAACATTATGTAGTGATTGTAGCATTTTGGGACATGGAAACAAACTGAAGCATCATGATACAGGCCTTTTTTCTGGTTCTGATGATATCAAGATGCCTTTGTCCCCTATCTTGCTATCACTCATCCTTGCAGTCAGTTCAGTTCTGTTGCCATTACATCAAAAAAATCAATGCCCCAAAGCTCTTTTGATACAGAAATTTCCATGTCTTTAATATAAAATATTGCAAGAGAAACTTCACAGCTTCTCTTATCCAAATTGAATCAATTGCTATAGTTGAATCAAGCTTAAAAAACATTGTTCTTTACCAAATGTCATCATCTGGCGATTGATGTAATAGAAAACCTTGTGTATGGGCCTAAACAGGGTCTACGTTCTCACCGTAACAGTGCAAGTCTCTGCTGGCTATGCAGGAGAATAATAAAGAGCTGCATGATAAACAACCACTGCTATACCAAGGCACTGTACGTTCCTTTCTCAATGAAACTGTTCAAGAAAAAACAGCTGGTGGGGAGAAATCCCAAATTGATGCACTAGCTGAGGCCATTGCTGGTAAAGTGGAAAAAATTATAGCTGAAAGAAATTCTTCGGGAAGAAGCCACACAATTGAGCAACCAGTAAAGCATGCAATGGCAGACATCAAAAACCTTGATGAATTCTTGAAATCATTTCCTGACTTTGAGGTTTCAGATGACAGTGGTTCCAAGGTTTTGTGCTGTGTTACGTGTCATATTTTTGTCTCAAGCCCATTTGACAAGAGATCAAGCAAAGTAAGAAGGCTTCCAATAATGCGACTGGGTCACTGATAAATGGTTTGTCAATTTCTGTGGGTGACTAGGCTCGGTTACTGTAAGGTCATTGCCAGAAATTGTATGACCAAAAATATAAGCTGACTGAGCACATGTCATCAGATACACATGTACTTGCTGCATTGCATCATCAGAAGTCTATTGTGAAGGAAAATAAAATAAGGTCAGTCGTTGTACAGAATCAGATAAGAACAGCACTGGGTGTTGTGAAATCTAAGTCTGCCACCATTCAATATGAAGCAAGAATCTGTGAGCTGTATGAAGCAGGTACAAACGTTGGTGACTATGGTCATTCCAGAAAGCTTTTCAACGACATGATAAAAGTTGCATGTGCCTATGTTGACAAGAAAATAAAGAATTTCATCAATACGCCCTTGCCAAGCACTGGTATGCCACCTCATTTTTACGTGACAGCTGATAAATCAACAAACCACAGAGTTACCAATCAAGCAACAATGATTTGCCCAGTTGTAGATGGCAACAGACAGGCAATACCTTTAAATATCAGTTCTGTCTATTATACATCAGTTGGAGAGACAGGGAAAGGGAAGGCATTGGCAATAGCCGTTATTAAAGATCTTGAGGTACATGCTGGCGTTAAAGGAGAGAAAATAATGCAAATGCAAGGAAAGTGCACAGATGGGCAATATCTGAACTCATCATTCGAAACAGAAATGAAGAAGCCTATTACAGAAGAAATAGAATGATACGAGAAGGCAAGTGGCAATGATATTACTGGTGAAGTAAGCAGCTCATTCTGGTGGCCTCTTCAGGGACCCTGGTCATTTGTTGGATAAGGTTTTTGGGGAGTACAAAGATACACCATTTCTTGATAGAGTCCTCAAGAGAACAGCGTTATACCATCAGCTCTTTGCTCATGGAAAACTCCACAGTGTTGCTCATGAGACTGCAAAGGAGTTGAAGTTTCCATTTCGGGTTACAAATGTTTTTGCACATCAACGTTTCATGAGTTCCAGCTATTAATCACTTCAAAATCTTGCCACTAGCCTTGAAGTTTATATAGAGACTTACAAGGATCATGAAAATCGTGAAAATATCGGCTACAAACTTTATGGACAGGATCTCTGTATGGATTTTTGTGGGATGTTAGATGTTTTGTGGCCACTTGTTATTTTGATGCTTGAGGGGCAAGCTGTTTGGGTACCCGGTTGGAAATTTGCCCATTTTATTCCGAGAGTAACAGAGCAATTGGAAAAGATTAGGCTAGAGCTTGGGATGGCAAAGCCATCATCAAAAATATGTCCTTGGTCGGGTAGTCGTGTTGAGGAGACCCGGAATTTTAAGTTTGGAAAGAGTGATTTAGAAGTGGGATGGCTTGTGGTAGAGAATAAGGAAGATAAGTCTGTGAAATGGGAAGCCAGAGAGGTTGAAGGTTGTTTCAAGGATCTACAAGATCTTACTGGTAAGCTGTCAAACAAGTTAGAGGAGCGGTATGAATCGAGTTTTTCAGAGCTTAATGTATTGCTAAGTGAGTGCTTTGATTTTGGTGTGTTGATAACGGGGCTTTGTGGAAAGAACGATGGGAAGTCATACCCAGTTAGCAAGAAGAAATTCTCACAACTTGGTCTGGAAGCTTTAAGCGTTGTGTGAAATTTGTTTCTTGCCTGCCACACATCATCGAGCAAAACTTTGAGTTAAGAGAGAAATTTGCCTTTACGATATTTCTGAATTTGAAGTCAGCGTTGATTGAAGTTGTCTGGGGATCATTGTTTCGCACCCATTTCCCGATTTTGTTCAGGGAAGTGCACACAGCAGGTGAAAGAAAGGGTGAAATTCGGGTGACAGATAAGCAGTTTTTGGGAGATGCGCATGGTAGAGTTCTGCACTTACACTCCTTCGGCGTTTACTTTGGCAGACGTTTTTGTAGTAACGATGAGCAATGGGGAAAAGATGGTTGTTGCTTTGGAAGAGCGTGCAGTGATTGAATCCTTGTACACTGACGAAATATTTTATACAGCCGTTGGGAAGGAGTTTTGTCTTGTGTTCGACGTGATGTATGCAAAGATGGGAACTGAGGCAGTGGTAGAGTTGTTGTATCGTGCAGTGGAGCAACAAGAAATGGATGGTTTACAAAGCCTGGCTGGGTTAGGATGGCAATACAAAATCGACTGGTGTTTTCCACCAGTTATTCATTGCAGGTCAGCAATAAAATCGAGGGCAGAGATATATATCTATGGAGACAAACAAGTGCATCTTCCTAGACACCATTGCCAGAAGAGCCAACCGAGAGCTGTATAAAGTTTTGGAACGGCTAAATACGACGAAAGCCAGACTTCCGTTTTTATTGTAGTTTAGTGTTTTATGGTCTGATGAAAGCAGACTATCACTGTTTGTTACGGTTATGCCTCTTAACCAAATGAAGTTCATACTTTATTGGTAATGTCTGTCAAAAGTTCTGAACTGTCTGAATGAAAAATTGGCTATCATACCTGTCATAACTGCAATTTTTTTCATTTTGTAACAGACAACCAAAAAGTGCGGTGCTTGCTTTTCAATGATTTATATTTGCTTTCATATTGTTAAGGATTTCCTTCCAGATCGTCTTAGTAAATGAAAATAAACGGTAACGAGAACCACTAGCGCTACCGTTAAAAAAAGAAGAATGTATGACTTCCCTTTGCATCATGGGTATATCCAAAGGTGCCAAGAAAGACTGTTTCTACAAGGTGACTATTTTCTGAAGAATATGCTGCTAAATGTGTCCGTTTACACGCTGAAGGTCAGATAATCCGTTTGAGCAAGCGAGTGTTCCTTTTACTAGACGTCCCCCCTTACAGTATTAAAACTGGTAGGTTAGACTCAGAATAGCAAGATAAACAGAATGTCATTGCAGATACGTAAAATGTTTGTTGACTCCTGGAGGATACAATGTTCCAAGTTTGAAACTGATACGTTTTCTCCATTCTGTTTCTTATTGTGCTTTCTGTAGATGCGTAAATGAGGCCAATAATAGACCTTTTAGCTATTCTTGAAAAGAGTCTGAATAGCTTAAAGTTCGATTGACATATCATCGGTCAATGGTTGGTAGATTGAAATGTTGTGAAAGTTGCTGACCGGATTAATTTTTTTTTGTTAATTTAAATTTGTCTTGTTTCTAACGGTTCCTCAATGTTTGATGAATCTGTTGTTGATCTGTCTTGACGTCTGTCCGATGTAAAACCAAGGTCAATGTAAAACTGCTGCTTGAGTTTTAGTTCTATTGCTAGTTCCTTGATTGATAATGGACTATGCTCCAAACACCGTGGTCATTGCTATGCGCAACAAAGTGCAATTTTACTTTATTTAGCACTTGCTACAACTTTAATAAACTAGAACTTCAGTTATGAAATCACAACTAAGAATTGATAACAGGAGTAACGATAAGAAGGAAAACCAAGATCAAAATGTCGAAATATGACGGAAACATCAAGCCTGTTGTGGAGCCTTTAGTATAATGTCTGGTAAAGCAAATGTTCTATTTATCGGAAGTTTGAGTAAAAGCGCAGTTGGTTCCATCTAAACCCTTTTGCAATACAAAGGGAAATGAAACCAGGCCAGGCTTCAGCATTTGAGCTTCATTGCTGTAAGAAAGTCATCGGCGATGAATTATGATTTAATGAAGACAAAGCTTTACTTTATTGAAACCATATTCAGTGTTAACTGATAATAAACCACTGTTGCATAAGAGGCAGGAAAGTTACAAGTGACTGTTAGTGTCTGTAGTCTCTAGAAATTCCGTGATCATCCTATCCGCGCGAATTAAATACCTTTGACATTGTTTGACCGCGCACTCTAAAATTTACATTGACAACTTGCCCGCACAAAGAGCAAAGTTTCCAGTCTGGGTTCTAAGAGAGGAATGGACTCAACGTCAATCCCTTTACCTTGTGATGTAGCAGGCTCTGGTGTCTACATTTCTACCAAGTTTCATTGATGTAGCAGCTACACTGATGAAACTGATTTGATAATTCAATGCCAAAAACCTCAAAAATCTAGTTTGCGGAAAAACGCAAAAGAAAAAATATAAGAAAGTCTTATCAATGTTGCTTAACTAAAACAACCGAGATTTATATGCTAGTTCATCCTCTGCTTTCTCTCCATCAATGTGTTCTTTCCTGATGCCTCTAAGCTTCCTTCTCCTTTTTTCAGCTTTTCTGAAAAGTGTGTGGTCATATTCTTGATACTTTGAATGTCTCGTGCCTTTTTTCAATTGGTTCATGAAGTATCCTTTCTCCATACTTAGCTTTTCCATTATCTTTATTACACCACATGCTCCCTCATTAAATTCAATAACAGCTGAGGCCACGCCAACCTCTAGAACTTTTCTTGACACATATAGAGATTTTGGGCATCTTTTCCGTATTACTGAGTTCAAGTTTTCGTTTCCATTTTGTGTCTGCCTGTGAAGGCACTTTTTAAGCAAGGCATCTGTTTATATTTCGATGTGCCATTTAATTGATCCAGCCATCATTTACACAAACTGTCTGGCATCCTGGGACAATATGCATGACGAGAGTTATCGTCAGCGATGTCTGAGTTGTGGTGTAGGATCGCAATGATAGATTTCTTCATCAAGTAAAGGCTTCCGGTGTTCTGCCTTATTGCCATTTCATGTGGGTTTTGCAATATGTTGATTTCCTTTTCAGTCAATCTTCCTCTGCCTGAAATTTTTCTTCCATCAGAGAGTAAATTTCCTTTTAGAGTCTGCCTCAAGGTACGCCATCTTGTACTCAAACGTTTCTGGACGTGCCAAATACACTCCATTTTTTCTATAACAACATCTTCCCAAATGGTTTAGCACTTCGAACATCACTGAATAATGAACTATTTCCATCCCCGTTATAAGAAGCATACCGGAGATTAAACTTCTCAACTGACCTCTTGAACATTTTGACAATCATTCCATTTTGCCAAACGTCTTGGAATGATTTCGCTTGGCAAATGCGGTTTGCTAGCCATGAGCTGTATTGGGGATCATCTTTCCTTTTTTCCCAGGTTTTGCAACCTTTGCACCTCTTTGATAAAACTTCTAAAAGTCTATCTTCGATAAAAAGTCTAAACATTTTCCGTTATTTCTTGACAACAATGTTACTACACCGATTAGTGAGACATGGACAAGCTTTTGCCATGTGCCATCAACTGACACCTGACAGTCCTTCACTTCTTGGTTAGTTATTGCTCTAGTTTCTTCTACAACATTCTTGCAACTTTGCTCTGCTACTTCCGTGTAAACATCTTGTAGTCTGCCAACTACTTTGTCATATTGGACTTTGGCAAATGGAGGGGCAAGATTCATAAAACTTGAAAAAGTTGTCATTGCATTATGTCCTTTGTCGATTTCTCTGAAAGACAATGTTGACCGAATGTTGACATCAAACATTGTTCTCTTTTCCATTGAATTGCATTCGACTTTTCAGTTACTCGATAACGCACAAAATTATCATTCCTATCGCAATCTTCAAATGTCAAAATCAATGTGTGGGCAAATCTAGCCCGTTTTTGAAAATCATCTGTAACGAATACAGCTCCAATTACATTGGGGACATTTTCCATGATTTTTAATTAATTTCTGCAATATTGAAGTGAGAAAATAAGGTAGTAATCACTGCATGTATCAGCTTATGAAGATTGCAGGCAAAGTTTTAATTTTTTTGCACTTGCACACGCTGTTTCATCGCACACATTAGACGGCTCACAAGACTGATTTAGGCCACTGTCAACAGGAGCAACTGTAACAACTCTGCCACTACTTTCTTGCGGGGAAGATTGGATATTTCCCGTGTATTTATTACCATTAAACTTTCTTTTTGACTTCGATAAAACTTTTTACAGACTTTCCTTTTACTATTTAAAAAGAAAATTTGGTTAAAATCGAGAACAACATTTGTGAAAACTTACGATCAACAAAATGCGGTTTCAAAGGGAAGACACCATTCCACTGAAGACCCCTTATAGTCTCTAATACACAGGGAGCACAAAGTGTTATATGAAAATTCATTTTCAGGGTACTTTAGGGACTATTTTGGGGTGTCTCCTAAGGAACATTTTGGTTGTTTTTTGTTGATAAGGAGTTGCTAAAGAAAAAATAGCTGACTCTCACAGATAAAAACATTTTATTATGAAATAAATTGTTGATATTCAAAAAATTACTTTACAACAAGAAAGTTTATGCTTGGGAGTACATAAAACTTACGTATACAGAAAAATAGAAATTTTTTATTTTTCATCATTTATAGTAGGAATATGCCTTATAGAATATCTGAAATGATCATTTCCCTCTTATTTACACTAAAATACCCATGGAAGAAGTTTAATGACAGTGCAAAGTAAGTTGTTCCAACACTGTTCCATTGGGATTTCAATGTGATTTGAGAATCAACTGAGTTTCTGTACAACTGACTTAATGCGGCGCTTTGGACAATAATAAACTGTTTTGGGCGTAGAGTGTTAGATCTTATTAATTTCTCGTCCATAACTCAGAAGCGAAAGCTAAGATTTGATTCTGGTATTTTCTTTCCTTACTTTAGTTACCGTAGCAAACTACTTCGAAATTCAGAAAAAATTCAGGACACCCCCACTTTAAGAAACGAAACAAATTTGAGGTTCAAATTCCAAACGATATTACTTATCCAGCAAAATTGATCGAAAAGTAATTTTAATTTTGGCTGACATGTGCTTTGAGGTTGAAATGAAATACATCGATCACTAAAACAACGATGCTGCCAAGAATCTGACGGATAATGTTTTCATAGCTAGTCATTGACTTTTTAATTATTGTTTAAAGTGGGGGTGTCGTGATTTTTTTAAATTTCACAGTAGTTAGCTATGGTAATTTTACTAAGGAAGCAAAAGACCCGAATCGAATCTGAGATTTCGTTCCCGAGTTATGGATGAAAAAGTGATTAGCCCAAACACTCCCCGCCCAAAACAGTTCGTTTTCGTCCAACGCGCCGCGTGACGTCAGTTGTTGTGTATCAAACTCAGCTGATTCTCAAAACACATTGAAATCCCTATGGAATGGCGTCGGAACAACTTACTTCCCACCCTCTTTAAACTTCTTCCACAATACGTTTTTTAGTGTAAATAAAATTGTAATTATCGTTCCTGATATTCTAAAAGAGCATAACTCTGTCTGAAAAACTTTGTATTTCAAAATGTCATCTGAAAGCAGTAGAGAAAACTCCGAATATAGCCCTAAACCAAGTACGTCGACTGCTGCAAATACTTCAAGAGTAAGCGGAAAACGTTGTGTAATTTATGGATGTGGTAACACAAATAAAGATGAAGTTTCTTTACATACATTTCCACTCAAAGATCCACCTATATTAAAACAGTGGGTAGCTTTCGTGAGAAGAAAACGCGCATATTGGGAAGGGCCTACTCGATATTCTTGTTTATGTTCTGCACACTTTACTGCCGAAAGCTATCCTATGAAGTATCGGATATTAGAGTCAGCTGGAAAACCAGTGGCAAAGAAGGATTTGATCAAAGGTTCTGTTCCTACAATCGATGCAGTCTTAGACACAAAAGCTGTTCCAAGTAGAGATTCGTCGCCCAAGAGAAGAATGGCTTTTACGAAGCGGGAAAATAAGAGGGTAAGATTGCACTTTATTTTCTACACTGTTTTCACACGAAACTCCTTTATAAGTCTACACATAAATTCTTTTTAAGAACTACATTAGGTTATAAAAACATTTTTCCCGAATATAAGAATCTAAAAAACTTCAGTACGCGTAAGAATCCTTTTTATAAGGAATTTTATTTTTGAGTTACACGCTTTTTATATAGGAAACAATAGAACAGAAGAATCCATTGTGCTTTACAAGAAATCCTAGTTCTAGATTCCTTATAAGCTGGTTCTCTATATAAAAAAGCGTGTAGCCTCGTAAATGTTTGTTTTCAACTTAATTTTGATGTAAATTTACAACCTTACCCTTAAAAAAACCCACGCAAAAACCCCGTTTTTTTGTTCAAACTCAATTCTTTTAATGTTAGAACAAATTCGTTAGTGGAAACCCAGACTTCAGTATCAGTATAACTAAACACACATTACCTTTTCTTTTACAGATTATGCAAGAAGCAGCATTCAAAGAACCACCGTTGAAACACACTAGCGATGAAAATCCTGAAAGTTCTTTCCCAATTCAATCTTTCGGAGAATCAGATGTTGAAGATAGTTTTTTCCCAGTTCAGGTACAGACTTGAATTGTGTACTATAATATAGCTATAAATTTCAACTGCCTTTAAGTATAGCCTGCATCATTTTAACAAAAGCTTCAAGACAGCATAATGTTTTCATGTAGACCTATCGCATCTCAGAATGGTTGACTATGGATGATACACAAGAAAGGTGGCTACTTTTTTATTAGAAATATGGTATGCAGTTGAATAAGAATATGGTATGTAGCATGTAGTTAAATCGATAATTATTGAGATGAGTATACTGAGATTTTAATAAAATAATTCTTTCATTCTCTTTATTCATAGGCAAGAACAAGAAGTGTGGGCTCTCAATTGAGTATTAAAAAACCAAGTATACGATCTGTTAGAATACAAACACAACTGTCCACAGGAGAACAAGGTAAGTTTCGGAGATTTAGATAGTCAACCGAATTATTCAAAAGAAAATAATATAGTGCTCAGTCAATATGAATTGATTTTGAGTATTCTCCCCTCTTTTTTATCTAGACAGCCAAACGGACATTGTAAAAACAGTAAGTGTCGCAGTCCAGTGTGATATTCTGAAACCTGCGAGTAGCATCACAATGGAAGTACAAAACGACGAAGATGAATCAGATGGAGAAGAATCTATCGACCAATTTGAGCTTCATTCACCTTCTTCAAGTCATGAATCGATGGAATCCAAAGAGGAAGATAGGTAAAGACTATTTTCAACGAAAAACTGCTATGAATTCGATTAAAGGCTACTTGTGAGGTTTTGTAAAAAGAATCCTTCTAGTTAAGAACGTTTTGGCTCGAATAGCATATTTGACGATATGGATTAGTGCAGACACCCCTGGACATTCGGCAAAATATGGCAGCTACGCAATGATGGATCTAGACTCAGGGTTGATAGTGGATCTGCAACTTGTACAGGTAAGTTTCCAATGCTTTATTCTAGCTAGTATTGTACATGCTGTATTGCTATGAGCCTGAATGTCTACAAAGCATCCGTAAGTCTCGGCTGTTATGGCTGCTCAAACTTTCTTCCAATTTTTCAGAGCAATGAAGTGAAAGGCAGCTACCACATGGAAATGGAAGGTCTACAAAGAAGCATACAAGATTTCGATGATGCTGGAGTGAAAATACGAAAATTGATTACTGATCGTCATATACAAATAAGGAAATGGGTTAGAGAAAACATGGAGACCACAAAACATTGTGTTGATACTTGGCACGTTGCAAAAGGTAACCATTCAAAATTTCAGGTGTAAATGTTCCTTAAATTTAGGACGGCTTTATTTAGAAAAAGCAAAGAAAATTGCCTCCCTCAAATAAGTGCTTTTTCCAAAACAAAAATGGGCTTCTTCAAAATTTAGCAAGATCGTGTCTCTGAGTCCCAAGTTTAAGTTTTGTAAAATTCTAATCTTTGATTTTCCGTCAAAACTCTTCTCTTAAACTTTTAATGATGAAAAATAAAATAATTGCTCCCCTTAGTAACAGACCCCTTTCACATTCTAATTTGATACAAGGTAAGAGATGTGATTTCACATTTAGTAAGAAATCTATGGCCTGCTCCAACTAATGAAGAAATCTAGGCCATATCGTTATATTACAAATGCAAGTCTAAAAAGAATCGACGTCCTTATGAAAGGGATATATTGGGTAATGAATCACATATTGATTTTTCCTTAAAACTAACCAACAGCCAAAAGGCAAAGTTAACAGTCTCAAAATAAAAAAACACTTACAGATATTGACTCCTTTAAAGGATTAAAGAAGAAGTTAACCATTCTGGCCAATGAAAGAGATTGTGAACAGCTGAAGCCATGGATTCGAAGCATCAGTAACCACCTTTATTGGGTCGCAGCCTCTACTCCGAATGAAGATGGAAAGCTGATGATGGAAAAATGGCTGAGCTTGTTAAACCATATTGCAAATATTCATGTAGGCCATGGTGAATTATTTTCAGAATGTTTACATGGCGAATTGAAGGGTAGAGAGAGGGAAAAAGATTGGCTAAACCATGGTAAATACTTCTATCTTATCTATAAACCACAATATCTATATAGGTAGCAAAAGCTTTTACTGTGAGCCTATTCTAATTTTATATCATATATTTTGGTTAATATTTCATTTATCTATTACGGCGTATACTTATATTCCTATATCTAACCCATTAAAAATTTATTGATGGTCATTTTCCTATAAATAAACACGTTATAATCTTGCCTAATTTCAAGGAACTAAAGTGTATGAAAAATTGGCAGACATCCTTACTTCGCCACAAATGAAGAAAGATATTCCTATGCTCTCCTCTGGTCACCAGACATCTGCGGTGGAAGGGTTTCATTCTGTCATCAACCATTTTGCTCCAAAGATGATTGGTTTTTCATACAATGGGATGCTTTCTAGGTGTGTCTTTTTCTATCGAAATAAAAACATTAGTTAAACATAATAGAAAATATGGTATAAAAACCTTAACATAAGCACTAGTTGGATATAATTTGTTTATTGGTAATGAAATGAGACTTTAAACTCTGATATCAAACTGTTAATGTATACTTTAAATTGATGATAAGTTGCTGAATCTTTTCCAGGCTACTCCTTGCAGCTCTGCATTTCAATGAAAATACAAACAGAGATCAAGCTGTAACAAAGGATGGAAAACCTTGCTTCGAGATTAACTATCCAAAATTCAAGGCTGGTGGCTATACAGTCAGAAAAGTTTCAGTTGCTACAACATATGGTGAAGATAAACACATTATTCATCATTAGAACATAATCATACATAAACATGTTATTCATATCATGTCAAAACTCATGGGGCAAGGGAAAATCTTACTCGCACCCACATTGTTTATCAAAACAGAATTCCTAATCATATTATTTCGTTTGTCTATTCTGGATGAGTACACAATGCTCTATGCCTTAGGCAGAGCGGAAAACAGAGAGGTAGAATTCAGAAAAAACACATATCTTAGTTGTAACTCTTGAGTTTCACACATTCATGCGATCATCAGACAACTGATTTTACTATTTGCTGAAAATACAAGTTGATGATCAAAACAGATTTCCTTAATTCTTCAACAAACAAACTTGTGACTTGATTTTATGATTAATAAGAACAGTTTCAGTCTTGCAATTACTGCCAAAGTAGCTATAACTGACATAAGTTTCAGAGACTAATCATAAAAAATGATTTTTTCCTTTCTCAGAGTATGTATCAACAATTACTGCCGTAGTTCATGACCTAATTTTGAAGAGCCCCCTGTCAGAAGGACAGCAGATAATGCCAACACTCCCACCACCACTTTCAGATAAATATTTCCATCCATCGAAAGAAGAAGCAGTTGCAGGAATGATGTCAAGGTTTGCACAAAAGAACTAGTTAGGAGTAAGTCATGATTATTAAATCATCATTAACAACTTTGATACACTTGGCAGCAACCAAGGTTGAAATCTGAGATCAAACTTCAAACAGGTTTAATCAGGCATATGTATTTTTCGTGTTTTTTAATAGAGCTGACATCACCCATGTCAACTTTGGAACCAAGGCCTACATTTTACTGGCAATTGCAAACAGTAAATGTGCCACAATTCATTTCCCCTAATTTTTAATCCCAAAGTACTTCGCTTATTTATATACTAATCATTTGTCTGTTTCAAAATTTTATCATTGGTAGTTGTAGTGTATATTCTGCTTAAAAACTATTACCTTAATAAGATGTTAATTTTCCAGGAAACCAGTATATGCTGATGCTGTTGATGGAAATGTGCTCCTGATTCTTTGAACAGTGCAAGATGGAATAACAACCCTGTTATTCTGACCAAGATATCCCCAACACCATCTCACAAACTGACGATAGGCAATGTGCCTATTCCTCCCAAGAAAAGGAAGTTGCAGCAGATATAGTTAGAATTCAATGAAAACATTGTTGTTTAAAAATCAAGATTTTAATTCTAGATAATATGGATGTCAAAGGGGGGTTGATAGAAATATATACAAGGACTTTTTCATTATTAGGTCAACCAAATAGTGGGAGTGGAGCGCATTGACCTAAAAATCCAACTAATGAACTAGAAAGTTAAAATAGTAAGAATATAAGGAACTTAGCTCAAGTTCCACCATTCATCTATCTACTGAATCAAATCTAAGGAAATCATAAATATGTTTGATTACCCCAAACTTTGCTATTAGGTAGGTTTTTTACCCTGGGTCTATTATTGATATACATATTAGCCTTGGCAGTCCTACCTTCTACTTTTGAGGGCAGGAAGGAGTTAAAATGTCAAAGAAGACATACAAATACACATACTCTGGGGTGTCTTCCAGTTCCTCATTGTAATGTTGTCGAAAGGAATAATATGCTGTGTGCAGAACATAAATATCCAAGCATACTGTCGTAAAGCCAGGATGATCAGTAATGCAAGCGATGTCTGGAAATTCTTGCATTACAACAGAAATTTGATCAACTTCCTTGCAACATAAGCACTCTCTTGCAGTAGGCATTACTTGACAATTACCACACTGACACCTAAAATTGAGGCATATGAAAATGTTTGCAGTTTTTCTACTGTTGGGAAACATTTATGAGTTTTACTCATATTCTGATAATGTTTCCTTCGCCCAATGCCCCTATGAGAATGAACACCGAAAACAGCAGCATATCAAAATATGAAGTGGTCTATAAAAAGTTTTCCCCAGTACTTAAGTTTCTTAACTTTGTTACCATCAAAAGAGTGGATTTCATAAATTGAGATTCTTATACATAATTGAAACCTTCTCCTGTTACCTTGATAGCCCTTGACGTTGTTATTCACACATGGTCATTGGCAGCGTGGGGCAGGGGGAGGCAGTTTCCGAGATGTATATACTTTCCTTGGACCACTTCCTCAAAAGCGTCTTTAAAAGGAAGTTTTCCCTCCATCTGTGTACGGCCTTGTATTTCTACATGAGTGTGACATTTTTCAACAAACATTGCCTAATCATTTTCCTTATGTTATTACTGTCGACCTCAAACCTATAAACATTTGAATGATGCTTCACAGGGATTGTATTGATCAGCTTAAGATTCCTTTCAGACCCTTTTCATCCCATTATCCAACTTAACTATTGGCCACTTTTCAAGAGCTACCTAGGTCCCTCTTCAGCTCCAACATGCCCAAGCCCCAATCAAAGTTTGACTACCACAATATAACACTGTAGAAATATCAACAGTGATTCATAAAAAATTTTTATGTCCCCTTTCAGATCAGCCCCATTTCAAACAAATGAAGATCGGAAATAACTAGATTCTGAATTAATATTCCACTGCTATAAATTGTTTTAACTTACCAGTCACGATTTGATAAACGATCAGCCGCATCATCCTTCACGTTTCCATTTCGGCCATCTTCATCTTCGATCCCCTCTCCATCTCGAAGTTCGGATTCTCTCCTTGCATCGGCTCTGTACGGCTCAAACTGATATGGAGTAGTTCCGAGAGATACTTCTTTGCCTTCTAAATCACTTTCTTGGAATGTGTTTGAAGAACACGACGTACTTAAATCGTCTGAAAAGTCAGACATGCTTGCTCCGCCATAGTGTTCGTCCATGTTGTCAAACTTGAAACACACACACTTTCGTGTCACGTGGTTTTTTAGCCTCCAAATTGGCACACTATTTTCCAAATATCTCGAGAACGAAATGAAATATCGTTTTCGGGTTTTTTGCAGTGGTCTTAGAATTACTTTGTCTTTCACATATCAAATTTGAAAAAATCACGACACCTTCACTTTAAGCAATCAGGGAGAAGTAGAGGAGCGTAACCAGGACTTTGGTGAAACCCCTGCCTGTAGAGGCGAAATAGGCCTCTTTGAAATTACCTTTGGATCGCGACCCTCTTTGGTGAGGGAAACCTTGGGGGGGTCTTATTGTTGGGTTGGGTTGGGTAGGCATAGGAAAAACCTATGATTTAGCTACCCCGTTACAAGGTCCCTCATTTGTTGAAGATCAGAATTTAAGTTTTTATTGATGTAAACAATGCGGTAAGCACTTCAAGTCTGAAACTGGGTTGAAGCTGGGTTCAAATGCATGAGACGTGGTATACAGCGGGCAAGAAAGACGCCAGTGTAAGCTCTGTTTTCCAACATTAGGGATTCATGCAGAAGCCAGCTAAGATGTAGAAGAGGTGGACAGTATTGAGGGTCAAGCCTCTATAACAGTAAAAGATTTGGTGAATAAATCTGTAACAGCAATAGATAAGGAAGAGAAGAATAATCAAGATCAAGAAAACGACAAACAACAAAAGAAATATGGTCGTAGAGGGGCAGAAAAAATACATCATCCAGTTTAAATCAATGGTAGCTAATGAAGCAAAGTACCATCCAATAAGTAATGCTGCATGAAATGCGGCATTGATAAATCAATGGTAACGAAATGAAAAATAGATAACAAAAGATTGTAGATGTTGCTGTTGTTGCCCGCAAGAGACTTGTAACAAAATTATGGCCAAGCATCAAAATATTTTCCATGAGCTTTACAAGGAATTCACAAATCTAGACAAATACAAAAAAGTGTGTTCAATATGAAAATAGAGCCTACCACAAGGATGTAGATGTTTATTGGCAGACAAATGCCTGGGCTGATACCAAACTCAGTATAAAGTTGGTGGAGCAGACCCTCAAACCAGCCGTGGAAGACAACAAAAATAGCGCATTTGTTTTGTTTCGCAAAAATCTGAGTATAACTAGAAATATCGGAAACATAGCAAAACGAAAACATAGATTACTTAAGCTTTTAGTCTGACACTCAACAGAGTAATACGTCTAAATATAAATTGATACACCCATATGTGGATCGAAACAGGGCAATTAGAAAACATGTGCAAGATTGGTATAGTGTAGCGAAACCCATCAACACCCACAATACTGTGAGCTGACCAATAAGATTACTTCAAGAGTCCTAAGGCAAAAACGATTTTCTTCTGTCAACACAATAGGGGATCCCTGGGGATCCTTTTATGTAGACTGATTCCAAAATACCTAAGTGAAATGTAGATCTTGCTCTGCCAATTATTCCAAAATAATTCTCACTGTAGGCTTTAGCACACGCTGGATTGTCGAGCAAATGTTGACCTATAGAAGAGTCATGTTTTAGTGATCTTTTTGGTTTAGAGGCGCAACTGGTTGTTCTCCTTGCAGGACAGTTTTGTGGAGTATGGTAGATAGCACGTATTGTTTAATCCTATCACATAACCCCTGAGATGTGTGACCTATGTACCTGGCATCACACCGGCACAAGTATTCATATACTACAAGGCTGTTTTGTGTGGTAGGCAAACTATCTTTGCGGATAGATGGAATTATTTTCCTAGAGGAAAAGTCGAGACGGGGGCTGACTGTGGCATAGCACTTAGTTATGGCTGTCTTAATTTGTTTTTTTAAATCGCTATGAGACGTTGCCAATGTAAGGCAATTTTAGATAAACAGTGCACTTTTGGGGACCAATCTTTTTGTCGACTGAGAAACCTGCGATTTTATTAAGAAAGCAAGCCGAAATGAGATCTTTTTTGTTGATGAGGGTAGATTCGGTTTTTGCCAATCCTAAATTGAGTTTTGGATCAGAAGAGATCATCAGTGCTTGGTGAGCCAACCTTGTTAAGTTGATTTTGATTTGTTTGGCACAAAAGAAATCCCAACGTGTAGACCACTAAAAGTTGGTTTCCTTTAGACACTGGTAAGCAAACAAATGAATCTAAGTGCTCAGACAGGGTATTAAATGGAATCATTATGTTTGGTGTGCCATAGGTGAAGGATATTTGGCAGCCTGTTGACTGTGGGTTCGGCAACTTGCTAAAATCCATGGTAAGCATGGCGCAAGAAGAATGGTTAGAGGATGAAAACAACATAGATCTGGGGCGCGGTAACTCAGACCAGAAACTGGATGCAGAGCAAAGGAGGATTCTAATCACACAATGGGTTGGTAAAGCCTCAGTTGCTTGTCAGGAGAGCAGTATGCAGGGTCCCGATGGCATTGCTTCCATAAGACAGGGTGCTTCATAACTGCAGATGGTTCTGAAGACATAAAAATACAATCAGAAGGGCTACATTGATATTAAATACCACCACCCTTACCGATCAATTCAGCAGAAGAGCCTATGCAATGCCAACCTCTGGGACCAAGGCTGGCTCCTGATGAAAATGGGCAACCAGATGAGAGTCTCCAGAGCATGACTGAGGTTGAAGAGGAAAGAATCGATCAAGAAAGTTATAGGGTTTTCCAGGATGAGCCAAGGTTGTTGAACAGAAGATTACGTTCTTTTTATGATAAATGGCACACTGGAACCATCACATGGTTCAACTCAAAGCTAAAAGAATACCGTGTGCTGTTTGTAGACCAAAGAAAAGACTGTATAACATTAAGTACATAAATTGAGTGGACGTGATTCGGCTAAACAGTTGACATTTATTTTGTTGCCTAAGTCACATAAAAACATTTATTGCTTTATACATCCCGTAATACAACACTTTAAGCACACTGAACCAGGTGTTTGAAAAAACTACCAATGTTTTCATAAGAAAAATGAGCAAGATCTATGACATAGAATCTTTACAATAGAAATACCATATCCAGTTTCCCCTTGCTCTTAACTCGGCTATTGACACATTGGTTGTAAAAAGCCAAGGAGAAAAATTAAAAATATGCAATCTAAAGTTCGATTTTGATTCCAGATGAAGCCAAAGCATATTTAAACGCTGAGAGTGTAAATTTGTCCCTCTGAAAATTCGAACTTGTACTTTTTTGATTCTATGTTGATTGTTGAATACATGCAAACACGTTTTTTTATTCGGGCACCCCGTATTTCAATGTATCTTTTACTGGTTTTGTCTTTTATCTATCATCTTAGTTTTGTTTGTAGAATGAGGAAAGAGGAAAATTCAGGATGAGTAATGGGAAATGGGTTTTGTTTCTGTTTTAGATAATTTGAGAAAGTACACCATGTTGTATTGTCTTTTACTCGTATTAAAACATTAATTCAAATATATTCAAGTGCAAAATTTGATGTTAAGTGCATATCTAAAAATAAGAAGCTTTTAAGAAAGTTTTAGTACTAGAAATTGCTGATTTATTGGATCCAATAGACAATACTATAAGGAAATTTGAACCACACCCAAGCATCTGCAAAATCTAAAATAAAATTGCGGTCTCCAAACCTGAATTCCGAGAGGTTACTGCTGAAAGGTTGCCGTGCAAATAAATAAACTTGATGCAAATAAGGCCAGTCAATGGAATTTTAGCTAGAATTGTTAAGGAAAATCTTGATGTTTTCTCACTTGCTTTTCAAACTTCCCTTCAACTCTTCTTCATCCAGATATGTATTTCCAAGAGAATTAAAATCCGGGGATATAAGTGCAATGTTCACAAAGAGGGACGCTTTTACGAAGAAAACTACCAACCAAGCACAGGTTTACCTTTGGTATCAAAAATTCATGAAAGATTGCCACGGGATCAAATGTTATCTTTTACCCAAAGTTTCCTTTCCCCACTCCTTTGTGGGTTTAGAGAGGATGCAGATGGGCAGGGGTGAACGTCTCTTTCAGTACATGGACAGAAACCGTCCAAGGGGTACCACTAGGATCTGTCCTAGGGAACCTTTTGTTTAACATATATCTCAATGACCTTTCTAATGTTCCTGCAGGAGACTGAAGTTTGTAATTATGCTGATGAAATAACCATTTACGCTTGTGGTTCTAACATCAAATTGTTATCATTCATTGAGAATTGAGGCTCAAAAATTAACTGAATTGTTTCCTAACAGTTTTAACCTGGCACATCTCTGGCGATGCAATTATGATGGTTCACTACTGAAAAAATATATCAAAGCAATTCACAGGGTTGACAATCCAAGACGTGTTCGTCCATTTTGCATGCTCTAGTTTATTGTAGGTGGCCTGTCAGTCTTGCGTAAGCTGCAAGACAAGCCCTCCCTTTACAGGGCCTGTAGCATGCAGTGCAGTTGAGTCCGGTAGGTGCTGCAATGTAAGGATCTTTCCGGCATAATCTTGTTTGCCTCCTATTTTCAATCCGGCTTTGTCTGAGTTGCTTGCATTAGCCTGAATTGTCGATTTGTCATCTATCTCAATCTTGCACGAGTGTTTAAAGATTGCTGCCAATGTTGCAGCTCTTCAAGGCAGCTTGAATTGTGTCCTTGTAACGCAATTTGCCTGCGTTTGCCTGACGATTTCACGGTAGAGAGCTTGCTTAGGACAGCGGTCGTCCTACATCCTTGCCACATGACCAGTCCAACATAATCTCCTGCAATATGTGATGATCGCCATCTCAGGAATACTTGCTCGAGCGCAAACCTTGTCATTTCTGATGTTATCCTCCCATTAAAGCTTTAGTATACTCCTCAATCATTGCTGGTGGAATCCATTTAGTATTTTGATATGATGTTTGTAGGGAGTACACGTTTCACGACTGTATAAAAGTGTGCTAATCACCACTGCTCTATAGAGGGCTATTTTTGCTTTGAGACTTATATTATGACTGCTCAAAACTCGATCTCTTACTCGCCAAACGCCTAGCTTGTTTTAGCTATTTGGCTCGTTATATCTTGGTCACATACACCTTCCTCCGTGATAATGCTGCCGACGTATTTGACTGATTCACAATCTTAAGCAGCTGACCTTCGACTGTGATTACTGGTGATAAAGTGTCTACATCAGTGGTTGAGGCCGAGACCTTGTTGCAACACATTATCTCAGTCTTACTCAGGCTGATGGTAGGGCAAAAGGCGGTAGCGGAAACGGAAAAACAATTCATTAGTCGTTGTCAGTTGTTGACTGAGTGCGCAAATAATCATTAGTTGTCTACGGACAAGAGATAATAAGTTGCTCTCTAACTTTCGTTTTCCTCTTAGCCTGGCGATGTTAAGTTGGCTGCCATCTGTGTGTACGTGTAGGTATACTCCATCAGCGTTCTCGGATAGTGCGTTTTCAAGCATGGCTTAAAAGTAAAGTTTGAAAATGATTAGAGCTATCACACTTCCCTCTTTAACACTAGTTCTAATGTTAAATCCATCAGTGGTGGAGCTATCAATGCTAACTTTGGCCGTCATACCCTCGTGGAGTTGTCTGATAATTGTAATAAGTTTGGGTGGCCATCCCATTCTGGCCAAGACCTTCCACAGTACATCATGGTTTACAATGTCAAACTCCTTCATGAGATCAATAAAAGTTTCGATCAAATCTTCATCAGTATCTATTCTTACAATGATTTAGGGACTTACTTAAAAACCTAATTTACAAAGCACAGGGTTACAAGAAGATAAGCCTCAACAAGGACCTACTTAATACAATAACGGTTTAACTAAAAATAAGACAAAGGTTTGGCTGAGAAAACAGAGATAAGTTAACAAATAGCCCAGCATCCATATATTCAGCCTTTAATGGGATTCGCCGGACTGTTGGTAGGCTTCAGCCTATGCTGGAAGTGACTGAGGAGCACAAGAGGGAGTTTTCTGAACAGCCTTTTGTTGCCTTCAGGCATGCCATTAATATCAAGGATAGCCATTCTGTTAATAGTCCATGAGGAGAAGGGGGTATCGTCACCCGACAAGGGAATTTACGGGAATAGGAGATTTTGGACAATTTCGGGGTGCTGATTCTGAATTTCGATGTTGAATTTCGACGGAGAATCAAGGGGGCTAACTGCCTTGTTTTGATGAAAAACCTCGATTTCAAGCATGATTTAGTCCTGCTTTAATATGATGCCTATAATGCCTAACATATGTGCAAAATATTTAAAAAGCAATTCAGGGGTGCTGATTTCAAATATTCCATTTTTTTGGGGGGGGGGGGATTGAGGGGGAGCTTACTACATTGTTTTGGTGGGAATCTGGATTTCGATTAAAATTGCTCTTAACACTAAGATGCTTGAAGTACGGTCATAGGTAGTCCATTTGTTCAATTCAAAAGGTCTTGGATCATCAATTGATGCTGTAAGGGGATAATGGGGGCTGGAAGGGGCATGAAGGTGGATCGCTTGTTTTAAAAAATATCATGTTCTTCTTTAAATTTTCAGAATTATTTGTTAGTGTACTTCTAACCTAGTTTGAAAATAGAAAAAAAACCTCAAATGTTGATGCTGACTGACATATCTCTTGGAATTCCTTGCTGCATGGTGATAACTGCATTCTTCTAAATATGAAATGGAACAGTATGAAATCATGTAATATCAGCGTTGACTGCCTTTCTTTCATGAATTTGTCAAACATAACCATCGAAGTCCAAACAGATAAAGTGTTATATTCTACCTAGTTTCATAAAGATTGACTATCTTGTAGTAGTCATCATCAAGGTCCGAAAGAGCCTCCCTAACATCTTCCAAAAATAGCATTGCTCCAAATTTCTATACTACCCGAGGTCCTGTGGTGTTCTTCAAGGTTGAATTGCAGCTGATATGTGTTTCTGAACGATGTGAGTTTACCACTTGCTTCGTTAATCAACTCAATACGTAAATAATCATAGAGGAAGAGGAGTTTTCCATCCAAGCCCGTGTTCTTCAGGATCGTCCAAATTCCCATTCAACTGATGTGCATTTCTGAAAAGAATTCTCAATTCTTCTCTCTGCCAAATGTCGCCAAAATTGTTTACCACTCAATACAAAAGAAACCATACAGGGAAAAGATAAATGTTCTATGCCCTTGAATAACTCTTTTACATGCAACTAATTTAAAGTTACCAAGCTGCGCTAAATGCTTGTCAAGCCACCATGCTTCAAAATCGCTTTCTAAAAGGGTGTGGAACATCAAATCTGCAAAGATGACATCGACAATATGAGGTTTGCAATGTTTGATAAGATGGAGATGGTCGGGAAGCATCACTGATTCCTTATGCCACAACCAATCACACATTCTGTTATTAGGCTACCTTGTTGAAGCCCAAACCAGTGAAAACCTTCTGAATATAGAGGTACCAGTAAAGCAATTATGAATGCTTTTGAAAAAAGAAACACAACAAATGATTCATATGTAGTATTTTTGATCCGTTTCCTACTTTTAAAGGGGAAACCTTCCAAGAATCAATAGTCAATGTCAAAATTCAGAATTGTGGCAAGTGTGAAAAATCTGCTTTTTGAATAGCTAGATATCTTGGGCACGTTGCTAGCACATTCTGATAGGCAATATCCAGCTTGAATCTAATAATGGCACTTGTGCTCTCGCTTGCTTTAGTTTCATTCCTTCTGAGTACATCCGATTCAGTGATTTGAAAAACACTAAGAACATTAACTACACAACAGGTCTTGTTCTGCGGTTTCAAGAGGCATTGTCACAAAAACTGGACATCTGAAAAACATCTCATTATTTTGTTTTTTACAGTCGTTTATGCGTAAAAGTTTCAACGTTCGCATATTTATTTGTAAATTGTATCTGGGAGCCAGATTACAGGGGGCTTAAAATCGTTTGCGCCCATGATGGGAAACCTGAAACGAGAAATGAAAAGATCAACGACAACGTACGAAAAACGAGACGAGCAAGTCGTTTTAAAATTTGTGAACAAGGCTGCCGAAACGTAGAAAAGATTAGAAAAGATGGCGCAGAAGAAACAACGCAAACAATTTAATCTTCCAGAAGATCTTGACGATGATGAATCACAAATTCAGGTAAAACATCTAGAGTCCTTGCGCCCAAAGTGGCCACCTTTTGAAACATTACTTATAATTAAAACTCTCAAGCATTGTTCCAACCTCCACTTACAATAGAAATACTTCTCATTTTATTGTTTAAGTCTCGCCATAATTTCAATTTGATACTTCAACTCGTTTTCTCAAAGCAACGGTCAAAATGGCCTAAATCGTGAAATGTGTTCAAATTGGCCATTAGCTTTTTATATGTTACATAACCCCCTATTTTGCTTTTCCAGTCATCTCTGTTTCCGGGAAAGAACGCGGTCGGAAAGCGAACCAATGAAATTGCCAATGCTTCGCATAGGGTGGCCAAATTAGAAACAATTCAACCAGTTGAGAGCCCTTCGAAAATGTCGCCCCCTGTTTTTTTCAGATGAAAAATATTCTAAAATCCTTTTTCATATTTCAAGTCAGAGGTTGAAGTGTCTTTCAAGTTCTTTTAAATTTTGTTTACGATTAGAAAGCGTAAATACGAGACTAAAGCGAAGCATGACTTGGAAAAACGAACGATGAAATGAAGGAATACTCACACTCGAAGTTAAGGTTAGGCCCTGTATGATTCTTGTTTATCGGATTGTTTACGCAGCAAAAAACGAAAATGATATACAAAATCAAGGTTATGGAATCGGCAAACATTTTGGCGGGTTTTCGAGGAAATAACTAGACCCAAACCTATTTGTTTTTAAATTTTTCTTAAGACCGTTCGGATTTTCTCAAATCGTGGAGGGTGGCCACTTTGGGCGCAAGGACTCTATATGTATTTCCCAAAAAAATGCAAGAATATGCTCTTTAAGAAGAACCAAACTTTTTTATCGTCACAGTTTTTGGAATGCACGAGAAAGAGCCTTAGCTAGTCTAGGCCTGTCGTGGTTGTTTTGTGCATCATTGAATGAATTATTCATTGACATTCAGGGGTGCCGTGGAGGGGGGCTACGATGGCAGAGCCTCCCTCTTAAAAATTAGATGTTTATTAATTATTGGGGGCTTATTAGCCCAAGCGTGAGGCGTGTGTAAGCAAAGCTCACAAACCATTCTGGCAACCCCTACTATGTATGGGCATCATAACTGGTTCAGTGGGATTTCTCCTTTCATTTATGAGTTGTTTTGTTTCCTCTAATTAGGGTGGTGGTTTCGCACGCCTTTATACCTGATGCCCCTTGCACTGCCCCCTTCACTTTCAGTACCAGACTGTCGGTTTGCAAAAGACTGGCTCATAACTCATGTCAAAAGGCCAGTATGCAGAGTATGGCAAGTGCACACCCAAGATATAGATAGTAGTGCAACTAAGGCGCACCTGGCCATACCGGGGGTCTGGGGGCGGAGCCCCAGAAAATATTTTGAGCCACGCCTCTTCAATCTCCAGGAAAAACCCCTTTTTAAAACTTACAAGCAATGTAATGAAATTGTGTTGCAAACCATTAAATTGGTTGCATAAATTGATAAACATGAGCTCTGCATGAAATTTATGTCACATACTTTCAATTCCATTCAAATTTTTCAAAAAATTGTTGTTGGCCTGCAAAATTAAGTTTTACACATTTACTTTTTTCATCACAATTGATGTTAGTTAGTTAGTGAGTTCAAGACTGTGAGAAAATATGGGCACCCAACATTTTTTTAGTATTTTTGTGGAAATTGTGCACCTCAGTGGCGCACCTGAGAAACTTCTTATGACTTTGGCGCACCTGCACTCAAGTGCGCACCCTTTGGCGCACCCAAGATCTTGTCGAGATCTGCCATACTCTGCAGACTGGTCAAAAGGTGCGAGGAAAGCAGAACTTGATGTTTTTTATAAATGTACAAATAATGTAAATTAAAGGCTTTAGGTGGACAATAAAATTTAGATTAGACAAATTTGTGAATGTATAATCAGGGGCATCGTGGTCGGGGGGACCAGGGGGGCCACGGCCCCCCCACAAGAAAAGCAAAATTGTCGGATTTGTCGGAAAATTTTTAAATTTTACACACAATTTCGGAAAATTTCGAGTTTTTAATGCATTGTTTCAAATTTGGTCGTAAAGTTTTTCGTTTTTGGCCCCCCCCCCCTAAAACTGAGGTCCCACGACGCCCCTGTGTATAATAAGTAGCTGTTACCTTGAAGTATAAATTGATGCAAGGAGATTACCCCTGATGTATATGACTGTTCACCTTAGCTATTTGATGATTCTTAAATGAAAAGTTCTTTGAATTATTTAACAGGCACTTATAGTTGGGTGCAAAACTGAAAATCCGTAGCCACTTCTCGGGTAACTAAGTTTGACGTTGTTTTCGTGTTCTATACATCATAACGAACATTTTGAGTGGGGGTGACCCTCTGAAAAAGTTGGGGAACGGCTAGAAATGGCGGAAATCCATAATGGCGGCAAAATCACAAAATCTGAGACCAATCTAAGACCCTCTTAGCTAATTAATTCTACTTAAGTCAGATTATTCGATATTTTTTTTATATCTGGGAGGTAGCAGACAAATGTTATTGCAAGAAAAACGATTCTAAACAATAATAGGCCTCCAGAAGAATCCAAAATGGCGGCAATATCGATGGTCCGTTATTGTCAAGGCAACATAAAAGGCTACTTGATCAATTGAAACTAATCTTTTTGGTCAGAAGGTTTTACCTTTAGGAAAGTAACATGTTTAACTTATTTGACTCAAAGAATCTCTTAACGGGGTAACCCAATAGCTCATCCAAATTACAACATCAAAGCATCTGCAGACACAACCGAACAGAGGCAAAGAGGATTTGCTCATGCATTAGTGAGAACAGACAGTATTGGAGATCACATTCTACCCTCAAATCAAACTGTTGGTGCATATTCTGGGTTTCAAGAATCTTTGAGAGAGCCAATAGACCAGGCGAGGAAGGGGGGGTATCGTCACCCGACGAGGGAATTTATGAGACCAACTTGATTTGGTCAATTTTAATACGCTGATTCCAAAAATCGATGTTATACGGGCGAAATCGGTACCACCGAGCCTCCATTTCATGTTTAAACCTCGTTTTGGATGGGAAATTAATATTTACAGAAATAGGCAAGTTCATGGGTTCCAATCAATTTTTGGCTACTGATAACGAAAATTTAGATTATAAAGTGCCTTTTGGCACCTTTGAACCTCGTTTCGAGGATGAAACCTCGTTTTCATGCCGAAATCTTGTTTTTTCAGAAACTTTTAAGTCAGCGATTATTATCGATTTCAGGTCGCTGATTTCGAAAATCGATGCCATATATCAAAATTCAGCATCACTGAACCCCTATTCCATTTCTAAGCCTAGTTTTCATGTTTAAACTCCGTTTTCAGCAAAAATAAAGATTGTCAAAAGCACCCATCAATCGTATTCAAAATTGGCACTGTCCATATTCTAAAATTTTGAGCATGGCCAATCTTCATTTTTGATCAATCTCAGGTTGCTAATCTCGAAAATCATGCTTATTTTGCTCGGTCCCACTGAGCTTCTACCTCAAGAAAACTATCAATATATATTCAAGATTTTGCAATTGCTCATCTGCGTTCGAGAGGTCATTTTGTTAGTCGTATTCTTAGTTTTCGTCATCAAAAGACCCATCGGTAAACTCATCTTCCAAGGAATCGTCCTTCGATCCGTCATAATCATCTTTATCTTCTTTGGTTGCTTCCAGAAGCAGCTCTACGACATTTTCAGGGAGAACTCGGCACTTCACGAAGCGTTACCTCACAGCTGTTACGCCACATTGTATTCGCGGAAGTCAAGTCCTTCGAATTTCGGGCCACAACAGACCGCACGCATCAATTTCGAAAATTTCGATTTTTTTCAAATAAATATTTCTGCTCTCAAATTAACACCAGCTAAACCAAATTTGCTTAATTCAATGCAGAAAATATTACTCTACTTACCAAGACAAACAAAACAGTTTGTAATGTTCTACTTAATTAATCAAAGATTTAAATCGAAGTTGCGTTTTGAGGAATTTTTTTCATTCGCGGCCATTTAGGCCAAAACATGAGCCCAAACTTTTACGTTTCCGCGCTCTTCGGTAAGAGATAATTCTTCCATTCTTTTTGCATGTCTCACTTTGAAGATGAGACAGTCCTAAAATGGAGGGGCACACAATTTCCATCGCGATCCTGCGGTGCCCTCCCCGCTTTTAGTACTTCAGCATGAGTTTCGTGACCTTTCCTTGATTTGAAAACTTTCCAAGTATTTTTTACTCTAAAAAGCCTCCAGGGGCCTGCGGAATTAAGTTTTTGTTTGACTACCTAGGCCAAAACTATTCCATTCACGTGCGGTTTCGGGATTTTCCTGCGCAGTGGCTCGCAGCGTCAGACAAGAAAAACAGCGCCGAGAAAATTTCAAAACCTTATATTTGTTTCTTTCAACGATTTTACTGATAAAATCAGGTTTAATTAATCTAAAAAACTTAAAAATAATATTAACTAAGCTATTTAGAATATTTCTAAATGATTTTCTAAACAAATTTAAGTTGTTTTATATTGTTTTGTTGAGTTTCAAAATTTTCACTCCACGAAAAATTCTGTTGCATGTTGTCTCGCAAACAGCGATATCGATATTAAAAAAAATTTGGAAACAAGGCAAAAGCTTTATTGTTCTATTGGTTTCAACAAATTTGTTCAGAATTTATTCAGGAATCGAATGATATAATTTGTTTTTGAATGTCTTATGTAATATGAGAGATATTTAGCAAATAATGCAACAAGGTAAAAAATAGGCCGCGCGGGACTTCACTTCCCGCTCGTAACAGCTGTGACCTCTTGCATCCCAGCCATCAGACATGTTCCACCGGACTCTCAACATCTAATTCCAACTGGTTAGCATGTCTGCATATGTTTGCTACATAATCTGATCTTGCGATGTGCAGATGTAGATTAGCAGTACATGGTGGCATGTAACTCAGGTCAAACACTCCTTTCCTTCCAAATACTTTCTAAAAACACTTTGAGCAGGCATCGTCGACCTTGGTAACAGATGGAAAACCATGAAGAAAATACGCGTACTTCTCAAGGAGCTCGATATCATCTGAATTGGAATTGGCGTCTGTACCAAGCCTTGCGAACGCGTTGATATATTTTTTTCGCTATAACATCGCTTTCCAAAATGACTTCTTCCCTTATCGAAAAAAGCGAACACGTAATCGTTGCTGGAGATTGCATGCAGTCCAACAACCGCCCATTCAGTCCAACAACCACTCGTCTTTTAATTGGAGGTGTCGATGATTTCACATAAATTAGTTTTCGGTTCTTCCCAATACTTCTTTCCAACAAAACCTTCAAGTGCAAAACCTTCGCTCGACTTCATTACGTTTTTGAAGAAGGGGGATAACAAGAGAAGGCTTTTTAACTTAATTCAACAGTCGATCGAAGACGGCTGACATAATTTGAATAACTGCATCATATATTTTTCAAATGCAATGCAATATAGAAAGTAAGCAAAGATGAAGCAAGAACATTTCCAGAGCTGCAAAGCAATCACGACACGAAGTAGCGCATGCTAAACTGCTAGCACTTGCAAAGGCAGCACCTATTTTACCTTGATCAGCCGCTGTAGTGCAATCCCCTTCAGCAGACATGGAAATGATTACATTGTTTCTCGCACACGATTCCTTGCGCGTTAAGGTTTTGTTGGATAGTGGTGTTGGGAAGAACTGAAAACTAATTTTTGTGACATCATCGACGGTTGTTGAACTGCATGGACGGTTGTTGAAATGCATGCAATCTCCAGCAACGATTACGTGTTCGCTTTTTTCGATAAGGGAAGACCATTTTGGAAACCGATGTTAAAGCGAAAAAAATATATCAACGCCTTCGCAAGGCTTGGTACAGACGCCAATTCCAATGCAGATGATATTGATTGAGCTCTTAGAGAATTACACGTGTTTTCTTCATGGTTTTCCATCTGTTGCCAAGGTCGACGATGCCCGCTCAAAGTGTTTTTAGAAAGTATTTGGAAGAAGAGGAAGAGTGGTTGACCTGAGTTCAATGCCACCATGTGCTGCTAATCTACATCTGCACATCGCAAGGTTAGTTTGTTTAGCAAGCATATACAGAAATGCTGACCAGTTGGAATTAGATGTTGAGAGTCCGTTGGAACATGGCTGGGATGCAAGAGGTAACGCTTCTTGAAGTCCGACGACTGAAAATTCGACTGAAAATGTTGAAGAGCTGCTTCTGGATGCGAACGCTGAAGATGAAGATGATAACGACAGATCGAATGACGATGCCTTTTTAGGATTTGAAATTTTAAGCACTGTCACTCTTTAGAATACGACCAAAAAATGACCTTTCAAACACAAATGAGCAATTACAAAATCTTTTGAATGTATTTTTCTATTTTCTTGAAGTAGAAGTTGTGTTAAGAATTTGGAGTGCCAAAATACTCACTAGTACTCAGAATCTTTAGATAAGTTATTCTCTAGTAGTTACCAGACTTCTTACATTTTGAATCCCGTTTCCTTTCCTTTTACTCATTCTACTCATTCGTTGTATTTGACTCATGCGCTTCATTCACTAGAATGTGTATATATGAAGCATAACTCTCGTGTCTTCCTTACTTGTACTCCACAAGTTCAGTGGGAACGAGCAAAATAAGCACGATTTTTGAAATTAGCAATCTGAGATTGATCAAAAATGGAGATTCACTATGTTGCAAATTTTAGAATATGGACAGTGTCCATTTTGAATACGATTAACGGGTGCGTTTGACAATATTTATTTCAGCCGAAAATTAGGCTTTGACATGGAATAGGGGTTCAGTGATGCTGAATTTTGATATATGACATCGATTTTCGAAATCAGCAACCTGAAATCAATAATAATCGCAGTCTTAATAGTTTCAGGAAAAAACTAGGTTTCGGCTTGAAAACGAGGTGTCATCCTCGAAACGAGGTTCAAAGGTGCCGAAAGCCACTTTATAATCTCAGTTTTCGTTATCAGCAGCCAAAAATTGATTGGAACCCATGAACTTGTCTATTTCTGTAAATGTTAATTTCCTATCCAAAACGAGGTTTAAACATGAAATGGAGGCTCGGTGGTACCGATTTCGCCCGTATAACATCGATTTTTGGAATCAGCGTATTAAAATTCACCAAATCAAGTTGGTCTCATAAATTCCCTCGTCGGGTGACGATACCCCCCCTTCCTCGCCTGGTCTACCAATGGTCAAGAATAAAGCCTATTTTCATGTCAAATTGCCAGAGCCACCCAAAAAATCTGTTGTCAATGATGTTATGTGTCGCTGCAGAGATGCTGCTGAGCACAAAAGTATGCCTTTTATTCAGTTGGTGGGGGACCAGCCAGTGTATGCCCTCATCTTGGAAATAAAGCATGAAAACCCAGAGAAGTTTAAGTGTATTTTGCCAGTTCTTGGAGGCTTTCATACAGAAGCTGCTTTCATGGCAACAATTCACAAGCGATTCGATGAATCTGGACTGGAAGATCTTGCAGTTGCAGCTGGTATCGTCGAAGCTGGATCAGTGGCTCAGACTTTGAGGGGAAAGCACTACAAACGAGGAATGTGGCTCTATAAACTGATATATGAAAGTTTGATTCGGTTACTGATCAAAAAGAGAATATCAGTGCATCCTTTCTCAATGGAGTTGCAGGAGAAACTGAATCTGATCAGAGTGCAAGATCCCCTCAGAAGAAAGCAGCGAGAAGAAGTTTATGAAGCCGTTTTAGAAGACGAGGAAGTGAAAACTCTTGTTGAAGAGAGCCTGAAAGGAGTTCTTGAATCAGGCTCAGAAATGGCAAGGTTCTGGGCATCATTTCTGGAAATGGTAGAGATATTGTTCATGCATTATCATGCATTAGCTGCTTTCACTGCGCCTAATGCAGCCATGGATGGCAGTGTATGACAGTTTACACTATACAAGGTACATGACAATCTTTTGGTCCATGATGAACAACCTGGATGAAGAAACCACTGCTTATATGAAAAATGGATTGTTCTCAGCATCGTTGAGTGGGAGATCATATTCAGTCATTCCGCATGACCAATGAATAGAGGTCACAATGAATAAGGGATCTAAAATGAAAGGTGGATGGATAGGCATTACGCAGAACGAATCTGCTCTGAACGTTCACACGAAAACTGTAAACAAAATAGCGAAGGTGCGAGAAACATTGCACAAGGCAGCTGATTTGAAAGCAAGAAAATATGATCATGCTGAAAACTCCAAATCAAGAATAATGAAAGACGAAAAAGCGGTACAAGATATTACTACCTGCATAGATGAGTGGAATTGCAATCCATGGAACACAGAAGCACCAAAACAGCGCTCGTTGGAATCTGGTCTCATAGCATCTCCTGAGCTAATTGCTGACTTTGAAAGTGCTAATTCAGATGGAGAGCAACAAATCACGGAAATATACAACACAAGAATCCTTTCAACAAAGAATCTGATTCATGACAAGATATCTTTGAACAAATGGGCAAATTTTGCCAAAGCTCCAAACAAGAAAGATGGCTCAATGGTTGCAAGGAGAACAGACGCAATGAAAAAAAAGGCCATGATTAATCTCATCAATGTTGCCCAGGAAACAGTATTGGACCTTGTGCAAATCAAGCAGTATAGAGTAACAGATGTTTGCCTGCCAATATTCAACATCAACGGCACCATGCGCAAGGCAGTTAAAGCTAAGCTTTCAAAGGTTCACCTTCAAGGAGGCTGAAGCTTTGCAAAGTCCTACAGTTGCTTTAGTAGATACGGGTTTGCTGTGGCGCCTTGCAATGCCATCGAAAGAAGATAGAGAGAAAGTCGATGGTTCGGCTTTTACTTGGGGTGACTATGCATCGAAGTTGCTGGAAGTTATCACTCAGAGACACCCACGTGCTTCTTCGTACCATCTTATAAATGACAGATATGACATACCAATGACAATAAAGGATTGCGAGCATGTAAAGAGAAGTTATGTTTACGCTGTAGGTAGCCGAAATATTTTTCCTTCCCACAATGGAAAGGTTCCATCAGCTCAGAAATTGAGCTCCTTCTTTGTTAATGCAAACAACAAGATTAGGCTGCAAGAGTTCCAGCTCAAGGAGTTCTCTCACTTAGTCAAAAGCAGAGAACAATCATTCCTCTACACCCTAAAAGAAAAGTGTTTCTGTTTAAAGCTTTCAACAGAAATTCCAGAATATACCTGCCACCACCATGAAGCAGACACAAGGCTATTTTTTCATGCATCAATCCTTGACAGGAAAACCGTTGCATCCGGAATAATTATGGACTCAGAAGATACAGATGTGGTTGCTTTAGCTGCTCAAGTAGCCCACAAGATTTCAAAGGAGCTGTGTCTGTACAGAAGAGGTCATAATTATGACTGCAGAGCATTGTGCAGTCCAGAAGTTGCAGCTGCTGTCATACCTCTGCATGTGCATGCCCTGACTGGAGCAGATGCAGTGAGTGGCTTTTATGGTCATTCAAAGAAAACTGTGTTTAATGGCATGGTTAAAAACGGACAACAGTCCCTCCAGTTGATCTCAGATCTTGGAAGAGAATATTCAGTCACAGAGGAAGTCTTAAGGCAAGCAGAGCTGTTTACAATCCAAACAATCTATAAAGACCGCAAAAGTAAAAGTTTGAGTGAAGCACGAGCATTGAAATGGAAGCAGATGAAGAAGAAGACAACGGTCAGATTGCCTCCTGATAACGACTCATTTTCTTTACATGTGCGACGCGCAAATTATCAGGCTAAAGTATGGAACAGCTACGCAATTCCAGATGGGCCCCAAGCACCCTTCGGGCATGGCTGGAAACTGGAAAACGCGAAAGTAGTACCAATCCTTTCAACAACGGAAGCTATTCCAGATAATCTTGTGTACCTTCTTGAAAGAGCATCACATGATTCTGGCTCTGGCTCTGAATTTGAAGATGACAATATCAGCGAGACTGATTTTGAAAGCATAGCCTCGGACGAATTTGACAGCGATGATGAGTTGTAGACACTGACATTTTTATGCTACTGTTGGGTTTAATGGACAAAACTGATCTTGTTTTTTTTCTATCGCTTTGTTGTTGCCTGTCCCAATTATTTCGAATTGGTACTACAAGTAACTACATTTGTAACTCTTTGCAGTTTAATCAAGAAATTCTCTGAGAGAAATAAGTTAAATATGTTACTTTCCTTACTGTAAATATTAGTTTCAGTTGATCAAGTAGCCTTTTATGTTGCCTTGACAATAACGGACCATCGATATTGCCGCCATTTTGGATTCTTCTGGAGGCCTATTATTGTTTAGAATCTTTTTTCTTGCAATAACATTTGTCTGCTACCTCCCAGATATAAAAAAATATGTGGCTACGGATTTTCAGTTTTGCACCCAACTATTACACCAAAATCAAGAGGGAAGCATTTTAAGAGGCACTTGAGAGAGAAGAAGATAAAATCCCCACTGTTAAAGAGCAAATTTTCTGTAGGAAAAACTACAACAAGGTCACCCATGAAATTGAGAAAGAGGTCTGCAAGTGCAAGGCACGACTTAGAAAGACAATTTGAAGAGGCTCATGAAGATGCTGAAGAGCAAAATGACGAATCAGGACAAGAAATAGAAAACATAGAGGTAGGCAATAATACAAGAGAAGGAGGCAAGAGGAAAAAGACAGCAGAAGGGAAAAAGAAAAAGACGAAAGGGGGCAAAAAGAAAACAGGGAAAATTTCAAACAAGCAAGATTACAGAATCTCAAAAAAGAAAGTATAAATGATAAAGGTTAATCATGTATAGAGCTTTGTTGAGGATTCCATATATTTCTTTGATTATAAGCCCTCCTTGTGTATAAGCCACCCTTGAATACTATAAGCCTTACAAAATGATGTTCAGAAACAAAAATTTAATCTGCCCTTGATTATAAGCTGCACCCAAAACTGTGAATGAATGGAAAGACATTAAAATGTTGTCTGTCCTCACCGGTGCTGTAAATTAAGATGTCATGCCTGCTGTATGTTTTGGAGAAAATAATGCAAGACACTCATAAGCTGCCCTTCATTATTCGCCACAAAGATGTGCCAAAAATAAGTGTAAGCCACAGTTTATAATCAAAGGAATATGCAGGGTAAGGGGGTAATCACTTATATGCAGGGTAATGGGGTAACAAAGGCAGATGTGGGAAATCAATATTTCAATTTAATAAACTCCTTTTTTCTGTTACTGTGGAGGGACAATGAAAGAAATATGCATTCAAAGTTTAATGTAATCATTCACTGATGCCAGGTTGATGCCTGTGTATTTAAGCAAAATGAGAGAATGCATCAATATGACAGAATTTAAAATGTTAGAGCTTCCAGAGCTGACATAAGCAGTGGCGGTGCCAGGGAGGGAAATGGAGGAGGACTAGTCCCCCCTTTTTAAAAGTTGGTCCTCAGTTATCGACAAAATCTAATGAGACATTTTTGCTGGGGTTAAGGGAGTGGTTATGGTCCTAAAATTCTTGACCACACCCAATATCCCCACCATTTTTTAAGGCTGGCCCCACCACTGGTCATAAGCCAAGTATCTCTGTTGCATGGATAATCTCTGAAGTTTAAATGCTTCTTATCACTTTCTACTCTTTCTATAGAACAAGATCCATGCTATGAATGATGCAAAAAAAGAGGAGCTCCTGCTTGAAATAGCCAAAAAACTTCCAGTGTTGGTATGCAGTCTTGTAGAAAAGACAAGTTCTGTGGGACAAAGTGAAGGTCACCATCCTCCCCCTGATTCTAACCAGCCTACTTGGTGCACGTGTAGAAACTGCAGAGAAATGCCAAAGGATGAAGAGAGAAAGTGCTGTGGATTTCAACCTAATGACTGCTTATCAAAACTTCCTGTAAGTACACTCAAATATATTATTGTAACATTAACAAGTTTCAGCTACATTCAAAAAATTATATTACGTAATTAATTCTCATAAATTTCAATTTAATACACTTTTTAAGTTTCTTGATTTTTGAATCACTTGATGCCTTGTTATACGTATATATGTATGCATCCTAAAATCTAATCTACAAATAGACAGGCAATCAAAATGAGAACAAAATACCACCTCCTTGCAAAATGAAATAAGCATAATTGTTTCTCCACTTGATTAGTTATGGCCCTGTTGGCAGGCAATTGGATTTTTCAACTAATCTGCAAATATGATCCTATTGATCACCTAATAGTCTTTTACCTAGTACGATATTTACTTCACCTTGCAGGATATGGATATTCTTATTTTGGAGCCAATGGTGCTAAGGTTGCAAAGACAGTACAGGAATGATGTCTTTGGTCTTGAGGAGACTGCTGATGAAAATAAATCGAATCGCCATGCTGCTTATCGTCAATTCATCTTGTGGCAGCATGGCTACCTTGGCATGGGTGACAGGAGAGTGATCCCAAGTTGCTGTGTGTGGCGCATTAGGGACCAATATCCAGACCCTTTTGGCCAGTATACAGGTTTTAAAGGAGGACGCTTAGGTTAATTTGTTTAACTAAATTAATATGGAAACACAAATTTAATGCACCACTTTGACTAACCGCGCAATCGGGAGACTGGGCCGAGTTTTGGGGTGTAAATTGTTGTTTCTCTATTGTTTTCCAGCTTGAATTGACTTCTTCCACCCCCAAAAAGGGCACAATTACCATTTATCATGTCGGCAAACATTTAAAGTCCACATCCAGCCTATATTTTTTATTGGATATTCAGAAAGATGTGCTTATTGGCATTTATGAGAAAAAAAAATAATTGAATTATCTTTTCTCGTTTCTGAGTTATGACGAGGGAAATACTGCAATTTTGCACAATTTTTGTAGCGCGACCGGGCAATTTTTTGGTATTTGGGGTCTGGAACTAGTTTCGGATATGACGCGCATCCAGTAACAACACCAAAATTGAGAGCACGTTGTTTTACTTTCTTTCACTCATTTGCTGTTGTCCTGTCATGACTGCCTCGTGATAAAACAGCTAAAATAAAGTGATACAAGGATATGATTTTTCCGAAATGCCTAATAGATGCGTGGCTGGAAATTGCGGTAATTTTCCAAATCCAGAAATAGGAATTTTTTTGCACGAATTTCCATTTTATAGATCTGAAAACCCAGAGGCAAAGAGAAGAAGACGAAAGTGGGCGGAATTCGTAAAAGCAAAACGGAAGAAATGGGAACCAACAAAGTCTTAAAAACTGTGCTCAGCCCACTTCAAGCCTGAAGATTTTCAAAGGCTTTTTCATTATTTGGAAGGACAAGGAAAACCTTCAATCAAACGACTTGTTCGCGATGAAATAGGCCCATTGGCGATTCCTTCGATACATGCCAAACCCAATGCGAGTGGTTCCTCGTCAGCCTCTGGTGTTTCGTCTTCGAGCAGAAGGGAGCGACGTAAGGTAGGCCTATCGCTATCTGCTTTTAAGTTCGATTTCTTTCGTCTCGTGATGTTGATATGCAAAATATCGAAATTCATTTTATCTTTCCACAGTTGGTGAAGGAAGCCTTAGGACACGAAAATGAGAAGAAAGTAGAGCAAAACAGAAGCGAAAACAGTAGTGGAAATGAGGGTGACGATGAAAGCGGTGAGCATTGGATTTCTGTTTCACAGGAAGATGAAGACGTGGGTTTCCCGCCTGAATCAGATGATGGAGGCAGTACACCTGATGAGAAGGTAAAAAAGGGAATTAAATTGTTTAGTTGTGAAGTTTTGAATGTATGTTTGTTAACAGCAAATCAAATTAAACTCATCCCGACTGGAAGCCCTTTTTCCCCCAAGATTTTGCAAAAAAGAATGAGTGCCCCTTTTGCCATAGGAATTTTGCCCATTTTCGCAAATGTATTAGAAAGTGCCCTTCTAGCAAACTGTCGTGCCCCCAAGTTTGAGATAATTCTTATGTCTCTGGGTCTCTCCTGCCTAGGCCTAAAGGTGTATTTTATGTCAAAAGGCCACGTGGTATTTCATTCAATATGGAATTTCTGAAACGAGGCCACTTCTTTTGTCCCACTTCTTTATGCTCAAGGCGTACTAGTCATAGTTTGAGCGAGAGGCCTGGGTTTTGCCAGTAATGTTTAGCTCTGAGATGAGTATTAGGTGCTTTTGAGGTATATATTTTAACTAACGTCATCTAATGCCATTTTTATTTCTTTCAAGGCACAAGACAAAGCTTGTCAAACTGCTAATTGCCATGGCTGTTTATTCTTAACGGAAAGAAACAGAATTCTCAGGAACCGTGTTATTACTCTAAGAAATCAACTGAAGCTACAGAAGAGGAATGCTCTAAAATTAATGATTCGTAAGTATTTTCACATATTATGAAGACACATGAAAAATATAGTGTAAAACGTTGTATTTGAGAACACACTGGATCAGAAATTTTCACCAACCCCACAATAGATTCAAGGGCACCTGATGCATATAGTAAGCATTGAGGAAGTTTAGTTCATTCGACCATGCCAGCAATATTTACATAGATGAGGCCAACGAAAAAGCTGATCGTGAATGTATATGTGTTAAAGCAAAGTCTACTTAAATCTTGCTAAGTTGCCCCCTTTGCCTCATTGAATCTGCCACTAATTTTACTTTATGCGCATCGTCTGCATATCTCAGCCATACAACATGTTTATGTTTGCATCGTGTGATGTGATGTTATGTTCTTTCCCATGTTATTTCAGATTATGATAAGGTATGATTTAGAAATGGTAAAAATACAGTCTTAATCACTTCTTGATCAATTACTTTTTGATTGCATCCAAAAGGTAAAAAAAGAAAGAAATTGGAAAAGGAAAAGGAAGTGATTGAAACACCAGTCAAATCATCTGAAGTGGAAGAGAGAATTTCAGATGTAAGCATGGCAAGTTCAGATGAATGTGATCAAGAAACAGACAGCGATTTTTGTGCTGAACAAGATGTCAATATGGAATCAGAAAGTGAAATGGGTTCAGAGATTGAGGAGGAATGGTAAATTTGTTTCCCCATACGGGATTTTCTCAATTTTAAGAGATTTAGGATAACAAATGAAAGGGTATTGTGCATGAAACGAATTTTTTACAAGAGCTGATGAATATAGAATTTCTTGCAACATGTCTTTAACTGTGTCTAATACAGATTCAGAAAAGAGGAGATACAATTGAAAACCTATTGCAGATATATACTGAGTGTCCCAGAAAACAGTATAAATGTTTGCTATTGACTTAGTGTATACAGTAGAGTCCCAGATATAAGATACCACTTCTTAGGATCTAGCCTATTGTTTTATCAATTGTTTTCTCAAAAATTGGGTGTCTCATTTTCTTAAAGCCTGGTTTCTTATATGTGGCACTCTATATTGTAATAATCTATTTAAAAAAATTTGTTCAGTGGCGTAATTGTTGTCTTTACATTTTTAGTTGCAACTTATCACTGAATAAAGATCTACGCACAGAACCAAAACACATCGTGTTTTTGTCAAGTCTTCTTCCCCTGTTTCAACTGTGCTTTGTATGTAAAGCCGGACCACCGCAAATCGAAACCAGACAAAAAGGGTAAATGCTGCAAGTAAAGACAACCTGTTCTGACCCTGTATGCGGCAATGTGTATACGTGGTGTAGCCAACCAGATTTCAGTCATTCCAAAATACCTGCAGGAAACATGCTACTTGCCATGGCAACTTTATTTGCTGGCGGCTCCATTGGCAAAGTAAAGACAATATTTCAACACATGGGTCTAGCTTGCATATCATATTCAACTTTCTTTGAGCTGCAAAATGTGAGTTTCTTGAAAAAGATTTTGACACCAATTTTGTATTTATTTAAATTTTCTTTCCCCTTTTTCTTTGTCCCCTCTTTGTCTTTAATTTGATACAATATCCTTTGCATGGTTGCCAACTTTTTGAAATTCTAATGCTGGAGATATGCTGTCCGCCATTCCAAAAGACAAAGCACTATGGCAAAGTTTGAGCCTGCATACAGTTGAACCTCGAAGAGAAGTGAAAAATAGTTTGAGATATCGAGGAGTTCGAGTTATCTGGTGTAGCACTTGTACTGAATATTATCCAAGGGAGAAGAAAATCAGTTTGAGATATCCAGGATGCAGGAGGGTTGGCAACCAGGGAGAATAAGTTGGGAGAGTTTAACTATGAGGATAGAGGATAATTTAACTTTGACTCCTCTTAGAAAATGATTTATAATTTTTATTTCTTTCAGAAAAAGCTATTTCCGACAATTCAGATATTCTGGGAACAGTATCAGAGTAAGTTGTTGAATGAAATTCGAAGTTCACAAGAAGCCATCACGATTTCAGGAGATGGGAGACACGACAGTATGGGCCATAGTGCCAAATATGGTGCATATAGCATCTTTTCCAACACAAAACCAGCAATTATTCACTTTGAGATGATACAGGTGAGTTTGAGGAATGGTAGCCTACAACATTCATGAGATAATTATATGCTATAATATCCTGTATGAGAAGAAGAGTTACCAATTTCAAATGAGCATGTGAGACACTACTTTAGCATGATTTTTGAAAGAGCCTGATACTTTTATGTCATGCACAATCTTTTCTTTCAAGACACACAGGTAGCTAGGTGAAGATGACTTGTCTCATCTCCTAAATAAACCCTATCAGCATCAGACCCGCAATTTACAAATTAGTATGACAAACAATGAACAGAACAGTAAATTCTCTATTTTAACTCCCCCTGGGGGCTTTTTGATATAAAGCATTATACAGAGAGATTGTGAAGGGAGATTTAAAGAGAACTCTTTATTTGTAGTAAGGTCTGTTTGGAGAGTGAGGTTTGAATGAGTCCAGGGAAGCTAGGGAATTCAATGCATGGAGGTGTAGATATGCGTTGATCATTTCTCCATGTGGATAACACTTCAATTGAATCTACTGAGTTGAGTTGCATGTTCCTTATGATCAATTTTAATTGTAAGGGCACGTGTCCATGTTGAAGCGATTTTATATTTTATAATGCAAATTATTTTTTAAGAAAAGTGATGCTGGAACCAGTAATGCCATGGAGTTGATGGGATTTCAAAGGGCAATGGAATACCTCTCAAATGCGGAGATACCAGTATCTACATTTATTTCGGATCGTCATGGATCAATCAAAAAAAGAGATGCAAGACAAGCATACAGACATTACACATTATTATGATTTATGGCATGTACAGAAATGTAAGTATAGTTGGAGCATAATGTTTTGATGTTCTGCAACTAAAATAATTAACCAAAATATTTGTTAATTTACATCAACCATAAATAGTTTGACATCTGTATAATCTTGTATGGCAAAGAACCCCATTGCCCATCAGTTGACACAAAAGCTGCCAATTCTCATTCTTTCCTTGCCCCAACCGTTTAGCCACAATCTTGTTTGTCTCCCTACAATGCTGCACAGTGTACAATTTTACAAGTCCAGCATTATTTTATAGGACCAAACAAATCACACAACAACTCTTTCTGGATCCCATGCTCTTTGCAATTATAAAGTCCTATCAATATCTCTTCAGTTCATGATCATTTGAACTAAGACCTTGATATGTGCTGGCCACAGTCTTGATTATTAAGTATATTGCTATAACAAAAAGAAACTTTTTGTACTAAAACACCAACATTTTCATTTGTGGAAAATTAACAAAACTTTATAACAGTGCTAAGGTTTCTCATAAAAATGCAGTGTATAGGAAGTATATATTTATTGTATTTTATTTGCAGCAATAAGGAAAATCTTGTTAAAAACGGCTAGAGAGAGCAGCTGCGAAGAGCTAAAAGGTTGGATTCAACCTTGCATCAATCATCTGATGTGGAGTGCAACCTCAACCAGCAGTGGTGATGGTGCCCTCATATGGGCAAAGTTCAAGTCATTCCTGAGCCATATTATAAACAAGCATGACAACCTTGATGACCCTTTATTCAACAAGTGTAACCATGGGGAAATATTGCCCAAAAAATGGCTGTTAGCAGGTAATTTGAGTAATTGAATGTGGTTATTGTGTTTAATCTCAACAAAAGTACACATGGAAGTTTATGGTAAAGCATAGTAGAAATCTTGTGGTAATTAAAGGAAAATAGTTGCACTCAACAATCATCAGTATCTGACTACGAAATTCAAAAACGTTATATATACAGATGTAACCTGGAACAAGCTATATTTTATATGATGCTAAATTGAATTTATATTTCGCTGCCAATTAAAAATCATATGGCACATTTTTGAGCATCTGCAGCAAGGGTTGCACTTGAAAATTTAAATTCTCCTTTTATTTTTGTCCAAATCTTAACATAATGTAAATACATTTCAGACTCTGTGGCATATGAAAAATTGAAAAAGGAATTGACCAGCACCAGAATGGTAAATGCTATTAAAAAAGTTTCACCAGTTGCACAAACAAGTTGTATTGAAGGCTTTCATTCCACACTTAATCATTTTGCTCCCAAAATGATATCATTTTCTCACCCTGGAATGGTTTGCAGGTGGGTTTTTTTTCAATAATTTTTTTTTTCATAATTTTGAAGTGTAATGAGCACCATATCATTTTTAACTGTGTTCCAAGTCAAAACGTATTTCATTATATCACTTCTTTTTTAGACATATACTTGCATTAACCCACTACAACTACAACCTGATGAGAGAAACTGATTGCAGGAAATCGGATGGGGTGCAAAAACTAAAAGTAGTTTGGCCGAAATTTCGAAATGGAGAAGCAAAAGTCAATGGAGTGCCAGTGAAACAAGACTTTGGTAAGCATATCTTTTCTCATTGCCAGAAAAACCAGGAGCATGTCAAGACAGAATACTACAGTTTTTAACAGGGTAAACATCGGATTGAGAAAGAAACAAAGATTGGTTTTTCCACATCTGGGTCCCGGGGGCCACTTTCGCAAAAGCTGGCAAGATTAAATATTTTGATTTTATACTTAACAGAATATGTAGAAGAACTCTACAAAGTGCTGACTACATCATCCGGTGACGAATTAGCCATTGCCAGAAGAATACTTAAGGAAAACACACCAAAACCCATCAACAGGATGCTAGACAGGGTCCCAAAGGAGGTGGCTATAAAGAAATATATGGAAAGGAAAGCTATGTCAACAGTAGATGTTCCCGGAACTTCTTCAGGTGGGTAGAAAACAAACAAAATATTTCGCAGCCTGTCTCATTTCAAACCAGAGCCTCAATCTCCTAGCCTGCACGCCGACTCATAACTTTCCAAAAGTCAAACTTCTGGAAAGTGTCTGAGGCTACACGTAGGCTACAATCTTAAAACAGCCCTATCAACCTGATCAATACGGTTGTGGTCTTTGCTATCATCTTACAAACAAAACAAAACCATTCTACTGTAAAAATGCCACTAAAATGGAAGTTTTGGTAAAGCTTGAGTTGTTGCGCCTGACAATATTCTTGCATTTTTGGTGCATTTCACCATTTTCAGCCTTATCATTCTTTTTAAAATTATACAAACTTGCTGTTTTTGAAAATTTTGTTTATATTTCACAAACTGGCACCTAGTATTCCTGAAAATGATAGCATGCTTAAAAATTTATTAGCACAAGGACTAGCCACATCAAGTACATATGTCACTTCCTTCGGGAGCTAGCTGTCTGCAGAAAACTTTCACAATATTATGCAACATAAGTGTATGTATATACAATATGTCTATGAAATTTTAAAGGTGTTTGTAAATAATTTTTAGCATTCTTTTCAACAGGTTTAGAATTACCAAGTGCGCCTGGGCCATCAAGTGGGAAAAAGAGAGCCACTCCAAAGTGCAAGAAATGCCAAATTCCTCTCAAAGGACATAAATGTCCGTTTAAAAATACTGCTCCGTAGAGTAGTTTATGAATGGAAATTTTGTTTAATCTTGGCTTTGTTTGAATTGTAAAATTTTATCTGTTTTGGTTATATAATGTAAAAAGTTACCAAACACATTTTAAAATACACATATTCACATATTTTTTATAAGAAACCTTTGCCTTAAGTATGCAAAATACAGGAAATTCACAATATACAGTTTTGGTCAAAACAATTTTAGTCAAAGTTCAAATATATCGTCTTATGCAACACAAAGGCTAAAAATTTGTAATCCTTCCAAGATGTTAGCATGAAGAATTTTCTGTTCATGTTAGAATCTGCTTGTTTAATATTGAATGGCTTCAAGAAGCAACCAAAAGCAATTGAATCAAGGATTTAAAACTTAGCATTAATTTCTTGGTGAAATTTAGGGCACTTCTAAATTGGCTGTTCAATAATTACGTAACATTAAATCTGCCTTAGCATGACATAATTATTGAATAGCCCCTAAAATGTCAACATGATTTCAATATTAACATACATTTTTGCACCATAAATGACCTATATCTTAAGGAACTTAAAAAGCTCAAGCTTCGAACCTAATCAGGTTTTATGTAAAAAATATGTGTTAAAATTAAATGATACGCGATGAGATGTTGATTAATTATTATCCTCCTGATAGCCCCTGAAATGCTGTTCATTTTTGTCAAATTGACGCCTGATTGCAGAATAAACACATGCTGGCAAAGGAATCCTCTTCTTACCAATGACACCATAGACCAGCCTGGTAAATTCCCGATGTGCCACACTTCTTAAAAACCTGAAAAAATGTAAAGTACCTTTTCAAATGGGATGTCTGCTAGGTGCCTTATGCCCAGGGGGGCACTTAACCTATTTTTTGGTAGGGACCTACCATCAAAGCTTCAAAATCATGCCCTGAACTTAAACCAAAATTTGGGAATTAAGTAAACCCAAACTTATACCGCTTGACCATTTACAAATGCAAGCAATTATGAAAATTTTTATAAATTTTATAATAAAATGTTTGTTTTGGAAAAGGAGGCTAATTAGAGAGGGGGCTTGGTTGAGAGGGGGGCTTAAAGGAGAATTTGTATTAGGTAGGTTTGTGTGGGGCTTATTCAGAAGTTAATGTGTATTTGAAGGTGGGGCTTTTTCAAGTCTTTATGTTATGTATATTCTATCTATTATGAAAATACACTTCAAACCATAACTTACTTTTCTTCATTCCCTCCAATTTGCTGATACCCTTTCCTCGCCTTTGTTTTAAATTTTATGGCAGACATTCTGAGACTCCACTTCTCTAAACAAACAGGAGCAAAACCCGGATGGTCTGTTATGCATTTCAGTTGAGTACCAGCCTCAAAATCTGCCAAAACGATGTCACTTTCAAGTGACTCTCTGCATCTCTCAAGTTCTGCACAGCAGCGAAGTTCATCTGGAGTCTCGATGAAGGCTAGTGAGCAGTGACCACACTTACACCTAAAAGTGAGATGTATATATAATTGAAAACATTGTTGCCAACAAAACATTTCTGTAGTTCTTTGTGGCCAGGGCCATGTATAGAAGATTGTTAGTGGGGGTGACAAAGTCCTTTTGAAGAACTTTTTGAGGAAATCCTCTATAAAGTATATAGCTGAGAAAAATTCTTGGAGGGGTGTCAGGTAGACTAGTGTAGGCCTATTTTTTACATTAGGCTAGTTAGTACGTCAATTAAGTCAACATAAGAAAAATCTCACCCACCATTCAGAAATATCAATGATGCCTTCGAAACGTTGATCCAAAATCTCGTGCATCCTTTCTTTCCCGCGAATTTCTCTACGATAATTTTCCAAGAAGTCTTCATCCGCTAAGGGTTCTCCAGAATAAGGCTGATAAGGCAGATCTTCGACTTCTAGCACTGGTTGTGCCTGTGCGGCAGGGCCTAAATCAGCTCCCGATGTTGTTTGCCTCGCCGAGGCTTCCACATCACTTTCTTCTTCAAAATCGACCGCCAATAGGTTTTCAAAAATGCTGTCAATCGAAAAATCGCTGCTTTCTGAATCAGAAGAACTCATTTTCGACGAAATAAACAAAAAACGATGGATCTTTTTCCAGAGCGCGCCGTATGTTAATAACGCGAAGGAAATTGATTGTATTACTGGCTGCGCGTCATCAGTTCCCAGACCCCATGAGCCCGGCCGTGTTGCACGACGGGGGCAACTTTAACCCCTAATCCTATTTAAACTATAAAAGATATCGATTTCATTTTTTCACTGTCATGTTTGATTTTGTTTCGTCTATCAGAATATCCAATAAAAAAAATAGGCTGGAGGTGGACTTTAAAGATGGGCCTAGGTAAACTAAAGGCATAAACCTTGCTAAGAGCATAAACCCTGCTCTCCGGGTTTTTGCACATAAAATCGGAATGCACCAGTCAATTTTTTTTTCACCTGGTCAGAATACACGTTTTGATGAGCTGAATCCAATGGTGTTACAATAAAGGGGCAGTTTTCCATAGTTTCCGTTGAAAATGAATTTTTTGGAAATCAAGTATAATTTGTTTCCTGATCGGGCAACAGTTTCCCGATCAAGTAACATTTTGTTGCCCGATCAGGAAAATTTTCAGATTGGGAAATGTTTCCAATTTTGAACCTTGTGCCGGAATGCCTAGGCCTATAGGCCTTCTTATTTAGGACAAATTTTTTGGCAGCTTGCTTCACACAAAACTTAATTTTTTTAAGGGGGGTTGGAATTTTGAATCATTCTACCTTCAAGCAATTCTATTTTGTTCTCGATAGCATCCCTCCCTGCTATCTGTTTAGTCTAACTGATAGTCTATCAATTTTTAAAAGAATATAGCATGAATAAGTATATAAGCCTCTAGGTACCAACCTGTCCACGAGTTTAAAAAATAGTAGGGTACCAACAATATTTTTCTTTCCTTTATATCTCTATAATTCTTCACGTCACTGGAAAAACCCACCGAATTATAAAATTAGAAGCTTCAGCAATCTCATAACTATCAAAGTTAACTATATTTGAATAATCCCAATTTTCGTGACAATGCCTCTTTTGAGACTCTGCATTCCAAAAATCAATACATACTTCTCTGCTTGACTTCTTGGCTGCAGCAAAGAGAAGCATTTTTTGGACTGTTAAAATGATTAGAGACCTACACTCTATACATAATAGTCATCTTCAGTTTTCTTACGATAATCATATTATTTGCTAAAAATGCATAGCTAACAGTACCAAAAGAGGCGAGCGAGTGGCTAGGAGTAACGTTCTCGCTAAATAATCACAAGCCTAGATATGATAGTGTCAAGTGACTTGGTAAAGCTCTAACAAAATGTTGAAATTAAAGATATTCTATTTCAACTAACAAAGAGAGGACAGATATTCGTGATGAAGTGTTTATTTTTCTTGGTAAAAATGAATGTACAAAGATTTCAAGGAACAGATTCATTGTTGTGGAAGAGCAATCTAGTGAACATAAAGCAGCTGATACAAAGCTCGTTGTACTCGCTAAACCCGGGAGCACCATGATGATAAGCTCATCGTCTTGATTAATATACATTGCTTTGATTGTTCGACATGGCTTTCCTGATATCAAAGTGCTAGTTAATTATAGCACAGGTAAAGCCAGAAGACCCTGGGTGATGCCTTTTTAGAATTGCCTGGAAAGGAAAGGAAGGCTTGTATAGGAATGCATGCATTCTCTAGCATTACCCACGTGCTAAGCCTTTTAAGGAAAGGCAAGCAAGCGTTCTGGAAAGCAGTTTAAAGAATAGTATTTTTGACCGGCTTTTTTTGCAGCTTGATAATTATACTAAGCTGCAGGTGAAGAGTTATTGAAGGACTGGACAAATTCATCTTCATTATTTATGGTTTTTCAGGTATTTTGTCAATTAACAAAGAAAGCAGGAAACTCACATCGTTCAGAAACACACATCAGCTGCAATTCAACCTTGAAGAGCACAACAGGACCTCGGGTAGTATATATTTGGAGCAATGCTTTTTTTGAAAGATGTTAGTGGGGTTCTTTCTGAGCTTGATGATGACTTCTTGGGGGATTCTGATGATGAAGGTGATTTGTAAGACAACACGGTGAAAAAGAAGGATGACTCTGAATTTCAAGATAGTCAATCTTTATGAAACTAGGTGGAATGTAACACTTTATCAGTTTGGACTTTGAGGCTACATTTGACGAATTCATGAAAGAAAAGCAGGTAACGCTGATATAACATGATTTCATACAGTCCCATTTCATATTCAGAAGAATGCAATTATCACTATGCAGCAAGGAATCCCAAGGAATATGTCAGTAAGTAATACATCAACATTCGAGGTTGTTTTTCTATTTTCAAAAATTGTTAGAAGTACACTAACAAATACTTCTGAAAATTTACAGAAGAACATGATATTTTTTAAAACAAGCGATCCACCTTTATGCCCCTTGTAGCCCCCATTATCCCCTTACAGCATCCATTGATGATCCAAGACCTTTTGAATTGAAGAAATGAACTACCTATGACCGTACTTCAAATATCTGATTGTTTAGAGCAATTTTAATCGAAATCCAGATTCCCACCAACACAATGTAGTAAGCCCCCCCCCCCCCCAAACATGGAATATTTGAAATCAGCACCCCTGAATTGCTTTTTAAATATTTTGCACATATGTTAGGCATTATAGGCATCATTTCAAAGCAGGACTAAATCATGCTTGAAATCGAGGCTTTTCATCAAAACGAGGTAGTAAGCCCCTTAATTCTCTGTATAACATCGAAATTTGGAATCAGCATCCCAAAATTGACAAAAATCACCTATTCCCGTAAATTCCTCGTCGGGTGACGATACCCCCTTCTTCTCCTGGTCTATAAGGGTTCGTTTCGGTTTGGTAAGTCTAGGTGTCAGGTTTGTAGGTTTATGTCAGAAGGAGATTGGTTACTTAGTAATTAGATTTTAATCTTTGCATCTCTTGTCTTTCCTTTTTGTTAGCATGTTTTGCTCGTTTTGTTCTTTGGCTTTCTGTGTCTTTTTGCTCCTATTATCTCTGTGTATTTACCGCAGCTCTTTATTTCGCGTGCTGCTATCTATTATTTGGTTGTTTATTTCTTTATCATTCCGCCCAGTGGCGGTTTTAGAAACTGCGAGGCCTGGGGCCAAAACAAAAAAGAATTTGCGGGGCCCCTACCCCCGGTAAAACATTTGCTCCTAATATTATTTTTTGCGTTTTCGTTACAGAGAGCTTGTAATTTGCTGTTGTTGTAACAAAAAGTACAATAACAAACAGAACTGTAACAAACAGTTCAGTATAGCTAATATGTTTCATTATGAAGGAGAGAATGTTTTTATTTTATGAAAGGTGCGGGGCCCCTTTTTTCTAGCAAAAGCGTGGGGCCTGGGGCCATGCCCCCCCTGGCACTCCCCTAAAACCGCCACTGATTCCACCTTTCCATTGTGTAGCGTTTGTATTCCTCATTGTATTTCTATTTTTGTTAGCTTTATTTTCGTTTCTATGGTGTTACAGCAGCATTTCCCAATCCAATATCCAAATTCTTCACTTCTCCTCACTTTTTCTTAACTTGTTAACATATCTTTGTTTTTTCAGCCCAACCTTTGTTTTATTTTTAGATTAACCGTTATTGTATTAAGTATTATACACTATTATATCCTCATAAATGTTTTTACAGTTGTTGATATCTGATCATGTTCTCCTAACTTCTTCATGTAAAAGTTCTGCAACCGAATTGGTGCCAAAATTGAATCTTTTCATTCGGCGTAGGCCTTAATAAGTGTAGAAAACAGTAACATGTCTGCTCTCAGGGTGTAATTGATACTGCATGTACCCTTGTTTCATATCTAGCTTGGAGAAAACTGTAGCTCCATTTAACTTATACCTAAGCTCCTCCAGTGTTGGTATCACATGTCTTGTTCTTTTGATGCAGAATTAGCTGTTGTCTTGTCTATTTTTTTTTTTTTTTTTTCAAATACAAGTTTAAAGGCCGAGATGGCCCATAACTGCTTACATTTTTATACAGCGGTATTTATTTAATTTTACAAACATCAACATAACAATAAAACTAAATGATACATGTAAAGTATTGAATTAAGATTATAAGCGAATTCAAATATAGATACAAATTATGCTCATGGTCAGAAAATTGCGTCAGAATTTCTTGAGTTGGGTTTATTTCCTTTACCTTAAGTTAATAAATTGTTGAAATATTTTGTTCTTTTATTGAAAGATTTCTTGCAGAAGTTTCCCAAAGGTTTCGTTGTTTCGCAGTCCTCTTGGCACATAAGCCACACAAACATATTTTTGTTGTTTAATAAGGCGGTATTTGGATAATGTCAGTAAATTTTTTCAAGAACTTTTTTCCGTTCCTCAGCAAAGAGAGGGCATGATAGAACGAAATGAATTTCATCTTCAACTTCAAAAACATTTGCTGTTTTACAATACAGGCAAACTCGTTCGTCTCTTGGAGTTTTATTTTTATGAAAACGTCCAGCTTCTATTTGAAGATTATGCGAACTGAGTCTGAGTTTTGCAAGACAACTTCTAACATTGAAATCAGTTAAGAAATCAAGATAGGTTTCAAATTTGAAGGTAGTCTTGAATGAAGCAAACAGATGTAGTTTTTTGTTTGCAGTTATGTGGTCATTCAGTTTTCCCAGTATTTCCAGCTCAAAATGTTTTCTAACTTTGTTTTTGATTACTGAACGGTTGTCTGATAATTGTATCTCATAAAGTGTTTGTAAATCATGGGTCTGTGACACCCAGTTTGGGTATTCCGAGTCCACAAGCATGTAAAAAGCTTTACTAGCATAGCGTTCTGAATCTAAATATGAAATTCGAGTGTAGAACTTTAGAATATTGATATGTCTGTGGCATGTAAGGCTCATTCTTCCCAATTCTGCATATACAGCATCTGTTGTCGTATTTGATCTGACACCCAAAGCATATTTACAGGCTTTTAAGTGTAGAGTTTCTAATTTAGACCATTCCTCAAAGCCCCAGACCTCGGAGGTATTTGTACGAATCACATTCCTTTATCTCTTTGTCTCCTAATTTCCAAAGGCTTGTATCTTTTGAAAGTGCACGGGACTTTTTTTTTGTTTTTTTATCACCATTATTTTTGTCTTATCCATGTTCACTTCCATTTTGAGAGATTTAGAGAAACTATCTAAGGCATCTAATTGAGACTGGAGATCTTTTTTATCTCTAGATACCAAAACGAGGTCGTCAGCATACAGCAATGAGTGAACTGGCAAATCATATACCATTGTGCCTTGTGAGGATTTCTAATATGATTGTTTAAGTCATTCAGGTATAGAGCGAAAAGAACAGGACTAAGGAGGCAGCCCTGTCTAACCCCTCTTTTGCAGGGAAAAATATCTGTCAAGCTATCATTGCCCCTAACACATGACTTGACCCGTTCATAAAGTGAAGCAATTATTTTTAAGAAACTGCCATTTATTCCATAGGTAACAAGCTTTTGTAACAAAAGCTTATGATCTACAGAGTCAAAGGCTTTTTTAAAATCAACGAAACACAGATACAAAGGACCTGTATTGTTTTCAAAGGAATTTTCAATTATAGCTCGTAGGGTGAAAATGTGATCAGATGTCTGGTAACCTTTTCTAAAACCAATTTGATTTTCTTCAAGTAGTTTATACCTGGATATTGTGTCATTTAATCTATTCAATAAAACGCCAAGAAAGAATTTTCCGAAAATGCTCAATAATGTGATGACCCTGTAGTTGCAAAGGTCGGGTTTTTCACCCCCCTTGAAAAGTACAACAATTATCCCAACCGACCACTCTTCCGGAAATTTCCCAGAGCTTAGTAGCTTATTGAAAAGTTTTGTGAAAACATGGAGGAATTTATCATTTGCATGCTTCAAAAGATCACTGCTCAAATTATCAAGTCCAGCAGCCTTTCCGGAGTTGAGTTTGTTTGCCATATTCTTAACTTCGTCAAAGGAAATGTGGTGATTTAGACACTCGTCAATCAGTTTTTGTGTCTCCATATCTAGAGTTGGGCTACGTGACTCGTGCTCAAAGTTAGCAGCAGCATTTTCAGAGTTGAAAAGTTTGCTAAAATAATTTACCAATTCATCATTAGAAAAATTCAAACTATCTTTTTTATTGACCTATTTCAACTTTTTCCAAAACTTTTTCGAATCTTCCCCCTTCACTTTCCAAAGCTCTAATTTCTCATTCTCAAGAAAATTACGGCGTTTGGATCTTGTGATATTCTTGTAAACCCTACGCTGTTGAAAATACGCTGATTTTAACCTGGTCACTTGTTCATCCGTAAAATTCGTTGAGGATTTTAGAGCAAATTGGTAAGATTTTCTTTTCCTATTTAACAAGGTTTTATTTTTCTTACACTCGATATCGAACCAAGGACACTTATTGTTCATCTTGAGAAAAGTTTTATTTTTGTTAAAGCTTTTTTTTGAATGGAGACAAGTTTTGGATAAATCAATCATTTTGTTTCTTAAAAGCTCTATGATTTCCTCATCTGGTACCTGATCATCATTCAACTTGAATAAAATTTCGTCTAGAAAGTCAATCATTTCAGGATTCATCATGGCTGACATTAAATTTTCTAAATTTGTATCATCTTTCACATAAAATTGTTTATCATAGTCTTGAAGAAGTTGATTATCATGAGACGCAGGCAAAATTGCACCAGAAGGAGGCTGATATTTGGTAGTATTTGAGCACTTGACTGAGATCTCAATTGGACTGTGGTCCGAAAGTTCACAGATTTCGCCAACAGTCAAGTTACTAATCAAAGGAAAATGTTCGTAATGCGTCAAGGCATAATCAACTATTGAACAGCCGTTAGAAGAAAAATATGTGAAATTGCTGGAGTTATCCTTATCAACTCTGCCATTCATAATCCTATAGCCAGACGATTTACAGAAATCAATAAAGGCCGTACCTGGTGTATTTACCAGTGCGGCGTCTTTGTTTATTTGTTTAACCAAGTGTTGATCTGGAGAGTACGTATCTGGCAAGGGGAGGAAATCATCTGTCTCGTCACATTCAATATATTCGTTTATGTTGTTTGTCCGAGCATTAAAATCACCGCATAATAAAACCCACCCCCGTCTTTCATATGACGCACATTCAGATTGCAGAGTTTCTAACGATAGTGATTGCCCTGATCTTAATAAAGTAGGGGAACTTAGCGGCAAGTACACGAAACATAAGAATAAATCTTGGTCCCAACCAAATCCATCTCTGTTCAATTTACACCAGAAATGGTTACTGTCAGAGTGAGCAATTGCAACAAATTTTAGAATTGATTTTCGAACAAAAAGAGACAGCCCCCCGGATGGTCTACCCCCTAAGTGGTTTTTAAAGCCTGGCTGATAAAATTCTTCGAAATCGTCATTAAATTCAAAAGAAGATTTATCCTTAGAATCCCTCCAAGTTTCAGAAAGACATATAAGATCGTTGTTTCTTAAAATATTTTCGAAAAAAAGGCAGCCTGTCTGTTTAATTAGTTGAGCCTTAGAGCTTGTGAAGCCATTGAGGTTCCAGATTGATATTTTCAAAAATTTGGGAAGCGGCATCTCAATTGTTCAATCTCGGCCAATTTCCTAATCACGAGCATAATTTGGACCACTAGTATTAGCATTACGACTTATTTGACTCATTAGATTTTCAAATTCTGAGAAAGATCTAATTTCGAAAGGCCTAGGATTGTTCAAATATTTAAATTTAATTCGCCCGTCGATCGTCCAAACACTTTCTAAATTCAATAGCCGTCTATTCATATTTATATCATCAAAAACCTTTTTGATTCCTGGAGCCAAATCTTCTTTCACCTTTACATTAGTTGCCTTCTTTTTATTGCGCATGATCAGCTCCTTGGTTTTATGCGAGATAAACTTGACCAACACAGCGCGAGGTTTGTTCTCCCATCGACGTCCAACGCGATGCACGATGTCAATGTCCCTTGATTCTACCTTGACCCCAATCTCCTCCTCTATACATTTAATTGTTGCTTCTTCGATGTTTTCATTTGCCTCTTCCTTCATATCGAAAATACGAATAGAACTTTTTCTCGAGTATTGCTCGTGGCGATCCATCACAAATTCGAGCTCCCTACCATGGTAATTATTGGCTTCAATACCGTTGAATAGCTCCTTTACTTCGACTTTGATAGCATCTTGTTCCTTTTTCATTTCCGAAGTTTCAGCCTTGATATTTTCGATGTCTTTTTCAATATTGTTCAAACGAACAATCATCAAGTCTTGGCGTTCCATCATTTCCTTTTGGCCTGTTTGACGACTTCGAAGAAACTCCATAACTGCCTCGTGCCTTTCATCTTGCAAACTTCTGTTTTTATCTTTTCCAGTTGGCTTGTTTGAACTTGGGTTAGGATTCTTTTCCATGTCAGGGCCAGGATTTGTTTCTATGTCACCACAGAGTAAAATTAAAAATGCAGAGTTTATTTTGATGACTTCAGAGACAGACCTTCCCATTATTGGCGAGCTGCCAGATAAAGCACGGACGCATCTTCGATGAAATTTCGAGAAAATCGATTTGATCCAACATTTTCTTGACATAACCTTCAGCCGAGAGTTATAACAACTAACCATATCAAAGGATAAATCATTTAAACCATTTCGAGCGATATTTGGCCTTGTTACGAAAGCAAAAAACCAAAAAATCGAGAGCGTTACAAATAAGCGTGCCGCGTAAGCCATGACGAGATAATCATTCTCAATTTACCATCTGATTTAGGTGTCAAGACCAGATTGTAAATCCATTCTGTTGGCCCTTGAACTTCTTCTTTGATATCTTCTTTCTCTAGCTCACTTAAAATTTCTTGCAGTGGCTTTCTTTTGGCAAATGGAATTTTCCTTTGTATTTGTATCTTAGGAGTTACTGTTTGATCAATGTCAAGCTTTATTTGCCTGTACTTGTGACATCCTATTCCCTGGAAAACCTTGGGATTCTTTCCCATAATTTCATTAACTTGTGCCTCAGACTGAAGTGGCTCTTTCATTATTTGTATTTTCTGATTTATTTCATTCTCTGTTGTGAGATATTTAGACATTTCTGCATAAGACAAGTGTTGTATCTCAGGAACTCCTTTTTTGTCAAGTGCTTTTGTCAATTCCTCCACAGAAATTTGCAATATATTCGTATCAAATGCCGAATATTTGCTGAGAATAGATTTTACATTATTGCTTGCTGCTACATAGATATCTGTTGTTGTTGTATGTTTCCTACTTTCAATCTTGGCTCTAAATTTCCCTCTTATCCCTAAAGGTAGGGAATTATATGGCTTCAATTTTGCCTTGGATTTTTGCATCATAATTTTATTTTGACTGTTATTCAATATCTCTTGATACACATCCTGCCCTACTACATTTACCCAGAATCTATCTTCATCAGTACTTTGACTCCATTCATCTTCAGATTTAAATTTGTAGAAGGATAATGTTGGGAACTAAAAATCTTGCTTTCCTCTTCGATGACTGGTGTTTCAATTGGATTCAAGCTCAAACTCTATTGAATCAAAATCATATTCTTCCTGCCCTGCTGTTTCCTGAAGGTAATCAACAGTGTTTTTTGTTTTACACATTGTGGCAAAGTGACCAGGCCCTAGAAATGTATAGCAGGTAACATTCCTAGCTCTGCATTCATGTTGATCTGTGAAATGTTCTCCACAGCGCTGGCAATTCTTCCTAATGCTTTGACAGTTCAAGTGAGACTTGTAGCTTGATCGGTCCCAGGAACGAACATTTGAAATTTATTTTCTCTTTTAACTGCATCAACTGCTGATGGTTCCACTTTGAACGCATGCTCTGTTTGTTTCATATATTCCACTTCTTTCTTAGTCAATTCAATGGCCCTAGCTTTTTCTACCATCTTTTCATATAACATATCCTGTGCTATAATTTCAGCTTGTAGCTTGCTAGAATTAGTATGCATTGTCACAGCTAATTCAATGGCCTGCTTCTAATCCATTTGGTTAAACTCACAGTCAACCCCTGCTGTTTTCAATCTCGTTATCCAGTGATCATGAGTCTCTGTTGAGCTATCTGGTTTCATGCAGAAGAATCGGTACCTCTCTGCTGTTAAATTCTTTTTGCCCTTAAAATAAGCAGCCAGGGCCACCTTTGCTGTATCATACGTGTTTGAAGTGTCTTCATCCCATGTCTTCAAAATATCCCTAAGCTCAGCACCACCAACTGCCCGTAAAGCAAACCTTTTCTTCTTCCAATCTTTTACATCCTCGAACTCAAGGCAACTTTCAAAATGTTCAATGCAGGCCTTCCATTTTCTGTCTGTATTGCTCGATTCATACTCATCCGTTTTGAATTCTCCACATATTGACTTCAGGTCTGTCAGTGTTGTTGACATCCTGCTCGCAGCGCCAATGTAAGATGGTACAATCACAACATGATGAACTAAGCTGCCTGCCTAGTTTTCACCATCTTTACTTCCCTCATGCAACTCCCCAAGCCCCGGAGCCTGGAAACTAGTTGTCCTAACCAGGACACTGGTTCCCAGATCCCGCAATATCTTAATTTTGTTTGTGTTTACTAATTCGTTTGTATTCTTATTTTATAAGAAATTTGATGAAAAAATATTGGTCTATATTTCTAAACTTTCAATACTACATCTTTCACTTAGAAGTGAATACGTAATCCCGGTGGGAGGGTGGTTGTTGGAAAGTTGGACCATTTGTGCTCTGACTCAAGGCTCTAAACTATGCTAATATGTTCATGACAAAGATGGAAAATCACATCCTCCAAAAGCACCCCATAGCCGCAAACCCTCCAATGGAAAATGTTTAATGATGAAATATTGTTAGTCTGGCAATATGACTTAGAGTCACTTCTCCATTTTAAACAATACATAAACAGAATACACAACACAATCAAATTTGAGATAACGCAATCACAAACCAGTGTAAACTTCTTAGACACAACCATTCACTTCAATTCGGATGGAAAACTCATCAGCTCCCCATACAAAAACCCACTGACATCTGCAGTCTACTACACAACAATTCCTTCCATCCACCAACATGTAAATAAAGCGTTATATACAGCCAAGCCCTGGGATAAAGACGTGTTATCACAAATAATGAGGAGTTACAAAGAAAACTAATGGATGTAAAACTAGACCATATACAACGTAGGCAGGGCCATGGCTGTGAAAATCTGATTTCAAGCCTAACCGAGATAATTTCAATGGTTTCCTAGACTTTCGTGCATGGAGATTCAGAATCCAAGATGGGACCAAAAACATTTTGCCTAGTTATCACGTTATTGATGACGTAATCAAAAAAGGCAAAAATTGTAATAAATCCATTATAACTTAAAGTATAGCCGTGCGATTTTGCTGCTCTTAAGCTTATTTGAAAGCGCATTTCATAAGCTTTCGAATGATGCATTCAATTATCATTTTTGCTGACTTCTTCATTTTTGCTGACGTCAGATTTTTTGTGACGTAACAAGATTTTTCAATTTCATAGTCATTTTCGTTTTAGATATGCACAAAATATCTTTTAAGGTATACCAGAGCACTGAAAGCAGTAACACGGATGGTATTTCATATTAATTCTTGTTTTTTTACAACCTATCCCTTCTTATTTAGACTATATTTTGTTGTGCTTTATATGACTCGAATAGTATTAACCATATACCAAACAAACAAGTAAGGAAAAACCATCACCGAACACAAGTTAAGGGATCCAGTCAAACCTGTCATCGTCTTCATCACTGTCTTAGCTGCTTGTATGACCGAAATACATTGATATCTAGCTCCTGGTTGGTATCAAAGCAATGCATTTAGCTCCAGTATCTACTTCGTCAATTTCACTAATTTCACGGTCCTTGTCTCTTTCTCTCCTTGGCTTCTTACTTTCAGTTGGGGTAGTGCTTGTTTTTCTACTTCTACGCTTGGAATGAAACGATGGTGGCCATTGTTCACCTTGAAAATAAAAGTTACGAATTGCCATGGAAATCAAAATAAAGGGCTCTTTTGGAGGAGAATTTTGAAACATGACATGCATCCATTTACAGTTTCTACGCTTCAAGCAAAGAAGAATTGACAGGAAAGTTGCTTCAAAATAGCGTTGTCTTTCTGTCTTTCGAATGACCTAAGCAGGGTAGTGTCTGAGTTGAGAAGTAGTCACGCTTTTTCTGACATTATGGAGATTATCTGTTTTTCAGAGGATCATCTAATTGGTAAAGGAATATTTAGAATTTAAAGCTCTTTGGTTGCCATCTATAGTGAGGCATATAAATATGAAATTATCTGGCAGCACTCTGTCCTCAGCATCGACGTACCATCCGTAATTCTCCAAATTGATTTTTGTAATTTCTAATTGTTGAAATTGTAGCCAGTAGTATGACTTCAAACGCACAGAAATGATAGCTTGTGATAGTGAGTTTCGGTATAAAGGCAAAGCTTCCGGGATTTTTGTTTTTTAATCCTCTATATAACTGAATCTGTGTTTCAACCGAAGATTCTTCAAAATTGCAGGTATAAAGATCGTTTGAACGTATCGTTAAGCATTTACTATTCCTTAGTGGCTTAAATGTCCTGTTTTTCTTTTTCATTCAGCAAAAAAGAGATTCATCATCCTTTTTCAGGTTTTTCAGAAGTTCTACCTTCCAACTCCATAGAAAAATTAAGTTGTATCACATCCAGAAATGGCATGTAATTGTGGAAAGTAGGTTAAGGTTTTCCCCCCAGGAACGTGTGGACTTTGCTTACATCTTCAAGTTTGTCATGGTTTCTCCTCGTGCGGCAAATCTGGCTGTACTATAATCAGTGTACTTTGTTACGATAACAATATTCATATCTTGAAGGCAGCTATGAAGAACGAGCCTGTGTTGGTCTGTTCTTTATTACAATAGAAAACGATTTTGAGGCTAGCCCTTGTGGCTTCAAGTTTCTTTCCATCGCTGAAATCACAAGCACCAAAAACTTACTTCTGGTTTCATTTCTTTTCATGTACTTTTCTTACAAGTGAGATGAGATCATTTTGGTTCTCAATGTTATTGAAAAATAGTTACCATGTATTTCCTTGAGGTATCTTTTGCTCATGAAGATAGACCATGAAAAATGTGAGGATGTAAGCAAAGTCCACATGTTCCTATAGGGGAAAGAATCTCAACCTATTTACCTCAATTGCATGCCATTAAGGGATGTGATACAACTTCATTTTTCTATTGATTTGGGAAGGTGAAAGTTTTGAAAAAACTGAAAAAGGATGATAGATATCTTCTTTTGCTAAATGAAATAGGAAAAGCAAAACATTTAAGCCAGAAAAGAATAAAGATACCACACGATGCGTACAAACGATCATTTATACTGGCAAGTTTGAAGAATGTTTAGTTGAATCAAGGATACGGTTATACAATTTTTAACGAAAGGATATAAAGCAAAAGGCTCAGGAGCTTTGCCTCTAAACCGAGGTTTTGCAGACTTTGCAGTAATCTTACAGGCAACAATTTCAAGAAATTACAAACACCAATTTGGAGAATTACGGATGGTACATCGATGCTGACGACAGAGTGCTGCCAGTATGGTTTACAGGTATAAGATAATTTTATATTAGTATACCTCACTATATATGGCAACCAAAGAGCTTCAAATTCTAAATGTTTCTTTACCAATTAGATGATCCTCTGAAAAACAGATAATCTCCATAATGTCAGAAAAAGCGTGACTACTTCTCAACTCAGACACTACCCTGCTTAGGTCATTCGAAAGACAGAAAGACAACGCTATTTTGAAGCAACTTTCCTGTCAATTCTTCTTTGCTTGAAGCGTAGAAACTGTAAATGGATGCATGTCATGTTTCAAAATTCTCCTTCAAAAGAGCCCTTTATTTTGATTTCCATGGCAATTCATAACTTTTATTTTCAAGGTGAACAATGGCCACCATCGTTTCATTCCAATCGTAGAAGTAGAGAAATAAGCACTACCCCAACTGAAAGTAAGAAGCCAAGGAGAGAAAGAGACAAGGACCGTGAAATTAGTGAAATTGACGAAGTAGATACTGGAGCTAAATTCATTGCTTTGATACCAACCAGGAGCTAGATATCAATGTATTTCGGTCATACTAGCAGCTAAGACAGTGATGAAGACGATGACAGGTTTGACTGGATCCCTTAACTTGTGTTCGGTGATGGTTTTTTCACTATTGAACTGGTTACTTTTATTTTTCAAGTTTGATAATTTGGACTTCAAAGCGCCTTTTGAAATAGATTGTATTCCAGTTATTGAGAACTAGTCACTGTAAACAAGATCTAAAACAGGGGTAGGGCCATTTTGTTGTTTCTGTAATTGCTCTTGCATATTGGATTCTAACAAATTATCTATGAGTTCCTGTGTCGATTGGAATTTATTTTGTTTCATTCTCAATTTGATTTTTAGCTGTGTATGTGTTTGAAAGATGTGTAATTTATTATTTTCCTTTAAAGTGCCTCTTCACCAAAATACTTAAAACTCTTGCTTTGTACTTTGGAATGCGGTGGAAACGAATCTGCAAATAAATTTTTCATTGGGTGGTTGGGTGCTGAGTTATGGGGGTTTTTCTCTCCCCCAATCGTGATTCAGAACCGCGTTTTCCGGAAAGCTGGGAACGAGCGAGCCCCGACGTCATAATAGGAAACCAAATCCTCGTGCAATGAACAGATCGTGCAAGCCTCACTCACAGGAACAACAAGTCGCTTCCGTTCATTGCACTATCACTCAGTTTCTATCGTTTTAAAATGTCTTCCTCGGAAAGTGATATCTCGAATGATGGTGATCGCAGTTCTTACGACTCGGAAGAACATTACTCAGCTGTTGAAGTCGAAGAAGAAAGCGAAACTTTGGGTGCTTGCGCTGCACCGGGCATGCCAAATGTGGATGATGTTGATGACGACGATTTGGATGACGACGAAGGACCTCATCAATTCGACCCAGTGTCAGACGAAGCCTAAACCGCTGCATATCGCAGGGAAGTTGCTGAAGCTAGGGAAGAGGACCATAGATTAATGCATCGTTTTGAGGGTGTCGAGCCGCTGGAATCTTGGTATGTATTACTGGTATTATCCTATTATGACAGATTCGATTAGGTCATCAGACTTCACTTAGGCCCATGTGTGAATCGGCATGCCGTGTGAATCAGTCAAACATGGCCCCCAAGTGAAGTCTGCTCTACTGGAGAGCTCTGGAGTGAATAAAAAACACCATATACCACGGTTTCATGACGGAGAAGGTTATTAACATTTCAGTATTACAGTAAAAACCCGAGTATAAGAACCTAGTGATTAAGAACCTGCAGGCTGAAATTCTGAAATTAGACCCCCATAATATAAGAACCCATTCAGCCTGAAATTTGAAATAGGTTCTTATTTGTAGAGATAATTAAATTAAAGCTCCAGTTGCTTAGTCATTGAACCTATACAAAGCTTTGAAAACTTTTCATTGGATTAATTTATATAAAATTTCTGATTCTTGAACGAATTCAACTGCTGTGAACTGACAGTAAATAACAGGCTTGAAGTTTGAATCTGAACAAAAGAAATTTCTGAAAGCCCTGAATAAGATAAGAACCAATTTAATAACCTGAACAGCCTCATTTCCCACTAAATACCCAATATATAAGAACCTAGTCAGGCTGACTTGCAAAATTGTAGGTTCTTATACGCGGGTTTTTACTGTATAGCATGTTGTTCATGACATACATTTGTATTTGCTATGCTTCAAATCATATTTAATTTAATACAGGATGTCCAACCATATGTAATATATGTATAGGTCCATCTAGTCCTAAATTATGAATGAAATGTTTCTTTTTTCGGATATTTTAGCTGTCCTTCCTTTTGTTTGGTAATCATAAATTTACCCAGAACCTAACTTGAAAGGAAATGCACCTGGCTAAGATCCCTAAACATAATTTGCATTTATTCATTATTCCACCCAGGTGCAAATGTAGTAATTGTTCCACAGAAAGATTGGAAAACTGCCACGAATGCCAATGCTGCACAGAGATTGAGGGATGCATGCATGAAATGCATAGCTTTGAAGTAGTGGAGGAAGTTGGTAATGTTCAGTGTGTTACTGAGCACCCTGGATTTGAACCGGTGTGCCTTAACAAATGGTGCCTGAGGTTGTCAGCAGCCAAGTATAAAACAAAAAGAGGAACAAGGTACCGTCGAACAGGATTTGAAAATCGGTAAGGAAATGATAAGCCAAGTTACATTATATACAACTTTTCAATTAAAAATAGTCACCAAAGGTTGAATATGATCTACGAACATTCAATACACTCATTTTTATATGAGAAACTAAGGTCCAGGTAGGTAGTTTCTTAAATTTTAGGGCACTTTAGATACCAAAGTTTCCAAAGAGTTTCTATATTTTTAATTCAGGAAGTATAGAGTTGATTCAGTTTTGTTAGGAATGTTACCAAATTACTTGGTATTGATCTCAAAACAAGTAATAACAAAAACATAATTCATACTCAAAACAGTCAGACAGTTGCTATTACTGCACATGTCAAAACAAAGTTACAAAATTTCCTTAGAATAATTCAGGTAGGGCAGTTTCTTTATTTTCGAAAAATTGAGCCTTCCAATTACTTGTATCAGCTGGTTCTTATTAAAAATGAGTGTACTGAATACTGCAGTTATACACTGTAAACAAGGGTCCAATTCAGCTTTACTGACAATTATTTGACTCTGAATACTTTAGGAATACTTTTATTTTGAATAAAGCATCAATTTTCCAACAGGAATGAAAAAAACTTCTAAACAGTTAAGTAGGGCAGGCATAATTATGTCAGTATTGTAATATAGTATCTACAGTATTTCTCACCCAGGACAGGGTATCACTTTCAATAATTTGACCCCAGGACAAGGTGCTTTTTCAGATTCTCAAATGGCACCTCCCTTATATTTGTAGACCAAGTACCCACAGGCTGAGCATGTTTTACCTGTGTTGATTCCCTTACATATGAAGCTGGAAGCACAGGACACAATTTGTGTGGTCCATGCCAGTGTCACCTATGTGAGCAATATGTTTTCGAGCTTAAGATTTTGCTGTTTCATCATATGATTGATACACAAACATTTTAGCTGTTTTTTAATGGGAAGGGCAGGTGAGGCTCATTTGAGATCTTGGGAACGGTGTATTTCAAATCTAACTTACAAACTCACAATGATAAAGAAAAATAGCTTGTGCCAGTTCCAAATTCTATGCCTATATATATGCGTGGTATGATATATGTTTATTTTCTTGCATTGTTTCCTTATTCAATTTGAAATGGTGCAGGTACCTTAATTATAACATTCAATAACTAGTTTCATTATTCATGAAAATATATTGTAACAGTGTAATATACAGTACAGTAAATAATGTTAATTATCATTGCAGATATCTACGAAGCATATCTTACAGAGACTTCACTCGACTGATTCATGGCTACTTAGGGAGAAATAAACGCATTCCACTGCCTGCCTGTGCATACAATTCAATAAGGCGGAAATTTCCAGTTGTGGTAGGAGAAAATAGAGGATATGTTCCAGAAGATCATTCTGATTGAACTCAGCTATGCATTCCTAGAAAGAAGGTAGGTTTATTGGAAAGTGCTCTGGTAGTGCAGAAGTTGTAAATAGCAAATATATACATACACAGAGAAAAAAAAACTAAATAAACTGATGAAGAAATGGTTGAACCATTTCCTCATTTGTTCCATTAGTTAGAATGTAATACCGTATGTGTTAAATGTTTTGCAACAGTAGTTTTTCATGTTAAAGACAGCTTACCAGTTTCTACTTTGCATTCTTTAAATAACTTCTTGAAAATGCTTGCACGTATATTGCCATCTGTCATGCCCCATCCTTGTTGAAAATTAAATCTGGGAAATTTTAAGTTAACAAGCTTTTAAGTTAATAAGATGATGGACATGTGTACTCACATTTGTTTATTCTTTGGGCAGTCCTTTACATTTTTGTGTCCCTTCATAGGATGTTTGCAGAATGAACAGAGTGGCTTTGCTCTTGGCTGACTGGAATGCTGGCTTTGTTGGACTTGATCAACTAAAAAAGACAATTCTTTTACTGTATATGGCAAAAGGGTGTTCTTTTTCAAACATTTATCAATGAAAATACGCATTGTGAAAAGTATCTTTTTGCAGATACTTTGGAAAAATGTATGATTTTTGTGGCACTGTACATATCTTCAAAGAAGCTTGTTTGCATCCTTGCTTGACAGAATTTACCATAAGTGTCCTTACCTGGAATAGTAGGTGGTACATTCACAACAACTAGTGCTTCACGGGCTGCCCTTCTTTCAATTGCCTCATCCCTTGACTGCTTCTCAAGCATCGTGTTCATAAATGAAGGTGTTATACTCTTCAGTTCAGTAACGGCGTTTTGAAGAACGGCTGGGGAATGCATAAGCTCAAGCAATGTGTTATAGATATCATCAATATATTCTGAAATAAAAGGAGAGGCATATTAGAATGCATACATACCCTGTGATGCTCTTTCCAGCTATAAAGTGTCCAATTTCATATCCAGCAAATATAGCATCTTCAAGAGTGTACATTGAAAATCAAAAACAGTTGTTTCATTTGTATATTTATTTGTATTTTCATGTTTACAACCTACAGAAAGTAGTTGTCAATATGCAGTTTATGAAGGGAGTGGAGTTTAGTGACTTTGGTCCAATGTTATTGTTTGGGTACTTGCTATTGTTATATGGCTTTAGAAATCACTTCTGGTATACATAGCACAGTATATGAGAGTGTTTTGTTTTAAACATGTAGATATGCTATAACCAGTTTCCATTTTTGTATCGTACACTAAAGCCAAGTTGCTAATGCAAGAAGTGTATACTGTAAAGGCTTATTTCCATGGGGCTTATTTCCATTATCTCCAGAGTATTTATGCGAAGCATGTGCATTAAGACAAAAACACCGCTTTTCGTCTTACTGCGCATGCTTTGCAGAATTGCTCTCTAGCATTTCCGTTGAAGCGGAAAATGCAGCTCCGGAAATAAGCCTTAAGACTGTTGTCCATACCAAGAATATACCAAGAAAGCGCATGAAGGAATAAGCATACCAAAATTTGGTGCAACTCGAACACCCCGCACTGTGGCCTCTCCATTCTTAAATTTTGGATAATCAACCTTGATCCTCTCTGTACCATCATTTCTTTTCCTCAACTCACGGTTAACATTGTGATTAAAATGGATGGCAGCCAATGCAGTTCTGCAAAAACAATTTGGTGCAGATCCATTGTTAACAACTGTGATAAAAATGGTTTAATGTGATTTAAGAGATTCATACAGAGCCTCACCAAGTCTTTTTGCTACTTTACTATGGTAGTTCTTCTGAGATCAGAATAAAAAACTTTGTCATGAAAAACGTGTGTGATACAAGATTCAAAACTAAACTTCAACTTGAAGCCATTGTTTCCGAAGTAGAAAAATTAAAACACTTATATAGTTCCTGAAAACTTGAATACACAACACAGTAAGTAGCTTTTTGTCTAACCTGCACATCATTCCAACATAGGAGTAGGCTATCATTTTTGGTGCAAATTGGTTGACGACTGAGTGGAATCCTTCCAAGTTGCTTGTTTGTGCATCACTGGAGACTTGCTTAATGGCATTTACCAACCTTGTATCTGTTAGCACTTTTTTCAGTTTCTTGTGTGGAGGAGAATCTACAGTACAGAAGATGGAATAATGCTCACTTTAATTTTTTCAAAATGTTTTCAAAAATATGTTAAAACCACAGTGCAAGTCGCTCTCTCAAACCGAACCTGCAATTGACTTGGTAAAAATTCCTTCACTGCTGTGGAAATCCTCTAAAAATCTTGTTTTTCTCACAAAATTTGTGGCTGCCTTTCTGAGTGATTTGTCCCAATGATTGAAACAAATTTTCTGCAATTGTCTTACGTTGCCCTTTATCCTGCATAAAAAGCTTATGTTAAATCTCATGATGAATGTTCCTACATCATTCAGATTTCTATTGTAAAAACATCTGCCAAATTGCCCAGGCAAGACATTGAAAATGCAATGTTATATCTTACTGTACTTGTTTCGTGTTTTCATAATGGATTCTGCAAGTGGATTACAAAGTCTCTTGTCGACAATATGCAAAAGATGTTTCCAGGAGATTAAATAATGAGCTTTCATTATGTTCTGTAACCAGTCTGTGTCAAATCTAAGCTGGCTTTTCATTGGTATTTCATACTGCAAAATGAAACTGAAAATGAAAACTGAACTGACTACAGTGCATGAAACTTGTACATACCATTTTTCATCCATTTCTTTTCACCAATAATTTTTCCATGCTGACACCTATTGAACAAGGGATTTTCCAAGTGTTCATGCTTGTCAATGACATGGTTCAAAAACACTTTAAACTTTGCCAGTATCACATCATCATTCTCATCCAAAGTAGTTGTTGCACTCCAGTACAAGTGTCTCTTGCAGGATTTGATCCAATCATTGATGATTTCAAGCCCTTCCTGCTTGCCAAGCTTTGTCAACACTTTAGTTATTTCTGAAATATATGAACAGTGGTTGTAAACAATGCTTACTCAAATAGCTTAAAAGCTTCCTTTTGCATGAATATTTAAAATCATGCATATACAGATTGCCATCAAGTATTGGGGTTCCACAAGGGTTGTTAGGGGGTGTCAGGTGTCTCTAAGATCTCTCACTCTGGGCTGCACGAGGTCTACTGTAACCCAGTTTCACAATATGCTTTGAATTCATTTTGGAAATATCGCATGTGACTGTTTTCAAATCGATTCACTCACATTGTGATATGTTATAGAGTTTTCAACTTACTTTTTGCAATATGCCAAAGATCATAGCGATGCCTGATTTGTGGGTGTTCTTCACGCATCAGTTTTGCAATGCTGCAATGTCTGTCTGTCACTAGCTTTGCTACGTCAATGTCAGAGTTCTTCAAAAATTCTAGGCACTTTTTGAAACCAAACAATTCAATGGCATTACTGCTACCAGTTTCATTGCTCTGCAATAGAGAACACGATGAAAGGTGAAAAAGAGTCATTTCATAAGCATGTGAATGGAAATTTTTTAACTTTGCAGGGTAAAATGAAAAATTGGATATGCAAGACATTGATAATGACTTCATCAATGGTAAACTGACAAGTCACATGTTGCGTGATTGCAAAAGTTGCACATTTAATCACTAACTTCAATAAATTAGAACAAAGATGTCCCACAAGTTGATTAGATCAATGTTTTAGAAGTATTTTTTAGAAGGTCAAGAACTGTATTATTTTGGACTTTACATAGATATTGGATTGTACTGTATTCAAGGGGTGTAGTTTGTAATCCTATTTGCATATACAATGCTATGATTGATAATGAAATTTAATGTTAAGAAAATCAATTGGTCATTACAAGGGCACAATCAATCAGTGTGCCTGAAGGTACTGTACTGCTGTTTTGGTCTGATAGGCATCTTTATGAGAGGACTAGTGCCCAAGCAAAGCTGTTTGAATTTGAAGTTTGAATGTCCAGGGTACACACTACTTGTATACCATTGGCGAGAGACATACCTGAACAAGGTGAAAATGTACCACTGATGAATCTGAGCAAGAGTACATCGAGTAGGCACCATATTTGGCACTATGCCCCATGCTGTCGTGTCTTGCATCTCCAGCAAGAGCAACTGGAGCAGAACTGTCTCTTAGCTTTTGCAACATCTTAGCCTGATATGTCTTCCAATGGACGTAAATCGCTGGGAAGAGCTTTGTCTAGAAGATGATTACAGTTTCAGAATGCTACTATTGATCTCAACTTTTACTGTGAAATAACAAACTTGGGACATTACTGCCAAAAATGTTTGTAATTTTAAAAAGTGGCCAATGATATTTCCTTGTGAAACACACTGAGATCTGTTTTGTCTGGCACTCTACAGGGTATGAAATATCCAATAATAACTAAATGCAAATGAAATACAATATGTTTTTTAGATGTAGTTAAAAGAGAGCCAATCATAAATCGAATGGGCATGAATTGGTATTGAGTTTTGACAACCAATCGGTAGCACATACAGTACAGGCCTTGTGCACATAAACGTGGCAAGAATTACTAAGAATTCTGAAGAATTCTTCACATTATGACAGGAATTCTTGTGCCCCACAAGACTGTAAATCTTTTAAAACAAGAATTCTTAAGAAATTTAAAACATTCTTAAGAATTTGTAGGCAAGAAAACCTTGTTTAATGTGTGCAAGCCTGTGCTGTACCACTTCCAGAGTCTCTGAGAAACAAACTGTTGTTTGCACCACTGCACAGCACTGGTTTTTCTGGTGTTGCTCCAAAATTTGTAACAAAATTGCCTTTTTACTGTCATTGCTGAAACCATAAAGAGCATGATTACAATGAAATAACATTTACCCTTTGATGCTTGAAGAATGTTGAAAGTGTTATTGCACAAAGATTCATGTGCTTGAAGATCTGTATAACCTTTGAGATAGAGCCTCCTGCCAGCAATGTTGCCATGCTCAGTAGTAGGTTACCAGCCGGTATTTTGGTTCCAGTCATTTGGGGTTGACTCTTCCAAATTTTCTCCTTCATACATTTGGGGTTAATGCAGAAGCTTTTGACAATGACCAATGTTCCACATTTTCTTGCCTCAACACTTGGGTTGTCAGATTTGCAAAAATGGCAGAATTTAAACAACAACAAAAGTTGACTGAGGAATGCAATAAACTTTGGCTCTGTACGTAAATTTCCATCCATTGCAAGCATTCTAAGATTAAAGAGATGGAAATTACAAACCAGTTATACTGTCAAAGTACACAGAACTGCAGGATCACACTGATTTGCTCTGTGGAAAATAGTTGCAACTATACATTTTGTAGCAAACTGCTTATCTTATATGAAAGTTTTTACTGTTTATGATATTGATATCTTGGATGGCTCTGATCTCCATCACACACCTCACTCAGATGTCTCAAAATAACTCATTGTATGCCCATTAGAGTTCACTCTTGTCAGATAATGTGGTATTAGTTGAAAATGGAATCTTGAGAGATTTCTGATTTGCTGCCATTGCATTCCTTATCACAAGAGGTCAAATTGACTTCCAAAAAAACAAGACCGCCAAAGTAAGTTCATTTTATTTTTGCATGCATTTCTGCTGTAAAGTGTTGACCCTTACTCTATGACATACCATACTTTAGTGGAGAGGTTATTCTGAAATCAACTCACTCGTCAGGTTCTTCAATGTCACTGTCTGAATCACTGTCAGCTTTCTCTGATGGCTCGTATAGTGGCATTTCTTCATCTTCAATATCGTACTCATTGTCATTGTCAATTGGCAGTTCATCATATGACTCATCACTTGAACTCATGTCTATTTCACTATCTGTCTCTGTATTGCTGCTGATTGCCGCTACTTTTTTTGGTGATCTTATTTTCTTTAATTTATTCAGCCTTCCTAAGGATCAAAGATAACAGAATTATAATCACAAATCTAAAAGATTGACTCACAAACTTCTTTGTTGTTGGTAGACCCTGAAGATTGGTGACCAATAAGACCCTGTTGATTGGTGACAAGCTGCTTGATTGATGATTGATGTACTGTATGCTCCTACAAAACTTCAGTAAGTCCTGACACTTTTCAAGGGGACAACACCCCCTGTCCCCAAACTCCATATGGATGGCCATGCATAGTCCCAAACTCGCAGCCAAAGAGGAAAAGCAATCTTATCATAAAATCAAATATGTCAAAAAAGCAATAAACAATCACTTACTAGTAAGTTTCTGGTTTTTTATCTTTTGCCGTGAAAGGAGAAGACGCAATGATATCACTCGATTTTTGGTAGTGCGCAGTGCCTTTAGGTCCGATGCTGCTATGGTCTGTGTTGCTATAGATTTGGAAGCCTCTTCTTCAACCTGAAAGAATGTAGACATTTTGTCATCAAAGTTTTCAAAGGCCAGGAGCATACGCATACTGTACTGAGCATTTAGCCTTCAACGACCAACTCATAATTTTGAGCCTTGAGACATTTGTTATGATGAAATATTTCTCTTCTGCCTTGACAAAATGTAAAAATGTATACCGTATTCACTAAGACTTTATAGCTTGGAAACAGTCAGTTAGTCAGTGTATATTTGCATGGCCTGAAAGGGGTTTTGGCCTGACCCTTGCCGATGCAGTACTGTAGTAGCATAGTTGATACCTGTATATCATTGTATGTAGTGGAATTCACAAGATATGAAACTCAAACTGAAAATTTCATACATTTTGATTTCACCACTCAGCTCAGCATGTTTTTGTGCCCTGGGGGGGGGGGGGGGGGGGCATACATACAGTACCTCTGAAAAATGTATCTATTCAAGCAAGTCAAAAGCTCACAGATTGTTACCTCAATATCATCTGTAGTGTCCATGACTGCATCCACTGGCTGTGTTGCTTCATCTTCGATGCGTTCTTCCTGGTCATCATGGCCTAGATTTTGGTTTGAAACTGATGGTTGTGAATCAGATCGCTGCAAGTCCTTCACAATCTAAATAAACAAAAAATTTGAATTCCATAAATAAATGGTAAATTCGACACTCATTTTCACTTAAAACTAAAACAATCAGAAATCTAAAAATTCGATAAAACAACAACTATAGGCCTTGGTCACAGTCAATGAAAAAAGTTATAGATGCAAGTAATTGGGCCTAACGTACCTTTCTCCGTGTTCGTTCAGACATTTCTTCGACGTTCTTCTTTTCCAGTATTGTAGGAAATGGAACCACACCAATTTCGTCACGAATAAGTCTTGGGGTAGTACCTGGCACAAATACTTTCCGAACAAAACTCTCCAGCGTGAAATGTTTCGAGCAGACTGCCGTATCTTTTGAGAGCTGCCATGGATCTGCTCGTTTTGAATTTATAAAGTCGACCCATCTCTTCCTTCGTCTCTTTGCTTCGGGACGATCGTCGTTGAAAAACGGAATTTTGTGGAGTGCTATACAGTGTTCCTTGTCGGGATTGTTGCTACAAGTTGGTAAAATGCATCGTAAAGGCATTTCGATGGCAGTGTTTTGTCCTCGTGTCTTGAATCTGTTATGTGAGCACGCGAGCAAATGGAGACTGAATGGAAATCAATAAGTTCCTTTCCTACTATGACGTCAAAGCCCGCTCGACCGAGGCTCTTCGCTTTACATTCGCTGCGCGGTCTCGAATCAAAAGATATGACGTAATCGTCCAGATTTCGCAACTTTGATGCGTCATAAAAAATTAACGGCATGATCTATCCAAAAAATTGTTTCGTTTTCGACACGTCCGTATCAAATACCATTGAAAGCAGTTATAAAATTTTTGTGTGCATAGACACTTTAATTGAATAATATTTCATTTGATCAAGAATCGAATGATAAAAAAATGGGTGATTAGAGCTTTATCTCATGTATTTCATTATCTGAAATTCCTTGAATTTTTATTATTGTGTAGAACATATGAAAATATTTCCTCATTTAAACGCGAAGAGATTAAAAAAGGATGCCAAGAAATAGCAGCGGCTGTAAACACGGCTTCTAAACAAAAGCTGTGCGACAAGTACCTTTCTAAGTCCGGGAATCTCTCCCCAGTAAGGAACAGAGGATTAAACTAAACTCCTGACGTGCCAGAAATTCGGAATTTTGAAAGACGAATAAGGGCTTGTCCTGATCTTTGCAGAAACGCACGTGATTTTGAAGTGGTCTCAGCGGGCAAATCGAATTACCAGAAGTGGCGAGGCAAACTTGTTTGCCATCTTGGAATGGGTCTGCCTTTGATACTTTGACTGGAATAAGTACGGCATTATCAACCAATGACACATCTTTCAAAACCAGTGATAAATTACGATTGTTTGAATGTTTGCTGAGAAAACCTAATTCTGGCAATCTGAGATATCCAAAGAATGATCTGGTAAAGGCAGACCATAACATGGATTGATCTTGCCATTCGTAAGCGGAGGATTTGAGACGGGTTTTCTGAATTCGTAGTATCTCAGGCGTAATTAAAAGAAGTTTTGGGCGGCAAGAAGCTCCTTTCAGAGTTTGATCCCTTGGAGTATCATGTTCAGCTAATGCATGTGCTCGAAATAAGATGAGAAACCGAGCTCGATATTTCTGAATCTGCAAGATATGCGCGGACTGTGGTAAAAGCAGTGGTTCCTGCTGAATGAGGTTTTCTTCCTAAATTAGGAAAGCAGAAAGAAAAACACCGGCACGGGGCAAATAACTCATCACATCAAAACAAACACATTACACTTACAAAGATACATTACAGATACTAAATATACGAGTATATAATTTAACATAATTTCATTAAAATCCTTCAAATCCCAAATGGAAATTAGTGAAGGTGGTTTTGTAGGTTACGTGCAATCATTACAGTAGCGCGAATACGAAGATTTAGGGGAAAAATGAGGTAAAGGAGAACAGTACTGACTTTCAGTCACCCATAACCTTAATAGGTTCTATTGGGACCGCAGACTCGAAAGCGAAAGAGTCACCACCTCTACGAAATGAATGAGAACCGTATTTGCTGCTATCCACCCCAATACGGCCAAGAACACCCTTGAGCTTGGACATAAAAAAGGCATATGTGCATGCTTGAAAACGGACAGTTCTGGGATGGACCCAGCAAAATGCTTGAGAGTAGGGGGAGCTGCACACGTAAGGGAAAATCCATGCAAAATGGCAGAAACCGGGCAAAGAGGGGACCCAGGGAGGCGAGGTAGAGGGATTGACACACACACATCTCTCCCTAAATTGAATAGTCTTACTCCAGCGAACAAGAACTATGATACCCCATGGAAGAAAACGAAAATCAGACTTAAGAAACTGGCGTGCTGCATCAAAGCAATTAAGGCCCTTTACTAGTAAATAGGACTTCCGAAACATGCCATAAAAGGCAACTAGACAAATAGCCCAGAAGGAAGCATCAACACTATATGCTGGATTGAGGACCCTATAAATCCTGAGAAGCAAAGCTGGGGTGATAGGGAGCTTCTGCTGACGTTCATTACCCAATAAACGCTTGATGCCTGTAAGCAAGGAGAAAATATACCAATTCCCAGAGAGAGGGTTAGGAAGGCCAAACTCTTTGTGGAGAAGACCAATGATACCCAGGTATTGAGAAATGCTGGAAAACTTGAGAGTCCTTGCCAAAAAGGCAGCATACAGGCCAATGGTATAGGAGGAGGCAGGAACAAGGGTTAAATGCATGTAGTTGCAAAACAATAGGTAGGAAGACCGGTGGGTGCTATCGGTGCTTTTGGTACCAGGGGCAAAAACCTGGTTGTGATATTGGAGAACTTCCTCAGTAAGCTCCCTGGACAACAGTGCTGGAGCAGAACCTAGAAAGGAGAAACACAGAACTGTGGTAGGACATATGGTCCGACAGAGAGCTGTAAAAAAGTGTTGGACGGCGCGGGCAGGAACGAACCGAGGTTCAGGAGCGTTGAAAATTAGCGAGTTTCAAAGTATTGCAAAGTACCTGCCATGCTAAGCCAACACAAAGCGACAGCGATAGCGTAGCAGATCAGCAACTAACAGCAAGAACAGACTTCTAGAATGAGAATATTAGGAGTGCCCAGACATAAAAAGGTATGGATTACCCTCAGATGATTAGGGAATATTTGGCATGACATAAAATACCATTGTCTGCAGGAAAGACTGCACACATGAAATGCAGCAAGGGTACATGAAATGCAGCAAGGGTCAAGGTCTGGAGGTATTGTTCTCAACTGTTAGCCTAAGCATGTGACTGAACTATTGTACCCCACACCGGCCCACTCTCCTAATTTAGACAAGCATTGCAATTTGCAATGCTCCCCACTAAAAAGAACAGGAGAGAGAAAATCCGAGTCAGGATTACTGCTTTCACTTGTAAAAGTAGGCCTAGTATTGCTATTTTGAGAGCTCTGTGCATCATTACAAGGTTCAGTCATAACATTATCAATATCGCTGACAAAAGGGTGCTTTGATTGAAGATGTTTGCTAATTCTTGCTGTCTGTAGGCCTCTCAAAGAAAGTGGGCACAATTTACAATGATAATGATAATACTGCTTGTGTTTGCAATCCAGGTACTTGCATTTCTTTTTATCTCCTACCTTTGTAAGAAATTCAAAGTAATCCTGAACTCGGAGACTTTCCATGATGCAAGCACTTGGCCAAAAGTCCAACCAAATCTAACTTAAAGCTAAGAGGCACCGAACCACTTCGACAGAAGGTATCTGGTTCACAAGCACTCTACATCATGTTTGCTGTGTGCTGTTTCCCCAACGCCACAGTCGAATGCTCTCTATCTGACCATAATCACAAGACCTAAAAGAAACTACACTAAAACTCTTTCACCAAATTTAAGCTAGGGAAACCACGTCCATGGCCTAGGCCTGCATCACGAAAAGTGAAGCCACGAAGACGGAGGGTACAAATTTGATCATAGTGCGCATGCTCTCCTACATTGCGAAATCTGATTGGTATTCAACAAAGCAATTTTCCCTTTGTTCAAAACAATAGAGCCGAGAACTCGTCTCCCAAACAATGGAGTTATCACAAGGGCCTGGGTTCTCGTTTTGTTTCCTGTCACTAGGCATTTCTTAGCGGAGGGTCTAGCGTGGTTATCCCTCGTGTTGGGCTACAAATATTTCTCTTCCTTACTTGGAACGCTCTCGCATTTCTTATAATTTTTCCCTCCCACCGCCCCTCTACTGTAATAGGATTTTATCTTAGTGGTTAATCTAAGGCTTGCTCTTGTCTGCCATCTGGTTCTTTTTCCTTCTGCCCTTCTGTTCCAAAGGCATTTCATCTGGCCTCTTTCAGATAGACTGGTATGCATCCGCTCGTTGCCGGAACAGGGGCTAGAAATATTTTCCCTGTTCTCGTCACCGACTTAAAAATTGTATTTTCTTGGCAGTTCAGGGCCGATGCGACTCCGCAGCCCATTTCCCAGAGTTCCAGGACCTTAAAGGGATAAATCTATTTATGCATCAAATATGATTTTAGATTTTTTTAATCAATTCTTAACTATTATAAGAAAGAAAATTATCAAAATACATGTCATTTAGATTTTAAAATTATAATTTCGCAAATTTGCTTGACCCCCGTTTTTTGCTGTTGCTCAATTTCATTCATCAACCTGTCCGAGCTTTTCCATAACTCTTGACGTCGAATTTTGTACGGCGGGAAACTCAAACTGAAATTTTTAAACAGCTGCAAGTAATAACTAATGGTTTGTAAAGATGGTAGAATAGTTAGAAAACAAAAGTAATGGCTCTGGCAAGGTAAGTGTTAGTTTATTGGAAATATCAATAATAGTTGACTAGTTTAAATATTAGTTTATTATGCCATACTCGCAATTCAAAGCTAAGATTATTTTTGAGCGAGTTGTCGAGTTGGTTTTTTCAGCAATTACGTAAAATGTTAACCTCGTAAGCGATAAAAGTTTAGATTAACTATCATAGATTTGAGAAATATAAGAATAATGCCAAATAGCTTACGTGTTTACGGCAGAAATACAAAACCCTGAACACAATTTTTGCCACAGCTTTCGCATCGTTCCGCCATTTTCACGGCTCTTGAGCTGTAGAATCTTCGAAATCTATTGTCTTTTAAGCGATCTGATTGGATTAATTCTTAGTCAAAAATGCTCTGGTTGGCCAAAACATTTTTCCACCTTGTTATTCCAGGCTAACTTCTCGCTAAGAAAAATCTGAAAAGTTTCTCAATTTTTTTGGTTCACACAAAATCTTCAACCAAAGTTTTTTAACTTTTGAAAATCTTGCCCTACGGAACAAGGTGGAAAAATGCTCTGGCCAATCAGGGCATTTGTTTACTAATCATTCATCCAATCAAATCACTGAAAAGACAATAGATTCCAAGGATTCAGCAGCTCAAGTGCCTTGAAAAGGCGGAAAAACGTGAGAACTGTGACAAAAATAGCGTTCAGGGTTCTGTTTTTCTGCCGTAAACACGTAAACTATTCGGCACCAATCTTATATTTCTCAAATCTATGATAGTTTTTCTAAATTTCTACCGCTTACGAGGTTAATATTCTACGTAATTGCTGTAAAAATCCACTGGACAACTCGCTCAAAAAACACTAGCTGAAACGGGGGTGGCCTCAGAATGCAGGTAAATATGCGTATCTTCCTAGCACGATAGATTTTGTCTTTATGTAGGTGATTAGAAATAAATTTATGCATCAAATATGATTTGTTTAAATTTGTCAATCAATTCTCAATAAATATAAGAAAGGAATGGAGCCAAATACATGTCAATTTCAATTTTAAAAAAATAATTTTGCAAATTTGCTTGACCCCCGTTTTTTGCTGTTATTCAATTTCATTAATCAGCGTGTCCCGGCTTTTCCGTGAAATTTGACGTCGAATTTTGTACGTCGAATTTTGTACGGCGGGAAACTCCAACTGAAATTTTCAAACAGCTGCAAGCAATAAATAATGGTTTGATGGTGGAATAGTTTTAAAACAAAAGTAAGGGCTCTGGCAAGGTAAGTGTAAGTTTATTAAAAATATTAGTTATAGTTTATTAGTTAAAATTTTAGTTTATTGTGCCATCCTCGCGATTCAAAGCTAAGATTACATTTGAGCGAGTTGTCGAGTAGATTTTTACAGCAATTACGTAAAATATTACCCTTGTCAGCGGTAAAAATTTAGATAAACTATCATAGATTTGAGAAATATAAGAATGGTGCCAAATAGTTTACTTTTTTACGGCAGAAATATAGAACCCTGAACGCTATTTTTGCCACAGCTTTCGTGTTTTTCCGCCATTTTCAGGGCACTTGAGCTGTTGAATCTTCGAAATCTATTGTCTTATCAGCGATCTGATTGGATGAATTCTTAGTCAAAGAATGCCCTTGTTGGTCAAAATTTTTCCACCTTGCTGCCCTACGGCTTTTTATTAACGGCTTTTTAAAAAGAAATGTGTCGAAATGTATCGAAGCGAATTTCAAAATTCGACAGTCAAGTGGTGAAACTTGCCCCGCCCAGCCATGAGACAGAATCATCCTGATTTGATGTTTGGACTTTCCACTGGCTGTGAATGTCAAGAGGATTTTACATATGTCTCGATGACCACACCACACAGCACATTCGTTAATCGATTTTAAGAAAGTGACTACCCTACACGCGTTATTTTCTATAAACAATTGCTTTACGAACAAGGCAATCCTCGACAAGACAAAGAACTTAAACAATTCCAGTACTTGATAGCAGATCGTTAGGCAATAAGTTTCTTATAAATTACATTTGTATATATCAAATCGGGTATTTATTAAATTTTTGGCATTTTAGGGGGTGTTCGAAAAAAGGGCGTTTATTAAAATTTGCACTCTTTCTGGGCAGTTTGCTTGAAAAAAACAAAATACATAATGGTGATCAGATTACTGTGAAACTCTGAGTAACAACAAAGTAAGTCTGGTTCAAAACAAGAGCAAATCACTTCTTGAACATCTAATGCCGGCTTCCTGAATATTGCATTGTTTTAATAAAAATATTTTGGAAATTACTGGAAATCCTTTTGTTCATGAAAAAGTCCCGTACGCTTTGAAAAGAAGTAAAATTCTCATCGGTTCCAGAAGTTTAATTCAAGAAAACATCTAAGTGTCAATTTCATTTCTAGTTTATATCTATTCCCGAGCTGATTTAGGCAATAACTTCCCTCATTGTGTGCGTCCCTTTAGTGCACAACCCTGCACTTCATGTTTCTATAGTAAATATACTAGACACTAAAAACAGGAAAAACAATCCGCCCCCATAGCATGATGTAATTATTGAACGGCCCTTTTCATAAAAAAGTGCCTCACCGCTCTAGAACATTACGATTGCATTGCTATTAAGTGTAGCTAGAAGTAGAAAGACATCTGGAAGGCCTAGTAGTTCTTTTTCATGCATGTGCAGTTGCTAAAAGTCCGATGATAGATTATCAATTAGGTTCAAAATAAGCTGCCTAAATGCCTTATTAATTTGGTTTGGGTAGGGATCAATAAGGTTTTGATAATTTGACGACTAACTCTTTGGCAAAATATCACGAAGCACTGAAATTCAACTGGCATCGGTGCTGCACAAATTTTCATTGGCCTGTTCCAAAATCACGATTTATTTTGGCCTAAGTTTTCCTTTTTTTGTGTGCTGTGTATCTTTTATCAAAACAATGTCGGATCCCTCTGATTTTACATTAAAGCCCAAAGATAATTTATATAGTAGACAAGTATAAAAAGTTTATTTCAACATTAATTGATCACTTCTTCACCGTCAAATCTTGCTGCGATGGATCGAAAAGCTAGGTCATCTTAGTTCGAGCCTCTCCGTCTTCTTGCTTTTGTCTTTCACCTGCTACTGCTTCGGCAGTAGCCTATTTTCATACATTCTATAAGCAGCGTTCAAACCATTTCCTTTTCATCACAAGTTTTCTCTTTAATTGAATCGCGGCTAGAGCTTTGCACTGATTTATCAGTGAAGAATCACATTTTCGTGCGAAAGTCTTTCGAAAAGAAAAGGCGCAGAACAACGAGTGTTTTTGTTGTTGTCAAAAATCGACCTCTGCTCTTTACGTCACTTATGCCCCAGACCTCTTCTTTTGCAATTTCTAAAGCTAAAATTTCGGGCTTTAGACCCCAAATGAGAGGGAAGCCCTCTTTTAATAGAATTGAAAATGTGATTTTTGAAATCCTCCTTTATTATTTTTATGTCATGACTTTCACAGACAGTGCGAATTAGCCTTCTCCATTCTTGTCTATTATCTACAACAGTCTTCAATAGATCTAATACATGATCACACTTCAAAGTATTTTTGCAAGTATCCCTAAATCTTAGGTAGAGTCAACCAATAGGTCGAGATCTATGAAATAATTCACTGTGTAAAAGTGCATTGACTGGTCTATTGTCATCCATTCTACAAATATGGCCAAGCCAGTGCAAACGATTTCCAACTAGCTTCAATTCAATTTCTTCAACACCTGCACGCTTTAAAGCCTCCTCCTTACTGACGAAATAATCCAACTTGATCTTCTAAATAATCCGAAGATGTCGTTGCTGAATTGTACGGAGTTTTTGAACTTGATGTTGGTATAAAGTCCATGTTTCACTTCCATACACTAAAATTGGCATTAAACATTGGTTGTAGACTTTGATTTTGGTTTCAGTCGTTATGTCGTGAGAGTCAAAAAATCTTTTGGCATACGTCCAAATGCACATAATGTTGCCTGAATACGAGATTAGTTCTCCTTTCATGGAACAGTCATTGGTAACATAGCTTTCAAGATATTTGAAGCAAGTGACATTAGCTAATTTTGTGTCATCAATGAAGAAATCAGCATTTGTTCCTATGCACACAGTCTCTGTCTTGGAAGTGTTGATGCGTAGACCCATTTGTTGAGCAAGACTATTATATACTGTTAAAAGGAGCTGTAAATCAGAAGCTGTGTCGCTAAAGATTGCTATGTCATCAGCATGTCGAGCCTCTCTGGTGAATTTACGTCACGAAAGCATTTTGATTGTATTTCAATTTCGCCACATTTTTGGTCGACTGGGCATATTTAAAACTTAAAGAACTTTTTTGTTTAATCTTTATGAAAAAAGGGGTTTTCACCTTCGTTCTCTGCGTGCTTTTATCTATTTCGCAATTAAATCTTTTGTGTCAGGAGCACTTTAACATTTTTTCAACTTCTTTGCAGTAAGAGCTTTCAAGTCCTCCTTTCCTCAGAATGTTTTTTATCACAAGTACATCCAAACAAATAAAATGAGTAAAACTACAAATCAAATATATAGTAACTTAATAAAGAGTGAAAGATGAGGTTGGTTTTATGGATGGCCTGAATTGGGCCTAAATACTACAATGTGTGCTCTTCCACAAAGATATTATTGATTCAGCCATTATTCAAGTCTTAGTTATCAATTTTGTCATAAAGTTTTTGTTTATGTTGCAATGAAAACAATTTCGTCAAAACATACCAATCAATGTTGTCAATTCTTCCGATTTTAACGTTTTTTATCTTGTATGCGCTTCTCTCGTCTGCACTTGAGGGCTGTCCTGTTCTTCTGTTCCAGGCAATAGTTTAACCCTTTCATGCATACGGTTGTTGTACAACAACAAATTAGAACAATGGATTTTAAATCACGTGATCGTCTTCTTTGCTTTAATGATTGATTTTCACTCATCAAGAGGGACAATCCTTTCATAATGTCACATTGAATCGAAGCTGGCCTCAGAAAGAGGCTTTCAGTGACATGTTGTTCAGACAAAATGGCCTAAGTGCATCACAGCTAAAACATTTATGGTAAGTGTTTTATTTTTTCGTTTTATCATTCTACTCTTGCAAAAAATAAAAAATGTATGTATTTAGGCTTGGATTGAGCTCTTAGAGATTTCTTAGGCTATCTGAAAATAGTTGCTGTGAAGGGCAAGGCACAAAAAATTAGCCCCTTGAATTTGTTGTTGCTGAACAACAACATGCATGAATGGTTCTGGTCATAGTCAGAGCCAGCCAAAATGAACTTGATGATCAAGTGATTTTACTTATTGATTCTGTTTTGTTTATTCAATAGACTTTATTCCTAAACTAATTTTTTATAAGAAACTCAGTATTGGGATTTCTAGTAAAGGACAATAGAATATTTTGTTCTATTGTTTTCTTTAACAATAGAAAACAATAGAAAATTTAAGAAACTTTCAAGGCTGAAAAATTTATAGGTTTCTTATAAAAATGAGTATAATTTGTTTGAATACATTCTTCTTGCTCAGACTAATATGCTTTCTTTCCTTATTTCACAGATCATCGTCAAATTATGGCAAATAATTTTTCCACTATCAAATTGTCTTCTTTTTACAAAAGGGCAACTGCTGGTTCAGGAAACGAAAGAGTTAACGTTCAACATCCAATGGTCCTGAATTCAAGTGAAGAGGACAGTGATGATGGTGATGAAGAACCCGATTCTGACTCCTCATATGAAGAAAGTGACGGCGAATCAGCGGATGAGAGTTCTTCAAGTTCTGTTGGGGCTGTCGGAGAAGAACCAAAAAGAAATATCCCTTCCACACAGGGGACTAACCTGAATACTAGGTGGCGTAAACGTGATCCTCCAGAATTTGATACTACCTTTATAGGCGAGCCGTTCCCAGCACCTCCAAAGAACGATGTTCTTCCAATTGATTATTTCAAAATGTTTTTTTATAACAACATATTTCAACACATTGCTGATCAGACCAACCTTTATTCAGTCCAGCAAACTGGGAATTCGATCAAAACAACAAAGCAAGAAATTGAGCAGTATGTTGGTATTCTCATGATGATGTCCGTCATTAAACTTTCCCAAGTAAGAATGTATTGGGCAACAGAAACCAGGATAGCCTCTATTGCAGATACCATGCCTGTGAATAGATTCGAGAGACTACGAAGATTTCTGCATTTCAACGACAATGCACTGCATGTTCCAGCAGGTGAAAAGGATCACGACCAGCTTTTCAAGGTTCGACCTATATTAGAGTCATTGCTTCAAAACTGCAGAAAGAAACCCCAAGAAGAAAAGCAATGTGTTGACGAGCAGATGTTGCCAACCAAGAGCAGAACATTTCAAAAGCAATATTGCCCCAAAAAACCAAACAAGTGGGGAATCAAAGTATGGGCCAGGTGTGGAGTTAGTGGGTTAGTTTGTGATTTTGAGGTGTACACTGGAAAGTCTACTGAAAAAGAAGAAATGCCCAGGGACGGATCAAGGACTAAAAGTAGACAGACTTACAAACAAAAGAAATGCCCAGGAGCGGAGCCCTGGTGAGGGTATAGGGGGCAAAGCCCCCAGAAGCTCCTGACATTTGACAATTTCTAAGTCATGAAATTGGCTTAGAATATAGCATATTTTCTACACTGTAGACCAAAAAATGTCATGAAAACTTTGGATAGAATCATCTAAGGACCTAAGGATACTTTAAGCTCCTGGGCATCAAAGGGTTGAATGTTAAACCAGACATTGGAAAATTTCCAGGATACCCCCATGGAACACTAAAATTAATTGAAATCAATACGACACTGCTATATTTTTATTGATATTCAAATTCAAATTCATATAATTCAGTAACAAATTTTAAAGTTAAAATACAGATACTTAATACAAAATTTTACTTATTTCACAAAAAATGAGAAAATTACAAATAATAGTTGCTTAGGACGCCAAAAGAACCGAAACGGTTTTCGAGCTTAGCGCCCTATTACAGTTAAACATCTAAAGGTAGCAGAATACGTATAAATCTAAATACAGCGTATAATAAAACATGGTAGCAAAAGAGTGCGAATATTATATTTTTTTGTTAGTAGTCTAAAACTGAATTTGAAAATTTTTTAAAAAATAAAAAATAAAACTAATAATAAAAAAAAAAAAATGTATAAAAAATAGTAATAATAGAAATTAGGATGGGGAAGGGGACATGGAAAGGGGATTTTTGTTTTAGCTACATTTACTTTTTGATAATAAATAGATTTTTAAGAATTTTCTTTAAAAATCGCGCAATAACCATTTTTTGAGGTATTTAGAAAACAGACTTTTGCTTTTTTGTTCTCTGATTTGGAGAGGTATGTTGTTCCAGATTTTAATGCCATTGTATGTAAAAGAACTTTTTTTGTAGTTAGTTCTGATTACAGGGTAAGCAAATTGTTTATCAGTAGATTGACGGGTTGGAAAGTTATGTCTAGAAGATGTTTTTTCAAAAAACTTATCAAAAATAGTACTTTGGTTTCCATTGAGTATGTCATATATTAGTTTAGCACACTCAGAATTGAAGCTTTCTTGAAAACCTAAAATGCCTAATTGATTGAATAGTGGTTTGGCATTCGAGTCCAAATCCAATTTGTTGAAGTCTGCAATATATTTTTCAGAATTAAAGAGAACGGTAGTCTCTAACAAGGTTGCGGTCTTTGCCTTTCATAACTTTTCTAGTAGCAAGGAAAACGAAATTGGGTAGATGATCAGAAACACTGTCAACAAGATTGCCACTTACAGTTTCATATTCTAGGGTATTTATAAAAATGTTATCAATTAAACTGTGGCAAGAGTTAGCATGTATTCGAGTAGGATGGTTTATTAAAGGCTTATAGAAATTAGCTAACATTAGATTTATAAAAGCTTCTACCATCGGGATTTTATCATATTTTAACAAGTTTAGGTTGAAATCTCCAGACAAAATAACAAGTTTATTTTCACGGTTTATCTTGTTAAGAACAGACTGAAGGTAATCTAAAAAAGGGGTAGAGTCTCTACGAGGGTGGTTATAGATTACTCCAATTAAGATATTTTTCCCAGTTGTATTTACAATTTCAAGCCACAGAGCTTCAAATTCGCAGTTAGTTTCATTTAAGGACTTTGTAATATCATACCTTGGTTGAAACGATAAACTATCGCTGAGAAAAAAGCCACACCTACCTTTCATACTAGAACCTTTTAGACCAACATAATCATGATATCCTTCTAGTTTGAGTTTCCTAACATCACTATCGTTATTTTTTGTGTGCCAAGTTTCACTAACAGCTATGATATTAAAATTATGGTCTAAATTGGTTAATAAGGTTTGAAGACTTTCGAGATTCTTAGAGATTGAACATATATTTGTGTGCAAGATTCCTGTATTCTGCTCAGCCTTGAAAGGGGGCTTATTGCAGAGTTTATGAAATTCATGATTATCATAATAATTAAAGTTAGAGAAGTCAGTTAAGTTAATGTCTGAGTCATTATTATTATTTTTCTTTTTTTTTCAAATACAAGTTTAAAGGCCGAGATGGCCCATAACTGCTTACATTTTTATACAGCGGTATTTATTTAATTTTACAAACATCAACATAACAATAAAACTAAATGATACATGTAAAGTACTGAATTAAGATTATAAGCGAATTCAAATATAGATACAAATTATGCTCATGGTCAGAAGATTGCGTCAGAATTTCTCGAGTTGGGTTTATTTCCTTTACCTTAAGTTAATGAATTGTTGAAATATTTTGTTCTTTTATTGAAAGATTTCTTGCAGAAGTTTCCCAAAAGTTTTGTTGTTTCGCAGTCCTCTTGGCACATAAGCCACACAAACATATTTTTGTTGTTTAATAAGGAGGTATTTGGATAACGTCGGTAAATTTTTTCAAGAACTTTTTTCCGTTCCTCAGCAAAGAGAGGGCATGATAGAACGAAATGAATTTCATCTTCAACTTCACAAACATTTGCTGTTTTACAATACAGGCAAAATCGTTCGTCTCTTGGAGTTTTATTTTTATGAAAACGTCCAGCTTCTATTTGAAGATTATGCGAACTGAGTCTGAGTTTTGCAAGACAACTTCTAACATTGAAATCAGTTAAGAAATCAAGATAGGTTTCAAATTTGAAGGTAGTCTTAAATGAAGCAAAAAGATGTAGCTTTTTGTTTGCAGTTATGTGGTCATTTAGTTTTCCCAGTATTTCCAGCTCAAAATGTTTTCTAACTTTGTTTTTGATTACGGAACGGTTGTCTGATAATTATATCTCATAAAGTGTTTGTAAATCATGGGTCTGTGACACCCAGTTTGGGTATTCCGAGTCCACAAGCATGTAAAAAGCTTTACTAGCATAGCGTTCCGAATCTAAAGATGAAATTCGAGTATAGAATTTTAGAATATTGATATGTCTGTGGCATTGAAGGATCATTCTTCCCAATTCTGCATATACAGCATCTGTTGTCGTATTTGATCTGACACTCAAAGCATATTTACAGGCTTTTAAGTGTAGAGTTTCTAATTTAGACCATTCCTCAAAGCCCCAGACCTCGGATGCATAATTTAGAATAGGAACTATTGTGTGATCAAATAAGTACAAAAATAAACGAGGTTGGAAACCACCCCATTCCCTGCTTTTAGCCATCAGTGAGTAATAGGCCTTATGAGCTTTTTCTTTAATTTTATCAATATGCTCAGCAAAAGAACCATTGGATTTAAACGTAACTCCTAGGTATTTGTACGAATCACATTCCTTTATCTCTTTGTCTCCTAATTTCCAAAGGCTTGTATCTTTTGAAAGTGCACGGGACTTTTGTTTGTTTTTTTTGATCACCATTATTTTTGTCTTGTCCATGTTTACTTCCATTTTGAGAGATTTAGAGAAACTATCTAAGGCATCTTATTGAGACTGGAGATCTTTTTTATCTCTAGATACCAAAACGAGGTCGTCAGCATACAGCAATGAGTGAACTGACAAATCATATACCATTGTGCCTTGTGACGATTCCTTAATATGATTGTTTAAGTCATTCAGGTATAGAGCGAAAAGAACAGGACTAAGGAGGCAGCCCTGTCTAACCCCTCTTTTGCAAGGAAAAATATCTGTCAAGCTATCATTGTCCCTCACACATGACTTGACCCGTTCATAAAGTGAAGCAATTATTTTTAAGAAACTGCCATTTATTCCATAGGTAACAAGCTTTTGTAACAAAAGCTTATGATCTACAGAATCAAAGGCTTTTTTAAAATCAACAAAACACAGATACAAAGGACCATTATTGTTTTCAAAGGAATTTTCAATTATAGCTCGTAGGGTGAAAATGTGATCAGATGTCTGGTAACCTTTTCTAAAACCAATTTGATTTTCTTCAAGTAGTTTATACCTGGATATTGTGTCATTTAATCTATTCAATAAAACGCCAAGAAAGAATTTTCCGAAAATGCTCAATAATGTGATGCCCCTGTAGTTGCAAAGGTCGGATTTTTCAGCCCCCTTGAAAAGTACAACAATTATCCCAACCGACCACTCTTCCGGAAATTTCCCAGAGCTTAGTAGCTTGTTGAAAAGTTTTGTGAAAACATGGAGGAATTTATCATTTGCATGCTTCAAAAGATCACTGCTCAAATTATCAAGTCCAGCAGCCTTTCTGGAGTTAAGTTTGTTTGCCATATTCTTAACTTCGTCAAAGGAAATGTGGTGATTTAGACACTCGTCAATCAGTTTTTGTGTCTCCATATCTAGAGTTTGGCTACGTGACTCATGCTCAAAGTTAGCAGCAGCATTTTCAGAGTTGAAAAGTTTGCTAAAATAATTTAACGAATTCATTATTAGAAAAATTCAAACTATCTTTTTTATTGACCTTTTTCAACTTTTTCGAATCTTCCCCCTTCAATTTCCAAAGCTCTAATTTCTCATTCTCAAAAAAATCACGGCGTTTGGATCTTGTGATATTCTTGTAAACCCTACGCTGTTGAAAATGCGCTGATTTTAACCTAGTCACTTGTTCATCCGTAAAATTCGTTGAGGATTTTAGAGCAAATTGGTAAGATTTTCTTTTGTTATAGAACAAGGTTTTATTTTTCTCACACTCGATATTGAGCCAAGGACACTTATTGTTCATCTTGAGAAAAGTTTTATTTTTGTTAAAGCTTTTTTTTGAACGGAGACAAGTTTTAGATAAATCAATCATTTTGTTTCTTAAAAGCTCTATGATTTCCTCATTTGGTACCTGATCATCATTCAACTTGAATAAAATTTCGTCTAGAAAGTCAATCATTTCATGGCTGACATTAAATTTTCTAAATTTGTATCATCTTTCACATAAAATTGTTTATCATAGTTTTGAAGAAGTTGATTATCATGAGACGCAGGCAAAATTGCACCAGAAGGAGGCTGATAGTTGGTAGTATTTGAGCACTTGACTGAGATCTCAATTGGACTGTGGTCCGAAAGTTCACAGATTTCGCCAACAGTCAAGTTACTAATCAAAGGAAAATGTTTGTAATGCGTCAAGGCATAATCTACTGTTGAACAGCCGTTAGAAGAAAAATATGTGAAATTGCTGGAGTTATCCTTATCAATTCTGCCACTCATAATCCTATAGCCAGTCGATTTACAGAAATCAATAAAAGCCGCACCTTGTGTATTTACAGGTGCGGCGTCTTTGCTTATTCGTTTAACCAAGTGTTGATCTGGAGAGTACGTATCTGGCAAAGGGAGGAAATCATCTGTCTCGTCAAGAGAGTCATGTTATTTTAGGGAAATTTTACATATTTCTAAATTTCGAGGTTATTATAGTTGGTTAGGGAAATCGCTGTTGAATTGCATTTACAAGAGAAATTAGAATTAAAAATAAAAAATCACCAATTTCCTTTTCATTGAGTTCGGCAAAAGGAAGCACAGATAAATTCTTAGATGCGCAACCTACGCATTCCCAAGATAACAGGTGATTATCAATGTTATTTAGAGAAATGTTGACAAGCTGAGCACATTTTTTGTGGATGAGATGTTTGCATTTTCTACACGGAATCGACGTTTTGGCGACACGTGTAATCTCTGTGCAAACAGAGCAAATTTTGTCATAACCTGTTTTTTATTAAGAATTGATTTCCAGATATTTAGAGATTTTGAACTTATAGCTTCAGTTACTATTTGAAATTTTTTGTCGTCAATATTTTGAAACGGAAAAATGTTCTTGAGACAATTTTTACAAAACCAGTCAGTGTCATTGCTTTCAGATAAAATATCAAACTCGGCCTTATTAAGACCAGAAAATTTTAGATGCAACCATAATTTGCATGAATCACAATAGATCGAATTTTGGTTTTCCCTTACGGGTTTTTCACAATTAGGACACCATGTATTTTCAGGCATGGTAGTTAAGGGGGAGGGTCACTAATTCTATCATATTTATGAAGTAGTGAATTAAAAAAGAAATAAAAATGAAAAAGTCTACTTATGCGTTGTCCAACATATCGAAGTCTTCTGGAAATGAAATCTTCTTTATAGGGGCATTCTCATCTTTCCTCATAAAGATGGTTCCATTCCTCGACCAAACGAATTTCCAATCCAACTCCCTTTTTCATTTTTGTGAGGCGAAGCAAATTTTTATTTCTACTGGTAAGGCTTTCATTGACATAAACCTTATCAGAAGAAGCATTGGTGGTGGAATTCGCAGATGTTGTTGGCATTTGAACCCCAGGTCAGCGATTGTAACCTTCCTGGCATTTGATTTAGCTTGTTTAGATAACAAGCTGGATGAAAACTTTCTCGAGAGAACCTTCACTATGATGGGGGCGTCTTGTTTCGGTGAAATACGGTGGCAGGCCTCAATGTCTTCGGCTTTTAACTCCACATTGATTTTTGCGGCGAGCTTTAGTACTAGATCCTCACAATTTTCTCTGGCTTGTCTTGGTATGCCACTGACCTCAACCATGTTCCTTCTACCATACTGTTCAAGGTCGTCTATTGCCTTGGCTCTTTGCTTATCAATCTTCTACAATTGTATGATACGGGCAACCAATTTTTCATTTTCCTCTTTTATCTTTGTGTTGTCTGCTAACATATAACCAACTTGATTTCTAAAAACCTCATATTAGCTAGCCAAGAAACTTTGAGACTTCTTGATTTCCTTCAACTTACTGTCTATTTCTGATAGGCGAGTAGTTGATCTATTTCTTCCTTTATTGCAGCTTTCAGTGATTTTTCTAGACGAGTCTCCAATCCAGCTATTGATTTATTAAGAAGTTCCTCAAATTCTTTCTTATTCATTTCGACTATTGTGTTTTAAAATTCTTATATAGATAATCCATGTCATAAAAAGAAAATAAAAAAAAAGAAGTAAAAAAAAAATAAGTCGTTGAAGTCCTTTTATCTAACCGCCGAGAAATTTACGTCCGCACTCGACGAGACAAAAGGCAGCTTGATAGGGATGATTAATAATGATCATCAGGGTGCTGAGGACCCTAGGGGGTCTATTAGTACCTTCACTCAGGACAAGCAAAAATGAGCAAATTTCCCTACTAGCCCCAAATGTTGTTGGGGTTTTACTTAAGGTTTCTTGGTTGGTAAATAATTTCAAGAAAAGATCTGCAAGGTTCCTTTCTGTACAGTCTGAGGTCTTACTGCTTACGGCTTAGGCCTATTTGATTTTAGACCAGCCTTTCCTATGGGGCAAGGCATGGCAATTAGCCTTCCAAAGTATTAGCTAAGTAAGGAAAGCGAGTCTTTTCTACTTCAGTTCAGTTTCAATTGCAAAACTATAAAATCAAATTGAATGAGCAAAACTGTTTACAAAGGTATTGGTAGGTTAGGTACTGGTCAAATCTATAAGATGAAAGGAGGGTTAGTTTTTAGGCCACTTCTTCAAGTTTAGGTATATTTAGGCCTAAAATAAGGAGAATTATAAAACGAGAAAAAGCTTACTTGCATTAGGCCTAGCTATTCTTTATTGTTTGATTTGTTTGCCTTTTGGGATTCATCTTCAATCCTGCATTTCAACTTCATTTCACTTAGATCACGAGCTTGCATACAAGATTCTTTTTTACCAAGAAATTACGAGAATGCCCGCCAAAACAGTTGTTTGAGTAGATTGCGAGGTAAAGCTAGATGATTCTGCGAGGGCGACTGACTTACGAATCGTTTCTGACCGACTTACAACGCAATAATGACCAACTTACCAATCAGATTTGAGCATTTTATTGTTCAAAAACAATAGAAAACAATGCGTTTTTGCCGTATTGCGCAAGAATCTCGAAAATACCCCCCGCGGACAGACTTACCAATAAGAATTGAGGATTTCAACTCAAAACCAAGGAACAAATTGCAACGACTGTTCTACTTTCCTTATTTGGAACGGTCTCGAATTAAAAAACTCTTCAATGCCAAAATAAGGCCGTACTAACATGATTGATCAGAACGTGTTTTGAATGTGAGATGAAACAATCTTCAAATTAATTTCAGAAAAGGTCGAGATGTTTATTCCTTGATTTTTTATTCTTGCGTAAGAGGAATTGAATCAGGGAGAGTTTAGACATTTCATATTATATTTTTCTTTTTACAATTTTCATAAAAGTTTTTTTTCTTTTTTTGTAATTTTCAAAAATTTGACCGACTTCCGTAAGTCTCGTAAGTCGGTCTGGATCCGCCCCTGATGCCAGAATTATCAATGGGAGGAAATGTTGTTCATAGACTTTGTGACAATATACCATCAAATGTGAATCACAAAATTTACTTCGATAATTATCTCTCCTCCTTACAACTATTGCGCTATTTGACAACAAAGAAGATATGGGCCATTGCAACCATAAGGCAAGACAGACTCAAAGGTGGTGGTAGATACTTAAAATCCCAGAAGGAATTGCAGAAGGCAGGCAGGGGCTCATCTGACTGGAATGTTGAAGCAAACAGTGGAATTGTCGTTATAAGATGGCTGGATAATTCAGTAGTCCAGTTGGTTTCCAATTATATGACATATGCTGATGGTCCTGTTGCTAAGCGCTGGAGCAAAAGGGAGAAGAAGTACATAGAGGTAGCACGACCGCTCATTGTTAATGAATACAACATTTACATGGGACCATGGGAGGTGTAGACCTGTGTGACATGCTCCTATCACTTTTCAGAATATGCCAACGATCCGTGAAATACTACATGCATATATTTTACTATTCCCTGGGAGTCTCAGTTTCAAATGGATGGCTACTCTACAGAAGACACTCGGAACAGAAAGGCATCAGCAACAAACATCAGCTATCATTGCTGAAATTTAAAACCCAGATTGCTTACAGTCTGCTGCACTCCGGGAAGTGTTCTGCTGCTAAAAGAGGCCAGCCAAGTATCCAAGAGAATGACTTTGGGCATCGTAAACGAGGGAGACAGCCTGTCACTCCAACTCCTTCAGTTGATATCTGCAAAGACAAGGTTAGGCATTCTCCATGTTTCGTGGAAAAACAGCAAAGATGTCATTATTGTAAAACTGGCTATGCTAGCATTCAATGTTCAAAATTCAAGGTACACCTTTGCTTGGTGAAGAAAAGAAACTGCTTTACTGATTTTCATAACTGATAAACAAGGATTAACATTTTCGAGATACTATGGTCAAGATCCTAAAGATACTGTGTAACTTTTTTATAGCTCTGTTCTACTTTCTTTTTCAAAGTGAATAGTTTAGACATTGTCATGAATTAAAAGTTTTATGAAAATGATAGAGAAACTTATATTTGTCAAAGGTCATACTATAAATCAATAGGGAATTCAGATCCCTTTTCCTTTGTATTGGGACCTGACCAGTGCAACTCCAAACATGCCACAATGCAGTGGCGGACTGGCTCAGGATTCTTCACTGGTCATTATATACTCAAGATAGCACTAATGGGTGTTCCTGAGTAAGGAGTGGTGGGGAACCAAGTTACATTTCTGCAAAAGAGGCCCCTTTTCAGCAAAAATAGGGCCTTCTTTGTGCAATTTTCAGTGGGACCCACCTGCCAGCAGACCAGTGGCTCATTCCGCTACAGCCTCAATGCGCCCCATGTAACATATGTGCATTAATTTGTGATCTTTATGTACAATATGGCAATATATTTGTCTTGTTTTCCTTCTTTGCACCATTTTTTACATACACAAGAACAAAATTGTGAAAATGGTGAAATTTTTGATCTCCCAAAATTTGCATGAATTTTATCCCTTTGATGCATGATGTTGTTGTGGAACAACAAATTAATATTACGTCATCGCAAAAGATTTTTAGGAAAATTTTATATTTTTGCAAACAGTGTCCAATAACAATAACTTTTAGCCAATCAATGATTTTTTTGTGCATGCAACAAAAATTCATATTTTTGAGGTTAAAAGCGACGAAAATAACCTTTTTACCGACGGTGTCTCAATACCACTTCTAGTGTGATTTATTGAGCGTCTGTTTTCATTCTTCACCTGCGACCTCAGAAAGAAAACGCAGGCAAACTCGTCCTCAAAAAAAATTGGCGTCTAATATACAAACTCGTCAACTTTAAGCTGCCATTACACAAGAATTGGTTTAGATATAGCATTTTAATCACTGAATTCAGAGTCCACATATCCGCATTGGTTGGATACATTTGATGTTAGCAAACAATTTTACCTTTGTGGTCCCCTTTAGGAAATTCAATGAGTATAAAATTAATTTCGAATATGATATTGATTTCACAGATCTTTGTGGAAAAGAATAGGAATGTTTTCTGGCTTTTTCAAAAATCACTTCCGTCTTTGTACACCGGTGACCTAAACACATCAAACTCTAGTCCAGTTAGTTATGTTGGGGCCCAGATAATCTTGTGTCATTAGAAATCTCCCAGACATTCCTGTACTTAACTGGTACAACTAATGCAGAGCTGTCAATATCAGCTGTGTTTATCATTGTACTTTTATGTTGTAAAACTGCTCAGCATAATAATTTTCGAAACCGCAATCTTTCTGATATCATTCGAGTTGACTCATTCAGTGCCGATGTCGTATGAAAACGTAAACACCATGAAAGCTGCAAAGAATTTAAAGACTTCTATCCAAACGTCAGAAAATTTCATATGACAGATTTATTCGTAAACTGTATTGATGTTTGAAATTTTATCCTGTTTAAGATTGTAACAGAGACAAAACAAAAATAAAAACAGATCTAATATTGGATGATATAAACAACTCTGTGATCATTTCAATGGAAAACAAATTTAGCCTAAAGCGAGGATAAAATAATTGATTCTTCAAGGAATAGATAAATGCTTCCCAGAAATTCTTAGAATTTTACATCTATACACGAAGGCATAGCTGTAAACTAATGGATACCTTAACCCTTTCCCGCCGATACGTTTAGAATATAAAGAATAAATGCTATTCCGAATAGGTGCATCTTATTGAACTTCTCTCTATCGCGATTGCGTAGTAAACGCCGCATCACAGTGCTCGATGTACGAACGTACAGAGCGATCATTGAACTTAAAATTTAAGTCAAAGTAAGAAAAACACGGTGATCTTTAGTCGATATTTTGATTTATTTACGAAATCATTTTCAAGACAATCAAAGAAATATACTACAAACTAGGCTTATATACAAAATTGGTGTACAATGAAATGATGGTAAATTCATATGGGAATAAAATGCATGTAAAAGTGATAAAGCAAGAAAACAGAACAAAATAAGTGAAATCATAGATTTAAATACTTGTAACTCTTTAGAGGCCTTTAAGCCATGTTTAAGTTTAGGTGTTCTTTGTTTAGTAAAGAAAGCTTCTTTGTATTCTAAAGTTGCCCAATTGCCACTGTCAATTACTCTTGTGTTGTTGCGTACCAAATTCAGTCTAAAATAATCAGCGTTTACATTGTCTGTAAAGAGGTTGTTGATAGAGAATAGAGGGTTCACAATCTGAACAATTCTCAAGGTGTGATTTGATTGTGGAATCATCATGTGATGAGTATTCTTTTGTACGTTGAAACAATGTTCGCTTCATCAAACCAATGTATGATGCAGAGGAACTGGGGCCCTTGAATTGTTATATGAAGTGTGATTTCCTGAGATGAGGGATACAGTCCTTCATGTTTGTAAATAATGACATTTTTGTAACCGTATACAATGTAACAAAGCTCACTCTTTCATTGGTACAGCGGCTGAGTTTTCTCCAGCATTTCTTGATAAGATGATCACCAATATCACCTGCGTAGTGAGCGTTGAAGAAAAGCTTTTTAACGTTATCATTATTATCATTGGTGTTTCGTTCATTAGTCGAAAGTTTTGACAATACATATTTTGTCCCATCATTGACACAAATGGTTCCACTCATTATGGCGTCGGCAAATATATCACAGGAATGTTAAACCCTCTGATTCACAACAAATTTGCTCTGAAGGATTCTTTCGATGCAGCTGATCGAATATACAACATTCCACGTGATCTCCTGAATGACGATTAATATTCGTTTATCTCACTCGATGTTGTCTCACTCCTCACTAAGGTACCATTACAACGAACAGTCAATATCATTCTTGAAAGAGTTTATAACGGGCAAACTGATCAAAGCCACTCTTAAGAAACCAACCTTGAAGAAACTTATTTTGGACACTTGCCTAAAAACTGCTTTTCTTTACAATAATGAAGTATACAAACAGCGTGATGATGTCAGCATGGGTGCATCATTTGATCCAGTCTAAGCGAACATAATAATGACCGAATGTGAAAAGCGCATGGTCAATAGACTCATTGATTAAGGCAAAATAAAGCTCTATGTAAGATACAATGATGACACCTTACTACTCGTGAAGCGCTCCGACATTGGAGTAATCCTAAAGGAATTTAATAAATTTGACAAGAAAAACCTCCCTTTTATTATCGATTGGTTCGGAAATAGTGTTAACCATTTTTCAGACCTCGAGATATGCCCAGATGGATTAGGTATTTTTCGCAAAGATACACATACGGGCCAATATGTTCACGCTGATTCTTTCACTCTCTGAAAATGGAAGATTCCTTGGATTCGTTCCCTTGTTACTAGAGCAAAGAAAATCTGCTCCCAAAACGAAATTACCTGTGAAACTGCAAACGATCAAAACATTTCCCTCTTGGAACAAATACCCCAAGAAAGTAGTCAAATCGATAATCAAAGGCGTTTTGTCAAAACCTTTGACCAATGAACGAAACACCAATGATAATAATGATAATGTTAAAAAGGTTTTCTTCAACCCTCACTACGCAGGTGATATTGGTGATCATCTTATCAAGAAATGCTGGAGAAAACCCAGTCGCTGTAACAATGAAAGAGTTGTTATGTTTTAAAATTATGATTATCATTATATATGTAAGACAAAGGCCGAGTTAGTCGAGACACGAGACAGACAACAAAAATATCGTATCATTTGCGTTCACCCTGCAATACTCGATAATGGCGACGAAGATAAACTAGAACAGAAAAAGAAAATGGCAGGAGCTCCTTCAGTTACTTACTGCCTCAGTTTGATGCAGTTTGAGACAAAAGAACTTGCTTCATGAAACATATCTATTTCGTCAGGCCAGACAAGAGCCAAATGAGATTTCAGGCCAGTTCCATGTTCGATTACAAAAATTAGCCTCACGTTGTGACTTTGGGGACAGAAAAAAGTTTGAAATATTTTTGCAAATTTTCACTCATGGATCGTCAAGTCGTTTAAGAAAGAAAGCATAAGAAACCCAAAATATACATTGAAAGAAATGCTATTAGATGGCCAAAGAGATGAAATAAGTGCACAGTAAGCAAGTAGCATCGAAGGTAACACTGAAGCCAACAAAGAGGTGCATTGTGTGATACACAGTCAGCCCAAGAAAAGACATGTACATAATAAAAAATGTCATTAGTGTGGAGGATCATACCCTCATTAAAAACTAGACCTGTTCAGCTGCTGGTAAGATATGTCATAAATGTGGGAAGAAAAAAAGAACCACTTTGCAAAGTATTGTATGAGCAAAGCCCAACAAGAGCCAAGGAACACACAGCCTTTCAATAAACATGTTAAGCCAATTACAGCAAAATCAGTGGATAAGGAACAGAGTGACGCTGATTCAGATTTTGATTACATCTCTGCTGTGAAACAGAAGGAAAAACCTGGTAATACTGTTACTGCCAAAATCAGTGATTATAAGTGTGATTTACTTGTGGATACAGGAGCCTCAGTAAATATTCTTAATGAAGAAATATTCCATAAGATACCATCAGATGCTAAACTGGAGAAAACATCAGTTAAAGTGTATCCATACAACAGCAACAGCCCATTGAAATTGTTAAGAAGATTCCAAGCCACTGTGGAGACCAAAAAGCGTATCACGGTAGCCATATTCTATGTCACAGAAGGGAACATGTTTGCACTGGGACTCGGCCCATTCATGCTCATTGCATACATGGTGCAGTATGCCAAACCATGAATCCTTCAGTTGTGAAATCTCACCCTTTGCTTGTTCGCATGAATACCAAAAGTGGTTTATGACACTCTCAATCCAAGGTTTCAAAGCATCTGCAGCCTTGTCTTTGGCAGCTGATGCAAGTTCTTTGACAGCTTTTTGGCTTTATGCCAAATATCTAGCGAAAGAGACAGTTTGCCAAGTTCTGGGTGTGCTGCTGAAAAATGATAGCAAATGTCTACTTATTTTCAAAAAATTTTAAATTGTACTTAATAAAATTCGCCCGATAATTTGCCTTGCCACAAGTTTCCTTGGTCATGTGGAAGGACAAGTTAAAGTTCAATATTTTTCACATATTGAAAAGCTTTTGATTTAAGTTTTCAAGCCATAGACAGGCATTCTTTAAAACAATTCACAGCACAGTAAACGTTTTTCGCAGAATCCTTTACGTTTTTTCTACGAAATATAAGTTAGTTTAGAGGTCTGTTTTTATCTCAAATACTGCATTCCTCGTTGTTTGGTTGGTGCATGCGATATTACTAGCACACATTGGCACACGCATAGAATAATCAAATGTACTGTGAAATAAAATAATGAAACCACATGCATGCTCACGACGAAGACTGATGCCATCCTCTATCTGATTTTTAAAACTAACCTTTCAAATCAGAAATTCTTTTGATAACTGAGCTTGATGCATCAGTTGTTATTTCAACTATATCGAGTTTGCTCATCACCCTGCGTAGAACACGTGAGAGAGCCTCTCTTTCCATGTTACCAGATACACCACCTGTCTCTCTTTTGTCCATAACCTCCAAGTCGATAATTATGTTGCTGATCAAATCCATAACTACGTAAACACAATATCTTGCAGAGAAACCTGGAGAATAATTCCTGCCATCGCCACCTATCAAAATGTCCCTATATGCACTCAACTCCGCTATGATTGTTGACTTCATTTCATCCCACATATCCAAGATAACAGGAACAAAGACTAGGCGTTGAAGCCTGGAGAAGGAAGATTCGCTTGGTACAGCAAGATTCAAAAACTTGCATGCTTGCAAAAACTTCCCATAACCTTTCCCCTGAAAGAAGCACACATGCAGTTACAAGAAGATCGTTGACATAACCACCTGCATTGAGTATTGGCTCTGATGATATCCACTTGCCAAAATGCCCATTTCATATTTGAGGGTGTTTGTGCAACCATCTTCTGTGCAATATTTACCTTTCAACTCTTTCAATTTTTCAAGTGACGCAATTATCCTTTCTTTGTGTGCAGTTTCAACCTGTGGCTTCATATCTTCTTCTATTTTGTACAAGTTTTTCATTGCAGAACTAATTTTGCTTTGTACTTCTGCGGCATTTGCCTCTGCAGGTGCATAAATTGGTGCTTCGATTTTGTCACACAACTGTTCAACGTCCATGGGCTGTTCTTCATAAATCGAAACATTAGGCTGATCCTCTGTTAATAAAAATGTTCTCTCTATATCAATATCTTCCAGCTTAGATTCACAGTCAATATCCTGTAGATGTTGGTCAGTTGAACTGCTAAGACTGAATTCTATGAATTCCATATCTGACATGGACAGTCCTTTTTCGTCATCAAAATCATCACCATACTGACTCGATCTACAAGAACAAAGTATATCTATTGCAATTTAAATTTGATATCGATAATGTGCTACACACACAGTTACAGCAAGTAATGTCCTTATCAGGCATGGCTCAAGGCAGATTCAGGGAGCACAAGTTCTAGGGGCCCTGAGCATATTAGAATGTTAGGGGGCCCCAGCAGATTAAACCTATTTTCTCATTTTACACAGAAAATAAAGACATTAGATATTATAATGAGCGATTATCACAAGTATCAGCACGGACAATGACATTGCAACGAGGCAGACCATTAATACAATTACAATTGGTTTCTTTGTTTCCAGAGTTGGCCCTTTCCATCTGGCACTTATTCACCATAGGTACCCCAGTTGCTGTTCACCTAAGTATAATGACTAACTGAGTTGCTGCCAAAAATATGGAAAAAAGTTTCTCAATTGATAGTAGATTAAGCATATCTTGAGCTGCTAGCTGAAGTATCATCTTCAGAAGTATATTCTCCTTCTGTATCACTTGTATTACCAACTGAAGCGTCACTATCATTGTCTTCGGATTTGCTGCTAGCATTTGATTCAGTTTCACTATCAAACGGATCACCATCCTTTCCACCAATATCTTCATTGTTTCTCTAATAAGATGGGGAAATAATTCATTTTGCTAAGGGAAAAATTGGATGAAAAATCGAGTAAAAACGCGATAATTGCGAAAGGTTCGGCCCGCGGAACGTGAGAAAGTTTCTGCCCCTAAAGTATTCGGAAAACTAGTGTTTGCATAAAATCTCAAAGATCTTCGTCGTATTCTCCGTCACTTGAACCGTTTTCGCCGTTTTCTGCTTCGCTTTGGTCATTGTCACTTCCGTGAATATCGTCGTAAGTATCATTGTCATTATCGTCGTATATATCTTCCGAATCTCCGTTTTCGCATGAACTGCACTTACAAAGCTCACTGCAGCTCATTTGAGCATTTTTGCAGGAGCATCGATTTGTTTTACATCCTTTTTTACAAGAGCAATTTATGAAGGCCATAATCATGTCTGGTGCTGGAGCCAAATCCATCCATTTTATGCCAACTTTCCCATCTTTAACTACCCAACCATGTTCAGTGATATCTGGTGCATTGAAGACTGCTTCGGTTGCATTTCTCCAAAGGTAGCATTGGTAGTTGGCCCTTTTCAAATGTAAGTTTAGGCAGTCTTCGTTCGGAGGAAGAAATTCTTCGCCAAATTTACCACCTTTGAAGATCTGGTAGCGAGCCAGATTGACGTCATTTATATCTTCTTGACCATATAGACTACAGACAAACCGGTGTAAGCCCTGTTTCGTCTCTTCTTGCAGATGGAAATCAGTGCCAAGTGCACCAAGAATATGCATCAAGTCGTCATTCTTTTTTGCCACCTTCAAAGCATTCACTTTACCTTTGCCATAAAACGAACTTGTCGTGTCGCAACCTGAAAGAAAGAAAACAGTAACTTCTTTTAAATAGAGCAATAAACATACAGTAACAGTAAACTATCGGTATCTTGCAGTCACTACATTTTTCTTCGAAATAAATCCTTAGCTAAACCGCAGTTTTGAATTTTTGAATTGTTTCCGCATTGGGAAATAAAGAATTAACTAAAAATATTGGATTATAAATCGTGTGCTTTGGCCTTCAAAGAAAAATGCGATAACTTAAAAAGCTGAAAAAAGAGCTACCTGAAACAGCGTGCAAGCCAAGCAAACCTGTACAGAAAGTTGAGCCAAGTTCATGCTTTAATCTGCCCAACGAAATGATCCTCGTTTTATTCTGTGTGCCAGTCAGGAAAAAGATTTCACAATGAATCACTAAACTTGCATTCAATGCCACAAAGAAAACATCCGTGTCAGGACTTCTAATTATCACATTACTGTGCGTTTGTGCAGCATTGGATGCGTGCAAAATTAACCTTGTGTCAGCCTCTTCATGGTCACACATCAAACTCTCTATTTCGGTGCAAACGATCTTTTCTTCTGATGCTGAAAGTTTATGACATTCGTTCTGGTGAGTAACGAACACCTCAATGCCTCTCAAAATATACGGTGACTTATCTTTCCAGGTGTTAAACAAATACTTTTGAATTTCTTCTTTGTTTTCTCCAGCTGACAAAAACTTCTTCCATTGTTTTGGTACTTTCTGCTGGTCGTTGTATATCTTGACTACCTGTGCTCCGTCTGCTGCTCTCTTCTCTCTTTCTAAATGTTTAATGCTTGTGTCTGGGTAACGGTCGCAAACAAAATCTACTCGTGAACAACGTAGTGAAACTGCGATTTTTATGATCTGAGTTAAAATCAATGTAGATAGTTCACCAAATGTTAATGGGATTGACGAGATTGTTTGCAGAAGGGCCATGCCATCAATCAATACTGCACTGTTACCTTCACAGCGATCTACATAAAGATCTGAAACCTCTTTTTCTACGGCGTGCATTAATTTTGCTTTCACCGTCTTCATAAGACCACCATCGAAATTTGCGATCGAAAGAGGTATTGGGCGAAGCGAATACTTGAATACTTCCTTTAGGTCCAGATCACGGCTTTTAGCTATCATTATCATTTTTGCAAATAGATTTTTCGAATTACTTAATTCAGTGAGTTTTCCTTTGCTATCTTTTGCCTTAGTTTTCTTGCTCATAGACGAAAACGTTTTCAGATCGGTCTTCTTTATTTTCGAATGAATATCTGGCTTTTCGACAAAGATCCTTTCCTTCATGAAACTGAGTGCTGCATCTTCGCCTTTAACACGCATTTGCTTCATGTCATGAGCGACAACATCCGATGCGACTACACCATTCGAGATATTTACCAAGCTATCACCATCGTAATCAAACGGATTGATCATGCTCTGCACGGTTTCAATTACGCTCTGCATAGCCTTCTCGTCGTTAATGGTGCGTGTTTCATCCAAATCTTTTCGTTTTCTATAATAGAAAAAGCAGAAAACTTCTTCAGCACTAAAAATATATGTATCTATTGGAATAAAAATAAACAATTATTCGATTACGTTAATCCTTGAATAAATTCTAATAGCAATGTGATACTTTTGATCTAGGAAATGTTTCCAAGCAAGTAAATTCCCCCCGTAGAAGGTCCGGCATATTTTTCTCCAAGTGTAATCATTCCCTGTTAGAACAGAAAAAAGGCTTTTCATCCTTTGATACTCTCATTGCATGATGCAAGGTTCAGTTGTGTGTACCAGATAATTGAAATTTAACTGCCTTATAATATCTTTTGCAAACAATTCAGTGTGTCAACATCAGAGGACACTTGCGTTTAATTGAGGAAGGTCACTTGGTGCAAATAAATTCGTCTTGTTGAAACTGACTGCATGTAGTAAACCCATTGACTTTAGTTACAGTAATAGACTCACCTGGGAATGTCAGCGACGTTGGCCATTTCCCGACACTGACGCACTATCGATCCTCGTTCAGCCTGCCCGACAATCCAGCGATGAAGTGCTGCCCGATTTAGCGTAAAACCAACAACTCCGCCTTTCAATTTCGAATCTCTGTTTAGCGTTTGCTCAATAGCTTGATCGCATGCTATAGCTGAGAATCCATAATTCTGCTGTCTTTGCACAGTCCAGTTGTCGTGAATATTCGAGGAAACATCTGTTGAAGTAATTCAGAATAAATTATTTGCCTGAAGATAACAAGTTAGCGCACAAGGATATTTAGCGCCTAGCGCACCATTAATCTACGCGACCATTAAATAACCTTCAGTTGGCAAAAAACGTAGCTCCTGAGAATTAATGCACGCTGGGATTGAGGGAACGCAAGGAAAAGTAAGGCACGCTGTTGTGTTGGTTGATTAAAAATCACGTTTGACAAAGAGTAAACACTGGATATATCAAAAACAGGGATAGGAACCACCACGACGAATAATTAGCATGTGGACGCCTTTCTATCTGGTATTTCTGAGTCTGACGGCCTGAAGGCCACCCATATTTAAATCAATCAAATACGTATAAAGCATATAAGAATTAGGTTTTCGTATGTTTAAAATAACTAGGTGTACAATAAAATGGACAAAATATACATACATGGATGACTTCTTTCAAGGCAACACATCTCTAGCCAATAGCAAGTGGCGAATCTGGCGTAATTCACTCTATCTGTTGCAAAGAACCACGGAACCATGGACTGAAGAGCTGACAGATGTAACGACCAATCGGATTCCCTTGTGGCACGTATGAATAGCAATAGTATTTGAACCATCTCTATGTAAGTTGACCAGAACGCAAACAACGGGTTCGATTCGCTTTTCTTCTCGATAAACTCACAATACGATCTAAATGCAACATCAACTGAAGCATCTGCAAGATTTATCTTAGCATTCTCTTCATAGTTTGCGATGTTTTCCAAAGCAATGCATTTAACCTCTGCAAACTTTTCTGCCGGTATTGATGTCATAAACGCATCCAATCGCAAGCGTTGAAGGGCTTCGTACATGGCTTTGTGAGCACGAATGCATCGATTGTATTGCTTACCAGTTAAAACTCCATTCATTGATCCAATCGCCACAAGTTCTGATTCTATCATTATATCCTGAAAACATTAAACACGGGGATCATTATAAATTCTAATAAGTGACTAGACTGAGTTTACTGGTATCCTTCTTTCGTTAACTTGATGTCATAAATTAACACCGGGAAACATTGCAGTAAGTTTACTACAGAACCAAACCACTTCTTGGTGAAAGAAATTCGCCTGGAATTTGATAAAGTGGTATACTGAGATATGTTTCTTCCGTCTTACTCTCACTAAAAATCTTTAAATCTTTATGTTCCCCAACCAAACAATGTATTTAGAATCAAACTTACCTGTAGCCCTGCGTCCTTGAAGATTTTTGAAATACCACTACAGTAAGACATAACAGTGTGAAATGCTCCAAGTCTGATGACAACTTTATTCATAATCTCCTCATTACGCCAACGAATCACTTGTGCTTTGGCATAGACTGCCTCATCCATAACAAGCACAATCTCTGGTAAGCAAAGCTTATTTGCGATTGCCATACTTTTATTCAACAAAGTGAAGACTGTTGAAAGTTCCGTCACTGGTGCGTCTATTACAGGCAGATAACCGATATTCGACAGCTCCTTCGTGTTTTCCATAAACAACTGAGTGTTAAACCCTGTCCAGCTTGGAAGGACTCCTTTCATTTCTTGCGAGAATTCGCTCTTTCCGTCCGATACTTTTTTACACAGCACATGAATGAAATCAAGCTTCCTACCTACAATTTGCTCTTGCTGATCAACAGGAGAGTTGAACGTAATATCAGGATTGGTACTTTGCAAAGCAGGCTCACCTTTGCACTTTGAAAAATATGGCAAAATATCTACAGGAGGGGCAGCGACAGTTCTTATCTTTTTGGACACTGCAGCTTTCTGTCGTAAATCCTGAGTACCATGATTACGCTGAATTGCGATTCCGTTGGTGACGTGTGTAGTCCCTTTTCCGGAAGGAGTTTCTTCTCTGAAGTCATTGTTATCCCACACAAGGCATGTAAAGACATCATTGACGATATTTCGCGGCAAAAATGAATCATTTTCACCATTAATGATGGAAACTGTAAGAGCAGAGTCATGCTTATACACAGTATCTGCAGATGCACAATGCCCTAGGCCATGCAAAATACGTAATAGACCAACTGAGCCAGTTATCTGTCTCACCACCATCCCCAACACAAGAGATTTATGCGTAGCGACCTTACCTCTTCCAGACGCATAGATTAGATCTTGACAGATTGATGCTACCTTACAAGCATCTTTTAACTCTAGGTTAACCTTCTCATTCTGGACAGGCTCCTCTGAATAGCCAACCAACCAAGAAATGAAATTGAAAATTTTCGATGGTATGGATTCTAGTGCTGAAGCAAGAGTTAAATCTTGTGAATCCGGAGGCCAGCAGGAGGTAGTGACACCTTTGCACTCCCTTAGCTCATTCCTCAATTCCAGTGCGACACCAAATAAAGTGGAAATAGAGTTTGAGTAGTTTCTACCAAAACTCATTGGCTGATCGTCGTTATCACTATCAGCATCTTCATCAGAACTCTGATATCCGATTGATGAGTCGTTATCTGCAAGCTCCCCAGCTGTTAAGTTATCCGAATATACCAGGGTTCCTTTTGTCATGGTTTTTGAGGGATGGAAAACAATTTGCGGATATCTCTGTTTAATTCTGGCTTTGAGACGACAACCGTGATATGTGGTAACTATTCCTTCTGTATCATTGACCAGCTTAATGAACTGTCTTACCAAAAAACTAAGCATAAGATTTGTTTATCTTTAATCAAACGTTTTTCGATAAAATTTCTGCAAAATAGTTCAAAGGACCTCTGAAACTTTTTTCCCCCCGGGTCTGCTGGTTTCTTTAATAGAAAATCCACATACTCGAAGTAGCATTTTCTGTGATACTGTGCTTCGACAGCAACACAATCTTTCCCTCTGATATGCACTAAAATGGTCTCGTCTTGTCGCCGTTCCGCTGCCTCTTTCAGTTTTCCACCGTCTAATGTTTGGGCCATTGTCAGTTCTTGTCTTATTCTCTTGCCTGTTCTCTGGTGAAGAAAAAAAAAAATTATATTACAGCAGTGCCTCAGATACTACTATTAGTATGAGGGGAGCATCGGCATAGGGGCACTTAAAATTTGAGGGGGGGGGGGGCGACACAAACCCCATTGTTTACTCACGTTTTTGCCCAACTTAGGGTAAAATTTTGCACAAATGGTGCTCATTTTCAAAAATTGTAGGAAAGCATTAGAAAAAATTACCACTATACAGAGAACAATAGAGTTCTTAGAATTTTTGGAGGTAGGTTGGTGGCAGCCTATCTCTACCTTTTGTTTTTATGGACCTGACAGATTTATTAAATCGCATATAAAACAAATAATCGTGGAGCACATAAAACAACTGTGTGATGAGACGGGAATTTTTGGGTTGAAATGGGTCCAGAAGGAAAAAGGGAATGGGCATTAAAACAAAATTTTAAATTGTGCATACAAACTTACCTTTTCTGTCACCGAAATGGGTCCAGCTTTCTTACAAATCAGACAAAAGCTTGGCAAGACTGTAGAGGTTGAGCAGAGACTAGGACTCGATGAATTTCCACAGCTAGCAGCAGCGATCAAAGGAAGCATTTCAAGCCTTGTTGATCTTCTTGGTGGTGGCTCACATGGCTCATCATAACATCCCTGTTCATCATCATCGTTCTCATTTTTTCTTTTCTTAGTAGTATTTAGTAATGTTTGAGTGGCTCTCTCCAGTTTAGTTTTGTCAGTGAAAGCTCTATAACATGACAAGTGGTAGCACAGGCCACTCTGAGGAGGAGGGCTGTCGACATTTTTTGGAATTTTCTCGAAAGATTTATTCGCAACAACAGTAAAGTTTCCATATGGAGACCCAAGACTAAGCCATTGGTCCCTTCTTTCTTGTATCTTGCTCCATGTTTCTTTCGTTATCTCTCTCAAAGGCCCTGCTTTACCCTCAAAATGAATAATACACCCTGTTTCATCCATCGACTAAAATTTGTCCTATTTTCATGTTGGTGAAGATGAAAACAAAGCAGCCATTTTATAAACCAAACAATCTGAGTTGCTAAGACAACGGTGTAGAAATTATGTTTCTGCCTCCTTTCGGTCGATAAAACCATATTTCATGATTTTTCAAAATGGCGCACGCGTCCAGAACAACGAAGAAACTGTTTAATTTAGATTTAAAAATATGAAAAAACTGCGCCTCGGAGAAGCGGGAACTGGTAAGTGGTAAGAAAATGGTAAGTTTTGATTAAAAACTTTAGATGCTAGATATGCACAATGAAAGTGAAAGATTTCGGATCGCCGCGAATGGCCTATAAGCCTAGTGTTTGGTTTTTCTCACAGATCATCTACAAGGTTGTTGTTGCTGCCTGGGTTTTTCCCTGGGACACTTGTTTACAGCTCAGTTATTTCTTCGAGTTTATCTTGACTCCTTATATGGGAGGTGTTAATTTGTTCCATGTGCTGCAGCATTGATTCTATGACATGCTGTTTTGATCAGCAATTGAGTTCTTCACTGACCAAGCATAGAACCAAGTCTCGCTGTTCTTTCGAATCCCACCCACTCCTTCTTAGGGGAGTTTTTTTCTAGTGCAATGGGGTTTATTTATTTCATTTTATTGTTTTATTTGATATATGCATTTGCACTATTTTCTGCCTTCCTTTCCCAAGGCCTACCATGTGCTGTTTAGATTGAAGGGGGGCATCGGCTCAATGTTATTTGCCAACGGGGGGGAGGGGGGGGCTGGAATTATGTTCCCTGTTACGTCACCGGCTTAGAGAATGTTATTTTCTGGGTAGGTAGGACTTGTGCACCTCCACAGCCCACTCCCCAGTGTCTAGAACTTACATAGGGGATAAATTTATGCACGTTATGGTTCCCCATTCTTGACCACTGCTGTTTTACATGCACCCTTCCAGCTTGCAGTTGTATTTTGCGTATTTGTATCATCTTAATAAAATCCAAGTTTCTTTTCTATACGCTGCTGCAATGCAGGGGCGGCGGACAGTGCTATTAATGCTATTTCGTTAATAGCAATTTTTTTCCAAAGTAAGGTTCTGCATTTGAATTAAAATAATTAACGTAATATAAATAATACAAGTAAAATCTTCTCCGGATCTTTGATTTCCCTATCCAGTTCCTCCATTCCATGATTTCTTTGACCTCTCTGTGCTATTTGATATTGTGATTGCCCGACTTAATCCGTTTAAAGGATGCCACTTGCATACTTCTCTGATTCAGACAAAAGCCTGTCTCCATTGAAACCCACGCCGTGGCCATTGATGGCAATGCTATCACTTGGCCCGTTTGAATAGCAAATGGAGGAAAACAATTGAAAGCTGCGTCATAGTTCCCTTTGTCTGTGACGCAACAGGCTGTTGTGCCATACGAAAATCTGACAGCCTTGCTATTAAAATCCCGAAAGGAATAGCAAGAGATCAAACGAGATCACGCATACAGATCATCAGTTCGATAAACGTTGAGAGAGACCTGTAAAGATACAAAATGAATCAAGTTGCGTGAGGTGGTGTGCGATGGGGTGTTTCGACCGTCTTTTCCCTTCTTTCTATGCAAGGAGGAAAGCTAACTCAAGAGCAGCGTCTTCGTCTTAAAAAGGACGGACACCCTTGCCCCGATGTTAAAGTAAAAAGTCGTTCATGTGAAGCTTTGTATAGAGGCTTTTCGTGGATATGCGGTGATTCAGAGAAAAATACGTATTTCTGCTGGCCATGTTTAGTCATGGGAGATCATTGGAAGGTAAGAAAAATACTGTATTTTCTATCATAGTCTTATGACCATCCTACCATTCTATCCTGAATTTTGTTTTATTTATCTTTTAATTACAGTGTTCACTCATGCTATACTAGATTTATGTATAGACGACTTACTTTTGCTGTTTCAGTTAATCTTAAAATGAAAAGTTCTAACAAAGAAAGTATCCCCCCTATTTCCCTCTCCCTCAGAAGTCTCGTTCATGGCGGCCTTGCTATTACAAACTGAAAATGAATAGCAAGGCTTTTACCGAGCGGCGGAGGGCCACAGGAGTCTAAACAGCCCTCCGCATGTAGCCGCCTAAGCAAACACAAGGATCTTCATAAGGCGTGACGCACTTATTCATAAGACACTGACTAATCAGATCAGAAAATTCTTCCTGCAAAAACCATTTTGGTATTACATATGCTCATAGCTACGAAACTGCACATCTACAGTTGAATGTTTAGGTTTATGTAAAGACTACGTTTACTAGGCTGGTTTACTGTGGTAACTTTTTTGTTTCCATTTCTACCGACGGGTGTATCTCTTCCGAAAAGACGTACGATATTTTGTAAAACATAGGATTTTTAGGGTTTTTTCGTAAAAAGAGAGGAATTTTGCCAAATATGTCTGGGATTTTTTACAGAGTGACAAAAATTCTAAAATCGAGCAACAAATTATCGCGATCATGAATGTTGCAAGAAAGAAAAGAACACCTTTTTTCTTGCAAGTTGAGCATGCTGTGTTACGATCACTTACCAAGGAACCAACATTTTACCAAAATGTTGTCAGCAGGTTTAAAGGGAGCAATCAACGACGTTTTGAGCGATTTTCAAGAAAATAGATGCCATTAATTTTATAGATGTGCTCGAGAAAGTTGATAGATTGTGATACACGTTTTTGATAAAAATTAGATAAAAACAGCGATAATATGTTTGAGTTTAGACGAAATTTTTTCTTGTTTTCAAAATGTTTTGTTTTATTCGAATAGACACCTTGTTTACGTTTCAGAAACGGGCATGAAACATTTAGTTTTGGATATAGACAATAATTTCGGAACAGTTAGCTTTATATTTACCTCTCTTTTGAAAAGGATGGGTGTTTCCGGCGTTCTGAAGAGCGAGCCCCCAGACCCCCATTAATAGTAACTTATTATTGCTCCCAGCCACCCCTGTGCTGCATATTTGGCCCAGAATAAGGTACACGTTCAAAAGCTATAGGGTGGCATTGATTTAAGGCATGCTCTGCATATTTCTCTAATGAAAAAATGAGCAATTTTGTAGAGGCCAGCTATTTCCATTTATGTTTCGATTTACGGAAAGGAGATATGACTTGAATAATTTTCAAAAATCCTAGTCTGTGGAAATGAAAACCGCAATCGAACAGTGTGTGTGCAGCAAGGAATTGCAAATTGCTTCTTCTTTTTCAGCGGGAAAATGAGAAGAATTGCTTGCCGTTCCAGTTAAAGGTTGCTTGCATGCAACCTCAACTAAAACGTAATGCGCTTTTTTCAATAACGCAACTAGGGCTAGAAAAAGTAACAGATAAGCAACTCCAGAGCTCAACCCAAATAAAAAAAGCATTTAAAGAGAGCAGCTCAGCATCCATGTTAGCAACTTATAAGCAACATTCTTTTCTGTCATAAGGATGCTATAAAATAAGCATAAGGACACTTAAACGTAGACTATCAGATTATGGATAACATCATCATTTTGATAAATTGAATGACCAAAGCATGTTAACATTTGAAAATGCTGAAAAAAGAATACCAGAAATCTTAAATGAGCCCCGACCATGCAGTGCCTACAGATCTGTAAGGCATTCTTTAAGGATGGAGGGAATAGTAATACCTCATGCGGTGGTGCAAGCTATGGCTAAAGAGATTGATCCAGATGGTGCTGCTGTCGGAAAAAAAATAACTTCATCCAAATTTTGCTTGGCACATTGACGGCCACAACAAATTGAAGCCATAGGGCTTCCCTATTCACGGAGGAATTGATGGATTTAGCAGAAGGATGCTTTGGTTAAACATCACCCGTTTGAATAATGCCCCTGATAACATTGCCTCTATGTACTCAACAGCCGTCAAAGAAATGGGAGGCTGCCCCGTAGAATTGATAACTGATCTAGGTACTGAAATGCCCATCGATATGTTCCATCCCCCCGAAACCAAAGGATAAAAGGATGGTGGCCATACTTCTTTAAGAACTATACAATTTGGTGGAGAAATGTTTTTTGGATTTGCAACATAAAAAAGTTATTGACATATCATTAGAACTGCACAAAGAGTGTTTGTGGTACTGCTTCCATTCAGTAATCTAGTTTGACTTAGATAAGTTTGAAGAACACTGGAACACGCACACAATACCAAAATCAGGGTACAGTAATGTTGCTGGTAAGCCAGACTTACTATATTTTCTTCCAGAACGCTATGGAGGCAAAGAAAATTTACTGAATGATGTTCCAGAAAGGAAAAACAATTACATAGCCGAAAATATAGTTGTGAAGCAGAAATTGAATGAATATCAAGAATACTTTGAATACATATTAATTCATCCAAATTTTGAAAAACCAAGCGCTTGGCAAGAGGCTCTCTCCCCCTTTACAGTGTATTAATGAAAGTTTCAGATGTAGGTTTCAATCCATATGATTAAGGAATTGCATAAAAAAACAGTAAAAAAACATGTCCATTTATTGATTAAAGTTTGCAATAATATCTCTACTTTCTTGACAAAAATGAATGTATGAGATCAAATAATCCTGAAACCTGGTTTGCAATGTGTTCCGTAAAGCTTGTGATAAATTGTTCTGCTGATTCGCTATATCTGAAAAAAGCTGGAATGGTTATCTCCAAACTGCAAGTATGAACAACTACTGATCTAAATCATACCAGAGCCGGCTAACCACTATCCTAAACAAGGACAATAAGTCAGCACAGTAACCTTGGTGTGTTCACAACTCCAGGCTTATCCATGGTGAGGCATCATTTTGCGTTCTTTAATTATCCGTGTAGACCATGCCTTGTGAATTAATGTTAATATTACATGGCTCTGAAGAAGCATTAAATAACCATAAACATTGCAAGATAGACAAGGTTTGGTTGCTAGGAATTTCAGGGTTTGCTAACCCGTAATTCCTGGCTTTCATTAAATTGACAATTATGACTTTACACTGACGTCAAGCTGTTTCGTGCATTTCAATGTGAAAGGCTGAAATATTTTCCATTGATACTTGAGTAATTTCATGGAAACAACTACAGCAACAACAAAAACCAAAGTTCAGAGGCACATTTTGTCTTATTCTACTAGGCGAAACATTAAACTCAAGGGGTTTGGTATTAGATGGGAGATTAGCAGTTAGGTGTCCTCGCCTGCCACCTGTAGTGGTGGTTCGTTAGGTAATGGTGTTACTTCTCAGTACATTATGTAGCAGCAGTGTGCTGGTTAGGTAATGGTTGTTACCTCCCACTAGTTGACCGGCTGGCATTGGTAATGGTCCAAAAATAAATTAGCGTTGGTCGTGGTTGGTTAGGCATTTGTTCTTACCTTCCATTAGTGGTCCTGATTGATTAGATAATGGTCCCACCATCCAATAGGGATTGGCAGTGACATGGTGGTTAGGCATTAGTCATACCTATCTTTACATTTCGCTGGTGGTGGTGGCTGCCTAGACAATTTCCTTATCTTCTAAAAGAGTATTTGGCGTCGGTATTTTCGGTCAGGCAATAGTCCTACCTTCCAATACAGCGGTAGTGGCAGTAAGATATTTCAGTATCCTTACCTCTGATTGGGGTCGTGGTTAGGGATCAATGTCCTTCACCTATCGACAAAGTTTTAAAAGTGGTATGGTTTGTTACGTAGTTTGGTTTAACCTGAACTGGCGATTGTGGTTGCCGGGGCAAATGGCTCCAACTTCCATTTGGCTGTGGCACGGTCGATAGGTCCTATTGGCAATGGACCTACAGTCCAAAAAAGTATAACTGGCTCAAAGGCATCTTGGTCCCCACTTCCATTGGCAGTGCGTGGTTGGTTAGGTTGGTTAGACCTATCTTCCAACAAAGTATTGGTTGCTGGGCCAATGGCCCCCAGTTTAATTGGCGGTGCATGGTCGGTTAGGCAATGGACCTACCTGCCTATGAAGTATTGGTGGCTGGGGCAATGGTCCCCACGTCCAGTGGCAGTGCATGGCTGGTTAGGCAATGGATCTACCTTCCAAAAAGTATAAGCAGGGGCAAGGCATCTCTGTGTCCTTACCTGAATTGGTAGTTATGGTCAATGGGGCATTGGTCCCCACTTCCATTGGTGGTGCATGGTTGGTTAGGAATGGACCTACCCTCCAAAACGTATAAGCGGCAGCAGAGCATTTCGGTGTTCACACCTTAATTGGTAGTTATGGTTGCTGAGGCAATGTTCCCCACTTCCCTTGGCATTGCATGGTCGGTTAGGCTACCTTCCAACAAAGTACTCTACCTCTTTATTCCTTCAGCTCTGTTCTTTCCTGTCCCTGTTTGTCTCCTTGACCTTTAAAGTTTTTGCTCATGGATCAGCATGAATAGAATGGTGGTATTTATTTCAGTCTTGACGCTCTCAGCTAGAGTAGATCAGGTATTAGCTAGGCCAGAGTTTTATGGTCAGCGCTGGGTAGACACCTGGGGTGTCTCGGTGGGCTGGAAATCCCTTTTCCTTTCTCCAGGCACTTGCTCTTGTCCTTGGGAGGTATATGGTCTGTCCAGGTCCTTTGAGGCTGCTCACCGTGGCTATTGCACAAACCCCAACTTCCTGATAGGGTCACGGGATAGGGATCAATTGACGGTTGAACGTCATGTTTAAACAGAGGTTAATGACCCGGGTATATTATTGTTGATTGCCATTGTCAGAGAGTGCATGCTCGCTGTTTCAACAATGGTCAGCACTTGGAGTCCGTAGGCACACAAGCACAAGTCGTTGCCCTGAATCAGACCACTCTACAAGCTTGCAGACTAGCAGCATGGTGGCAACCTGTCAAAATTCCCGCCCTCCATACCCTGGGAATGGCAGTAAGATAGATAATAAATAGGAGCTCTGTTTAGCTAGTTAGTCAATTTTGCCTAACCTTTCTTGTTTTTATTTCCTCTTGGTAACATTTTCGCTGTCCCCTCAGTTCTCACCACATTTCTTTTCCGCGGTGGGACGTGTTCATGGTCACCAACCTTAAAAGCTCTTTTTGATCAGGCAGTAATAGGCAGCATGGCTTCAGAGCTGGGGACCTGAGGTTATTTCCTAATTAGTGGTGGTTATAGGGGCTGGAAATCCCTTTTCCTTTCTTTAGACACTGGCCTTTGTCCTTGGGAGGTATATGCTCTGTCCAGGTCCTTGGAGGCTGCTCAGGGTTGCTACTGCACAAAGCCCAACTTCCTGATAGGGTCACGGGATAGGCGTTAATCACAGGAACACATGTTCACTTTCAAAAATTTCAACACTAGCACCAGTTTTGATTCCATTCCATATAATTTCACGTTTCAACTACCCTTTCCGCATTTGCTGCAAAATTTTCTTTCTTCAGTGTGAATTGCACCGCAATTGCTGCATAACATCTTGTGAAGAAAAGTAGTCGAGGATAGGTAGGCCTGCCACACCACGACCAGGAGACTATTCATTTTCTTATGTTGTTGCCGTTGTTTTTGCTTTCGTAAGAAGTCTTTGTTAACGCCGTAAGTCTTTTGCTAATGCTGTGAGTCTTTTGCTTTTGCTGTGAGTGTTTTGCATCCTTGATGTAAATTTTACTTCAAAAATAGCCAGGTATAATCAATTTTATAACTTTATCAAAGGAATCCATCTTGAAATGAATGTAAGGCATAACTTCATTGGGCTGACGTAAATTGGGAATCATCCTAAATGCATTTTCATCTTCAGGGACCAAAAATATAGGAAAAATAAATTCTGCAATTTCATGATTACTCTGAGCAAGAACCCCCTTTTTAAACAAATTACTAATCTCTTGCTGTATAAAACGTTTTTCCACATCTGAAAAGGTCTTCTGTAATGCAAGATGATGTCCAAGAGGGGCAGAAAATTTAATCTTAATCCTCATGCAGTTTCTAATGTTTCTAATTCCTGAGTTATCGTTTTCCACTGTGGGAGGGGATTTTGAGCAGCTCCTGTATGAAATGAATCAATTTTAGATACCAAAAAATCCGATAATATAGGTAATTCTGAAATAAATTTATTCAGATTTAATTCTGGTAGACTATTTGATTTTAACAATAAGGTCGTGCCTTGTGGCCTCTCCCTGAAAAAGAAGGCTCAGCACGTTCTCTGCAAGTTGGGATATTCTTTCCTCCTTTAGGCATTTTTTGATCTTATCTCCAAAGAGATGGTCTGCAACTTGAGACGACGAGTCACTGAGAACCTGGACATCTCTGTTAAGAAGATGCCTAATATTTAGCTTTCTCATATTTGATTAATTGATGCTAGCATTAGCCAAGACATTGATAGCATCAAAGGCCTCTGAAACAACAGATTTTGTATCAACAGCGCTGTTGGCCATTTCAGCTTGCAGGATATCATCAGCCATGTTGGCCATGATGTGGTTAGCATTAACAATTTCCCGTTGGGTATTGAAAATTTCCTTTACCCTACGGTAGTATTTTGTAGCAGAAGGCAAATGATCTTAGGCATGGGTGGTGTCATGACAGTTTCCAAATTTAAAGGATGTTTGTATTTTGCAAATATGTTCATTGCCGAATTAAAATTTAATTTTGCCAATGACTTTTTTCTTCTGGGCTAACTTAGTAGAGACCAAAGGTGGCCCTGTTTTATCCTGCAATGCAGGCATTTCAGAGTCTACATAGTCTAGGACTTCTTCCTCCATATCAATAGATCTTGTACTACCATCATCAGGCCTGCTGGAGGATTATGGACGATTTTACATCAGAGTCGTGAGCGAGAGATTTAGCTTACACTCGATTAGCGGGAGACTTAGCTCCCGTGCAAATATCCGAAGATTTTACTTCCGTGCATTTCCAAGACACATTTAAGTGCTCAGAAGAATCATGGGACTGCATTATGGATATTTCATCTGCACTTCGTTTATGAGGTGAAATTTCATCAGGGATTGTTTGGCCAGGCCTAACTATGGTGAGCAAAGACTTATCAGAAGCCTTAGGCCTATCTTTAGTCAAGGTAGAGTCAACAAATATTTCAAATAATCCAGATAAACGAGAAATAGAACGATTAATATCTTCTAAAGAAGGTAATTCACGTCGAGGTATCAAAACAGTGCAGTTTTCTGAACTACGAGAGGCGAAGGAATCACTTTGGCTTTCCTCGTATAGCAAATTTCCCTGCACGCGTTCGGCCAGGGTCAAAGTCAGATCTCCTTGTCCTTATCAGTGAGGCAAAGTTTGGTTTTGACTACTGCAAGGGACACAAGAGAACTAGACATATCATTCTTGATAACCTTTAGCCCTTGTTATCGTTGTAAGTTTTTTTGGTTGGAATAATAGTTTGAAAATCGAATCTTGTGAGTTTTTTGTTGTTGTCGTACTTCAACCAGTTTGCGACAAATAGCACCCCAGATGGGAGAAATCAACGACCTTTAGTGGAGTTTAAAACAACCAAAAAGTATTGCCAATCAAGCAAGTGAAAAGAATTAATCAAAAAAACTCGCAGGGAAACTAGGCATGTTGATATTTATCAAAGACGAAATGCAAGGTAATTTGAACACAAAGGATTGCAAAGCTATCGAGAGATAACTAAAGACTTATGAATCCAAAATCGAAGAAGTTTATGAGCTGAAAACTAGCAGCTGAAGTTGGAGAATGAGGACTACCCAGGAGAAATTCGAAACTGTAGCAACAAAATCGAGGGATAAATCAAGAAATTTCATCAAATCATAGCGGAGATGAGAGAATCCTTGAAGCAGATCAAATTAAGCAAGCAAAGGGAGGAAGAACAGGAGCTCTTATCGTCAAAACAACGGCAGGTTGAGGTAGAATCGGAGCTGGAACTTAAGTCAACGTCACCAAATGAACGGGAATCAACAAAGATTAAGTTGCCAAAGCTCATTATTTCAAAGTTTGAGGGTACCCATCTAGACTGGTATAGATTTCAGAATCAAATTGAAGCTGAAATTGACAGAGTTAAGATAGATTCTGTCAAAAAATCTTCCAAACTTGAAAGAGTTGCTTATGCTAAAAGTCAGAGCTAACATAGAAAGTCTTTCTTTTACAATAGAAAGGTTATGAGAGGGCAAAACAAATCCTAAAATGTACCTATGGTAAATCGACTGAATCATGAATGCGTATATGCAGTACGAACTTCACAGCGCTGCTAATCCTTAAAGGGGGAAACCTTGCAAAATTTCATAATACTAGAATCGATGGAAAAATTAAGAGAAATAAATGGTCTGACCCTGGAAACATTAGATAAGCATGAGGGGATACATGCAGATTTAGATCTTAAGTACAAATTCCTGCGAAACTAAGCATGGTACGTAGAAACATGTAAAGTTCTTTCGAGTAAGGTAGGCATGGAAAAGGAGGCCATTCATTAATTGCGAGGAGGATGACCACAAATCAGTTAAATGCAAAAAAGTGACAGAAATAACCCGAGAGTTTTTGAAGAAAAAGAAGCTGTGTTTCAATTGTACAGGAACCAATCACAGAGCCCGCAGAATGTAGGCTGAGAAGTGGATGTCAAGTCTGTAGTGCGAGACATCATACATCAATTTGAGATAAGAAACCAGAGCAAGTTTTATTAGGAACAGGGGAGCAAGGAGTAATGTATCCCATTGATATTCTCAGTGTAAATGGTGTACAATGTAGGGCCTTATTAGACACGGGGGCTGGTAGCTCGTACATCTCAGTAAAAAGCTGGTGAACATTCTTGGAAAAAGGCCAATTTTAAAGCAAAACAGACAGACGGACATGATGTTGAGCACAGTAAACAGAAAAAATGAGATTTAAAATGTGGAGGTACAAAATCTTAAGGAGGACTTCAAGCTAAAAATTGATGTAAGCAAAGTTGATAGAGAGGTATTGCTTTCAGTAAATAATCCAAGGTATCAAGATGTTCTAAAGAAATACCCTCATCTACAAGGAGAAACGATGGATGATGTCAATCAAAAACTAGAGCTTCCTGTCCATTTAATCTTGGCGGGCATCAGAATACGCAAAGATCAAAACAGATGCAAAGGCATTATCCCTTTAAGGTCCTGGAACTTTGAATGGGCTGCGGAGTCGCATCGGCCCTGAACTACCTAGACAATAAAATCTTTAAGTCGGTGACTAAAACCGGGAAAACATTTCCAGCCCCTGTTCCAGGAACAAGCCAATGCACACAAGTCCATCTGAAAGAGGCAAGATGAAACGCCTTTGGAACAGAAAGGCAGAAGGAAAAAGAGCCAGATACTAGACAAGAGAAAGCCTTAAATCAACCACCTAGATAAAATCCTATTACAGTAGAGGGGAGGTAGGAGGGAAAAATTACAGAAATTGTCTCCTCCATGCGCGAGCGTTCTAAGTAACAAAGAGAAATATTCGTAGCCCAACACGAGGGATAACCATGCTAGACCCCCGCTAAGAAATGCCTAGTGACAGGAAACAAGACGAGAACCCAGGCCCTTGTGATAGCTCTAATTATAGTCATCTATAATTGACATTTATCCCTTTATGGTCCTGGAACTCTGGGAAATGGGCTGCGGAGTCACATCGGCCCTGAACTACCCAGACAATACAATCTTTAAGTCGGTGACGAAAATAGGGAAAACATTTCCAACCCAAAGTACACACGGGTGTGTGCACCCAGACACCGACAGCTAAATACCTTGCTAGAAAACCTACCCACTAGTTACCCCAGGTATATTCCAAAAACCTAAACTAAAGTAAAGACAGAAAGCCACATTAAGGCAAAATGAGAGACAGTGAGAATAGCAGAAATCAATCATCCAGCCCAACACAGGGCATTATAAAACGATAAACATGTGCACCCATGGCAAAACGCTAGCCCAACACAGGGCATTATAACAGGATAAACATATGCACCCATGGTAGTAGCCCAACGCAGGGCATTATAAAACCGATAAACATATGCCTCCATGGCACTAGCCCAACGCAGGACATTAAAATAGCGCCGCAATAACGGGAGTATAATAAACAACATGTGCACCGCTGGCACTGCCCAAACAGGGGAATAATTTAACGCATGTGTACAGCTGACACTGCCCTAATTTGGAGCATAATTTAACCACTGGCACTAACCCAGCGAGGGGTAAGTTGTAACCACATATGCACCACTGACATTGCCGAAAAAGGGAGCATAATTTTAACAACATGTGCACTGCTGGCACTGTCCTATGCAAGGCATAATTTAACAATACCTGCACCGCTGGCACTACCCTGATGGGGGTATAACTTAAAAGACATGGGTACTGCAATTATCTTGTATTGTATTGAATTTTATATGACCTATTGTTAAAAGTGCTCTCACAAAGCATTTTGCAAAATTCCTCAACTTTACAAAAATATTTCCTTAGATTGGTGAAAAATTCCTTAAATGATGTATGACGTCATAATAATGACGTAATTATGTATTTTAGTGTTGTTGTTGTTGTTGCTAATACTTTTATCAATAACAGCAACCACAATTTCGGTTGGTTGGTTTGTAAAATGGCTGATTCTTCCTCGGATGATGATTCTGTTGCTCCAGCTAGAAAGATATCAAAGAAGTATCAGCAAAAGTTAAGGTTTCAATGGCTTTCTGACACAAGCTTTAAGGACTGGCTTGTTGCCACAGCAGTTAGGAAAAGTGATTGCTCTTGTAAATTTTGCTGCAAATCAGGGACGGATCAGTGCTAAAAACTGACTGAGGCACAATTGAGCGCGAAGCAAGAGCTATACCGGGGAAAAATTTTTGGGACCACGCCCTTCAAATCGTTGGAAAACGCCCATTAAAATCTTGTGATATGATAATGCCCTTATCAATTTTGTACCGATAGCGGATCAAAAAAGTAAAGAATAGCACTGCATCATCATGGACAAACATGATTGTACAGGCTAATTGCTTGACAAACGTTTTTTTAGCAAAGGGCAACAAATAAATTTTATTTTCTTAGACGTTTAGACCTCCTTTACTGTCGCTGAATGCGAAAAAATAACTCTACGTACCTTTACTGTTCTTCATAGTCAAGAATGTTATATAGTCGCATTCTTCTTGGCTGTTCACTAGCAAATTTGTCCACTAATTCCTCGATATTGAGACTCATATGACGATGTGTATGCAGCAAAGCAAGTCCATTGAGCCTTTCTTGAGACATAGTGCCTCGCATGTATGTCTTTAATCTGTGCAGGGAAGATACAGACCGCTCACATTCACAAGTTGTGACAGGAACTGTTCCAAGTAACCTCAATGCAGTAACGACGGTTTCATTTGACAAAGAGCGCTCCTTTACTTGCTTCGGAGTTTCGGCAACTGTACTGGGTATAACACCTACATGCATCTTTAGCCAGTAGGTTTCCCAAAGATCTAAATCTGCCCGAACTATTCTTTCGCTGGGAAAGTCTACATCATAATGCTACACAAACTCAAGAAATTTAGCTCTTCAATGAGAAACCTTTGCTTTGTCTCGTTGGTTAATGTCTCCCTCATAATTTCAGGGATGATATAAAAACCTTTCAACACAGTATTGCTGCTTCTGTCGAATCTGGTTTGTAGTGCAGTATGAAGGTGGTCGAAGAAAGGAATAGCTACAGTCCTTCGGTAGTCGTCTTCTGGAGTATCAGCAGGTTGGTTGTCCCGTAGAAGCTATCTTGAGCACGTTCTTGGCATGGATGGACTTGTATTGACAGAGTCGGCGAATCTTTCAGCTTTCTCATACCACTCTCTGTGCTTTTCATCGATCTTCTCTCTCGTGGAAACCACTGTAGCAACAATTCTTTCTATTTCTTCGTATCCTTTCACGATGTCTATTTCTCTCGGTTGTAGCTTTCTTGTAGCATCGAGGGTGTAATTAAGAAGGGTGTAGTTAAGTAATTATGATGGTGATAATAAACTGAAAAGTTGTACAGCTTACATACAATCCATTTGCTTTTTGTGCAAGATTCGTCATTCCATTTTTTGTTCTTGATCTTGATCATTTCAAATGTCCTAACCACTGCAGGGTATAATTCCAAGAATTTATCTAGGCCTTTGATGCATTCGATCCTGCGAGTTCTGCAAACATCAGTTAACTTTGAGCGTTTTTCTTCAGGCATCGTTTCTTGTATCAAAGAGAGTAAGGCCTCTTGGCGTTTAGGCGAATTGTTAAAGAAGTCAGAAACTTCTTTCACAACATTCATCATATTCTTTACCATCTGTATAGCACAGCTCTTGGCCACACATAAATTTAATTGGTGTGATGCACAGTGCACAAAGGCTGCCAAAGGATACTCATTCTGAAAAAGACGTGCTGCACCATTATATTTTCCAGCAACATTCCCGGCTCCATCAAACCCCTGTCCTCTGCACCTTGTCAAATCAAATCCCAACTCCACCAGCTCTTTCTTTATGTAAGCATATCTGCTCCTGAAATACCTTTATTGCAGTAAATGAATGTTGCAAATTCTTCTCTTATTTGATACTTGTCATCAACAAACCCTCCCTTGTATCTTTTTTAGAAATATCAGCAGAAACAAAAGACAGTGATGCTTTAAAAACTGAATCCATTGAATTAACACCAGGGCCTGGCTTCTTAAGAGCTTCTTTGAAATATGGATGATTTGAGCAATAGTGTTGATGCCAGTGGCGGATCGAGACAGGTTTCCCGAGGCTTCCGGAAACCTGTCAAATTTTCAAGGGAAAAAAAACTTTGTTTCCCTCTTTTTTCGAGAAAACTTCAATTTGTGGGAAAATTCATCGTCTTCTATGTACAGGGTCTTCTATCACAGTCTTCTACCCTATTCTGTACTTCTTCCATACGTGTCTTCTATGTACAGGGTCTTCTATCTACAACCATAGATATTCAACCATATCCGGTATGATATGTTCAACCGTATATGGTATGAAAAAAGAAAAGAAACTTGTCGTAGTCATGACGATCTTTTGTAACCTATTATATTCTCCAAGAGAAAAGAAACTAGTCGTGTCCATGGTAATCAATTGTATAGTATTGTATTTTTGAATGAAAAGAAACTACTCGTATCCATAGCAATTTATTGTAGTTGATTGTTCTTGCTGAAATTCGAAATCATTTCGAATTTCCAAATGATTTCCCAAAAGTTTCCATATAGCTGCCTGTCCGCTGACTGAACCTTGTCAAACTACGTTCACAATGGCGACATTTGAACATGACTGTGAGTGCTTGCTTGCAGCACTCAAAAGCGAGAACTATCAAGCTATCGATGCAATTAAAAAAGCAAACGAAAGAAGATTTGAGATCGAAGACTTTGATGTATCAAAGCTGGTGGAGGATCCATTTTCAATAAACTTTGTTGATGAAGAAATCAAGTCTTCAGTTTTTGCTTCGGCGAGGCCTAAATGAGAATAACTGTGACAAAAGAGTATTTGCAGTGAGGTATGTGCGAATTTTTTGTAGTTTCTGCACGTCTCAAAAGAATATGAATGGATTTATCGTTACAATATGAGTACCTACTATGGTACCAACCCAATAAAATATAAATAATATTTTAGGCCTGAGAATTGTTTCCTGTGTTGTTTCTGTGCAAATTGGCGGTTTAAAGTTTTTTTTGAAGAAATACAACTACAGCTATGCTTTATGCTGAATTTTCTTCAGGTATCTCAGATGCTTATAATACGTAGACGTTAGGCGATACTTCCTTGAGGAACAAGCAGTTGTTACAAAGTTTGCATGCAGGTGGGGTAGCCCTTCCTGCTATAATAGGCCAATTTGTTTTCAGAACAGTAAGGGCCTATTATATGATGTGATGTGATGATTGTGTGAAAAATCAGTCACACATCCAAACTGAGAATGGAGCATCTGAGTGGAGAACTGTTCTAATAAGAGAAGCTTTGAAGTAGTGTGTTGCATATGAATATCTTAGGACTCTTGATCTGCTGGGTTGTGGGTTCTTTTGTGATAATTAAATTGGGTATAAAATGGATACTGTACTCTATCTTATTGCATTGCATTGATTTATAATTTAACCTTCTTCCACAAATCATGCTGAGAAATCCTATATATTTTCCTATTTAGAGTTACTGGTGATGGAAATTGTCTTTTTAATGCCTGCTCCGTTGCCATATGTGGAAATAAAAGCTTTATGAAGAACTGTTGCTGATTCTTTATACCTCCCATGCCTTCTCAATCATCGTCGTTTTATAAAGAACTGTTGCTGATTCTTTATACCTCCCTTGCCTTGTCCATCATCGTCGTTTTATGAAGAACTGTTGCTGATTCTTTATATGTCCCTTACCATATCCATCATCGTTGTTTTATGAAGAACTGGGACAGATGCCTTGTTTATTACAATAGTTTTCAACAGTATTACGCAGTGGTGAAATAAAAGAAAATCTGTCAAACAGCAAGTAGAAATTTAAGCAAATCCTGCAACAATGGATGGGGATGGTACCCCATGAAACCCCTGCTACTAGCAGATAATACAAATGGTTTGTTTATGCCATTTGGGGGACAGGAAGCCAGATACTTAAATATTTTGTACCATTTTTGGTAATTTTGTAGGTGGAAAATAGGCTTTTCTTTCCTCAATCTCAAACTACCGAAAAAACCAAAAAAGGGCGTTGCCCCCTTCTCCGCCAAAGTGAAGGGCGTGGTCCTAAAAAAATGTTCTGAGGCCGACGCCCCAAGACCTCCCCATAGGAAACCACTCAGATTTTTCTCTGGATCCGCCACTAGTTGATGCTTAAAAAGCTCAATACTTGTTAACAGGCGCAAATTTTGATTGTGGCTTTCATCTCCAAACAAAGCAATACATGCTGTATTGTATAGAAAATTTCCATGAGGAGATGAACTGGAAAGGAAGATTTTTGATTTCAGGATTTGATTAACAAATTAAAGACTAGGTTGTCTGATTTCTCAATACACAGTTGATGTAAAAAAATATCAGACCATATAACTGATAACACATATTTATTGACATGCCTACTGTCTGATGTAAATATACACTTAACCAGCATATTTCTAAGCATTTCCCTTCAGGCCTGAGTTATATTTCCCTCCCTCCTTCAGAGTAGTAAGGCTTTAAGAGCAAAAGGGCTCGCCATTTTCATAAGAAATGCATTGCACACTTTACTGTCTCTACCAGAATACTAAACACACAACATGTATCTTTTTATAAAAAACTAAGAATTTGGGCCAGTACTGAAAGTTTCTTAAATTTATTTTGAGTACTCAGAGTTTCTCACGAGTTTCTTGAAGGTTCCATAAGAATTTTCATGTTCACCACCTGTGCCGTTGTGAACATTTCAAAACGATGTTTTTAGTAGCCTTTCTAATGTTTAGACGTTACTGAAGTGCCTTTCGAGTAATAAGATAAAGGAAAGAAGTGAAAAAAGTAAAAATATGTGAAGGATTTCCTTTATGAATATGAATAGTCTCTTACATTATATATTCCCAGTACTGGAGTTTCTTAATTTTTTGGCAATCTGAGAGTTTAGTTTCTTATAAGAAAATATGTGTATTTTATTAAAAACCTCTTCCAGGAAATCAGAAGCTTTCAAATGTCAATTTGAAATATTTGAAAAAGGTTTCTCACCTTTCACTGTAAGCTGGTAATCGTTTCAAAATTTTCAGCAAAGGTTCTTAGAGTGTGATGCTACTAGCACAAATAATACTAAAAGTGAATTTCTATGCCTTAGTATAGTTCTTTCTTGTCAGTCTCATTATGGGCTCAAAAGGGTATGCAAGTGGTGATCAACACCATCATGATACCTACAAGATGTGACTTAACATACAATAGGCTCATCATGATCAACAAACCCCTACTAAACAGTACACAAAGCAACAGGCAAAAATGTCTTGTGAAAGATAAGGAACTGGGAAGTATTTCTTCTTATCAGATTCTGTCGGTAGCTTTTATATGGCTGTAGATATAGAATTTTCATCATTGCAGGCCTATCATTTTGTAAAGGAAAACTGGCTGAGCCTATCTGGGCCGTTTAAATTTCCCAAAACATTGCTTTTCTTCTGTTTCACCTTGTCAAAGACATTCAGCTCTTCAGCTGACTTCTGTCTTTCTTGCTTTCTATAATCACATAACTACAAAGCACCCATAGTACCATTTTACCCATGAAGAGATGCATGAGAAGGAAAAGCCAAAGGCGCCTAAAACTACTGAAACGGCCTAACAGGTATAGGCCTCTGGTACTCACCACATGGCAATTACTTCTTCTGGAAGAACTCCGAAGCTCTGGCCTGCTCGAACACGCATCTCTTGCGAGGAGAACTTTTTTGGCATCCTTGTCCCTGTTGACGTTACATTTGGCCATGGCTACCCTATCCCTTCGAAGAGCTGACTCAAATTCATTACTTATTGCTTGTACCGTTAAAAAATATCGTTTCAATTCCTCCATTTTGGTTCACGTGTGACAAATGAATTTAATTTGTGATTGAAGCTTGCATGGTTACTGCTGCTTGCTGAAGCACTTCCTGTTGCAGTGAGTTACTTGATTGTAATTCCAAACTCTTTTCCGGCGCACAAGTGAGTTCTTTCCGCAAGGAAGTTCAGAAAACAAATACTTGCTGAGGCAAACCGATAGCTTTCACGTACTCACTCCCTCATTGTATTTTCATCCAATGAAAACATGATTGGAAACAATATCCATATATTGTTTACCAATGAAGTGACACTAACAGAAACTGTCATTGGAAAGCAGCCAGAAGGCTCCTCCGCGTGGGCTCAACCAAATGAAGTTTCGTGCGAACTGTGCAAACCACGTGCAAACTGTGCAAACCACGTGCGAACTGTGCGAGCCACGTGCGAACTGACCGCACGTGGTGGATCCAGACAAAAAGTTGTGGCGGAGTGGGTTGAGTTACAATACTAGGGGTGTAACAAGGTATACCCTGGTCATTTCTAGCAAACTTATGCAGTTGTTTGGTGGTTATTCATACATTTTAAAAGATAATGATATTTGGATTTTTTGAGTTATGTGACTCAGGTAACTCACCTTGAATCTGCCCCTGCAAATGTATCAATAGCTCCAAAACTGCAATTCAAAGACACAGTGAATCAGCTCAACCTAACGGGTCTTCATCAGGTGCAAGACATCAACTAAGTCTTGCTGCATGTTCTAAAAAAAGCGAGGAAAGGAGCACCTACAAGAAAAGAACAACTATGCAGGTGGCTGCATTTATTGCAGAGCACAATCGTCTCTCAGTTTCAGCTCTCTGTTAGATTTGTTGAAAGCAACAGCCCCTGAAGACACTAAAGAATCAATGGGTCTAAAGGAAAAACAAATGGCTGATACGAAGGGTACCAATATTATCCGCCAAGGAAATGGATTATACTTTGCACAGGATCTTGTGCAAACATTGCGTTCCTCAAAGCTCAGTACAATTCCAGATGAGACAACAGATTTCCTCTCTGAAAAGCAGTTAGGGAATTTGTGTTATGTATGTTGATGAGATCAACTTAAAGCTAGTAACTCGACTCTTTGACATGGTTGTGGTTACTGCAGCTGATGCTGACGGCCTATACAAGGCTATCAAAGAAAGCATCAAGGAAAAGCTGATCCCATTGACTAATGTAATTGGCTTTTCCTCTGACACATGCAGTGTAATGTTGGGCAGGCATCACAGTGTTGCTAGGCTTTTGAAGAATGAATTGCCGTATGTTGTAACAATAAAGTGCAGTTGTCACATGATTAACTTGTGTGCCTCACAAGCCGGCCTACAGCTATCCAAATCTTTAGAAGATTTGTGCAGAAATATCTATGCACACTTTAGTCGCTCAATTCTCAAAAGATTATAAGGAAAAAGATTATAAGAAATTTCAGGAGTTTGCTGAGGTCAGTCCTCATAAGTTACTAAGCTTGGGTCTAACAAGATGGCTATCTTTGGAAGCTTGCATCAACAGAGTGCTTGAGCAATGGCCAGCACTGCATTTGTATTTCATTGATTTGGTAGCAAATGGTAAGGATCCATCCTACACCACAGAGAGTATTTTGCAAGGTTTGGGTAACAAATTCATGAGATCTCAGATGGAATTCTTGGCTGAGAAGCGGATGTCAAGTTTGTGGTGCGAGACATCATACATCAATTTGTGATAAGAAACCAGAGCAAGTTTTATTAGCAACAGGGGAGCAAGGAGTAATGTATCCCACTGATATTGTCAGTGTAAATGGTGTACAATGCAGGGCCTTATTAGACACGGGGGCTGGTAGCTCGTACATCTCAGAAAAGCTGGTGAACATTCTTGGAAAAAGGCCAGTTTTAAAGCAAAACAGACAGACAGTCATGATATTGAGCACAGTAAACAGAAAAAAAGAGATTTAAAATGTGAAGGTACAAAATCTTAAGGAGGACTTCAAGCTAAAAATTGATATAAGCAAAGTTGATAGAGAGGTATTGCTTTCAGTAAATAATCCAAGGTATCAAGATGTTCTAAAGAAATACCCTCATCTACAAGGAGAAACGATGGATGATGTCAATCAAAAACTAGAGCTTCCTTTCCATTTAATCTTGGCGGGCATCAGAATAGGCAAAGATCAAAACAGATGCAAAGGCATTATCCCTTTATGGTCCTGGAACTCTGGGAAATGGGCTGCGGAGTCGCATCGGCCCTGAACTGAACTACCCAGACAATACAATCTTTAAGTCGGTGACGAAAATAGGGAAAACATTTCCAACCCAAAGTACACACGAGTGTGTGCACCCAGACACCGACGGCTAAATACCTTGCTAGAAAACCTACCCACTAGTTACCCCGGGTATATTCCAAAAACCTAGAACATAAACTAAAGTAAAGACAGAAAGCCACATTAAGGCAGAATGAGAGACAGTAAGAATAGCAGAAATCAATCATCCAGCCCAACACAGGGCATTATAAAACGATAAACATGTGCACCCATGGCACAACACTAGCCCAACACAGGGCATTATAACAGGATAAACATATGCACCCATGGTAGTAGCCCAACGCAGGGCATTATAAAACCGATAAACATATGCTTCCATGGCACTAGCCCAACGCAGGACATTAAAATAGCGCCGCAATAACGGGAGTATAATAAACAACATGTGCACCGCTGGCACTGCCCAAACGGGGGAATAATTTAACGCATGTGCACAGCTGACACTGCCCTAATTTGGAGCATAATTTAACCACTGGCACTAACCCAGCGGGGGTAAATTGAAACCACATATGCACCGCTGATATTGCCGAAAAAGGGAGCATAATTTCAACAACATGTGCACTGCTGGCACTGTCCTATGCAAGGCATAATTTTAACAATACCTGCACCGCTGGCACTACCCTGATGGAGGTATAACTTAAAAGACATGGGTACCGCAATTATCTTGTATTGTATTGAATTTTATATGACTTATTGTTAAAAGTGCTCTCACAAAGCCTTTTGCAAAATTCCTCAAGTTTACAAAAAAAATTTCCTTAGATTGGTGAAAAATTCCTTAAATGATGTATGACGTCATAATAATGACGTAATTATGTATTTTAGTGTTGTTGTTATTGTTGCTAATACTTTTAACAACAACAACAACCACAATTTCGGTTGGTTGGTTTGTAAAATGGCTGATTCTTCCTCGGATGATGATTCTGTTGCTCCAGCTAGAAAGATATCAAAGAAGTATCAGCAAAAGTTAAGGTTTCAATGGCTTTCTGACCAAAGCTTCAAGGACTGGCCTGTTGTCACAGCAGTTGGGAAAAGTAATTGCTCTTGTCAATTTTGCTGCATATCAGGGACGGGTCCAGGCTAAAAACTGACTGAGGCACAATCCAGCATGAAGCGGGAGCTATACAGGGGGAAAAATTTTTGGGACCACGCCCTTCAAATCGTTGGAAAACGCCTATTTAAATTTTGTGATATGATAATGCCCTTATCAATTTTGAACCGATAGCGGATCAAAAAAGTAAAGAATAGCACTGCATCATCATGGACAAACATGATTGTACAGGCTAATTGCTTGACAAACGTTTTTTAGCAAAGGGCAACAAATAAATTTTATTTTCCGAGATGTTTAGACCTCCTTTACTGTCGCTGAATGCGAAAAAATAACTCTACGTACCTTTACTGTTCTTCATAGTCGAGAATGTTATATAGTCGCATTCTTCTTGGCTGTTCACCAGCAAATTTGTCCACTAATTCCTCGATATTGAGACTCATATGACGATGTGTATGCAGCAAAGCAAGTCCATTGAGCCTTTCTTGATAAATAGTGCCTCGCATGTATGTCTTTAATCTTTGCAGGGAAGATACAGACCGCTCACATTCACAAGTTGTGACAGGAACTGTTCCAAGTAACCTCAATGCAGTAACGTCGGTTTCATTTGACAAAGACCGCTCCTTTACTTGCTTCGGAGTTTTGGCAACTGTACTGGGTATAACACCTACATGCATCTTTAGCCAGTAGGTTTCCCAAAGATCCAAATCTGCCCAAACTATTCTTTCGCTGGGAAAGTCTACATCATAATGCTACACAAACTCAAGAAATTTAGCTCTTCAATGAGAAACCTTGGCTTTGTCTCGTTGGTTAATGTCTCCCTCATAATTTCAGGGATGATATAAAAACCTTTCAACACAGTATTGCTGCTTCTGTCGAATCTGGTTTGTAGTGCAGTATGAAGGTGGTCGAAGAAAGGAATAGCTACAGTCCTTCGGTAGTCGTCTTCTGGAGTATCAGCAGGTTGGTTGTCCCGTAGAAGCTATCTTGAGCACGTTCTTGGCATGGATGGACTTGTATTGACAGAGTCGGCGAATCTTTCAGCTTTCTCATACCACTCTCTGTGCTTTTCATCGATCTTCTCTCTCGTGGAAACCATTGTAGCAACAATTCTTTCTATTTCTGCGTATCCTTTCACGATGTCTATTTCTCTCGGTTGTAGCTTTCTTGTAGCATCGAGGGTGTAATTAAGAAGGGTGTAGTTAAGTAATTATGATGGTGATAATAAACTGAAAAGTTGTACAGCTTACATACAATCCATTTGCTTTTTGTGCAAGATTTGTCATTCTATTTTTTTGTTATCGTTGATCTTGATCATTTCAAATGTCCTAACCACTGCAGGGTATAATTCCAAGAATTTATCTAGGCCTTCGATGCATTCGATCCAGCGAGTTCTTCAAACATCAGTTAACTTTGAGCGTTTTTCTTCAGGCATCGTTTCTTGTATCAAAGAGAGTAAGGCCTCTTGGCGTTTAGGCGAATTGTTAAAGAAGTCAGAAACTTCTTTCACAACATTCATCATATTCTTTACCATCTGTATAGCACAGCTCTTGGCCACACATAAATTTAATTGGTGTGATGCACAGTGCACAAAGGCTGCCAAAGGATACTCATTCTGAAAAAGACATGCTGCACCATTATATTTTCCAGCAACATTCCCGGCTCCATCAAACCCCTGTCCTCTGCACCTTGTCAAATCAAATCCTAACTCTACCAGCTCTTTCTTTATGTAAGCATATCTGCTCCTGAAATACCTTTATTGCAGGAAATGAATGTTGCAAATTCTTTTCTTATTTGATACTTGTCATCAACAAAACGAAGAACAACTGGCATTTGTTTCTTGTTGCTCTGATCTATTGCTTCATCTGCTAGTATCGAAAAGAATCCTGATTTCTCAATTTCGTTAATGAGAATTTCTTGAATGTGTGATCCACAGATACTGATGATTTCATTCTGAATGGTTTTGGATCGATATGATGCATTTCGCTTACATTTCTTGCAATGATCACTTAGAATTTCATCTCCACTGTCTACTCGGAATTCTAATAACATTTGAAAGTTCCCAGGATTATTCTTAGGATCTAACAAATGTTGGCTATCATCCCTGTGCCTTCTTATTGCAATATTTTGCTTTCCACACAGAACTATGGTCTTAATAATCGATGACAGCACGGCACGATTGTGAGTAATTTGATTCGAAATTACGTTATTCTATCGAATTCGGATATCATGTTGCTGGTTCTGCATCATTGTCTCAAAGGCTTATATCTGCAATACCGCATTATGATGAAGCATGGAGGTCTCCTGCTTACGTAAACGACCAGAGGCACTTGTCCAGTATATTAGTGGCTCTGACACCAGCCTTACTTGCTTTGTTGCATTATGGCCACTTCTTACTCCAAACAACATGCATGGCAGACAAAAGCAGCCATTAATTGCCTTTGAATATGCAAGCCACTTATATGTTGTCAGCCGAGAGTACGCAAATGTACGCATCTTGCTGCCTTCCTGACGAAAAGGAACGGCAAAATTTTCTTCTGATTTCCATACATTTCTTATGAGATCATATTTATCAGTTTCGTTTGACTGTCCAGTTTTGCCCATGATTCAACCCAATGTCATTTGGATCTAGAGATTCATGGACAGGTGAATTTGACTTTTGTCGCTGCTTTTTCACTTGAACAGGAATTTTTGAATCAGCATCTTTTCGTTTCAAACTTGCTTCTACAGATACTTCATCACTCTGTGTGTCTTTGCAAACTTCTTTGGATTCTTGTTTGACAAAATAGCTCGTGATCTTGCTTTCATGTTTTTGCTTGGTTTAGGGGTTAGCTGCCCTGTCATCTTCTGAGGGAATTTGAGTGGCAGTTTTCTCTGGTTTTGCTTCTCAGAATCCAGGACAATTACTGGGGGCTTTGCATCACAGATGGATGTGGGAGGATCTTGAACTGTTAATTTGCAATCATACTCATTTTGATCATTTGCTTCTTGTTCATAAACTACAGAAAGTGATTGCTTGCAACTCAACAAAACAAAATGGTTTGGTTTGAAACCCTGTTTTAATCCTGTAGTGTTGCACCAAAGAATATGCAATTTATTCTTGATGTCAGACTCTTCAGTGACCCTTGGAGTTATTTCGCGGTTGAAACTTTTTTTCAATCCTCCTATCTCCACATGCAGGATGATATGACAAAATTTTAGCTCCAAGCACTGTAGATAGTGCCATCATACTAATGAAGGATGCAAAGCAATTCAATCTACAGTTCAGAATGGCCTCGTTATAAACAGCTGGCTCCCTCATATCTTTTTTTAGAAATATCAGCAGAAACAAAAGACATTGATGCTTAAAAAACTGAATCCATTGAATTAACACCAGGGCCTGGCTTCTTAAGAGCTTCTTTGAAATATGGATGATTTGAGCAATAGTGTTGATGCTTAAAAAGCTCAATACTTGTTAACAGGCGCAAATTTTGATTGTGGCTTTCATCTCCAAACAAAGCAATACATGCTGTATTGTATAGACAATTTCCATCAGGAGATGAACTGGAAAGGAAGATTTTTGATTTCAGGATTTGATTAACAAATTAAAGACTAGGTTGTCTGATTTCTCAATACACAGTTGATGTAAAAAAATATCAGACCATATAACTGATAACACATATTTATTGACATGCCTACTGTCTGATGTAAATATACACTTAACCAGCATATTTCTAAGCATTTCCCTTCAGACCTGAGTTATATTTCCCTCCCTCCTTCAGAGTAGTAAGGCTTTAAGAGCAAAAGGGCTCGCCATGTTCATAAGAAATGCATTGCACACTTTACTGTCTCTACCAGAATACTAAACACACAACATGTATCTTTTTATAAAAAACTAAGAATTTGGGCCAGTACTGAAAGTTTCTTAAATTTATTTTGAGTACTCAGAGTTTCTCATGAGTTTCTTGAAGGTTCCATAAGAATTTTCATGTTCACCACCTGTGCCGTTGTGAACATTTCAAAACGATGTTTTTAGTAGCCTTTCTAATGTTTAGACGTTACTGAAGTGCCTTTCGAGTAATAAGATAAAGGAAAGAAGTGCAAAAAGTAAAAATATGTGAAGGATTTCCTTTATGAATATAAATAGTCTCTTACATTATATATTCCCAGTACTGGAGTTTCTTAATTTTTTGGCAATCTGAGAGTTTAGTTTCTTATAAGAAAATATGTGTATTTTATTAAAAACCTCTTCCAGGAAATCAGAAGCTTTCAAATGTCAATTTGAAATATTTGAAAAAGGTTTCTCACCTTTCACTGTAAGCTGTTAATCGTTTCAAAATTTTCAGCAAAGGTTCTTAGAGTGTGATGCTACTAGCACAAATAATACTAAAAGTGAATTTCTATGCCTTAGTATAGTTCTTTCTTGTCAGTCTCATTATGGGCTCAAAAGGGTAAGCAAGTGGTGATCAACACCATCATGATACCTACAAGATGTGACTTAACATACAATAGGCTCATCATGATCAACAAACCCCTACTAAACAGTACACAAAGCAACAGGCAAAAATGTCTTGTGAAAGATAAGGAACTGGGAAGTATTTCTTCTTATCAGATTCTGTCGGTAGCTTTTATATGGCTGTAGATATAGAATTTTCATCATTGCAGGCCTATCATTTTGTAAAGGAAAACTGGCTGAGCCTATCTGGGCCGTTTAAATTTCCCAAAACATTGCTTTTCTTCTGTTTCACCTTGTCAAAGACATTCAGCTCTTCAGCTGACTTCTGTCTTTCTTGCTTTCTATAATCACATAACTACAAAGCACCCATAGTACCATTTTACCCATGAAGCGATGCATGAGAAGGAAAAGCCAAAGGCGCCTAGAACTACTGAAACGGCCTAACAGGTATAGGCCTCTGGTACTCACCACATGGCAATTACTTCTTCTGGAAGAACTCCGAAGCTCTGGCCTGCTCGAACAGGCATCTCTTGCGAAGAGAACTTTTTTGGCATCCTTGTCCCTGTTGACGTTACATTTGGCCATGGCTACCCTATCCCTTCGAAGAGCTGACTCAAATTCATTACTTATTGCTTGTACCGTTACAAAATATCGTTTCAATTCTTCCATTTTGGTTCACGTGTGACAAATGAATTTAATTTGTGATTGAAGCTTGCATGGTTACTGCTGCTTGCTGAAGCACTTCCTGTTGCAGTGAATTACTTGATTGTAATTCCAAACTCTTTTCTGGCGCACAAGTGAGTTCTTTCCGCAAGGAAGTTCAGAAAACAAATACTTGCTGAGGCAAACCAATAGCTTTCACGTACTCACTCCCTCATTGTATTTTCATCCAATGAAAACATGATTGGAAACAATATCCATATATTGTTGACCAATGAAGTGACACTAACAGAAACTGTCATTGGAAAGCAGCCAGAAGGCTCCTCCGCGTGGGCTCAACCAAATGAAGTTTCGTGAGAACTGTGCAACCCCCCTGTGAACTGTGCGAGCCACGTGCGAACTGACCGCACGTGGTGGATCCAGACAAAAAGTTGTGGCGGAGGGGGTTGAGTTACAATACTAGGGGTGTAACAAGGTATACCCTGGTCATTTCTAGCAAACTTATGCAGTTGTTTGGTGGTTATTCATACATTTTAAAAGATAATGATATTTGGATTTTTTGAGTTATGTGACTCAGGTAACTCACCTTGAATCTGCCCCTGCAAATGTATCAATAGCTCCAAAACTGCAATGCAAAGACACAGTGAATCAGCTCAACCTAACGGGTCTTCATCAGGTGCCAGACATCAACTAAGTCTTGCTGCTTGCTGATTGTTTAAACAGTAATTGGTGTTATATGATGCAAACACTAATACTCTCAAAGCGTTTTTGAGGGATAGACCCATTTTATATGCATTCATCTTTTTAATCTCTTCTTGGATGAAAATATAAAAATATATCCCCCTGTAAAACAGCACAACTGATTTACAAAATTAGAGACCCAATGTATTGGAATCTGGGCGTGAACCCCAAAGCTTGAACGAACACGGTTTTTCATAAGCAACATTTTGAAAGATTTATGTGAGTGCCTTGACCTCTGCGGGACACCATGGGTAAGTTTTCTCCTTCTGAACAGGCCACGAATCAAGAATGACAAAGGATTGAGACTAACCAACTCCCTTACACCATGTTGCACTTGCGTCTGCGTTATTAACTTTCTTGGGGAAGGCAGGAAATACTCATGAAAAACAGCACCCTGCTGAAAAAAAATCGGTTTTTTTTATTCCTAAATTACAATAGTAATTAGGAAATTTTAATCCTCAATCTTCCATCAAATTTCCTAGTAAAAGGCAAAGAGTGTAAAACCTGATTAATTTTAAAGTCGCGAACAGCTTGCTGATATTTCCAAGCAAGAACAGACAAAAGGTTGTTGCGAATCAGTGGGCATGCTGCCTGGCCCGGAAATCAATTTGAGTATCAGCCAATCTGTCGTTTTTATCTTCTAGCTTTCCTCGTTGGGAAAACATGAAATGTAGACATCATTTTTTAAGTACGTTTGATTGCTTCAATAAATAATATATTCAACAAAATGAATAATATTAATCTAGTTCCGTTCGGAAGCTGCATTCTTTTTCATAAGATTACCTGCATAATTGGGTCGCAATCTGCCTTACTAATTTTCCAGCATTCTTCATTTTGGCAAACGTTTAGCCTTACGATGCTGTCAAGAAATTCATCAACATAAGAATCAAAGAGAGCACAACAGTGAAAAACACGGGCCCCATCAACCACTTGTATGACTACATGTATCAACTATACTAGGAATGACTTGTGAAAGGGAAAACCATCTTGCTATATATGTATTACCCAAAAGTAGCTTTAGAATAAAAATAAAAACTATAATTCAAATCCAAATGGATCTTTCTGATAGCGTTAGACTCCATCTACATTGTTTACATCTCTTACCTTACCTATAAAGAGCCTGATAGCTTTCAGGGAAATATTTTTGTCCACCCTTGAAATAAAATCGGTTCCATTTGGACGAAGAATGTAATATTCCTAAGAAACATCACGAAAGAATCTAAAAGGGACATTCGATAAAACCTGCTCATATTAGATAGTGGATTAAAAGCTGAGCAAAACCTGAAAAAATGCAACGTAGATTTACGTTATTTCACCTGAAGGGACCAGAACTTAAGCCAAGGTAGACTTATTCTATGTAACCCTATAAAAAGATAAAACAAAATCTTAAAATTAAAGTAATCGAAACATTGGAGATTATCAGGATAAAAGAGAAAAATCACGTCTATAAAATATTATCATGCATGGCAAAGGATCAAAGCATGGAAGAGGGCGGAAGAGGGTACGCAAGTATGCAAATAAGAATATCGTGATAACAGTTCATAGCTACCAAAAGGGTACTAGTAGCGAAAAGCAGTTGCACTGCTTCATATTTTCTTGTTTCTTAGTTAAGATCCCCTACGACAATCATGACAAATGGGGGCTAATAAACATCTGATAGAATGACAAAAGAAACAAAAACTTTGACTTAGCTGGTTTTTGTTGATGTTTGACCTTGTGATCTGATCTTGACCTTGGTAGAGCCATGGAAATAACAACACACCATACTTTTTCCAAATGCAAGATTCAGTACCGTAGAACCAACCATCAAACCATTTAGACTTAATTATGAAAACTAACTTAACTTAAGAAGTACAAAAGAACTAGTACTATCACATCAAAAATTATAGAAATTGTTTACTCTGTTTGCGAGCATTCTAAGTAACAAAGAGAAATATTTGTAGCCCAGCACGAGGGATAACTACGCTAGACCCCCCGCTAAGAAATACCTAGTGACAGGAAACGAAACAAGAACCCAGGCCCTTGTGATAACTCCAATTATAGTCATCTATAATTGACATAAAATTGGGAAACCCGGAGGGCCTGTAGGTGAGAATTCTCAACGACAAATTCTTCGGTCGTTGAGAATTCTCAAGCTTCAGGATATTTTGCATGTGAATATTCTTACCTTTGTTTATAAGACAATAAATAGATTATCACCTTCTTGCTTACAATTATTTCCAGTCAAATTCATCTATCCATAAGATTGGAACTCGTCAGGCAACAAGAGGTGATCTTTTTAAGTCCCTGAAAAACACCACCCTTGATGGTCTCCAAACAATTCAGTATTTTGGCTCAAAACTTTGGATCAAACTGCTGCTTTTCATAAGTTTTGCTAGCTCTGTTCCAGTTTTTCAGTTGAAATTGAAAACTCACTTTTTTAACTCATACTAAAATTACATTTCGTTTCTTGATTATAAATATTCTAAATTTGAATTTTCTTGAGTCTCGTCAGAGAAAATCTGGCAAATTTTGATTATTTTTATAAAATCTGTTGTAGTTTTATTGTTTTTATGGGAGAGGGGGGGGGGCTCTCTCTCGATTAGATAACCTATTTAGAGAGCTCTTCCTTTATCAATCAATCTAAAATACAATCATGTGAAGCTCTATTTATCTGATTTTTGTATTGTATGGTATTTTTGTAAGTAATTAGGTGTTGTAGTGTAATGTGTAGAGAATTGTATTTAGGATTAATTGATGAATAAATAAAACAGAAACTGAAACTGAAACTGTGAGCATACAAGATTAGGCTGAACGCTAATATCTTGTGGAGCAGAGGCCGATGCAGGTCAGATGTTCTTTACTAAAGGGACATTATCAGATTATGATCGCCTTTGGAACCTAGATGTCTTAGGACTAGAAAATCATCAACAAGGGGAAGAAGATTCAGTTTACAGTTTACTATGATTTTCAGATTTTTCAGATTTTCATTAATCAAAAACAAAGCCTAATACAAGGTTGTATATTTTAACAGCTAAGTTTAAGATTTTAAACACAATATAATAACATTTTACATACGATAGAGAAAAAATATTAAAAAAATAAAAAAATAAAAAGAATTCAAATCGTAACACTTAAAAATTAAAACAGGGATTAAGATGACGTTTTCTGGGGTTTTAGGTTACGCTGAAAAGATTTTACCATAACGTTTTGTACTCATAAGAAGATTTCAAACAGTTACAAACAAATTCACCAATTTTTTGTACTATATTGGTGTCTTGTTGGGATATGATCGTTGTAAATTTTGATTTGCCATCTTACATCTGAAAGAATGGTTTAATTTTTCTAATTTGTGTTTAAAAGTTTTCCGTTTTAGTTTTATTAATAGTACAGTAAAACAGGCAGTGTATTTCATCTTCAGTGACTTTACAAATATTACATATGCGCTCAATAGGATCTTTTCTAGGTCTACAGTATCTACTTCTTCCTATCTCTAGTTTGTGATCCGATAACCGGAATTTGGCGAATTGTATGCGCTTTTTAACGTTAGATATACATGTGATATATTTTTCCAACCCAATGTTGTTTTTATATACACAGTAAGTTCTTATTTTTGGCTGTCTATTTAATAAAGGGAGAGAGTTTTGAATGTCAATATCCTTCACTCTGGTATCAATAGTAGAAATTATTTGCGATTGCCTCTTAACCCAGAAATCCGAGTTTACTTCAGATCATATGTTTTCAAGACCAATTGTTTGCAAAATATTGTGTATTCGACGTAGCCATGAAGATGTATTATTAGTGTCATAAGCACTTGATGTCTGCAAGAATTGGTTAATGTTTGAATTAAGGTGGGTACGCAACCAGTTTTTATTGGTTGATTTAAAAGCAGTTATATGAAGTTTATGTCTCCCAAGCTCACAACAGACTCCAAGATTGGATGTTCTTTTCAAAACCCCTAAGATATTTTTACAAAACTTGATGTTTAAAGATTCTATTGGATTTTTTTCATTAAAGCCTTTTTTCAAGCATCCCCAAAAGTAATATCGGTTGAACAAGAGTATTGAAGAGTTTCAACGTTAATAATGGATCTTTTTAAAAATGTTCACCCAGTAAATGTTTCATTTTGAAATATGCTTTCTGATCACGTTTACGTAGATCTTCAAGAAGTTTGTTTATGTTTAAGTTCGGTTTTGATATGAAAGACCAAATAGTTGAAATGATTTACTTGCTCAATTTCCATATATGCCAAACTAAACGGCTTTATTTTACATGACCTGCCTCCTTTATTGAATATCATGATTTTTGTTTTCTTGACGTTTACCTTTATCTTGTTTACTAAACAATAATCTTCAATTTAATTTTATTAAGTGATTTTTAAGAAGACCTTGTGCTGTTTCTGAAATGAGTAATATATCATCGGCCCAAAATAAAGATCCTATTGTTTCATTGTTTATTTCAACTGGATCGCTATCTGCTTGGCGAAAAATGCCAGGAAAGTCAGAGATGAATATGTTCAAGAGGTTTGGACTCAGCCAGCATCCTTGCTCAAGGCAACAGTTAACATCGAAATATTCTGGTCGCTGATTACCGATTTATACACATGAACAATCCCCTTGATACATACTGGAAAGTACATTAAAAATATTTTGATTTATTCCCAATTTGTTGAGTTTACGTAATAAAATGTCCCTAGGGATTTTGTCATAGGCTTTCTTAAGATCAATGAATGCTGCATAGATTTTGTTACCCTTAGCTTTATAAATAGTATTTTTTTTATTTATCAATATAAAATATTACAAGAGATACCAAACAAACATCTACATTACAAAAACGATACCAGGAGGAGCAAAAAGTCATGACTACCTCCTGGAAATAAACATTAAATAATACAATACACTAATGATACAATAATAGATTATTACGCACACAGATAAATACGAAAAAAGAAGTGAGCTTGGTGGTTCATTGCTTAATGCCAACTAAATCGACCGGTCATATGGATGTAATTTATGGTCGACACAAGTATATGTTTGTTGAGGTCAAATGGAAGGTTTTTATCACCATACAGTAAAAGTTGCAATCAGACCTCATTCGAAAGATCAACATATCCAAATGGGTGTATTAAGTCAAAAACATCAGCAAGAAGGCTTCGACGCTCAGCCTCAAAGGAGGGGCAGAGCAACAAAAAGTGTTACGCAGTCTCAATACCATAATTAGTAGGACACATTGGATTTACAGTATCCCTACTAAATCTACAGTATCCCTACTAAATTTACAGTATGCCAACTAAATCGACCGGTCATATGGATGTAATTTATGGTCGACACAAGTATATGTTTGTTGAGGTCAAATGGAAGGTTTTTATCACCATACAGTAAAAGTTGCAATCAGACCTCATTCGAAAGATCAACATATCCAAATGGGTGTATCAAGTCAAAAATATCAGCAAGAAGGCTTCGACGCTCAGCCTCAAAGGAGGGGCAGAGCAACAAAAAGTGTTACGCAGTCTCAATACCATAATTAGTAGGACACATTGGATTTACAGTATCCCTTGTGTCTAAATTTGTGAAAGCATAATTTATTAACTCCTACTCTAAGTTGGGTATGATATGATAATCCTAATGGATCATGAATTCCAAAGACTGGTTTAGGAGAGGGGCGGATGAGGGATGTTAGTTTTTCTTGAAAACAGCAACTGAGTTTGAAAGTCTAATTTCCGAATCTAGGTCTTTCCATTCTGACAAGCAATTTAGGTAAAAACTAGATCTCAGTTTTTCGGTTCTTGCCCCTATTCCTCCAATAACATCCAGGTTGCGAAGAAAATAATGTGGTTCTTAAAGTTCAGGGATTGGGTCTGTTGTTTATTCTGGCGTAAGATTATTCATCATTTTGTAAACTAACATAAGGCGTCTACTCCATCTTCTGGTACTCAATGATTCCCAACCAAGTTCTGCATGCAACTTTTCTGTCGATGAACCTCTCCATGCGCCTGTAACAGCTAGAGCAGCAGAATATTGAACGGATTCTAATTTTTCCATCAAGCTTGGTAAAATAGAGTTACCGCTAAATTCCCATACTTTTTCAGGTATATGATAAATTACATCACCATACTCGAGGTGGGGTCGAACATAGAGTTTATATAGATCGTTTAAGATATGCCTGGGTAGATATTTAGAGAGACGCCTATACCTTTCCTTGTTTTTGATAGGGCTGTTTTGTTATGGGTCGAAAACGATAGTTTTGTATCCAAAACAATTCCTAAATGCTTATGCTCATCAACGTTCACCACGGGTACATTATTAAAGCGAATTTCCGGGTGATTCATTTCAACCTTTTTTGTGGAAAATATCAGATAAACACCTTGTTTTTGTGAGTCAGGGTTAAAAGACATTTTCGAATCATGAGCCCACTGTTTTAACAACTCAAAGTCATGGTTCATATCATCAGCAGCTGGGTTTGGGTCTTTTACTACAGTGAACAAAGAAGTACTGTCAGCAAAGAGCTTAACACTACATCTTACATTTGCAGTAAGATCATTAATATATACTAGGAAAAATAAGGGTCCTAGAATAGAACCTTGTGGTACGCCTGCTTAAATATCTCCCCAGTCGCAGTTCTGTCCATTTAAACCGTTTGCTGTTTTCTATTCGTGAGAAAACTTCTAATAAGGGAAAGAAGCTCACCAGAAACGCTGCAACGCCTTAACTTATGAATTAATCCATCATGCCATACCCTGTCAAAGGCTTTAGAAATGCAAGGTACACAGAGGGACCATCTAGTGGTGGGTTACAATCAAAGGCTTTGAAGATCGTATGCGTTATGGAAATCAGCTGATTAATCGTGGAGTCGCCAGGACGGAAGCCTGATTGATTAGGATTAGGTAGGTCACATGAATCCAAATGGAAGTATTAACTATCGTACATTAGTTTCACTAGTACTTTCCAAAAAATCGGTAGAAGAGAAATCGGTCGATAGTTTTTCTTTAAATTTTTTTCATTCTTCTTATGAACTGGAACTACATTTGCATATTTCTTTGTTTCAGGAAATAAACCACGTCGTAAACAGTTTTCAAATATTATCTTTAGCGGGATAATCAAAGCAGTATTACTTAGTTTTATCATTTTCACTGATATTCCTTCTCAACCATGTGCTTTATGGGGATTCAGTGATCTTATAATGTTTTTTCAGTAGGCTTTTATCAGAAATAGGAAAATCGTTGACGACGGAAGAGGGTGTTGGAACATGGGAAGGAATTGTACTACTTGTATCTATTGTTGTACATTGGAGTACGAAATGGTCGTTAAATAATTGTGCTTTGTCACTGAAATCAGTCATAAAGCCGTGTTCTAGAAGAGGGGGTATTATTGAAATCTTAGCCTTATTTAGAATAGTGTTGATTAGCGACCAGTATTTTTACCTGAAGTTCCAGGGTCAGCATGTGTGTTCCCTATCCTTGATTAGTTTAGAGCCTTCACATATCATATTTTGTATTCTTTCAAGCTTGTCGCTAGGCTGACCACTCCTTATGAAATTTCTAAAGACTCGATTCTTATTTCTCAGAAAGTTTTTAACTTTATCCCTTATCCAGGGGGCTTGGTGGGTCGTTATCCAGGGGGCCTGGTGGGGTCTAATTGTCATAACTCTGTATGAAATTAGAATAAATATTTAATAGAACTTCATTAAGTAATTCAACTTGCTCATTGAGAGTTGTCATGGTACCAAGATGCTGTTGCCAGGGAGACATTTCTATGCTTTTCCTAATAGAGATGAAATCTGCTTGGTCATAATACCAGATCCTGCGTTTATAGGGAGGTAGCTTTACGTTCGAAATAGATAGCTTCCCATGAACTATTTGATAATGACACTGTTCGTGTAACGTTGGATGAACACCAGACTCGATAAAAAGATTGGGCTGGTCAGTGAAAATCAAATCAATGCAGGACTTAGATGTACCCACTAAGTGTGTTGGTTCTGAAATCAACTGATATAGGCCAAGGTTGGAAGTCAAAGGCTCAAACATTTTTTTCTCATTATTTTCTTTATCGCTTTCCCACCATTGAGTAGATCAACAGTTAAAATCCCCTGTGATAATAACAGAAAAAGTGTTTTCAGCACGCATTTTGTATAACATCCATTTAAAATTCACTGTGAAGTTACCGAGTTCAGTCGTACTTTGACTTGGACTTCTGTAAAGTATTACGAAAAAGTACTTTTTCCTATTTATTTGAATTTTGTATACAGTGCACTCGGGGAGGGTCGCTAAATCAGTGCGGTTTTTTGCAGGAATTGAATCTTTAATGTAAAGCCCAACGCCGCCTCTTTTCACGTTTTGAGGGTGATTTGCTTGAATGAATGAATACCCATCTAGTGCAAGGCCCTCTTCGTCGACTGTACTATCAAGGTGAGTTTCAACAATGCCAATCAAGTCGTAGTTAAGAACTGAGTTATATGCCTCAATTAGTGACACACGTAGATAATCATGCGCAGCAATACTGTTAAGGTTCCAACAACCAAAATTGAGAGTTTCATGGCCAGGATCAGTTCTATTGCCAGGATTAGTTTCACCATCGCCACTAAGTAAAATGGTCCTAAAAGCCCATTGCAAATGTAGAAGATAGTAGGCTATGCAAGCAATGCTAAAAAATGCATATTGGAAATAACGTCGTTTGAAATAAAGATATTTGTTATATATGTGGGTAGGAATGGTAATATCAAGCAGAACACGCTTAAGAAGTTCAGCGGCCACTTGCAGTAATAACATTGTAGAAAAATGTGAGTGGGCAAAAGAAGGGAACAAATATAGAGGTTTTTCTTTGCAGTACCATGCAAAAATTCTGTATAAACGGTATAAAAGGAAGGAGCAATGGTGAAATTGCAATCAGTCCATAACAACTGAAAAATACCCTAAAGAATTGCACAACAAAACTAGCAAGCCTAAAATTGTTGTCCCTGGGAGACGAGTTCTGCATGAACACACAGAAACAACCTATTGTTGCTTTCCATTGGTTCACTTCAACCGGCAACATCGTGTAGAAGTCCTCTCACTGATCCTAAGGGACTATAAATCACAATGCAACCACAAATGAAATTCCCTAAGGAAAATGAAAAACTTACATACGCAAAACAAATAAAACATAGAGATTTAAATGTGTAAACAGCCATGAATTGATAGCTATTATCACGAGAGATAGAATTCTCGCGGGTTTGGGCTGGGAGTTTACAGGTCTTTTTTTAAACTAAGAAATTCTGATTATTAGAAGACAATTTTTGGTGAAAATTTTCATGAAATTGTTTTTCTTGCTGCTATCGTATGGGCAAACAAGGGCGGGTTACTCAACACAAGGCAGTTTCCAGATATCAAAAAATAATAACAAAAACCCTAACACAAGATGAGACAAGAGGCACAAAACTTCTGAGTAAAATATCACAAAGCCAGGGCAACACCATTGTTTTTGTGAGGAAAGTATACATCAAAGTATCTGTAAATTCAGCCAGACAAATATTTATGAACCGCCTTTTTAGGAGTGATATGCCTCTTGGCTCAAATGACTGAAGCTGCGTGTATAAATTAAATCTGAACTAAAGCTTTCCCCACCCCAAAACGAGAATAATAACAGTTGTTAATATTAGCCTAGGCAACAAAATAAACACAACAAGAAGCGTAGCAAAAAACGTAGTAATTCAGATTATACTGCCCTTTCAGGATCAACGGAAACTCTCGTAGAATCATTGATTTGCACGATAAGTTCTTTAAGTTCATCTACTGAGTTGAATGATGAAAAGTCATCACCAATTTTTATGCGAGTTCTGCAATTTACGTCTGAGAACGCAAAACAATCAGGATAAGACTTCAGGACTTCATTGGCTTGTATGAGCAAATTTAATCTCTTCTTGGTTAACTAATAGTATTGATTTAATGCATGTAGTATATTTAAACAGTCTGAAGTTCTATTGCCTTTTACAAAACGTAGTTGCTCAGGCTGAAGAATGCCATTTTCAAAAGCAAATTTTTTGATTCTAATGATCATACAAATGTTAAAAAAATTTCCCTACGCACTATAGTAAGGCTATACCCCTATAGTTATTTTCATCTGTTTTAAGTTCTTTTCTATGGATTGGTACTATGATGCCTTCTGTCCAAGACGCTGGGAAAATACCAATGTCTAGAAATTTATTAAATAAATCTAAAAATAAGTGTGGATGAGAATCAAGCATGATCATAATCATGTCATTTGATATGATATCAAGTCCAGATGGTTTGCCTGACTTTAACTTCTTTCTCGATTCAACAAATTCAGTAAAGGAAAATTGTTCACATAGTAGGGGATTCGAGGCTGGTCCATTTTTATCTGGCTTTATCATGTTGGTCATATTTGGATCATGCAGTAGTTTACCAAACACCTTTATCCAACTGTCTGGACCAATATCTTTAGTAAAGTTTGTTTTAGTTAAGTTTGTGCTTTGAATCTTTCTGCAGATAATGAACCTTATTAATGTGAAGATAAACTTTATCATCTTTCTGGACAATGTCGTTGAAGTGACCTAGTGAGATCAGTGAGCCACAGAGTGGGCATCGGAAGAATAGAGGGTTTAGCAACAGCTCAGCATTACCAAAAACTAACAACACAATCGATCTTTTTCTGAACATTAAAGCCTTTTCTTTTTGTATTAGCTTTGAAAGGTTTTGACAGAGATCTTTTGGTGTGGCATCTGCACTTCAACAAAATTGTGGCGCGGGTCACCTTTGCATATTTCACAAATCTTCTTTTCCTTGCATTCATCTACAGTTTTCCGAAATGCAAGCTTTTTCTCAACAATTGAGAGTTTCTTGATCACAGAGATGTCCCAATTTTCACTGTTCAGTTTTGCTATTACCTCCTTCTCAGACATGTTGTTTGTTTTAACATTCTAGACTTTCTCCTCCACATGAATCTTAGCTGCAGACTTTATGTCAAATATTGGAGCAGTTTCAGGAGATTTGCTCCAGGCATCTACACATATGCAGCCTTTTGTTGACGAAGATATATACTGAAGGAAGTCTGGATATGATGACCTGGTCAAAATCACTGCAAACTTTTCTGTCTCGACACATTGATCATAGCTTAGAGAATACGGATCCTGCTTCTTGAATTTTTCCAAGCCTGATTCATTAATGCACAATAGCAAACATTCATAGAAATTCGGCCAGTCAAGATTTGATTGGAAAGAAAATGGAAAACGCTGTTTATTATTGTTAACCCTTACCAAAACAGTGAATCTTTTACTTTCCTTTAATGGGCCAAGCCCAATCTTTGCTTGCTTCCGATCAGGATTTTCTTTGCAACCTACAAAAATGGGATAACTTATTACAATTGAATGACGATAAATATCTGAAAAAGTTAACTATCATGTTGAATGGGCACACTTTTATCAGTAAATGCTTATTTCAAACTTCATCAAGAAATTAATCAGCTTTCATGGACATAAACTTCATATTCAAAAAAGTAGAAACCAGTGTAATATAATCCATTTCCTCGAAACTCGAAAATTTCAATATTTTCAAGGAACCTTATATCTAAAATTGTAAGTTTGTTTAACCCTATCTGACCTGGGTTTTTTGAAGCACTCAATACCTGGGGAGGGGCAGATTCCGCCCGCTGTTTATATCTGGCTGTTATACAGATATCAACACCAAACTTGTAACAAAGGTCACTAATAATGTAAATAATAAATTTCAACAATAAAAACTTATTTATCATTGTTGCTGTTGTTGCTAGAGCATAATAATTAAAAGACAGATGATGTGATATTTATGAAAGTATGCTAAAAGTTCATCAAACTTCAAATTTTTTCAGAGAGATGAAAATAGGCATGAAAGACATGTATTATTGAATTTTCAGCCCTATCTCACTCATATAATAGGAACTAAGGTGGTTACAATGTTGAATTTAGAATGTCTAAATTTGTACCATTTCATTACTATATCATATAAAGCTCAGTGTTGATGTAAATTAATTGCAAGGAAAGAAATAAGATATATTTCAAGAAAACCATTGCTAAACAAAATAGCTTTGGCCCCCGCCCCCCTAATTTTAACAGTTTGTACAAAAAATGACCAGAAGACCCCCCCACCCCATCAGGCATTATGTAATTATTGAATCGCCCCTTAGGCTAACTATTACCAGGGGCATAGGAAGGAAAATTCTTTTGGGGGGCACCTATTGTTTCAAAGCAATAGAACAATAGGCATTACACAGAAGAACAATAGAGTTTGGAAATTATTGGGGGGCCCGGGCCCTTCTAGCCCCTGATTACCTTTTCGTAAATGGGGGGTTCATGAAAAAATGCTTGTAGGGTGAAGAATTTCAAAAACTGTATTATATGACCACCCTATAATTCAACAAAGGAGTGTAGACATACCTTTCTTCTTTTTTTTTCCTTCTGGTTTCTTCCTCATCAGAAGAACTACTTTCCGAGGACAATGATCTCATTTTGCGTTTCCTGCTAATATGTTTCTTGTATTTCTTTTTCAACTTTTTTTTTCCATTTCTCTTCTTGCCTATGAAGGAGAGGAAAAGAACCAATAAATCAATATTATATACGTACCAGTTACACAGCAAAATATGATTTAGGCTTTTAGACATTTCAGGCTGGTAATGCCCAATCCACATTATGGTTTTTAGATATTGAAATTGCTGGGCCTAAAATCACGTGTGTTAAAACTTTAAATCCAAACGACGTTTGAAACACACGTTCTTGCCTCTTGTCCTTGGGTCCTTCTTCAAATAGTAGGCCTACCTTAAGTCGTGCATTCAGTTTCATTAGGTCCACCAAGGCAAACATCCAAATTTAGGCCCACTAACTATTGAATACAATAATACATGAATGAAGTAGTCTAGTCTAGTCTACATTTGAAAATAAGAAGGCAAAAAGGAGGAAAATGAAACTCACTCTTTGTCTTTGACTTTCTATACGATGATGACTTCTTTTTCGTTGTAACAGTTGTATCTGAGCCTGATTCCTCTCCAGATGATGTCAATGATGATGAGAGCTTCGATGAAAGCGATGAATCTGAAGAGAGCGATGAGGACGCCATGGATCGATCGGCAATAAGCTTCAGTTGAAACTCGAACTTCGGCAAATGAAATTTCAAAAAAGATTAGGCCGTCTCGCCTGCCCATGGGCATGTAGCTCAATGATTGTACAGCAGCAACAGCAACAACGGATGGGAGCCAGAATCTGTGGGCAGTGTGGGCATGGCCATCCATCCCCGTCTCACGCACAAGAAATATCTCTAAATATCAATAATAATGTCGTCCTGTAATTTTATATAAAATTTAAAGTATGAAACCCGATCAAGAATATGAAAGTTTCTTGTCTTGAACAATTTTGATAATTTTTCGGTGGGGTGATAAATACTTAGCGGGGAAATAGCAGAAACTTGACGGGGTTTATAATGACAACTCGAATATGGGGGGGAAACAAAATTTCTTGGCGGGGCAGCGTTTTACCTCGGCGGGGAAGGTTTTCAGCGGGGTCGTTACTAGGGGGTGTTTGATTTAGATAGAAATTTTACAGAATTTCATGAATCTGGTCTTAAAAATCATTTGGGGGGTAGACCGTCTGGGGGTACAGGTATATGTACCTCAAAACAACATGGTACCTCAAAACATACATTGGCATTTGTTGTTTCATAATTTCCCTTGAATAACATAAAATTCGAAACTGATTGTTGTTTCTTATAAACAACACTAATATCGTTCTGGAAAACATTAAGAATCGGCTTATCCGCTGTATTTTAATGAAATCAGGCCTAAGATGATAACTGATGCTTGGCTTAACAATCTGACTTTTTTACAGAAAAGCCCATAAAACCAGAGAATATGGATTTAAGTTTGCAAGTTTTGTGTTTTTTAATTGTTAAATGTCTAATATTTACCATATCGTGTCAGGCATTCCTAAAGATTCTGATAACTCATAAAAATTCAATCATGAGCAGGTGCCAAGAAAAGTGTCATCTTTGTATGTTTTGAGGTACACAAAGATAAAGAACTTCTGTCATTTTATTTTAACAAGAAGTTGCTTTGTAAACCCAGTGCAGATGAATGGAGCAAAGAAAAGCGACAGTGCAGCAATCAAACAGGAATAACAACAAACAACAATAGTAACTCAACGCTGGAGTAAAGTTTATTGTCTTCTGTTTCCTAGCTTGTTCAATGCAGACTAAGAAGAAGCTGCTTTCGGTCCATGTTTTTATCAGCATCAAAGTGATTTTTTAAATTGTTGCATTTTGGTACTTCGAAGTCTATTGAACTTCTGCCTACTGGGATCACATCAAGAGGGCCTGTAATGAAATCTTCGAACTTGAAATGAGTATCATCAGGTGGTAGATGCTCAGGGGTAGCTTGTTAACGAGCACCAAGGCCAGACTTTGATTTCAAACACCTCATCAGGATAATGTCCGCAGGACCATCTACATCTACAAGAAATCTTCCGAGGACTTTAGCAACATACAAGACCATTGATTTCTTTCCTGGATACACTACTCCGTACCATTTACCCAATATTTGATCTTCTGGGGTCGAGGATTCAAGGCTCTTCCATAAATGCTGTAGCTGAGATACTGCAGGTGCACTTTGTGATTTGTCCTTCTCAGGGATTTCCATAGTCATGTCTGATTCATCTACTAAATAAGTGTCACTTTCCGATTCATCAAAGGACTTCAGAGAAGCATTTTCGGATTCTTCCTTCTCACTGCTGTAATTACACTTGGTGTGATATTTGAGCTTTTTAGACGCACCTTTCTTTAATGCTGCAGCTGCGAGTATCATATCTAGCTTTTTGCCATCCATTCTACAGGTAGCTTTGCTACACACGGATCGTAAAATCGAATGGCATGAGGGACACTCTTTTAATCCAGCAGCAAGACATTTTTCTTTGTTGCAGACGCATTTGCTTTTGAATCGATAGAAATCTTGTTTCTCTTTCTCTTTTTTCTTCATATGGCTCTCCTTTTATTGCATTATTTTTTCCTTCTGCTCTTTAATAGACCTGATCATATTTATCACATCCTTCTGTTCCATTGATCCAAGAACTTGTGTGACTTGAAGGGATTATTTGGTCAAATGCTTTGGCTTTACCTTTTTTACTGTCAAAAGCCCAGGAATTTCCTCCAACTTAAGGCTTTGTTCGTAGCACTCTTGGACCAGGTTCTGAACCATATCAAACTTTGTCTTCCAGTGCAAAGCTGATCCTTTTCGAGGGTGCTTTGGTGAGGCAGATGACATGTTCAAGGATGTATTTGCAGAGGGAGACAATGATCTATATATATTGAAGATGTTGATGGTGTACTACATCGACATCTTCAAGAGATGATGAGGTTTGCAGCCTGGACAAACTATTCCTGTTGCTGAGATCCCAGCTTTTTTTTTAGCAACTTAATAGAGCATGATGATTCAGAGGATTATCTGCCAATGGATGATAATTACATACCAGATCAACACTTGAACCAACGGTTAAATAAAGACAACAGTCCTGTTAATACTAGTGGTGCCGCTTTCATTGAATTTTGTAAGTCCTCTGGCTACAGGATAATGAATGGTAGGATTGATAAGGAAAATTCAAGCAATTTTACATATTTTTCTAAAAATGGTTGTTCCACTGTAGATTATTCACTCTCACGTTATGAGAATTTTGGGATGATTGACAAATTAAGTATGGGTAAGATTTGTGATCTCTCAGATCACAGTCCAATTGAAATTTCAATAAAATGTTCATTGAATCACTACGAAATAAAATGGTTGATTTATCTGATACAAGTCTTGATTCAAAAAAAATTTTCAGAACAGATAAAAAAAGTACCAATTTCAAAAATAAGTGTCCTTGGTTTGATATTGAATGCAAGAAAAACAAATCGTTATTAAATAACAAAAGAAAATCATTTCAATCGGCTCTGAAATATCAGTTAATTTTTTCAGTTGAACAAGTAAATGCTCTTAAGTCGGCATATTTTCAACAGCGCAGGTATTATAAGAAAATCTTAAGAGTTAAACGTCGAATTTTCCTCGAAAATGAGAAATTGGAACTTTGGAAACTGAAAGGAGAGGCTCCTAAAGTCTTTTGGAAAAAATTAAGAAACTCTAAAGAAAAAACTTCATTGACTTTTAGTAACAATGAACTATAATTATTTTAGTAAACTTTTAAACTGTGATAATACAACAGATGACAGCGAGCATGATACACCCTCTTCTTCTCTGGATTACGAAATTCAAGATCTTATTGATAAAAGTTTAAATCAGCATATTTCCTTTGAGGAAGTCAAAAACATGACAAACAAACTCAAAAATGGCAAGGCATCTGGACTTGATATGTTGAGCGGTGAGCTTCTGAAGCACGCCAATGATAAATTCTTGCATGTATTCACAAAACTTTTTAACAAAATATTAAACTCTGGACAATTTCCTGAGCAGCGGTCAGAGGGAATAATTGTTGTGCCTTTTAAAGGGGGTGATAAATCAGATCTTAATAACTATAGAGGCATAACATTATTAAGTATTTTTGGCAAATTTTTTCTTGGTATTTTATTGAATAGACTAAATAACATAATAGCCAAGTATGAAGTGCTTGAAGAAAATCAAATTGGCTTTAGAAAAGGCTACCAGACATCTGATCCCATTTTTACCCTCCTTGCTATAATCGAAAATTCATTTGAAAATAATAAAGGTCCCTGATATTTTTGCTTTGTTGACTTTAGGAAAGCCTTTGATTCAGTAGATCACAAGTTACTGTTACAGAAACTTGTTTCTTATGGAATTAAGGGTTCTTTCTTAAAAATAATCACTTCTCTTTATGAAAAGGTTAAGTCTTGTGTAAGAGGGAATGATAGCCTTACAGATATCTCCCTGCAACAAAGGGGTTCGACAGGGCTGTCTCCTCAGCCCTGTCCTTTTCGCCTTATATCTAAACGATTTAAATACTCACATAAAGAAGTATTCTCAGGGAGTACTGATAAATGATTTTCAAGTTCATTCACTATTATATGCTGACGACCTTGTTTTGATAGCAAAAGATAAAAAAGATCTCCAAACTCAATTAAATGCTTTAGAGAAGTTTTCTAAATCACTTAAAATGGAAGTAAACATGGATAAGACTAAAATCATGATAATAAGGAAAAACAGACTAAAAACTCGCTCTCAATCAAATAATAAGACAATTTGGAAAATAGGTGATAAAGAAATCAAGGAATGTGATTCCTATAAATACCTCGGGGTCACAATCAAATCAAACGGATCTTTTTCTGAGCACATTGACAAAATTAAAGAAAAAGCTCATAAGGCCTACTTCTCCCTCACTTCCAAAAGTAAAGAGTGGAGTGGCTTCTCATCACGTTTATTTTTGTATCTATTCGATCACACTATCGCTCCTATTCTAAATTATGCATCTGAGGTTTGAGGTTTTGAAGAATGGCCTAAATTAGAAACTTTACACCTCAAAGCATGCAAATATGCATTGGGTGTCAGGACAAATACCACAACGGATGCTGTTTACGCAGAGTTGGGAAGAATGAGTCTTCAATGCCACAGACTTTCAAACATTCTAAAATTTTTTACCAGAATATCAGCTTTGGATTCAGAACGCTATGCCAGTAAAGCTTTTTATATGCTTACGAATGTTGCTGATTTGGGTAACTCAAACTGGGTTTCCCATGCTCACGATTTACAATAACGCTATGAAATACAGCAATCAGACAATAAATCAATAATCAAAACCAAGGTCAGAAAACATTTTGAGACCCAAATACTACAATTTTTGAATGCACATATACTTGAAGACAAAAAATTGAATCTGTATGCTACATTAAAAACCACCTTCAAGTTTGAATCTTATCTTGATTTCCTTCCTGATTTCAATGCTAGAAGTACATTAGCGAAACTGAGGCTCAGTGCTCATAATCTACATATTGAAACGGGGCGATTCCATAAAAATAAAACACCAAGAAATGAAAGATTTTGCCTGTATTGTAAAACTACTAATGTTTTTGTGGTTGAAAATGAAATACATTTCCTTTTATCGTGCCCTTTGTTTGCTCAGGAACGAGAAAAAACTCTTGAAAAAATTTATAGAAATATCCCAAGTACTGCCTCTTTGAATGATCAAAATATGTTCATTTGGCTAATGAGCCAGGAGGACTATCAAATTAACAAACTCTTAGGGGATTTCTTAAAAAAATCATTTGACAAACGAACCAAATATCTTAACAACCCCGTGATACCTCATAACGAAACTTTATAATACCATAACCTAGTTATCTCTGATAAACATTGACTATGGTTTTGATTATCATCAGTTCTGTTTCTGTTTAATTTGTTCATTTATTTTTCTTCTGTGTTTTATTTTTTATTTAGTTCTATTTATTTTCTGTTTCTATTCAGTATTTTTTGTTTTTTGTTTTGTTTAGTTTTAATCATTTTCGTTTAGCTTTTTTTAGCTTTGTTTCTTTTCTGTTTTGATGTTGATTCGATTTGTTCTGATTTAGCAAAAATAGAAACGATTTTAAACCTTTAATATTGTTTTGTATATACACTCAAATCTGTCTAATTCGAACTCGTGTAATTCAAACTTCTGATAATGCGAACAAATTTTCAGGTCCCTTGAATATCATTTCTAATACAATCAACATTTTATAATTCGAACTTTTTATAATTCAAACACTTTTACGATCCCCCAGAGAGTTCAAATTAGACAAAGTTGACTATATCTTAAATCTCAATTCTTGTATTTTAAAAATTTGTATTTGTTGTGTTACTGTTTGTAAAAAAAAAATTGTAATAGCCTTAAGAATGTAAGCAGTTAAGGGCCATCTCGGCCTACAAACTTGTATTGCAAAAAAAAAAATCACTAAGTTCCAGAAGATGGAGTAGACATCTAACATTACTTTATAAGATCGTGAATAACCTCACTTATATATGAAAGAACCAATTCCATCTCTTCACAAATCGCAGTATTTTCTTCGCGACCAAGATTCAGTAGGGCGGATAAAGGCAAGAACAGAAAAATTCCAGGCTAGTTTTTACCCTAACAGTATCTTTGAGTGGAATAAACTTAAACCCGAAATAAGACACTCACAACCTGTTGCTATTTTCAAAAGTAGACTTTTATCGATAATTCGCCCCCCTCCGAGACCTGTCTTTGGAATCTATGACCCGATAGGAATATCATATATTTCTCAATTAAGGGTCGGTCTCAGTAAACTTAATTTTCACAAATTCAATCACAATTTCAGAGACACTGTAAGCCCTTTGTGCCCAACAAATGACGGGGTTCAGGACACGGAGCACTTTTTGTTGCTTTGCCCCTCCTTTGACATTCAACGACAAAATCTTTCCGCTGGAGTTTCGGCAGTTCTACAACAGTTTTTGGAAGTTAAAACTCTTTCTAACAATGCTTTAATACAAGTCTTATTATATGGTGATGAAAAACTTCCCATTGATATTAATAGAAACATACTCAAGCTGACTCTATCGTTCATCCACCAAACAGGTAGATTTAACTAACATAGTACCACAACGCCTTTTGCTATATGCCTTGCAACCACCAAACCACTTCTTAACATTCCTTGTTAGTTGTAGTATTTTGTACTTGTAATCCTTGTCATTGTAATTTAATTAAGTGTTTTATGTAATGGCCCTGGGATAGCCATGAACTTTTGCTTCCCAGGGTATCGTCTCTGTAACGTTTATTTGTGTAATTTGCCTTGTAAGTTTTTACTCATTATATAAAAAAAAAAATATGCCGGGAAATCTGGAATAGCCTTATGAATAGCTTCGCAAAGCAAAGTAACGTTTTCATGATATAAGCACAAACAAGCATCTTTTGGGGTTTCATGCTTGTGAAGACTATGTGTTCTTTCCATATTGTGACATAGTCCTTCTTCCTTGGAGCTTGCCTTGAAATATCATCTCGATTATAAAATGCTTCCACTTTTTGTTTGGCATCATCAGAAGGAATTTTGCTGGGTGCAATCATAGACTTACTCAATCCAACCCTTTCTGCCAACTTGCTAATAACTAATCTTTTCTTTCTTGGACTAAATGGGAGGGATTGTGCAGCCCTTGTAACAGCTTTGCTGAAGGTTTTGCGAGACTTGAAATTGGGTATTTCTTCTTCTTTTGTTGTAGCAGCATTTCTTTTTTTGTTACGGTACTTTTCTACTCGTTTCCGATTCAGACTATTTCTGTGTTCTTTCACAACTGAAGTTATGTTACTTTCTTGTTTTCTTGCAGCCTTCTTCCTTACTCTATCTTTGTTCAACACAACCTCATGCTTCTCTTTATCCAATTTCATTCGTTCTCTATATTCTCTCATTCATGTTCTAGGCGACTTTGGTTTCCCCATTTTTTCAGAACTTGCAGCAATAACAATGATACCAAAATTGATATGATAATTGTTGCAAATAATAAAATAACTTGATGTTGATAACTAATTATGTTGCTATGGCAGCATGCAAACGAGGTTTAAAACTTGATTCTGAGACTTATTTGAAGTCACAGGTAATAGGAATGATGTAATGATGTAATTTTTCTATGTAATGTCTGTTAAGTAATGTCCGTTACAGCAAAAAACAAAGAAACTTTAACACACAAGTATAATTTCTTAGTTTGTTATAATTCTCTAACAGCAAAACAAGAAAATTTAAAAACTGAGACAAATAGTGAGCACTAGCTAGATTTTATATAGAAAAAACATTTTTTTTGTAACGTACATTACATTCCTGAGATCTGTCTTTCTCTTATAAAAAGGAACATGTTCTAGTTACAGAAATATTGCAAAATATTTTTTATACATTAAGAAACAGTCGAAGAGGCCTACAGATGTAAATTTTCATGAATTTCTACAAAGAAAATCTATTTATTTCTGGATTTAAATATTGATTGGCTGCATTTCGTAAACAAAATTGGTAGTGGTTTGTGAAAAGGTGTGAAATAGAAAAAATTGGATTAGAATAGCTCATAAAACTGTATATTTTCAAAAAGTTCAAATTTGGGCAAAGAACTTTTTTTAACTTATAAATGTAATTGAGAAACTTCAAAAATCATATTTTTGGGGCTTTTGAAATGTAATCGCCCTTAGGCCTATTATTATTAGGCCTATTATCACTTTTATTTTTATGTTATGTTTATGTTTTACCAACATTAGGACTCTATCATCGTTGTTCGATTAAAACATAAAATATCCAGCATCGCGGAGCGTCTTTCTTCAGTTACAAATAGCTAGTATCCCTCTTGTAATTCATTGTGTAACATTACTTTTAACTATCTTGAAGATTTTGGTTGATATAAGTTTTGAAAAATTGTTGAACGTCATTTCCTTGTTCTGTGTTTAATGAATAAACAGTTCCTGGTATGTATAGCCAGAAATATCTGAAACATAATGAAACAAACACATAGATTACTTAAGCTTTTCGTCTGACACTCAACAGAGTAATACTTCAGAAAGAGAACGAAACAGAAACCTAATTTACTTATATACCTTATCGGCCTTTTTTACGCCGGCCCTAAATGGCGTTAATTTTCATCCTGCGGCAGAATTAGGGCCGGCGTAAAAGGGGCTGGCGTTGAAAGGGCCAAAATTTTACAAATTTTCTCAAAAAGCGGCGTTAATTTTTCAATATATTTTTTGCTGACACGCACCTTATTTTATGCTTTATTTGGATATAGTAATGTATATTTAACCGAAATTAGAAGAGAAACAGCAACAAAACAGAAAGTAAACTACTATAGATTAGCAAAGTTAGTGTTCTTTAGTTTAAGAGTTACTAAAACATGTCTATGTCCTGAAAGGGGTTTTCGCACAAATGGGATAGGTTTGAGACTTGGGTAACTGCCTCAGTAATATGTGCCTTCCTAAAGCCGGAAAGAATGAGCTCTTTAGATTCCTTTAAGTGTTTATACATTTCAATGATTTGAGAGATGAGACTAGGGAGGAGCAGTGTGAATATGAGGTGTAAGAAGACGCCATCGAAGTGCAGTCGGACGAGGAGGTAGATACAGAATGCACCAAGAAAGAAACGATCGCAACTGACTAATTTTTTCATGATAGTAGCTACTTTCTTATCTTTTTCAAAGGATAAAACACGTCTGTAAAATATAGTTTTAAATTTTTTCTTTCCTTGGTCTTTGTCCGGCATAAAACGCGGCCATAAATGGCGTTAAAGCAGATTCTTGGGGTGGCAGAATTAGGGCCGGCGTAAAAAGGGCCGGCGTTAAATTAGGGCTGGCGTTAAAAAGGGCCGACAAGGTACCCAGATGTCGATCGAAATAGGCCAATCAGAAAACAGGTGAATGATTGGTATGGTGTAGGAAAACCAATTAACACCCAAGATTCAGTGAGCTCACCAATAAGATTACTTCAAGAATCCTAAGGCGAAAACAAACTCATTCTGTCTACAAAATAGGGATCCCTGGTTTTTATGTAGACAAATTCCAAAATAGCTAAGTGAAATGAGATCTTGCTCTGTCCATTATTCGAAACCAATTCTCACTGTAGGCTTTAGCACACTCTGGGTTGTCGAGCAAATGTTGACCTATAGCAGAGTCATGTTTCAGTGATCCTCAGGATAATGAGTTGACCCAGGGTAAGCCATTGCCCTAGGCTGACAAGTTGCCTCGGCATTTGGTCACAAATAATGCCGTTCAATTCAAACACCAAATTGCTGTTCACATGCACTTTTTATTACCCTGGGTCAACCAGGATAGCCATGTGACCCGATTTTCAGTGCGGGGTGACCTGCCCCACCGTGGCAACATTTTATCATGTGAACAGAGTGCAGGAAATCATCCTGGGAAACCAGGGCAAGTTCGTATTTCATTTTGATTCAAAATCGCAGTCGAAGCTGCCCCGGGGCAACGTTTTGTCTGCCAGGGACCGTATTTCTGACCCGGGTCAACTTTCCCCCAGCTTGAGGTAACTTATGTGAACAGATGACGAAAGTTGTCCTGGATCAGTCATATCCCCGGGTCTACCTTATGCCCCGGGATCATGTGAACAGCCCTCAAAGAATCGCCTTTAGGTGAAACGTATGGTCGTAATTCAATACATAAATCAAAGAATTCAGCTTTATTCATGTGAAAGTTCTTCTTCCACACCTCTTCAGGGGACAATCCAGAAATCAAATTCGCCCACCACATGTCAGATCTTCCTTGCTTTACCCAAACTCATAGAGGTTTTCTGCTCAATCTTCTCATTTTCATTGCCTTTAGTTTTTTTTAACACCAAACTTTGTTTCTGTCTGTAATAAGATACAAGCTTGTCTCTTACACTTTTTCTGTAAAAACTGTAGCAATAAATCAAGCCATTCAACTGAAAGGCTAGGGCAAGCCAAAGGCTAAACATCTTGGAAATATTCAAGATAAGCATTGCTTGACTTCCTCCACAATGATGCCGCGTCATTTTAGTTTCAAAATTCCCGCCTACTCACATGTGATGCGCAGAACTACGATGCGCAGGCAAATACAGCTGGGTTGGCCCGCTTGCAGAGACAGCTCTTTCACATATAATTACCTTACATCAAAACCTAAATTTCATCTTGGCAAACGGGCCAGCCCCTCTACCGGGCCAGCCTGCTTCTATATAATCAGGCTTTTAGTTGTATCATCTGCATAATCATAGACGTCGGTTTGCTCAATAAAAGAAAAATGTCATTTTGGTAAACGTTAAAAAGAAGATGATTAAGAACTGATCCTTGTGGAGCACCTAAGTTAACCCTTAAAGTGGCAATGTAACCATATGGTTACAAAAGATTGAACAAGCTTCCATAGGGCCCAGAGTCTTCCGGTTCTGCAGAATAGCTATGTTGAAAGTGTTTTTACATGAAGTAATAGGTGACCTTCCCAGGAAAAGTTGCTGTGGGTCTTGGAACGGAAAGATGTCGCTGAAATTTCGGATTTTCCAAACAACACGTTGTCATTTTACTTCGGAGAAGAATTTTGGGCCTAAGTGGGTCGCAAAAATCTCCATGCCCCCCTGACAATATTTTTTTGAATTTTTGCAATTAACACCCTAATGCCCCTTATATTTGAAGATTTGAATACCAGGGGACAAGTATTTCAATATTCGCCACTTAAAGGGTTAAGTTGTTTAAATGAACTAAAAAACCCTTGATTGTTATCCTTTGTTGCCTCTTTTTAGGAAGCTTTTGATCAGTGGTAGAGCTTCACAGCTAAAACTTTAAGCATCTAGTTTTGCTAAAAGGAGGTCATGTTTAATGCATTCAAATGCCTTTGAAAGGTCCACCTATTTGCCCCTACATTCTACCCGTTGTCTATACTAACTTTCCATATCTCAAGCATTTGAATTAGGGCATGTTGCGTATTGAAGCCTTTACGAAAACTGCAAAGGAGTACAGATAGATGTGGTGTTATGTATTCAATTATTTGTCTATCCATGATTCTCTCAAAAAGTTTTGCAACATTTGAGAGTACATTAACAGGTTTATAACTGAAATGAAATCATTTCAAAACAGTTTCTGAGAAAATTGAGATTATTTACAAATAATTAAGTTACCTTTTCAATTAAATGGATGACCAAAAAGGTAAAGCATGTATAAAAAATCAAGAATAGAAACCCGCACCCTTTGTGCTGCATTTACAAAGGAACTTGCTCCTGCGCAATGACACCAGGGTGAATCTGAGTGCCTATTTTAGGAAGATCTTCGGCGCAAAGCGTCAGGTAGTTAATTTTTTGGCGCAATGCTTTGGCGCAGAGAAATGCTCCGATCGACTTTGGCGCAGAACCAAAGAGGCTGACGCTGTGGCGCAGTACTTTGGCGCAGAGGCGATGGTGCAGCATGTTATTACAGATAGTTGTTTATCGTTGCCTGGGAAATATCTTTTTTCATCTTTGTTCCCCTGTTTGGTTATTTTCAGCCACGTTGTCCTATCACGGAACATGCATTCGTTGAATCCAATATTGATCAGCCTACGCGTAGACCCATTATTCCAATAGAAGAAAGGAATAATGGGTATGCCAGTTTGCAAATATTTATAAACTAAAAGTAATTTGGTTGCTTGCAGCATACAGTAAAAGCCAGACCTTGGGACCCTAGCACACTTAAATAGCAGTCCATCAGGAATTGCTCCTAAATAGGCCTATATATAAATCAAATTCTGGGACATGACTGAGAATAGTTCTTGAGAAAAAACTGAAAATCTGACGCTACCGTTAGAGATGCTTATTGCAATATGCGTTTTAAAGGCTCGTTGAATGGCTTAAATAAGTGTTTCACTTAAGATTCAAGTATCAAAATATTACTTTTTTCTTAATGAATATTTTACACCATTTCATGTGGTCTCCACAATAGAAATACTGTAGTGCTAATCAACATTCTTGCTTTTATGATATGAGATTTTCTCGTTGGTCGTAGGTCGTAAGACCACTTGTTTTTAGGCAATTCCTCACCTCTTGAATCCACGGTCATAGGATCCTGGGATCCCAAGGTCTGGTTTTTACCGTATACCTTGCTTGCACATAACGTAACGGAGGTCTCCAATTAATGCATTGTTTCTTTCGCATATTTTGCTTAAAACATCATCTTCACCTAATGAATGGGCGATTGGTTGATTAGAAGGTCCATTCAAACGGATATGTAAGTAACATGATTCACCTTTTTCTGGAAAGGCATCGTTCACTCCTTCAATATGAAATATCTTGCCAAACATTCTTATTTTTGAAACTCTAGCCCTACGGTTGCAAAGCCAAAAAAACGATTGTAAGCAAATATTGATATCAAGCTAACCTGTGGGCTTTCTTCGGGCCAAGGCGACGAAACCATTGCATGAACTTTTGACTTTTTCACATAGCGACTTACAGGGTGACAACAACCCGAGATCTTTCAGGCAAACTGGGGCGAAAATGGAACAGGTGAAAGGCTTGACTAAGTCGGCGCATCCTGTCTCATGGAGTAATTGGAGAGCTCTGAATCTTTTATCGAGGGCAATTTGTCTTTGACTTGACTGTCCAGCAGATTTGTTAGCGGAGTCTGTCCCGTCTGCCCAACGCCATCGAAGTCACAGAACTGCATCTGTTGTTTCTTGCAAACTTAGCTTGACGATGGCTGCAAAGAAATTGCAAGAAATATCAGTTGCAGGAGAATGCGAGCGTGGTTGAACTTCAACATGACCATTATCCTTGCAGGCTGAAGTCGAATGATCAGAGAAGTGTCTGGCATGTAGATGTATAGATACGAATAAACCCTTTTTTAGCCCTAGGGTAAATTCATGCTCTTTTATAAGTGATTTCATTATTCAATAATGGAATTTGATACACATGTTTACGATTCTAACAAAATTCCATTTAAAGTGGGATGTCGTGTTTTTTTTAAATTTGATATTTGAAAGAGAAAGTAATTCTAAAACTACACGCATTTTATTTTATAAGCAATTTCAGCTCGAGCCAAGGCCGTACACAGAACATTTTTAGCGGGGGGCAAAACCCCTTTTGAAGAGCTTTTTGAGGATATCCGCTATAGGAAAGCATATACTTTTGGAATTTTTGGGGGGGTAGTAGCCCCCCTTGCCCCCCCGCTATGTACGGCCATGGCTCGAGCTCAGTACTCAAAATTGCTTAGCAAGAGGTCAAAGTTGAGTACTCGAAATTGCTTAGAAATTGCTTAGCTTTTTATACTTGAAGATTTGTTTCTTAGAATACTATCTCACAAGTTCTTGTACAACAAATGTCAATAGTATCTTTCATGCAAAAGTGTGCTGGAGTACTAATTTCCACTATAACCTACTTACCTATAGCTCCTGCACGATTTTCATTGCCTATTGGAACAGAACTAGAATTTTCAAATTGTTAAGCATCCCTCTATCCAGTACTGGAATTGCTTAAGTTTTTGCCATGTTGAGTACTGACTTGCTTATAAAGCACATGGAATTAAATTCAATCCCTGTAAGGCCAACGGAGGTCAGTAACTTATAATTTTTCGCAAAGAGGTTTTCCGTGTTTTCACAGTCTTCGTGATTGTGTCAAAATCCGTCTTGCTGGAGTGCCTTTGGTGCAGTAATGGATATGCAGGATCATATGGATACAGATGATGGAAGTATAGATGACGTTAAGGGAAAATAAATAATTTTTTATAAGAAACTGCTTATAAGAAACTCAACTCTGAAAACGCCAGTAATTTAAGAAACTTCACTGCTGGGAAAATATAATTTTAAACTATAATGTTAATAAAGGAAATCCTTTACATAGTTTTATTTTATTTTCAATTGTTTATTGTGTCATATTATATATCATCTTGTATCATCATGCGGGTACTTGTACTTGAGCTTGAGCCTCGACTTGAGTAATATCTAAACATTGAGAAGGCTTCAAAAGACCTTGTTTTGAAATTTTCACCCAGATCAGATAGTGAACAAGAGGACTGATTTTAAGACACTTTCAGTGCTAGCACGAATATTTCTTATAAAAAAAAACATGTATCACTTCAAATCGAGGGGCATGTCACTTTCAAAAAATCTCGTACACGGTTAGCAAAGTCCCTTTGTTTTCAATAAAAAATCCTTCAGAAATCCTTAAGAATCCTGTTGTTCTGGAAAAACCCCGAACAGCTTTTTGAAGGAGTGAAATGCCCCTCGCTTCATATCTTCTGTTATGGTAAAATAAAAAGCATGCCCTTCTCTCAAAGAGAATAAGGGGACAAGATGATGAAATTGTAAAATGACAAGGATCTGAACCGAAAGTTAATCTTCATTCATTTAATTAAACGCTAAAGTGAAGGTTTCTTGTTCAATTGGGTAATCAAGCCAATTTTTTTCTATTCCATAAAACTTTTTTATTTATTGTTAGATCTTAGTAAAATACTGCGGCTCATCAATGCTTTTCATTTTTACTGCCTTTTTGTAGTGTGTCCTTTTTGCAAAAGAGCTGTAGACGGAGCCCTCCATTTTCCTAGCTGCAATCGTGCTGTCCATACAATATGTGGGGACACAGAACCTGGCACAGAGGAAGGCTATGATCAGCCTTTCAACTGCAAAAACTGCGAAGATGCAAAATGTAAGAGTTTTTCCCCTTTGTTTTCTTGTTGCCTCTATAATCTTAGCCGCATAGGAAAGCAATCCTCGCCAGATGATGTTTTACTTTTTTCCGCCCATAATGGTTCCAGATATCTTTTCTAAAATAAAAACTCTCTGGAAGAAACCACAATGTAAAACTATTCAAAAGAAGCCTTTCCAATGTAAAAACGTAAAAGTTTCAATTAAGTCACATTCTATTTACGAATTTGTAATTGCAAATATTTTGACTTGGTAAGCATCTCATGGCTCATGCTATGTTTTTATCACCAAATATGAGTAAAGAGCAATAACGTTGCTTTTCTGTGTATTGGGCTAATTTGCTGCCCTCATTCGGACGCAAAGGCAACATTATTGTTATATTGTGGATCACTCTTTGAATTGCTACCAGTTGGTTTGATTTGCAGTTCCTGTTGTTTGCTATGCTCTGAGGGTAACAAGTATGGTTGTCAAGTAAACATGTACAGGCTAGATAGTAAGCCTTTGCAATTATATCCATCCTTCTTTAGGAAAAACTGCTGCCAAGCTGGACTCAAAGTGGAAGACCATCTTCACGCAGTCAAAGCCAGTGCCAGACACTTCAACAAAAAAGAAACAACAAAAAGTTCCAGCAGAAAAATTCTACGTTTGCATGATTGGTAGGCATGATAAACGAAATCATACCGATGGATCAAAAAGCTGGGTGGTTGAAAGCGATGCTTCTGTTGCTAAAGAGTATATGAAGAAGCTGATCGAAAAAGAACCACCAAGGAAGCGAGCAGGCCATTCCAGTGCAGCCGACGATGATGGCAAGCCAAGTGAAACGATTTTAAGGAGACAAACTGCTGAGATAGATCTCATTGAAGATGATGTTGACGAGGACGATGGCAGTGGGATGAAGGAATTGAGAGAAAAGCCACCGTTAAAAAGAAAGAGCTCGTTTGAACGGGAAGCAACGGTTATCGAGACAGACAAAACACAATCGTTTCTCTCTTTTACACAAAATACAGCAGATAAAGCAGATCCGACAATAAAAGATGTGATAACCATGCTCAAAAAGATTTATGTATCGGTTAAAGGAAAGCAGGACATTGTTGATGATGCCATAAAAATGTAGCCTATGAGCCTGACATCAAGAAGTATGATTTCAAAAATTTGTCAAACATCTATGAGCTGGTAGCGGAAGTTCATGACATGATTTTCATTCCTGTTGATGACAATGAAGTTAGCCAGTTAAAGGAAGCAATTCTGCATTGCAAAACTTGCTACAAATACATATCAGCAACAATGCCAGGGACACGAAAGGCAGCCGCATTAACCAGTGAACATGCTTCACGTTTCAGTGGGACCTTGGCTTCTGGGATTATCTTGGACAAGGAGCATTCACTGGATCTCATCACTGGTGGCACTAGCTTTTTTAATAGAACCAAGAGCTTGGTGCTAACACATGTATCCTGTTTAATTGATGGAGCAAAGATCCACTATGAGGCTGTAAAGTGGAAAAAAGAAATGAAGCTGGTTGAGCTGCGTGCTAGTGCAACAATGAAGGTTCTTGTCAGGTCAGCATTTGGCGTAGTCAAAAGCCGTTCCGCAGCACAGCAGTATCCATACTTTGTTGCAGACAAAGCTATGTGTGGTGTTGATTGTGGTGACTTTGGCCATAGTAAGGAAGAATTTAAGAACATTATAGCTGCTGCTGAGAACTGGATAGATTCTGAAGTGTCGAGAGCATAGGCAACGCCAATCGAACCAACAGGGATGAGACCCCATTTCTTCTTCACTTTAGACAAGGGAACTCCAGGAAGAGAAACCAATCAAGCAACGATGATCTTCTTTTTTGACAAGGGTAACCGTGTTGCAATACCAGTTTGCCCCCCCCCCCCGCTGTTTACAAGCCAAATGAAAACAACAGCCAAGTTGTTGGTGGAAAGTCAGAAGAACTGGCTGCCAATGCGATACAACTGATAAAGAAGAGATATATGTTGGAAGAGGATAATCTTTCGGATTGCCAAGGAATAGTGGCTGATGGGCAATATCAGAGTGCTGGGTTTTGGGCTGAGTTGATGAGACAATTGCCCTTTGAATTTGATCAGCTTCCAACCTTGAAAACATTCTTTGGCGTGTTATGGGATCCTGGCTATTTTAGAAAACATCTAACCGAAATGCATATGGTTGCAAAGTCATTTGGAGTTCGAGCTCATCTGGTAAAGTCGTATAGCGTAACACGCTTTACAACCAGCTCATATTCACTCTTTGAAAGCATCATTGACGGTTACTCCACATATATAAAAGCATTCAGGGAACATCAGCATGATGAAGTCAAGGAATACATGATTTCGGGTTATCTGATGTCATGCGACCATTCGTCAAAATGATGATATTGGTGAAATCATTGCAGTACCCTTGCTGGAAAGTAGTTCCCTGGTGGAATAAAGTTCATAGCCACTTATTAGGAGTGCACGAGTTGTTCGACATGGATGATTGTCATGGTTGTCCAACACTGAGAGAGAACATTAGAAGTATAGAGGAGATGAAATTCCAAGGAGAAAAATTAACCGAAGGCTGGCTAATCAGTGATGTTAGAAGAGCACAACCTGAAGATGAAGATGAAGTTGGCACCCAAGCTGTCAATTGGAACATGAGAGAGGCTGGTGACTGCGTCAATGACATCAAAACATTTGCTAAAGATCTTGCAGATTCAATGGATAACAGGTACCAAGATGTCCACACATTTCTTTAAACTTTACATGGTGCATTTGATCTGGAGAAGTTGTTTTCGCTTTTGACTGGAGAGCGGGCAAGTAATGGTAAAGCCCTGGAAAAGCCTGGCCGCAAGGAGTATTCTGAGTTTTGCAATGTTGGGTGCCTGCTGCCTTATGTAAAGAAGGTTGTTCAAGATAATGATCTCGAATTAGACGAGGAGCTCAGTCATATATATCACAGGCAATTTAAGCAAGCAATAAAAAATGTCATGTTGAGTGAAAACTATGAAGCAAGTAAGGACATTGGCAGCTGGTTTTTGGTAAGGGTCCTGCAAAAATCAGAAAGATTGGTGAAATATGTCCCCATTTCAAGCATGTTTTGCAACTTCAGACTCGATAAGCTAAAGCTTGATAATGAGACAGATGATGCAAATCTCCACACCAGCTTTTGCATGAATATCACAGAGCCCAACGATATGCTGAATGTTATCATCAATGAAGAAGCCATTATCAAGACCCTCTACACCAACTTAAACATTTCTCAGTCTGTTGGGAGACAATTCATGGTCACACTTGATGTAGCCCTGGCAAAAGGGGGTGCTGAAGCTATCGTAGAGTCCAACTATTCATGCATGGATGCCCAAAAAATGAAAGGAGGACAGTCCACAGATTGCATTTCAACAAGGTCTAAAATTTCTTGGTGCTTGCCAAATGCCATGCAGAATTAAAGAGCTGTTACAGAAGTCTTCAGGGAATTTCTTAAACGACACAAAAAGCCAATAATTGGAGGAAAGAAAAGGGCAAAATATAGTCAAACTCTTGACAGAATGTTGATCGAGAAGCCAAAGATTTCATTATTCAAATGAATTTCTAAATGACATCATATTAAAGTATCTTATGTCCCAATTGATGACAACTCGCTGTTAAAACCAACATTCAAAATTAAGAAATTTAAGACACAACAAAAAGGAAAGTTGTAACAAAACGTAAATGCAATTTGATAATTTTTGTCGATAAACTTTCAAAGTTAGAATTAACAAGACTATAAGTAACCTTTTGAAAGTATCGCTGCGCTGTAAACAGATTTGGCGCAGGCAAAACTAACCACATGGGGCACAAAATATTTTAGAAGAAAAATCTTCGGAGGACAGTCAACGTAAGATTCACCCTGGCAATGACATACATTGTTGAAACAAAGAGAAACTCAGCATTGCGATGGCGAGAACACACAAAGCCAATGGAAAGTTTGGAGCCTTCTAAACACTTATTGGAAATCTCACATCATGAATTCCAATGGGAAATTATGAAAAACGCTCCAACAAACACTCGTTTAAGAAAGCCAATAGAAGCTTTTATCATAGCGATTAGAAATCCATTGTTGAGTGAACAGAAAGAGAACAACTTGATATCATTTAGAAATGGCGTTACATAGTTTTTTCAAAGAGGGTAGTCACTATTCATTTTACGGTTTTACGATTTAGGCTTTTGTTCATTACCCCTTTGTTTTCACACTCAGCTTGTTAGGTATTCTTTTATGATACTTTTTAGCATTTTAAAGCCCTTTGTTCAATTTTATTCCCATTTTGTTTAACCTTTTCCTAGTATCCTTTGTGCGATTTTTTAATTGTTTTTAGATGTTTATATAGAGCTGGTTTTTATTGTAGTCTTTTAGCATTGATAATGATAAATAAATCGAAAAGCTTCTGCTGAATAAACGAGTTTGTTTGTCAACATGTCTTTCTAATTTGATAACATGGCTAATTTTCGAAATAAACGTTTATTACTCTTTTTCTTATTTTCCCCCCAAATTTATTCTAGCTGGTTTGGGAACAAAAGATTTTGAACACCCTCATTGAAGATACAAGTTAATGATTCAGCACAAATGTCACAGGTATCCTTTAAAATCTTAGCAGGAATATTTTTATAAGTTGTGGCCTTTCTTGGATTGAGTCTACCGATTTCTATTTTGATATCTTCAACTGGGACTTTATCAGAAAGGAACGTGTTTTCGTTATGAGCAAAACTACAAATTTTTCTTATGCTAGAATGGTTGGAATATTTAACGATAGCCTTATCTATTGGGTCTGTTAGGCCTTCCATATTTGTAGTGACGTCACTATTTTCAGTGAGCTCTAGTGAGTCAGTAATAGTAACAAAGAACTCGTTTAGAGTCTCTGCAACTTCTTTGTCTTTAAATGTAATTTCTTCACCTTCTATGAGAGTAATTTATTGCATTTCCCTCTTTTTTTGTCAGTTATAAAAGATCTGACTGTTTTCCGAAACAATTTATTGTCCATTATTTGCGGAATTAGAAAATAGAAGATAAAAATAAAATAGAAACTTCTCTTTTCAGTCTTTAACAGTTTTGCACAGAGATTGCGTTGTTTGTAAAAAGTTTCCAAATTTTCGACCATGCAATGTTTTTTTGTATTAACTTTTTAGTCGAAAAAAGGACCATGATAGCTTCCCGAAGGGTTTGATTCATGAAGGGATCATAATTTGCCCTTGCATATTTATTTTTAATAGGGGCATGCTGATCTAAAACTTTGTCGAAACAATTTCGAAATGAATCATAATTTAAATTGATTGGATGAATTTAATATATCTCTTCTCGAAGATGCTGTTTAAAGGTATCCCTAGAAAATTTCTTATAGTGTCTGTAATTTACAACTCTTGGACCAGATTTTTACTATGCTGTTTTCAATACTGTTACAACCATTTTGTTGCAGTCAGAAAGTCCTGTTGCAACTGTGCTAGTACTTTAGAAGCTCTTATGTTCGTTTGTGAAAATAAGGTCCGACAACCATTCTGTTGCAGTCAGAAAGTCCTGTTTCAACTGATCTGGTACTTTAGAAGCTCTTATGTTCGTTTGTCAAAATAATGTCCGATTGGAAACAAGTTGGTTCCTTCACCAAGTTTTTGTAGGGCATACCTATTAATAAAGCTATGAATAGTTTTTTCCGACTTAACAGTATTAAAGTCACCAATAAATGACATAGACTAGAAGACCTCCACTGTTGACATCTCTATTCAAACGTAGTGGATCAGCATAGCCTTCAATGAAAAATTGTTATTTTGGAAAAGAAGGGTCAATTTTCGTTTCGGCTATCATTAGAATATCAATATTCTGTCCTAAGATCTCCTTTAATGCCTCAAACTCTTTGCTGATTAAATTTATATTTACATATCCAACAATAATGCGACCTATGTTTTTTCATTTCAACCGTATGGTGACTCTCTGGTCACCAAGGCAAAAAACCGTCCCATGTATCTAAAAATTTCCAGTGTTCCAGTTCTTTTTTCAAATTTTTTGAAACGACAACTGCTTTAGATTTTCTTAAGCCTTTTGCGATATGGAAGTTTACTTCCCTGCAATATAGTTTGGCAGCTGGAACAGCAAGAGAAAACGATACTGCCTTCTCTGTGAATCTTTGTAAACTTCTCACTGAAACTGCTTTTGCTTGCAGTAGGGCAATCTCTCAAAGAAGCAAACTTTTGCTTTCTGTCTTCTGGTAATATGAAAGCTTGTCTGTGGGAGTCGGAGAAGAATCCAAGGAAAGGAATAACCTGTGTAGGAGTCAAAATTGACTTGCTGAGACCAATAAAGTACCCACAAGAGACCAGAATGATTGCTGCTATAAAGGCGGCAGACTTAGCTAAGTCAAGGTTCGACCAATGGGAACCAAAACCCCGAGAGAGTCTTAGTTGGCCCACATGACGGTCCTCAATGTCCTGCCAAACCTGGACGCCATTCGTTCGTATGAAATGTGTAGCACCGAGACCTGTGGTATGGTAGATATATGCGCTCGGGCTCCAGCCAAATGGAAGGCTATTGTACACAAAAAACCAACCCAACCAACAAAGGCCAAATAATTTTCTGCCCTCTTTTGTCAGCAAAATGTAATCATAGCCGCTTTTGTCATCTAGTTTTGACTGGTACTGGTCAAAAGCTACATAGCGTGGGATGTCCCTAATCTTGTCGAAAGCTTCAAGAATTCAAGATTCAAGAATCGCTCGTCGTGGCAAATTCTTGGTTTCGAAGGCTCGATGGTTATAGGCATCACTAAATGTGGAGGCTCTCATTGGCCAACTTTGCCCCAGATAGAAAGGAACCCATTCGCAACTCTTTCTAAAATAGTAGCAAAAATAAACTCTTTATGATCAGAGCAGATTTTATTCTTTTTGAAGAAAGCCTCTGGGGGCAACGGAGAATTGTATTCCTTTTCTTTAAACTGTCCTTCAAAGAGCTTGAAGAAATCATAAATCGAGACTCCTTCGGAAATTTAATTGAAAATTTCTTCTCGTTTGTGAAAATCGACAAGGATTTTTTCCCAAAAATCATATTGATGATGAACCTCACCAGCTATGAAGTATATTGGATCTCTAAAGACTAGGTCGTTCACTGAAGCTTTGAGATTTGCTGATTTGACTTCAGAAATAACTGAAAACGGGTTTTGGTTAGCTGAACTAGAGGGTCTCCCTTCATATGTACACCAAGAAATATTTTCTCTTTTTCTTATGCCAAATCCTTCAGATAATTCAGATAGTTTGTCCTCGTAGGATATTGTGTCCAAAGAAGGCTGAAAGCAAAGGAAGAAATGTATGAGAAAATAGATAGAAGTAAATAGCGGAAACCCCCTAGTTCAGACTACCCAGAACACAGTTATAAACCGAGTATAACTGCCCTTAGGTAGGTGCCTGGATAGAATGAACTACGTGGCTCGAACAAAGGTTAAAATGAGTTATAGAGTAAGATTCAAGGTATTCAGTGGGTGTATAGTATTGTGACAGCCATCCATATATGTTTCCAGTCCCATCTTGTATCAAATCTAGCCCCACCACCCCCCCCCCCCCCGAAAAAAACCAAGGTAAGTGAAAAGAAGACGAAATTGAAGAACAAAATTTTTTTCTTCTTTTTTTTTATATTTAAGTTTTCTTCAGAAACTCAATTCAATTCTAATAAATATAAATCTAACATCATAGAATAACATATGTCTGTTCTGAAATTAATTTTGTCCCTGCTGAGGAGGCGGTTTTGAATCAATCTCTCTTAAGCTCCTCATATCTTGTCTTCTTAGAAGGCATTGTTGATAGCGGTGATTTTGCCCCCTCACGAAAAGAGCAACCAGACCAGAGACTACTGGCCCCTCTACCACCCGCGGTGTTACGGCTGTAACTGCCAGGGTATCTAGGGGGAAAGTAATAAGGTTGGTAACGTTGAGAAGCTGAAACGTACACAGGATATCTATGAAATTGAGATGGAACAGGCGGTGGTGGGAAAGAATAACCATAATCAAGGGGGGCCGAGGAAGAATGCGGAGAGGAACACTCTTCTTGCCAAGCTTTATCCACCTTAGCTAATGACTCGACTATCTTCTTGTACTCCCTGTCCTCCAGAAATGCCAACACGTAGCTTTTGAATTGCTCAATCGGTTTCGACATTCTCTCATTGAGCTTTGCGGCGTACAGATGTATAGTAGTCTGCCTTTTTATCCTTGCAGCTTACTGCAAAGTTTCTTAGATTGGAGATGTATTCCATTACTTTATACCTGTCAAAGTCGCGAGTAGGCCTCAAAGCATATTGTATGATGTTTTTTTAAGGTCTGAAATAGACGGTTTCTGTTTTTCCTCCAAGGCTTGAATTTTTCGTAATGAATTCTGTACCTCTATTGGGTTGTTGTCCTGTAAAGAGAAAAAACAACAGATTTTTGAGTAATTTTGATTTGGCAAGAAGCTTTAAGTTTGTGCATGTGAAAATTACCTCAAGGGTCACACTTCTACTGCATGAATGATGATGTATTGTGCTTTGATAATGTACAATTTAGGGCGTTCAACTGTAGTCCCACAACGTTTAATTAATTTAAAATTGGTGTTGTCCTCTGACAATACGTGTAAGAAACTCGAACTTGCACTTTCATAAACCATAAATTTGTGAAATTTGAAATGATTATCGTCCTCTAACAACCTTCCAAGCATTTTACATCTGCTGGAGTACTAGGCAAGGGTCTTCCACGTCTTTTGGAGAATTGTGGCATTCTAGCCATTGACAGGCAGTGGCGCTCATTACTCATTGATGAAGAGATCAAAAGAGGAGGTTGGGAAAGCAAAGAAATTGTTGCATTCTGGCAAGGCATCCATCTTCTACCCGAAGACTGCGAAATTGCCTGTTTCATGCTTCAAGTCACCGCCCTCCCACAAAGCACAGCAGATGTAGAGAGAACCTTCTCAAAGTTGAACGCTAACAAAACGAAATTGTGAAGTCGCCTTGCTGTCCAGACAATGGAAGCAATGTTAAAATGCAGCAAAGCATTCCCTTCGGCATTTGAAGTGAACCGAACAATCATCAATCTACATGGAGAAGCCAGGAGGAACTATATGGCCAAGTAAACTGACATCAACCGTCAATCATTTGAAGAGTTTAACGCGATAGCATGAAAAACTTAGTTACCACTGACTGTATAGCTTATATTGAACCAAACTCATTCAAGTTCTGTTATGATCAAATTGACTGTGCAAAGTTATTCATTTTTTCGAAAAAATCCCTACGTTTTCCCTACAAGAGTCTCGTTTCCCCGTAGGTATTTTCCCTACAGTAGGGATTTTCCCCTACGAGTAGCAACCTGCCCTCTTTGTTCCTGGTTTGTTGAAGAGTGATTTCTCGTTCACAGATCCACTCTATATAAATGCCACGCCGAAGGGGGCTGGCACTAGTTAATTAGCATTCATTTCAAGTGAAAGATCCCCTAAGGAAGGATATCTGACCGTCTTTCTGAGTAACAAGCCCGGTGAATATAGATTCTTTATTGATCTCCAAAAGGCTTTCAATACTGTCAGTCCTGAAAAAAACTACTGTTGAAATTAGAAGACTATGGGATTAGAGATGCTGCTCTTTGCTTCGTTCAGGTCCTACCTTAGAAATCGTAGACAACTGGTTTAAATTAATGGTTTTTCCTCTTCATTGTGTGATATAACATGATGTGTTTCACAGGGATCAGTTCTTGGACATCTCTTTTCTCTGATTTGACTTTCCCAAAGCCATTAGTGTCTTCTCATCATACTTGCTTGCTGATGATACGAATATATACTTTGAAGCTGATGATCTTAATACCCTCACTTAAACAATAAGTAAATAAATGAATAAAGTCATATTATGGCTTGATTGTAACAAATTGGCACTTAATATTGACAAGACTAACTGTCCTTTTTCATTCACCCAGGAAAAAATTACCTGAGCACATTAACATACCTAATATCATATTATTGAGCTTCGTAAGAAATTAACAAGAACTTATGGTATATTCTTCAAATTAAGACACTTCATTCCCCTACAACCTCTGGTAAGCCTCTATACCTTGCTGTATTTTCTAATTTCTAAATTTCTAAATTTTATTTTCCTCATTTTTTTGTTATGGCATTACTGCCTGGGGCTTAACATATGGTACATATCTAGATCCACTTTAACTACTTCGAAAGGAAGTTGTAAGATGCATTAAATTTTCTGCTGCTCCATCTTCACCAATTCTCCATTCCCTAAAATTTTTAAAGTTTGGAGAAATTATACACTCATATATTCAGACGTTTGTCTTCAAGCTTTAAATAAAATATTTCTAACCTGCTTCCATAACTATTTTACTGTCAACTCATCAGTTTATAGGTTTGGTACTCGTCAGGTAACCAGGGGTGACCTTTTTGAATCCTTCAAAAGTACTAATCTTTACGGTCTTAAAACAATTAAGTATTTTGGCTCCAAAGTTTGGAACACACTTTCACTTTTCATCCGTGTTTTTGTTTCTACTTTAGTATTCCGATCATGTCTAAAAATCTTTTTTATAGACACATATCTACATTGAAATTGCTGTTAGCCCACTTCAAAGATTGATGGGAGGCAACCGTTTCTTCTTGATAAGCTAACATCTGGATAGTTGTTGTTTTTTTTGGTTGATGGTTTTTTAATAAGATTATTTTTGTTTTCGTTGTTATTAATGGGGGGAATTCTCTCTTGATTAGTTTATCTGTTTAGATAATTCCTCTTTAGTCAATTAATCTTAGAAACAATCTTTAAAATGTTATCGTCTTTTTGTATATATTGTAATCCATGTTCATGTATGTACTTTGTGTTTTGAATTTATTATGTTTTTTTCTGTAATTAGCCGTACCTAGTGTAATTTTGATGTAATGGTAGATTGTATTTAAGATTAATTGATAAATCATGAAAACTGAGACGGAAGTAGCTGAAGGGCTACGGTGGCATGTTGGCTTATCCATATTACATAAAGAAGGAGCATCTAAGCTTTTAATATAACTAGGATTTTCATTGATGCTCCGTGTATGTAAATCAACTGTTAGTGAAAAACCTAAATGAAAAAGAAAAGTGTTCGCTAAAATACGGGTACCATCTGGATTTTAGTGCAGCCTACTAAGATTTGAATTATGTTCAACGGAGATGTTCGAGTTACCAATGTACTAAAGGATCTTCTTATATTTGCATGTTGAAATTTTTGTTTATTTCACTAACCTTGTTCTTCCAGTGGTCTCCTCTTGCTACAATACCTGATATATCCACGGTATCATCCCCTCGTTGTTAGACTGACAGCAAGCTCCGTAATTTCATTGGCAATGTATTCAGGTGCTACCTGACTTTTGAGATCATTTGTTCAACGGTTGAGAAGTATTTTCTTTGGATTTCTCTTCATTGCAGCACGGTGAGGCTATTCATATCGTCAGTTTGTAGCACCACTGGATGATTTTAGAAATATCTTCTTGGCTCTTCATGTGGACTCCCTCATTTTGTATCTTTTCACATCTTCTAACATGAAGTCACCAAATATTTCGATGTATTGCTCTTGGGGTCGTCTTACCATTAAGGCCCAGCTGTTGTGTCTGTGTCTACCTTGCCTAGTTGAAGTTTTGTCTTGACTTTGTCTCTACAAATTTTTATTTCACTATTTTTCGCTGAAAGCAGCTTGAACATGGTCCAAAACAACCCTCCGCCCCTCCACAGGGTCCATCTCTTTTTTCTCTGCATTTTTAAGTTCTTGTATCCCTGTGTTTAATTGATCATAGAGTTACCATTTTATAGTATAAATTCGTTTATTGTGGAAATTTCTTCTCCTGCTCTACAAATATAGCAGGACTAAACCCTATATTCGTTCATCCTTAACAATGGAGCCTTCCCATACGTATCTTCGAATCTTCATTTACAAAAACTTGCTCCTTGGCAGCTAAGCTATCTCCTATAAGCACCCTTTGATTTATCGAAGGCTTTTTGATTTTATAACACAGTTGGATTTTTTGGATGCTAAGTCATTTTTACACCTCAGAAAAAGCAAAGTGGTCATTGCATGTGTACCTACTGCACACCGTACACACTTTTTGCCATCATCAAAAATTTTTCCCAGATAGCATGATCACTCATTGCTACCTAGCTTTGATTGATTTAAAAGGTGCATACTACTCTGTAAAAATAAAATAATCTGACCAGAAGTACTTAAAATTTCATATCGCTGATGAGCTGTATAAATTTACTTGTTTAACTAATGCCCTATCAACAGGATCTAGGAAATCCACATAAACTTGTTAAGCCACCCTGGCAACTCTAAGAAAATCTGGTCATATTGGTTGTGCTTTTATTGATGACCTCATTTGTATTGCTGATTCATTTGATACTATTTCCATTATACACAGTTTAGGATTTATTATTCATACAGATAAATCTTAATTAGGCCCTCAACAAGCAATTGCATTTCTCGGGTTTTTGATTGATTCTACCAAAATGACTATCTCTCTGACTCAGGATAGGAAAGACAACATTGTGAAAGGTTGTGAACTGTTATTGAGGGTGCAAAAACCTAGAATAAGGGAAGTTTTTACATCCAGTTTCCCTCGGGCTAAGTATGGCCGCCTTTATTTCAGAGCACTAGAACATTGCAAAACTGTTGCAGCGTCAAAAGCGCAGGGAAATTATGATCCACTCATGTCGATCATTAAAATAGGTCTCAAGGAATTGAGATCCTTGAAAAGCAATATCAACACCTCTTTTAATGATATACATCATGGTACTCAAACAGCCGCACTTACTACTGACGCAAGTCTATCCGGTTGGGGGGGGGGGGCAATATTTCAAGGCTTAAATACCCAAGGATTATGGAAGAAATCTGAAAAAAACAATGCATATAAATACACTTGAATTAAAGGCAATATTTTTTGGTCTTAAATCTTTAGTTAATGAATCAAACTTTCACCTACAGATTATTTGTGATAATACAACTGCTGTATACACCTTAAATAATATGGGTACTTCCCATTCATCCACATGTAACTCTTTAATTCAGGAGATTTGGAGCTTTGCCTCAAACAGAAATATGTGGCTTTCTGCTTCTAATATACCCGTGAAACTTAATAAGGATGCAGATGAAAAGTCCAGAAAGTTTGCAGAATTCACTGAATGGAAACTAAACCCTACCAAGTTTCGGAAGGTTCTAAGTAACTTTAATCGCCAACCAGAAATTGACCTTTTTGCAAGCCGTCTAAACTATCAGTTGAAACCTTTTGTGTCTTTTAGACCAGACCCTGAAGCAATAAGCATTAATGCTTTTCAAATAAACTGGAAGTAAAAATTTGTTTATGCATTCCCACCGTTTTGCATAATAGGCAAAGTGTCACAAAAAGTTAATTTTGAGGGAAACAAGCTGAGGGAATATTAATTCTACATGATATGCCAATTCAGCCATGGTTCGGTCGTCTATTGGGCATGCTAGTAAGGAAACCTATTATTCTTTTTCATGACAGGAATTTGCTGATACAACCAAACAACCCAGCTGCAGTGCACCCACTCCACAAGTCCCTCAACGTACTAGCTTGTCATATATCCGGGAAAAGACCTCCAGGTCCTCCAGCCTTTCAGACAGACCTGTAATTAGAAAGTCATTAGCACCAGGTACAGAGAAACAATATAACCCATTTTTTAATAAATGAATGGAATATTTTAGTGACCTAAGAATAGACCCATTTGAGGCTACGGTAACTCGAGGGATATAGTTTTTAACAGAACTATATTATGACTCCAACATCGGGTATTCAGCCATTAATACTGCCAGGTCTGCTCTATCCCTTGTCATTGAAACCCCACCAGGCGCTACATTTGAATATTTGCCGTTGTTGAAAAGATTTATGACAGGCATCTTTAAATTCCGACCCTCGTTTCCCAAATACACTGCCACATATGATGCTGGTAAAGTTCTTGGGTACTTGAAAACAATTGACTCTTAAAATTCACAAATATCGTTAAAAGATCTGTCCTAAAAGCTGACAATGGTACATTCCCTAATTACAGGGCAACGAAATCAATATATTGCAGCACTAAACATTGATCATATGACAATGACAGGAACCATTTGCACTTTTTTTATACCAAACCTGGCCACGACTTTGATCTTATACAGCTCCAAGGCTATGAACCAGATAAGAACAATTGTCCGATCACATTGATACAGATATATCTTGCTGGCACTATGGAGCTCAGGAAAGATCATAAAACCCTCATACTAAGTTACAAGAAGCCACATAACCCCTTCACCTCTGGTACTTTGGCTAGATGGTGCAAAGGGGTCTTAGATTCTGCTGCACATACAAATATTCAAAGCACATTCAACTAGATGTTCTTCAACATCCCTAGCTCATTTCAAAGGATTCAATTTGAAAGATATAAGAAAAGCTGCCGGTTGGACGAACGATAACACTTTTGCTAAACTTTATAATAGACCCATCTTGCGAAAGTTTTCAGAAACAATTCTCTTTTGATTATTAAGGATATTATTGGTTTGTTAAATCAGCTTTTGTTGAGTTTGACTAAATAACTATACCATCATCGTAATTGGTTGAGTTACATTGTTTGTAGTTTATGAATAGAGCATCACTCTGCAATGACAGCAATTTTTAATTTCATTTATTGTTGATACTAGTGCAACTTTGTGTCATTTCATATATTGAATTCAAACTTTTAATTACAAACTACAGTGATAAAATTTAAAAGATAAGATAAGTTTAGGACACTTGAAAAGAACTCAGAGGAGCTATCAAGCCAAGTGCCCTTTACTAAGATTAATAACAATTTACAATATATGTGAAACGAATTACACGTTTTTCATATAAAAGAAACCTTACCCAGGCTCAACTAGTAATCAGCAGTTAGTCAATCTAAAAAATCGTAAGAAATATCATAGAAATTTAAAAATTAATTTCTCAGATTAATAGAGCCTCAGTGGTTTCTTTTAAAAGAAAACGTGTATAACAAGAACAGAACAAGAATAACTAAAAAATTCAAAGTAAAATGATTGAAGAATTGTTTCAGTTAAGCAATATTTATTACTCAAATTATTCAATATTTGAAGTTCAACAGTAAGATCGAAATAAAAACTTAAGATAAAGAAATTAAAAAAAAATTAAATAAGAGCATAGTCAATAGCAAAACAGTGTTCATTTATTGACTATGATAAAGAGACCAAAATACGAATGTTCAATAAGGTAATATTGGAAATGGACCAGCTTTTACGACTAAGAATATCAACTAATCAAGCACTGTTTTTTAGAAGCCATGCTTTATAATGTTTTGAAAAATTGTGTTTATTTTTGAATTGCCTTATGTCAAAAGGTATACTGTTCCAGATTTTAACTCCACTGTTTATAATACTTTGATGTTTGATGTTAGTTCTTGTTGCAGGCTGAACAAATAAATCTGAAGTGGCCTGTCTCGTTGAAATATCATGTCTATTTTTCGTTAGTAGAAAGAGGCTACAAAAGTTATCATCTAGATTTTTATTTTTAATGTCATACATAAATTTCGCACATTCTAACTTATAGCAGTCATTAAAACATAGAAGTTTCAAATTGTTAAAGAGAGGTTGACTTTGAGTTGACCTCGACTGAAATGTAATTAACCTTACAGCACGCTTAATGCTTTTTCTTAATGGATATAAAGTGGTTTTGTATGCCCTCCCCAGTTTATAATTCCATAATTTACATGTGTCTGTATAAAAGCCTTATATATATTAACAAGTATATTTTTAGGGGCATGATGCCTGATGCGAGCTAGAACGCCAATGCTTTTACATATTTTTAAATTAGTCTGCTGAATATGATCTTTCCACGACAATCTATTATCAATTAAAACACCTAAGTATTTGACAGACTTTGCTTTAGTTAGTTTTTGCCATTAATGAAAATATCCAGATTTCGATATTGTGTCTTATTTTTAGCAGGAATAGTTAGAAAATTAGATTTTCTTGTATTCAAAGCTAGCGTATTGGCAATTAGCCAGTCGGAGATTTCGATTAACTCGGTATTAGCTTTGAATTCAAGAGTCTCTAAGCTCTTATCTGACATAAAGAGGCTTGTAACATCAGCAAAGAGATGAAAATCGAAACTTTGGGTTGAAAAGTTTTAAAAAGAGGCTGTTTGGTTGCGGATCGTTTAAATAATCAGTGTATCTCATTGAAGTAGTACCTAATTTATTCACTTGATTTTGAGCTATCCCAGTGAAAAATTCATTGAAATTATTAGCGACTGTTTTTTGGTTATCTATGATACTGTTACCTATTTTCATTGAAATTCCAGATGAATTTTTCTTGGACGTTTTTCCTAATAAATCATTAATACCTTTCCAGGTTTCCTTGGCATTATTTTTAAAATTTTCAAAATAATCCTTGTAGTAATTACTTTTACTTTTTCTAATCAAACGATTCAGCATGTCCCTGTAGTATTTATAGCGTTGATACCAAAAATTGTCTTTTGATTTTAGAAATCGTTTGTAGAGTTTATTTTTCATGGAAATAGATTTTAAAGACCCTTTACTGACCGGCAGCCTTTGCACGCCTTTGTGTTTGTTTACAACTGTACTTGCGAAACTACGACGATGTAGTAAGTCTGCTGAATTACTGTGACATGACCATTCCGGGTCGTAAACATGGCGGAGGCTAGCAGTTTTGACAGCAACGAACAAGACACCATCGACATAACACCAACAGGATGTCGAAGAAATAAATATGTTTTGACAAATGAAGAGCAGATGGAGTCTGTAGATTTGGACCTACCCATACATGAACTTGTTCATGCTCCCATTCAATCGGTTCGCCTTCGAGGTACTGAGGTAGGCCCATAAATGGCCGATTTCGTTTGATCACTTTGATCACCCAGTCGTTAAATTCGTATCTTTCTTGATTTCAATGCTTCATGAATAAACCGAGTTAACTTTTCGATATCCTGATAGCTTTTATTGATAGTTTAATCAATATCAAAATCCACAGGTTACATGTTCTTGCAACACGGTCTGATCCAGGAAGAGTGGAAAGAGATCAGGATGCCCTTGTCAGGATGCAAAGAAAAAATGCAGCCAAATGTGTGCTTGCGGGGAAAGAAACACGGACATGTGCAGAATCCATGCAAAAATGGGAAGGTAATAATTTTCCCTTTTAATTGTTTGAATTATACTGGCCAGTTTGCATTATCACAACCACATTACACATTGGTCATTTTCTGTTTTCTGCGATCTAGTCTTCAATGCTGAGCTGATTCATCTTTCTGACCTTTCTCGCCATTGCACCCTTTCGATGATTTTAGCCAGCTGTTCAACCCATTGGCGAAGAGAGCTTGGAAATGGAGGTAGATGAGGAGACAAGGATTCAAAGAGAGTATGAGAAATCCAAGGAAGAAGTCAAAGTATGTATGCTCCTTTCCTGTAATCATAAGTGTACAGAAAGATAAAATTTTTGGTGCTTTCTAATTAAAAGTCCATTGTTTAGGAAAATGTGTGTGGCTCTAAGGGTCTTTGCTCAACAAGGCTTATTTTTGACAATTTTTGCAACTTTTTTGGGGGGCAAATCAATGCAGACATTTCAGTGGTGGCAAAGACAGACATCATTCCAAACATGTAAATCACCCAATAAATACTTAAAAACTAAAAATGCCAAGACCATCTTCAAATGAACATCCACCTTTATCTTATATAACGAGCAGGAGAGATTGTTGCCAGGAAATATTTCTCAAGCTTTGTTTTGCTTTCAATGCTCTAGTGTACCAATTGGTAGGCTTGATGGGCGTCTACAGTACCCATTGAGATCTCAAAACAAACATCCTGAATGGATTTACACTCAAAATAATGTCACAATATTGGTCAGAACTGTACAATATTAACATTTCATTGAGGTTCCCTAGGAAAGTAAAGCTGCTTTTTTAGGTCAAGAAAACTGAGCCTAGAGTTCCTTATAAGTGCTTTCTTATAAAAATTTAGAGTATGTTTTATCTTAAAAAAGTAATCATGAAATGAATCTTTTTGTAGGCATATGCTGTTGGCCTGCCAAAAGAAACCCTAGAGCAACTCGTTTTTGAGCTTGTATGCAATGGGAAAGGCTCAATAAAATTTCTTCAAGACATGGTTCAAGGCCTTGATCCATGTGAAGATACGGAGCAGCAGGCAGCTGAGTCAGAAGCACCTGAATGGTGCAAGTGCACAGTTTGCAGACCATTCCCCAAAGAGCAGGAAAACAAATGCTGCAACAAAAAAACATGTGTTACATCATATCAAGTTTTCAATGAAGCGATTATCAACAGAAATGCGTTAGAGCTGGCAATGAAACTACGCTATGATATGCTTGTAGAAACATTTGAATTTACAACAAATGAATACAGAAAAGCTGCTTATCGGCAATACACTGCCTGGAAGTATGGCAGGCTGGGTCAGAGTAACCGCAGAGTTATTCCAGCATGTGTTGTGCGAATGATACGTGAAAAGTATCCAAACAAGCCAGGTGAAGCATACATGGGGTTCAAAGAAAGATAAAACCATTTAGTTGGAATTTGTATTTGCTGCTGATTAAACAGAGTACAAAGAGCAGCAGCCTTTGCCATTGTATGTTTTAGCTCTTGAATTTCATACAGTCAATTATTCTGGAAGCTGTGCAGAGCAAGTTGCAGACTTCGTGCAAAGCATGCTGCTCTTTGTACTCCCTTTAACTGTTGGTTAAGAAATAGGTCATATAATTTTACAACAACATCTTTAAAGGTCAAGTTTTAAAGGTCTGTTATTTTTTCAGAAATCTTGACAGTCGTTGACCAACAACTTCTGAGGTTGCTGGTGGTTTTCTGTGAAAGTCAATTGTGGGTGCTATGTTTTTTGGATCACATTCCTTGCGGCTGGTTTTACGTGAAGATGAATTTTTATCTTCTTGTCTCATCTTCAAAACGCATGATTGCAGATGTTGCAGATATGGGTATCTTTTTTCTTCCTTTAAAGGCTCTGCATGCCACCTTTTGGTTCGTTTGCTGTACTTTCTGACATACATTTGATTCCCATCCTTTGTTGTTCTGTGTGGTCTTGACAAATGAAAATTGTGATCAATTGTGGCAAGAGCAGTCCGTGCAATGTAATAAGGATACCTAGAATTGAAATTGAAAATGAATAAAGCCATTTCATATTTCTTTATAACGGCTGTCAGCTACTACATTAAAGGTTCAATCTAATATTTTTAGGTTGGTGTTTGAAGATCCAGTAATGTACTCACTCGTAGGCATTTCTTTTTGATGCATACTTCAACATCATGCTGTTAAAATTCTCCAAGTCACTTGTGTGCCTGTCAAGATAAGAAGAGACACTACTGACTAAGTTTCTTACAAAAGTGTTACTGTATGTTGTATCAGAATCTCTGTTTTGATGAAAAAGTAATTTTATCTAGCAATGTACACAAAAGTAGATGGCTGTATTGAGTCCTGTAGAGAAGATTTGGTGAAATGTGATAATATAAAACATGTATCATAGAATTAGTATAAACAATTCTTAGGCTTTATTTAGGGAGTATCTGTGGTACAACGCAACAGACACTTTGCACTTGAAATGGTAGCTTGGACCCCCATATGTCATGCAGAGTTTCCAGCACAGCAAAATGCAATGCAATGTGAACTTTTGTTTTCAAGAAAATACACAGAGGAGTTATATAGCTGGGTAAATCTTTCTGGAACGAGAGCACTTACCGAAATCTGACATAGTACACCAAAGAGGGTATGAATTTCCTGTCCCATACTATTTCTCTTAGTGCTGTCATTGCCTTTGAATTTCTGTCTAGAGGAGTCTTTGGCTCTGTCTCTGTTAATGGTCCATGTTTACATTCACCATCTGACCAAATGTGTTCACCACACACATGATGTAAAACACTTGTCCATGTTTCCTGCAATAATAGTATTAACACTGAGAATCACCAAATATTCCAAAAACGTACCAATATGGTTTCACCAGAAATCAGCTAGGACTGTTAACAACTACTGACTAAACTTCATATGCACAATTCTACTCTGAAATTCCAAACCAGCTGATTTGAGAACAAAGTCACGAAAAGCAACAAAAAACAAATATATATATACTGTATATACATATAGCAATTATCTATGCACCGAGTGATTCTATATACGTCTGCATGGCTCTGATGAAGGCTATAAGGCGAAACATGAAAAAACAAAAAATGGCTTCTGTCGTGGTGTAGGACCTGGGATCTGAATGACTTCAGATTTCTTCGAAATTTCATTGCGCTCGAGTGGCGCATTGGATTTTCGGAGAGTTTATTGACACAAATATCCAGGTTCGATCCCAGGCAGGAGCGCATTTTAATTCTCTAATTGTGGTAGCCCGCTTGTGAATATTTCATACTGTAGTTTCTGACAGATAGCACACAAATCATTTCATAATTCAAGAAATCCTGTTCTTCTTGTTCAATTTAAAACTACCAATAGGAATTCAAAAAATCATCCAAGACGAATGGTAACTTTTCAACAATGACACCATTTCTCATCCATAACTCCAGTTGATTTTATATGCAAGGAAGAGGATTGATCTCTTGCTATCACTGATGAGATGTTGCCAAACTAACTGCAAAGAAGTATACCTTAAGTTCTGCCAAATCTCCTTTGCACTCTTGGCAGCAAAACCAGAAATGATTTACTATGGGATCAATCCAGACTTGTAGCTCTTCCTGTCCCTTAACTTTTGCAGCAATATGCAACTTTTTGTTCAATGATTTAGCCTCGTGCCACATATTCATCCCATGGTAAAGATTTTCCAATGGCTTGTAAAGGTCTGAAAAAAGGAAATATCAGGGAGGATACAATGGGATACAATACAAGAAGAAAATATTGATTCATGATAATTTCTTTTGTAATGCTAAGCAGGCTTCAGATGACAGAAGATGGATATTCAATGTCTGTCCCATGGTCCATTTGCATGGAATTATTAAAATGTTTCTCTTTGCTGATGAAAAACAGCCCACGTGTACCGTAGATGGGTGTTTTCAACTGAGAGAGTGTATATATTTTTGTGCACCATAATTCAAACTGCTTAGGTGCACCAAAGGGAACTATAAATTTTGAAAGCTTCAAGTGAAAATAGCTTGAGAAACCTTTTCTTAGTAGAGAGAAAGAAACAACCCATTATGTTTCTGGAATTAATTTGGTCTTTTCACAGTTTCAAAGTTCTAACAAATAAGAAACTTCCTTGAAGTTATGGTTCAAATTGTGGTTCCACTTTGGTGCACCTCAGAAGAATCTTTTACCAGTAACCTTTCATATCTCTCACAAGTTTGGCAGCAGAGGTAGATGCATCAGTAACCAATTCAACAATATTCATGGTGTCTTTAAGCTTTAACAGGAGTTTCTTTAATGCATGAACTTCCATGTTCGTTGAAATGCCCTTTGTTTCCCGCTTGTCTGTAACATCAAAATCTACAATCAGCTTTGTAAAGTGCTCCATCAAGACATAAGTACAGAAACGAGCTGAATGTCCTGGTGAATCATTGCGCCCATCCCCAGATAAACACATTGCATTCTTGTCAAGAACCTCCATCACAACTGATTTCATGCTGTTCCAGAATTTCATAATAACAGTGGACGTATATAGCTTTTGAACATTTGAATAGGAGCTTATACTTGGTATATGCTGATTCAAAGCTCTGCAGAAGAGTGAATATTTGGTGTAGATGTTTCCTGAGAGCAATACTGATGATGACACTAATATTTCATTAACATAAACATTGTTGTTTTTTCGAGATGTTAACACTTCTGAAGACAGCCAATGGCCAAAATGGCTGTTTGAGCATGACCAGGACAACTTTAAGACTTTTCCCTTTCAATACTGATGTGAGAATGTCAAAGGAGATCCACAAATCCTATCTCCAACGATTTCTTTGCAAAAGGTTCCTTTCAGTTCCACTAGCTTTTCAATGGTAACCAGAAACCTGTGCATTGATACATACTTTGCAACATCTTCAAGACTTTCCTGGTTCATCAGTTCTTGCATTTTTGCTGGCACGGATGAAATTATCTGCTTGATTCTGTCTTCAGGACTGATGTCTTCTACCATCTGTGGTGAGCTAACATCTGCTTCAGCATCCATGAAATCATTATCATTCTCAATACTAGCATGCAAAACAGTAATTGTTCGCTCTGCATCCAAAAACTCATTTTCTTCCATCAATATAGTAGTTGTTCTCTCTGATGATGAGTCATCTTCAATTACAGCCAAACTTTCTATATAATTTGCCATCATCTCATCAACACCATTTTCTAAAAAGTGGACAAAAAGTAGCAACCAGTAACCATTTCATGAAGCTGGCATGAAGATGTAAAAACAATGCTAAAATATATGATCATCTATATATTAAAACACAAATCAATATGAAACCAAGCAATTATCTGGAACTTAACAACAATTAAAAGAGAGCCACAAAACCATACACCAGTCTATTTCTAATCATTCAAAAAATTCCTTCTGAGGTACAGTGTTGACCATACACTGTGAGGTACACTGTGAGATGTCAAGAAACATATCTGCAGCAATTTTACAGACCATATTGATTATTCATGCATTCAGAAAATAAGAAACTAATTAAGAAACTTTTAGTTCTAAAATGGACCAATTTTCATGCTGAATTAAGACACTTTTAATACTAAGGCCTGATCCAATTTTCTTAAAAAAAGTGTATTTGCCACACCACAAAGTACTACCAACAGCAGTTTTAGCCAGAGAAAATTGATGAATCTTGATTTATAGAAAACTTGATCATTTGCCATACAACCCCAAGCTTACTCATCTTGCCTCTGCTGATCCCACATATCCAAAAAAAGATATCTTGGGGATTGAAATGTGTGATGGAGAAAAAATGTTCACAAGGGTGAAGCAAACTCACAACATACTCTGCTCTAACTGGCCCCTGCTAACTGTGGTACCTTCACTTTCAGAGTCTTCACTGTCAGAATCCTCATTATAATCACTAGAACTTGCACCAACATCACTTTCACTACTTCCAGAACCTTCGGAATCATCAGTATTTTCACTGTGAGCACAAATTTCAGGGCTGTGACATTTACCCGACCCCTCTGTAAAGGGGTTTCCACCAATACTTCCAAAATGTTTATTAATCTTACAACATGATGATGTAATGTTTTGTTGGGTTGCAATGCTTGAGCTGGATATCCAATTGGTAATATCAGTAGAGCTTAGCACATTTCTGTCGTGTCCAGTCACATCCACAATGCTGCATTAAAAAATAAATAGAAGAATACTAAATGTAAGTGAAGCTTTGGGTGCAAAACTTGCCTTGATCAACACAGCATTTAGCAATTCATTCAAATCAAGGCAACCTACAGCTGATTATTACAAAATAACCACATGTATTTGTATACTTAGGCCATTACTATTAAATAAGATTTTACAAGGTCATTTGTGTCCTCCGACACACAGTTACACATGTTTTTTGAACCTATTGTACTTAGATTTTCATAATTTCATAAAAAATTGATATACCTTAGTGCAAAAAGTTTCTTAATTTCTTTCTTATTTTTGGGGCTGCATGAATCAATGAATTATGATTCTAGCCACATGTTTGTTTCTTGACACACAGCACAATTCCTGGCAAAAGTTTTATCTGTTTCAAGTATAAGATCATTTGAGTATCACTCAAGAAGGAAGACTCTGCAAAATTTTGCCATGAAAATTTTCAGCAGAGTACTTTAAAGTCTCTAGTGCTTCTCAAACGCTGTACCACAGATTCTCAAAGTTGTTGGCCGCCCTGGTCAAGTTTCTTAGTTACTTGTATTGTATATAACTGGAAAAATTTGCTGTCCTTGTAAACTTCCTTTACTGCAAAACTGTTTGCACAAGTTGTAATCCATGTAGCAACAATATTTTGTCATTGGTAGATTCACTTCCATTGGAACACACAGTATAAATAACAGACATACCTATCTTCGATGCTACTTAGTTCACTCAAGTGATCAATAAGGCGTTTCCTTGGAGCATGTCTTGCAAATGGTGTAGATGGGATGAGTGCTGTTTCCTTGATTCCCAACACTAAAAATAAAAGAATATCATGACACTGTTTATTATATCAATTCATTTGATATTATTTGTAAAATGAAGGAAGGGCCACAAATTTAAGAAAAAGCAACAGCCAAATTCCACAATCCATGACAGGTTTACAACAGTAAAAGAGAAAACACGAGGGACTGGGTCATCTTGTATCTTTCCAAGGGTTCAAGAAAGCAGAAGAAAAATACTGTATTTACGAATAAAACAACAAATAACTGACCTGAATATGATAATATGATAACAATACCTCGACCCTCTGCACTGGTTCCAGCTCTGGCTGTAGTTGTAGCCCTTCCACTAAAAATTTGCTGTGCTGCTGATGTTGATGGCCTTGGCGTTTTTGGGGTACTCCTGTTAAAACGAAGAACCTTTAGACTATCTGCATTGCTTGCAGACAACTTTACCATCATGAATCAAACAGATGAGGGTAAAAAAACAGACGATATTTACGAAAGGAAACAACATGAGTGCAAACTCGAAAGAAGGCCAACAATCTACGTTGGCAAAAAAAAGTTTAGCTTGTAAGTTACATACCTCTCGTGGGTCACGTTTGACATCAAAAAGTCTGCAAATTCAGAATTAGTTAGATCCTTTGTGGTAGTGCTTGCCATCTTCATAGCATTCCATCTTTGATGAGTACTTTCACGCAAATAGATAAATTTTCTCGCTTCTCCTCTCCTGGGTCTTCCTTTCTGCTGCTGTGGCCTACAATTCTTGCCTCGATTACGCATTGCTCTCGCTATCCAGTGCACCAATACATGTATAAATATGTTGTTTGATAATTACAAGAACTGTACAATTATCATAGCTTTCGGTTATACAACCTTCCTCAGTGTGGGCAAAATTTACAGCCGCCGAGTACTTATACTAAAATTTCTAATTGACAAAATAAAAGGAATTATTTACATGATAAAACTGATTACATACCGACCCCACCCTACTTACAATTAAAATGTTGAAATGCATTAAAACCCCTATGCACATGTTCTCGCTTCTCCAAGTTCTCGCTTCTCCACCCTACTTACAATTAAAATGTTGAAATGCATTAAAACCCCTATTCACATGTTCTCGCTTCTCCACATATTCTCGCTTCTCTTGCTAGCGTTAGATTCTAGGGATAATCAAACTGTTTCAACGGTTTCACTTGTAGAGTTAGCAGATTTGGTCTTGAAAAATAACTATTTTGAGTTTAATAATGCGTTTTATAGACAGTTGAGGGGTACAGCTATAGGTAGGAAGTGTGCTCCACCCTACGCGATTCTATTTCTAGCCGAGTTGGGAAATCGCCTCCTTCAGCATGCAGTCGATAAACCTATGCTGTGGTGGCGGTACATTGATGACATATTCTTAGTTTGGCAACATGGAGAGGATAAGCTTTTAGAATTTGTAAGTTATCTTAATTCAGCTCATTTGTCGATAAAGTTCACCGCTGAATGGTCTAAGTCCTCGGTCAATTTTTTAGATGTTAGGGTGGTCAAGAAAGACAACACTATTGTTACGGATTTATATTCCAAACCTACGGACACCCATTAGATCTTACATCGTTCATCGTGTCACCCTGGTCATACCAAAAAAGGAATTCCTTATGGGCAGGCACTGCGTCTCCGTAGGATATGCTCGGAAGATTCTTTTTTCCTTGAGCGCTCTAAGCAGCTCAAATCGTGGCTTTTAGATAGGGGTTATAAAGGGGCTGAAGTAGATAGGGAGATCGATAGGGCTAAACATTTGGATAGGGGACATATTATACAAGATAAGAATAGGAATGCCGAGAATTCCCGCATAGCATTGGTTTTAACGTACCACCCAGCCCTCAAGAAAGTTTATGAAATTCTGCGGAACTGTTTGGCAACACTTTGTGTGGACGACGAACACCGCAGGCTTTTTGAGGGTAGAATATTTCTTTCATTTCGTCGGGCTAAAAATCTTAAGGACACCCTTGAAAGATCCACACTTAGCTCAAATGTAGAAGAGAGGGTGGAAAACGGTAGTTTTAAATGTAACGGGAGGAAAAGTTGCCAGATATGCTCGGTTATCAAGGAGGGAAATACCTTTTCTAATTCGGATAATAGTAAGGTTTATCATAATTTCACAGGTCGTTATAATTGTAGTTCCGAAAACGTGGTATACATGCTGCAATGTACCTGCTGTGATAAAAAATACATTGGCAGTACAAAAACTAAATTTCGACAAAGATTTAATACTTATAAATCTTATTTTCGGGCATACGCAAAAAAGCAACAAGAGGGCACTTTGGGGGTCGGTAAACAAATTCCACAGGCTAGCTTCTTCAGCCATTTTTTTGAAGCGGGACATAATGGTGAATTAACTGTTGCGGTAAGTTTCATAAATGGGGCATCAAACCTTTATAATTTGCGTAGGCGCGAGTTGTTTTGGCAATATAGACTCCGCACTTTTATGCCTCGAGGTCTTAATGATAGAGCAGCAGATGTGGAGCTAGACATGTTTGCCTGTGGAACTAAATAGGCTATATTCTATAATTCTTTGCGTTTTTTCAGTTGTGGAGGGGGAGATCAACTATGCATTTCATGCCTTTGCGCATGCAGTGGCAGGGTGGAATCCCCTGTCTAGCTGTCTGGGATTGAGCGTAGTTTAAGCCAATCCTCAGAGGATCATAGTTGGCCTTCATTCCACTGCAACTGAGAAGACAAAAAGAAACCCCCAGGGTGAATCAAAATAGATGCAGGTAAACAAATTCACTTAGATCAAATTTGAGTAACAAAGAGTTCCTTTTAACTTTCGTCCTGTTGGAAACTAGGTTTTTTTGTCCAGTAAATATTCCCGTTCGTGTATTGCAGTATCGTTCTAGGTTTTAGGTGTCTAGAGCTTTTAGTTTTTAAATACAATTTTTATGGTGATTAGGTTTTCAACATGTGAATAGGGGTTTTAATGCATTTCAACATTTTAATTGTAAGTAGGGTGGGGTTGGTATGTAATCAGTTTTATCATGTAAATAATTCCTTTTATTTTGTAAATTAGAAATTTTAGTATAATTACTCGGCTGTTGTAAATTTTGCCCACACTGAGGAAGGTTGTATAACCGAAAGCTATGATAATTGTACAGTTCTTGTAAATATCTATTTTATCTGTATATATTGAATGTGGTTTTAGTGATTTTATGTTGTTTGATAATTAACGATACTGTTGATATTATTTTTTTATCATTTACGTTCGTTAACTCCAGGATTACAGCGGATACAAATCACGATAATTTCTGGATGTCAGAAATTAATTTAACGCAGTGAAGCTGTGGCGAACGGCAAACGTGGCACGCAAAGGCTGCCGGTCAGTAAAGGATCTTTAATATTCCACTTGTTATCCATGGTATTTTACGAAGCTTTGCTTGCTTATTTGAAAGTCTTTTTAAAAAGGGGCATGTTTGTTTATAGATTCAAGACTCTTGTCTTAGGAAATGTTGAAATTTCCCATCTAGGTCTGTTGAATTATGGGGCAAAAGTCTTAACATCTGAAACAAATTCATCCTCATTAAATTTTTCAAAATCTCGTTTAAACTGAGGTATGCATTTACTTTTACTTACACTTTTGTTAAGTATGACAAAGCTCGGCATGTGATCTGAAATCTTAGAAATCAAGTTTCCACTCCATGCATTGTTCTCAATCGAGTTTATGAAAATATTATCGATTAGCGAGAGCTTTTGACTATCTGTGTAACGGGATGGCTGTAAAATTAAAGGTTGCAAAAAGTTGGTAAACGTAATATTCAGGAATTCTTCTACTACAGGACGTTTATCCTAAGCAAGTAAATCAAGATTAAAATCACAAGAAACTGTTATTAGTTTATTTTCTTTCATTAGTTATTTGAGAGTTACATTAAGGTAATCTAGAAATTGTGATGGGTCTCTATGATGGTGATTGTATATAACCCCAGAGAGAACATTAGCTCCTTTTGCGTTAACGACTTCAACCCATTGTGACTCAAATTCACATTTTTCAGACATGAAGGATTTATTCAAGTAATTCCTATTATGAAAATTTAAGCTATCTTTAATGAAAAAACTACACCCTCCATTTTTACTACTGCCTTGAAGTCCAAAATATGGATGGAGGCCAGGGATGTTAAGATTCTTAAAACGGGAATCATTGGATTTAAAGTGCCATGTTTCAGTTAGAGCTAATACGTCAAAGTCTAAATCTAGGTCAAGTAATAGGCTAGTAGAGACGAGATGTTGGAATGGAGGAGACTGAACCTTTCCTTGTCAGATAAGCTTTTCTTAATAAGTTTATGAAATTTGTGATGAGAAATAATCGAAATTATCATGAAAATGTACATGATTATCAATATCGTTATCATAGTGAGAGTCATGCTCAGAACGATTTAGTTTGCACAATTCTAATTTTTCTAAAAGTTGATAATCCCGAATGTCAATACAAGAATCTCTACATGGGCACATGAAATTCGAATTGAAAGTAAGATCAAGCAATTCATTTGTTTCCAGCTTTGCAAAAGGAAATTGGTCAGTATAGCATTGTTTACAACTCCAATATCTAAGCGCTTTTGAATAGTTTACCGACTCCCAAGATTGAAAGCCGGAACACCTTTGATGAATCAGACAGTGGCGAGTTTGACAAAGAATAGACTGAACAACGTCACGAATCTGTTTGTTGCAGACAGAAAATTTCCGATCAAAGTTAGAAATGCTAAGAGGATTAGGGGCTTTGCGGCTATTGACGGATCAAAAAGATGAGTCATGAAACAAATTCAACAACCTATTGTTTGTTAATGATTGGAAAGGGAGGGAGTTTCCCAAACAAATAGGACAAAACCATTTAAGGCTTTTATCCAACGAAAAAGATTGAAATTGGTTTTTTGTTAGTGACGAGCAATTAAAATGAAACCAGGAATCGCACAAATTGCAACAAATAGAAGGGTGTTTGTCATCTACAACTCTTAAGCATTTCGGATTCGGACAATTAAAAACGCTAATTTTACTACTAATATTACTACTCATTTAGTTTATTTAAATCAAGAATATTGGTAATACGAACAGGACGACTACTTTCATTACAGCGAATGAAGATAGTCCCCTTTTTTGACCAGACAAATTTAAACCCATACTCGTCTTTCTTAATCTTGACTTCCCTCAATAGCGATTTGCGTTCGGCAGTTAAACCTTCATTTATATATAATTTACCTGGCGTGTTCGTTTTGTATCCAAAGTTTTTGATCGTGATGTCTCTCAGCTTCTTTTTAGCTCCAAGAAATTCGTCTCACTTCTTTCTCGAACCAAACTCAACAATAATCCCAGCCTTATCATTGCTTGAGACTCGGTGGCAAGCCTCAATTTCAGCGGCGCATAGAGGGATTTGTAGCTTTTCAGCAAGGCCAAGCGTTAGATCGAGCACATTTTCATCAGCTGATCTGGGAAAGCCATTTATCTCAATCATAGTTTTCCGACCGTACTGCTCCAAATGGTCGACTTTTGCTGGGCTGCTTCCAATTTTCTCCCACTATCTTTCGCTTGTTTTACGAGGATTTTGTGCTCCTTTTTTATCTCCTTGTTTTCCTTCTCTAAATTGCTGATTCTAACATCCAAGGAATTTAGCTTTTTGTCGGATTTACTTATGTTTTCTATAATGTTATCAATTTTAACGTCCATCTCCATCAATCGCGAATTGAAGACTTGGAAGGCATCATCTATCTTTTTTTCTAACGTTTCACTGTGATTTCTCATTTCAGTGGCAATGGCGACTGCCATAGCTTCTTGGATAATTTTGTTTAAATCTTTGACTTGTTGCATTATTATAGTAGAGATGTAAAACTTAGTCCATCTGTAATATTTAATAGTATTTTGGCAAAATAATGATAAAAAGATAAAAGAAAGAAATAAAATAAAATCGAAATCAAATTAAGACATGAGTATATCTTAATCTTAGCCCCGAAGGGCAAACGTAGATTTCTTTGATGAAAGCCGCTCAGAAAAACACGTCCGGCAGCGACTGAGATAAAGACATTTGTGTCATCCAGCTATTAAAATATTATCTACCTTGCCATTAATGTTATTGGGCAAGGAAACCAATTTCCAATTACTGTTTCTATGGAAATTTTGTGTGCCTATTGGCTTTTAAGTCACACCTGTTCCTCGGGGACTGGGAACAGGGCCTGGAAAATAATTTACCTATCAAACCAGCACTTGTGTGCAGATTGATTGCAATTATTTACAGGTCCTGTGTATAGTTCTGAGGATTCAGGTGCCTACCCTTTACTTATTACCCAACCTAAACTTTAGAATTTCAAGCTTGGCTCTTGTTGTGCGCATGCGCGTATTTCACCTGAATACTTGCAGCTGTACACAGGACCTGTAAATAATTGCAATCAATCTGCACACAAGTGCTGGTTTGATTGGTAAATTTTTCAACTCTTTCCTCTAATTCTTTCCATGTCTTTAAACAATGCTGGTGTGTCTCAATTTCAAAATTAACTTCATATTCAATATTTACCACTACACTGTTCATTACTTGAAATGACTTATTTGGTTCTGGCTTGGACACTGTAGCTGAAGATGTCATGGAAACCAATGCCCCCTCTTCCAATTACTCCTTTTTCTGTCTTTCAATATCTTTAATCTCTTGTCTTTTAAGTTCTCGTTCATACCTAGTTTGACTTAAAGTTGCAGATGGTTGAAAGCTGCTTTTCTTGTGGCCCATTCGAAGTGTTGGCACGTAATCTGGACTACAAACATCTTAACAAAAAGAGTCCAGTTAGGCCTAAGGGCCTAAATCAATGATCAAATGATCAAAAAATAATTGGAACATGTAAGAATGAGAGAAGTTATCCAAAAGTACTGGAGAAAAAATAGACTTACCATTTAAAAAATGTGCTCCACAAACTCTAACTGCACTGTCCTGTGGCAGGTTAAAGTTTGTACGGTTTATAGCTGCTAACCAAAGTCTCCTTCTCTCAGGATCCTTTGGCAAGCGACAAAAATTCAACTTTGATTCCTTTTTCTATCGATTTGCACAGCCGATAACAATACAGCTGGTAGACATTTTAGTAACAGAGATGTAACAAAATCGAAAACGCAAAAAATACTTAGTTCCATCCAAAATCCAATGACAGGGACGCAAAATGCACTAGAAAACTGAAAAGCCTATTTTACGTCAATAGCGAATGTTGTTTTTTTGCCTACCAGTGCCTCCCAGAGTTGCGTGACGTCACGTGAAACATCCCTATTGATTCTTTACATAGCCTTTTCTTACCTGCTTCTTGAATTTTTATGATTGCTCCTGAAACTTTGTCATTCATATCACCCCATGTTATGTGTGTGCAGTACGGTGGGGGTTGTGCAGTACGGTGGCAGATGTTCAGTACACTGGGGATGCTCAGTGGCGGAGGATACACTGGGGAGGCTCAGAGGCTCGGTGGCGGATGTTCAGTACCATGATTGCCGTGGGGAGGCATCTCGCAGTACGATGGCAGATATTCAGTACAGTGGGGGGATACCATGAGTGCTGTGGCGGATATTCAGTACATTGGGGGGATACCATGATGGGTGTGGAGGGATACCAAGATTGCTGTGGGGAGGCATCATGAGTGCGGTGGCAGATATTCAGTACGTTGGCGGGATATCATGATGCGTGTGGAGGGATACCATGATTGCCGTGGGGAGGCATCTCGCAGTACAGTGGAGGATGTTCAGTACAGTGGGGGATACCATGAGTGCGGTGGCGGATATTCAGTACATTGGGGGGATACCATGATGCGTGTGGAGGGATACCAAGATTGCTGTGGGGAGGGAGGCATCATGAGTGCGGTGGCAGATATTCAGTATGGTGGCGGGATATCTCTGAGTACGGTGGGGGATGTTCAGTACCGTGGGGGTGTAATATGATCTAATCCACTAAATTATCGTAAATCAGAGACGGGGGCTCGATTCATCTGCTCCAGTAGTGTGCAATCTTCGAAACTTTTTCAGCTGCTCGGGCGTTTATTTTCTCGCATGGGATGCAAGGATTTCGTTTATTTAAATTTTCTTGATTCCGAGCTTTCTTAGAATAAATTCTGTACCAGCCCTCAGTTGAACATCTTTATCAACGAAGTTTCCAGTTTTTATTGAGTATAAATGTTTATTGTTTATAAATGTTTACTGTACTAGTTACCTAAGACTTTGAGTAAACGAATTTCACGCAATGCAACGCAACAGTTTTTTATAAGAAAACTTCTGGATGTAAGAAAATGTACTGAGTACCGACCCCTGTACTACAACAATTAAGAAAGTGAGCGAGTTTATGTTTAACGTTCTGGCCTGTGAAAGGCCCCAAGGGACCTTACTTCCAGCAGGAGCACGAAAGCGTGCTCTACATGCTTTTTATAAGAATACTTTGCTTTGATTTCAGCTTGCCCTCCTGTTTCTTATTTTTGGAATTGTGAGTACTAAAAGTTTGTTACAAGGTTTCTAAATCCTGAGGGTATTTTTTCTGCCAAAAATACATTTAATGTAGGCAACGACTTTCTGGTAGCTAGCCTGTTATTTTTAGCAAAATATTAAGCAACTTTGAGGGACTGGACCTGAGTCAAGATGCTAATTAAAAAAGTGCATTCTTAGACGAGATATGATAAAGAAAACAGCAGCTCTTATATTTAGGCAACAATATAGGTTTCATCAGTACTGGATTCCTACTTGAGTCTCTTAAATTTTTTGTAATTCGAGAGTCTGGGTTCCTTATAACGAGTTTCTTATAAAAAATACATGTACACGTTTTAAATTCACATTTTTATAAGATATAAATCAAGTTAGGTCGAGCTGCAATGCACAAGGATTTTCAGAGAAATCAATCAAATTTATAGTCAGCAGTCTCAGTCAGTTTGTCTCAAAAAATCCCATAACGAATGCTTTACTCGTCATTTTGTTCATTCTTTTTACTTAATTGTAAATGCATTTAAGGCTTTTTTCAGTGTTTTGTTTCTGTTCCGTAGAAACGCAGAGTCAAATTTCAACCTCGGGTTCTTTATGAAGGTGTTCCTTATAAAAAAACTTATAATAAAAACAACATAAACCCCAAGCACATACAGCAAATATTTGAAATTCCCATGCAAGTTTGAGGGCTGAAAACCCAAAATATTTAACTAACTTGAAAGCTATGACCAGAATAAAGTTGATAATTGAAACAATTATACCTTAGAGGGGTCTCAGTTTCTCAAAGAGGGCTTTTCTTATAACAAATGCCTGTTCTTATTGCACGACATTTGTTTACACTTTTTCGCTCAGCAACTGGACTGTAATCCAGCCTCAAACTTGCATCAAAGATTTTGGATTTCCAGTCTTCCAATCTAAAGACTAAATTGCTTAAAAGTTGCTTAAATTTTGATAGGCAAACAGAGTCTCTCCCTATAACCCCTACCACTTATACCGCCTCGATCTTTTCAAATGTTGTCTTTGAATCTTGAAAGATTTGATAATTTTTGCAAGCCATGATTAATTTTAGATAGTTTCGTAAATTCTTAGTGTAGCATTTTTTAGCAATTTGGTTATAAGGGGAATCGAAACAAGAAAGCTGTTGGAACAACAAAAGAAGCCGAAAGTTAAATAAACGAAATCCTAAAATGATAGTTTCTGAAAATCTTGAGCCTGACAATATTCTTAAAATATTCTTAAATTTCACCAGTTTTGAGCCTCCTTATTCTTATAAAAATTTATTCTTATAAAAAAAAGAGTGTAAACGCCTGAGCAGCTGAAAAATTTTCGAAGATTGCACACTACTGGAGCAGATGAATCGAGCCCCCGTCTCTGATTTACGATGATTTAGTGGATTAGATCATATTACACCCCCACCGTACTGAACATCCCCCACCGTACTCAGAAATATCCTGCCACCGTACTGAATATCTGCCACCGCACTCATGATGCCTCCCCACAGCAATCTTGGTATCCCCCCAATGTACTGAATATCCGCCACCGCACTCATGGTATCCCCCCACTGTACTGAACATCCGCCTCTGTACTGTGAGATGCCTCCCCACGGCAATCATGGTATCTCTCCATACACATCATGATATCTCGCCACCGTACTGAATATCCGCCACCGCACTCATGATGCGTCCCCACAGCAATCTTGGTATCCCTCCACACGCATCATGGTATCCCCACAATGTACTGAATATCCGCCACCGCACTCATGGTATCCCCCCACTGTACTGAATATCTGCCACCGTACTGCGAGATGCCTCCCCACGGCAATCATGGTATCCCCCAGTGTACTGAACATCCGCCACCGTACTGCACAACCCCCACCGTACTGCACACACATTACATGGGGTGCATATATTTGTCTGTCATACTAAACTTTTTTTTAAATGTGCACACATCTACCACGCTGCTAGACATACGACGACTGATTGGTTTGTGACCGCTTTGGCAAATGCAAAGATAAACGCCATACAGTTATGTATATATTGGATTCAAATATATTATTCCACAAGACATAACGACTTGACAAACTGATCAACCCCCTCACTGATCAATGTACACACCTCAAAAGTTTTGCAAGAAATTCAAAAGTCTGTGACCCAAGTTAACGTGACATGTATAGCAAATACACCTGCCCTTACACCCATGTTGGCCTACATTTTCTAATTCGTCTAACTCAAACGAAAATAACTTTATTTACTTATCAACACTACTTTATAACTAACGCTAAGATACAGACAATTTATATCTTACAGTACAGTATGGTCAGTCTAGTGATTTGTTCATGTCATAGGGGGGCAAAATAAATTTTAAAACACAAACAAGCTGCAAAACAGAACACAATTGCTTGTACGAATATCTATAATCCTAAATTTGCAGTTACTGGGAGAAGTTCCTTCAATCCGTTTTTTACGTATCCATCCTTCCATCTGCCGTGTCTCTTGAAAAGGCGATCATTTCCACCTCCAATTGTTTCATAAATCTGCTTTAATTGCTGTGAAGTCAATAGCTCCTTTTGTACTTTGGGACGGCTGCGTACTCTCTTTGCTGCTTGGAAAATGTGGATACAAATTTCTGAATTACACGGGTCACTTTCACCTGCTAATTGGTGGAAATGCTTGATAGCGTAGAAAACTGATTTGATAGTTGGAAACATGGTGCCGCTTTGAATAAGACTGGACAAAAACAATGCCACATACGTATCCTCTGCTGGAAACTCTTTCACCTCTGTAAATTTGCTGCTCCAGTTTTGCCATTTTCGGAATCCTGATTCATAGCTCTTATTTGTACTACCCGCTCTAGCTTCCTTCAAGATGCCTGGGAGTTTCTTTGCAATATTTTTCAATTCGTGATCCTTGATCTTATTGCTAATATCTTCTTTGATAGTAACTAGAATTAAGATAGAACACAAAACAAAATTCATTTTCAAAAAAGTCAACATAGGTAGACACATTACCCCGCCCTACCTCCCTCCCTCCCAGGCAAGGGCTCGGGCTATTTTTCGAAAGAGCATAATCATGCTTCCATGAAATTCATTTTTTTTAAATAAACATGGGGTACACCCATTACCCTGTCCTGCCTCCCTTCCTCCAAGGCAAGGGATCAACCTATTTTTCGAAACTGTATAATAATGCTACTATAAAATTCAATTTTCAAGAAAAAATCAACATAATAGGGTACACATTACTCCGTCCTGCCTTCTTTCCTCCAAGGCAAGGGATCAGTCTATTTTTCGAAATAGCCTTATCATGCTGCCATGAAATTCAACTTTTAAGAAAAAATCAACAATGTCGTCCTGCTTTCCATCCCTTCCTCCAAAGGAAGGGATCAGCCTATTTTTCGAAATAGCATAATCATGCTTCAATGAAATTGAATAAAATAGAGTTCAGTTCAACATCGCAAAATTGGGAAAATATTGCCCATTCCCCCCTTTTTTTAATGGATCCCACAGCCCTATGCCTAGCATAGGCTTGGTGATCCTCAAGATTCAATATTCAGCGCAATAATGGACCCATTGTATCTTTTTGGATGAAGATAGGAAAATTCACAGAGCCCTGCTTTTAATAGTGAGCTAGAATTTCTAAAAATCACATGACCGATTATGAAAGGGTGTAGGAGATTTAAAGGCTCTCTCCCTGATTCTTTTTATAGTTGTAACTCAGAAATCACTCAAGAATAAGAACAAATTTCGTTATCAAAACTCATATCGCTATCAAAATCGTGTACATACTCTGCGATACTCAAGAAAGATTGATACAAGATACGCTTAACTCATGTTACAACGTGTTTTACAAACGGAAGGAATCCTGCATACAATTAGCCATATAAGGTTCAATAACGAGTTTTTCCGGTTGAATAAAGTAAGAAGCTACTAATCAGAACAAAGATACATAAGCGGAGTAACACACCTAGAATAAATCAGTTTCCTGTTACAGAAGAAAAATCTAAAGAATGTTTTGAATTAAAACGATGTAACCACCATAATCCGAAGGTATACATCACAACACTATGTGGTTAGCGCTGCGGTCCTATGCGCCTTCGCGATGGAATTGCCACATACCCCCTCCTTGACCCAATTAGGAGTCAAGCATAATGCACGATTTCCAGCGCGAGTCCTGAGCAGCCGCCCAGGTAGGTCTGGTTCTGATGCATGTTGCACTCCCTACATCCTCACTTTCATCCTTGCTCACATCTCCTGTACTCTCAACCTGTGGACAAGAAATTTCAAGAGGAAATAATTTAAGAACAGATCTATTTAGAATTGCATTCTTACCACCTGACTTTCTTACTGCTGCCCCTCTTACCACACCGTCTTTTCCAACTATTAGCTTTTCGATGATGCCGACCTTCCAAAGACCTTGTTTGACATTGTCCTCCTGGATTAAAACCATGTCTCCAACCAAAATGTTTTCTGGTGTCGTTTTTTTTTGTCGATGGAACTCTCTCAAATCGGTCAGATACTTATGCTTCCAGCTATTCAAAAAATGAAACAATTTATTGGTTAGATACAAAAATCTATTCGAAAGCTTTTCCTGATTATCATTGTTAGCATCAACTTCAATATTTTCAGACAGTAGAGAAAACTTATGTCCAAATATCAAGTGGAATGGGGTAAGGACAGTTTCAATCTCATCATATTGATAGGTCAATGGTCTTGAGTTGAGCGTGCACTCAATCTCACACAGAACTGTGGTAAACTCATCTGCATTGAGTTTAGCATTACCGAGTACCTTTCTCAAGCACCTCTTCATGGTCCCTATCATTCGCTCGAAAAATCCTCCAAACCATGCAGCTCGCTCTAATTTGAAATTCCATTTGATTTGTTTAGAGCTCAAATAGTTCTGCATCCTGATACTCTCATACATTACCTGTAGAGCCTTTGAGGTTGCTTTGAATGTATTGGCATTGTCGGACACAAAGAGTGTAGGCGTGCCCCTTCTCGAACAAAACCATCTCAAACAGTTCACAAAAGTTGAAGCACACAAGTCCTCAACTAGTTCCAAGTGAACCGCCCTAGTGATGCAACATGTGAACAAACTATCCAAGCCTTTTCCATGTTTCCTTGTTTTTTGATGTAAACTGGGCCTGCAAAATCAACTCCTACCCTACTGAAGGGCGGAGCTTCGGTTACCCTGAATTCAGGCAAAGGTGCTACAGCAGGTGCATTATAGGGCTTACCTTCGAGTTTCCTGCAAGTAAAACAGTTATTAATAACCTTCTTGACATACTGTCTACCTTGGGTGACCCAGTAGCGAGATCTTAGCTCTGCAAGAGTACTACGTACCTTGCAATGGTGAACTAGCTCATGACACTGCAAAATAACAAGGTTAGTAAAATGATGGTCCTTAGGAAGAATAATTGGAAATTTAGAGTCATTATCTAAATTAGAATGTTCTAACCTTCCCTTGCAAACCAAAATATTGTTCTGCTCAACAACATTCAGACTTTCCTCAACTTTCTTAAATTTTGCATCCTCTTTCAATGCCATCTGTGCATCTTTCACCCACACTAACTCTGCTTCTCTCATTTCATCTGCTGTCAGCTCCTTAAGTCATTTTCTTCTCTCCATCTTACTTTGTGTATTACTGAGGAATCTTCTCACATATGCGGTCACCCTCAATAACTTACCAAGTGAATTGAACCTTCTGATGTCCATAACATTGCTCACTCTGCGTTGTTCTTCCACGACAGTTGTCATCAGACAAGCTTTCCTTCTCTCATATTTGGCTTCGCTCAACTCATTGGGGTTGAAGTCCTTTGGCCATGCCTCCTTGCCTTCTTTGAGCCACGTCGGCCCTTCCCACCACAAGTCATTCGCATTCAGCTCACTTGCATTTGCACCTCTGGATCCTATATCAGCAGGGTTTATTTCTTTACCTGCTACATGCCTCCAGTCTTCCTTTCTTGATAGCCTAAGAATTTCATTCACACGATGTTGAACAAAGTTCTTCCATTCACCTTGATTGTAGATCCTAAACAAAGCTGTTTGGCTGTCAAGCCAGAATCTAACAGAATCAACTTTTAATTGGGAACTAAGAGCATTTCTCACAGTCACCATAAGTATGACAAGAATGCGAGCTGACATTAGTTCAAGGCCGTTGATAGACAAGACCTTTAACGGAGCATAACAACTTGACATATATACCCTTAGTTGTTTCGCAAACCAGAGAAATCATAGCACAGTAAGCATACTTACTTGCATCTCCAAAGCCGTGTAGGGTCATTTTGAGAACTTCAACCTCGACATCTGTCAAAGTACACCTGGGAACAGAAATTTTATCGGTTACCTTCAAATCCTGTAGCCAAGTATTCCATCTTTCTCTTTTCTCTTCAGGAAGTGGACTATCCCAGTCAAGCTTTTTCACACAGAGTTCCTGGAAGAGAATTTTAGCAGTTACTGAAATTGGACTGATTAGACCTAAAGGATCAAACAAAGTGGCGAGGGTGCTTAATATCCCACGCTTAGTGACAATTTCAGATGGGGTTCTTGCTGTTCTCCCAATATCAAATTCAAGCGTGTCCTTGTCACTGTCCCAAGGGATTCCCAAAACCTTGGTTTTTCCTCCCATGTTGCTCGACACTCGTAAAGTCTCCTTAGCATTACTGCATCCATCTCCAGAATTTTCTTGAGCTTCACGACCTGTGTGTCTCTCAGTAGCAGTGATTTGCTCACCCAGGTCTTTCTCTTTCGTCTTCCTTTTACGTAACCTAAATCCCCCTTCCTTCATTCTCTCACTTGCCTTCTGATACAACTCAAAGGCACTTGATGCATCCTTGCAGCTTGTCACCAGATCGTCCACAAAGAACACTTCGGTCATGTCTCTCACGAAATCTGGATCCGAGTCTTGATAACTCTGCAAATGAAATCTTAAAACTGCATTCAAGAGAAAAGGAGAACTAGATACTCCAAAGACAACTCTATTAAAACGATAGGTGACAACGTCCGATTCTGATTCATTTACGTCACGCACCCATAATAATCGCAAGCAGTCCCTGTCCTCAGGATGAATCTCAATATTCAGGAAAGCTCTGTCTATGTCGCTCACTATACTCACTCTATTTGCCCTGAATCTTAGCAAAATATCAAAAATAAGTGGGGTCAATGCTGGGCCTTTATGCAAGCAGTCGTTGAGTGAGATGTCAGACTTTCTATCTTTGCAGGATGCATCATATACAACCCTTACCTTGGTTGTTTCAACACCCTCCCTGCAAAATGCTTGGTGAGGCAAATAAGAAACTCTGCTAGCCGTTTCTAATTCAGAGACTTCCTCGATTACATTGGTTTCCAGCTGCTCCTTGATGATTCGATCGTATTCCTGCAGAATTTCTGGAGTTTTCCTCGATTTTCTCAGCTGACTTTTCAACCTGGCCTGGCTGCTGGAATAATTAGAAGGTATTGGACCATGTCTTACCTTCCAGGGCAAACCTACAGAATACCGTGCACCTGTAAAAAGAATGTCATCAACAACACTTTCATGGACTTCATCTTTTTCTCTTATTCCAAGAGAATCAAGGTCCCACAACTTATGAAAGTTTGTCTCTATTTCCTGCTTTTTGCCTGGAAAAATTTCATGTACAAAATTTACATTGACAGAATCATCAAGTTACAATTTCTCACCTTTAATCGGTCCAGAGAGTAACCATCAAAGGGTGGTTCTTACAGCTACTGGCTCTCCAGGCCCCCCTCGGATTGACTCATCTTCTTGGAACTGCCACAAAAAATCTGATCCACAGAGTATATCTATCTCCAGATGTTCCTGTTGTTTACTTACATCTGAGAATAAAATGTCATTCAAATGTGAAAAGCATTTCTTAATTTCTTCAACATGAATATTTGAAATTTTAGAAATTCCATCTACCTCAAATGCTTCAACATTAATAGATTTACCTTCAAACAATGGATCAACAGAAAATTTGTAAACATTTCTGAGGGATACCTGTGCTTGGGTCCTTCCAAATGCTTTGATTCCAAGCTCCTCAGCCCTGTCTGGACTTAAACCAATCTTACCTGCAGCCTTTTTGCTGATAAATGTCTTCTGGCTTCCAGTATCGAACAGAACTCTCATTCTCTCCCCATTCACATTGGCTGTGGCTGTTTGAAGTGCAACTCTCACCCCAGAACTAGACGATGTGTTCCCAACCCAAGATGTGGCATGGACATTCAGGGTGGACACACTAGTTGGCTTAGGCTGCGCTTCCTTAACCTTAGCTATGGGAGGTGTAAGAGGTGTAGAGTCGCTTGAACCTACGCTAGAGCAAATGGCAGTGTGATGTTTTCCTTTACAGTGCTTACACCTACCCTTATTTCTGCACTGAAAAGACCTATGCCCCCCTCGTAAACAAATGAAATATTTCCCCGATTTAAATAGAACGTTCTTACGGTCCTTTGGGTCTTTCACCTCTGGGCAGTCTTCTGAATTGTGAGTCTTCTCCCAGAAAATACACTTTCCATCTTCGTTTGTAAATAAGGCCGAAGCTGTTCCAACGCTGTTGCTATATCTGTTTGTTTTAGGCCTGTCATCACAGGAGGTCCGCGTCTGCTGTCCAAAGATGGGCACGTGACTTTCTCTAACCTCAATTTCTTCTTCGAGCGCAGAAATAAACTCATCGAGTGTCCAATCCAGGTGACTTTTTTCAGAAAAACGAATCATACTATAGCTGACAGTCTCAGGGACCTTATCCATAAGAATAGGTACAATAATTGAACTATAACTTTGCTTGTCCACTTTGATGGCCTCCAGCCCCCGATAGTGGATTTCGATCTGGTCGTGTAAATTCCTCAGGCGTAAGGAATTTTTCTCGCTGAACACACCCTGTAGATTTATCATTTCGTTGATGTGCGCTCTTTGAATCACCCCTGGTTTGGCAAATCGCTTTTTTAGTATTTCAACGGCAGTTTCATAGTCCTTATCAGTGAAAGGTATTCCAGCGATTATATTTCTGGCAGGTTCTTCTAAGAAACTTTGAAGGTACTTGAATTTGTCAACGTTTGCCAAGTCCTCGTCGTCGTGTATGGCACTTTCAAAATTCTTGCCATTGTGACACTTTTCCCGTAAACTTTTTCAACTCTAGCTGGGTAGTTTCACTTTTGCTCTTCTAGGCACGGCTTCATTAGCATTGGATTCACCAGAATTAGACTCATTATTGTCCATTCTCTGCATCCTGGGTTTTTCAATTTCTCCCAAAATTTCCTGTAGGCAAATCTTCGTGTAAGAAATTTTCTCTCTTATTTCGTTCGCGGCGTCTGCCTCCTGTTCACAATCGTTTTCCCCCGCGTCCTTTTCAATCATTGCTTCCAAAATATCTGAGTCGAGTTTTTTAAGACTTTGATAGTTTTCCTCTGAGCTCGCTGTCCATTGTTTTAGCAGTCTGGGATCGAAATCAGTTTTTTCTGCTTTCTGGGTCTTCTGGGCCTCAGCGATCTTGTTTAAAAGCTTTGTCAGGACTCCTCTCTCTGTCTTTCGTTTCTTTTTTAATTTGTCCAGATCCATTTCTTTGATAAACTATCCGTGCTGCGGTGGACCATATGTTGGAGATTTAAAGGCTCTCTCCCTGATTCTTTTTATAGTTTTATCTCAGAAATCACTCAAGAATAAGAACAAATTTCGTTATCAAAACTCATATGGCTATCAAAATCGTGTACATACTCTGCGATACTCAAGAAAGACTGATACAAGATACGCTTAACTCATGTTACAACGTGTTTTACAAACGGAAGGAATCCTGCATACAATTAGCCATATAAGGTTCAATAACGAGTTTTTCCGGTTAAATAAAGTAAAAAGCTACCAAACAGAACAAAGTTACATAAGCGGAGTAACACACCTAGAATAAATCAGTTTCCTGTTACATAAGAAAAATCTAAAGAATGTCTAGAATTAAAACGATGTAACCACCATAATCCGAAGGTATACATCATAACACTATGTGGTTAGCGCTGCGGTCCTATGCGCCTTTGCGATGGAATTGCCACAAAGGGTAAAAAATACCATTTTTTGTTACTAACAAGGCCAAAACGCAGATGATTTCCAATATGGGATCCCAAGAGTTCCCTTTACTTTGCCTTGGCTAATGCGAAAAATAACTTCAGGTACTTTCGAAAAAGGGGGGACCAAGAGGTTGTTTTCATTGCCCCAGTTCTGCAAAAACGCGTCTATGGCTTCAGTATTTGAAAAATAAAATAAAGAGTTAAATCTTGAAACTTTATGATTATTCTCATCGGCAAACCTATCTATGGAGTGCAGCCCACACAGTTCATCCAAATAGTTGAACAATTCAAAAGAAATTTCCCAATCATCAAAATCCGCCTGTGTTGAAAGAAAATCTGCCTCTAAATTGAAAGCCCTCGGGATCCACTTCACTCGAATTTCGACGGAATTTTCCTGACAGAAGTAAAATATCTTGAGTGCAATATTTTGTAATTCGTTATTTGGGCTTCCAATTTCAACAATTCTTGATGTTGCAAAATTGTCAACATTACATACAGCCTCCTCGCGATATGAAATTTTTGAAAGTTTTTAAAGCGTGAAAAAGGGCAGTGAGTTCACGCCAAGTTGAAGATTTTCTTTGTTAATCTAAAAATTTCTATGGCACTGCACTTCACCAGAAGTAGCCGCACCTAGACCAGAAAAACTAGCATCAGAATACACATACTCTTGAGGATAAAAATAAGAGCACTCTCTGTTTGATTTTTCAAGGTTATCTTTCCAAAAGAAAATCTCACCCAACGCTGCAGCGTGATTCAAAATGTTGAAATGTGCATCTCAAGAGGACCTCCCATCAATACGTTTATACAAATATCTAGTATTCAGGGGAACTATATTTCCAATAACGTATTTCATTGACAAAAGTTTACCTATTAGTTTAGATAATTTCCTTGCAGGATTGTATGGTGATTGCAATAAAACAGAAATATGGTAAAGCGTTGACATTACTTGATCCTCAGGAATAGACAGTGTATTGAGGATAAGATTTATCTGGTTGCTAGACGTTTTGCCCAACCTCCAGTTCGCCCAACCTCCTTCTTGCCCAACCTGGCGGGACGGTTCGCCCAACTTTGCGGGTGGATTTGCTCAACTCTTATCTCAGGTAAATAAACATTCATTTTGATCAGTTTTTGTACGTTATTTTATCTATTATTCATTTAAAGGATAACTTTCTGGCAAGTCTTGAAGTCCCTTGCTTTTCCGTAGATTTCTACAGACCGAGACGAGGCATAAATCATTATGCCCTCCTGCCTAAAGGCCTGCGATTCATTTTGAATCGTTGGTACAAGTCAACGAGGCTATTAGGTAAAACCCAAGGACCAACGACCTCTGGAACAAAAATTGCATTTCTTGATGTTTGGATTAGAATTATTAGTCAATCATAAGTTTCAACAAGTTTTGATAATTCTTATCGAAATATTTTCAAAAAAGACAAGGCCTACTTCAGTAGCATGCATTATAATATTAGGCCCATCTGTATTAGATAGACATTTTAACCGCTCCAATGTAAATTTCCCCTACTTAACCTTAATTTTTCTCCAAAATTCTTTTTTATGTGAGAGCTACTTAAATTGGTTTTGAAGCTTGATGTACATGACCATATTTTGGATAGCGATGCGCCGCCTATTATCAAAATCTTCCTCTTTTAACACCAAAATCACGAAACAGTATAACCATTTGGGGGGCACGTCCACAGTACTCTAATTATACTATGAACTCCCACGGACCTGTTTTTGCTATCAGCTTTTACTGATGGTGTCAAATTTTGAGTCTCTTGACCATCATAGTAATGTGCTGTCAATCTGCTTGTTAGTTAGCCTCAGAGGTTTGGGTTGTTTTTACATCATTCGTCAATTATGGCAAAGTTTGAGGCTTGTTTCCTAATAAAATGTTTCCCATAAAACGAAAAGTGTACCTTTGTTTTTTTTCAGTAAAAATTTATGATACATTTTAATCTTTTTTCAAGAGATAACCTAGTTCTATTAACGTGGAAGATATTTCAAATTTCCTTTTCTCTAAAAAATAGCAAAATGCGCTGTTGGTTGATTACCTGCTATCTCAAATTTTAAGTTTTCCTTAACACTGGTATGGCAGCAGAGAGGACACTAGTAGATCATGTTCAAAAATAGCCTGAAATTTTTTGAGATGGAAAAAATTCAAAAAAGCGGTTCTACTTTGAATAATTCTTTGAATTTTCAAAATACAACCTTAAAAATGAATATGTTGAAAAAATAGTTAGAATAGCAGAATAGTTTATAAATAGGTGTGCTAGTTTAAAAATGACATTTTTTCCCCTTTCATATCGAACTCTTTCCTGTTTAGCACTGTCACGCCTGCAGAATCAAAGACAAGCGTTGTTCATTATGCTCTTGCGCGACAACAATAGAATTTTGTTGAATTGTAAAAACAAGATAGCTGCTCGAAGCAAGCGTGATAGGAAACCTGTTTCCAGGCTTATTGATGAGATCTCTGAGACAAAACACGAAGAGGTGCCGCAGAAAAAAGCACAGAAAAGTAAAGATAATATGTATTATGATGCTGACATTGTGAAATTCGACTTAGAAGGCAAAAAAGTTTTGATTCATTCCACTGGATACTCGAAAGAACATGATGAATGGAAGGCCATCGACAACAGTGCAGATTTCCCACTGGCGAAAGTTTAAAGGTATGAAGCTCCGGGTTCTTCAAGCCTCGAAGAAAGGTCCAGACAATTCAAGAGAAAACTTAAATGTGAAGTCAAAAAAAACCTAAGCTCAGACCGCAAGAATGACCCACATGTCAAAATAGTACTAGACATAGACAAAGATGTCTTCGAAACAATATTTAAGAAGCTCGGCAAGAAAGAGAGCAAAAGAGGGAAAACCAAGGTGAAGGTTTGCAACAGTGTGCTCGATTTTGTCCTTGGAAAGAGATGGAATATCAGGGTGAAAAATATGTTGGTTGACTTTTCAAGTGTCTCTGACAGGACTGTGGAATTTTGGTTACTGGTGAGACAACCCTTTTCTGACTACTTTCAATGTGGAAGTCAATTTTTCCCATACAAGATTGAGCAGAGTCCAGTGTTTGTTTTTACTTTTGTGCGACAAGCTTGAAATGCAAGAGAATACAAAGAACATTTTCAGTCATAAAACACATAACTTTTTTTAGATATTTTCGTAAACTTGTAGTTGGATTTTTCCCTAAGGGGGGGGGGCTTGGTTGTCCTAGGTGATGATGTACCCGTTGCAACATTTAGGGTCCCAAATTTTGTGATTTGCTACCTCTTAGGGGTAGAAAAATTCCCATTTTCGAGAATTTTTACCACCACTCAGGGTTTTAAAAGTTGATATGACTACAAGTTTCAAGAAAGTTTCCTGAATTAAGTTTAAGTTGGTAAAGATTCCATAAACAACGGAAAGTAGTTATTCTATAACTATTATTAAACACATAAATACCATTTTATAAGTGTTCTTCTCTGTTTGCTTCTGATTTCGTGATATCAAAACACGCATTTGATTCGTGTTGCACTATTTCAAAAGAAATGCAAAAGTCTATCCAGTTGTCAAACAATAGTACTATTGTTTCTTGAACAATTGAACTTTTGTTATTTCAGCTTACAGATAACGTTTCTGCCGCTGGGGCTTAAAGTTATTACCGCTTAGGGTAAAAGCTACTACAACTAAGGGCTTAGGGTTTGGCAACATTTTGCAACCGGTATGTCACCATAAGCTACCAAGTCCCCCCTGGAGACTTTTCAAAAATTCTGTACCCCCAGGACTCATAAGCGTACGGGAAGAAATAATTTAGGGGGGGCTGCCCAACACAAAACCCATTGTTAATTAATATTTTCGCCCGACTGAGGGCTAAATTTTGCCCGAATGGGGCTCAATTTTGACAAATTTTCTGAAGTTGGGGGGGCTGCCCCCCCCAGCCTCTATGGCCCGTACGCTTATGCCCCAGGTACTTATAAAGTACTAACCCACCACTAAGAAATTGACTCAAGAAACTGCTGTTTGCCAAATGATTAGCACATTTAGTGCATCTGCATTTTTTACTGTAGCTACTGCATAGGAAAATATTCAGCAAGTTTCGTCTTTTTTGTCTATTTAGAAGAATCCAAGCAGCCTGGTTTTAAGAATCGAGTTTCTCAAGCCTGGTTTCCATATAGTCATTGAAGGTCCCTGAAAAAGTTTACGATAATGCAAAAAATTAATTTTAATCCCTTCAGCAACCCAAAATGACTGGGTCGTTGAGGGTAGCTGAGTTGAAAAATTTTGATCTCAGTGACCCTCAACGACTGTCAACACCAATGAAACAACTGAGAAAATTTTGATTGACCATCTCACATGCTCGACTGCCAACGATCTTCAAAGACTATATGGGAACCAGGCTTAAGTGGGAGAGTAGTACTGGTATTATATGCTTATTTGATTTCATATTTCTTGTCAATATTCTAGTAGAAGAAACATAATTTTAGCAACATAATAGATCAAATCTTTCAATATCTCACAATGTTTTCTTAACCATAATTCAATGATGTCAACTGTCTTATGAATGTCTATTTGGCAAATAAATAAAGTTTGAACAGAGAAGAGGGTCAAAAAATGTATTAAGAATAAGCTATTTCAGTTAACAGAAGATGTAAAATTAGGTAAATAAAATGTATGTCACCCATATGTAAGATCAGTCAAAAGACATCAGTCAAAAGTGAGTTCCAGTTCTTGGTCACAGTTTCTTGTCCATTTGCCTTCTTTCTTGTGTAGATGCATGCAGCAGGTGGGGTGCTGACATTGCTATATTTTTCTGTGCGTGTTTTAATTTAATACCCATTATTGAGGCAATTACTACAAACATAACTGTCTTCAAACGTTCAGCTCCCATTGCTTGCAAATGTTGGAGCCTGGACTTCTTCAGCATTAACTGCTCAAGGCACTCTTCCCCTTTGTGATTTGTTGATCTGAAATAGTCTTTTGACGCCTGATCGTTGTACTTTTCTAAGCCTTGCTGGTTAAAAAAGGATAGATTACCATGTAGTCTAAGAAAGTCCGGCACATGGCACCGAAAAGCATGCATAAACGGTGTTACACTACTCGCCTGATATAAGTAAAGAAAATTTTGTCCATTCAACTATTTTCTTAGAAAATGCATCTATTTTCTCCTCTGTATAGGAATCTAGCCTTAGAGTTTCATATAGAGTTAGAAAATCCTTCCAGAGCGATTGAATCCTTGGTGCATTTTGGGAAGATGGCATTAAACCTGGAATATTGATTGCTTTGAAAAGCAAAAGCTTTTCTGGACCATTGAGTTCCCTGTACATTAGCTTTTTCGTGTCCTTGTTTATATTCCAAGCAAAGGGAATATTAAGCGACGTGAGGGTGTTTGCATAGCGCTGCATATGCTGATACTCGGTTACATCAAACCCACTATTAAATGTCTTCTTCTCAATCAAGTCCTCCTTCCTCAATTGCTGTATCAGATATTCAATTAGGACATCTGATATTCTTAGGAACAAGTGGAGAGTATCTATGATAACTCTGTCAAGTTCAATTGATTCAAACAATGGGACATTTTGTGTGTTGTGTTGACGCTTTTCTGCATCTTCCTGGATCATTTTTATTGTCCTTCCCTGTAATAATGGCCATTGTTTTGACACGTCATGACGCTCCAGCCTTGTGCACAAGCACCAAATGCAAGCAAAGTTTTGATTTGCTGGGCCTATACCACAAACAGTGGCAAAAAATTTCCAGTCCCAACCTAGGAACATTTTAATCTCAAAGACTTTTGAATTGCTGAGAGTTAATGTTGTAAGCTGGGCTGTGTCTCTTGTTATGTCTTTCAGGCTATCCCTTATCGAGCAATAATCATCTTTGGTTTTTACTATTGCCAATATGTAATTTCCTTTTTCTGAAGCAGCAATGGGACCTTCATTTATTATGCAAAAGGTGACATTCATCAGCTGCAGGCGTTTACCAATTCTTGTACCATCTCCACTCAACTTTACTCTTATGGTTTCATCATCTTTTATTATTCCATTGTTGTAGAGCCTTGAAACCTGTGCTGTCAGAGCATCTTTAAAATTCACCTGAACCCCTTCTGCATCACCTGGTGTTGAAAATATTTTCCAATTCGAGTTTAATTCGTTTAATCGCTTTTTTAAACTGTATTTTGTTGGAAGCCCTTTGGCAGTTGAAGCAAGTTCGTGCCAAGCAGAATCTGATATAATAAATTTGTCCTTTATGTACAAGAGTAAACTGACATTGTCAAGTTGTGTATCATCCAGTTCATTGTTCTGAGAATCAAAACTGGTATCAAACAGTTCTTTTTTATCGATAAACTCTAATGTAGTTGTTGTGCCATCACTTACATCAATGCACTCAATATTGCATGGAACCAAATCATAAAGGCCCATTGGCAATTTTCTCGTAATTTGTTCTTAATCCTATACTTGCTTCTTTCAGAATACTGCAAAAATACATCAAACTTTTTTGCGCAGTTGGCTTTTGTTTTGTTCTCCTTCATTACTTTTCTGACTGCATTCTTGAACCTCTTTTTCCAATATAAAGCCGATTTTTGAGCATTTTCAAGGTCATCTTCAAGTTTTTCACATTTGGAGTTTATTTCCTGCAAATCATCCTGGATTTTCCGCTTCTCAGCTCGAAGTTCTTCATTTGTTGTGAAAAGTTTCATTTTATCTGTTTCAGACCCAAAAATCTTGATTTGATATGCATCTTTCTGACTCAGTTTCTCCACAAATTTTCTAATTTGCCTGCCTCCTTTTTTGTTTGCTACTTTCCCCTGCTCAAGCAAAGACTTTATCTTAAAGTTAAAACATTTAACGATTCTGTCACTCACTTCGAAATCTTTGTAGCCACTTTCTTTGAGTACTTCTTCCACTATTACAAAATAATTGTCTTTCTCCCCGTCTGTTTTGGATTTAGCATTCTTTGCGATTTTATACATCAGATACCTGAAAAATAGATAACAAGAATTAAGTATACATAATTTGTTATAACTGCAATATGCGCAAACATCAGTCAAGCCTGAACTGCAGATATTGCAAAGATTGCCAGATATTACCAGATTTTTTGAAAGAATTTTGCAAAAATTAGCTTGGGCAAATTTTTAATTCAAATTTATGTGCTGCAGATATAATATGCTGTAGCAGCAGGGACAACATACTACATGGGCATATCTAGAATTTTCCTTGCAGGTTGTATGATATCTTGCTGGACAATCTGCCATTGCCGAACGTAAATCCAGGGCCGGCGGAAGATGTCCATAGTTGGTCCGACTCGAGCTAAACTATTGGGTCGGGGGCATACCCTCAAGAAAGTTTTGAAATCTATGTTCTCTCAGATGAAATTCGGTGCATTTTCTGAACGAAATTTAAGAAAAAATAAGTCGAAAATTGCATGTTTTATAAATTTTTTATGGAGCAATATTGTTTTTTTTTAAAGAGTGACTGACTCAAGCCCAAAAGTTGGTCCGGCCCAAGCCGCACCAACCAGACCGGTTCCGCCGGGCCTGAAATCTTATATATGTATTTGAGTTACAATTAACAAAGTGAAATAAAATTTGCCTATAAAAGGCATGCTGAGTAGAGTGTTTTGTAATTCTCCTAAATTGAAGAAAAATTCTGGCAAAATTCTTTGGGGGTACTATGGGATATGACAGATAACGGTACCATTTTTTGGGTATGATACACACACTTTATAAGAATACCACTAGAATACCTTTAACTTTTGCCATGGCTTGAACTTTTCCATTGTTAGGGTTTATTTTTAAATTTAAATTTCTTTTTGGCAACTTCAAATTTATGATGCTGATGGCCACAAAAAATGCTAACAACAGATCACATTTGTTTCCTGTCTTTTTATATATATCTAATAAACTGGCATTGCTGTTTGAATATAGATCACATTCTGATGGGCACTCAACAACAGATAACACTGTCATAATTACAGTGGCATACAATGGAAATTTATGAGGTTTATATATACTCACTGGTTAATGTTAGCAACAAAAAATTGCGAGTCCTTTGGTTGACTGTTGTTGTGTCTTCCCCCACCATCATAATCGTCGCCGCCATCCTCCATCATGCATCCAAAAAATTCACGTTTAAACAACAAGTCTCTAGGCCTACTAGTAACGAAAACATCCTGAGAAACATCATCCCTTCTTCTACGCGTCAAATCTCTTCAATTCCTTTTTTAAAACTTGAAAGACGGTGGATTTTTCCTCATAAACATAAAACATTTGACATCATTCGAGAGCTTGAAGTTTGGAGAACAAATTTAGCATGCTGGATTAGTTGTCCAAAGAGAGGCTAACCCATCTATTACGAGGTTTTCTAAGTCCGTGTAGTGTACTGACCAACTTTATAATACAAATCAATTGGATATAAAGTTAGAAAGAAAGGTTGAAAAAGACGGTGGTTTTTTGCGGACCACCACCATAAAAATGACATCATCAGAAAGCTATATCATTGTTCTTTCTTTTGAGACACCTGGATTGTGTTTTATTACAATGAAATTCCACGCAACATGGGAAAATCAACGCGCGAGCTGAGATTTCGGGTTTGCGTTCTGTTTGACAAGTTCACAATAGGAAACAATCACTCCCGCTTCTACGCAATTTGACAGGGAACAGTTTCATATGTACAGTCATTACAAAATCTCAAAACAGATAAAAGAGTAATATTTATGGTTGATAAAGGAGTAAACTAGTGGCTTACATTGGGAGCTTAAGAAATCAGAATTGCACTGTTATTTGGCATTCACTAGAAGTTTTGCAATCAATGAAACAGCCTAATAAACGTGATGAATCTACACCATGAATTAATTATAGAATGAGTAAATCAAGTGGCTGATACTAAAACTAAACACCTATTCAGATTCACTTAGAATGATTTTTTATTGATTGTTCAAGCTCTTTCAGAAATCAACCACAAAGCAACAAATGTAAGAAACAATAAAAGTTGATAAAATGAACGAATTGTTGCTTACAAAACTGAATCCGAACACGACAATTGATATTGTGATATCGTCTCTGATAATAATTTGTTAATAAGTAACCAGGAAAATTAGTGAGTACTTGGCACTTCCTTTTGCCAGAACTGATTCAAAGAATGTAAGCCACACTTTTGCTCATTTATTATAATGTCAGTCACTTAGAACACGCAAAAACGGTAGTAGTTTAGTGTCATACCCAGGACTCTGCTGATGATGTCACCATGACACGTATCATTCTGTGGATCCGTCACTGTGGAGAAAGGGGGACTAAAATATACAGCTGTCCTTGGCTGCGTTCACATTTGTTGTTGATGCCTCTGTTCCATCCTTCAACATCATTGTTCTTTCTGACCGGCTAACCGAAGATGGACCAGGTTGTTGGTGACCAGACATCGCACTCTATCCATGTGTTCCTGAGATACTCAACGAGGGGTTGCAGTGCTGGAGAAGACTGGCGTGCGTGGTGATGGAATGTCTCGTCTATATGCCCTGCAGGCAAGAAAGGCAAGGCCATCAATGATCTTATGTATTCTTGTACACTACTGTTTTCACTGTATGCCACTTTGTGACCTGATGTGCTCTTTACAAATCAGGAGAGGTTTTCGGTGTGGTGTTTAAGGCAGTGGGGAGAATTGGAAATATTTGCTGGTACAGAGGAGGGTAGCGTTGATGGTCCAGCTGAATCATGTCGTTTTAAAGGGCCACTCCAGCCAAAAAAAAATTTCTGAGATTTTTACGTAATATGGTAGTTAGTCGTGAGTTTGAAGCCATCGTAAAGTTTTTTTTGAAAAATATTGTATTTTCTTGCTTTAATAGGCGTCCAAAGTTGAGTTTCACCGAAAAAAAACGAGCAAATTTTTTCGGTGAGGGGTGCCCTTGTGACGTCACAAAGGCACCCCCTTCGCCTTTCCGATCTATTGTAAAACTGCCGTTGAGAGATTCGGCTGTTTCGAGGAGAACGACTTTTTTCGCTTTGTTATTCGGTGTTTGGCAGAACTTGCACCAGGTTTGGATTTGCGAGTCGAAGAAGCAGTGGAAGCGATAAACAGATCAACTCATTCCTTCGTGTCCGTCAGTATCGCTGTAAAAGTTGCAGCATTTAGTAGTTTGAAGTCGAGCTATGCTGGTGTTCACAATTACTGCAATAGTTTGGTTGCGAATGATTAAAAAGCTACAAGATTTGGCTTACAGTCGCGTTGTTTGATCGAGCCATTCACAGCAGAGACACATTCGGCATTTAGAGATGGGTGAGTAGGCCTAAGTTTGTCTAGTTTCATTCTGTTGACTTTAATGTAATTCCCCACTTAGAAATTACCCGAAAGTGAGGGCCAGGGGCGTGTGGAAAATGGAGGAGCATAAGAAAAAATGACACCTTTTAAAGGAAGCTTTTCCATACAGGGGTCAAAATTGAGGGTTTAGACTTAAAAGCAGCTACCTTGGCTCTCATGGCCTCTATTCAACAAGAATTTAGCGAGAAATCAGATATCCAAAAAAGAAAAGTAGCAAAATTTCTGAGACATGTGACAGGGGCATAATTTCTGGCTTGAAAGTTGGGGGCTTGGTGCTTTTGCCACTGCAGTAAGGGAGACCTTTCTATATTTTCATGAATTCAGCATTGTAATACTAAAGGGTGCCAACTGAAACCCCAACCTGTTTAATTGCCCCCTCCATTTTGTACTTCTGGGGGAAGGTAAATCTAATCTGTTTTTAAGCTGTTTCCCTCTTGCCATATTTTCCCTTGCTTATTTTCCTTTGCTTTGTTTGCATAGAAAATCTTGCACAATGAAGTCAATACACCTCAATTACAGGGGCGACGTGGGACCTCAATTTTAGGGTGGGCTTAACACGAAAAATTTCCAAAAAGGGGATCAAATGCTCAACAATTTCCGAAAAAGTGGAAAAATCGCAAAAATTTCCGCAAAATCTACAGATTTTGCTCTGATAGGAGGGGACATGGCCCCCTTTGCCCCCTGGCCACGACGCCCCTGCTCAATTACTTGTTTATGGTTTTCTAAACTATTTAAAAACACCAGGAAACAATTAACAGATGCAATATTTATTGTAATGGTGCTCAATAGATAAAATATTTCAATTTCTTTTAGGGATAAAGTCAACAAAAAGAAAAACATGAATCCAGTGGCTAAAATCATCCAGAATTGTATCAACTCTAGTTCATATTTTTTTGAAGTACATCATGATATCAAAACTTCTTTCTCTGGCATCATTATCTTGTAATAACTGTATGAAAACCTAAAAAGGAGAATTATAAGAGTTATATATTTCAAAATAAAGATAGAAGTGATGAGAATATAAAAGCATGTTATCTCTCTTGCCCATCCTAATAAAAGGGCTGGAATCTGGTCACTCCCCTGACAACCCCTCAAGCAGGGTGACAAAAATATTATCACATATATCTTCTACGGACAGATGTTTTTCTGCGAGATGCGTCCATCCAAGTGTAAAATAGGCAAGGCATAGACTTTCAATTGAATTAAATTAGTAAGCTCAGAGAAATTAGAAAGCATCTCAAATTTTTTTTTGGGGGGGGGGGTACAACACTTCAAAGGTACTTTATTCATAAAGCACCAGGGCCCATCTCTGTAACTAAAGTAACAACATCATATCTTTTTTTGCAAAATCTTGGGCTGGCCCCTACGTCCTTGTATACACGTTTTTTTTTATAAGAAACCTAGTTCTAGAGCCCCAAAAATTTAAGAAACTTTTAGAACTACATCAATATCTTTAGAAACTCCGAGAAAAAATAAGAGGACTTTCTGAGCCGATAAGTAATATGTCAACAATACAGTTTTGCTTGGTTTAAAAGTTTGCTACACGTTTTTATTCAGAGGAACACAGGATGTTGAATCTACTTGTATTAGTAGGTGGGTTTCACATTAATACTAGAAATATGCGAGGAAGAGTGCAGAATTTGATGTTAAGTGCGTTTCTGAAAATAAGAAACTTTTAAGAAACTTTTAGTACTAGAAACTGGTGAAAAATTAAGAAACTTTTAGTAGTAGGACCCAAGCTAGGTTTCTTATAAAAAAAACGTGTATGCTACTAAACTATCAATTCAAAATAAAACTTTTATTATGGAAATAGATGGAAGCTGAACCCCTAGCTCTCTGCCTGCTGTATGTCCTGCCAGTTCATGTGGAAAATGATATTGCTTGTTTAAAGTCTATGCAAAATCTTAATTGTAGACTACATTTTTCAGTGAAATACACTTTACAAGAACTAACCATTGCACATCTCTGATTGTCATTGTCTTGCGTCTGTAAAAAAATCCTCAGTTTCTCTTTCCTTCTGATGTTCTGCTGCTTGCTGCTCCATGGCCTGTCACGCTTGGCCCCTGGCATTGGCCTAAACCATTCTACTCTATCCTCCCTTCTTGATCTCAAGTCCACAATAAGCCGTTTGCGATTTGTTTGTACCAGATGTTGAGAGTTGACTCAGCATAGTATGCAGACATTCCAATGTGAACATTGTTTGAAGATTGAAGACAACCTTCCCGAATTGGATGGTCTGTTCTCGCTGCAATTCTCATTTTGCATTTTTTGAGGTGATGAAGTTTAGTAGCGGTCAGAGCTGTTCACTTTCGCACATGAAAAACGACGGAAGCGAGAGTTGACAACGAGAAATTTCTCGAGTGTCGAAAATCCGTGTGACGTCAATCCGAAAAGCACCCGAAAACTTATTCAAAAACAATTCAATTCAATAAGAGTTATACAAATGCTTATTGTGAGAAAACGGTAAGAGATATACAAAAAATAATTGCGGATTCGTTCGTTTCAGGCCAGAATTGGTCTACTCATCAAATAAAAAAAGTGCACTGGAGTGGCTCTTTAAGCAACCACTGGGGATCTGCACTGAATTTGACAGTGTTGTTTATGTCTGTGTGGTTCAAAACAAGCAGCATAAATTTGTTCACTCAAATTTCAAGTTGTGCGTTCTTCTTGAGTGCAGTTGGGTCTCTTTACGAGGCATTCTCTGTGCACACAAAAGGTAATTCGTATAGAATCAAGTCTTTGTCTGAGGCACATGATTTGGTTCAGTTTTGTAGTAACATTCTGCATGAAAACGAGCTGGAGATAAGATCTGCGAAAAACATCACAGGGGTTTTAAATGGGCCTCAAGGCCATGTCTCCGCCAAAACTGTTAGTTCTGTTCGTCTCATAAAGGAGAGCATTAAACGCTTGGAAGATATCCTTGGCGAGCACTAATCTATTAAGCTGTATGACGCTGGATATTGAAAATTGTCATGCTACTGTCCATACAAAGCAACTCAACATGTCAATGCTGGAATATGCAAGGTCCTTTGGTGCAACAATGAAGGAAAGCATCAAACGCCTAACTCACTGGGCAGCCTATTATCACACCAGCAGGAAATCTTGGTATCCCAAACCAGATGGCACGATCCCATTTTCAAAGGTGGTAGTGATCAAGCCTCTTCCATCAGTCCAGATGTCTCCAAATGACTGCGAAATTATGAGAGGCTGGGCATCCACTCATGGTGCTGCTGTACGACAAAGGACTGTCAGATAAGAAACAATGATGGCAAAGCATGGAACCCTTCCAGAGTTTATGTATCAGCGGCAGCTAGATTCAGTCCCAAAAGTATCTTTGAATTTCGAAGAAGATGACGACAGCAGATCTGATGGTGGTGAAGAGCAGGTGATGGAAGGAGGAAGAAATGAAATGGCAGATGAAGTTGATGAGTTTGATGAGAGCAGTGACGAGGAAGTCCAAATCAAAGACGTGCAAGAGATAGTGGCAGGGAACCGGGATGAAATTGGAAGGGCAACAGACTTTTTATTGGGTGCAAGATCAAGATATGGAAGGGCCATAAGATTTAATAACAGACTGTTGTTTTAAAAAAGTGAATTAGCTATGTTTTGCTCGAGGGCGCTATTGAATTTTACTACAATTCGTCGCAAGTCTTAAGATATCTATTGTACGGTACAGTATTAGGCGTTTATGTTGATTGTTGGTAAAGGGATGAAGCCAGTGAAGTGAAATAACAAAGAATAATGTTACCAACCTTGGGCAACTAAATATTTTTTGTCAAAAGTATACTTTTCGGGAATTTTTGATTTTATATTTGCAGGTTTTCGGGTTTTTCCAAATTTTCGTCCGGGATTGTGGGTTCTGGTACCTCCCAAAGCCCCCCTCATCCAGGTATAAACAAATTCTTATCCCATTAGAATGCCAGTGCAATACCAAAGGACGGAGAACTTTGGTGAAGATAAAGGGTGTTGAGGATAATCCGAATGGGAGCACAGTGAAAACATAGTTTTTAGCATCCCAATAGAAGCCTAAGAATGTTTGATGGGAAGGAAAAATATGTATGTGATGATAGGCACTTTTTAATCAAATTTGTAAACAAACCCATCGGAAACCAAAAACTGTTTTTCTATCTCATCTCATTTATATGGAAGAAACTTAAGATAGGTAAAACTCTCCTATTCGTAAAAAACATGACTATTATTTCTAAAATGTACTGCTGGTTAATGATCATTTAAGACAATACTGTGTTTTAGACTTCCAATGGTTCTCCTATGTTTTGTAAAACAAATATCAAATTTTTCGCTCGCTACGCATACAAGCATTTTTTCTAAAACATCGACCGTTGAGATCCATGAGGCTAAACCAGAGAGCCCCTGGACAACCCTAGTATGAACAATCAGTAAAAATCTTGGTAGTCTATTTTTTGTTTTATTTGAAAATTTTGAACTTTGCGTCACTATTGTTAGTTGAGTTCTGTATAAAGTAATGTTTGTTACACCTATGTTCAGATTCCCAAATGAATATGAGGATGCAGTGTCAATTATCAAAACAGAATTTGTCATTTTCCCATATCTACATGGTTTGCAGTGCAGGAAGAGAATTTAAAGAACTCTAAGTCATTTTAAGGTCTGAAAAGTGAAATTCCGTAAGATTTTACATATTTCAATTTTGCCCCCCCCCCCCACCCACAAAAAAATTCATGACCTGGGCCTTGCATTTGCCTCGACACCGCATTTTGGATAAAGAACATATGCGTTTTAATATTTACTGAGATAGCTGACCCCTCTGAATCCTTTGAAATCAACCAAAATTCAATTGTACCCCTGTCTCAAAGATTTTTCCTTAGCTACATTCAGGAGAGCAATTTTGTGGTTTACATCCTGATAGGTGCTGACTGTCCATACCATTTCTTGGAAAAGTAAGTACCCAGGAATTAGAAATGCTAATTCAACATTCACCCTTTTGGTATGTCATCTCTAGCCCTAGGCAAGAAAAAGCCATAAAAAATAATGGTCGAGTCGTAGAGGAAATTGACTCAATCGAGTCCATTCATAATGCATCAGAATCATCAGTTTCATTTGCGTTTTATTCACAGTCGGAGCAGGAACAGACTACGTTGGAGATTATACTTTTTATTATATATTATATACTATTTACAAAGGCTATAATAATTCATGGCTTACAGTTTGACTTCAATTCAACATGTCTACTTTCAACTAACTTCAAATCAACCCACATGTGATTTCTGTGCAATTTGAAGCGTAGTGTTACTTTTTGCAAAAGTAACATTGGATGGCTATGGCATTGTCAGAAGGAACAAAGGCTCTCGTGGTACCGGATTGTTGAGATTGAAGTGAAAGTTTCCTTCGGGTTTTCTGTCCGATATTTTCACCTTATTGCTCATATTGCGGGCTTCAATTTCCTTTCGTACGATTTCTAAGTGTTATCTATGTCCCAATCATCTTTGGGGGTTTTTCGAGAAACTTGTATTGCTATTTCATTAGGAATCCTTGCCATAATTACGGGAATAAGAAGACTCCCGTATTCTTTGGACGTTACTCCCAAGGATTTCAGTTCTCTTATGTGTACATTTAGCATATCATAAATTTCTGTCAAGGACATGGTGCTGTTCTTATTTCGCAAGTTTAACAAAGCTTGCATTTGTCTGCTTATTATTTGTTGGGTTTTTCCAAATCTTGATTTCAAAATGTCTTTTGCAGCTTCATATTTATCTTCAGCAATGTCCAGCCCTTCTACTGCTTTAAAGGCCTGTTCTTCTAGCGAGTTTATCAAATAATTAGAATAAATAATTAGAATTTTTGGTAGATCTTCATTTTCCTCTATATTGCAAGTAAAACCTTGCCAGAATGCTTGAAATCGTGTTACACCGCCATTAAAACGTGGTAAGTTGAAATTTGGAAGTCTTATTCAAACTTGCATTCTGCTGCTGTGACTGGTGCTCGAATTGTGACTTGTATCTGAGCTGGTTGTTGAATTCAATCTATCTTCGTTTGTGTTCGTTTTTCTGCCCCTTAAGGTTTCCAATCTCGTAATGGTTTCGGTGATTCTCGAGTCTATCTCATTCCATTCGGTTACTTCACTGTCTATATCTTCGAGTTTACGAATTTCGATAATGTTTTCGTTCAATTGCTGCACATATTCTTTTTTCTCTCTGAGGGCTGCAATTATCGAGTTTATTTTTGTTATAAGTTCGTTGTGAGGAATTTCTCTGTATTCTCTTAAAATCGTTTAGGCTTCTCTTTCAAGTCTTGTTATAGTGCCTCTATTTCCTTCCCTAATTCTTCGCATTCGTTCTAATCCATCGTCGAATCTTTCTTCATTTTCTCCGGTAGTCATTTCTTCTTGTTTTCGTGAATTTCAAATCCAGCCTTTCGATCAAAATCTCCAGCTCTATCAATGCCTCTGCCCCACATTGGGCGCAATTATGTTGTATTCAGGGTCGGAGCAGGAACAGACTACGTTGGAGATTATACTTTTAATTATAAAATATATACTTTTTACAAAGGCTGTAATTATTTATTGCTTACAGTTCAACTTCAATTCAACATGCCTACTTTCAACTAACTTCAAATCAACCCACACGTGACGTAACTTGATATACCGGATTACACAAGGATAGTTCACTTGATACATATCACATTTCAATCATTACGACAATTTGAAAATTTACTCAGTAGCGAATCCAAATTTATCCACTTAGGTCGTTTGCTTAACCCTGTTACTACCGGGCTGTTTGGACCGGGCTGTTACTACCGGGGGGGTGGGCACTTTGTGCCCGCCCCCTATAATTCTTGTTAGGAACGTGATAAAAGCTTGAAACTTGGTAGAACTATAGAACTTTACTTGCTCTATCGATTGATGGTATTTTTAAAATCATAATGGCTACCAATGACGTCCCAGTGACGTCATAAGTCTGAAAAACCATGATAACTACTTATAGGCATTTAGCTTGCTATTAAAGCTATCCTTATTGTATTTTTGCTTCTCAAATGGTCTATTTATGAACAAAAAGCATTTTCAAATCATAATCTATGAATTGTTTTGACATTGTTTTATATTTTTTTATATTTTTACCATTTTTTTCATAAATGTTCAAGTCGATGAATTTTACAATGAAGAAAAATAAGATAAAATAGCTATTCAGATTGAAAAATAGAATTTTTCTAGTTTATCTCTATTCAGCAACGCCAACAAAGGAATTTTAAATGAAAAAAAGAATTGTCTTTAATAGATATGACGTCATAAACATTGATGACGTCATAGAATTTAAATTTTGCTTACGTCAGCAAATACTGATAGATTATATATCATTCAAAAGCCCTTGTCAAAACAAAGCCAATGGTGCTTCAAGCAAGTCTCTATCTGTTATTGTTGCAGAATTATGGGCCCTAAAACATTTAAACACCTGACCGCCTGGGTGTCACGGGATCAGCGAAGGTGTGATAGTAACAAAAATAGTTTTTTTCAGGTTCTCTAATAAATTTGAGGAAAAGTCGAACAGTTTTCAGTAGAATATTGTTGTTTTTTTTGGAGATACAGCATTTTTAATTTGCTGCGGGCACTTTGTCCCCCCCCCCCCTGCCGTAATAGGGTTAACCCAATTTTGTTTAGGGGACACAGAGTTCCTGCAGAAAATTAAAATGCTTTATCTCCATGAATAGACAACATATTTTGCTTGGAAACTAAAATAATCATTTCTGTTACTATCACACCTTCGTTTACCACATGACACATCTTTTGTCAACATGACGTTAGAAGTAAAAATGTTTGAATACCCATAATTTTCCAAGTATACCAAAAAGAAAGTTGTAAAAGTGATCATTAGTTTTGATTTGTATAGGGCTCTTGAAAGATATATAATTGATTTTTATTTGCCAACGAAAGCAAAATTTTAAATCTATGACCTCATCGATTTTTATGGCATGAAATCTATAAAAGACAATTTTTTTATTTAGAATTCATTTTCTTGCTTTTTTGAATATGGATAAACTAGAAAAAAATAATTTTTAATCTGAATGTTTGTTTTATCTTACTTTTCTTCATTGAAAACTTTGCTAACATTTATGAAAAAAATAGTAAAAATAATTTATAATACAGAAGAATGGCAATGAAATTGGTAAATTATACTTCAAAGATGCTTTTTGTTCAAAAGTATATCATTTAAGTGGCAAAAAACAATAAGATAGCTTCGATTACAAGCTAAATGTCTACAAGAAACTATTATGGTTTTTAGACTTATTATGTCACTCTACCGCCATTTGTAGTCATTATGATTTATAAAACACGATCGATAGAGGAAATAAAGTTCTATTGTTTTAGCAAGTTTTAAGCTTTTATCGCGTTCCTAACAAGAATTATGAAGGGCTGGCACAATTTGTCCCCCCTTGGTAGTACAAGGGTTAAAAAGCTTGGTAGTAATAAGATATATAATGAATTCATTGTTTTCAATTCAACAAAAAACGCAAATTCAAACGAGTTCATTCATTCATAGTGCAATCAAATATTTTGTGATGGGTCCTATTGCGTTCCTTTGCTTTGGACAACTGATTATCTATGGTTTCTAAATAAGTGTCAAAGATTCACCCAAGCCAGTTGGCAGTCCGTTCACGAACACTTGCATTGCTTGTTAAGCAGCTCTCAATGCTTGAAATGCAATCAACCCCTATTAAATAGAAATCTCACAAGATTATAATTTTCGTTTGGCCCCAAGGATGTCAAGAATTTTGGTTGACGTTATACTCACTGGTACTCAGGCTCCTTAGATTGATAAATCTCTATTAGGCACCAAACTTCTTAAGTATTTAATCCCGCTCCACCTCCTATTACTCCTTCAGCACATGCGCTTCCAGCGTTAAAATCACGCGTTTGTTACGCTTATGCCCTGTCTTTAGTCAATCAAACTACATGAACACATATTTCAATGTATGTAGGTTTATAGTTATGTATATATTTGAAGCAAAGGTTTTGTGTTTTCTGTATTTGTGCTCCACAACTCCTGTATCAAAGGTGCTAACTTCACAAGATTCCCTTACTAGCACCCAGACTTGCTTTGAATCTAACTCCAATCCCAGCCCTAATCTTTATAAATCACCTTCAGCCCAATATAGTTGAAAATTAGGCCTTAGAGATATTTTGGACCTCGCGTACGAATAAATAGTTCATATTTCTTCTGTAGAGTCTTTTTATCTCTCCCTCTTGACCTAATGAGTCGATCTGGACCATCATCCTATTCCAACCCTTAAACTTAAATTGAACGCTAATCTTAAGCTTCCTTACCCTCACCCTAATAGAAATAAAGACTGAGCCTCTAATATATTTTTGACTTCACACATCAACTTTTTTCTTCAACAAAGCCTTCTCTATCCCTTCCAAAAAAGATACTTGAATGCTGTTTACCGAGAAATATGACAGGTTTACTTTATTGTCAGCAGTTGTTGAACAATCGATATTTTGTGTGATATCTTTCTCGACTTGTTTCAAAAAAGCCAATCAACAAAATTTTCTAACAGAAGTCATTGTCCAAAAACATGCCTTTTCTTATTCAAGTGAATCTCCTGCAACTTTTAGTTGAAAGTTTTCTTTCATACACTGCTGGTAGGATATCATCAAAAAAGCTTAAGACTAGAAATTCAGGACTTACTGGTAAACCGTCATAATGATAAGAGAAAGCCTGATATGATTACCTTCTAATTCCTTTGAGTTCTGTATGCATTGTGAGGAGCTCAGTTTGGGGAAAGGAGAGGGTCTCAGTATATTTACATACCCACTGGGTCCATTCTACAGATGGGTTCTTTTTTAGGATGGCAGCTTGAGAACGAATAGAAACTTTAATCCTTTCACTTGTGCATTAAGAATACATCCCAATCTTTATGGAAAAACAAATCCATGACATATAAAAAGCTTGTATCCACCATGTCCTCCGTTTTGTTCAGTTTGTTTTATCCAGGTCTACAGTTAGGCCTTCGAGAGATTGTAGTTTGCAGCTTCTCCTACCAACTGCATCATGATTCTCTCGTCGTTCCACGCGGGAAAAGATCGCATATAATTGATGCACTAAATGGGGATGTTGTTAATTCTCCTGAGAAGCCCTGTATGCCAGGGCGAAATTTTGAAAACATTTATGCATATATAATATTTAATCCATCTACGTTTTTTCTGTGTGTGTCATCTTGCGTTGTTCCTGTCATGCTTTGATTTCAGCTTGTCTTTATATTTTGTAGAGTTATTTTCCCAACTTTATCAATCCTTGACCTAAAAACTGCGCTGAAAATACGTTTGTAGGCAAGAGCTTTTTATTAGTGACTTGGGTAGTGTAGTTATGAAGATGGAAAAACATTCAAACCTTAATCCTGAGCCTGATGTTCTTTGATATGCTTTTTTTAAAAACGTTAATACACAAATCTCTGCCATCAGTATGATCGCCTCTTGGTCCTGACTAAATATTCACTCGTCCACAAGCACGTTGCTAATTTACTTTAACTTGTGGACCATAATTTCTCCAAATACCCATACCATTTTCGAAATTATCAATCATGCCCTCTAGGAACTAAAATGACATCATTTTTATAAATTTAAAAAGTAGGACTTGAAAAAGAAATCAAATTAATTCGTGAGAATGAAAAATGACTCGTGCAAAATTCAAAATAACGATCAATTATTGTAGAACACGGAAGGTTGTTAGAGCGCTGATGCACCAAAACAGTGGTCATGGGCTCGAATAATTACGGTTCATTTTCCATTCTCATAGATTAATTTGATTAAAATAATTTTAGAAAATATTAAATCTCTGTTATTGCATCAATAAAATTATTTTACTGCGTTTAATACTTTAGGTGTCCAATAAAACGACAAAATTAAAGAGTTAAGTACCGAGTTGATAAAGTATTAAATTTCTAACGACGTTTCGGGATTATACCCGTTATCAAGTGATTCGTTATGAATCGAGCAAAGCAAAGAGAAGATAAGATTTGAAAGATAGAAAAGAATGTGAGATGCAATGTGACGTAGCTGGATAATAGAAGAGGAATTTATGTATGTAATTTATTTCTGACATAAATTACACCTTCAAGAAAGCCACCAAAACGATGCTGATAGCAATATCTCCAAACACTCTTTGGTTTACTGCATGCACCCCAAGACACAATCAAACGCAAGACTCTGGAAAAACGTTTAATCTTTAATTTGAAGACTCTTTACCCTAATGGACTTAACAAACAATTCACATATTTGCAATAGGCTTTTCTCTCTTTCCTCTTATATCTCACTAATATACAACACAATAATCTTCATTTCCCCATCAGCTAAAGCTGTATAAAAAAAAAGATATTTAAAGGGTCCAAAAGGCCCTGATAGTAAGAACGTTAAATGTACCTCAAAGACTTTCAGGGCCTCATGTACTCGTTAAATTTGTGATAGATATGATGTCATAAATATAGATATATATAACGTCACATCTTTCAAATTTTGCTTACTTTAACAAATAAGGACACATTGCATATGATTCAAAATCTCTGATCAATGGATTACTAATGGTGCTTTTCTACCTTCCAATGTGGTAAAGTTATTGAAATGTGTGTATTCAAACATTCTTGTACGTAACTACATGTTGAGAACTCAATTGATCAAAAAGGCATGATAGTGACGAAGTATTTTCCGGGCTCTCTGATATTGTGGAGGAAACGTTGAATAGGTTTCAGTATCTATTTAACATATTTTGTCTTTTCTGGGTGGTTAATCCCTATCCCGTGACCCTATCAGGAAGTTGGGCTTTGTGCAATAGCCACCCTGAGCAGCCTCCAAGGACCTGGACAGAGCATATACCTCCCGAGGACAAAAGCCAGAGCCTGGAGAAAGGAAAAGGGATTTCCAGCCCCCTATAACCACCACAAAGTAGGGAATACCCCAAGGTCCCCGGCTCTTAAGCCATGCTGCCCATTACTGCCGGACCAAAACGAGTTTTTAAGGTTGGTGACCATGCACACGTCCCACCGCGGAAATGAAATGCGGTGAGAACTGAGGAGACAGCGAAAATGTTACCAGGAGGAAATAAAAAACAAGAAAGGTTAGGCAAGATTTACTAACTAGCTAGACAGAGCTCCTATTTACTATCTATCTTACGGCTATTCCCAGGGTAGGGAGGGCGGGTATTTCAACAGGTTGCCACCATGCTGCTAGTCTGCAAGCTTATAGAGTGGTCTGATTCAGGGCAACGCCTTGTGCTTATGTGCCTACGAACCCTAACTGCTGACCATTGTTGAAACAGCAAGCATGCACTCTCTGACAATAGCAATCAATAATGGCGTACCTGGGTGATTAACCTCGGTTCAAACTTGACGTTTAACCGTCAATTAATCCCTATCCCGTGACCCTATCAGGAAGTTTCACACGTAATTATGCAAAATACAACGAAGCTAGCTTCAAGGAAGATCTCAAGAGTACAGCATGGGAAGAGGTTTATGCTGAAAGAGATATTAATATGGCCTGGATTAAATTCAAAAAATTTCTAAAGATTGCAGTTGACAAGCACGTACTTATTGTTGAAAGGAAAATCAGAGGCAGAGAATGTTCATGGCTTTCTCGTGATATCAAATTGAAAATGAAGGAAAGAGACTATCATTTGAAAAAAGCGCGGCGTACAGGTAAAGAAGCTGATTGGACTGCTTATCGCCACCTTAGAAACGCGGTAACGAGGCTGATAAGGAAATGCAAGGCTACTCACACTAGAGCTCTCTTTAGAGAAAGTATCAACAAGCCGAATGATTTTGGGAAACAGCTAAAAAAAATGTTACCCTGTGAAGGATTCGAGGTCACAGCAAGCCAAAGTCTTCAAAGTCAATAACAAGGAAATAAATGATAAAAAAACAATCGCAAACGAATTCTGCCAGTTCTTTACTGCTATCGGAAAGAATTTCCAAAGTAAAATTCTGTCTCTATCAGACATCGTATGGAAAGCTCAAGACCACTCAGAGCTGCACGAAAAGATGAACCCAAGTAATAAATCCTTCCAATTTACAGCTACAAATCCCTGTGAAGTATTAGCGGTCATAAAGAAGATGAAAAGAAAGGTGTCGGAAGGATATGACGAGATACCAGCATCCCTCGTCATTGATGGGGCGGAAGAGCTTGCTGTGCCCCTGTCATACTTAATAAACCAATGCCTAGCTCATTCAGTTTTCCCAACAGCAGAAAAATGTGCCAAAGTAACTCCTGTACACAAATCTGATGAAAAAATGGTGATGGACAATTATCGTCCCATCTCAGTCTTGCCAATTCTATCAAAGGTCTTTGAGAGAATCGTACATAACCAACTCTACACATATCTCGAAGAAAACAATCTCCTCTCAGACTGTCAATTTTGATTTCGACGGAAATCATCAACTGAGCATGCAGTCACATATTTTTCTGACTTTATAAAGACCAGCATGGATAAAGGTAAACTAACTGGAGCAGTTTTCGTAGACTTAAGAAAAGCGTTTGATACAATAGATCATGCAACATTGATAGCTAAATTGCAAATATATGGAGTACATGGAAAAGAACTTACGTGGTTTGAAAGCTATCTTTTCAACAGGCAACAGTTTGTGTCCTTTCAAGGTACATGTTCTGAAAAACAGTCCATCAGATGTGGAGTTCCACAAGGATCTATTTTGGGTCCGTTGCTGCTTACAATAGTGATAAATGATATCGCTGAACAGGTTAAAGAGTGTCAAATCTTGCTCTATGCAGATGATACGGTTATGTTTACATCCGACAAAGACAGCAAAAGGATCGAGGAAACGTTGAACACTGAATTTAATAAAGTTGCAACATGGTTCACAAATAACAATCTTGTTCTTAACTTGAAAAAAACAAAAACAGAATTCGTATTATTCGGAACACACCAAAAACTTGCTAAGTCTGAGAAAATAAGCATGTTATTGAAAGAAGAGACGATCAGCGAATCAGAGATGTACGAATATCTAGGTGTTACAATGGACAAAAATTTGACAATGAAAGTGCATCTCGAAAAGACCTACAAGAAAGTTTTGTCCAGAACAAAATTGCTCGCCCGTATACGACATAACATCAGTCCATGGGTAGCAGAAACAATCTACAAAGTAATGATTTTGCCACAAATGTTGTACTGCAGCAATATCACGCTTGGTATGTCAAATACACATAAAATGCAGTTCGAAAGAATCCGGATTCGAGTCTTAGGGTTAATCAATGGACGGAGCCAAAGAGTGATATTACCAACTGTAAATCATGCGCGGAATAAGAGATGCCTAATCGAGGTGTTCAAATGCAAAAATGGACTGGGACCCCGCCTATTCGAGGACTATTTCACGAAAATTAAGCATCACAAGGAAACACGTGGGAACAACAAAAATCTTTTGCTTCCAAATGTTCGCACAGAGGCAGGTCAAAAGTCATTCCTGTTCCAGGGTTCCAAACTATACAACAAGCTACCAGATTCGATGAAAAAAGAAACGTCTTTAATGAATTTCAAGAGACAATGCGACCTGCTAGACAGTGGATTTAACTCCTAAATATCTATTCAGAGTTTTTCAATATGATCTTGTAATATAATGTCTTTTAATTTTTTTAACTCTTAATTTTAACAGGACCTTGACTGATAGCAGCTTCTTAGCAAGCTGACCAAGTTTTTATCCTGTATAAATATTGATTATTATTATTATTATTATTATTAAGTTGGGCTTTGTGCAATAGCCACCCTGAGCAGCCTCCAAGGACCTGGACAGAGCATATACCTCCCGAGGACAAAGGCCAGTGCCTGGAGAAAGAAAAAGGGATTTCCAGCCCACGGACACACCCCAGGTGTCCACCACCACTGGCCCTAAAACTCTGACCTAGCTAATACCTGACCTACTCTAGGTGAGAGCCACAAGACTGAAATAAATACCACCATTCTATTCATTCTGATCCATGAGAAGAAATTTATAGGTCAAGGAGACCCAAAGGGGACAGGAAGGAGCAGAGCTGAAGGAAGAAAGAGGTAGAGTACTTTGTTGGAAGGTAGGACCATGCCTAACCGACCATGCACCGCCAATGGAAGTGGGGACCTTTGCCCCAGCAACCATACTACCAATTAAGGTAAGGACACCAAAGGCCCTGCAACCGCTACTTTTTAGAAGGTAGGACCATGCCTAACCGAACATGCACCGCCAATGGAAGTGGGGGACCATTGCCCCAGCAACCATACTACCAATTAAGGTAAGGACACCAAAGGCCCTGCCACCGCTACTTTTTGGAAGGTAGGAATATGCCTAACCAACCATGCACCGCCAATGGAAGAGGGGACCATCGCCCCAGCACCCATATTACCAATTGGAGGTTAGGACACTGAAGTGCCTTGCTGCTACTTATACTTGTTGGACGGTAGGAATATGCCTAACCAACCATGCACCGCCGATACTGGAAGTGGGGACCATTGCCTTAGCGACCATACTACCAATTGAAGGTTAGGACACTGAAGTGCCTTGCCGCTACTTATACTTGTTGGACGGTAGGAACATTGCCGAAACCGTTGAAGTTGAAACCACAACCCAGTGTCCCATAACGCTGAGCAAAAACGGTTGACTATATATAGGCAATGCCTCCATCGACTTTCATCCAGGTCACAGTGGGCATGAAGTTGTTGCTGGGAAGATACCGCAATTTGCCGTCCTGCACTTTGAAAACAGGCTGATAGGCCAAAAAAAACAAATTGGGTAAGAAAACACTAAACGTCTCCATACGCATGCAAGTATAGGCTTACTTAGGCCAAGGGAATTGTTAAACTTGATCAACAGATATTGGAATTGATTACTCAAGGAAACTTGAGTTAGCTACTACGCTAAGGGGGGATTTACCCCCTGTCTCTACTTTATTCCTGCCACATGATATGGCAATCCGTCCCATACCAACCCTCTTGCCGACCGGTCATGTCAATGCCCGTCGGCCTTGTTTGACTCTTGTGTTTAGAGCTTAATGCTAGCCATTATGCCTGCCCTTAGTACAGACCACTTGAATTCTTTGCCTTACAGTGGACAAATGCTAATCACTTTTTTCATTCATAAAGAAAGTGCAGCCTGTAGTGCATTCTCAATTTGATTTAACTCCCTCCACTGAACCATTGACTAAATCTTCAAATACTGCTGCTATTCTATACATATTCTGCTTATCAGAATAAGAACTGTAGCTGGTGCCGAGGTGATGAAAGGCCAAAAAATTATCCCTAACCCTGTGAGCTTGATTGACATGCCTGGAGAATTGCCACCCCCTGTTTTGGACACATCCAGATTAATCCAAAGAACAAAACTGGTAGTCGAACTTCAGTCTGCGTACAATATGCCACCTCGATTGAATCAGTGGAGTATGCTGTTATGGAACTGGGTTTGACTTGTGCTTAGCGCACATTCGACAGGCTATAAAAATGGTGATATCCTCTCTAGGGTTGCTTGATAGTATGTAAGATGAAGGACTCTTAGAACAAAAGGGCTACTTACATGTACTCCTGTTAACTACATAACGATTTCCAATTGGAAGTGTCCCTGACAAAGCCGGGAGTTAATTCATCCCCCTTATTGACTAAGGATGTCATGATTTTCTGCAACTTTCTGCAACGGATGTAAGATGCCAATATATTTTTGAATAGCTGGCCACTGGGTAAAATATCCCTCTCTATCTATTGCTTGTGTATCTGCCACCCAAGTTGTGGATCTACCAAAAGAACTTAAGATCTTTACAATAGGAGACCTGGAAGAGGAGGGCAATGGATCCCCCAATCCCTGTAATTTAAGCTATAGGACTGCAACCGTCTGATCCTGATATTTTTTTCCAAGCCAACAGCAAATCGTTTAATGACCAAGTTGCACAGGTCAAGCATTTGAATGTGTATAGTACCCCCGCTGTCTCTTCGAATATGACATAGTCTGATTTATAAGCTTATATTCATATTGTATTCATATGTTAACTAATGTTTAATATCACCAATGTATTGCTTGACTCATTTAGGACTTCAATTACCTGTCTTGAACTTTAACTTTGGGCCTGGCCCCTGTTAAGGCCATGAATTAAACCTTCTCATTACATAAGAACTATCTACAGATTGACTGATTTCAAGATTTATTTATTTCTTTTATTTTTTTTTTCTGAAAAAATTTCTCCACTACTGACCATTTCAGCCCTAGAAATATGATTTTAATTGTGGTTCTGGGATAGTAGTTGCTAAGTTTTCTATTTTCATTTCCCCAAGCAATGACGCTGAGCAAGGCATTGCTAAGAACGCCAATTATGAGTTGACTAATGAGATGGGCTATCAAAGTCCCCTCGATCCAAAAGAGTGCAGCAAAAAGTGTATCTTGCAATTAGTTCATAAAGCGTGGTCTAGCATGGGTAATCAACTATACCAGAGCAGGCCTCCTAACTAACACACGCCAACACCAAGTCACATACCTGCGTTTTGCGACAACATGCATAAGGGTGCCAACCAATTTCTTAAAACCAGGACGCCTTCACTTAAATGATAGGAATATCTAAAGAAAGCTATATAACTTCAATAAATTCATAACCATTTCCGATGGGAAGTGTTCCTGACAAAAAAGGGAGTTAATTCATCCCCCTTATTGACTAAGGATGCCAAGATTTGCTGCAACTTTCTGCAATGGATGTAAACTGCAGCAAGAATTTTCGAAAAGCTGGCCACTGGGTAAAATATCAATTTCTATCTATTGCTTGTGTATCTGCCACATCTACCGAAAGAACTTAAGATCTTTACAATAAGAAACCAGGAAGAGGAGGGCAATGGATTCCCCGATTCCGGTAATTTAAGCTATAGGACTGCCACCGTCTGATCCTGATAATTTTTTCCAAGCCAACAGCAAATTGTTTAACGACCAGGTTGCACAGGTCAAGCACATGAATGTGTATACTACCCCCGCTTTCTCTTCGAATATGACATAATCTGATTTATAAGCTTACATTCATATTGTATTCAAATGTTAACATATGTTGAATGTCGCCAAAATGTATTGCTCGACTCATTTAGGTCGTCAATTACCTATCTTGAAGTATTGCTAGCACTTTAACTTTGGGCCTAGCACCTATTAAAGCCATGCATTAAATTAAATCTTTTCATTACATAAGAGTTATCTACAGCTTGACAGAATTCAAGATTATTTCTTTTTTTCAGAGAAAGTTTCTCAACTACTGATCATTTCGGCCCTGGAAATATGATTTTAATGGAGGTTCTGAGATAGTAGTTTTGAAAGTTTTCCCATTTATCATTTCCCCAAGCAATGACGCCACGCAAGGCATTGCCAAGACCGCCAGTTAGGAGTTGAATAATGAGATTGGTTATCAAATTCCCCTCGAGCCCAATGATTGGAACAAAAAAGTGTATCTTGCAATTAATTCATAAGGTGTGGTCTAGCATGGATAATCAAATTATACCAGAGCAGGCCTTCCAACCAACAGATGCCAACACCAAGTCAATACCTGCATTTTCCGATAACATACAAAGGGTGCCCACCACTTTCCTAAAACCAGGACGCCTTCACTTTATCTAAGAAAGCTAGGGTCAATAGTGCTGCAATTCAAAGGGCTTATTATTTTTATTGTGAAGAAGAATACGGGTCCATTTATCCACACATGGGTCCACGTGGGTTCCCTGAACATACAAGGATTTGCAGGCAGAAACTCGTGTTAACCCACAGGTCCCGAATCAGGCCTAACCCGCCAGGAGGTAGGCAGAAGCAACTGCACGTGACAGCATTGAAAGGAAAGAGCTTATTACTATATAGGCCAATACGGATTCCCCAACGAGGTTGACCACCCAAATACTGATAACAATGCCTTTGCAATACCTAATATTAACGCAGAAGAAGGTAAATAAAGCTAAAAAACTACATCACCGGGAGGCTTGTGAGATTAAACTTCCTTTGCTGTAACCTTCCAGCTTAGGCCCTAAGCTTGAGGCTTGCCATTACATTACCAAACCAGCTATCAACTGATGAGAGAAGTGGCGCTTTTTAACTTTTAGGCCAAAACATAACACGAGAGGAGGTTTACTGATTCAGACTCGTCACGATTCCACTTTTCATTTTCATTTCCTTGAAGAATGTTTTGGCTAAGCTTGAAGGAAACCGCAATCCATGTCAAAGGATTTAGAACTTTGGAAATACAATATTTCGACAGGTTGCCACCATGCTGCTAGTCTGCAAGCTTATAGTGGTCTGATTCAGGGCAACGTCTTGTGCTTATGCGCCTACGAGCCCCAACTGCTGACCATTGTTGAAACAGCAAGCATGCACTCTCTGACAATAGCAATCAACAATAGCGTACCCGGGTGATTAACCTCGGTTCAAACTTGACGTTTAACCGTCAACAATTGCAAAGCTGGTGTAAAACAGATGGTCGTCTGTGGGCACTTCAAGCCCTCCAGCAGGTCGAGGGTAGACCTCTTGTAGGATTCAAGGGGGCCACGCCCCTCGGCAGTTGCCGGGAACTCGCATGATATGAGGCTTTGAAATTGCTGAAGAATATCTTCCTACACGATAACACTTTCAGTGCTTACATAAGTAAATAAGTAATAAAACTTCCTTTACTTTATCATTAACATAAATATTGATACAAAAGTGACTCCTAAGAGCCTTTTTAGTCCAAACATTATAATCTTTGATTTTGAAGCGTTCACAAAGAGTATAAAGAATAATTAAGTTAATGTTGGTCTGATAAGCAAGGTGACGAGACTCTCCAGGGCCTTAAAAACAAACAAAATAAGGCTGCAAAATGTCTCTGTCTTTCCCTTCAGTGCCACTTTTCTTTCCCTTCAATAACTCCTCCCTGTCCTATTATCTATGAAAAACGACAATGAACAATGAAATTGTCTTAGCAAAACGTAAAAAGCAACAAGCAGAAAACAGTTGAGCACGACCAAAGCTAAAGGACAATAAGACCTTTTTCCTGTTCTTAACAATAAAGCCTCATTTTTGTTGCTCAATTGATGATAATTTATGGCTTGATTGTACTCGACCATCATGAGCACTTACGATATTGTTTTGGTTTTATGTTTTTGCTCAGTACACCATAAGGTATCAAGCGTGTTTCTTTTATTCAGTTCGACGTCAATTTTTTCAAAATTTTAAGTACGACTAGGCACAGGACGTATGTATTAGCTTCTTGACAGTGTTCAAAATTTTGAGCACGACTAGGCACGGGGCATCTCTATTAGCTTCTAGTAAGTTTTCAAGATTTAACGCCCAACAAGGCATACCTTTGAAAGCCCTATGTTATGCAGTTAACCCACCCACATAGGCCTAAAAAGAAAAATGTTGACCAGCGAATGGTCAAAGACAAATTGAATGGATCGTTGACAAGAAAAAGACAAGTTTTAAAGAAAAGAGAAATTAGAAAAATATTATTTTGTTGAAAATTGATGGTCATGCTGAGCACGACCAGCACCACCAATAACTTCTCCACTGATTGGAGGTAAAACATTTTTCATTAGCTGTAGTCACTTTATGCCTCCTTTTAAAGTAGTAATAAGGTTAAAAATTCATTGATGTCAACCTAGTTAACATGATTCTCAAACAAGCTTCGAATTCCTAGACTAAGTAAATAGCGTGTAATAGAATCATTTCAACTTTGCTTTTCAAAACGTGAACAACTTTAATTAGTTTGATTTGCTGATTGGTGTATAAAAGTAAGGACTATCATATCATTCAGACTAAAGTACCATTGCCTTGCTAAATACCCTTAAATCAGATAGGTCTAAAAATTATTTAAATATTAGCTTTCTTGAGCTACAATGTATGGAATGGGGCGTTTTGCACACTTTTGCTTAAGACACTTTAGCAACTGCAACAATGAAAGTTACATCCGTGAAAGAGCTGACTGTCCTGTCTTCACAATTCAAAAGATTTAGGCATTCCAAACTTCTGCTGCCACATCAAAGTTAGGTAATATATATTTTCATGACGTGACATATAAAAATATTAATAAAATCAAATGAATAGCAACAAACTCGTAGTTTTTCAAAAACATTCTAAAAGTGCCTAGATATGACTTGTTTGCCACCTTTGATTATTCTCATGCCTACTTTAAAATCAATTTCATGATTTGATTTTTAAGGTTCCATAAGTATGGCAATATCAAATGATAATTATTTTTACTAAAAGATAGGAAACTTGTGCATAATCTAGAAACATTACCGTATAGATAATTATAAATATAGCAAAATCAAGAGTTTAATGAGATGTTTAGAAGAGTGACCAATTGACAACAATTGTTTACGCTTGCTAAGGTAAGATCCAAACCATGCTGGGGTAGCATCTCTTGTACCATGATGTTCCGATTTTTTAAGGAGAATAACATGATTAATGATATCGAAAGCTTTCTGGAGGTCTAGGAAAATTCCACCACCAAGTCGGTTATTGTCATGACTTGACTTCATTTTTTCAGTTAAAGAAACTAATGCACGTCTGTAGAGTGTCCACTACGGAACCTGACTTGCATACTGAATAAAACCTCACATGTTTCAAGAAATGTTTGTAGACGAGCCTGTATATGTTTCAAATATTTTACAGAAAATGGAAAGCAAGAAAATTTGCCTGTACTTAAATGTCTTAGTTTTAGGTCCTTTCTTTAATATTGGATTAACCTTAGCAATTTTTAGTTTATCAGGAAAAATACCAGTAGTAAAATACTCAAGGTCAGAAGAAACAGGATTATCAAGAGTTTTAATTGGTAGTAAATGGAGAGACAAAAAAGCAATTTGAGTTTGAATTTCTCAAGTAGGATAAAGGAGATTTTTGAGTTCTTAAAATATTTTTAGTGATTGCTTCAGGTACATTTATGAAATATTCATTAAATTCATTTCCAATGTGCACAGAATAAGAAATTTTGAGCCGTTTGCATCAACTAGGTGTGAGAATGTATCAGAGCTATTTGGCTTTAAACTAATTATATCTTTAATACCTTTCCACAACAATTTCATATTACTTTTATTTTCATGAAAGTATTGCTGGTAGTAATGCTTTTACTTTTTCTGATTTCATTGACAACACGGTTCCGAAACTGTTTATAGATTTTCAGAGTAGTATATGAATTTGATACCTTGAACTGCTTAAAGAGCTTATTTCAAATTTTTATCTTTTTTTAAATTTGAAAGTTTATCCAAGGCTTATTACTTAACTTCAGAATTTTCTTATTTAGTCTTTTTTGAGGACAGTGTTTTTCAACAAGGTTATTAAGATTAAGTGAAAAAGTTTCAAATTTTCATTCAAATCAGTATTTTCATCTTTTCCTCCTATAGTAATAAGCAAAATAAGACGTATTTTTATACTCAGGTGTATCATCCTTCAAAATAGCAAACTGAGTAGGATTGTCAGAGATCATTGATAATAGGTTACCACCAGTGGCAGCGCAAACGGGTGTAAGGGGGGTGCTCGTCCTAAGGGCCCCACAATTTTATGAAGTCTGGGGGCCCCCACTTTTTGACAAGGAAATTATTGGATAAAAACGGTCACATTTATGTTTGCATAGCGTAAGGAAGTGCAGCATTAGACAAAATAATTTCCCTTTGAGCCCTTAAAGCTTTACTGTCACTATAAATACAGCGCTAACCTTGCAATTGTCGTGAAAGGTTCAAAGAAAACAGCAAACATAAAAAGAAACCGCGCATAAACAGACAAGTTAATCTCACTGTCTGGCTGCTCTGTTCAACTGAATAGTTGGTGACCAACTACTATAAATAGCAACAGTAAAGCTTTAATCTCCCAAGACTTGTGTATTGAGTGTTGAGTGCTACTGGAAAACTGAATCAGATAGCCGAATACCGATTACACATTCGACCTTCGGTGGACAGGACTAATCTACAGTATATTGATTCTGCTTGTTTATGTTGTGTTTATCCACGATGATCGCTTTTTATGCAAAAAAGTGAGAAGGTCTGGGAGAGAGCGTGATTACTTATCTGGAAGCGAGAAACGAAAGATAAAGCAAGCAAAAATTGTGAAATCGGTTGAGAACAAAAAATCTCTTGCTTCTTATTTTGGAGGGCAGAGCGAGAGGAAAGAAGCAGAAAGTGCGTTTGCTACCAATCATTCATCTATGATTGAGGATAATAATTCGGGTTCGGATGTATCTGTTACTGATTGTGGAACCCTTCCTTAAGATGTTAAAGATCTTGTATTAAGTCAGACTATAATCGAATACGGTCCATGTAGGCCCCAATGTCCATCAGAATTCGTGAACAATGATGGTAAAACAGGCCTTTTCTTTCTTATTACTTTATTACTCTTATTGCTTTGAAAATATTGAGGTACTGCGGTAATGGCTTTGCTATTCCCAATAATTGAATAAACCATATTGTGAAAATTGTTGGCTGTTTGCTGATAGAGGAAATAATTTAAAATTCATCCCGGACTAAACCAAGCACATATTCATAGACCAAATGAGATCCTGGTAGTTAGGCTTGCAAATACCTAAGAATAATTGTTTTCCTCATCTTGATAATAGTACAACATCTTACTTAATCAACTGCTTGATTACACTAAATACATTAAATACATTACATAACTAATAAGTTAGAAGTGAACTGCAACTACTAACTATAATGTCTTGCAGAAAAAATTGGGCGTGTTGTACACCGGTCCGGTTTTGCCTACACAACAGTAATCTACGTTTTTACAGTCGGTGATTGAACCCGAAATAGCCAAATTTCCGAGCCAATGCACACATCAGGTAGAAAGCCTACCAACAAAATACATACAAAACAAACCATAAACTCAAAAACCCAAAGAAAGGGACAGGGCGGGGGGCACACCAGAACGTCCGTTGTGTGTAGCGAGGTTGCAAGAAACTGCCCATCCCTAATTTCACTTAATAAAGGCATCGTTTCAGATAGGTATTCCTACGTGACAAAATCCCTAGGTGACCAACCATGCAAAGCTCTAAACAAAGAATTGCATTGTGAATTCATACGAATCTTGAGCATTGTACAAGCCATAACCTTATTGACTTACAAAGCGTGGCCTTATACACAAGAGACCATTTCGACCATTGTTCAACTAAAAAGGTATTTGAATGCAATATTTGCTGTATCGTATATTGGAATCATTTGCATCTTAAGATTCCATTGTAACCAACCAACGTCCGGTGTTCAGAAGGAAAAAACTTGCTTTCTAGAGACACAAAATATTCAGGAGAGAACAATTGACTTTAGAAACACTTTCTTAGATTTTATTGTTGTTCATTGTTAAAAGGCTTGGGTTAAGGATTTGCTGGATTTCGTCTCGCAGGAATATAATAATAATACGTTGTTGTTTACAAATTTACTATAAAAGATCTTAGAGTTGAAAGTTATTTAGATGAGGTTAGGCCTTCGGGCCAAAAGCAAGCAAAGACGTTTTGTTTATCTCGCAAACATTTGGTAGCAGAGGGTAGTTCTGATGGTGAACAGACATTTTAACTTCACTTAAATTATGCATTTAACTGGTATTCGAAATTCATCCCGGACCAAACCTGTAACAATACTAGCCTCGTTTCTGTTAATTGTGCTTTGTTTAGCATGCGCCCTAATGGTTTTGTTATAAAATGTGAGAGTTGTAAAATGGCTGACTTCAAACTCATGTATTCATTTGCCTTCATTTCCTGCGAGCTTTACATGGTGTCAGGGTGAAAAACTAATGTCTCAAGTGTGCAAACAAGTAAAGACTTGCTTGCCGAGCTTTTATTGCCGTGTAGACTGCATACGTCTCCATTGAAGTGATGACTACCAATCCAGATACAAATACGCCTGGGCCTAGTGCTTCCCCAGAAGAAAGTGGAGCTCCATCATCGTTTATTTCTAACGTACCTTTACCACCAAGACTACATATAGGAGGAAACTTATCGGAAAACTGGAAACAGTGGAAAGAGATATATGATGCATATGAAACCGTCACAAACTTGAAGTCTAAACCCAACAATTTTCGAGTAGCTCCATTTATCACCTGCATAGGGCCAGAAGCCCTCAATATTCACAATTCACTTCCGTATCAGGATGAGGGTGAACGTCAAAACATTGAGAGAATTTTTGAATTATGGAATGCTTTCTGCATTGGTGAAACAAACGCTATTTATGAGCGTTATAAATTCAATAACCGCACTCAAGAGCCTTCAGAATTAATTGAAACTTATGCTGCTTCTTTGCGTGCCCTTGCCGCGACTTGTGCCCTTGGAACTTTCCACGACGAGCTAATACGTGACCGAATGGTCTGTGGAATTCATAATAATGCTGTGGAACGTAAGCTGCTGCAGGAACCAAAGCTCTCATTATCTAGATGCATTGACTTATGCAGGGCATTAGAAACAGCTACTGCTCAAGTAAAAGCAATGGCAGGCTATTCTGATGATCCTGATCTTATGGCGAATTATGCTAGAAGACAACGTAACCAAAGGAGACCCACTGGCGATACACGAGATATTATTTCAGACTGCAAATTCTGTGGATGTAGTCATAAAAGAAACAAGGAGTCTTGCCCAGCATATGGTAGATTTTGTTCTGGTTGTGGTAAGAGAAACCATTTCATTGAGAAATGCAACATGCAGAAAATACCAGGTAAGAGAGATACCTTTTCTTCTAAACCCAAGATATATGCAGTGAAAGAGGACAGCACCTCAAGTGATGAAGAAATTCTCATTGTTGAAGTTTCACCCCAAAACAATTTGGAAATCAACGCTGTGACCCAGTCCTCTGTCAAGAATAAAATATTTGCCCCTATGATAATAAAAGGCAGGCAAATTTATTTTCAACTTGACTCAGGTGCTACCTGCAATGTTCTCCCAGAACACTTTGTACCCCATGGCACTACCATAGAAAATTCTGCTCACTCTTTACGCCTATACAGCAAGCGTTGTTACCAATAAAAGGGATCTGTAGGCTTAAGGTGACAAACCCCAAGACAAAACTGAGCACACTATGAGATTTATTATCGTGGAAGGAGATAACGTGCCACTATTGGGTGCTAATGCTGGGCAGAAAATGAGCTTATTGACTGTAAATTACGCTAATATTCTCGATGCAAATTTTGATAAGGCTTGCGCTAGTGCTACCAGCAGCCCATCTCTAAAGGATGCCGTTCCAGAAACAGTCATGTCAGCCACCACAGAGGCCCCACTCAGTGCAGCAGATAAAGAGAACAATTTTGGATCTGTCTTTCAAGGACTTGGTCACATGCCTGGCAGGTTGCACTTAGATGTTGATGAGTCCCAAACCCCTGTGGTCATGCCACCTTGCAGAGTCGCCATCGCTCTCAAAGTCAAGCTCAAGGCTGAGTTGGAGAGGTTAGAAGAACTTGGTGTCATTAAGAAAGTTACAGGCCCCACAGACTGGGTATCAAATTTGGTTATTGCTGAAAAGCCCAACGGAAAACTGAGGGTGTGCATCGACCCCCAACACCTGAACAAAGCATTGAAACCTAGCCACTACTCTTTGCCACTAATTGAGGATGTGCTGCCAGAGCTGGAAAATGTCAAGCTATTCAGAAAAATTGACTTGAAGGAAGAGTATCTTCAAATTGAGCTCGATGAGGAATCAAGTATGCTTACAACGTTCCATACACCATGAGGGCGTTGGAGGTACCTCAGAATGCCTTTTGGAATAAAACCAGCTGCTGAGCACTTCCAGCACAGATTGGACCAATGCATTGAAGGACTCTCGGGTGTATATGCAGTCGCTGATGATGCACTCATCAACGGAAAGGGGGCTACATATGAGGAAGCTGTCAAGAATCATGACAAGAACCTGCTAGCACTCTTTAAACGATGCCAAGAGAAAAATATTAAACTCAACAAAGACAAATTCAAGTTCAAGTGCAAGGATGTCTCCTTTATTGGCCACACCATAACGCAGGAGGGTTTGAAGAGAGACCCTGCAAAAGTAGAGGCCATAACAAACATGGAAAAACCTCAAGATGTTGCAGGCATACAAAGGTTCATTGGCATGGTTAAATATCTGGCCAAATTTCTTCCCAGACTATCAGATGTATGTGAACCTCTTCGATTTTTAACCCACAAAGATGCACCAAGAATATGGGGAGAAATTCACGAAAAGGCGTGGAGAAATTCACGAAAGGCGTTCCAGGACACTCAACGAGCAATATGTGAGGCACCAGTCCTGAAATATTTTGACCCTATGGCAATGACAGAAGGCCAAGGTGATGCATCATCGAAAGGACTTGGCTTTGTGCTCATGCAAGAGGGACGTCCAGTCTCCTATGCCAGCAGAGCACTAACTCCTGCAGAGCAAAATTACAACCAAATAGAAAAAGAGCTGCTTGCCCAAGTTTTTGGAGTAGAACATCATCACACCTACCTATATGGCAGAGAGATCATGCTCTGGACAGATCACAAACCACTTGTCTCAATACTCAGCAAACCGATTGCCTCTGCCCCGAAGAGACTTCAGAGACTTTTATTGAGATTGCAGTACTACGATGTAAAGATCTGCTACAAACCAGGAAAAGAAATGGTTTTAGCAGATACACTCTCTCGAGCATACCTACCAACAAATGGAAGAAAGACGACAGAAACCGCAGAAGTCGAAATTGTCAACATGCTAAATCACCTTCCGATCTCGGAGCCACAGCTGAAAGAAAAGAGAAACAACACCTGACGCCACTCTTCAATCTCTAAACGAAACCATTTTGAAGGGATGGCCAGAGAGCAAAGTGAAAACGCCTCAGGGCATTCATCCCTACTTTTCCATCAGAGATGAACTCGCAACGCAAGATGACGTGATCTTCAAGGGTCAGCGAGCCATCATCCAAGAGTCACTGCGCCCAAAGATCAGAGAGAAACTGCATGTTGCACACACGGGAATACAGAGTTGTCTCAGGAGAGCCAGAGAAGCGGTTTATTGGCCTGGTATGAACTAAGATCTGACTGACTTCATATCTAAGTGTGGAACTTGCGATACATTTCAAAGCAACCAGGCCAAAGAACCCCTCATTCCCCGTGAAATTCCAAGCCGTCCCTGGCAAGTCATAGCTGCCCAGACTGCAGAGTAGGGCACTAGGGCCCCCGAGATTTTATTTTCAGATCTGAGGTTCGCCCCTGGCCGCGCGCATGCGCAGCAGATTAAATAGAAAATAAAAGATTAAATAAAAAAAATAGAATCTTACCATTTAGTGAAATCTGATGTCTACATTTAGCACAGGAGTTTAGCACAGGAGTTAACAATTTTTCAGTAAGCAACTTGACTCAGCCTCCGGGCCGGTAGTAGATAATACCATAGTACGCTGCAGCGTCATCAGATGTTCCGCAATAATGGTTTTCTGATCCTAGCCATAACACTATCGAAGCTTAAAATTTAAGAATGAACAACAAATGTGTATACTTGAACAGTTTAATACACATCTTCATTTTTACCTCCAAAATATGTCGTGATGTTACTTTGCAGAGTGCTTTTCTGCTCTTTGGTGTTGTTTTTCGGCTGACCTGCAGGAGCTGCTTTGTCCGTTATGGAAAGATCTAATTCAATGTTGGATATCAGAGGTGTAATAGGAGGCTCACTGGGCTCATCCAATGACGATACCGAGAAAGATAAATCATCGTCATTATCTAGGATCATGTCTTGGCTTTTAGTTTCTACATCTTTGTCTGGCAGTTGTGTTTCCTTTTTTGCTTTTTTCTTCAGTATGCCTCTGGCAGATGCATGATCTATTGGCACAATATTTGTCAATGATTGTTTCGAATCTTCATTTTTGTGCTTCTGTTGCCAGTGTCTCACTTTGTAGAAATCACTTCCACGGGAAAATTCTGCTCCACATTTCAAACAAACGAACTTAGAGCCTGGGATTTCTTTTTTCGCTTTCTTAGCCTCTGTGCCAGTTTTTTCGCATTCTTTAGTTCTCAATTTTGTCTTTGAAGTGTTAGTTTCTCTCTTAAAACCAGCCAAGGGATTTTTCTCTACAACTTTAGCTGGTATTGATCTCTCCGAGGCTGTAAATAAAAAAACAAAGTTTTTAAACATTTTATAGTATAAACTAAATAAAGAAGCATGAAAGTTTCTCAACAATGATGAAAAACTAAAGGTACAATTTAAGGTTGAACTAGCATGGAAAATAATTAGCGATTGATGACAATGACATCTATTTTGGGGCTTAAAATCAAAATAGAATGGTAAACCTAGCAGTGTTGGTCAAAGCCGTATATCTGTAATATTTTGAGTTCTGTTTCATTTGAGGACTTTTTAATCGACTATTTGCGATGAACGCAAAACATTGAAGCCCCTCTCAAATTTATAGTTCTTTTTATTAGAGCAGATCCTAGCTATAAAATGATCATTGAACAGCTTGGTCTAAGTTATATCCACATAATGTAAAAGAAGCATGGTGGCCCATTACTATCAGCCAAATTTCTGTACTGATTTTGTGAATTTGCAAAGCATTTTAATTTTAAAAAGTGTAAACAGAATTTGAAATTGATTTTAGTTTTGATTTAAAATTAATTCAAAAAAAATTATTTTTAAATATAGATTTTTTTTAATCTCAGTTTGAATTAAAAATGATATGCGATTTTTATGTGAATTTTAATTTGAAATTCTATTTGGCACTTTTACTTTTCGAAATTGCTTTGATAGCTAACACCCATCAGAGTGGCCCCTCGCTATCAATAAGTATTTAAACTTTTTTTCAAAATTGCTTTGATAACCATGGTCCATCCGCGTGGCCCATCGCTATCACAATTCAATTCATCTGAAAACATAAAAAATCTGAAATCATCTTACATCAAGTACTTCTCCACGTGCTGCACTTCACTTCAAGTGTCTAGCAAACATGGCTGCAGCTGCAGCAGAATGGAAAGAAGACAATGACCTAAAAGAGGAGTTGCAGCTATATGTTTCTCAGAACCTTCGACGAGCAGAAATTGTTGATTATGTGAAGCGTGACTATCCTTGCTATCCTTGGAGTATTCCTACTTTGGATCGCCGATTACGATATTTTGGCATCAATTACATTGAACAGAATATTCCTCTCTTTCATCTGTGATCGAAGCTGTTTCTGAGGAGCTGGAAGGTCCAGGACAGTTCCTTGGATACAGGACGATGAACCAAAAGCTACGCCTGGAGCATGGGGTCAAAGTTCCAAGAAACCTTGTCCGTCATGTTATGCTACAGTTGGACCCCGATGGTGTTGATTCCAGAGCTGTGCAAAACCAAGAGAAAAGAAAAAAGCAACCATTCCTCCATCATCTGATGGTCAAAACTGGCTATTGTCGCTAGACGGACATGATAAGTTAATGGGGTTCCAAAATTGGACCTTCCCTTTGGCTCTGTATGGTTGCATTGACACATTTTCCAGAAAAATGTTATTCTTGAAAGTATTGGTCTCCAACAGCAATCCCCTGATTACTGGAAACTTTTTTTTAACATACTTTAATGGTGAAAAAATTTTGCCCAATAACATAAGACTGGATAGAGGAACTGAAACAGGTAAAATAGCTGCCATACAAGCCTTTCTTCGGAAATCTGTTGAACAGGAACTAGATCATCCAATGAAAACAGTTATATATGGGCCATCAACCTCAAATAAGATAGAGCGGTTGTGGCGTGATTTGCATGAGCGCTTAGAAAAGTATTTTAAGAAGCAGCTTAATGATCTTTTGACTAGAATGGAATACAACCCACATGATGATGATCACAGAAATATGGTTGCCTATGTATTCATACCTGTAATCCAGAAAGAATGTGATAAATTTGTGAATGTTTGGAACACACACAGAATAAGGAAACAGAAGGGTGTTGAGTTGCCAACCTGAATACCAAATCATATGTATTCTTTCCCGGAAAAGTATCTTGGATGTCATAAAGGCTTTCAGCTAAATGAAGAACAGATTCAAGAAGTAGCTGAATGGTCTAATGTTTCACAGGTTTTACAGCATCACCTGGCTGAAGACATTCTCATTAAGTACAGACAGATATTACCAGATCCTGAAAGTTTAGATTGCAGTGAGCTTGGCAATGCTTACTGCTTGTTGAAGAGATCATTAGTATCAACTTAACCATACATAATGCTGTATGTTCAATTGTTATAATTAAATATAGGGGTATGATTAACAATGTAATAAGTGCCCCTGAAACCAATGAAAATGTAATGTCTGGGAACTTGTTTGTCTCTGTCCAGGGACGCATCTAAGGGGGGTGTGGGGGTGGTATCCCCTGCCCTTTTTGGAAGTGAAGCTAATTAGCCCTATTTTCATCAGGCTAGTCATTATAAACTCACAATTTCAAAGAGAAACTGAAGGATCCCAAGCCATTTAAAAGTCTCAGCAATGGCCAAATATTAGAGTCTTTCGGGGACTCTGCCCCCTGGACACCTTCAAGGGCACTACCTTGTCCTTTTTATATATAAAACCCCTGCCCTCCAAAATTCTTTGTTGCACCCCTGTATGTCATATATACACACCTATGTTTTATTATGAAATAATTTGGGAAACTTCAAATGAATTGGTGTGCATAAAAATATATTTTAGAACAAGTAATTTTTTCAAAGAAAGGCTAACTTGTGTTATATACAAAACGGAAAGATAAATTTGTGAACATAAACAAACATAACATAATCAAACATAACATGTTTTACAATCTAACTAAAGTTTCCAGATAATGTTACTAAAGTTATTGCTGCTCATCATTGGTGAGTCCAAGGAGTTCACAAAAATGGGAGCACTTGTGTTCTTGAAAAATGTTTCAATAGCTACATTTGTTAGGTTTCCGGCACAAAAGTAGACTTCACCATCCTCTTCATCGAGGAGACTTGCTGTTGCAATCTCTGGATCGTAGAGATCAAACCCTGAGCCTTGTAAGTCCAGTAACATCATCTCTTTACCTGTTGCTTCGTAGGTGAAATATCACAGTGTTTCAGCCTTCTCATATAGCACCCTATCAGTCTCCTGCATTGGTGTTCCACCCTGGCCATTATTATTTACATATTTGCAGCACTCTCCGGGAATATATTCTTCCACAGTGACAGGTGTTTCTTCAACTTTGGAAAAATAAATTCTGTTTTATGTGAATGAATCACCAAAAGCTGGTGGGGCCTTTTTTGACACCTTGTTGCCTATTTCTTAGCGACACAGTGCATCTGCACCTGCTTCCTTGCATGTGAATCAATATCAATATTGACTGATTCTTCAATTCTTTTGAATCTGTCTTCTTTGTATTTTTTCACAACCCATTTTCTTGGATATGAAGGATGCGTTGATGTTGCCCTGAATGCATTTCCAAAGCCACACTCCGCAAATTTTGTTTTCTCTACATTGAACTGTATTGGCACAGACTTTTTCCATGTCGTTCCTCCAACATCATATGCTTCCAGAATCATTGTTACCTCAGACACCTCAAGGGGCTTCTCAAGCTTCCTGGCTAATAACAAATCAGCCACAGAAACAGACCGAGCCACGACTGAAGATGGAACTGGGGGCAATTGTGAAATGTCTACCATGCTGTGTGGCTTAGTTTTGTCATTCCTCCGTTTTTGCTCTGATGGTCCTCCAAGATTTACTGCAGTTGCAAAGGACAAAGAGCTTGATGACACAGAAGGCTTCTTTCCAGCTGTAGTGCCATCATTCAAAACACCTGGATTTATAAAACGAACAAGAAAAACCTTCTTTCCGTGATTTGCTCCGTCAAGAAGCAAGAAGGTCCCCTATCTCCCATTAAAATGTCACATGACCTGTCGGTGCATTATAATGTTTCTTGCATGCTGTCTTCGCATTTTCAATTGACAATTCATCGAATGAAAAGTCCACGAAATCGCGAGCGTCGAGAGGTTCATACATTTTCATCCCCCCGACAGGCTCAGCACTCATCCGTTGGACTGTAATGAAGTTAGGTATTTCCCTCTTCTGCTTGGCAGGGATATCTTTCCTTCTTTTGGCGGACACCATTTTTTCGAATTCGCCCCACTCTGCCTTTCTCTTTAATGTTTTAAAAGCATCCGACATTGTGTGTTAGCATCAGGCTGAGGCCTAGCATTGATCATGAAGTGTGAAGCAGGCAGCTCTGCAGCACGTGGAGAAGTACTTGATGTAAGATGATTTCAGATTTTTCATGTTTTCAGATGAATTGAATTGTGATAGCGATGGGCCACGCGGATGGACCATGGTTATCAAAGCAATTTTGAAAAAAAGTTTGAATACTTATTGATAGCAAGGGGCCACTCCGATGGGTGTTAGCTATCAAAGCAATTTCGAAAAGTAAAATTGCCAAATATAATTTCAAAATAAAATTCACATAGAAATCGCATATCATTTTGAATTCAAACTGAGATTAAAAAAATTGTATATTTAAAAATAATTTTTTTTTAATTAATTTTAAATCAGAACTAAAATCAATTTCAAATTCTGTTTACACTTTTTAAAATAAAAATGCTTTGCAAATTCACAAAATCAGTACAGAGATTTGGCTGATAGTAATGGGCCACCATAAAGAAGAACAAACCAATCTGGCATAAAACCAATGTAGATATTGAATATGAAGAAAGTTGTACTTTGAAATATTTGAAAATAACAAACGTTGCGATGCAAGGCAATTAGTTTTAAAAATTGGTCAGAAAGAAAGTAATACTTACAAGTTTCGGAAAGACCATTGGCACAATGAATTTTCTGTCCATATCCCTCTTCCTCGCCTTCCACTGGTTTTCCACAGAACACATGAACAAAGCTTTCACAATCGACACATCTAGGAGCACTGCCAATATCGTTGTTGCATACTGGACAGTAATTCGCGTCGGCGGGAAAATTCAAAGGAATAATTATTACTACAGTATTCTTGACAGGTAAATAAAGGTAAGCATAAAGTTGCCTCGGTGAAGAGGCATTGGCAATCTTTTGATAAATAGTACACATTTTTATAAGAAAGTCCTTTTTTAGAAAGTAGTAGGCCTACTTGTCTCATATGAAAGTTAAGAACGCTCTACTGAACTTTTCCAACCTTGAAATCCAAAACAGGAAAGTTAAGAACGCTCTACTGAATTTTTCCAACCTTAAAATCCAAAACAGTTCTTACACGTTTTTTTATAAAAACAACCTTTATAAGAAACATCCAGCTCAAATTTGAATCAGAATTTTTGCTATCTCATAAACTACTTGAGATAAACAAAAGCAAGTTCAACAGCATAAAGCTCTTGCCTAAAAACGCATTTTAAACATTTTTAACAGGGTGGGGGTTGATAAGTTGGTGACAAGCAATTTGAAAATAAGAAACAGGCAGGCTGAAATCAAAGCCAAGTATTCTTATAAAAAAGCGTGTACCTCGTTGCTATCTATCATAAATGAGTGGCAATGGGAAATCAATTATAACTCTCTTTCTCCTTCATAGAATGGCAGATACTGTACCCTTTGGATTGAATTTAAAAACCCTACAAATACAACTACGCTGTTGTTTTTTGGTCGATACGGTAATTAGATCAAGTCCTTATGTAGTTTGTTCCAGCCAGCATCAGAAAGCGAATACATAGCCTATTGTGCAACATATACACATTGCATTGCGGACTATTAATTTATTACATCTGTTTTTACATATTGCAAGAGGCTTGACTCAAGCCCTTGTTTCTTAAACTTTCTATTGCTTTCTATTGTTGACGGAAAGAGATGAACAAAAGAATCTATTGTTCTCTAAAAGAAATCCTGATACAGATGTATTAGTTGTTTATACAGTATACTGTTGGAAATCGTCCAGGCTCCCGGTCCAGTCCTCTTCTTGGGATCCCACGTGCTAGCCACGTTTTCCCGCGGTGACAATTTTGACACGCCCTCTCGTTTTGATCTTTTGTTTTCTAGTTTTGTGTGTCACTCACTCAGTCGAATCAGAACCGCTTGTAGTTAAGTCAGAGCTACGGAGCACAATCAAACATAGAAAGCGTTTTATAAAGTTTTGTAAATAGTTTATCCTGAGTTATGTATATATGTTACTTCTACTCTAAGCTTTATTTCTCGGTGTATGCCTAACCTAACATCACAACAAGTACTGTAAACGACTTTCACTGTACTGTACTGAAAGTGAAACTTTAACGGGCTTTAACCTTTTCTTTGGATTTGCTAATTGTCAATTGAGCATTTGCAGGGTCGCTATACTTTTTATTTTGTTTGTGTTGATGTTCAGTACGTTAAAGCGTTTGGCTATCAGGCCAGTCGTTCCACATATGATGTGCGTGCAGTGGTTAACAAATGGCTTTATTAAAGGGATCTTCAGTGGGTCTTCAAAGAAATGTCCAGTGTGTTTGTTTGGCCACCCCTGAGCAACCTTCAACGTCGACCAATCAGCCAATTAATGTTAAATGTACAAATGTTCAGCGTGCTTTTCGAGGGTTTAATTAACTCCTTCCATTTCAATGCTACAAATTATATAAAGAAACAGCTTTATGTATATTAGTTAAAAATGCACTAAGTTTCTTGTTAGAGAAAAAACGTGCAGGGGCGCAGGCCCACCAAGAGGGGGGGGGGCAAGGGGGGCAACTGCCAAATGGCCCGGAGCAGAAAAGGGGCCCGCCAATAATTCTTCACTTCTTTGTATTGGTAATATTTGGCTCAAGGAATTTGTAATAATAAATCAAATGAACGTTAGCAAGCAAAATAACAATTCATGAAACAAATTACGACATCTGCTAATATTTAGTAAATATATTTTTATGGATAAGAACTTTTTATGGATAAGAACTTTCAAACTATCCAGTTATGTTTAACATGCTATCATGTGAAAGGTCGGTGGACCTTATTTTCAGCAGGGGCAGGGGTATGCCGTATGGTAGCATACTCTACATCACTACGTAAGGTAGTATGTGAGGTTATGAGTTCCTAGTGTGTTGAATTCTCCCATTTGTGCTACAGAAGCTATCAATTTGAATTTGACTGCACACAAGACAACCACCGAAATTTTCGTCATACGTGGATTCGAAACCACATCGCTCAGAATCTCTTGCACCAAGAAGCTGGTTGACAGATGCACGCCACTGCAACCACTATATCTAAAATACAGTGTTACATATGTTCGTCACTATCATGTTCTTGCCAAATGTTTAAAAGATTTCAATTTGACTTCACTCTTTTTTCTTTCTAAGAATAAATTTTATAAGAATATCTAGGCTTGAAATTGCCAAAAAACAATGGAAATCTAAGAAAAACAATGGAAAAGATCGAGGCTCAGAATATTTTTAAGTATTCTTATGAGAAAAAAGAGTGTACTATAGTTTTGCATGAAGGGGGGGGGAGTAGGGGCCCGTAAGGTCGAGCTGCCCTGGGGCCCCTCGTGGCTCTCGGCGGCCCTGCAGGGGCGTACCTGCTGGGGGGCCAAGGGGGCACCAGCCCCCAGATAACTGCAAGATTATATTGTTCTTTGGTTTAAATTAATACCTATTCTTTTAAAACAATAATAGTTGCCCCCAAAACAAATTTCCTTCCTACGCCCCGGACGTGTATTTATATATAACATCGATGTCTATCCATTTATCCAACCAAATATTCAGCAAGCTTTTTCTCGCCCCTCCTTCCCATCAGAAACAAAAATAAAGCTTACCTTCTTGTTCAATGTCGCTCTCCTTTGCTTCCAAGGTTAGTGATGACCTGGAGTTTGTTCAAATTGAAAAGGCGCGGCGAACAGTTGACTCCTATTCACTTACAATATTCAAATGAATGAGTGCAAACCGAGAAATGAGCACGCAGTTTTCTACGCCTTGTACTTAAGCCTATGATAACAGGATATGGTAGAGACAAAAATCAACATTTGAAGACTTGACACATTTTAATAAGCAATTTAAAACAGTTTGAGATACAAATATCGAGTTCAATGACAATAATATAATCATTATATATTTATTTGATGATTCAACATGTCCACTCCCTGAAGTTTGCCGGAAATGTAAACCATACAAGACCAGTTACAGGATTATTTTCCCACGTGATTTGAGTCCAACCTGACTGCTTCTATCAATAAGGTCTTTGGGTCACGTACGGAGGGGGTAAAGAGGGTCCTAGCAGTACGAAAAACTATATTACTTCACAAATTTTTCATTCATTTTTATAAGGCCTTCACCACAAAGCAAAAAACCGTAACCATTCCAAAAGTTCGCCCCTGAAAGTGCACCTAAGGTCTAGGGGCGCCCCCGCCGTCTGTTTCGCAAAACTGCTGGAGAAGTCACAAAGAAGCTCAAGTTCATGAGTGACAATGTACCCTTTTCTTTGAAAGAATTTCAGGATTTTGCCAAGGACTATGAATTGACAACAGAGCCTAGCTCGCCAGAATATGCCCAAAGTGATGGCAAAGCAGAAGATGCAGTCAAAACTGCCAAGATGCTAATGAAAAAAGCTGCTGAATCTGGCAACGACTTCTATCTTGTACTGCTTGAATGGCGAAATACGCCTTCTGCGGGAATGGAAAGCTCTCCTTCCCAGCGTATGTTCAGCAGAAGAGCCAAAACCCTGCTTCCCCTATTCACGAGGCTTCTTCAACCGAAGGTCTTGACAGGTGTTCACGAAAAACTTTGTGAGAGTAAACAGATTCAATCCAAGTATTATAACAGAGGCACAAAGGAGCTGAACACATTGAGGAAGCGTGATGTCGTGCGCATCAAGCCAGGGAACAACGATAGAACAGGTTGCTAGAACAAAGGTTGCGTCATAGAGCAAATCGGTATAAAATCTTATAATGTAAAAACAGAAGATAGAAGGATCTTCAGACGAAATTTAAAGTTTCTCCGCCATACCGAAGAACCATTTAATGCTGATGAAGATGATTCAATTGTCCTTCCCACAAAAGAACAAGAAGCAATGACCGAAATCCCTGAAGACCGCCAACCCAAAGACCGCCAGCCGTTAGATCTCCAAGAGCCATATCAAATACGACCTGATAATGTCGATGCAGAGACAGCCGCCGCCAGACCTGATGAAATTAGATTTGATCACAAAGCACAACAAGAAGTGGCAGAAGAGTAATACGGGAGATTACCTTGCGGGACACTAACTAATTGACAAACTTTGAAGACTATTCATTTATTTTAGTTTACTTCTTTTGTTTTCTTTATTTCTTTTATTGGAGGAAAGATGTAACGATATTAGCCTCGTTTCTATTAATTGTGATTTGTTGGGCATGCGCCCTAATGGTTTTGTTATAAAATAAAAGAGTTATAAGATGGCTGACTTGATTCATTTGCCTTCATTTCCTGCGAACTTTACAAAACCAAGCACCTATTCATAGACCAAATGAGATCCGGGTAATTAGGCTTGCAAACACCTAAGAATAAGGGTTTTTCTCATCTTGATGATAGTACAACATCTTTACTTAATCAACTGCTTGATTACATTAAATAGATTAAGTACATTACATACCTAATAAGTTAAAACTGAACTGCAACTACTAACTATGATGTATTGCAGGAAAAGTTGGGCGTGTTGTACACTGGTCCCGTTTCACCTGCACTACAGTAATCTACGCTTTCACGGTCGGTGATTGAACCCGAAATAGCCAAATTTCCGCCACAGAAACACGAAGTGTTGACCCCCACAATCACCAACCGTATAAATAGAAGATAATTAGAAAAATAAATAGAGCTTCTACAAAAAACTTAATAATGATCTCTCCCGGCCCCAAGAAACTATTATTAGCAGGATAAAATGATACGCCCTAAGCAAAGCAGGCAACAATGAGCTAGCGCATGAGTACACATGCTAAACATCAAAAGCCATGGCCCAAAATCATAAACGAAAGCTTAGGGGCGTCAACCCCAAAAAGGTAACAATAATTTGCGTACATCACTTTAACTGACCCCGATCTTTTTGATCAGGCAGTTAGCCACCTGTATCCAGTTTTGGATAGCCATCTAAGCATTTGCTCGATCTTGAGTCTTTGCTTTGCAACATAAGCATGTGCTCGATCTTGAGTCTATGCTTTGCCACCACTGCATGTGCTCCACCACGAGACTCTGCTTTGCCACCACTGCATGTGCTCTATCTTGTGTTTATGCTCTGCCACCACGGTGCTTGGGACGTTAAACACCATATGCCAGCTTGTAGACTGTAGCCGATCTTGCAGACCGAAACAACCGGTTATCCGTCTTGATGAGTCAGGTCTGGAATTTAACCCAAGTTTACCACTTGATGAGAACACACAGCAAGAACCAGAAAATGATTGATTAAATCCAGACCCTTTCCCCTTAACACGGGGTTCAACATAGATGTTATTCAACCCTTAGGGCAATATTGCACCCCGAGAAACGGGATTGAGCAAAAACTACACGTTTCCATGGCAGTAAACGCTTGCAGTTGATCTAACACAGAACAAAGGCGCGTACCACAGGATTCAATGGAATAAGGCGGAGCCCTATGCTCCAAGCGTCTTTCGCTAAATCTTGCAAAATCAAGTGGAAATACCTTCACCCACAATGAAAGTATGTATTACCTTCTTAACACTACATGATTATAAATAAACGTTCGTATTTGATCCATAGAATTACGCATTACTCGAGCCCTGTCCATGAGAACATCGTCGATATAGCTGCACCAAGTGTCTCCCATTACTTTCTGTGAAATTAAATTGTAACTTGCACCTGCAATGCAACCCCCAAAACTTTCTTTCATACTACAGGTTTACCATGGAAATAACTGTTGGCGTTTGATTGAACACAGTGCCGAGGCACGCACCAAATGATCTCTGCCCATGTGCACACTGCAAACTCACTTCCCTAATTGTTTCTCATCCCTTTATATTAACCCTATCAAGCCTAGGGGGGGGCTGAATCAGCCCCCCCTAGCAGTTTTCCTGCTGTGTATTTTTTTCAATGGCATCTGCGACTTTCAAACTTTCTGACTTTTAGTTTTTTTCTTCCTAATAATTAAAAAGTGATATTTTGAAAAAATTGAATTCGTTCCAGGGGGTCAACACAGGTCATTTTGAAAAACAGTAAGCATCAAAATTCAAACGCGTCCTTATAAAAGTTACACAAGACATGAAAAATGCATATTGGACTATTGCTATAGGCTATTTTTTATGCTCTTCCTGATGAACAGCATTTTGTGCAAATTCACTGCGCATGCGCGATTTTTTCTCCCAAATTTTATGCTGCATCAGCATTTTTACTTGACCCTTATGCTATAGAAAATATATTCACAATTACATGTTCCGACCCTGCACATGTATTCTACTCAAAAAAACTGCCTTTACAGGTAAAACAACTCAAATATATGAAATAAGAGCGATTCATTTTTCAGGGGATAAGAGCGCGCTTAGACATGATGCAAAGAAATATACGTAATTACATCACAATTTTGTGTAATATTCACATAAATGATGTACAAGTACTTATAAAGCCTGTCTGCACCAATATTGAAGAAAAAATTGTGTTTCAGATCCCTTCCAGGAATTCATATAATCAAATATTAAAAATTTCAAAACAAAAGGAAAATATGATGACGTCATCAAGATATCACGTGACTTTTCTAAAAAAAAATTGGTCAGTTTTTTCCATCTTGCTATGGACTATAGTCATGCAAAGTTTCGAGTCTACCGGGTGTGTAACAAAAGAATAAAAGAGGGGGGGCCGAATCAGCCCCCCCCCCCTAGGCTTCCTAAAGCTTCAAATACCCTAGGCTTGATAGGGTTAAAGGACATATGTCACATTAGCTATTGTTAATAAAACAAAGAACGGGATGTGGAAATTCAATCGTTTTGTGACCTTTCATTTCTGCTTCATGAATTTTCATTGCAATGAAAATTCAGCCTAAATCCTGTGCTTTGTAATAAACAATAGAGGGGATTGTATTGAATAACTCAATCAGGTTTATGACATATGTACTTTAAACTAAGTGGAAACTCGCTCTTGCAGTGAAAGTCCATCTCACTTTCTCAAAAACTACCCTTTTCCCATAAACGTTCACATTTGATTTAACATAGTGCTGAGGCATGCCCCAAAGAGCATGCACCCCTTAGAACTCGCTGCAGTTAGTGTCTCTCCTCGCCCTTCGTGAAACCGAGTGAAGACCTACCTTGCAATGACTTGCAATGACTTACCAGACCAACCTTACAATACTTGCTTTAATGCTACAGTTTCCATGACATTAAACGTTTGTGTTAGATATAAACCAGGGCAAATGCACGTATTTTAAGAATTCCCTGCATGGGAACATTATAGAACTTGCTGCACTCGCTGTAGTTTCTTCCTTTGTGTAACAAAGCTATTGGTGTAGCTTCTGTGGCCTCCTTACTTTACTGAATGATTATAATAACTGATTAAGTCTGGTGTCACAAAGGCTACAGAATGGACATGGTGAAATAATAGCTCTCTAAGGCCTGCTTAATACAGATCATGAAAAGAACGTCGAGGGAGTGTCTTCTTCCTGATTCGACGATAGGACAAGAAAATCCCTATTGTAGATTCACCCTAATGAAACAACATAAATCTTAGACGCTCAAGCTTGGAACCCAAGCAACTTGCTACTTTGCTTTAGCAACGCTCGATACGCACTAAACTGTCCATAGGATGAGCTTACCATTAGTGAAACTCAGTTTTAAAGCACCAGAGGCTTTTTGTCTACAACTGTTAGATTTATTAGTCTAATGCTTTATCTTCTGTGCTAGTTTGCCACATATCCTATACTCAAAAACGTTGAAGTGGAAGTAATATGTTTCTAGGCTTTGCTGTCAGTAGCTTACGTTAATGATCGACCGAGCTTCAAAATGGTATAAGGAAGTGGACCTAAGTGGAATTCTTCAAGCACATTGGTACAGTCTTCATAAAGTCCTGATTCAAAGGGTGTGGTTAAACCGACCTTATCATAAGCAAGTATCTCAGCTAGCAGTTTACTGATATGTGGATTATCTTCTTTGACTGGTATACGTTCTTTGTCCTATGACATCCTAATTGGAGCAACATTTCTACTTGACTTCATCCCTAGTTTCGTTGTCTTAAGCTTAGCTCACCAGGTTGCGAGTCTCCTCTCCTGCTCTGTGTTTTCAACTCTATCAAATGTATTTGCAAAGAATCGAAGGTAATACGAGTATGACCAGCATTGATTAAACAGTACGCTCAGAGGAATAAAGGTGCTCACACAAAAACCTTTTTATGGTTTTTTCTTGGCAGAAGTGCAACACGGCATACCCTAGATGTGCTTTTTGTGTATAGCCTGCTGATTTTCCCACGCAAAGTAATTCGCGACAGATTCACCACTTAAGGGTACTTTGCCCATCGATCCTCTGCTGGGGCCTCTCCTTGCAAGATTTCCAACTTGAGTACACAGGGAAGCTGATCCTCTGACAGTGTTGCAGAAGATGCCTACGCGGTAATCACGACACCACATTAACCTTATTAGGGCTTATCATCTTCCCCTTTAGGTCAAGAAGGGCGATTACTGACGCTGGTTACCCATAATGTACATACCCCCTAAGTTCGATTGACTATTTTTGTTCAACAACCAGAGGCTTTACGTCCCAAAGTGATGGTTATTAAGGCAAACAAGAACATAACTATTTCCTTTCTTACTAGACTTTGTTAAGAAACTCAAATGGGGTCTGCTTAACCCTTCATTCCAGTCATAGGCTCAGTGGTTATTTAAAGGCTCAATGTAGCTTTACATTCACCCTTTGCAGCAATAAACAGCACATGCAATACAAACACCCCTTTGACCCTGTCTACCTTCTTGCACTGGTTCCAAAATACCCTGAGTGAACCTCTAATGGTCCATCTTTGCAACATGATAACAGAATCCTTTGACTGTAAAGTGAAACATTTTCTAGCAAAAAGGCATGTTAACCTTACCAATGTTTCATTCAAAGGATAGTATTTTTATATCCCTCTATAAAACAATTGTTTCAGCACTGTACAACAACAATAGAGCTAATAATCCTTCTCACGAGATTTGAGTTTTAATTCAATGCAAGAACCAAGCAACCATTATTTTCCTACTACCAGGTAATGCCCTGACTACTTGAGTCGCTATTTGGCCTTCTTTGTCTGCTTCTTTAATTAAGTAGTTGATATTACTAAATTCTTAGCCAGCTAAGAACTTTGTATCCTTGTTTCCTCCTGCCTTTTATCTACATGTATGTTTGGGCTTTATCCTGCCCAACATGATCAAAAAAGCAAAACAAAATGTATCAAAACTATTGATACTAGCAAGAAATACAGAATAGTAAAGAAACTTCTCACTGCTGGTCTTGGTGGATGATATCATTTTCGGAATCTTCTCCTAGGACTAAAACCCATGATTTAGGATGCACAGAATCGCAGTCGACGATACAGCAAGACTCCAAAGAGGCCAGTCCAAAGAAACAAACGAGATATCTGATAGCTAGTGTAATTATAACCGACGGCAAGTGATTCCAAGAATAACATTTAAGCAAGGCACTGATGCAGAGATCAGAACGTCCGTTGTGTGTAGTGAGGTTGCAAGAAACTGCCCATCCCTAATTTCACTTTATAAAGGCATCGTTTGAGATAGGTATTCCTATGTGACCAAATCCCTATGTGACCAACCATGCAAAGCTCTAAACAAAGGATTGCATTGTGAACTCATACGAATCTTTAGCATTGTACCAGCCATAACCTTATTGAATTACAAAGCGTGGCCTGATACACAAGATACCATTTCGACCATTGTTCAACTAAAAAGGTATTTGAATGCAATATTTGCTGTATCGTATATTGGAGCCTATTTGCATCTTAAGATTCTATTGTAACCAACCAACGTCCGGTATATTTTAACTTCACTTGAATTATGCATTGAAGGTGTAGGTGGTGACACACATAATATGATCACGACAATTCAGAAGCATAAATAATCTGACCAGCATATTGCAGCTTTCTGCGTCTATGGACGGTCGAAATCTGGAAAAACCATTCACGAGGAAAAAAAGGAGAACTTGACATTAATGTTTCATTTTGGACCAAAGTTTTGCAGCCCGTAATTGCAATGATCTTAACTCTTGCATCTCTGAATTTGGCATTCAACGGACATTGAAAAAGTAGGCGAGGGATTGTGTACTGGTTAAAACTTTCTTTGATTGGTTGGGTTAGTGGCCCAGTATGATAGTGTACTGGCTGATGCCATTTCTATGCCACATCGTGCAACTAAATCTTGAGTTGTGTCATTCAAGCTAAAATTATAAACCTAATGGGCAACTCGGTAAGAAAATCTCTGGTAGACAAAATAAACAATGCAACTATTTGGTCTATCATTTTGGACACCACGAGCGATATTGCACCAATTGACCAACTGAGTGTTGTTGTACATTGGGTTGATGATATACAGAGAAAAAGTTTTGAAATAACCGAATCTTTTCTTGGCTTTGTAGAAGTGACTGTTGAAGTGACTGACTCGGGGGTTAGTAAACACTACTAAGAAATATTTGGAGGAACTTGGGGTTGATTTGAAGAAAATAAGTGTGTTGGGGAAATTGTAATGAGTGGCGTACGTGAAGGGGTTCAAGAATTAATCAAACATATTATTGAATCCCCGTACCATTTTTACACTGTGCATCACACAACTTGACTCTTGTTATCAACGATTCAGTTGAAGGCAATGCAGAAAATGAAAACTTTTCTCTGCAATGCAAGAAATGTTTAATTTTGTTGGAAAGTCACTTAATAGATAGTGAGAACTTTCAATTCAAGTTGTGCCAGGATCTCTGACTATGAAAAAACTCTGTCCGACTAGGTGGACATCCCGAATTGACGCAGTACGAGCTTTGTGTGACAGGTAAACTCATTTACTGAGAGTGTTAACAAAAATATCCCTTATAAGTGACAATTCTAAAGAAAGGAGTATGGCTATCAGTCTAAGAAAAAAATGGAATCTTATGAATTCATTGTTTTTATCGTGTTTTGGGAGAGAATGTTACGAGCTTTCAATAACACGTCTAGGGAGCTTCAATCCCAAAAACTGGATCTATTTGCTGCATCACGACTCCTGAATATTACAAAAGTGAGTTGCAATACCTTAAGAGTAATTATCAATCTGTGTTGGATACTGCTAGCGCAATAGCATTATCTTGGAATATTACAACATTTTTTCAACAATCTCGCCGGCATTTCCTCAGTAACTAAAGATACACCCATGATATTTCAGAACCAAGTAACTTTTTCAGGACTAATGTACTTTACCCCACCATAAATTTTTCACTTATAGAACTTCAAGTTCGTTTTGAGGGACAAAATTTAGTTTGTTCATTGTTTTTATTTTTATCAATTCATTAATTTTCTGTGTCCTAGTGATCTGAAAGCAGCAAAGCTCGAAGATATCGAAAAATTCTGTTGCTTTGGTATTAACATCATACAGTTGTGATTTCACAAAAGATTTAGTGGATGAAGTGAGATCGTTATTAAAGCTATTATTCAACAACAGAATGCCGTCATCTTTTCCACAATTTCAAAAACTGCCACTTTTGTTCCTTATTATTCCTATGACAGTTGCTAGTGCAGAAGGTTCATTCTCAAAGCTGAAACTGATTAAGACATATCTGAGATCTACGATGAGTCAAAATAAGCTTACAAATCTTGCCATGGCCTCAATTGAAAATGATGTAGCAAAAGCACTCGACAAAACAGAACTTATAAGAAAGTTTGCGTCAGTTAACGCTGGCAAAGATAGAAACAAGTTTGTAAAGTATTCAAACATTGACTCAATGCTTGTTATCGTTATCAGTTTATGCTCTGTAAATGATATTCACTTGTATGGACATATTTCATAACTTTTAGTTCCCTGTGGTCTGTGGGCAAGTGGTTTTTGTTGTCAGTGGTCGTCTTTATCAATGGCCGCCATGTTTGTCAATTAGATTAGATTTAGTGTTGATTAAAGCCTAAATCTAGGTCAATATCTTGGTTAATCTTTCTACAATTTAATCAACAATATTCTCAAGAGAACATGGATAGAATCTTACGGCCAAAGCTACTAGAAACCGATCCAAATAGTGAAACAGCGACGAAGAATGGCTTCACTGAAAACGTACGCTCGATAATTTCTGGGCTGTTTTACCACAAGAAGATTTAGATAAACTTGCAGTCTTATCCAGTTTTGTCTCCCCAAGTATCTTTTAACACATAGAAGATTGTGAAGATTATGAAACATCGATTGAACCACTTCAGAATCTCTTTATCAAACCAAAACCATGTCTTAGCTTGTGATATTTTACCTACTAGGAAGCAAGCTCTAATTTAAACATTGGACGAATATTTACAAGCCCTGATAGCATTAAGCAAAGATTGCAACTTCAAGAACGTCACAACTGTACAATACTGTAAATAATAGTATAAGAGGTGCAATTATTTCTGGATTACAGTCCAACATCATACGCCAAAAACTTTTGGAAAATAAAACCCTCGACTTAAAAACCATGTTTGATCAGACTAGATCTCTTGAGTCAGCCATGAAGAGCTCTGAGTCATATCCATACTGAGAACTGACCAAAAGTCTGTATCTTACTTGTTTGATCAGCGGAATCGTGGTAAAAAAAGAAGGACAAAATCATGCGTTGGCGAGTTGAACTAGCATGTTATAGATTTGTTATTGTTTACCAACCAGGTAAGGAGAATGTACTTCCTGACGCACTCTCCAAAGCAATTTGTGCCACTGCACTTCAAGATTCCCTGTATACCCTCCATGAAGCACTATGCCACTCTGATGTTGCCAGGCTTAATCACTTTGTTCGTAGCAAGAACTTACCTTATTCAATGGTGGTGGTAAAGCATGCTACAAACCAGTGTCAAATATATGCAGAATCTAAGCCCCAATATCACAAGCAAGAGGAAGTCCCACTCATTAAAGCAAACCAACCATTTGAAAGAATAAATATCGACTTCAAAGGTCCATTGCCAAGCAACAATGAAAACAGGTATTTCTTGAACGTAGTGGATGAATATTTAAGATTATGTTCGTTAAAAAAAAGATAACAACATCAAAAAAGGGCAGCGAGAATGTTTGTAATATTCTTAAGGACTTTCTTCCTCGTATTTCCGAATGATCTCCACCAAGTCTCTTTAATTTTCAAAGTACTAAAAACTATCCGCAATATTCAAACTCAGTCTACAGTTTATGTCAGCAAAAGCAAACCCCAGTTTCTTATCTTCCAATAATGCAGAAGCCTTGTTGATTATTTCGATTGACGTTTTGTAAGATCCAGCTTTATCTTGCTATTTGAACACTTTTTCCTAGCTCGATATACCAAGGCTCTGTGTCGCCAGATGGTGAAGCACACAAGTACCTGATGGACCTTTTTCCCTCTGATAATCCTTGGCCTGTCCATCCTATGTGCTCGGTCTATTACTACATCAGGTACATCAACCTCGAGTCTCTTGAAAACCTTCTTAAACTTTTCCAGGCATATTTCAGCGGTCTCAATTTCTCCATTGGCAACTACAGGTATTCCAATATTTCTTAGGCATAGGCGTCGGTTATACTGCTCATTATTATCCGTGTTTATTTGAAGTTGAGCAATGTGCCATTCCATAATTTTAACTTTTGATTCCAATTCGTCAATTTTAGTATTCCGCTTTTTAATAGTGGAGAGTAAGTTTTCAATACAATCTTTCATAGCCACGTCTTTCCTTATTTCAGGAATTTTTCATCAAAGTACAACTGGTAGGACTTGGGATTTTTTGTTATTTAATATAAAATATTATAAGAGATAACAAATACATTACAAAATGATACCAAAAGGAGCAAAAAGTCATGACTACTTCCTGGAAATAAACATTAAATAATACAATGCACTAATCATAAAAAATAAATAATTACGCTAACAGATAAATACAAAAAAAGAAGTGTGCTTGATGGTTCATTGCCTAATGTCAACCGAATCGACCCGTCATATGGATGTAATTTATGGTCAACTCAAGTATACGTTTGATGAGGTTGAATGAAAGGTTTTTATCACCACACAGTAAAATTTGCAATAAGACCTCATTCGAAAGATCAACATATCCAAATGGCTGTATTAATTCATAAACATCAGCAAGAAGACTTCGACGCTAAGCCTCAAAGGAGGGGCAGAGCAGCAAAAAGTGTTCCGTAGTCTCAATACCATCATTAGTAGGACACATTGGATTTACAGTATCCTCAAAGTCCTGTCTAAATTTTTGAAAGCATAATATACTAATTCCTACTCTAAGTTGGGTAAGATATGATAATCCTAACTGATCATGAATTCCAAAGACTGGTTTAGGAGGGGGCGGAAAACCGAGTTTGATAGTCTAATTTCCGAATCTAGGTCGTTCCATTCTGACAAGCAATTAGGGTAAAAATTAGATCTCAGTTTTTCAGTTCTTGCCCCTATTGGTCCAATAAAATCCAGGTTGCGAAGAGAGTAATGTGGTTGCTGAAGTTCAGGGATTGAATCTGTTGTATATTCTGGCGTAAGGTTATTTATCATTTTGTAGAATAACGCAAGGCGTCTACTCCATCCTCTGGAACTCAATGATTCCCAACCAAGTTCTGCATAGACTTTTTCTCTCGATGAACCCCTCCATGCGCCTGTAACAGATAGAACAACAGAATATTGAACGGTTTTGGTACCGCTAGATACACATACGTTTTCTAGAATGTGATAGATTAGATCACCATACTCGAGATAGGGTCAACATACAGTTTATATAGATTGTTTAAGGTATGCCTGGGTAGATATTTGGAGAGATATTTCAGCAAGCCTATACCTTTTTTTTTGATATGGCTGTTTTGAAATGGGTCAAAAACGATAGTTTTGTATCCAAAATAATTCCTAAATGCTTATGCTAATCAACGTTCACCACGGGTAGATTATTAAAGCGAATTTCGAAGTGATTCATTTCAATCTTTTTTGTGGAAAATATCAGCTCAACAGCTTGTTTTTATGGATCAGAGTTGAAAGACATTTTCCAATCCTGAGCCAACCGTTTTATCAACTCTAAGCCATTGTTCTAATTGTCAGCAACGAGCCTAACGTTACATTTTACATTATGCAGCAAGATCACTAACATATACTAGGAAAAATAAGGGTCCTAGAATAGAACCTTTTGGTACGCCTGCTGAAATATCTCCCCAATTGGAGTTCTCTCCATTAAAAACCGTTCCCTGTTTTTTATTTGTGAGAAAACTTCTAATAAGCAAAAGTAGCTCACCAGAAACGCCACAACGCCTTAACTTAAAGGGCAACTGAAGTGGAAAATCAAGTCCACTTAAAAAACTTCCTTAGACAAAACGATACACAAAGGTGTATTTTTTATCCTGATCTGGTTTGTTGTTCACAAGAAAAGTTACTTTGAAATCGGTTACTTCACGTCCCTGGAGTCCGCCATTTTTGAAATTATCTTTCCTTCCCAAAACGAGGTTTTACGTCACAACGTCAAGACACACAAAAAGACGAACTGTTTTTGCTGCACAGAACACACAAGATGATGGTTTCTTCAAGTTCTTCCAGTTCTGATTCCAATGATTCTGCTGGATCATCCCGTTCGTTTTCGCGATCTTTGTCATTTGATGATGATCTTGAGAAGGCCACGAGTGGTCTGGAGCAGTTGGGAATTCAACCGAACCAGTTTGAGCCCCAAATTCCTAATACCAGTGACAGTGATGATGGCAGTAGTGGCGAAGAAGATGACGATGATAGAAGCTCAGCAGGAAATGCAGATGACCACAGCAGACTGACAAATTCTGACTGGTAAATCGAAGTAAATAGTTTGTAGGCTGGAAGATATTTATCACTATAAGTATAAAAGATAAGTAGGCCTAAAAATAAGATTGCAATTAAAAATCCTAATAAGTCATTTTTTGCAAAATTGATTTTTTACATTTTAAACATGTTAGAGTAACAAAACATATTGTACTTATTGTACAGTCATGCAGAATATAAGTTCAAAATGACAAAAAATTTCAGCAACTCAAACAGGAAAACTTCCTTAACCCTACCTCTGCTGCCGGCAGGGGGAACAATGTGCCCCCAGCACAGTAGGAAGGAATTACGGATGAGGGGGGCCTGATTAATAGAAATTGACAAATAAATGACATCATATTTTGATGATGTAATATCATTGTTCAGCCCCCTGCTTCCTACGGGCCTGCCCCCCTCCCCCCTATTAAACTTTTGCATAGAAATCTTCCAAAAGAAATATATAAAAGTTTTTTATAAGAAACTCTCTACAATTTGTTTTTCAAAATGAAAGAAGTTCTTTGCTTATATAAAGATACATAATTTGTAAGATAAATTGCAAAAATGTTTACAGACATGAATTGTGCAAACAATTATAAATATGAAAGATTTTTGAAAAATTTGCACACAAAAAGTTTTTCTTAGTTTTCTGCACATAAATTAAAATTTTCTGGCTTGCTATGAAGTACATGCATGGGAAGTTTCAAGTTCGTAGCTGACCTTTTACCTGGGAAAGAATACACTTTTTTTCAATAAGCAACTCGTCAATAAGCAACTAGACTTGGATTGAGGGTACTTTTTCTGCAAAAAAGCATTTAATGAAGTCAATGACCTTCTGGGATTGCTTTCCTAGCTTCCTCTTGCTGGGAGCATGCAAATAAAGGGGTTTTTGAGGTAGGGGGTGGTAGCAATCCTTGCATTTTTAGCAAAAATGCTAAGCAACTCCGAGGGCTGGGACCCGAGTCCAGGTGCTTATTGAAAAAAAAAAGGGTATGTGCCTGTTAAACTTCTGAAAATATCCTGGCAGAGGTAGGGTCTAACAAACACCAATACAAATAAATTATAAATTAAAACCTTTTTCAAGGTGTACTTGTGGTCATTGTCAAATAATGGGTCAACTGCATGAATGTGTATGCTGCAAGGAAGTTGGTGAAATGGTGGAATTGTGTACACAATTGGTAGCAGAGGGTGATGCACAAGAACCACCGCTTTGCATTACAGACCACCCGAGATTTCTAGCTGTTTGTACAAACAAGTTTGTTCTACGCAGAGCATGGTTTCAGTATAAACAACAGTACAAGGATGCATATGAAGGTCCAGAACATAAGCAGTTGCGTCATATTGCATATAGGCAATTGGCTAGATGGGGCTGGGGTGTTTTAGGAAAAGAAGTGAGAGTTGTACTTCCCTCGTGTGAAGTAATGTGCATTAGGCAGCATTTCCCTCCATCTGGATTTGAAGACAACTTTTTCTTTGAAGGATTTCATTATGCAGATGAGTATTTTTTCCAAATAAATCTTTTACTTTGATCACAGCAGATTCTGTGTATTCAAATAAAAACAATTGAGTTGTTATACTGTAATCCGTTGTTTTCATTATCAGCCAAAGAGCAAGGCATTTTTAGGCTCTGAACATCACAAATGAACAGAACTACACATATCTTTTTATAAGCAACTGCTTTATAAACAAGGCAGTACTCGGCAAGGCAAAAACTTATTGAGCAATTCTAGTACTGGACAGAGGAATGCTAAGCAACTTGAAAATTTTATGTTTGATCCAATTGGAAATGAAAATCGCAGTTATAGAGAAGTAGATTACAGTGGATATTAGTACCCCAGCACACTTTTGTATGCAAGAGACCATCGAAATTTGTTGTACAACAACTTGTGAGATAGTGTTCTAATAAGAAAAATATTTTTAATTAAAAAAACTATTAAGCAATTGCTAAGCAATTTTGAGTACTCAAAGTCGCCTTCCAGCTAAGCAATTTTCAATACTGAGCCTGAGCTGAAATTGCTTATAAAAAATGCGTGCAGGGCACTGTTGATAGGGCCTTTTGAGAGGGGAGGGATGCAATTTTTCACCTGACAAATATGACATAATTGGTATGCACTAGTCAAAAGCCAAACACACCAGAAGGTTTTAAAATCTTTCCAAAATTTGTGAATCTTGGGGCATGTATCCCAGGGGCATCGTGGCTGGGGGCAGGGGGCATGGCCTTGTGATAGCAAAATTGCTTGTTTTTTCAGAAAGTTTCGGGATTTATTTATTTTGTGTTGAAAATTTTCAGCTTCTGATCAACTTTTTGGAAATTATTCGTCTTTGGCCCACCCTAAAATCGAGGTCCCACAATGCCCCTGGTGTACCCTCGACGTCTACCCATGATGAAACAGTAAATTAAATATTCAAAATAAAGAATCTGCTAAATATACAAATTTTGTTCAGGGAACCACTGTTTATCTGTCAAACCTGGAGCGGTGCCTTTTGATCAGCTCACCCTTGTCAGCAGCAGGTTGAGGTGCAATATTTTTGGGTAACTCCATTCCAACTTCAAGCGATATTACTGTGCCATCTTCACACTTTTCCAAAACTCTATTCAACATTTCAGGCAGAAAATTATAGGTTTTCTTTTCTAAGATTGGTTTAACAACCCATTTCTTTCTTATTTTTGAATGACACTGCCTGTATCTTGCTTCCCCAGCATTTACACCTTTCTGAGCAAAGGACTGCTTCCTACCAACATTTTCATTGTTGTCAATTGCTGCAAGCTGATTTCTGGCTATCATGCCTTTACGAGAAAAATGCTCCCTTTTTGGACAGTATTTAAGGAGCATAGAGTGATATACTTCTAGTCCTCCTGTGTGACAAAACTCAGAAAGTTTAGCCAAGTCTTTCAATAATTTTGGGTGAAGGACAATTTATTCTAGAGCAACATATTCAGCAGATCCTGGGTCAAGCCAGCAGGTGTGCTTAACGTGGTTAGCAGTAAGCGGGGGATGACTGCATTCATGAAAAACAGTTCCTGTGTTCCATGAATGTTTGTTTGTTAAATGGTTACATAATGAAACCCATTTCTCAGTAAGTTGCTTTGCATCACCATTGCAGGTAGCTGCACTCCACCACAGATGGTTTGATATAGAAGGGATCCATGGTCAAATACCTTCATACTTCTTTTGTTGAGACTTGTTGCATAGCTTTTTTACAATAGATTTAGAAAAGTGCCAAACATCATATTGATGCATGATTTTAGTTTGTTTATTCATTAGTGCGCTGATTGATATGTGTCTGTCAGTCGCTATGCAATCAATTTTCACACCATTCTCTTCCAAATATTTCAAGCTTCTTTCAAATCCATGTTTCTCCATGGCATTGGACGAACTGACATCAGTCACTTGTACTACTGTGAAGTCAACAATTTTTTGTGTTTCATTATCCATATATGTATATGTTCCATATTTTGCATTGTAGCCCGGGCTATCACACCTTCCAACACCACTCAAGATGACCTTGTTCTCTCTTTGTTTTAGTTCCTGGACAATCAGGTTTCTCTCATCTTCCTATTTCTCCGATATTACTGGAAATAGGTACTGTTCTTGGGTGTTATGGAATGTTTTCTCACTGAAAATCTTCAACCCCAAACATGATGCAAAATTTTGAACAGCTGTGAAAGTATTTCCAGTGAAAAGTATTGAGCTGGAAATCAAAAGATTGCCCACTGGTCTAGACTTGATGATTGGTTGTGAATTCCATATGAATGCATGACCTTCTAGGCAGGTGAGTTTAACAGAGAGTAAACTCCCAGTGTGTTTAAAATTTGCCTCAATGACAATGTGGCCACAACTTAGGGAAACTTTGAGTAATTGTTTCAAGCAGGATGCAAATACTAAATATTTTGGTTCATCCACAAAATTTTCTTGGATGGAAACTGCTGAAGACTCGTCATCACCTGATGAGGTGCCACATTCTTGAGATGAGATTACATAATCATCATCACCATGAATATCATGCATTTCTACAGGACTGCTATCAAGGTTGTTATCAAGGTTGCTTTCTGAATATGAAACATTCAATGACATACCACTACTAATAGGCTTTACAGGTGATGGGAAACCAACTGGTTCTGCAAAATATGAGCGATCCTTGTTAATTTTAACAATATCTTCAGATGCCAGTTCATCAACCTGAACACCATGTTCTACTAAGTATCTTTCACTCGGTATTTCTGTCTGTCTACTGGCATCCGTGTTGGGGCAGGGGCTACCACATTGAATACCAAAATCTTTGTAATTAGCAATTGAGTTATTTGTTTCAATGATATCCGAACCTTCATTATTCAAATCGATGACTTCAACACTAACATCTGCATCAGCATCTGCATCAACATTTGCATCAACATCTGCATCAACATTGGCATCAACATCTGCATCAACATTTGCATCAACATTTGCATCAACATTTGCATCAACATTCTCATCAGCATCTGCATCAACATTCTCATCAGCATCAGCATCAACATTCTTATCAGCATCTGCATCAACATTCTCATCAGCATCTGCATCAACATCTGCATCAACATTCATTTCCACATCTGCATCAACATTCATATCAATATCTGCATCAACATCTGCATTGAGTAAGGTCTCCAAAATCTGAACAAATAAAAAATAAATTTGCATGAAAATGATGCCAGAAAAGAGGCCAAATGCAGCTATTTGTTTTAATTACACAAACTGGGCACTTTATTGGGCATGTATATGTTAGCAATTAGCAGACTGGCCCACAAAACCTTGGTTGATGGCACCTTTCACAATTTTAAAATGGACCTATCTTAGCTCCTTTTGAAGAAAACTATTTTCATACCCTCATTTCTCGGCCCATTTTTGCCTGATTTAAACTTGCTGACACATTTTTAACATCTGTTCTTTGTTTTTGAAAACTTACAAATATCCATTTTGGCGTGCATCATCATCTGTGACAATATGTTATTATTATCAATACTTATATAAGAATAAGAAACTTTTAAGAAACTTTTAATACTAGAAACTGGTGAAAAATTAAGAAACTTTTAGTACTAGGAACTGAGCTAGGTTTCCTATAAAAAAACGTATAGCACCCCTAAATCAATGCAACATGATCGTGAAATCGCTGTTTTTTGCCTTGCCTTGTGATGGCGTGAAAAACGAGAAATGGACGCGTGAATCCGTTATCCGGGTGCTATGGGGGGCCTCCTTTTACTATTCCCCTGAGAGTTAATATTGGAATATCTATTTGATATGAAATTGCTAGACTTAGTGAATCTTTGAATGAAATACTGAAATAGTGAATTAGACCTTCTGTTTAGTGAGTCTTAAAAACATATACCGTATTTCCTCTAATAATCCCCATGGCCTTTATTACAAAACACAACTTTTGGGTGCAGCATTTAATAGAGGGCCGCGTTAAGGCAGCGTTTGCTACAAAATGAAAAGTTTCTTTTCTCAAAAATACGTGAAAACATTGAGTTAAAAATGTTTTAAAAGTTCTTTTTGGTGAACTCTTGAAGTGGAAAAGACAATAAACGTATTTATCCTTAGTAATAGAAGACATTTTGTCAAGGCCTCTAGGCTATAAACTATTCTTTATCTCATTGCTATGGTATGTTTTCTAATAAACGCCGCTTTTAAAGATGCGGAGTATAATATAGGGTGGTGTTTAGGACAAATGTTTTGCTGAAAGTGCGGCGTTTAATAGAGGGCGGCGTTTGTAAGAGTAAGAGGAAATACGGTAACAATAAGGACACAGAAAGTGTCCCAAAAACTCAATAGGCCTCCTAGGCCTAGCTTTGTTCTGACAGCCGGACAGGGCGTTGCATAGCAAAATGTTTATTTGAATTTTCAAAAAATAAGTTGGACTAGTCTAGTCTGAGCCCTTGCAGCCTTACCTCTTCATGTTCCCGGCGTTTCATTCTTCTTTCAGAAGCAGGCCTTCCTCTTGTTTGCGGCACTGAACCTGACGTGGAGGAGGGAAATTTTGTGGGAACTGCATCTGCCTTTAAACACCGTCTTGACCTTTTTCCAAGTAATTGTCTCTGTAATTCAGTCCGGCTGTCAAAGTCGTCTTTTTCGAAATGTTCACTGCACACATAACAGTTTTTCAGTTGCGGGAGATTTGTTCTTCTCGTTCTCAAAGGAGCAATCCAGGCCCGTTGGAGTTGAAGATTTCGAGGAATTTTGTGATAGCTTACTACTGTACCAGCTCTGGAAGTTTTCGCCGAGTGATTTGTGCATTCTGGAATGCAGCAATGTACCATATTTGAGCTTTTCTAAGACTCGCATAATCCTGACATCTTGCTTCGCTTCCACTCCAGTCGTGTTTTGTGATTTTCAGATTTTGGAATTTCAAGAACTTGACGTTGTGACGTAGGCGCTCAGTTTGAGAAAAAGGCAGCATATGAAACTGGCGGACTCCAGGGACGTGAAATAACCAACTTCAAAGTAACTTTTCTTGTGAACAACAAACCAGATCGGGATAAAAAATACACTTTTGTGTATCGTTTTGTCTAAGGAAGTTTTTTAAGTGGACTTGATTCTCCACTTCAGTTGCCCTTTAAGAATTAATCCATCATGCCATACCCTGTCAAAGGCTTAAGAAATGTCAAGGTACACGGAGTGAACATCTAGTGGTGGGTTAAACAACATAGAGGAAAAATGTGTGCGACCGCTGACCAGTCCGCCATTATGCGTCTGCACAGCTTTGCACGCTTAGAAAAGTCTCAAAGAGAAAAAAGAGGGGAGCTATTTTCATTTCTCCCCCCCCCCCCTGCCAAGATCGTGTGTATGATTTTATCTCCGATGATTCGACAGTTATGCCAGAGCGTTGGAACAACTTTTGACACCACGAGAAGCTTTTGAAACCCTCCCCGATGATCTTTGTCGAGGGAATTGGGCGCGAGTGAATTGGCGCCAATCTTCACTGAATTCAAGGAAATATTCAAATGTAAATTGCAAAAAAACTGCCGTTGGCCCTTCTGAGATTTTGCAGTGGCAGTTGGTTTAAGATGCACTCTTTCGAATAGAACAGGTGAGATGTGTGCCAAAATTTGCATTCATATACAATTTCTTTGTTAGGCCCATGGTGGTCGACTTTGCCGCGGTGGTCTGTTATTGGCAACCAGCGGGGCAAATAGACTTTTTATTCAACATTCAGACTAGATAGATGATCATGACTTGCTTTGATAATGCAGTGAGATAATCTTTTTTAAGTTCCGAAATCTTCATACAGCTAACGCTTTTATTTACGATTTTATTAGGATATCTTTGACCGTTCTGTACTTTGGTTAATTTTTAAAGCCATATTTGCACCCAAACTTTGGCATTATTTTTCTCAAAAACCAGAAGTTGCCCTTCCAAAATCTTTCCAGCACTCAAAAGCTACTTGTGTCTTCTTGTTAGATCATATTAGCTGGTATGCGCCAAAATTTGCAAACGTTGTGAAATTTAAGTTTTAGACGAAGTACCTTCCTTGAGCGGCCTAAAATTTTGATTGCTGCGGGAAAAGACGTTCTTCAACGCACCACGCTCTGTCACGTGACTTACGCGCTCTTCGTTTTTGTTGTTTACACTGAACACTCAAATTATAAACATTGACAGTTAGAGTCTAGATACACTTGACCTATTTAAATGAACTTTTAGAGGGCTAGCTAGCTATTCTGTATATTATTTGATCATTTATTTCTTGATCCATTCAATATACAAAGCTTGGTCTCTAGGTTGCATAATATTTCACTGCAAAACAAAGCTAATCAAGTGGCATCTTTTAAGGTTTTCCTTACAAATGTACCTTCCAAAAACTAAAGAAATAATATGGGCATGTATGACTTGCCTTTAGTCTTGTTTGCTTCTCCTATACCCTAGGGCAGTCCAGTCTTGAAAGTTTCAATTTTATTCAATGAAAATCCCTTGTGAGTGGTGAAAAATAATAAAAACAACAGTTATTTCCTTCCATAATTGTTTGCATTTATTCAATATATTCTTAAAATTTCATATACATACATATAATAGAATCTTTTAGTATTTTCAGTTGAACATTAAAAGGGCTATATTACATGAATTTTTGAATTTTTCAATCTACTCTATTTCTAGATATTGAGCAACATCAAAGGAAAATGATCTGCTTGAAGTCTAGATTCATGTGTCCTGTGTGACCCAGCAGAGCCAGCTACCCAAGTCTCCTTGCAGTATTAAGGGTTATCTCCACAAAATTGTAAAACTTGAGATACGTTGGAACAGATATGGGGCATCAGCATTAGAACAGAATCTTCCACACTCCGATTGATTGTATATTGGGTCTGAGTCTTTGAAAATCCTGTTGAAACTGTCTCATCAATGGAATTTCCTTTGCCATATTGGAGTAGTTTGCCTGTTTATCCAGCAGCAATTCAAGTAATCCTAGTAGAAGAACCATTTCACCATTGCAAGATCCGTTTATTTCACCCTGAAATGATGTTGAATGAACAATATGATGATGTACTAAAAATGTTATCATGTCAGTTTGTTGTGTTTCTAAATATATATTAATTTACCAGCTACAAATATCCTAGACTATCAAATTTTGAAACAATGCAAGAATTCCATCCTCTAAAAAATTTCAGTTAGCATTCCTTCTCTTGAATTTTATAGAGAAGCCCCCCCCCCCTGATACTTGATTTAAGTACTTTAGTGTTTATGCTATTCTTGGATATAAGTTTAGCTTACCCTAAGTTTGCTTATTTACCAAGGCAATGAACTCTTTGAGTCACAGCTGAAAGACCTTTGAAGAGACTTAGAAAATTGGAAGCAAAGCATCAAAAAGGCACAATTTGCCAGTAAAATCTCTTCCAAATATCATTATTTACAAAAATGTTGAGGGAAGCAGGGCTAGAGTGGTAAAGCCCAACTTACGTAAGCCTTGAACTTGATAAAAGCACAATAGCAATTGTGGTTACTATTATGTTGAATTTGTGTAAATGAGTTAAAGAGAATTTCTAACATAAGCATGACATAAAATCATATTTACCTACCTCTGAAGCATTCGTTTTTTGTTATTGTTTTCTTTTCAGTGTCCTGCAGCAGGGTTTGCAAACTACCTGATATTGTTGCTTTGATACCATTATAACACAGAATACAACTCGAATATCTTGGGATAACTTTGTATGTTTCAAAATCTTTTCTGCCCTTCCTCGAACACAAAAAGGCAATCAGTCTCACTTCTTTCTTTTTGCTGGTGTTGTTGTAGCGGCAATCGCATGATTTGCCAGAAAAGTGAAAACAGTTGCAAAGCAAACATTTTCTGTGATCGCTTTCAAATTCTCCACCGCCCGGCAAAATTGTGTGGAGTTGACATCAATTTTTTTCGCGCGGGAACGAGCTGCCTCGCTTTCATTCGGCTAGGTAGAAGGCTGCGCGCGCATATTTTACATTTTTCCTCTATGTTGGGTTAAACTCGAAGGCTTTGAAGATCGTATGCATTATGGGAATCAGCTAATTAATCATGGAGTCGCCGGGATGGAAGCCTGATTGATTAGGATTAAGTAGGTCACATGAATCCAGATGGAAGTATAGTCGTACCTTAGTTTTTCAAGTATTTTCCCAAAAATTGGCAGAAGAGAAATCCGTCGATAGTTTTTCTTTCAATTTTTTCATTCTTCTTACAAGAGTTGCTTAAAGTGCCTCTTCACCATTTATTTTTCTTTGAGTAATTTGATAGAGCTCAATGCGCTGATTCTGGAGCAAAAACTAATTTTACGATCAGAGTTGTGGTTGCTGAGTTATGATCCCTCAAATTCATGAAATTCGGGGTTTTTCGCAAAAAACAATGTTACATATAGGCGTTGGCCGAGGGTGGATGGTGATGTCATAGTAGGAACCCAATTTTTTTCCCATACTGAAGCCTTATAATAAAAAATAGTTAAAAAATAGTAAAAATAAAGATAAATGCATGAAAATTTGTTTACATGTACAATTTGATGCGCGCAAGACGACAGGGTACTTTTTATTTTCAAATGTGCCCCCATTCTATTTCTAGAATGGGGTGCAATGCTCTATTGTTCTATATCTCTAAAGTTCTCAGTGCAATAACTTTGCTCAGCATATTGACACAACAATAAAACTTGGTTTCTATGCGCAACGCAATGCGCAGAAAAAGATGACTGGTCAGCCTTCTTCAAGCTGTGCCCGCTATTGCTATTTTTAGAATGTGGTACTAGTTCTCAGGTCCCTGAAGTAATGACTCTCTAACTTTGCTTAGTAATGAGATACAGCAATGAAACTTAGCATTTTGGCACAATGTGATGCCCAGAAAAAGATGAACTCTCAGCCCTTTTCAAGCTGTGCCCCTATTGCTATTTTTAGAACAGGGTACTAGTTCTTAAAGACTCTATAACTTTGCTTACCAATGAGATACAGCAATGAAACTTGGTATTTGTTAGCAATAGAAGACAACTAAATAGTTATAGATTGTCCAAAGAATAAATAATACTAAGTAAATATAAAGTCCACTAATATATTTATTACTGCATAAAAATACACGCTTTTTTCATAAAGAGCCTTTTATAACAAACCTACATGTCGAAGGTTGAAAAAGGTAAGGGACTTTTACTACTAAAGGTCAAATCACTAAGGAACTTCATAATTTTGTATATATTCATTTGGTGTAGATATGCAACTTCTCTAATGGCTATGTAACTAACTTTTATGTTTTATAGGCCTAGCCTAAGCTTCTTTGTATTATAATATGTTTCATGTTTCCTTATCACGAGTTTATTGCAAAATGTCGAATTTTAATGCTGTTCTTGCGTTGATACTTATTCCTATCTACGAAGAAAACACTCAAAATTTAGAAAACTACTAAGGAACTTTTAGAACTACCAAGTGGTCAAAAGAGGTATCAAAAAAGAAACTTGAAGAAGTAGGCCCTGAGCCAGGTTCTTTATAAAACAAATGCGTGTAATATATTTAATCTGAGTCAATTGCTGCTTCCTCGGTATAACCAGTCACCTCGCCTGCTTCAACTGGAAATGCTATTCGAATTGCTGTATATGTACAGGCAGATAGTGGGATTCTTTATTCCTTCCCAAGTATCCATGCATCAGGCGGGTGAATTCACAATGAGATATACTTTGTAGAAATCTATAATGATAGATTGATATTTGATAAACTAGTGCAGTAAATTTAAAATACAAATTGCTTCCCCTAGAGGAAAAAAGTTGAAAGTTTATTTAGAAAATTAAAAAATGATAATAAGTTGGCAAAAGATACTGAAACTTATAGAAGACAGGCCGGGCAGGGGCTCTCCAGAGTTGGTCCGGTTCAAGCCAAACTTCTTGGGCCCAGGGGCCTACCCCATGAAAATTTAGAAATTACAGCTCTAACAGATGCAATTTGGTGAATTTTTAGAAGTTATAAACACAAAAATGAACCGAAAGCTACCGTAAAAATCTAATGTTCTAAAAACCAATATCATTTTTGACAACAGGGGTGTTTTTGCCCAAAATGTGGTCCGGCCTATGCCGCAAATTTTATGGTTGGCACTAGCCTGAAGACAATTCTAAATTTGAAATTCAAGAGGGCAGTTAAATGATTATTTCATAAGGGCAGTTAAATGATTATGTCAGGCTAGGGTGATGGTTGGTACTTACTGTCTTTCATAGCTTTATAAACAAATAAAAGAAAGGTTGCAGAGAAGATAAGTGGTTCTAAAAAGTGCTTCTTAACTCCAGTTTGATCACCAAAGCTCCTTAAAAAGTTTAGAATTCTAATTTGTACCTGCTTTACACTTTCTTATTTCTACTTAGTTTAGTTGTTTATTGGTTCAGAAATTAATTAGGCCTATATCAGAAAGAGAGAAAAAAGACTGGCCTTAGCCTACTTACCAAGACGCTATAGGCTCTATCTCCTCAAATCACATGTTCAATTCATTGTCTTTTTCTAACTCGTTCTCCACTTCCCTTTTGTAATTGACAATAGACTGCCCGTCTGCGTTGGGGTCGAACTGATGTTGGCAATCATCATCGGCCACTACTACTGCTTTCATCAACGCTCTTGCCTGAATGATTTGCGCGAGGAAACTCTCTTTCTTCTTCCTCCGCTTCTACAGCATATTCTGAGTTGTTCGAATCCTAAAAGTTGTTTTCTTCAGATGAAGACATCGCGAAAAAGATGGGCCTAACAGTTGACAGAACTGATAATCGTCGAAAAAGAGTGTAAGCTTTGCGGGGCAGCGCCTGCGTGACATTTGATCACGTGATTGTTGTTGGCCCCGTGCCTTACCACTATGACATCAGAGATTCGCTCGTTCCCAGACTGCTCGTGTAACACCAGGATGGGGTAGAAAACTGCCCCTAGCTCAACAAATACACCTCTGATTGCAAATTTTTTTTTCATTTTCGAAATCAGCGCATTTAGATCTATTGTATAACATGAAGTCAAAAAAACAGTGAAGAGGCACTTTAAGTAACACAAAACTTTAAGGATGGCAATAAGACACTTTACACTTTCCTCCTTTCTTTTTGCTGATGATACAAACATTCATTTTGAATTAAGCACTGGTTGGCAGAAAAGAGACAGGAATCTACACTTCCATCTCGACAAGCCTGTTTTGTGATCGCTCACTTATCAGGAGATGTACTAAATACTTTTAGTAAATAAATAATTTTAGTACATTTCCTGATGAGTGAGCGATCACGAAACAGGCTTGTCGAGATGAAAGTGTAGATTCCTGTCTCTTTTCTGCCAACCAGTGCTTCTATATGCTCTACTTCAATGTATTGAGCACTATTCTCTAGGAACCAATATAATGGCTGTATAACTCGCTCCAAGTCTAACTTGTCGAGCACTTTCGGTGAACCGGAATGGAAAGATTCAACATCGGATATTCCACAAAAAATATTCCTCTACCATCACATAACGTATATTTAGTACATCTCCTGATGAGTGAGCGATCACGAAACAGGCTTGTCGAGATGAAAGTGTAGATTCCTGTCTCTTTTCTGCCAACCAGTGCTTATATATGCTCTACTTCAATGTATTGAGCACTATTCTCTGGGAACCAATAAACTGGCTGTATTTATTTTGAATTAGATAATCTATAAAGTCCTTAAAAAGTTGTCAATAAAGAATTGATCCAGGTCAAAAAATGGCAAGATGCTGATAAACTTGCCTTGAATATTGGAAAAACAAATTTTGTTGTTTTTCATTCTGCGCGATCTTTGAGTGAAAGTTTCAGGAAAACCATTGAAAATCAGCAAATTTTTGTTGGAAGTACCATCTGTGTTACCTGGATCAGAGTATTTTTAGTTTTTTTGTTTTTTTGAAAAAATAAATAACATGAAAAAAGGAAAAGAAAAGAGGAGAAAGGAAAAATACTCTTGAGACCTCCTTCTTGTCTTCTCGTCCAATCAGAGCCAACGGCCTTGAGAATGGCCGTGATCTTGTGAACGAGGTGAACAAGGCAAACAAAAAAGCCAGACTGTTTCCGAAGTGGCGACCGGACAATTTGATGTTGACCTTGAAAGCTGCGTGAATATTTCCTTGGCAACATTCTTCAGAAATTGAGAATGTCACGGAGCAGCAGATGGAGGCGTGGAAAGGGCTGTTTAGGGGAAAGGATGTTTTTGCGATACTGCAAACGGGAGCCGGAAAGTTGCTGATCTATCAGCTCATTCCCTCGATCACCAAAGAGCTTGAGAAGAAGGCAAATGGAAGGGGAAGAAATTCGTATTTTGATTTATAACGAATTTAGATTTAGTAAATATACTTTCACCCATGTAACCACAGTTCTTCCATCGTCCATTTTTAGGCCATTTTACGTGGGCATGTTTGGTTCGATATTGAATTTCAAATTTCCAGCCATTTTCTTACTAAACACCAGAACGAGGTTACCGTCGCATGTCCCAAGAGTAATTTTCCTTTCTCCTCTTTTCTTTTCTTTTTTTTCTTTATTTTTTTTAAATCTATGTTTTCAAAAAATTCACTAAAAATACTTTGATCCAGGGTAAATCTGTGTGATCTTTCTAAGAAACTTTCAAGAACATATGGTGTATTTGTTAAACTAAGACATCTTCTACCAACTAGTGTTCTGGTATCCCTATATAATTCCTTATTTTCCACGTTTCTCCAGTATGACATTGTTGTCTGGGGCCTTACTTACGAAGTGCATACTAAACAAACATACCTTATCAAAAAGAAAGTTCCATTGCATTGAAATCTTTTACATCTCCACCCTCACGGCTAGTTATATAAAGAGGAACTGGGAATATTGGAATGGGAACAAGGGAATAAGGGAGCAAGGGAACAGGGGGAGGAACATAAAATTTCTAAAAAAGGGAGCATCCAAATGGCACTTCCCATTGCAATGGCACTGACACCAATGAGAAAGGCTACCTTTTTACAGTCCAATCAACAAGGTCTTAGGTTCCCTGAGTCTTCAAAATAGGCATAATCAAAGTTTTATCAGAACGTTCATTTTCGTAAAATATCCTAATCTTGAATACTAGAAGTGTTTACGAAGAGAAAAGAGACTCATTTGTGCGAGTGCAAATCGCCATCTTGGATCAACAACAAAAAACTTTTCTGAACAAACAGAACTAGAATGTGGTTACATAAAAACGAGGCTGAATAATAATTTCAGTTTGATATCAGAAAAAGGTTATAGATAAACGTCACAATTTTAGTACAGAATTTCTCTTGCTGTCTGACTTTCTCAAAGGTCTCAAACATTTTTCAGTGGTCGGCTATTTTCCTTTTCTTGCATTTTTTTAGACCCTTTAGTAAGTTGATATGCATTATTTTCCTTAGTTAGGTTAGAATTTAGAACATCTAGAACAGAAATAGCCCTCCAGGTCGGCTTTGGAAACATTCACTTAAGGAATTCACTTAGTGGTTACAAACCCGAATATCATCCTCTCCCTCCAAGCCTCCCTTTTCACAGTTCGATCGTAATGCTGCCGTGAACTAACTTCACCCATATAAGCTCACAATGGTCACACTGTCAAATAACTATTATATATTTTTTTCTTTTATTAGTTTGTTATTGAAAAAATTTAACTGCTAATTACTAACCCCTGTACGTAATACCTTTTTAAGGTCAATGTACATTAATTGTAGATAGATAAATAAATTAATAAAATCAGCCCTGGCTAACTGGGAAATACTTTTTTATTGTTTTTAATCTAGTTAGTTATACTAATTTTAAACTAATTAGTTATTCAATACAACCATTAATATATATGCCACCAATTTAGAGACAGTTGAGACCTTTAAATATTTCGGAGCAATTATGTCGAAAGAAGGTTCTAAACCCGAAGTAATGGCAAGAATTGCACAAACTGTTACAGCCCTAGCCAAACTCAACATAATCCGGAAAGATAGGAACATCAAGTTAAAATCAAAGATCAGACTTCAGCGATCACTTGTACTATCAGTATTTTTATATGCCTGTGAAAACTGGACACTAACAGCTGACTTAGAAAGAAGAATTCAAGCTCTAGAAATGAGATGCTTTAGGAGACTATTAGGCATTAGTTGTAAAGATAAAATAACTAATATTGAAGTCAAAGAAAGGATAAGAAATTCAATTGGAAAATATGAAGAATTGTTATGCACAATTAAGAGAAGGAAGTTAAAATGGTATGGGCATGTTTCCCGGGGGAGGGGCACTTGGTCCTAATAAGTACGGGTGTGTGCCTTTGAGGTGCTGTGATTTTTACCCTGTCTGGGAGCATTTTTCTCAATTTAAATACCCCTGTCTGGGAGCAAAATGGCAAAAAACCGCAGCCTGTCTGGGAGCAAAGGATCAAGAAAATACAAATCTGGTACAGCCATGACCACATATCGATTCTGCTAAAATGTTACACATAAACCTCAAAAAGTACTATCTTTAAAAGTTTTAAGCACCTTTATCATAATCATCATAATGCATTTAAAGACAGTCAGTGTGGAAATTATATTATACAACAGAACAAAATGATAGGGAATATCAAACTGATTATAATCACACCTCAAATAGCTTAGATATATACATGAAATTCAGCCTAGATACAACAGAATATTATCTTGCTAGTAAACCACACAACTAAGTCGCTTCAATTCGCATACACCGTTGAAAGCAGAACAGCACTTTTGCAGTACCATGGAAGAACTTATAAGCTTACAGGATTTGGGTATCAGTACAGTACAAAGAGCCAGGTACTGTTGTTGTGGTCTTAAATCACACTTCAGAAGTAGAATGGAAAAAGTGTGGCCATTGTGCTGTGCTAAGCTTAGCAGTACTGTTTCCTGAATGGCACTAGCATGACACAAGTTACATAGTAACTTCTAACTACGTCCCCTCTGATATAAAGCCTATCCTTACTTTGTGGTATCAATCCTGAAATTCAGTTGCTGTTAATTACTTAATTACTAAGTGGAAGAAGAGGAGCAAAAACTTCTTGACCTGCAGGTAACTATGCAAGCTTTAAGAGTATGTCAAAGAAAGACATCAAGTTTGGTATAATCGCATGAAACCAGAGAGAATCACAGCCTACTCATTTCTGACGAAATCCAAGACTGCTGGAAAATTTTAACAACAAAACAACTCAACCTTATGGAGGATTTCATTTTTGGGCACACATGACTCTGGCTGGTGTTGTCTGTATGTGCATTGATAGCCAAGCCAACTAAAGGGAATTAAAGAACAATAAACAACAAACCTGCTGTCAAATGACTGTAGATACACAAGAGCATGTGAAACTTCAGGCCAAGGTTTGTTATAATTTATTAGAATGTATTATTATCTAGCTAGATTCACTAACTTTCATAAAAGGTAAGTCCCACTTACCTCTTTTCCTTTATGATCCATTCTACTAGTTGTAACAAACCTTGATTCGACCTTTTACATGCCGTTGTGTATCTTCAGTAAACTAGTCAAGCTGGACTCTCACAGAGCGCACTCTGTTTGACCTTCTTTGTCCAGTGTTCTTTTGTTGTGCCTCTATGCGTGTGTAGACCGTGCCATCAATGCTGCCATAATCCCCTGACCTAAACGTTGCTGCGGTTGTTACTGTTGTTGTTGCTGCTCCTGCTCTTCTGGATTTTCTCGCCAATCTGTCACTGATCGCCTTGAAGTGCTCTTGAGATAATAGTAAGTCACCTGTCTCAGTTACATGCAGGTCAACATGACATAGGATGTCGTTGAATCGTAGTTTTGTAAGGCTGCCTTTGGACAATTGGACGTGGAGTCCTTCTTCATCAACTTTTATTTTTTCAAATTCCTTGACTGTACAAAATAACTTGTCTTTTTTTTCATAATTCAAATCAACTGGGCGTTTATAATCTTTTTTCCCATGGATCCCCTCAAGGACAATTCTTTCAACCCTTGCAATTTTAAAATCATGAGGTTCCTTCCTGTCCACAAAAACATATTCATCAAACAAGAACACTTGTGTTTCACTTTCACCAGCTACAATGCTATTTCTATCAAATTCATTCCTTTCTCTGACCCTTTGAAGCCTGCAATAGAATTGAAAGACTAATAAATGCTATGGATAATTATGTTCCCTTCTCATTACAAGCAATGCCAAACATTTTACAGCACTTAAAAATTTAAATAGTTTTCAGGTATTTCAAAACGTTTACAGTACTGTGCTTGCTTGAAACAACAACCTCAAAAAACAGGATATTCTCATTTTCTTTGGGATGGTCTGAAAGAGAAGTCACTACAGAAAATAATTAGTTTTTTAGAATCATTTAATAGAGCTGTCTCCATGTGGTACCCCGGGGGACTCTCCCATTATGGCCTTACAGGGGGGTCCAGTTGGTTTGAGTGTCTTACCAAATGGCTACCAAATGGCCCTATTTGTCAGATACATACTAACAATCGGGGTTTTCTAACATTTCTTGCCAATTATACGATTTCATCTCTGTGCGCTCCTCCACATGCCAATTTGGTTGTTGCAGTGATGATCATTAATGAATTTTGAAGTTTTCTTGCTTTGTTCAATCAGTTTTTGCAATAGAAATCATGAAAAACTGCAGAGAATTTAATACTAAATGCTACGAAATAAACCAATTTTAGATCCACAAACGACCATTTGAGGGTTTTTGTAAAAAGTTACTACCATTTGAGGATATTTTTCAAAATTTTTGCTTTGGCCCTCTTTAACTTTGACTGGACCCCCTGTCAGGCCACAATGGGAGTACCCCCTTGGGTGTGATACAGAACTTGAAAACTGAATTGGCACCAATTCTTCCCAATTTGTTTTGAAACAAACTCATAATTGAAATCAGCTAGTCATACTTCTCTGAGATAAAATTTCTAAATCTTGACCTACCTTTCTAATGGCAGTTTTGGGTCCTCATTAAGTAGAGACACTAGAGTTGCTTTGCACATCTCTTTGTTAGAGTTAGGGAGTCTGACTTTAGGTGCAACTTTCCTAAAAAAGAGAGATATCAATAAAAAAACAAGTTTTTTACAATAATAGAAGTAGGAGTATAAGAAGATCCCTTTTGGAAGAGCAAATGGGATGGATATTGTTATAAACTAGTGTATGCACTGTTCAATGTGTATTTGTAACAACAAACAAGAAGGAAGATACCGTGGTCTGCCATCAATTAATCTTGATTGAAAATAAGACACAAATATTTATCATCATGATTGCGTAGGGTGTTAGTACCTAATGAAAGGAAATAAGCATTTTTTGCTGAATATGAAAAATATTCTTGCAAATATTTTTATCAGAAACACTTAATAAGAAAATCACCTCTCAGATTGCAAAAATAAGAAACTCGTTTTATGGGAAAAAAATTTTCTCATAACGTTGTACAACGTTCACTGACAAGATCACAGTAAAAAGAAGAAAAGTAATTGAACCACTAAGAAACTTTAGAGAAACTCAGAGTACTCAAAACATGATTATCTTAAGAAACTTTAGAAAGGTGTATATATTACTTTTGAGCGTTGTTAGTATCTCCATCTCTTGATGTTTCTGGCAGGTCCATTGGGAAACCTTCCAACCTGACACTTCCACCTTGAAAACAAAAATTAACATTGATAAGCAATTGTGAAACTGACAGGAAATGGAAAAATAAACAGGATATATTTCAAAGTAAAGAAGAAACATTGAATCATTGTGCCAAGTAGAAAACAAACGAAACACAAATAGAGAGTATATCATTATGTACTGGGGTCTAATTTTTTGATTTCCACTTTATCTGAAATAAAGATTATATGAATTTCCCTATTGAAGAAAATAAAAATAATTATCTGCCATGATCATGATTTGCATGTGCCAAATGTGTAGGTTTCCTTGAAGGTTTTTCAAACAAATGAATGCTTCAAACAATTCAGTCATTTCCTTTATAAAAAGAAAAGCATGGTATACTTGATTTCAAATGAAAATGCAAAAATACTAACTATTTATTGATTCCATCTCAACAAGGGTTTCATTCACATCTGATTGTTCAACTGCAATATTGATCATGTCATAGGGTTGATAAAACAATTTGTTATCATTTCGGATGATGTCCTCTTTGTTGAAAGGTGGAAATTCAGGAAATCCTGGTTCAGGTTGACAAATAGGTGACATGCCGATGTTCCTAGCCATGGTTTGTGCCAGCAATATGCCTGATTTCCATGCCTCAATCAATTCATCATCACTTGGGTATACACTAGGCTATCAAAATTATTGCACAGGTCGATTCAAAATGGCGGCAAAATTACAAAGCTGTGAGGGCTAGGCCAAAATTAAAATTCCCATAACTTGTGTCAGACAGCTCACAAATACAAGGTTTTGGTGGCAAAATTTAGGAAATTTTACTGACACCATAGCTCATAACAACAAGTAATGATAAAGTGAGGGAGAAACTATGTATGACTTGGGATTTGAGTGATGGTCAAAATATCAGCAAGAAGATTTTGAAGAAGGAGTTGTCCTCTAAAATCAGTACAAAAGGGTTGTAAAAAGTCATTAATACGGTAAAGTGCTTTGTTACTTTGTTGCTACTGCTTTGTGGAATCCCATGGGTTTTGTTTCTTCTCTGTATGGTGAATTAAAGGGAAAATGAAGAAGGTTCAAAATATGTGAAGGGAGGGGGAGAGTAATTTTCATATTGCATCCCACACATCAGTTGCAATTTTGTCATTCTTCAGGTAAACATGCTGTTTGTTCTCCTTCTTATGCCCCTTTAATTTACATTTATGAAGTATTTTACTTGGTTATTGACCTCAAAACCAGGAATAATAGTGACAATTGTGTTTATCAGATAAATTTCTTTATTGATAAAAATGTACTTTAAAATCCAAGATCTCCTCCTTTCCTAAAAATTTTTGAAACTCCCAACTTACTTCTTGCCTCACCACAGGGACAGCTAGGACAAGACTCATGGGGATCCTCAAAGCAGTAGCAACAAAGTAACAAAGCACTTTACCATATTAATGACTTTTTACAACCCTTTTGTACTGATTCTTGATGACAACTCCTTCTTCAAAATCTTCTTGCTGATATTTTGACCATCACTCAAATCCCAAGTCATACATAATTTCTCTCTCAATTTATTATTGCTTGTTAATATGAGCTATGATGTCTGTAAAATTTCCTAAATTTTGCCACCAAAATCCTGTATTTGTGAGCTGTCTGACACAAGTTATGGTAATTTTAATTTAGGCCTAGCCCTCACAGCTTTGCAATTTTGCCGCCATTTTGAATCGACTTGTGCAATAATTTTAGTAGCCTAGTGTATTTTCAGATTTGCTGGATGCTTTAACTGATCTGAGCTGTACTGTTTACTCCAAATGCTTTCTCCTTTTATGTTGTGAACTGGAAATTTAGGACCAGCTGGATTTGCCTTTATCTCTTCAATTCGTAAATAGTGGGCCATATTTCTTCTCAATGTTTCATAGGTATAATTATGATGGTTTCCCAACCATTGCCCATTAATACTCCAATAACTTTCTACACAGTCAGACCCAGCACTGGGTAGATGGCATTCAAGGTCTGGAAACTTTTCCCCCTGGAAACTTTTCCCCCTGGAAACTTATCAAAAGGACAGCAAAATGACAAGACATTATGACATCTAAGAAATTTTCTCTTGTCAGAAAATTCCTCTTTAATGTCAATGTATGTGCTGTGCAATCCAGTTCCTCCAAATTCCCAAGTAATGACAAACTGTTGCAGCATATTTGACCCTTTCTCCAAGGCTTGCAAGAGGACTGCAAAAAACCTCAGCATACATCCAAACTATTTCAAGGGATTGGAAAGTTCCTTTACTGGAAATCTCTCCCTTTGACTCACATTCTGCTAAGCAATCACGAACACTTTTGAAGGACAACCTTTAGGCAGAATTCCAATTCTGTCTGTCATCTCGATCTATGTCAACTCTTGATAACCCATGCTTCTCAGGAGGAAAACATGTGTAAATATGGTGCACATGATTTAAATGCACCAAGTAACTCCCTATTTCCAATGATCTTGCATTTGAGTCAAGATGATTTAATAGTTTTTTATGGCAGTGAATAAAATCACTATCACATAGGTCACTGATTTGGTCTCCTGTTCTCTTGCATGAAAATACAAATCCAAAATCTGACTGTATTGGTTGAAAGCGCTGTCCTTCTTTTGATGTCATTTTCTCCATAAAGATCTTCCTTCTACGTGCATCACCATCTGATGCATGTCCTATCAAAGGACTAAGGGTGTCACATAAATGTTTATCAAACAAGGACTTGAGTTCACTCCACTTATCTTTAACAAACTCGCTTTTGAATTTATTGCATGTTGGCATGACCATAATTGGGATTTTTGGAAGACCTGGTTGTAGAGGATTAATCAAAATTGCACAACCATAACTTCCTATATCATATTTCTCAAACGCATTCTTTATGTTTTGATAACCATCAATCCCATCCCCTACCTCTATGTTACAGTCTGCTCTGCACTCATGGTTATCTCCTGTCACACCACAAAATCCTATTAATCTATCAGTTCTCTGACAATACACCGCCTTCTTCACTAATGCAGTTTCATCTTCAGATAATTCTACTGAAACTCTTTTGGCGTTGCTTGATCTCATGACTTCCTCGTAAAATTCCTTAATTATTTGCACATTTCTTTCTGTTATACCAAAATCGAGATCAATGCGTTGCTTATTTCTCCACCTATATATTGAATGTCCATCAGGACCACATAAGTTAATTGAAATAAATGAAGCCAATCTTGGGCCACCCCAGTACATGATCATTTCATAAAATTGTTGCACACAAGCTTTGTAGCGTTTTCCATTTTTCCCATTTCTGTTGAAATTCCGTGCTGTTGTTTCCAAAAGGTCTTTAAAAACAATTTCATCATCTAATTGGCCTTTGTCCGCAGCATTTTGAATCTGATAGCAAATAGACTGCATGGAACCTCTCTTTGCAAAATCAATCAAACGCAACTTTAAACACCTAACCCTTGATTTCAGCCTTAAATTTTCTCTTGACAAAAGGAATACTTCAGAATCTTTCTTTTCAAGTTCTTCTCTCTGTTTCTGCAGTTTGGCATTTCTTTCCTCTGTTGTTAGGTATTCATTTCTTACTTTAGCTGTTTTTCTCTCATAGTTTTCTCCATGTTTGATTGTCTTTGAAGTTCTTAGTTGTAAACGCTTTCGAAAAGATGGTAACAATGGCACTTTTTGACATTCAGAGCACATCTCATTCTTGAAAAAATCTTTTGGCCCTGCCCTTAAACATTCTTTGCTCCTAAATGTTCCTACATATCTGACCTTCTCTCCTTCCAAATTCATCAATTCAAAGGTATAATGTGGCTCTGCATACCATGATTCCTTCCCATTATCCACACCAGGTTTTGTATCATTTATCAACAGTCGAGTATCAAAATCCTTGACAATACCCGATCAATACATGATAAACTGAGCCTGCAATTTTCTCAAAGTGGTTTTTTATCGAAAGAATATGAGAAAAGGCTAATTACCACACTGGTTTGGGAGGTGGTACTGAGTGGTTAGATTACATATACATCTGCACTTTTACAAAAAAGGATCCACATACCAGGAAAAGATTTTGAAAAATTTCAAAGGCACTTGCTTGCATCAGTATAGCATAATATCTAACCCATTTGTATGAACTTTGTCCATTTTTAAAACCCAGGTTATATTCAAATTTCATCTCCTTTGTTTTGACGGGCTGAAATGAATGTTCTTGCTACAAAAACGTTCTTGCTTCTAAATCAAGGAGTCGTCAAGGCAATGCTAAAAGATTTTTAGTTTGCACTGTTTTGTAGGCAATCTATTTATCATTCCTCGTGATACGAAACCAGCAAAAATTACTGAAGTAGACCAAAGGACTTACCATTTTGTCATCTTTGCCAGCTTGACTCTCTTCTTCTTCTGTTTGGTCTGGCTCAGGATGCGCTCGTTTGCCTCCATGGCCTAAATCTTCATGTTTCGGTGGCGGGCAATCACAATAGGCGCAACGGATTTGCTGCGGCTTCTCGACAAGGAACTCCTCGTAGTCGCAGCCTCGTGAGAAGCATCTTCCCCTTGCAACATTCTTGATATCTTTCACGTCACGAACTCTTGATAAACTATGAACTCCGTTGCCTGGCCGTCGACACGCTGGAGGAAGATTGAAGTGAAAAGATTTGCGCGCCAACAAACAACAACACCAGCAACCATCCTCTTTTCTGTTACATTTGAATAAATTATATGGAGGCCAATGTCAAGTGCCCCAGCCAGCCTTGGCTTTCCGCAACCAAACGCACTTCAAGCGCACGAGAATGAAAAAGGCCAGTGAAGCAAATGAAGTTTTGGCGATATCATATAACCCGGCCAAGGAGCAAAATTACCATTGTAGTCCTGTCTGGGAGCAAAAATTTGCAAAGTGTACACCCTCTTTGGGAGCATTTTTGCAGAAAAAGATACCCGGCTCGGGAGCAAGAATGGTGAAAACAATACCCTGTCCAGCGGCACATACCCGGTACCGACAACATCGAAGTGCCCCCCCCCCCCCCGGGGCATGTTTCTAGATCAAATGCACTTGCTAAAACAATCTTGCAAGGCACTGTTCCCGGTGGACGACGTAGAGGGCAGCAACGAAAGAAATGGGAAGATAACATCAGTGAATGGACTGACCGCTCTTTAGGTAGATGCACAAGGGAGTGTGAGGACCGGGAAGTGTGGAGGGAGACAGTCTCAAGGTCATGTGCAGTGCCCCTACGACCACAACAGTTACGGGATATGTAAGATGTAAGATGTAAGATTCTAATAAGAGCCATACCTCATCAGATAAACTATCTGAATGTTTTTGTAAAGAAATATTTCTTGTGATGGTTGGAAATGAGTTAGGAATAACGTGGTTTCCAAAGGAGGAGAAAACTGGCCAGCTCTCTGAGATTCCAGGAATTTCGTAAGTTCTTTGTCTTGTCAGTACTGCCTTGCTTATAAAGCAATTGCTTACAAAAAACAACGTGTGTAGGGTTGATCGCTTTCAAAATATCGATTAAGAAATTTTCGATGTTGTCATTAAAACATATTTAAAATACCTCGGATGTTCACAGCTTATGGAAATGAAGACATCATATGATGATCTTATTGTAACATCGTTGCGCAAGTTTCACTCCTCGACTGTGAAATTTAGAGATTTGCTTCAATACATTTCGACATATATTTTTTATAAAAAGCTGTTTATAAGAAACTATAGGGCATTATATTTGATTAAGGACACTCTCTGGTCAAATTTCAAGAAAGAATTAGATTTTCCAGATTTTTCATACCCCATGTTTTCTAATAGGAAATTGGATCTGTTTTTAGACCCTGGTTTCTGTTTTGTAATAACTTAGCTCATAATTGATCGCCGCACTTTCTATCAACAACCTGAAAATTAGCTATTTCGAGAAGGTTGATTTAAACATGTTTTATTTCCCTTAATTCTAGGCCTACCGTTATGTCTGACCCACCATTTTGAAACTTGAGAAACACTGTTTGTTTCCATGTTCAAATTGCCTTATTTTCGTGACTTCATCTGATGGAAAAAGGTATTTGGGAAGGTAGCTCTATTTTACAGAACCGACCAATCAGAGAGCTCGCAAAACTCTTCAAACCAATCAATTTCTCAGCGTGCTTTTGTTTCTGTGGTAACCAGCTACTTACAACCTGGAATGAAGAGTGAATTTCAACAAGTATGAAAGCATTGACGAAGTAGTGGTGAATTTCGTGTTGGCGAACTACATCTTGATATTCTTTATTTCTTTCTCTATCTTCATCGTGTGTGTTGAATAGCCGATCTTGTATAAGAGTAGCTCTCATGTTACAATAGCTTCTAATGACAAATTGAATTCAAAAGAACTCAAAGAAAATGGAGCTGGAACCAATATGTGTTCGATGGCCATCCAAGGAACAAATCAAGATTTATATGCCTTCTATTTTCAAGAAACTCTACCCAAATCTATTGTGAATTATTGAATGTAAAGAAATTCAAATAGAAAGCCGATCCAGCTTGGATAAGAGGTATCTTTGTAATTCAAGTTATAAGTCAAGAACAACTATGAAGGTATTACTAGGAATTGATACAAATGGCGTTGCTTCTTTTTGCAGTGATTTGTACTGCAGATCCAATCAGTGCCCCTGAAATTGTAAGGAGGTCTGGCTTTTTAGAACACCTGCAAAATAAGAGACCATGTGATGACTAATAAGGGATTTACAATCCAAGATGATTCAGCTGCTGCTAGAGTACCTCTGGCTTTGCCTCATGTTTTAAAGGATAAAGGCTAGTTCTCAGGAAAACAAACTATCCATAACAAGAAGATAGCCAGTCTACAAATTTATGTTGAGTGTTGACTGAAAAACTGGCTCATTTTTGATCGACCAGTTGCCATTAGCTTAGCAGATACTGCATATGGGTTACTATTGTATGTTTGTCAAACTTTCTTCCTCCAATAATTAGTTAATAGCATTGATGTTGCAATATCAAGATATAATTAATTTCAATTTGTAAAGGTTCAAAGTCTCAAGGTCGTCATAATCATTGATATCTACGCACGGTTTTTGGCAAGGACATGTGAAATTCGAATTAAAAGTTAAACTTAGAAGTTCGTCGTCTATTGTGTTAATGAACGGAAATAACCTTTCAATGCAATAATTGCAACGCCAATATTTAAGTGTTTCCGGAGATTTAACGTCTTGCGCGGTTTTAATCCGGAACACCTTCTATGAATAAGACTCTGACAATCTTGGCATGGGATAGAATTTTTAACATCACGAACCTTTTTGTTGCAAACTGAGCAATTCCGTGAAAACCGCAAGGCGGGTGACGTAAGTCGATTTGAAATATCTTCAGATTCTTGAGAAATACAATGAAAATTTAGAAAACTGTTGTCTGTCATAGACTGAAAAAGGCTGGAAGTTTTTAAACAAAAGGCACAATACCAGGTTAAATTTTCGTCAATCAGAAAAACGTTCCAAATCTTTGTTTCTTAAAAGGGAACATCTCAAATGAAACCAGGAATCGCATAGGTCACGACAGATCGATTGATCATGATCCCCAACATTCACTGAACATTTCGGGCATTGCATATTTAAATTACTCATTTAAATTGTTTAAAGCAGCTATTGTATTGATGCAAATTGCGCGACTATTTTCATCGCGGCGAATGAAAATAGTCCCCTTCTTCGACCAAACATACTTAAAAGCATATCCATCCTTCTTAGATTTGAGATCTCTTATAAGGGCCTTACGTTTACTGGTTAGGCTTTCGTTAATAAAAATTTTACCGTGGTTTTGTCCTTGAGGGAAACGTTCATCAGCTTCCTCCGCGCATTCAGAAATTTGTCTCTCTTCTTCCTTGATGCAAATTTGACGATAATCCCCGCCTTCTCGTTCATCGAAATCCGGTGGCATGCTTTGATGTCCTCCTCGGTAAGCAAGACGTCAAGCTTCTTGGCGAGATTCGTCGTTATTTTCCAGGGATTTTCATCCGCGAATCTTGGAAATCCCTTGATTTCTAAATAGTCTTCCTGCCTAATTGCTCCAGATCGTCAACCTTGGCTTGCGCGACTTCCACCTTCTTTTTTCCCTCGTTCACTTTCTTGAATAATTCCTCGTGCTCTTTCTTGACCTCTGCGCTCTCCTTCCATATGTTATTTATGTACGCATCGTGTGAATTCAGTTTCGCGTTAAACTTTTCTTGCGTTTTTTCCATTTTGTCTATTTTGTCGTTTATTATATTCAGACAAGATGTAAAAATTTCGAGGCTATCCGCTAACTTCTTCTCTATGGCTTCACTGAGAATTTTCATCTGTGAGGCGATTGCTCTTGAAATCGAGTCTTGAATCATTCTTTCCGTGTCTTTGCTTAGCTCCATGTTGTGAATATCAAAACTCTAAACCATTTGCTATTATACAGTATTTTGGCAGAAAATAATGATAACGTTAAGATAAAAATTAAAAACCTAAAACATGCTAGGAATCGTTTAGCCCCTGAGGGCGACTTCTTTTGAATTTTACCGCGTCGCAAAACAAGTCTGTTCGCCAGCATGCAGTTCGAACAATGCAGTTCGAACAATCAAACAAACTTCTATGGTCTTAACGATGTGAAAAAAAAACGATTCCTATCCTGTCCCACATATCCGAGACGTCATAAATAGAATGCACCTCGCTCAGTTTCGGACAATATTAGATGTATTTTCAGTTTACTGGTCAATCACTCTAGTTGAAGAAGACAAAGAAAAACCTTTCATGGGCAAATTGGAATTTAACAACACCCCATTCTCCTTGTGCAATGCCGGTATCATATGCGTTTGTGCATGGGCTGAAGTGCTTGTGTGCTTCGTTGGTTTTACAACTGCTATCAACAACAATAATCTTTCTTAAGATTATTTCTAATAAATCTCATTGTATTATTTTTCTTAGAATTTTAGGCCCATGCAGATACGCATGACAGTCAATTTTACCATAGATTTTTGCATGACATAACTTAATGGAAAAATGTAGTATATCTCCATGAAAATTATGTCAATAGCATAGCATTGATGTTTAAACTGTTCTAAGATTATTTCCAATAAATCTTATCAAATTATTTTTCTTAAAATTTTAGGCCCATACACATACGCATAGCTGTGGATTTTACAAAGCATTTGTGCATGGGCCTAAAAAAGATATCTGTCCGAGATATCCATTAAAAGATTATCAAACAGTTTGATCTTTGCTGAAATGGCTATGACACACTTTTGCTATCACATTTACAATTAAAGAGATATGTTATCTTGTTGTTTTCTTTTATTTCCTTATGCGAAAATGCATAATAGAGCTTACAGCCATGCATATGTACATGGGCCTAGAGGCAGTAAGAAGATATAATAGACATTTCCCGAATTGGGTTTGGAAAAGAGGCCATCATTGATTCCCATTACTCGTGAGGGATTCAATGAAAGAAAATCCATTCATTGTTTAATTGCAGTGAATCTAAATGAAATACCTTTGGTATTAAACGCTTTCGGGAATTCTCATTGCAAATAATCTAGGCTAGGCTTGATTTACTTCAATTTCATTAGAAATACAGCAAATTTGGGAAAGGTCTATTGTACCAGTACTTCCAGAAATTAACCTTAGAAATAGTGTGATCCAAGGGTAGGCTTGCATCTTAGAATTTGACCCTCCCCTTTAATATTCTCTAGATATAGTATATTTTCTTGTCATCTCATTTGAATGCAGTATGTGAAGGTCAGCTTTGATACTTACATGCTTTTAGAAGGAACCTACCTCAGGGCCTAGGTCTTTAAGTTCTTTATTTTGAGACCTCTTTTGACCACTTTGTAGCTATAACAGCTCCTTAATAGTTGCTTAATTCTAAATTCTCATTTAATGGATTGGAATAAGTACAGACCCAAGAAAATTTTTAGAATGTTACTGTTCACAATGAGCTATGATAATAAAACATGTTTTAACAAAAGGAAGCTCAAGTCATGCCTATATTGCGTTTAAAGTAATGAGAGTCATTAAATAAATTGCAAATTTACCCAATTGACTATTATATGATGATTGTAAAGTTCCTTAGTTATTGGACCTTTAAGTGCCCCTGACACGAAAATGTTTATTAACGAAATAGAATAAAAAAATAGCGAGAATTTCAAAAATCACATTTTTAATTTCATTGACAGGGGGCTTCCTTACCATTTGGGGGTATTTTAGCTTTGAAAATGGCAAGAGGTCTGGGGACGAAATTGACGGAAAGAGCAGGAGACGATTTTCGACAACAACAACTGCACATGTTCTTTTGGGCCTTTTCTTTATGCGAAGGACTTTCGCACGAAAATGTAATCTTTTACTAAAAAATCAGACCAAAGCTCTGGATGCAATTCAATCAAAGAAATAAATTGTAATGAGAAGGAAATGGTTTTGACGCTGTTTTTAGACCGTTCGGAAATGAGCCACTGCTGAAGCAGTAGCAGGTAAAAGACAACTGCAAGAAGACGGAGAGGCTAGAAACCAAGACCGCCTAGCTTTACGAACCATCTCAGCAAGATTTGATGGTGAAGAATTGGTTAATTAATTAAGTATAGCTATTTTAAACTATTTTAAACTATTTTTGTCTATCATATTCATTATTTTTGGGCTTTAATGTGAAATCAGAGTTATCCAACATTGTTTTGGCAATAGATGCACAGCACGAAAATAGAACATAACATTAGGCCAGAATAAATCGTGATTCCTGAACAGGTTAATAACAATTTGTCCAGCACCAATTCCTATTGAATCTTAGTTATTCATGATATTTTGCTAATAGATAATTACTTAAGTTATCAACAGCAATGCAATCATAATCTTCTATAGTGGAAAGGGACTTATTGATGAAAAGGATTATGAAAAGGGCCGTCCAATAATCACATCATGCTATGGAGTTTGGTTGTCCTTCCTGTTTTTAGTGTATAGTATATTTACTATAAAAACATGACTTGCAGGGGTAGGCACCAAAGGCACGCACCCAATAAGCGAAGTTATTGCCTACAGCAGCTAGGGAATAGATATGAACTAGCTATAAACTACAAATTTAGATATTTTTTGGAAATAAACTTCTTGGACCGAGGAGCATTTCACTTTCTTTCAAAGTGTGCGAGATTTTTCCAGTGATTTTCAAGAGATTTTGACTAAAGCAATAGGATTGTCAGGAAGACTGCATCGGATTTTCAGGGAGTGGTTTGCCCCTCGTTTGGAACGAAACTAACTTTGTTGTTGCTTAGAGTTTCACAGTAAGTGTGATATCATCATTGTGTATAAGATGTTTTTCAAACAAATTGCCAAGAAAGAGTGCAAAATTCAAGAAGCACCATTTTCTTTTCGATGCCCTCCCTAAAATATCAAGATTTAAAGAATACCCGAAGCACTCAATCGGTAAATTGCACTATAGATATCTTTATAAGAAACTTAGCGCAAGCCTTAATACTAAAAGTTTCTTTAATTTTCTACTGTTTTTATTCAGGGAGCAACCTTTTTAAAACTTGGTTATTTGATTCCTCTAAAAATCACATAAAAATTTTGGGGGTAAGGTATCTTAGAATTCAAGGCATTTAAGAATCTAAGTTGCCTAAAAACCCAAGTGGTGAGGTATCTTATTCGATTTTCAGGACATGTTCTCTTGTGTCAGAAATCGAAACCTACACCTATTGGCTCTATTTCAAAGGGAGTTCCCGAAAGATATGAAGGGCAAGGTGCCAAAAGATTTCTGGAGGCTCTGCCTCTGCACCCCCATCTTCCAATACTCAACCACTCTCTGGAGGATTCCTTCAGCACTACTTTTAAAATGAAAAGCTGGTTTTAATGAGAGAAGTTTATTGTACATGTGCAAATATTCTGTTTTAAGAAACTAAAGTACTGGCACAGAACTGAAAGTTTCTTAAATCTCAGAAATTTTGAGTATTGAGAGTTTCTTAAGAGTTTTTAAATTTGTTGAACAATTATACTTCTTGAACAATTTGTTTTTCTTCTATCTATCGTTTTTCTGCTGCCACCTTTGAATCAAAAAAGTATATTGTCGTAGAAAATCCAATGTAATCAAAGCCCAGTCCAGCCGTTAAGGCCTAGACCTACCTAATTAACCAACCAAGCGAGCAAAGATTGTGACAAGAAAGGCTGATGGTTACAATTGGATATTTATGGTCTCAACTGGATCAAATGCTTCGATTTCTTTATTATTTACATCGTTGTGTCTCTCAATTATGTTTTTACACGGAAAAACAAAGCAGAGGAAAGAGCTTATGTGATTTAAGTTAGGCCAGCATCCGATCCCGCACCAACTTACTTCCAAAAGCACAATGAAAATTACATACAAGTGAGAATATAACGTGAGAAATAGCATGAATCACAAACACGGTATTAGATAGAATGAAATAAATTGCTAACATGAGAATGATAACGATTATTGAACTAAAATTCACTGAAAATTGAAACCTTTATCCGTGCACTCAGTGGTAATCCGCCATTAGGAAGGTCAGTGAGGAAAATGCTGCTCCTGCTCTATACGTCACCAAAGGCATTCTGACCCTGCTTTAATTTAGCCACATTTTTCGTCGACTAGGCACATTTAAAACTTTAATAACTTTTTTTGTATAATCTTTAGGAAAAAACGTTTTTCTTTTTCGTTCTCAGTGTGCTTTTCTTGATCTATTTTGTAAATAGAAATTTTCGTGTCAGAGGCACTTTAAGTAGTAAACGTTCCTGAAGTTTTTTGACTTTTTACATGTAGTTCCTTATAAAATATAAAAAAGAGTGTAACTCACTCTCTTACATCGCCAATATTTTGAATATTCTTTTCCATACATGTATATGAAATCATACGATTTCTGCCATCAACGAATTATCAACAATTTGTCCTATTCCCCAATTATCATGTTCTATTTTCAACTATTTTCAAACTTACTATTTAATCTTGGCAGCATCATAAAAGAAACTCGTTGTGGATAGTACCTAAAATTTAGGTTCTTTTAACACCTTAGCTCTGAATGGTGAGAGACCTTAGAAACTCCAATACCATTCCCGAAGCAACTTAGATATGTGATGTGTTGTTGAAACTTTTTCACAAGAACCAAAACATTTTGACTTAAGCTGAAGATGTGTTTTTTTTCCATAGCTCTGAATAATAGGTTGGTGGCATGGGACCACTCGAAATTTCATACTTTTACATAGAAAATCAAAAATTTTCTTCTTTCGTAATTATTAAGTAAAAAAATGTAGTTTTCATATCTAATGTTTGTTTCACGTTTTCCAAACGCGTTTTGGAGTTATATTGATGTAAACGCCTACTATTATACATGAGAAACATCTCTTGGATTACAATTTTCTTGAAATTCGAGAAAATTTGCTCGAGCTTTAGGCCTCTCACGCGTAGCCTAAAATATTCTGAAGCCAAAAATCTTGGCATTACTCGAAAGCTCTGCGTTTCAGCTTTGCCATTGTCCCGAGTGTTAGACAGCTATTTCAGTACGTTTATTTAACTTTATTGAAGGCAGATTTGAAGTGAAGAACAAAGGAGTTCCAAACAATAGGCCTATAAGCACCCATGATTGGAGAAAGCGCTCCACGTGACTACAACAACGCATTCTGATTGGCTACAGCAGTGAAACACGCGATGAGATGTGCGAGAATCGATGCATTTCGTTTTGCTCCAGGAGGTTAAAGCTTAAAGAAAATGCAGGTTCATGGTTTTGACTTAGAACTCTCTGAGTTATATACTAATCCAAGATTGTTGGAGGATGCCCCTCAGGATAACTTTTTTCTGATAATTCAGAAACAAAGTTTGCTGAAACTTTTCGAAGTTCTTTGCTGCCCACACTGTAAACAAAGTGGCTTGAGCTTTGACATTGATCAACAGAAAGGAATGGGTTTTGCTGCTTTTGGATCTGTATGTTGCCGTTATTCCCAAAAACCTATTGTTGAAGGCTATCTGAGTGACAGAGTAGGTGGAATAGCAGCTACTGAAGCACCCTTGAAGTCAATGTACGGTCTGTTTTGGCTTTTATGGGTGTAGGTGTTGGACACAGTGCCATGACTGATTGGTCTTTAGTAATGAATCTACCCAAGTCTAGCTGCAAGAGTGCTTATCAAAATACCAAATCAAAGATCCATCAGGGATGCAGCAAAACTTGTGAGGATGTCATGAAGCAGTTTGCCACGCTTGTACGAGAGAAATATGCTGAGATGGGAGTCAAGCCAGATGAAGACGATATACTCAACATTGGTGTTTCTTTTGACGGATTGTGGCAGAGAAGAGGACATTCGTCCCATAATGGAATTGCCGTGGTCATTAATCTGCTTACTGGTCTGCCATTGGATTTCGAAGCACTCAGTAACTTCTGCCACAAATGTGCTTCATCCCCTCATGAGAAAGATCCACAATATGAACAATGGTATGAAAAGCACAAGGCGCATTGCAACAAGAACTACTCCGGCTCTAGCAATTCAATGGAGCAAGAATGCGCAAAGAGAATTTTTTGAAGATCGGTGGAAAAGCATGGGTTCAGATACACCACTCTTTTGAGTGATGGTGACAGCAAGTCATATGACAGCCTTGTTGAGGCAAACGTTTATGGAAATTCCATACACATCAGCAAAGAAGAATTTGTGAACCATGTTTCTAAGCGCATGGGCACTGCTTTGATTAAACTAAAGGGTGAACTAAAAGCGGAAGGGGAATCTGTTAGTGGCAAAGGAAAGTTGACTGAAGCAATGATTAATAAAATTCCAAATTATTATGGTCGTGCCATCAATATCAGCCAGCCATCAAAGATCATCCTGAGGACACGGCATTGACGAAGAAGCGAATCTGTGCCATACTTTTTCACCTTTCCTCAAATGATGAGCACCCAAAACCTGTGCATTGCCCTGAAGGAGTGGAGTCTTGGTGCTTCTGGCAAAGAGCCCATGCTAATCAAGAAGAACCCGGGAGCCACAAGGACCATGAATGTATCCCAACTGCTGTTGTGCAAAAGATGGTCCCAGTCTTCAACAGACGCACTGAATCCAAGCTGTTAGAGCGCTGTGTCATGGGCAAAACGCAAAACCCTAATGAGTGCCTGTACAACTTTGTTTTGAGACTATGCCCAAAAATAACCTATGTTGATTACCCGTCTATTTGCACTGCAGTCAGCATGGTCATTTGCCAGTTCTCAGTTGGTGCCACCTTCAGAGAAGCACTGTGCAAAGTAATGGGAATAAGGATCTCTTGAGGATTAAAAAGGCAGAGCAGGCAGCTACCAAAGAGTCTAAAACAAGAAGAAAGATCTTGAAAAAATTTAAAACTGAAAGGAGAAAAAAATAATAAAAAAATGAGGGTGAAACTTACCAGGCCGGATCTTTTGATTAGAACTGGAAAATAATGAAGAACTTTGGACTCTTAATTTATGTTGAGATGTTGAAATATACATTATTATACATTTAGTGAGTTAGTTATGGTTTCTCTGATCCTATAGATCTATGAAATAAATCCTTATAATATTATTTTTGACTCAGAAAAGCCGTTTTTCTCAGTGCCTCGAAATCGGGGTTATGCATTAGTGTGGAATAAAAATTAGAATTGGTAAATTTCATATCTATAATGTTGTTCTTGGTGTCATTTTGAAGCTAGGGCTACACTGGAGGTACTTATCTGTTTTAAATTACAGTTATATTTCATGTAAAGGTTTCCCAGATGGCCAAAGTAATAGAAAAATGTTAAATTTTGCACTTTTTCACAAAAGTCGATGAACATTATAAAGTAAAATTTTCAAAATAAAATAAAAATAGATAAGTCTCTGTAGAAATATGTACGCCTTCCCAAAATACTAAAAAATAACAGCTAACTACACTCAATAAACCACGAAAGTTGTTCCAAGCACCATCACTGATTTACTATTGTTCATTGGTTTCCATGGAAACCATAATCTATATTTAGAAACTGATTAGATTTTTTAAATCAGCACACCCAGTTACCCTGCTAAGCAAAAAACACCAGTCTTATGTTGAGTATCCTTGAAAAAAAATCTCGAGTGGTCCCAAGCCTTGCTCTTGACTAAAATTCGATCCTCATTTTTTTTAGAAAGTGTGTTCTTGTAAATAAAGAAGACTGTCAGAGCTGCTCCCTCTGGTTTTCCATTTAGTTTTAGTTTTGTGGTATTTTTTTGTTTTTTCATTTAATAAATCTTTATTGAAAACTCCTAAATATCTGTACCAAACTCAAGAATATGTTTTCAGTATCTGAGAAAGCCCCTTCTTTACCAATACGGAGCTTTCTTTTTTGTTACATGAATATTTTTGTTAAAGCAAAGGGGAAGCACATACATAAGCGCTTCAGCCCATGCAAAAACGCATGCCATGCACATCTGTATACTACACCGGCTCATTTAATCAGTGAATGGTTGAATAACTTTAGCTAGATTGGCTGCTTAAAGGATATTGGCATATATGGACTAGATAGTAGTATTATTCAGCCAACCTTTAGACGAGCACTTTGTTGATATCGAACAAATCTTCAATAGATTAAGAAATTCAGAAATATCTCTGAAATTATCATTACGTCCTTTTGCTAGCAAGAAAGTTGATTTCTTGAGATTTGAACTATTGCGACGAGAAATCTAACCCCAAGCCCGTTTGACCACTGCCATACAATCATAAAAGAGGCCTTCAACAAAAAAGAATTTAAAGGTTTATTGCGACAGAGTATTTATTCCTGATTTTCCACATATCAGCCAGCCCTTAAACGCAGTAATAAGGGAGTAATCTGTTTTGTTTCATGCCATTGGCGGAAAACAGGCAAAAATAATGATTGAGTGGCAGTTATTGATAATATGGGCACTTGTTATAGTGACTCGTGAAACTCTATTGCATATGAAATCTAATTTACAAAGCACAGGGTTACCATAAGATAAACCTAAACAAGGACCTACTTAATACAATAAAGGTTAATCTAAAAATAACACAAAGGTTGGGCTGAGAAAACAAAGAGAAGTTAACAAGTGCAGAAAAAGTGAGGAAAGGTTGAGAATTTGGAAATTGGATTGGGAAATGCCGCTGTAACACCTCAGAAATGAAAATAGAGCTAAACACAAATAAAAAAACAATGAGAACGCTACACAATGGAAAAGCGGGGTTATAAAGAAATAATAGATAGCACCGCGTTTGTTAAAGAGCCGCGGTAAATACACAAAGAGAATGGGAGCAAAAAGACACAGAAACCAAAAATCAAAACGAGCAACACATGCTAACAAAAAGAAAAGATAAGAGACGCAAAGATTAAGAATCTACCAGTCTGACATTAAGCCCCTTAGGTGCAAAACTATCCAACTTAAATTGCCAAAAACGTTCCCTAACCCTAGATTCACCTAATAATCTATCAATAACCTGCACCCCAACATCCTCCATAAACCCATGGTGACCTGCCAATTCAAAATGTCTATAAAAATCTGCCTGTCCAACCATTTCCCCCTTCTCAAATTTCCTGCAAGATGACTTATGATTATTAAACCTATTACGAAAGGGGGTGAATGTGCTACCAACGTATTGCATTCCACAGACCTTGCAACCTAACAAATAAACAACACCCCGACGAATCACAATCAAACCTAGAATCTTTGTTATACTCCTTACCAGTAACATGACAAACGAACCGATCTCCTTCAGACATTAACCTACAAACCTGACACCTAGACTTACCACAACAAAAACAACCCTTAACAGAACCCCCCTCGACCGGAGGAAGCTTCGCCCTCACAAGGCTATCCTTGAGGTTGCTGGCAGGCCCGAAGGCAACAAAAGGCTGTTCAGGAAACACCCTCTTGTGCTCCTCAGTCACTGCCAGCATAGGCTGAAGAGCCTGACCATACGGAATAGCCTTCTTAACATGCCACGGATGACACGACCCCCTCTGGAAATACTGATGAGTATCAGTGGGTTTGCAGTAGAGGTCAGTCTCCAAAATACCACCCTTCTTAACGACCATGACATCCAAAAAACTAACCTTCTCCATGGAACTCTCAGACGTAAGCTTTATAGTCTGATGAAACCCATTAAGGTATTCCAAGAAACTATCCAGTTTACTCTGACCATGCGTCCATATGAAAAAAACATCGTCAATATACCCTAAGCCAAACCAAAGGCTTATCAACCGCACCATCCAACAATCTTTCCTCCAAATCCGCCATAAACAAATTAGCATAAGCCGGTGCAAACTTGGTCCCAATAGCCGTCCCTAGTTTCTGCCTAAATATCCTACCACCAAACTCAAAAACATTATTCTCCAAAACAACCTTACCTAAGTTAACCAAAGACCCTGTGGATATCGACGGACCCTGCCTACTGTTAAGTGCACGTCGCATTGCCTCTAGTCCTTCATCATGAGGGATACTAGGAAAGAGGCCTACCACGTCCACAGCAGAGCACCATCCGGGATATCCCCAATACCAGCCAACAACGACAAAAAATGATAAGTATCCTTGACATAAGACTCAGTACTACATACAAGGGGATTAAGATGATGATCTAAAAACTCCGACACATGCTCCGTCACCGTACCACAGTTAGAAATAACTGGCCTACCAACAACACCTGACAAACCCTTATGAATCTTAGGCAACAAATAAAAACGACCTAGCTTAGACCTCTGAACCTGTAAATACGACACCTCTTTATCCGATAGACCTACATCACAAACCTGAATCTCCGTAACACAATTCCTAACCTCCAACTCTAACTCAGCCGTAGGGTCCCTATCCAGCTCCTCATAAACCTCCGAATTACCTAGGTGCCTATCCGCCTCCGCAACGTAAGCTACCTTATCCCAAACTACCACAGCAGAACCCTTGTCAGCCTCCTTGATAACAATGCTTCTGTCAGACTTAAGAATCCTAAATGCCTCACGCTCCTCAAATGATAGATTAGGAAAATTCTTACCCTCAATTGAAACAGCCAGCACTTCCTTTTCCAGGAAAGAAAGATAGTTTTCAAGAATAGGATCAGCCCTAGGTGGATTCCAACTTGACTTTATATAAAATTCTTTGGGGTCAAATTCACTTTCTATGCTTTCCTTAAAAAACCATTTAAGTCTCATACGTCTTTTTAATATGTCTAGATCTGCTTTTCGCTGACCTTTGTCGATATCTCTGGGAGTGAGTGAAAACTTCAGCCCCCTCGAAAGTACCTTACCGGAAAGAAACTCCACTATTAGACCAGAAAATTTAAGAAACTCCAGTACTGCAGAAATATTTTTGGAATTTCAAAGTTTGCCCCCCTTCCCCCCTCTCCAGCGTTTCTGGGGTAAAATATAGCTCAAGGAACTATATATACTTCATTCAATAAGGAAATCCTTGGCATAAATTTTGGTTTATTCTCCCTTTACGTATTCTATGCTACAGTCAGTGAATAGGCCTAGGTCTGGCGTTTGTGAAGGAGTTGTGAAGTTTCTAGTCTGTCTTGTCCGACTGCTTTATTCACAAATAAATGCAAAGTTTAACCTTTGTTGTTTGCGGCCTAAAACGCATAGTCTGAATATTTACAACTAACACTTAAAAAATAATGGTAGATGTGCACTTACCATCGCTTTATTGGGAAGAATTCTTCGTTGGACGTTTCAAGCGTGGCCATTTTACGATTGAATCTGGCGCGATTTTTTCGCGGCATTTCTGAAATTGCAATGATGGGTCCCCCCGTTCCTTCATGGAGATTTCGAGCCCAGCCTCTTTGATGCGCAAGCGCAGTAGATAGATTACGTCATTGAGTGGACCGTTGCTTTACCTCGATCATCTGGAGAATCTCAGGAGAGCCGAGTGGCCGCCACAATTGAGCAATTTTGTGGCTGAAGGTTTTGTGTAGGGTGGATTTGGCCTTTGGGGCATGAAAGAGAGTCATCGAGTATTGCAAAGATAGCTTCTGATGAGACAACAGGAGTCCACGAGCCGCTGGCTGAGCCGCTGAAATTTGGGTTAGGCCGGACAGCTTGGATGAACCCTCCGAACTTATCCTTCTTTCTTCCTTCTTCGCCGCGTATTGGTTTTCGGGGACTGGGACCATTGGGCCTATTTTTCAAAACAAAGTTCGAGCATGGTCGATGGTCAGGGACAGGGAAAGAATACGGCAGAAATACAACAAGGAATACAGCAGGAGTAAGCAATCTTTACGATTTCTTTAATATTTGATGCCACCTATGGTTTTGCTACAAAAGAGTCCTTACTTTCACGACATGTTCAACGGAATTCAATTTATGAGCCTCGGATAGACACAGCCCCCGCATGAAATCCCCCGCATGTTAGTGACTTGTTTACTGTTATTCTTTGCTGTTATTCGACCAATAAATACATCAATGCTAGGGTGCATCAGAATTTCAAAGTATGTCAAATTAAGCTCACCTTTTTTTTGGAGTTGTAGTTTTATGATATAAGAATCCATGATTTTTTTTAGATTTTTATGAGCATTTTTTATGGGTGCATAAGCCCCCTACTATTATTGCAATTACTGCGATATGTCGCAAAATTGACAATTTTTAGACCTAGGTAAACAATATTATTTTTCAAGTTGGCTGAATGAGACCTACATTGTTGTGATTCTCTTGAATCAAGGATAATTTTAAGTACAAACAAGTCTATGGTATTTGATATTTTATTAGTAACAAAAAACTTTAGATTTTGACAATATAAGCAGAATTTAACATTTTCATACTTGAATCAAAATTGCAGATTTGTTTCATCAATTTATCTATATGCATAAAAGGTTAAAACCATAACTCTCTAATCATTCAATAATACTTATATAAGCGACATGAAAGATTAGCAAAGAAAACATAAGTTTAACAACCAAGAAAATCTTTATTTTATGAAATAAAATCAATCATTATCTTAAATGGAATAAAAGAGATAAGTGAACAACAGATAGTTCATATAAAAATTCAATTTGAAGAAGCATCACAATTAAGTATTTTTGAGGATTTGTCTTTTCCTTTGTTTCTTAGATTTGGTCTATTGGTTCTGTCATTGTCCACAACCTGTAACAGATTCTGGTAATGGTCCTCCCCTCGAGCTGAAGCAATAAAGTCAGAACTCAATTTCACGGCCCTCTCAGCAGGGTCGTTCACAACATTTAGCGACTCCACTATCTTCTTTGATGAAATATTCTTTCTTGCTTCCCACTCTTTAATGTCCTCTTCCACAAAATCAAGATTTAAACCAAAGAGCTTAATTGTCCACCAGCTATCAGGTTCTACAAGGTCAGCCAAAGTTGAAGCAGGATTGAGCTTTGGAAACGTGGGCTTACCGAAACCTGATCCCTTCCTTTGCGATGGCCTGTCTGGTAATTGCTCTGGTCTGCAATCTATCAGAGCCTTCCCCAGGGCTTGACGATCTTCATTTGGAACTGCATTTCCATAAAGGCCAAAGACAACCATCTCGGGCGTCAGATACCAGAGGTGTCTTTATAGGGCTTTCATAGCTGAACTTTAGATTGTTTTATTTATCAGATGATACTCAAGAATCTTCTTATAAAGCTGAAGATCATGCCATGGGGCATTGGCAGAACTTTTGCACAGAAACCACAACTTAGAATAAATGCAGCATATAAAAATAACAAAGTCTTTCAATTTTTGCAGCTGATGAGCCTTTCCAATAGTGTTTTTTGGCAAACTTTTAATCTGGTCATTTAGCATGCACATTTTGATAGAATATATGATTTTGGACATCCAGTGCGCTTTGTGCATAGCAGCTGGATGCCTAAATTTTCCGGTGGGTCTTTTTTTTATTTCCAAAAAGTCTTTGCACAATTCTAACATCTCTAGGTAATCATCTCTGGGCTGATAAATTGATTTTGTCTCATTTAATGATTCATCAACATCTTTGATGCACCTTTTCAAAAACACTTGTTGTTCTTCATCAAAAGCAGTTAGGTCCGGCGTGGAATACTCGGCATAACAATGCTCTAAGTTGTCCCAGTGTACCTTAAACCGAGCGAAAAGAGACACCTCAGGAGAATTTGATGTTTCAATTTCTAAGCTCTCGAAAATGCTTATAAGAATGACTTCTCCGATGTGGTGGCGGCATGCTCACCAAAGAAGTGCCTTTTCTAGCTTTGACTGTATGGAGACAAAGCTGCAGTTAAGTGGCCAGTGTTTGACGCTGTTGTGTCAAAACATAAGCTAACTATGCTTTGAAGGCATTTGCAAGAATCTAGCAATTCATAAACTTTGTTGGATATAATTGTGCCGGTCTTTTCGTCTGTTCCTGGTTTATACCTGGCAACTCCCAGGAGTTTTGTGCTTTCAGAATTACCAACTAACACAGGTAGTCTTTCTTCTCTTTTGCTGGTGTCTGTGAGCGTTGCTATCTGTTTGCCATCCCAATGAAGTGTTGCTGCAGTAGGGGCAATCCAGCTTGATCTTATATCTTTGGCTATGGTTTCTGAAACTGATTTTCTTGCCATAGCAGCTACAGGGTATGATCCTTTTATGCAACTTACATCCCCACCAGATTCCTTAACTATAACTTCAGTCAGTACAGCTTGCTCAGAGGGAGTAATGTTCATACGAGCTGCAGCTGCAACAACAGCAGGTCTTGATAAAGTGTCAGGTGGTTTTGTCACAGAAGCACCCACATATCTTACTGACTTCCTTTTCTTTGTGGTGACAAAGTTTTCAGAGGAACAACCATCATCCTCAGAATCTGAGTCAGCTAGCTCTACTTTCTGTTAGGATGATGATTCACGCAGAAAATTGTTTTTCTAATGCTACCTGTTCATTCTCTCTCCGTCTTTTTCTTTTGATTTCTGCGTCTGACAAATTTTTGTCAACACCAAGCATGCATGCCTGTCTGTCTGTTAACATTGATTTAAAAAAACAGTTTGTCTTCCTCGAGTTCTTTCCTCTCTAAACAGTTTCTTGGCTAAGCTTTGAATGTTTTAGTTAAAGATTCCTTAAATGCATGAATTCTTTCCTTTTCTTTTGGTCCATCTCTTTGATTCTTTGGGATCTTACCTATCCTCAACAAATTGTCATTGGTTTTTATAACTTCCTCTGCAACCTTATGTATTTGCAGTACAGGAATGCGAGCTTTACAAAAGATTGCTGTAACTTGTTAAGCAGTAATATTTGCCGCATTTCGACTTGATAACTCATTTAGGTGAGCAAGATTACACAGCAAAACTTCCTTAGCAGTTGGCAACTTGGATGTCTTTATTGTTTTGTCATCATCAGTTGGAATTGTATCTAAAAGATCATGTCTAAAGCAGCCTTTTGCCTTAGTCTTAGTGTTAATGATAAAAAGTTCAGACTAAAATGTGTTTGTAATCATTTAGATTTGTATTTGATTAGACAACACATGGCAAAATTCTAGTGAGCAGCCATTTTGGAAACACATCAAAACAAACAGGGGTCCAAGAGGATTTCCTTTCATAAGAGCCAAATGAAAAATGACAATTAGCTAAAATGTGTTATTTTTTCAGGCCAAGTTTTACAACATTATTCAATGGCATCTAGTTACTAAATATTGTGTATAGGCCTCACAATCCTTAAATTTGCTTGTTTGAGACACAAATAAAAGTATAACGGCAAAAAAAGTGTGTCACAAATTTTGTCATTTCTTCGTATACAGTCATAAATATAAGTTCCTTTAAAGTAATGATCTACAACCCAACTAGGGATTGTTTGTACTCAAAATGTTCATTAAAGCAAGATCATTAAATAAATATGGGTCTCATCCACCTATCATTAAAATGATAATGTTAAACTAGGTCCAAAAAACGTCGATTTCGTACCATTCTGCTTAAATCGCAACATAAATTTGGGCCTTATGCACCCCCTAGAAATTTATGAAAAAATCTGAAAAAATTCAGGGAGTGTTCTTTCACCATACTACAACACCAAAAAAAGGTGGGCTCAATAAATGCATTTTTAAAAAATCATTGGAATTCTGATGCGCCCTAATCAATGCATGATTTTAATATTTCTGTTGGTAGTGGGTCCAAAGAGAAATATTTGTTTAATGACATCAAAATAATACCTTTCACCTCTTGTCGTGATAGTTCTTCAAATCAACAAAATGCAGGAACATCTGGAGATAAGCTTTAGTCTACCACGTTTTGGATACCTTCTGTCTCAACCATTGCATCAGTTTGTTATTTTATGGTATCAATCTTCTCACCAAAGAAGTCTCCAAACATTTTACAAAGATCTTCTTTAGTATACTCATTAAGGTATGGTATGCTTTTTTCTCCATTTGTCAGTTTAGAAGCAAATTGATAAGGGCGCTTTTTATTGCCATTATAAATCTCAACCTTATTTGAATAATACAATATTTTAGCATTGTTGCAACTCTTAATATAATCATTCCATTTTCTTTTGAATAAGTCAAAGTCCACACTGTTTTTACTTTTTTTCAATTTTATTTCAGCTTTTCGTTTTTTTTCGTTTGATAACCCCGAGTTCACTGTAATACCAGGGGGATACCGACATTTTCCTAAGAACAGTTTTCACAACTGGTGCATGCTCGTCCAGAATTGCACTCATGGTAGAATCATATAACTCAGCTAGCTTAGTCAGAGAAAGATTGTTATAATATGACGTTTCTAAATTACTTGCTGCAATATCATGTTTCAAATTTTCCAGATTAATATCTTTCAATTTTCTGTAGCTAATCTCTTTGGTCTGGACCTCGGGTTTTTCAATGGATGATGCAACTTTTACAAAGCAGTGATCTGATATAAAACACCTCATGTCTGGACTGTCAAGTGAAATTTCATTGTTATTTCTTGTAACGACTAGGTCTAATGAATGGCCAGCTATATGAGTAGGCTGCCAAATATGGTTGATTAGATTATGATTCTGGAGCAAGTCAAGGAACGCTTTTGCTGTCACATAACTCTGGTCATTCCCATGAATGTTAAAGTCACTGCCTATAAGGAATTTATCTGATGTTATTATAGCAGATTCCAAGTAATTAGCAAACTCATCCATGAACGTTCTTACAGTCACAGGATACTTACTGTATAGAGTATGGAGGTCTGTAGACTATTATCAAAGTTGTAAAACCCGATGGCAATTTCAATTTCCATTCTGAGAATTCAAAAGACGGCTTACAGCCTGAATGTACGAGTCTTGCCTTAAGTCGCGATTCGGCCAACAACCCAGTTCCATCACCATTTCTTTCAATCTGTGGCATGTCAAGAAAATCGAAACCTTACAGAGGGAGTACACTCAATAGGCTTAGGTTAATCATCTTCCTTTAGCCTGGTCTCTGTAATCATGTAAATGTCATAGTTATCATCAGTGATACTGGTAACAAAATCTGATGTCTTTTTACCTATAGAGCAAGCATTAACGCACTCAATTGTAAAAAATTTTTTTCATTGTTTTGATTGGCATTGCATCCAGTTAACAGATCAATTTCTCTATCCCTGTTGTCCCTTCATAGAATCCCCAGATTTTTTGATTCTCAAATAATCATCTATTGGCAACCTCAAATCCACTTTTTTCATTTCAGAAACGATGTCCAAAATAGTGTTTGATTCATAATATATTGCTGACATTCTTCATCAACATTGCATGAAAGCAAGGCATTTGGGCCTAACAATTTAGGCCACACAATTCCTTCTAAGCACAATAACACATCAGGTTTTGACTTGTGAATAGTACCAGAATGAATAAATCTGCACATTGACTCTTGAGAGAGCGCTCCACCTGGTTCGCAAAACCCTGGGTGATAAAATGGCAAATATGGAGGCTTAGCCAGTGTGTGATTGTTTTCGCAATGGAATTTTAAGTCTTATTCTTTGATTTTTGTCCCAAATTTATTCTAAAACCATCATGTTGATCTGTTGTGGAAATTGAAGAAAGATCTCGCTCCTGAAGAGAAAAATCTGGCTATTCTCCTGTGACAATATAGGCCATTTGAATGAATGTTTACTTCCTCTTCGCAGATTTAATTTTTGGATAAGGGAGGTGGCTTCGAAAAATTTGGATGGGTTCCTTTTATTAGTTAATTTGTTAAAAGTGGCATAGTTAGGGTCATAACTTTTGGGGGGCAAGATTGTTGAAGCAGAACTGTAAAAAAACATTGTTGAAATTCTAATTATTTATTGTTGTTGTTTGCGAGGGCAAATCAAATCTGATTTTCCCCATGAGTGATTTGTAGAACGTTTCCATTTCATCGGTTTTGCATTGTTTTAGGTTTTTTCAGGCTTTGTAGGAATCCCAGAGAGACTACCCAAGAGAATGTTTTCTGATTGCCTGTGCTTCTTGACGTACTCTCTCTGAGATTTACCCCATTGTTTTTCCGCTTTAGGTATTTTAGTTTTAGTAGGCTTATTGTATCTCCCTTGGCTGGTATTTTCCGTTTGGGGATTCGTTAGGAGTATTTAAGCAGGTAGTTTTGATAGGTGTTTCGGAACAGATCTAGAAGATCTACAGAGTAGGATACCTGTTGGCTGCCAGATGAGATGGAAGACATTGTGCTAGTAAGTTTTCTTATTTAGTTACTTTTTGTAGAATTTTTGCCTATTGTTTCAGTATATTTTCTTTCTTAGAGGCCCAGACTTTCATAATTTTCGCTATGTTTACTTCGTGCCTTTCATATTTGTTTACTTCGTTTGGATACAGTTTGTTTACCTACTCGATTTATATCGCGTTGTGTATTTTTTACCCTCGTTTGACTATTGATTGTACAACTTATATTGATATTTAACGCTTTATATCTTGTAATTAATAGCTCTTGGATTTATGAAGAAATATAATTCCACTAGTCAGCCCGAGTATTCTTTCTGGCAGCAACAAAGTAGCACAATTTTCCACAAGAAGTCCGGTAGACGACAATGGAAAATAAAGACCCCATAGAAAGCCGAAGTCCTGACCGAGGTGTGGATAGTGAAGCAGACGTAGAGCCAACCGCGGATGAAGAAGATTCGAGACCGAAGAGAACCCGTAGACCGACTGCGAAGGGGCTGGAAAATCTTTTGCAAGGGCTAATCAGACAGAGGAGACGCCAAGAGAAAAGATTGGAGAGGCTAATCGAAGAGGTAGAGAGAATGCTTCAAACAGAGCCCATCAAGAGTGCAGTCCAAGAGCGAATCGACCAAGTGGATGACGTGCTTGAAATGATCAACGAGACACACGATCAGTTATGCCTGAACTTGCGTATGAGCGATCATGAATTCGACTTCGAAACAGAAGAGAGATATATCAGTCAGATGGATGAGAAGGTATTCAATCTGAAGCACAAGGTGAATCACTATTTCAAGGAAATCGAGGAGTAACGTTTCAGAAAATCAGAATTGTCCAGGACGAAATCCGTTGGATCACGCACAGAGTCCGTAAAATCAGGGAATACAGTCAAAACTCAGAAGTCGAAGGTTTCCAGCAGATATTCCTCACGATTCTCGGTAGAAGACAGAGCAATCGAAGAAAAGATAAAATTGGTAGAATTGGAAACAGAGTCAGCGTTTTTAGACGAGAAACTAAGAATACAGATGCAAGCAGAAAAGATAAAGCTAAACGAGGCCATGGCCAAGGCTCGTGCAAGAGTTAACGTCTACGAACCAGATGAGGATTCACTCCCTGAGAGAACGGAGGAGAAAAGAGCCGAACCGAAACGAAGTATGAAGCAGGAAACCAGGACCCATGAGAAAACAAGACTTGAGGAAGATTATTTTAGACAGCCTGACATCCCCAGAGATATAGCAAAAGACGATCGCAAACCACCTCCCTTGAATCCCTGTGCCCAGCGGTATGAAGAAAAGACCTCCTTGGACCCCTGTGCTCGTGCTCGAAGGCACGAAGACAAGACTCCCTTGTATCCCTATACCCAGCCGTATGAAGAGAAGATCCCCTTGAATCTCTGTGTCCAGCGGTATGAAGAAAATACCTCCTTGGACCCATGTGCTCGTAGGCACGAAGACAAGACCCCCTTGAACCCCTGTGCCCAGCGGTATGAAGAAAAGACCCCCTTGAACCCCTATGTCCAGTGGTATGCAGAAAAGACCCCTTCGGATCCCAGTGCTCGAAGACACGGAGAGAAGACCCCCTTGAACCCCTGTGCCCAGAGCTATGAAGAGAGAGTTCCTTTGGATCCCTGTGATATGAAGTACGAAGATGTTTTGCATGGAAGAAAACTGGCGAGGTTTGATGAAAAAGGGTACAAGTATAAAGACAGTAGTCATGCAACCCCGAATTTCAGCAGAACTCCAGAAGATTTTCATTCCTCAGCAGCGGAGCAAACGAATTCGAACAGAGACGTGGAACCCGAATCTGAATCGATGGTTGAGATGCTTTGTAGACTGTTGAGACAACAAGCTGCCCCAGTGGTTGATATGGAGAGTTTCGATGGAAACCCGATGGATTACCATTTCTTTATTGCTACATTCAGAGAAGTTGTAGAAAAGAATGTTATCGATGCCCGAGGGAGACTAACCCGATTGATCAAGTACACCAGTGGCGAAGCAAGGGAATTGATTCAACATTGCATTCACCTGCCCCAGACGATTGGATATGAAACAGCCAGAGATCTATTGCAACGGAGGTATGGCAGTCCTTACACCGTGATTTCTGCATACAGAAAGGAAATAAAGATGTGGCCTACAATCAAAGCTGGTGATGCTGTCGGATTTAGAAGGTTTCACATTTTCCTTGTCAAATGTCAGAGTATTTCAGCGAATTTAACATGGAATATGTTGGAAAATCAAGATATGATTTGCACCCTATTAGCGAAGTTGCCTGTGTATGTGATTGACAGATGGAACAGACAAGTACTCAATATCCGAAGAAGACAAAAGAGAGAACCCAGATTTGCGGATTTCGTAGATTTCGTAGATGAAGAATCGGTGTTGGTAAGCGATCCCCTCTTCTCCAGACAAGCGGTAGTAGGATTATCAGACGAAAAACCAAGGAAAAACAAACTCAGAAACTACGCCATTTCTAAGACCCCGGAAGTTGAATCAGCAACGATATCCGTTGGCAGTCCTTGTCCTCTTTGTGGTCTATCCCATGACCTTGATGAATGCACCCAGTTCCTTGCCAAATCCGTTGATGACAGAAGTACCTTTGTTGCGGAGAAGAAGTTATGCTTTGGATGCTACACGGCCATCAGCTCGACCCACACCGTTAGAACCTGCCCATCCAGACGCATATGTAAACACTGCAACGGTAAACACCCATCCGGCCTGCATGGATACATCCCAAAGAAGCGAAACGACACCACGTTGAGGAAAGATGTCCCGTTGAAGAAAGAGGAACAGCAAGTGACAAACTATGCAACAAGATTAGAAGATTCAGTCAGCATGTGCGTTGTACCGGTGAAGATCCGAAAAGAAGGTACCGAACAAGATTTCCATACGTTTGCGATGCTGGATAACTGCAGCCAAGGAACCTTTGTGACAGAAGACCTACTGCGAAAACTAGAGATCCCCGGAACATCAACCAGAATAACGATCAAGACACTGTCGGGAGAAACGTCTATCGATTCAACCACTGTGACTGGATTAGAGGTGTCAAGCTCGTTAGCGTCGTTTCAGGATGATTGGGTGAAGTTACCGAAGTGCTACGCTCAAAGTGACCTCTCCGTTAGCAGTGATGAAATAGCCATCCCAGAGAAGATCCGAAGCTGGAAATATTTGGAGCGAATCAAGCAGGAAATATGTCAGACTGACGAAGGAGAAATTGGAATCTTAATTGGAGCGAACTGTACGAAAGGTCTGGAACCTACAGAGATAATCTCGAGCAAGAATGGAGGTCCTTACGCATTCAAAACGAGGCTTGGATGGTGTGTCGTTGGCCCTCTTCAGTCTACTCACCAGAGAAGTTCGTTGGCATGCAACAAGATTTTGGTGAACGAGAGCGACTCCTTGGAGAAGTTCCAGCCGCATTGTTTTGCAGTGTGCGCCAGAATAAAGGACAGAGGCATAACAGACCTTCTGGAGACGATTTACCGAAATGATTTCACAGAGCCCCAGTTGCCATTGACTAACTCGACGATAAGAGGTGCGGCAGAGGAGGTTTCGCAAAACGACTTGAAGTTCTTGAGGCTTATGGACAAAAAAGTAAAGAAGATCGAAGGACACTACATGCTTCCATTGCCACTGAAGAATCCAGCCGTCAAGTTGCCAAACAACCGCAAACAAGCAGAGCAGAGACTGAAAAAGCTGAGGAAACGATTCCAGAACGATCAGAATTTCTTCAAAGATTACAAAGCCTTCATGGAAGAGGTGATCGACAAAGGATACGCCCAAAGATCGACTTCGGATGTCAGTGACGGGAAGCTGTGGTACATCCCTCATTTTGGTGTTTATGATCCAAACAAGCCCGGCAAGATCCGAATTGTTTTCGACTGCAGTGCTGAGTATGGCGGGACATCGCTGAATCAGAACTTGATGAGTGGCCCTGATCTTACCAATCAACTCATAGGAGTGTTGATGCGATTTCGACAAGAAAAAGTAGCATTCATGGCAGATATCGAGAAAATGTTTTATCAAGTACGCGTCCCAGAAGATCAGAGAAGTTTACTGAGATACTTATGGTGGCCAGAAAGCAAATTTGATGACCAGGAACCAGTCGAATTCGAGATGAATGTCCATCTTTTCGGTGCTGTGTCCTCGCCAAGCTGCAGCAACTACGCCCTTAAGAGAATAGTCACTGATGATGTTGGAGATTCAAAATTGGCAGCTAAAGAAACGATCAAGCGAAACTTCTATGTTGATGATTTACTGAAGTCAGTACAAAGTCAAACCGAAGCAATGGCTCTTATGAAAGATGTCGTCCAGTTGTGTGCCGATGGCGGTTTCAATCTAACGAAGTTCATTGCCAATGATAAAGAAGTCCTCAAAAGCATCCCTGAAGAGAAAAGAAGAAAGAACGTGAAAGAATTCGAAATTACTGACCAAAGTCTTCCAACAGAGAAAGCCCTCGGAGTCGTCTGGAACGTAGAAGAAGATCGTTTTGGTTTCCAAGTGGAGCTCAAAGAGAAATTGGTGACAAGAAGGGGTATGCTGTCGCTTCTTAGTAAAGTCTACGATCCATGTGGTTTCGTGTCTCCATTTGTATTGGAAGGAAGAAGAATAATTCAGCAGACATGCCGTCAAGAAGCCGGATGGGATGATCCGTTACCGGTAGCTGTCGTTGATGAGTGGTTAAGCTGGTGTACAACACTTGAAAACCTGAGAGACGTCAAAATAGATCGCTGCTACAAAGCTCCTGACTTTAACAGAGTTATCCATTGCTCACTGCACCACTTCTCAGATGCATCAGAATCAGGCTATGGCCAAGTTTCGTATTTGAGGTTTTTGAATGAAGATGGAAAGATTCACTGCTCCATGGTAATGGGAAAATCGAGAGTGGCTCCATTGAAGTACATCTCAATGCCAAGACTTGAATTGACTGCTGCAGTGCTATCAGTGAAGGTATCCATCATGATTCGCACAGAGCTTGAATATACGATTCACCAAGAAGTGTTTTGGTCTGACAGCCAGGTGGTACTCAGTTATATCAGGAATACAGAAAAGCGGTTCAAGATCTTCGTAGCTAACCGAATCCAGTACATCAATGATCACACCGAGCCGAAACAGTGGTGCTACATCCCGTCACAGATGAATCCAGCCGATTGCAGCTCCAGAGGGTTCTCAAAGAAGACAAGTGCGAAATACGAATCTCAAGTTCAACAGTGGTTTAATGGTCCAGCCTTTCTGTGGAAAGCAACCAGTGAGTGGCCAAGGCGGGAAATGAGTTACGAAGTTTTGGAAGACGATCCTGAAGAGAAGACAGAGGTACAAAATTTCAAGATCGCAGTGGAGGATGGAAATATTCTACAGTCACTTGAAGCACGCATATCTGAATGGGAGAAGATGAAACGAGTGATGGTTCATATTCTGAGATTCGTTAAGAAGTTTCGTTTGACACCCGGTGAAACAACAACCGTAAAAGAAAAAGAGTTTGCTGGAAGAGAAATACTGAGACTCGTCCAAGAGAGACATTTCAAAGAAGAGCTGAAGCAACTCAAAAACGGAAACCAAGTCCAGAGCAAGATACTCAGTCTGAATCCCTTCATAGGACATGATGGTCTTATACGCGTTGGAGGTAGAATCAAAAGAGCAGATTTGGAATATGATGTCATCCACCCAATCCTGTTACCAAAAAAGACTGCAGTAACAACCTTGATTATCAGAAATTGCCACTCCAAAGTCGCTCATGGCGGTAGAAACTTGACTCTCAATGAAGTGCGCAGCTCAGGATTCTGGATTATGTCAGCCAGCTCAGCAGTACGCTCCATTCTCTATCACTGTGTGAAATGTCGTCATCTGAGAGGAAAAGTCGGGGAACAATTGATGAGCGATTTACCAAAGGAAAGACTGCAATGTGCACCTCCGTTCACATACTGTGGAGTAGACATGTTTGGTCCGTTTGTTGTCAAGAAAGGAAGAACCGAGTTTAAAAGATATGGCGCTATGTTTACCTGTTTCTCGTCTCGGGCAGTGCACATCGAAGTGATATGTTCAATGGAAACAGATTCCTTCATTTTGGCCCTGCGACGATTCGTGGCTCGAAGAGGAAACGTTCGATCAATCCGATCAGACAACGGGAGTAATTTCATCGGTGCCAAGGCAGAGCTTCAGAAGGCATTCCAGGAGATGCAACATGAAAACATCACGCGATTCTTGGCAAACCTTGGTGCAGATTGGATAATATGGAAAACCAACCCACCCGCAGCAAGCCACCATGGAGGTGTTTGGGAACGGCAGATCAAGTCAGCCAGAAGTATCCTAACAGCTATCATGCAGACGCATCCCGGTACATTGAACGATGAATCATTATGCACCTTGATGGCAGAAGCAGAGGCAATAATTAACTCAAGACCATTAACCGTGGAAGCAATCAACGATGTGAATAGCTTACAACCACTGTCACCAAACACCCTGCTAACTCAGAAGACCAAAGTTGTGATGCCTCCACCGGGATCTTTCTCAACACCGGACCAATATAGCAGAAAACAGTGGAGAAGAGTACAGCATCTAGCCGATGAATTCTGGACAAGATGGCGAAAGGAATTCCTTGTGACATTGCAAGAAAGACACAAATGGCTTCGTGAAAAGCGCAACTTTCAGGTTGGAGACATCGTACTAGTGAAGAATGAAGCGATGAGATGTGAATGGCCGCTAGCAAGAATCACACAAGTCTTTCCAGATGAACGTGGCAATATTCGAAAGGCAGAAATTCAAGTTGGCAATAATGGAGGAAAACTGCAGCGTCCAATCACGAAGTTGATTTTGATTATGGAATCAGGAGTTCAATCCCCGCCGAGGAGAGATATGGATCAAGATGAAGATGCATCTTGAGGGGAGCCAGTTGTTGAAGCAGAACTGTAAAAAAACATTGTTGAAATTCTAATTATTTATTGTTGTTGTTTGCGAGGGCAAATCAAATCTGATTTTCCCCATGAGTGATTTATAGAACGTTTCCATTTCATCGGTTTTGCATTGTTTTAGGTTTTTTCAGGCTTTGTAGGAATCCCAGAGAGACTACCCAAGAGAATGTTTTCTGATTGCCTGTGCTTCTTGACGTACTCTCTCTGAGATTTACCCCATTGTTTTTCCGCTTTAGGTATTTTAGTTTTAGTAGGCTTATTGTATCTCCCTTGGCTGGTATTTTCCGTTTGGGGATTCGTTAGGAGTATTTAAGCAGGTAGTTTTGATAGGTGTTTCGGAACAGATCTAGAAGATCTACAGAGTAGGATACCTGTTGGCTGCCAGATGAGATGGAAGACATTGTGCTAGTAAGTTTTCTTATTTAGTTACTTTTTGTAGAATTTTTGCCTATTGTTTCAGTATATTTTCTTTCTTAGAGGCCCAGACTTTCATAATTTTCGCTATGTTTACTTCGTGCCTTTCATATTTGTTTACTTCGTTTGGATACAGTTTGTTTACCTACTCGATTTATATCGCGTTGTGTATTTTTTACCCTCGTTTGACTATTGATTGTACAACTTATATTGATATTTAACGCTTTATATCTTGTAATTAATAGCTCTTGGATTTATGAAGAAATATAATTCCACTAGTCAGCCCGAGTATTCTTTCTGGCAGCAACAAAGATAGCAAGCGAGGCGAGCAAGCAATGGGTGTCCCGGGGCTTGCCGCCAGAAAAATGTTTGGGGGCCACGCCCTTCAGAACGTCGGAGAAGCTCCTTCTTGAAAGACCACCCTAGAATGATAAGTAGAAAAGTCCTTATTCTTGATTATTTCGTGATAAAATTATGCCAAGTACAAGACGTAGTTAAAATTTAAGCTTAGAAGATCTGGATATGGTGACGTTTACTGGGCTTCAATCTTCAGTACTATTATCTTTTCAAAGCTGAAAGGTGATAGCCATTTAACATGAAACAGGAAGGAAAATCTAATTTGAAGGACACCAAAAAGAAATTGTTTTTCAAAGCTGAAAGGTGATAGCCATTTAACATAAAACACAAAGTAAAATCTAATTTGAGGGACACAAATAAGAAATTATTTTTAAAAAGTTCATTTAAAACTTTAGTTCCTATTGAAAACAAACCTTTTGAGCTACAAATCTAAATTTTAACAATAAGTTTGCGTTACGTACCGAGTGTCCCAAAAAACGCAACAGTTTTAAAAATCTCTAACACAAGCTGTTTAAAATCAAACAATCATTATTATCTAAATCTACAATAGTAGGATTAAATCTGGTTATAATTTTCAGAATCTTTTGTGACCTGTTTACAAAGGCATAAAACAACAACCTCTATATTTGCTCAGGGCAAAACAAGAGCTGCCAGCAATGGGGCAAAGTATACTGCAAAATTACAAGCGTGGCATTATCTGCAACCTCACAGGATTATATACAAGCACACAATTTGATAAAGAAATTGTTACCAAGTAGCTAGGGATACTAAGCTAGAACGGGCTAATTTCTTAGAAAGGTTAAGTCCAAGTAATGACGCCTGTGCCGTGCGGGGAAGCTTCAGAAACAAGGCTTTTATGAGTGTAATTTTACTTTAAACATTTTTTCTAATTTACATTGTATTGATAAACATCTTATTAGAAGACCTCATTATAGAAACCTACAAAGCAGGTGTTTAAGTCTGAATTATCTATTTTTTTCATTTCGCCGCAGGGCACGGGCATCATCACGCGACTTTCATCGCATCAGAAAGAACAATAGAAAACGTCACAAAAGTTAAAGTCGCATTTTTCTCAAACTTCCGCCGGAGAAACCCCCAATTTTTTGATATGTGTACAAGGCCTAAACAATTTTGTTCATAAAAATATGAACTTATCACAACCACAAAATAATGTGGCCAGGGCAGTGTTTATGAAGTAAGAAATTATAATGCAGTAATAAGTATTTTAGCTAAGAAATGGCATAATGAGTTATTAAGACCAGAATTGATACCCAAAAATGGGGAAATTTATTAGATGAACTATTGATACCCAAAAATGGGGAGAAATTCTCAAAAAGACCCAAAACTGGGACTTTTATCATCCCTGTCCCCATTCTCGGGTGCCGCCAGGCCCGGGCCAGAAGCCACATTCGCTAATATTAAGTCTCACTTCTTTTGATGTGTTTGAATTTTTCCGCAGTTGTTCACCACAAGAGTCTGCAGAGCTGGCTCAATACTAACGTCTTTCAAAATTTCAGTTGCAAACTTGCCGAGAAGATCTCGTAATTCATTGTGTCGATGGTGAATATATCCGCCTTTTTGACAAGACTTCGCATGGTTGACCAAAATTTTTTTTCCGCATACACAAACTGCTGGCATGAATCTTAAATGCCAACTATACCTCAAGCGGAGCGGGTCGTAGAATTCACGTTTGTTGTGAACAAATTTTTCAGCCTTCAAAGGGAAGTGAGCCACGACGATGCACCTTTCATACAAGACAGCTCATTTGCTTTAGGTTGATCTGGTGTCATAGCTTCTCTAAGCAGTCTAAGTTTCTGTTCATGTGACTGATTCTTCATACTCCTGATTAGCTATCTCTCAGAGTACCGGTATACCAAGTCCTCCAAAACGTACAGGAAGACTGATTAATTCTCGCTCGATTTCGGAGCAGTGATGGCCTTTAGATAGCACCGGTAATAACTGTTCCTTAATGAAGGCTTTAAGTATTTTTAATGCATTGCAAGATTCAGGGATTACTCTAGTTACGTAAGTTGTTCAATGAAGAAATCCACTAACAAAGCAAGTGTATGCTGCATGCGGCTCCCAGCGTGCTATTTTGCATAGTATTTCTTAACTCTTCAATCCATCCTTGCACTACCTTATCTGCATAATCTGATTTGTTATTGGCTGTCCTTTTGTAAGATCCCAAGTACTTTCGTCCTGATGTTGTGATGTTGATATTAGTGTTGCCAATTAGCTTGCTCTTTACTCTCTTCTTTCACTGTCAGCCATGACTTGGATGCATTGGGACGACACCCAATCAAAGGACCATAATGCAGAACGTTATCCCACCACAATTTCAATTGCATTAACGTCCCTGCACCACCAAGATCATCTGAATAAGCTGCATGCTTTACCCTGCTTTCGGCTGATTTTATCAAGGATAAAAGTGGAACAACTCCGACTGCACAAACAGACTAATGAAGATCACCTTGGGTTGTTCCTTTGGCAGATGTCATTTCTTTGCGTCCTGTAATGAAGAGACGAGATGGTTTGCCATAGCAGTTTTTTACATAGTTTGCCATGGGAGGACATATATACTTGATGTTATGCAATAGTGCCTCTCTATTTAAGCTGTTAAATGCGTTTGAAGCATCCACTAGAAGTAGGCCATCAGTTTTTTCCTCTTCAAATATATCCTTCATTGCATGCACAGCAGTCTCCCACCCAGATGGTAATCCAGTGCATAGATCCTCCACTTACAAGGATATCAGGCTTAATGACACCGATGATTGATTTTCCCATGATCCTTCTCAATACTTCTCCAATGCCAATTGGTCAAACACCAGGGTTCTTGTCAAGAGGCACCAAGCGACAAGAAACACATTCTTTAATCGATTTGTTATGAATATCTCTTGTGAAAAGTATGCGTGTAAATTTTGCTAAAGCTGCCTTTAATTCTTCTCCAGTTTTTCCAAAATCTTTTGACACGAGTATTCTCCGCCATCCATCAGCATTCATTCCAGAAGGACCAGCTGTACCTTTGTATGTAGCGCAGCTTTAGTGATTACTGTTTCATCAATGTTTTTGAAAATGACAGGATCGATGAAAGGAACTTCTCGAGCCATGAGAATGGAAGAATCCGCTAGGGCTGAAGGAGGGTGTTTGATTTTCAATTCGTCAATAACATTGTCGGATAAATTTAATAAACTACTTGCATTGTTTGCTTCTAGCAATCTCATTGCTGCGTTAACTTTTCTTTCTGGTACAAGACTCGCAAATTTCTTTGCTAGATCTTCAGAAGGCAGGTTGATGTTATTCCTCGGGATGTAAACCAGAGTTTGTAGCTGAATTCCCTTGAAAATTTGCGTAATTAGTATTCAAAATTCAATACCTTATCCTTTTTGACTCTTCCACAACAGCGTGAATGCTGACTCAAGCCTCGTTGGTTCTTCAAAGATCAAGGGCAGAAACAGGACCCAAAAGATTCTGCAAGAGACTCCGAGTTAGTATTATTCCCCTATTATTATTATTATTCCCCTCAAAATTAGGTTAAGAATTCGGAATACTCAAGGCCAAAAGCTAAGGTTCCTTATAGAAAAACGATTAAACAAGATAGTTACGATTTGTTTTTTCAAGAAGAAGAAAGTAAAATCTTTTAAAGGAATTTCTAAGATGCAAAAACACGTCTACACAAGCCACTTTTTTGTGGAAAGCAACATAACACTAAGCAAAAGCAAATTTATAAATGACTCGCTATTTGACCGAAGAGTCTTATCTATGATTTTGGGGAGGGAGGGATTCTACTAGGATCACTGGTAAAATAGAATGGATTCTGTTGTTACGATGTTCAGAAAACAAGCGTGATGAAAACAAGTTTTACCTAATGAACAAGATGTGACATGACAACAAGTTTTACCTAATGAACAATAGAACGCTAAGTAATTAAATAACAATAGGACGCTAAGTAATGGGACACTAAATAAGTAATTAACCAAGATGTAAAAATAATATGTTTTGTAGCTGATTCCCTCTTGTAAATAAGTAAGGCTGTAGTTCAGATCTTTTCATTTGTATAGTCTGTCTGGTGAGTGCGTAAGAACGAAACTCGGAGTCACAGAAGAACATGTCTGTTTTTTAATGTGTTCATTCTACTTTATGATTTGCTCTATACACCTGGCGCTCTAGACATGCTGCCTTTTACTGCCTGAACCTTTTAGGGTTGATGACAATGCACTTGTCCCACTGCCAAAAGAGGTGCGGTGAGAAAGAGGGGACAGAGAAAACATAACCAGAAGAAAAAGAAACAAGAAAGGTTAGGCAAAATTGACTATTCGCCTAACAATAGCAATCAGCAAGTGTACCCGGGTGATCAACCCCCGTTCAAACTAAATGTCTAACCATGAATTAATCCCTACACCGTGACTCATATCAGAAAGTTGGGCTTTTGGTGCAATAGTCACCATGGGCAGCCTCCAAGGACCTGGACAGGGCATATGCCTCCCAAGGACACACCCAAGGTGTCCACCCCGCACTGGCCCTATACCTCAATCCTACTAAATCTGACCAACTTGGGGTTTTTTGTAAAAAAATGATGATACATTTAGGCGTTGGCCGAGGGGGCTTAACCCGTTATCAAGTAAATAGCAATAACGGAAAAAGAGATGGAAGAGCAAGAAAAGAATCGTAAATTCGAAATGATTCAAATTACGAATAGTAGGCAACAGAAGTATAGATAGAGCGAGAAAAGAATAGAATAGAATCATCGCAGATAAAAAAAAAGAAATCATATTGAACAAAATATAAAAAGGTATGAACAAGTAAAAAACAAAATGAACAAGTGAGAAGATAAATAGAAAAGAATAAAAGAAAATAGCAAGAGCTCAGAATGACTAATAAATAAAAAAGGAGGAATAGAACTTGATAATTACAGTGAAATGAACCGTATATAAAGTATTCAACTTCCGTTTGGCACTGTCTGTAGATGCATGTAGAAGGCCAAGAATCAACAAATCACCCTCAGAATGGTTGGGGCAATTTAAATGTTTAGCAATATTTATATCTGTGTCGTATTCGTGTTTCTCCTTTGAATTAATTTTGTTCTAGACATTACGCATATGTTCGTCAAATCTTGTGTTTATTGGTCGGGAAGTTTCACCAATGTAGAGAAGTGGACATTTGGAACAGGAGATGCAATAGATAACGTTGAATGAAGAGCATTTGAAGTTGGACTTGATGTGGAAGGACTGCTGTTTGTTGGAGAGCTGGGTAGCAGGGTTTATATGGGCAAGCGTAGCAAAGTGGATGATTCCAGGGAGAAGTACCGGGTGTGTCTGTAGATTTGAGGTTTGAGGCAGATCCTGAAATAGTGTGAATCTTGAATTCAGGATCTTGAAATAGTATGAATCTTTAATTCCGGATCCTGAAATAGTGTGAATCTTGAATTCTGGATCTTGAAGTTAGAATCTTGAATTAGTGATACCTGACTTGTTTATCTTCCCAAGAAGATAGGTGAGGATAGTGCATGCTAATCAACTCATCCATCAAAATTTATAAAGGGAATTTTGCTATGACTTCAGCATGCCTTGTAATGTTTCTCAAAGGGATCGGCTCAAGAAAATCCCTTGAAAATTCCAAATAGAAAACTGATATCAGCCTTATCAAAGTCTATAAATAATTGAACACACAAGATCTAGTAATTCAGTTAGACATCAGAAAACTACTCTTACATGGGTATGCGTTTTTGAGACTCACCAGGTAGATTTGGCATTAAAGACAAAAGAAAAAGAATTGTAAAATACTACCTTGCTCAAATCTCTCTAAAACATCATTAAATGCTTTGAAGGTGTCAATTTCAGCATGCTTTGCATTGCTTCCTTCTTCACTGTATCTCACTTTCACTGAATCTATGAAGGCTGTTGCCTTGATCTTAAACAAACTGTTAGGTGTAAACACCAGACTGAAGGGTTTCATGTGGTCCTTGATCACATTTAGCAGTCCAAAGATCTCTAAACTATACTTCAATAGAGAGATAATTGGGATAATGGGCTCAACAACTGCCTTGAAACGAATTGCAGACAACATTGTTTCTTTTGATTTCAGGGTCTCCTTTGCAACATTACCTGTGAATCCAATGTCACAGATTACATCAAAAACGTTATCCTCTGTCATTACCCTCTGAAACTCTTGATCAGTTGTTGCAGATTGAATCTGAAAATTTGAATTTAAAGTGGCACATATGTGTAGTATTTTGTAACCCTCGGTACCCTGTTACCAAATATATCACATGTTTTGTTAGTTATGTAATTAGATAGATTTGAGTACGCACCCAGAGCGGAGTGTTGTGTCGTCTGTGTCTGAACCAAATAATAAATAATAATGTAGGCCACCAACATGATAAAATAAGAATAACATAACACTGGCGACGAGGATGGCCTTTCGATCCAGATAAGGATTTTGGTATCAGCTTAGCGCAAAGATGGAAAACTTGGGTGGCAGATTTTCAGACATACCTTATCGCAAATGAAATCGCAGACCCTAAAAGAGAGCGTACAATGCTACTGTTTCTAGCTGGACCTCGAGTCAGAGAAATATTCATACCGATTCCTGATACAGGTGATGATACTGCCTTCGAAACTGCTTTAGAAAAGTTGAATTCGCATTTTGCACCCTAAACAAACAGACTCTATGAGGTATATAAATTTCGCCAAGCCACGCAAAACCATCAAGAAAGCATTGACCAGTTTCACACACGTCTACGTGCCCTTGCCTCGACCTGTAACTTTCCTGATATTGAATTTGAAATTATGACTCAGATAGTTTTAACATGCACTTCGAGTCGCCTTCGAAGACAAGCTTTGAGAGACCCTGGAATAACTTCAAGCAATTTATTACTTGCCGCTCGCCAAGAGGAACTCAGTTCGCTACAAGCTGCTGCAATTGAAAATAAAACTACACCCAACTCCTCAGCCATTAACTTTGTCAACCGAAGACGTCGCACAAATACACATGCTAGTGCTTACCAACCAAAACAACTGGAAAATCAGAAATGCACAAAATGTGGAGGAAAATGGCCTCACAAAAACACAACATGCCCCGCCATCGGACAAATATGTCGAAAATGTGGAAAAGAAAATCATTTTGCGAAGCCATGCGGCACAAAATCTGTTTTCCAAGGACAGGGACAAAATAAAACACAACAAAAGAAAAATATTCGCCCTGTGGATGTAGAATCTGAGGAGAACGACTCAGACAGTGATATTGGATACTGTTACGCTGTGGACACAGACAAAAGTGAAGTAAAGAAACCTGAAACGACCATTTCTGTTAATGGACAGAAAGTGAATTTCACAATAGACACTGGGTCATCCATAAATGTGGTCAACAAAAGCACTTATCAGAAACTCAAGAATGTTGACTTAGGGAAAACAAAGATAAAAGCCTTCCTGTCTAATTCGAAAGAACCAGTGAAAATGCTAGGGAGATTTAAAACCCTCCTTGAGACAAAGCGAAAGTATGCAATTGCAACAATTTATGTAACACAAGAAGACGGAGGTTGCTTGCTAAGTTCAAATACCGCTCAAGAACTTGAGATCGTGAGATTAAATCTAAACGCAATTACGTCCTCAACGACAAGAAATGAAAACTCTGTGAATAAAAGCCGGACCGAGAACACTGCGAATAAAAGCCGGACTACCGAAGACACAAAGAATTAAAGCAGGACCACAAAAGATTTCCGGAATGAGGTAAAAGACGGACCACAGAATAAAACCAGCTCTACCAAAATATACACAAATGATCGGAAAATTCAAGAAATCATAAAACAACATTCAAACGCCTTTATTGGGCTGGGAAAGCTGAAAAACAAGCAGATTAAATTGGTGATTGATGAAAATGTACAACCAATTGCACAGCAAAAACGGCGAATACCATTTCACCTGAGAGAAAAGGTAAAACAAGAACTCAAAAAATTAGAACTGCAGGACATAATTGAAAAGGTCCCAGATACAGAACACACAAGGTGATCAAGACTCAACACAAGCACAAATAATTGCCTACGCAAGCAGTGCTTTAACCGACACCGACAAACGCTACTCTCAAACCGAGAAGGAAGCTCTGTCCATCATACGGGGAATTGAACATTTTCATCTCTATGTTTATGGAGCACCTTTCGTACTTTATACAGATCACAAGCCGTTTGAGCTCGTATACAACAATCCAATATCTAAGCCCCCAGCTCGACTTGTGTAGTGTACAAAGCTGGCTCCGAAAACCCAGCTGACTTCCTATCTCGACATCCTGTAACTGTTCAATACAAGGATCATAACATCGCGGAAGAATATGTGAATTTTGTAGGACATGCTTCAGTCCCGAATGCTATGACAATGACAGAAATTCAGCAAGAAACTCAAAAAGACGTAACCCTCCAAGCACTGAGAGCAGCAATACGCACAGGCTGTTGGAATTCCAACATTCTGAAGCCTTACAAACCAATCAGAGAGAAATTGACAATAGATCAATCGAACCACATAATTCTACGTGACTCTAGAATCATATTGCCTTCTTCACTGATCAGTCAAGCCATAAAAATCGCTCATGAAGGACACCAAGGAATAGCTAAAACATTTTCCTTGTTAAGAGAACACGTATGGTTTCCAGGACTTGGAAAATCCTGGAAAATGTCTTGCATGCCAAGCGATGAGTCAGCCCAACCCACCTGAACCGCTACACTCCACACCCATGCCAAACCGACCATGGGAAGAAGTTAAGATTGAATTTTGCGGACCATTCCCATCAGGACACTATCTTCTTACTGTAATCGATACATACTCTCTGATAAAGAGATTCCAATACTTGATGAAATATTTGCTTGTCACGGAATACCTGAAAAACTGAGATCTGATAATGGGCCACCGTTTCATGGCAATGAATTTCGTAGATACATGAAGACCCTTGACATCAAATATGAGCCAACAACACCTCTTTGGCCACAAGGAAACAGTGAAATTGAAGCCTTTAATAAGCCACTTGAAAAGGCAATTCAAGCAGCGCATTGAGAAAATTGACCGTGGCAACATGAACTATCGAAATTTCTCTTAAGTTATCGATCAACGCCACACACAACGACCAAAGTACCACCTGCTCAGTTACTCTACAATAGACAAATAAATGGCAAATTACCAACTCTAGCTTGAAATGTCATTAAAAATCGTCATCAAGAAGCCTGTACGAATCAAAATGAAAAGAAAGAACAAAGTATACACTACGCAAATAACCGTCGTCATGCGAAATCTTCGAATCTTCAAATAGGAGATACGGTATTAATGAAACAACAACGGAAAAACAAACTCAGCACAACATTCGATAACACCATATACTGTAGTCGCAATCGCAGGTTCCAGAAGAACCGCAAAAGATGGAGAAAATAACACTGTTACACGAAACGCGTCATCTTTTAAACAAATCAGAAGAGAAATAGTTTCAGACGACGGAGATGATTTTAACATAATGCCTACCATGAACGAACCAGAGACCCATGAGCAAGACTCATTCAGTTAGAAGATCAAACAGAAATAGACTGCCAACACGATTCTATGGACAGCCCATTGACTCTAGTATTTTATCATAGTTTAAATTTTTTATTTTTTCAAAAAGGGATAGTGATGTAGTATTGTTAGTTATGTAATTAGATAGATTTGAGTATGCACCCAGAGTGGAGTGTGGTGTCGTCTGTGTCTGAACCAAATAATAAATAATAATGTGGGCCACCAACATAAGAAAATAAGAATACAAGGAAAACATAACATACAATATGGTGATCTACATTTATAGTTTCTATAAATCAACACATCACTATAGTCTGTTCACTGGGAGAAAAACTATTATTTACAGTATTTCTATAAAGGCCTGCATGGAGCCTCTTGTTATTATTTCTAAAGCAGGGAATAATAGGAAGGGAATACTTTTTGCAGTTGTTCTTCCCAAGAGGAAAGCAAATTACGATTATTGATTATAAAGTAAAAGTGTTACGTACAAAATAATTTTATGGTCTGAACCTTCTCCCAACGAGGATCCATAGAAATGCTAAACAAGTTTTCTCCCAGTGAACAGACTATAGTATTCAGTGTTTAATTAACCTGGCAGTTCAACACTTTTCTTTAAATCAGCCCTCTATAGGTATTTCATGATGAGCTTTTGTGGCACCATTCAAATGTTTTCAAATGCATTGTCTCTTGAGCTGCAAAGTCACGTTGACCTAAGCTCTTCATAACAACTTTGTTTAGGACTTGTTTAACAGAGCCCTTACTACTGCAAGTTTGCATTATTTTGCAAAATGCTTCTTTGACAGCATTTGACCTTGGCTCACCTTTAGCAGCATATTTTTTACATATTCAATACATTCGCGGAAACTTGTAATCAACCTAATGTCACAATTTGCACGCCAATTTTGTAGTTGCAGTTGTTGATAATTATTTATCCTTGGGTCATTTCTCTTTGTGACAACTTTTAACTTGTACTCACAGAGTCTTTTCGCATAAAGGCTGTGGAAAATTGAATCTACAATGGATTTCTGAGTCATTTACTTTTTTTGAGGCAATAATTAGTGCTGCAGCGGCGGTGCCTTTGCACTGTGTTGATAAGCTTAGCAAGGTCAGCATTTCTGTCTGTCTCACATGGTTTTTTGTTGGCATAGGTAAAGTTGTGGTCTCACCCAATATCCTTGTTCTGGAGGCAGGGGATTTTCTGTTGAAAATAACCAATCTGTATAGTTGCAAATTTTATTTGATCCATTATTATATTAAAAAGGATAGACAACATCACCTGGTACAGCAGACGGCAACCAACTTTTAAGTGAAGATTTTATCAATCTTATGCTTTCAAATTTTTTCCAGCCACATATTCTTCAGCCTACTAGAATTATTGATAAAAATATACCATCGTTGATTGACAATATATTTGTAAATTCAATAGAACATGAAACATTTAGTGGTAATTTGATAACAAAAATCGCAGATAATTTCCCAAATTTCATTTTTTGTAAGAGTATAGATCTGAAATCAAATAATAAAAGCAGGGGTTTTTATCTTGACTATATCAATTTTAAAATAGATTCATACATATATGATTTGAGGAAAACAAATCTAGATGAAAAAGTAAACTTAGTTCAAGGTGTAGATGAGCAATATAACTAAAGGAATTTTGAAATCTATTTCGATTAAAAATAAGCTATTATGCCGTATATTTTGAAAAATTTCAACTAATTCTAAGAAACTCTGGATTGGTGTAAAAGAGATCATAAATACACAAGCAAATAAAAGAAATACCAGAATAAGTTTAAACATAAATGGCAAGGTTACATCAAATAATAAAACTGTTGCTGACTCCTTCAATCAATATTTTATAATTGTAGCACAAAAGCTAATAGAAACTACAATCTTGGACATAAATATTGGAACTTGTCAACAATATCATATATCTCTCAATTTTTCCTCATTTGGTCAATATTTTCAACCCCCTTTCCCCTGAACAATGTTGTCCGGGTGCAAAGGCTACATCGCTGCACATTAAACAACTGCTAACAACATTGTCTCGGGGGGAGGGGGGCAAAATTATGAGTAAGTTTAAAATCTGCCTCAGTTTCAATATATTCTATCGAAGATTGTAGGCCCATCGTCAAAACATTTTAAAGATTATCTAACCAATCAGAATTCAGATAGCTTCTTTCTAGACCCTGTAACTCCAGAAGAAGTAAATGATATTATAGCAAATCTTGACGAAAGCAAGGCAAATGATTCTTTTGACATTCCGCCTAAACTCATAAAAATGGTCTGTATGACTATATCCAAGCCATTTGCACTAATTGCCAACTCATCCTTTTCTTTTGGTGTCTTCCCAGAAAAGTTGAAATTTGCAAAAGTTACGCCTATTCATAAAGGAAAGTCCAAGCTAGAGCTGGGAAACTATAGACCTATTTCAATGTTACCCATCTTCAGTAAAATACTTGAAAAATTAATGAACCAGAATAAAATACTTTTTGAGCATCAATATGGATTTCAAGAAAACAAATCTACATCTTTAGCAATTCTAGACCTTCAGTCACAACTAATCAATAGTATTGTAAAAAAGTTGTTTTCTTGTAGCATATTTCTTGATTTTTCAAAGGCCTTTTGTATGGTTAACCATGCAATCTTACTAGACAAATTAGAGCATAATGGTTTCAGAGGAATTGTGTATTCAGGGTTTAAGTCCTATTTAAATAAAAGAACTCAAATAGTTACAATAAATGGTGTGAACGCAAATGAACTTACTATCAACTGTGGTGTCGCTCAGGGCAGCCTGCTTGGTCCGTTACCATTCTTGCTTTATATAAATGATATCTATAAATCCTCTCAGATTCTTCAGTTTCGACTGTTTGCAAATGATACAAGTATTTTATTAGCTGACAAAAATCTAGATATTTTAGAAGAAACTGTCAATTCTGAGTTTCAAAAATTATCTGTATGGTTATTGGCTAACAAGCTCTTGCTAAATGTCTCCAAATCTAATTTTTTACTTAGAAGTTCGCATAAAAATGATAGAAACATAAAATCAAAAATTGATAATAGTGACCTCAAGCAAGAAAACTATACCAAACATCTTGGAGTTATAATTGATAGTAAACTAAATTGGAAATTTCATATCAAGCAGATAAATTTAAAATTATCAAAAGGAATTGGGGTACTTTATAAACTAAGACACCTGGTACCAAAACAATCTCTAAAGGCTTTATACTCTTCTTTCATTCCATCCCATGCACTATATGGCATATTATATTGGGGTTGTGCCAATAAAATTACCTTTGAACCTTTAAAATGTAACTTGCGCAAAGCTGTTAGGGTAATCGACTTTGCGAACTACACTGCACATAGTTAGCCCATTTTTGATTATCGACACTGGGAGGAAGGTAAGAGTTGAAATTGTATTCTAGAACGACTTTAGAACACATTTAAAACGATAGTGGAGAATTTCTTTTTTGACCAAACTTCCCCTTTAAGACTATGAGGCCCACTTACACAATGCAAGACATGCTTTTCTGTCGACACAATCAACAACATTGTAGACAGAAATTGATGGTACCAGCAAAACACCATATTTCTTGCATTACAATAGTGGAAGATGACCATTGCAAAAATTACTTCCACATTCAGACCCCACATGAAATGCTGCAGCACAACCTGGTCAGTCTATATTTGAAAGCAACTTTTTAGCAATGTACCCATGTATGAAGTGCGAGACATCCAAGTGCCAGATAGTAGTAGAAAGCAAGAGATTTGACACTCTCGGTTCCACTTTACTCACTTAACTTATGTCATTTGTTGAAATATTTACACAGTAGAAGGAGATTCAATCTTAGTTTTCAAGAGTAGTTGGCGGATGGCATATTTGAACTGCAAAGCTGTTGAATTGTTGTTCCAACCAAAGCTACTTCTAATTTTAGCAAAGTACATTGCATACTGATCATGGGAAAACTGTATGTCAGGACATATTCAAATGGTGCTTCAGATCTTTCTAGCAGAGTTTTACTAATGATTAATATTGACAAGGTTGTTAGGAAAAAACCAATTATGAGCATGTTTTGTGAGCCTGATTTTAGTAGCATGCCATGTGTATTTTTTAAAAGTCTCAGAATTCCTATGTAACTTTTTACGTAACCCTCAATTTCAAGAATATTTTCAAGAGTGACAGGTTTTTTATCATTTTTTCCGGATTTACTTTTACTATTCAAGATGTCCAACAAATTATTCATTAGTAGTATCAATTTGGTAAATGCTACAGCCAATAGAAATGATATATGGTTGCTTTACATATTTTCTTTTATAACTGATATATAATTAATCTTAGTGCACTTGCAAAGTTTTTTTACATGTGACTTTTGTAGACCGAGTGAAAGAACATTTTCTTGTATCTCCTAGGCAAGGCTCATCTCTTACCATAGATTTCTTATAAAAATGTGCGTAAATGTTTACTTGTCTTGCTGTGAAGCATGAGGGTGTCCAGAAGACTCTTTCTGTGTCATGTTTTGCCGGTAGAATTCAAAGTTTTTTGTAACAAGGTAAGAATTGTTTCCTTAGCTAATGGAAATAAGAAATATGTTGTTTCAGGACAGATCAAAACCCAAAGAGGGAAGAAAATAGATAAAAGTTTGAATGTGAAGGGAGGAGAGTGGTGTATTTCATTATTTAATCATAAAAGTAAATGACAAACTAAAACCACATCCTCTCGATATTCAGCCTTCTACTGTAAAAAGTGAAACATCATATGTTAGAACATTGATAAGAATGTAAAAGAGAATAAAATGGTCGTTCCGTTGGAAACCCAAGCGCAACGCAGAAGTGGAGGGATGCTTAAGCTAATCAAAAAATCCGATCTCTTCCAAAATGGCCGCCGCACGTGCTAAAATGGAAGGGAAGTGATGCTATGTTTTATCGTTGAATTAGTTAAGTTAAACTTTAAAAAATGGTTTTATTATAAAGAAAAATTCAGTTTAAGTTTTGAATATTATAAGCTAGATGATCATGGCGAATACGGAGCTAATTACTGCAATTTGTAAACAAATCATGGGGATGCAGGAAAACAGCGTGACAAACATGGTAAAAATTTTGATTGACGATGTCAAGGCTGATATGCGATCCTTGAGGAACGATGTAAATAGCCTTCAAGTGAGTGCACAGTTCATGAGCACTCAAACTGAAGACCTGAAATCAAGATTAGAAGTTGTCGAAAAGAAGTTCGTGAAATTCGAAAAGGGCCTAAACAGCCAAGAAGAAGATATCGAATTTGTTGTTGGCAAATGTGACTATCTTGAAAATCAAAGTTGTCGCAACAACATCAAAGTGATGGGTGTCCCTGACTCTCAGGGTATGAATGAGTCATGGGAAGAATCTGAAAAGATTATCGAGGATAAGATTCGTGATTTGCTGGAAATTCAAGAGGAATTGGTGATTGAGCGTGCTCACAGGGTTGGAAATAGGCCCAGAAAACGTGATGACGGGACAGAAGAACCAAGACCAATAGTGGCTAAATTTCAATCATGGAAGCAAAAAGAAATGGTGCTCAAAAAGGCCAGAGAGGTTAAACCTCAGAACATTAAGTTTGTTGCCGATTTCAGTAAGCTGACTCTAAGTCGTCGCAGAGAGCAAGTCCCTGACTTGATCAAAGCCAGAAAAGCAGGTCACACAGCCTATTTTGTCGCAGACAGACTTGTTGTGAAACCACTGCAGAATTCTCAAAGCAAGAACAGATCAGGAGCTAGGCCTAGGCGCAATCCTACAACCAACCAAAATGCTGGTGATGGTGATGCTGAAGGTGATCCAGATATTTCCTTTAA